>OY755044.1:64107986-65596736 GCA_963576565.1 Aspidapion aeneum | reverse complement strand
TTACTTACTTACTTACTTACTTACTTACTTACTTACTTACTTACTTACTTACTTACTTACTTACTTACTTACTTACTTACTTACTTACTTACTTACCTCTTTACTTACTTACTTACTTACTTACTTACTTACTTACTTACTTACTTACTTACTTACTTACTTACTTACTTACTTACTTACTTACTTACTTACTTACTTACTTACTTACTTACTTACTTACTTACTTACTTACTTACTTACTTATTTATTTATTTATTTATTTATTTATTGATTTATTTACACTGCCCAACAGGTAATACCCAATTACAGGGCAGGAAGTTTTATGGGGCAGAAAGATAAAAAAGAATGTAAAATTTAACATATATGAAACAATGGTGAGAAGCACGCTGTTGTTAGTGTTGTATAGAATGAAGACTTGTCGCGTAACAGAAAAATACAAAACAAAAATGGACAGTGTCGAAAGGGATGCAATAAAAAGATCAATGAGAATATTCAGAATAGATCACATAAATAAATAAATAAATAAATAAATAAATAAATAATATCTTTATTTGCAACAAAAATAAATAGCGGTTTATAAAGTTTAAATTAGCATAGAAGCAGTTGCAAAAAGGAGTTAAAAACAATTACATAATTGATCTAAGTTTAACCCCTGGTTCATAAGAAATGAGATCATAAAAGAAAGAATGGGAATCGAGGGAAGCATAACGGATGACATAACTAAAAGACAACTGATATGGTACGGCCATGTACAACGGATAAACGACAAAAAATTACCAAAGCAGGTCCTTGAATGGCAACCAATGGCGCAGGAAAAGAGGGCGTCCTAAACTAGAATGGCAACAGTCAATCCAAAGATCAATGAGTCAAAAAAATCTGACAGAAGTGGAGAATAGGCGTCGGATAACGTAGAAAAACGTTCTAAACCGACATAGTAGTAGTAGAGAAGTTTTAACAAAATTGAAATATCCGCCCTAATAATAGTTTCCTGGAATTCTGAGTTTTTTATTTTCCCTTTTTTATTAACAAAAACATTGGACGAGTTGGAAAAGTTGGAGAACACTGCCAAAATAGCAGATGACAAAGTGAAAGATGCAGATGATGTAGATGAAGACCTTGAAATTGAAGATGAAGATGAAGAGATGGACGACGGCACAGACTACGCCAACAACTATTTCGATAACGGCGAAGGGTACGATGAAGAAGACGACAATCTTGAAGATGGACCCGTTTATTGACACCGACTTCCTAGGTACTGTTATAAATATCAACCATTTTATCACATTATTCGCTGTTTTCTGATTTTTATTTGCTCTGATATATTTAGCTTGACGACACATTGGACGACACTCATGAAATCGTTATAAAAATACATTATACAGGGTGTTATTATATAGCATGCCAATATTTAGGAAGGTAATTGTTGGGCCATTTTGAGAAAAAGACTTTGTATGAAGCGTGTCCTGGACCTCTTAACTTTTGACATACATGGAGGCAGACTGTTCAAATCAAATCAAAAATACTTTATTGTCAGTAAAATATAGTAAAATAAAATTCAAGTTTTGTCAAAAGCATAATTGGGTACTAAATATCTAGAATATAAATAATATAGGTCCATAGTGAACGCAACTGTTCACTAAAAACATTTATTTATTGCTGAAATTCACAAAAAAACCCGAACCCTTATAATCCCATTTTCCCTATTCTATGCCCTATAAAAAGTGCTCAACTCACCCATTATCCAACAAATCTCGGCACATGAGACGGAGTCGAGGGCGTCGGAGCTCCGGGGCCACGTGTGGTCTCTCTGCTGGTCAAAGATGGAAAGGACGAAATCTCGCCTTTTTAGTGTATGTATGTATGTCACGTCAACACATGACACTGGGCATAGAATCAAAAATAGGTAGAGTTTCTTGACAACAATTTCAATTTGAACCCCTATTCCTGAGAAATCTATGACCCACACTTTGTTTGAACACACATTCTTAAAATTAAGATCCAACACATAGTATATTACTCAACTTAATACCTATATTAACACAATAAAAAAAATCAGTATTAAGCAACAAAACAAATCAAAAGTTTGGAAGTTTTGGACATATGTTTGTATAGGGTTTTTCACAAAATGGACCAAATTGTTGATATTCCAATAGGTCGTATGTCATAAATTTTTCAATATCATATTTTTGGTGGCTATGCACTCAAATATGCTACTTTATATCCCAGAAAAACCTCTTATGTCTCCGATCAATCAGAAACGCAATATTTCAATATGAAAATTTCTCACATGTCGTTAACGTCGTGAAATTGGCTATAACCAATTAGTCCTATGTCGTTGACAAAAACAAGACCACTTGTTTTCATTTTTGTAGAAGTGATTTCGGGGTACGGGGTAGACCTCGTCAGATGTCTATCAGGGGAAATGAATCGAACCCTGCCCTCCGTAGATTCCAGGTACTCTCTGACCCGGAGAGTTAGCACCTGTTTAGGGTCCCATTCCCAGGGTTACGGGAGAAGACCACATCGATATGAAAGGCGGAGAGGATGGACCTCGGTACGGTGATCATAGCGCAGGTGGCAACCCTTTCTTTTAGGGATAGTATAAAAGAAGAAGATGCTGCCTTGTAGTACCGGCGTTGGAATCGTCAAAGGCTAGGGGAAGAAAACCTCGATCAAAAATCACCTGGTCCTCCAGGTTGGGGGTTGGGGCATTAGACTAACTCTCTGATACCCGGAAAAAACGTACACTGTTAAAAAACCCAATCAAACGCCTCGGAAAGAAATGAAAAACCTAAGACGAACCAAGCAAAGAAACAGGAATATGATTTTTGGTACATGGAACGTACAAGGAATGAGTCGAAAAGTGAATGATATAGTCCATGAGTGCAGCAGAATGAAGGTTGACCTTGCTGTACTAACAGAAACGAAGAAGAAAGGAAAAGGATCTGAAAACCTAGGACAGTATGACCATTTCTATAGCGGAGTGGCAAAAGAAAAACATGCGCAACAAGGAGTATCTATTTTGGTCAACAAAAGATTTAGAAAATATATCACCAACTGGGAAGCAGTAAATGAACGGCTAATAAGAATGAATATAACAATAAAAGGAATGAGACTTACGATTTTTGGAATCTATGCGTATAATGACGATGCAAATGTAGCCGTGAAAGACAATTTTTTTGAAGAAATCCACAATGAAATATCAGCAGTAAGTACATCTAGAGAAATTGTAATATTGGGAGATTTAAATAGTAGAACAGGTAACAGAGTAAATGATCTGACAGTTGGCCAATATGGAGAAGATGTTGTTAATGACAATGGAAACCGGCTTATCACAGTATGTGAGCAATTAGACCTAAAAATCCAAAACGGTTTTTTCCAACATAAGAAAATACACAAATATACCTGGACCAAACCCTCACAAAACCTGAAATCCGTCATTGATTATCTTATCACTAAACAAAAGACAAAACTAAAAATTCAAGATGTCAGAACAAAGCGTGGATCAACATGCGGAAGTGATCACTATTTTCTGGAGACCAAAATTCTCTTTCCTTATCAAGGCCGAAGCCTCCATCAACAAAATCTTGATGATACAGTGAAATTGATCACTGTCAATATAATCTACTAAGCCTAGAACATGACAGCGTAAAAAACTTATACAAAAAGAGACTGAACGAAAAACTTAATTCAAGTTCAGGTGAAACCCCAGATGAGGAATACGAATGTATCACATTAAGCATCCATCAAGCTGCAAAAGAAACACTAGGATTAGTGGAAGAAACTCCTAAAAGAACAAAACCATACTGGTGGGATGCTGAGATTGAAAGTGAAATAGAGGAAAAAAGGAAATTATATCACACGTACTTATCCCAAAAGACAGATAGAAGCAGAGAAGAATACAAAATCGCGCAATCAAAGGTGAGAAGAATGATCAGTGATAAGAAGAATCAATCATGGATGCAAAAGTGCCAGAAAATAGATTCTTACTTAGGAGGTAGGAGAAGTACCGAAAGCTGGAAAACTATAAGATCGATCAAAAAAGAAACATGCAGAGATATTATTTCACCAATACCAGACAAAGAATGGGATGAGCATTTTAAAAAACTTTTAACTGAAGATAGAGCAGAATTCAAGGAAGACGAAAGAGACAATATCATTAGAACGATGGGATCTCCAGTACCCCTCATAATATCTGAGGTCAAAAACGTGTGCAAAACCTTAAAAAGCGGTAAATCTGCCGGACCCGGAAATATCCCAGCTGAACTTATTAAATATGGCACTGAAGAATTGTTTTGTAGATTACGGAATCTTTTCCAAAGATATTTAAATGGAGCTGTAGTACCAACTGAGTGGAAAACGTCATATATATCCACAATACACAAAAAAGGAAGGAAAGATATATGTGACAATTATAGAGGTATATCTGTAACTAGTACGCTAAGCAGAATATATGGCAAAATAATAAGAAATAAAGTGGAGAGCGAATATAAAGATATGGAGGCAGAAGAACAAGCTGGTTTCAGGGCGGGTAGATCGACTTCAGATCATCTCTTTTGTATAACCCAAGTTATTGAAAAGAAAATGGCATACGGACAAGAGCTCCATCTGCTTTACGTAGATTTGCAGAAGGCATATGATAGTATACCACTAAATCTACTTTGGAAAGCGTTGGAAAAGACAAACATAAGCGTACAACTAATTAAGGCCATCAAAGAGTTATACCGCAATAGTAAGGCAAAAGTTAAAATAAAAGCAAAACTAACCAAAGGCTTTCAAGTAAATAAAGGTCTTAAACAAGGTTGCTGTATCTCGCCTACGCTCTTCAAGATATATTTGGAACAGGTCCTTAAAGTCTGGAAGAGAAAATGCCAAAACATGGGAATTCCGTTGAATGAAACCACCTTGTATACTTTATGTTTCGCCGATGATCAGATAGTGGTGGCTCAGGATTATGACGACCTCGAATATATGACACGAAAACTAATAGACGAGTACAATAAGTGGGGACTAGAGGTTAATATCAATAAGACAGAGTATATGTGTATTGGTGGAACGAAACAGGATCTAATCTTAAATACTGGGCAGCGAATTCAGTCCTGTGATGAGTATAAATACTTGGGTCTAAAAATTACAGCTGACGGAACACTAGACAAAGCTATAAAAGATAGAAACGTACAAGGAAGAAAAGCAATAACTTTATTAAATGGAATAATTTGGGACCAAAGTATATCAAAACATAACAAAAAGCTTATATATAACACCATTGTAAAAAGTATTATTACATACGGCTCAGAAGTATGGCCAATCAAAGATAGAACAGAAAAAATGCTTTCCGCTACGGAGATGGACTATTGGAGAAGAGCAGCAGGGAAATCAAAAAGAGAAAGAGTTACCAGTCAAAGAATAAGAGAAATTATGACAGTGGGTGAACGTACTCTAGTGGATGATATAAGAACAAAACAACTGGTGTGGTACGGACATGTACAAAGAATGGATGATGGAAGACTACCTAAACAAATATTACAATGGAAACCAACTGGCCGAAGAAAACGAGGAAGACCAAGGAGAAGCTGGAGAGAAGGAATAGATAGTGAAATAAGAATAAGAGGCCTAGATGATGAATTATGGGCAAACAGAAACGAGTGGAGATTGGGTATCGGAAGACGTAGAACGTTGTGAAACCGATAAATATATATATATTATTTTCCCTCATAGCTTCAAAACTACAAGGGCTGTTTACATTTTTTTTCTTGTCTCAACATTTGAGGATAGTAATGTGAAATCCGGGAACTCATAAGAGGTCTATCAGGGGAAATGAATCGACCTCTGCCTTCAGTAGATTCCTGGGTCCCTTTCTCAGGGATACGAGAGAAGACCACACCGGTAGAAAAGGCGGAGAGGACGGACCTTGCAACCGCAACGAAAGTGGACATGGCTCAGTCCTAATGGACTAACAAAAAAAGAAATTGATTACATACTGACTACTGCAAAAAAACATCGTTAGAGATATAACAGTCCTAAATAGCTTTACAACAGGCAGTGATCACAGGATGGTCAGAACAAAAATCTGCATTGATAGCAATTTCGAAATGAAAAGAAAAATTAACAATAACAATGAACAACTTGACATGAATAAACTTACACAAAATAAAGCTATATACAATATAGATGAAATAAATGGTACGCTGACAAGAGCTATGACCCAAGAAGGAAAAGATATGGCACAAAAAGGTAAAAAGAGAGAAAATTTCATATCAGAAAAGATAAATAAACTCATGGAAAAAAGGCGAAACCTGGAAAAAGAACATCGATAGAATACACAGAAATCAATAAAACTATAAGAAAAATGATAAAAGAAAATAAAGGAAAGAGTCAAAAAATAAAAGTTAAGAGAGTTATAGAAAATAACAGGAATATGAAATATCTAAGACCGACTATATTTATTTAATTTATTTATTTATATGAAGGGCATAGAAACTTACGTTAAAGAGGATATTATAAATATCACACAGCTTTTCTATACAGAATTATACCAAACAAAAAAAGAGAACCATCACGAGAAACCATAAAGAAACTCCAAAAAAACACTCTGCCAATATATGGGCCCCTAAGCTCACACTAGGTACTATAGTTATAGTGTACGTGCGAGCTAATATAACTAAAAACTGAAATATATTTTATTCAACTCCACACTAAATTACCTTTTGTTTGATACCACACAAGCCATATTTTGACTTAAACTCAAATTTTTGAAATCCACCCCCACCCTTAAAAAAAACAAAAACTAAAATGTATTTTGTTAAACTCCGGACTCAGTTACCTTTCGTTTGATATCACACACGCCATATTTTTACTTAAACTCTAATTTTTGAAATATACCCCCACCCTTTTTTTAAAATAAATTAAAATGTATTTTGTTTAACTCCAGACTCAATTACCTTTCATTTGATATCACACAAGCCATATTTTCACATAAACTCTAATTTTTGAAATCTATCCCCACCCTTTTATTTGGTTTGTGTTCGGTGGATTTTCTTCATTTTTAAATGGGACCAGACAGACAGACAGACAGACAGACAGACAGACAGACAGACAGACAGACAGACAGACAGGCAGGCAGGCAGGCAGGCAGGCAGGCAGACAGGCAGACAGACTGACAGACATATATATATATATATATATATATATATATATATATATTTTTGTTTTTTTTGGCCTACCCGGTATATATATATATATATATATATATATATATATATATATACCGGGTAGGCCAAAAAAAACCGGACAATTTTTTTTTCAATATTATTTGTGAACTATACCATCGATTTTAATGGGACAAACTGCACTTGCCAGATAATTAATCAGAGTTTTGAATAAATATAGTTTTTGTCCGCAATCTCAAAATCCAAGATGGCGGACGAAATTAAAGTGTACCCTTCAAAGATGCTTGTTTATTCTTGTGTTGCGAACATGTTTGAATAACTTTTTTATATCAATAAAAAAGGCAGCTTTCTTGCCACGCACAACAAGGTACGAATCAGCAAAATCAATTTGGTGGTTCTAGAAAAATATATTTTTGTTTCAGCTATCATGGCTGCCTTTATTTCCTTGTAAATTCATTACTACTGAACCGATTTTGATGAAATAAAAAGTATCCTAAAAGTGAGAATTTATTGTCTTTTATAGTTTATGATCAAAATTTACAGCCTTCTTAAAATTTAAAATGGCGGACAGAATCATACTTGATTCTTCAAAATGGGGTGTTTATTCTTATCTTCTAAAAATATTTTAGTTTTTTTTTTAATTTATAGAAAAACAAAAAATCTACTTTTGTTTCAGCCATTGTTTTACAGATTATACGATGGCATTGCTAATATTGTCTTCATTCATTTCCTTATAAGCGCATTATTAATGAACCGATCTTAGTGAAATAACTGTTCTTTGAAGATTATAATCGAAATTTACCGCCGTCTTAAAAGTTAAGAGTCGGACAGAATCATACTTGACTCTTCACAGAGGCACGTTTATTCTTATTTTCCGAAAATGTTTTAGTTTTTTTTTATTTATAGAAAAGCACTGCCTTTCTGCCGCATAACGAGGTACAAATTAATAAAATTGGTGTAGTGGTTCTCACAAAATCTGATTTTGTTTTAACGATTGTTTTAGAAATTATACGGTTGCATTGCCAATCCTGTCTGCAATTTATATTATTTATAAATTCATTATTACTGATCCGATATTAATACGTTTTCGTTAAATAACAATTAATTATCAACATGATTTTTTTATTTCACTAAAATCGGTTTAGTAATAACACATTTATAAGGAAATTAATGCAGACAGGATTGGGAATGCAATCGTATAATCTGTAAAACAATGTTAGAAACAAAAATAGATTTTAAAACCACCACATCAATTTTACTAATTTGTACTTCGTTGTATGGGAGAAAAGTAGTGCTTTTCTATAAATTAAACAAAAACTAAAACATTTTCGGAAAATAAGAATAAACACGCCATTTTAAAAATCAAGTTTGATTCTGTCCGTCATCGTAAATTTTAAGAAGGCGATAAACTTTGATCATGATCTTTAAAAAGCAATCAATTTTCAATAGGATATTTTTTATTTCATTAAAATCGGTTCTGTAGTAATAAATGTATAAGAAAATAAATGCAGACATGATTGGCAAGGCAATCGTATAACATGCCAAACAATGGGTGAAACAAAAATATATTTTTTTAGAACCACTAAACCGATTTTGCTGATTTGTACGTTGTTGTGCGTGGCAAGAATGAAACTCTTTTGGTAATTTAAAAAAATAATTAAAACATATTTGCAACACAAGAACAAACGAGCATCTTTGAAGGTACATTTTAATTTTGTTTGCCATCTTGTATTTTGAGACGGCGGACAAAAAACTATATTTAATCAAAACTGAATAATTCTCTGCCAAGTGCAGTTTGTCCCATTAAAATCGATTAAATAGTTTAAAAGTTATAATGAAAAAAAAATCGTTCGGTTTTCTTTGGCCTACCCGGTATATCTGGGACAAATTATTAAACTAAAAAAGAAAACCAAACGGCTGAAATCAAGAGACAAGTAAGATTGGCCTGGGCAGCATTTGGTAAATTAAGCTACATATTAAAAAATAAAAAATATCCTCAATACCTTAAACTGAAAGTGTATAACCAATGTATTATTCCCGTGCTTACATATGGATCCCAGACCTGGACGCTTACAAAATCAAACATAAGGTAACAAAAGCAAAAATAAATGGATAAGAAATAAAACAAAAGTAAGGGATATCAGAGAGGTAGCAAAATTAAAATGGAAACAGAAAGACTATCGATGGAACAAATGTATTGTAGAATGGAGACCTTGGGACAAATAAAAGTAGGGGAACAATTCAAATGAGATGGGCGGACGATGTGAAGAAACATGCGGGGACTAGATGGATGAACACGGCGACAGACAGGGAAGAGTGGAAGATATTGGGGAAGGTCTATGTCCAAAGATGGATCGAAGAAGGCCAAATAGATAGAATGTGAAATCATATCTTTCATAATAACTTAGTTTCCCATTCAATACCATCAAAAATGAGACACCCTAAAAACAGTATGAATTTAGAAAAACTTAGAAATAAAAAATAGGGGGGGTAATTTTAAGATTGGAGGGGGAAGGCTAAGCTCCCCATAATTGTACCCCTGCATTTCACCCCATTCATCTAACTTTCCTATATTTTTAAGCCAAACAAAATTAATTTTTTCGACCTCCTATTACCCATTTTAATACAGTACATTATTTTCTTAACACCCTGTATATTTATTATTACTCTTCTAATCAATAATGATTAACTTTATTTAACTACTTTGTTGACTAAGAGTAAATTTATTTATTCTACTTTTCTACTTTCTTTATTTGGGAAAATATGTGATTTTATCTTTAGTTTTTTCAATATTAATACCAACCTATGCTTTCTTCGATATTATATATCTAAAGTATAGTTTTTATAGTTATAAAAAGCTTAATTTAAAAATATATATTTTTTTGTTAAAATCCAACCAAAACATGTAAAATAATAAAACTTCGTCTTCTCATCTTTTTCTGTCTTCTTAACCATATTGTCTATTGATGTCAAAAATAAAGTAATAGACTGGAAAAACCAAGCCGTATAACTTAAAAGAAACAAAATATTGATATTATATGTATTAGTATTGAAAGAGAGATAAAAATGTAATATTTTTTAAGAAGATAAAATTTGTGAATTAAACTAATTTCATTATTATCAATCTTGTATTTTCTATCATTCTGGGGCGTTATTCTCTGTTCAGTTATGCTTCTTTCGGTTCTTCTTTGTCATCCATTTTTGTTATACTTCTGATCTGATCTTCATTCCAAATATTTTCTTCACTGAAAATCTAAGAACCTTAATAATTTTGTAGTAATAACAAGGAAAATATACAAAAAAATCCAGTAAAATAATACAACCAAAATAAGAGAAAAAAAATAAAGTTTTATGAAAGGGACTTTTTGGACTATTAGATCGACTTTAAATAAAGACTTGTGTGGCTATTCCACTTCCTGATTATGCGAACTAGTTTAAAAATATCTATAAAGATAACAGTTACATCAGTAGGGTTAATTTCGACTCTCTCACGCACTAGCTATAATTATTAACAAGGCTTCTGCCAAGAACCAAGAAAAAACAAAACACCTTACAATGATTAAACTACAAAGAGCTACCAAGTTCAAGGCTGCATTTTTAGCAATAACTGAAAATGGCTCTTTTGACTTTTGTCAAAATAACTTTCGAGTTTCGAAATTCGAAATTTCTACACAAATACTTTTTTGTAAAAAACCAAACGCAAAAAATATTTTCACATATTTTTAACTTTTCTTTTAGATTATTAGTAAACATAAAATATTTGCAATACTTTTTTGAATAGAACATTGACATGACTAATTTTCGAGTTATTTTGACAAAAAGTCAAAAAGGCCTTTTTTAGTTCTAAAAACACACCCCAGAATTTGGTAGGACTTTGTAATCTTTTATAGAAAACAAGAAAACTTTTATTTATAAAATCTTTTTTTATATTTCCAGAAAAATATCAAAACACTAGCTCACCCACATTTACCCGGATGGGAAAATTCGCCGTGGGGTCAATTTAGCGCGAGAATTTTTGTTTAATAATCACAGATTCTGTATAATTTTGCCCTGCTGGTTTTTCATATCAGCTCTAGTTTTTGAGATAAAAAAATTTGAATTTGAATTTTTCTTCACTTCACTAACTATATAGTTCAGGCCCTACGGGGTCCGATACTACGTTTAATGATAGACACGAGACTCGCCCGAACATTTTACGAAAGGGAACCACCTCCCCAACCCTGGCAGGGGGGTTTCCCCCCCTTAAACGTGCTTTTTGACGGTTTTTTGCTAATAACTCGAAAAAGGTAAACTTTTCTAAAAATATTCTAAAAATCATTTTGCAAGCGAATAAAATTTCCTTTTTAACCATGTACCTTAGTACCCTCTAAAGGCAGTGGTGCACGTTCAATAGGCCTACGAGAAAAGGGAAAAATGTTTTTTTTTGTGGTATTTTGGATCCTTAACACATTGTTTAATTCAAAAAAGTATTTTTGTTCAAAAACATTGTATACAAATATTTAATAAACTAGACATACCTTTTTAAAGTAGCCGCCTTTAAATAAAAATAAATGTGTTTGTAGAAATTCTCAAATCAAACAAAAATTTTCAACATTCATTTTTATAACTCAGTAAATAATACTCAAGGTGAGTAAAAAATATTTTTGATTGGTATTAACTTAAAACTTAATTTTTCGAGTTGAACTCATTTAAATGGGGCGGAGACCCCTCTCTCGCCCCCTCAAAAGTGATCTTTTACAGTATTTTTCTAATTATTTGCAACTTTTTAATTTGGTCAAAAACAACTAACTAATATTTATTGAGGCTGTCCAAAAGTCTCTCTAACGATTTATTACCGCCGCCCTTACATCAGTGGCGCGCCTTTTATAGGCATTTAAATAAATGAGAAGTGTGGAAAAAACAATCTTTTTTTAATTTTATTGCCCTACATGTCTGGTTTTAAAACTTATTTTTAAAGCTGAAGAAATTTGTTTTTCAACGATGTATATCACTCCCTCTCAAGGTAGCGGTAGATCTAGCATAGACGCACCAAAAATGGTCAAATTTGGTATACACTTGAATCTTTATTTAAGACAACCATGTTGGAACAGTACTAATACACACACTGCGTTCAATGAGAGAAGCAACACACTTGGTATGAATATACAATATACTCCCCCAAAAATATAACGAGGGCGAACCGTCCGCCCACTCTTGGTGGGGGAGTGGTCCCCCCCCTAAATGTTTTTTTAGACATTTTTTATTACTTGGTATATCAAATTTGACCATTTTTGGGGCGTCTCGTCTATGCAAGATGTACTGCTGCGTTTGGGGGAGTTAAAATAAGTTTTAAAACCAGACATGCTGGACAGTAAAATTTAAGAAAATTAAAAAAAACTAGTTTTGTCCACACCTCTCATTTATTTAAATGCCTATAAAAGGTGCATCACTGATGTAAGGGGGACGTGTTATACATCTTTAGAGAGTACTTTTCATCAGCCTCAATAATTGTTACTTAGGTGTTTTTTGCCAAGTAAAAAGTTTGCAAATAATTGGGAAAATACTGTAAAAGAGCACTTTTGAGGGGGGTAAGAGGGGGGATGACCCCACTCTCACTTTAAAACAGGTCAACTAAAAAAAGTCAGTTTTAAATTATTACTAACCAAAAATATTTTTTTACTCACTCTCATTTTTATTTACTGAGTTACAAAAATGCATGTTCAACATTTTTGTTTGATTTAAGGATTTCTACAAACACATTAATTTTTATTTCAAGGCGGCTATTTAAAAAAATATGTCTAGCTTAATAAGTATTTAACTGTATACAATGGGCTTTTAACCAAAAATATGTTTTTGAGAAAAAAATAGTGTTAAAGATAAAAAATAATAATATTTTAAAAAATATTATAAAAATTTTCCTTTTTTTTCGTACGCTAATGGAGCGTGCACCACTGCCGTCAGAGGGTACTAAGGTACATCGTTGAAAAGGAAATTGTATCCGCTTAAAAAATGATCTTCAGAAGATTTTTGAAAAATGTTGACTCCTTTCGAGTTATTATCAAAAAGCACGTTTAAGTTGGAAGAAACACGTTGTATTGGTTCTATGTATCTATCATTAAACGCAGCATATCGCTTGAATCTCGGCTGTAGGGCCTGAACTAATATATTGCCAGTATTTTTCGGTTGCAATGCGCTTGGCGTTAGATATCTTGTAGACTTGATTTTCCTGATCAAATTTTAAATGGACCTTTTTTCATCAGACCTATAGTTTCGAAGATATAGATTTTTAAAGTTTATATGATTTAAGATTTCAGAGATTTTTCACCAAAATTGTTTATTTTCCTATTTTATCGCATTCGACCCGCTAAGTGACTTTCCATATTTATGTAACGTATCATCAGACTATTTACTTCCATAGGCAAAATTGACATATTACCTTTACCTCAATCTCAGGAGCGGCACAAACAATAGTCACATAAGTAGAAAATACAGTGGCGCCCAATAATTTAAGATTACTAAAACGAGTTGCTAGACACAATCTTATACTGTTTTTCAATATAGCGTACCAAAATTGGCTAAAAACACAAAAAAAATGTCAGGCACCAAATAGGGTGTTAAAAATAATTATATATTTATTTTTAGATATCTCTTTAGGTCTTGGGAATGCTAAACTTTTTTGTTTAATTTTTTCTCAAATTCATAGTTCTTTTAATTAAATAAATTACTTGAATTAAAATAATTACCCACGTGATTCAAAACAGGCGGTCTACCAATCAGCTGCGAGTGACGTCACAAAACAGTAAACGCCTCGAACGAACCTATTTTTTGTGTTATTTTCTTATGGATGGTAATGTTTGCTTTGGTTTAAAGTGCGAATTATCGTCCTAAATTAGATTTTATTTTGTGTTTTGCTTATAAAAACATTTTCAATGGAAAACGGATTCTCCAAAGCCGATAGCTCCAACTTGCCAATGCTGAATTCCTTTATGGTGGCAGGCTTCTTTGCCAACAACAGTGATTTTTGTTCTGCGGAATTTAGAAACGTTAAAAATGTTGATGTAAGTATTTGATGAGATGTTTTGTATAAAGTTTTTTTACGATATTCTTCGCCTACTTTTACTTATTTAGATTTTGAGGTTAGGTTATATGTTTTACTTTTTTGTTTAGTATGCCACATATAATAGATTCAATAAAATATCCAATCATTATTATTTTAAGCATTAAGAAACAATCAAAAATTACTTTTTTAAAACAAAATTTTCTGTAATAATAAATTAATTCACAGAAAAAAAAACAAAAATAAAAATCATGTAATAAACCGAGGGGGGGACAGGTAGGCAAAAAGTATACAATGACCAGCAATACTTGAAGTACTGCATAGGTTACACTGCATAGTCCTGCGTAGGTACTGCCTAGTCCTGCCTATGCACTGCCTAGTCTTGCCTATGCACTGCTCAGTCCTATATTTAGCCTACATGTGCACTGCCTAATCCTGCATTTAGAGGTACTCCTTAGTCCTGCCTAATAACTGCCTAGCACCGCCTAAAAATGTGTACACCTTTCTGCCTATTATAGTTGTTCACCCCTCGTAATAAACATAACCTCAAAAATTTCATCGTCATTTACGAAAAATTAATGGAAACAATTTAGTTATACTCACATCAAAGTGATCTTCACAAATGTAAAGTGAAGATGTATTAGATAAGGCCCTTGGGTCTCTTCGAGCAAGTTCTAGCCACTTTTTCCGTTCTTTTACTGCTGTAGGCACATGAATAAATAGTTTTTCAGGTGTTTTTTTGCTAGTATTCGAACACTGAGGCACTACACACCACTTATAGGACATTTTTTTACATAAAAAACAGTAAAAACACAGACCAAAAACAAATAAACACTTGAATGCCGTGTATCTCTCTGCGAGTTTACTGCGCTGTGACGTCATTGCAACGCCATGCTAGAAATAAGCGTTTTAGCGGGAAATTTAAATCGGAAATTAGAAAACTTGATTTTAAATGTAGTCATGATAAAATATACTATTTTAATAATTTTGCGTAGCAAATTAGGGATCTATGTATCATTCTAAACTCTTTTCTAAAATTTGTCAAATACCCTATTGCGTGTTGACCTGTGTAAGCAATGAGAAAAATAAATTTGAAATTGGTTTAGCTTATTTTAAAACGGTTTTATTTAGCTTGAATCTACCTATTTGTTTGTAAGGTTTGGTTTAATCTGGTTGGGTTTGTTTAGGTTTGATTAATGCGGTTAGGTTACATTTTTTATTGAACTATTCAAAATAACAAATTTATTTTTATATTAAGGTTACATTTTATATAATTTCCATAATAAATATTTTTTCCAAACTAAAACTATACTGGATGTTTCACAACTTAACTGATAAATTTTAACTACTAGTTCTGGCTCACATAAGAAAATTAAAAAAATATATATCTTTTTAATTTTTAGAATTTTAATAAGCTTGCATTGTCCCCTACCCCACATTTACAGGACATTACTGACAATACAAAAAACTTTTGTATAATATCACTTGTTATCCCCACGCTTTAGGTAATAAATAATTTGTAGAATCACACAAGAAATTTTTTTCTCAATTTTTACTTTCCTATCCCGCGCAGCAGGGCGATTCCACAGATAGTGGTCCTAGGCGGACATATTTTAAACAGTTTTATAGGTTATCAAAATTAGTCTTAAATTAAAGCCAACAATACTTAGTTTATGATCTTGTACTTAAACTATATTTCCCCAAAAAATCCGAAAAAAAAGCATTAATATATTTATATCAAAATATTAATTATTTTAGCTTAAAAATAAACATCTCAAAAAACGTTTTTACCTTAAGCTTTTGACATTAAAAAATAAATCAGCCATCCGTAGTACTATATACAACAAATATACAAATTGTCATGCTAAAATTCGCTTGTTTGTACTTGTTTTAGCCTAAAAATACATGGCATGATAAACTGTTGTCACACACGTAACGAAAACAGAAATAAAAATGTATAACTCGGAAAATAGGCATTAATTAATTTTTCTTGTCAAAAGCCAACACATTTGTGAGGTTCCAGAAATAAAATTGAAAAAAATTGCATGTTATAAGTTTTTTCATATCAACAGAAATAAATATGTCACACACGTAACAAATATTTATCACTTTTGCAATATCTCAAATTTTCTTATGTGATCAATATTTTCCAACAATAATTTTATTTATACAGTTTTCGCCTTAAATGCCTATTCTTTGAGTAGGTAGTTCTAAAAGAAATAGTGCCCATAGTCATTGGCGTAAATAAAAAACCAAATAAGTATAATATTCATTGTGTTCATCTACGAATGTTACTGGACCTAATAAGGTTATTCCAGTTATGCCTAAATAAGCCCCTTACTACTACTATTTGTCGAATTTTAACAAAGTTGTATAAAATATACTTAGTACATAGTCACATTCTTATGAAAAAGTTATATTTATAAAAAGGTTTGACGTGAAAACTATAAATTTTTAGACATATGTTTATAAGAACCTCTCTTATAAGAACGTCTCGTTAGAATCACCGTAAAATCAACTTTAAAAGTTTGGCTGCCTATTTCAATAAAATGCTGTATAAAATGAATGTAGTTGATTAAATCATATACATAACAACTGGAGGCGCCACCTAAAGGAAAAATGTTTTTCTTTCGCTTTCTTTTCCTAGACAAAAATTTTTCTCCTCTCTGTAATAAACTGGGTAATGCTTTAGATACATGGCTAACTGAGGCTCAAATTGTTGAGGTTTTCTTATTGCAAACATCGAGTTTTGATCTGTCTCTTTCTAATAAGGAATAAAAAGGGCGACTTTGCGAACATATGCATAATAATGCACAAAAGAAAAGACTAAAAATACCTTATTTGTATTTGTTAATAAGTTGATTGAGATAATTTTTACTGTCAACATAAGGTTAAAAAAAAGATGTGGTAATATTTAGTGATGGTATGGTATGCTTACTCCTATTTTTAAAAGACAAGCCACGGCAAAGGTGTGGTAGGCGGCATAGGAGGACGCGCAAAATCTGTGGTTCGGCAACTGTCTTAATCTAAAGATGAAAAATTGGTAGTACTTCGCCAGACTTTTATAAAGCTGCATCAAGTGTTTTAAAATCAACGCAGGCTATGCATATTTCACAGTTGAATAGAAAAGAAAATCCGTGGCAGCAGGTTCCAAAAATTGGCGTTAGCCAGTGGCGTATATAATGGGGGCCCGGGCCCCCCCCCGAACCTAAGATTTTTTAAGATATTTTCCACATATTTCATGAATACAAACATCAAATACGGCCTTATGAGGTCTTGCCCCCCCCCCCGAAACTGTCTCCCCCCCCCCGAAACTGTCTCCCCCCCCCCGAAACATTTTTCTATATACGCCACTGGCGTTAGCATTCAAAAGAGACATATTATCGATTGCAAAATGGACAGTAGTTAGTTAAATAAAATGTTATTAGCAGTTACTTTTTGTATTTGTTTATTAGTTACACAGGTAACACGTTATTGTCACACACGTAACACACTTTTAAATTTATAAATAAAATAACAAAATGCTTAAAGAGACATTCAAATATAAATCTTGTTGTACTAAATATTACCAAATATTAATTAAAAAATAAATGTTGGATTAAGTATTTGGCAGTTTGCAAAAAATTTGTAAAATAACAAAAATACATTATTCTTTAAATAAATAAATGTCAGACATGTAACGACATTTTTTAAAATCTTATACTTAAGTAAATTAATATTTTTCCATCAGTGATTTTTTTTGCGTTAACCTAAGCAAAACTAACAAAACCCAGCAAAATTTTATTTAACAATTACAATTTGTTTTTGTTAGATTTAAAAGCAACAATTCGAAAAAAATATGTCTGAATGTCACACACGAAACGGAGGAATCACTCAGCAATGGCTAGAGAAGGTATTGTTTTCGACGATTAAATTATAGCTAGTGCGCGAATATAGTAGAACATATTTTTGTCAATAATTTCTGTTATAATCAAAACCTTCATAGGAGCCTTCGTTTCTGAGATATTTACAAAAAAAGTACTTAGAGTATGCTAATCAGCTAGGAAGTATTTATTTTTAAAGAAATTTAACTTACCATTACGAACATGCACAAATGGGACAATCTTGGCTGGATCATCAATGCTCCTCTCCAATGGTGGTTGGGTTCCCCCTGTCGAAGGTATATCCCTCCTTTTAACTGATATTCTCACTGCCTGCAGCTCTAGTCTGTCAATTTTGGATAAGATGCTATATTTATAGAAATCATGCCCATCATTCCTATAAGTAATAATAATACCTATATTTTTAACCTTCTTTATAAGACTAACATACGTAATGTTGGCAGTGTAAAATATCGACCCGCGCTATTCCCCACTTGCGAGCAAGGTGAAAACCGAATCTTGATACATATAGCAATCTTGATACATATATCATAAATCTGCATTTTAGAAGGCGATCTATACATTTTTACCTTCCTAACCCGCGCAGCAATGGCTAGAGAAGGTATTATTTTCGACGAAAATTTTTTTTTGAGATAACGCCGAAAATTTGTTATTTTTTACCTATCTTAGCAATATCATCGTGATGTGTGTCTGTGTGTGCGTATGTACGTAATACGATAGCTCCTAAACTGCTAAACCGATTTTCATGAAATTTTTATGAAAAATAGTGTTCAATACTGTAACAAGTTGATTAGATTTTGGTCAAGATCCATTAATGCTAATAACAGTTTTTTGACAGTTTAATAATTGAAAAGATGCAAACTTTTTAACGGATCATCGCAGCAATATGCGGTTTTCGGCATATAGTAGAACATATTTTTATCAATAATTCGTGTTATAACCAAAAACTTCGTAGAAGCTTTCATTTCTGAGATATTCACAAAAAAGGCTGATATAGTGTGGGGTGTGCTAATGGGCTAGGAAGGTATCAGATCCGTCATGGATCCATTTATTTGAATTAAAACTTGTTTTTGTTGTAAATTGTTTTTTTTAATAGTTTTTTGCAGTTGTTCCTCTGGGCGTGCCTGGACAGGTTAGGATACGTTATCGATCAATTGACCAAGGTTAGACTAACACCGATTTCTACCTCCAAAAGTAGGACCGAAGAGTTGATTTAAAAAATCGTTATGCGAATACATTTTTTTTTCGAAAGAAATGCGTTTTCGTTTTTTGACAATAGTGTGTACATTTATTTGTAGAACGTCGTAGTATCATCAGTTTTGTCACTGTCTTTTTAAACAATGATTTTATAAAAACTCTTCGGATATTATTCAAAGACGCCGGCGCCGCACAGAGGGCTGGTTAAACAAACTAGGTTGCAGTTGGCAAAAGTAAAAAACTTGATTATTTATATAAAAATAGTACCGCAAAATGTTGTTGAAATAACAACTGTTATTTACCTTCTTAGTCCGCACAGCAATGGCTAGAGAAGGTATTGTTTTCGACAAAAAATTTTTTTTTCACATAACGCCGAAAATGTGTTATTTGTATTTGTATTTTGACCTATCCTAGCAATATCGTCGTGATGTCTGTCTGTGTGTGTGTGTATTTTTTTCTGTCCGTAACACGATCGCATCAATATGAGGAGCATCGCATCAATATGAGGTTTTCGGAATATAGTAGACTACATTTGGCTCAATAATTTGTGTTATAACCAAATACTTCGTAGGAGTTTTAGTTTCTAAAACTGTTTTCAAGGCTGATTATCAAAGCTTCACTTGAGGAATGCTAATATGCTAGCTAGGAAGTGACATGAACCGAAAAAATCAGGAGAATATATATATAACACCTCTAAAAAGTAAGGATTTTTAGCTGTCATGTTATCTGATTTTAAGTGTAATATACTAGTTGCAAGTTCTGGTTAATTTGTTTATTAGTGGCCAATTCAAGCTACAAAAATTTATATTTAATTGGTATGGTAGAGAAAATCTGAATGAGTACCCCAATGTACCAAAAATAAAACAATGGTTTTTAATAAAGCATTTTACTGTTATTCCAGAAATAATTGTCTTTTTTGCGAAAGAGGTTTTATGAAACATTGCATAAAGGTATATGTATAATGCTACTTATAGGAAATTAATCCAAATCTTTAGATTGCTTTTTCATTTTTACTTGTTGCTCATTTATTTTAGTAGCGTAATGCAATGAAGAAGGAACTGTTTTAAAATATTATCTCTTTTTAGCTAAATACAATTTGGCAGAGGCCTCAAAATTCTATTTATAATGAAAAAGATTATTTGGTATCTTTTCATGAACCCGCTTAGTCTCAGCTTTAATCTTTTGTTGTGCACACAGGATTAAATTTCTTGCACAACACTTTACAGGGAGTGAGAATAAGAAAATTTTTGTATTGATTATGTATCAAAATTTGTTGAAGTATGGAAATAAATAAATGTCAAAATAAAGATAAAGGAATTTTAAGTTTGCTACTGTGCAGCATCAGTAATAACCATAACAATAATAAAATGTCAAATAAGCCCTCCAAAATGACTATAAAATTTTACTTTAGTCTTAAGTCTGTTTAGTGTAAGTTGTTTGGTTTAATCATATTCAAGATCATATTTTAATAATAATAATTATGCAGTACTAATATGGTTTTCTTTCCGTATAAAGTTTTTTGAAAAATATTTTTATAGGTAGTTAGCGGAGTTAGTACCCTCTGAGACAATCACAAAACTGTCTGTGCAAAAGTAAAAACTGTTATTTTGTCCTGCTTTTTTAAGAAAACAAATTTGGAGTAGTTTTATTTCTTTCTCTTCCTAAGAGAAATACAAAGGATAGATTTACAGGCCATTAGGATTGCATGGGAGAACAGAAAAGCGTAAAACCAACGGTACCAGATTAGCGAAAATATCAGTATAAGCCGCTGCTCGGTTCGCGAAAGGTCAACTTAGGCAGTTGTATGTAGGTAGGTGCATTCATTAAATGGGATGATACAAAACCAGAAAAATACCTTAAAAACAAAACATTAACGACAAAAAAACTTAGGTACCATATTGCGGTAAAACACACAATTTATTTTTTTGCCGATTTAGGTTTTTAGGACCTAAATTGCTCATTTAATAAAATGTTAAAAATCAAATGTTTACGTTTTTTATAGTTTAGCTTTTGTATGGAGGACTTAACATTACCAAATCAAACCTGAAAATTGAACTGGTCTAGACTAAATCTAACTTAACCCGACCAGTCCTAAACCTGACCTAACCTGTACTGCTCAAGAGGACCCTTATCGCGAATGACAATTACAGTGCACCACATTGATTGCACATAATATTTACCACTAAAAATAAAAGATATGTCTTAATTAAAGTTCAGAAGAACTATGATTTCAACAAAACTTAACATAACATATAGAGTTTCAATAAGGGATCTCTTCCTCAGATATTTTTTTAAATAGATACTTTTTTCCAGGGATCCTAGAGAGTGTGAAACTAAACCAAACTGGAACTGAAAGTAAAAGTTTCAAGTAATTTAATAAATTTTCTATTTACATAAATAAATATATTTGGTTAAAATAATGCCCAAAATTTGTCAAGAGAAACTAAAAGTTGTAAAGATTCCAAAACAAATAAAAATTGCAGGGTAATACTCTTGCTATAACTAAAGAAAGTGAGGATCTAACTAAAAACAACCTTGGATCTTAAACTAGAATTAGACAATAAAAATAAAGAATCAGAAGTAAAAACAAATGGAGTTATAAATCACAATGTTGTGAACACTAATTTGCAAATTAAAAAAGAAGAAAAACAATTAGTTATGGATGTTTAATCAAAAGAAATTCACAATAAAGAAAGCAAAGACAAAAATCATAAAACATGAGAATATTAAATTTTTTTTAAAATAAAAAGTAATGAAAAAAGATTTAAAAATAAATTTAGAGAAAGAACAGAAGATTATGTATTATTTGATAACCTAAGTTATATTAAGAGAAAATAATGGCAGAAAAGTCAAAAGATTGTCAATAATTTTTGGACTAGGTGGATTCAAGAATTTTTACCAACTTTATTAGAAAGAACCAATTGGTATGATAAAGTGACTCCCGTTGAAGAAGATGAAGTTTAGTTTAGTTTTAGGGCAACATCAAAAATTATGTTTAAATATAACATAATGTGTGTAAAAAACAAATACACTAATTGGAAATCACAAAAGTTCTTAAAATACAGTTACACAAACAAATGAAACCTATCTGTGGTTATCTAAAAATTATAAGTAAATTAGAACAGAAAATCAAATGAGTAATATTGCATCTCCATCAGAAATTTGTTGACCTCCCTTTTGAAAGGCACAATACATGCCATATCCCTGATTGATCTAGAAAGAATTTGGTATGCTTTTATGGCCCAATAGTATGGCCCTCTTTCATAAAAAGTTGTACTATGGTAGGAGATTGTCAAGTCACCTTAACTTCTTGTAGTAATTGCTGTTTCCAAAGCACAATCCTGGTTAGTTAATCAGGATGTTTTCTGACAAATACAACTAAGCATTTAAAATAAAGAGAGGGAGCTATTAAAATGAGTGTTTTAAAATGTGGCTTGCATGAGGTTCTTGGATGCAATTTCAACATAAACTGAATGACTTGTTGAGTTCTAAAGACTCTCCCAGCATCTGGTGAAGCTTCCCAGAATAGCACTCCATAGCAAATAGCAGACTGAACAGAAGCAAAATAAAGGGGTTTTAGGCTATCAATACCCAAATTCTGTTGTAGCCAATATTAGCTGCACAATGGCTGCTAATACTAGTGGAAGTTAACTTAAATTCAAGTTCAAGTTCATTTATTTTCATAAAAGTCAGATTTTACAGTTTCTTACGACTAAGCCCTAAGTCACGAGTGACTTGTCGGGTCATCGTCTTAATATCACTTCTCTGTCTTTGTCTATCTAATCTAGAGCTACCTACTTATTACAAATCTCTTAATGATTACATTGCCTACAGACATACATATACACTTAATTTATATCACATACATAAAATTATATCACATACATATTTTTCTAAAATGCTATTTTCTTGAAGTTATTTTACTCTAAATCTGAGCTTTCCAGTCCAAATTTGTATCAATAATTACCCCAAGGAACTTTGTCTTTTTAGTTTCTTAAATGGATTTACCACTTATTATTTACCACAAACATATAAAGAGGCTTCAGCACTCCCAATTTTTTTAAATGTAATGAGATTGGTTTTTCTGAAGTGGTATTAATAATGTATGATAACCTACCCCAAAATCGAGGGGTGAACAGCTAACCCAAAATGTGTACACCGATTGTGAAAATCCACAATTTTTTGCTAAGATTGTGTAAAGATTGTGAGGGATTGCGAGGGATTGTGGAGGACTGTGCAGCAGTGTAGTAACAGCCAAGCTAAAATTCTTGCAACCAAAAAAAAAAGAGGTCATCATGTCTATACTTTCCTATGCAAGGGATTGTGAAGGACTGTGGTAAGATTGTGAAAGATTGTGAGGGGTTGTGAGGGGTTGTGGTGTAAGATTGTGACAGATTGTAAGTGAATGGGACAGACTGTGTAAAGATTGTGCAGGATTGTGGGATGAAGGATTGTGAAAGATTGTGAGTGATTGGGATGGATTGTGTAAAGATTGTGAGGGATTGTGAAGGATTGTGGTAAGATTCTGGTAAGATTGTGACAGTTTGTGAGTGATTGGGAGGGATTGTGTAAAGATTGTGAGAAATGTGTTCACCAATTGTGAGAGCTGTTCACCCCTCTCCCAAAATAAAAGGAAACTTATTACAACTAAATTAGATTAGATTATCCTTTATTTCCATGAAATTTTAACATATTTAAGCAAATAGTGTCATAAAAGTAGTAAGTACCCTTAAGTGCCTAGCTAAAAAAATAAAAACTTTTAAAATAGTAATAACTTCTATTAAAATGAAGTAATATATAAAAAATGTTTAATAGATAGATAGATAGATAGATCTTTATTGATGTTGTTCATACATAAAGTATTTACACAAGTCAAAATGGTAATCACAATTTAAAATTATTTAAAATTAAAATTTAAAATTATTTAAGTAGTTTTGCTAAATTGCATGTTAAAAGTCCTTACTTACTAATTTATGATTAAGTTAAAATAAATTACAATAAAAATAACAATTAAAATTACAATCATAGTAGTTCTGACAATTTTACATACACTAACATTTACTAAATTTTACATTAGGATTAAGCACATTAATTTCAATTTTTAATTTCCCAATAAATAAATTCAAATTTATCATTCAATTCAAAACAAATAAGAATAAAAGCCCCAGAAAATGTCAACCTAAATCAATGTTTAACATTGAGTTTACGAGATAAAATTAATTAAGTATGATTATGATGATGTTGTGGATCAGTCTATTAAATCAATAAAGTTGGTTTGAAGAAACTCATTGATTGAGTAAAATGCTTTACTCTTTAAATATAGTTTTATTTTCCCCTTAAATGTTTCTATATTAAGATTTTTTATTTCCCCTGGAAGTGCATTAAACATTTGAATAGCATAATAATTAGGACCGTTTCTTGCTCTGTGAACCCTAAAAAAGTTGGGCAGTAGGTTATCCCTGTTTCTGGTAGGGTAATAATGATTGTCACCATTTGATGCATACTCCTGTATGTTAGACTTCAGATAGGTGAGGCAAGTTAAAATGTAAACACAAGGAAGTGTGAGTATTCCAAGCTTAATAAAAGTACTGCGGCAGCAATCTCGATAACCCAATCCACTCATCACTCTTACACACCTTCTCTGAGTTGCAAATATTTCATCAGCATGGGCTGAATGTCCCCAAACAAGAATTGCATAAGACATATTTGAATGAAAATATGCATAGTACGAACTTAGTAGAGTACAATAAGAGACACGATCCAGCAAGTTTCTTATTAGGTAAATATTTTTGCTAAGTTTCCTATTAAGCTGAATAATATGATCTTCCCATATTAACCCCGAATCCATAGTTACACCTAAAAGTTTTACTGGTTTAGTGTTGTTTTCCTCCGGGATATCACACAAAGAAAATGTTATATTTTGCGTTTTACTTTCATTCAGGCTTAACCCATTTGTCTGAAACCAGTTTTTGGTATTCAACTGTGTCTCCCCAACTACATGACATAGATTATTGTAATCATCAGACACATCCTCAGCCGTTGTATCATCAGCATACACTACACCATCAATAATCTCATCTATATCATTAATAAAAACGATGAACAGGATAGGCCCCATAAAAATTATAAGAAAACTTATGTACCCAACCAATTTGTGCTCAACATTAAAGGTAAAATTTAAGTTAAAAAAAACATTTTACACATGAACAGCACTAATTACAATGACATATGATTTTCATCTTTTTTTATTGTAAGTCAATAGATTTTGTTACCAAATTTGAATAAAAAGACTTGTTTTCTGACCCCAATTCACCTATTTTACTTGTTATTGTTACAAGGATTAGTTAGTGTAGACATACACTCTATTCTTTTTTGCAAGTCTGATGTTTAACTATCAGAATATCCTATTATAATAGAATAGGAAAAAACAAAAAACAAAATTTAACTTAACCAACCACAACAATTTAGCTAATAATTATAATTATCGGCTATTCAACTGCCAATTTTAAGAATTGTCCCCAAATTGTCCGCATTGTCAGCCCTTTAAGTATTGTTCATACTCGTCTTAGTCTTTTGTTTTTGATTAGTCTTTGTCCTTTGATTAGTCTTAGCTGTCTTAAACAAAATCGGCTGTTCATACTTGTCTTTTGTTTTTGATTAGTCTTAGTCATAAACCACTGAAAAAAAAATTTAATTTTCTATAAAGAGGCCCTCTTCAATAGTCATTTTCTATACAAAACAATCTTATTTAACCTAATCTGTGCACGAAACACAGACACGAAAGAACAAAAGTGAAAAAGAAAAAAAAACAAATAAAATTTTGAGGTTATGTTGAGATTTTCTGTTAAAAACATGATTAATGGCGATAAATTTAAAATTTTGACCGCGCGCTTGCGCTCTTCTGACGCCCTGTAAAAAAAACAACAAACATCAGCTGATGTCTGTCACTTGTCTTAGTCGTTGTCCTAAGGATTGAACTCTTAAGACAAAGACAAAACAAAAGCAAAAGCATTGTATGAACACTCCCATAAGAAACAGTGGTTTTAACTTTGTTATGACACGACATATGACTAAACCAAGACAAAAAACTAGACAAAAGACGAGTATGAACGATCCATTAGATACTACCTTTTATATTTAATAAGCTTAAAAATGGCTAAACTGGAATTATGAAGCAAAAATGTTTATTTTTTGTAGCTGGATAAACCCGCCTCTTGTAGATATTATCTTTAATCTCACCTACAACCTCTACTTCGCCTCATACTACTAAAGACTAATCTTATTTTACGTTTAAAAAACTTATAAAAAAACCACTTCTATCAAAATTTTTATAACAAAAACAAAAATACGAACAAGACTTTAGTAGGGTTATGGTTATATTATGACATTTGACAAAAACCAAGGAACTAGCTAGGAGCACAATAGACAGGTGTTCGGATCTTATATATATACTTGTTACGTCACTGGTGGTCCAGCTGATTTTTGTTAACAAAAGTTAGATATGATATGAACAACTAATAATTTTTGAATTTCTTGAAAACTAAGGCAATGTTCCTACTATTTTTTAGTATATTCTTATAAAATAAAATTTTTCAGATATATCATGCAGTCGTTATTTTTTTTAGCCCGCTTCATTTCTTTTTACACAAAAATTAAAATTCGAAGCAAATAATGTGTCCGTTTCAGCTTCAAAAATAATCCATTGACCTACATCTTTGTTTACTTCCTAAGTCCTCGGTTCACCTTTGATACTAAACGATCACATTCAGTTTATAAGACGCTAGCCCTACCAAGTCCACTTCCGATCCCTGACTTCGCATGTGCAGATCTACCAGTATTATTTACCTCATGTATTAGAATAGATGAACAGGGCGATTTTCACTTGAATGATTCTAACCACATGAAAATAGAAAGTTTCAAAAATCTAACCTAACGAAACCTAATCAAATTTAACCGAACCAAAGCAAACTAAACCAATAATTTTTTTCAAAAAAAAAACTTTCCTGACTTCCTACCCGGGATCCTAGAGGATGTGAATCCGAACCGAACTTAACCTATTCAAACCTAACCATTCCCAACTAAACCTAATTAGCAGTGTTGTAGCTTAGTTTGGTTAGGTTAGGTTTGGTTCAGTTTTGTTAGGTTCGGTTCGGTTCGGTTTGGTTCGGTTCGGATTCACATCCTCTAGGATCCCGGGTAGGAAGTCAGGAAAGTTTTTTTTTTAATTATTGGTTTAGTTTGCTTTGGTTCGGTTCGGTTAGATTTGATTAGGTTTTGTTAGGTTAGGTTTTTAAAACTTTCTATTTTCATGTAGTTAGAATCATTCAAGTGAAAATTACCTTGTATTCATCTATTCTAATACATGAGGTAAATAATATTGGTAGATCTGCGCATGCGAAGTCAGGGATCGAAAGTGGACTTGGTAGGGCTAGCGTCTTGTCATTCAGTTTGACTTGTAGGTTAAGTTTTGTGTAATAAAATATAAAGCGGGCAAAAAAAAAGTCTAGAAAATTATATTTTATAAGGATGTACTAGAAAACAGTAGGATAATTGCCTTAGTTTTCAAAAAATATTAGTTGTTCCGTTGTTCATATACTACTTATCAAAAAAATTTGTACACCTGCAATATAAAAACCAATGATAGGTGTACAATTTTTTTGAACAGCAGTATACTATAATTAGACACTTATTGATCGACCCTATGGTGACAGATTTACATATAAAAAGCAGCTGCTCTGCTTCAAAATTCGGCCTTTGTGTATTTAAAAACCGGATTTATTATTAAATTTGGCTTTGATATGTCAATTTTTCGTTCAGATCAACTGTAAGTTTTATGTGTAAATGTGTCAAAATAAAGTCGACTCTAAAATAAAGTCAGGTTTTATTCCAATATATCTAACCCAACACCGGTCTATTCTATCCACCGTGAGCTAGGAGTTGTTATGTGTGGCCCACACGACGGAAGTTGTAGGAGTGTGACGGCACCAATAAATTATAGCTTTTTTGCAATCATTTTATACCTAAACGTGGAAAAGCATGACATGTCTTTGTGCATGATCATTCTTATTAATGAATAAATTGTGTACATAGTTTTAAAACTTTTTATATTTATTTAAAAATGCAAAATATAAAGGAAATGTTTTTCTAATAGTGAGTTTTTTTAATTTTTTTGGCGTCGGTTCAAATGTCCAAATTTGGAGAAGTTTTTTTATTTCCTTGTAAAAAAATGACCTCGCAGACAAAAAAAAAATAGGATAGGTGAAGTAGTTTAAAAATAAACTTAATAAATGCAGCACTATGATTCAATACAGACATTAATCCATTTGCTTTCAACTCATGTTATAGGTAGATGGGTACAACCTATAGTATTATACTTATAAGGGACTGTCCTTAAATTATGTAACGCTCTAGGGGAGAGGGGGGAGGTTTGGTCTTGCGTTACACTCAATGTTTTTTAATGTGTTTTTTCTTGAAAATGCGTTACAAGGGGCAAACATTTACATAATATTCCAATACCCACGGTAACTGCCCATTCATGATGCAAACATGAGAGCCTTGGTCATTTTTTGCCGTTTAGCTGAAAAATCATTATTAAAAAATCAATGTTAAAATTTTGTTTTTTTAATTGAGACATTGTTTCTTAATTGTATTTAGTTTTTACTAAAATATTGACAATACATTCACAATTTACACCTCTGTGAACGGTATTTCATCGTATACCGCCCATAAATTCAAAAATATAGATATGAAACGTCACCAATTTATGACGTAATTATTGAACCACACTGTTTCGAAACATATAGCACGAGAATTTGCCTCGGATCTTATATATATATACATATAAATATATATATATATATATATATATGTCGAATTTTTCACGTCACTGGTGGTCCAGCTGATTTTTGTAAACAAATGTTAGGTATAAAATTAAACACTAATATTTTTAGAATTTTTTGAAAACCAAGATAATTTCAAAAACTGTTTTTTGCAGTGCATGCATCCTTATAAAATATAATTTTTTAGCCATATTAGGGACATATTGCAAAAGTGCCAGGCACAAATTGTGCCGGTCACTATATTGACAGTTTCGCATTACAAACTGACAGTTGATCTTTCAAAATTGACATACCAAAGTCGAATTTTTAAATCCCGTCGTTTATTTTCCATTAATAGTGGCGTCACTATTAAATCCGGCTCGTATAATGCACAAAAGCCTAATTTTGAAAGGACACAGCTGTTCTTATAATGAGAAACTGTCAATATAGTGCCCGGCACAATTTGTGCCTGGCAGTGGCGAATCCAGGATTTCCGGGTAGGAGGGGCCAATGTGGCAGCAAACATAAAAAAAAAATTGTGGTTTTTGATAGAAATTGAGATATGAAATTTAGTAGCTAAAGGAGATTAATAGCGCCGCAAGCGAAATTTAAAAAAAAATTAAATAGAATTTGTGACAAATTTTAAATAAGTGATGCTGCTAAACTATATAAAGTTATATGTTTGGGAGGGGGGGCCCTCTGGCCCCCCTGGATCCGCCACTGATGCCTGGCACTATTGCAATAGGCCCCTATTGTCGTTATTTCTTTTAGCCGCTTTATTTTTTATTACACAAAACTTAAAATACAAGTCAAACTAAATGTGGTCGTTTAGTATCAAAGGTAAACCGAGCACTTGGGAAGTAAACAAAGGTGTAGGTTAGCGGATTACTTTTGAAGCTGAACCGAACACATTATTTTCTTCGAATTATAATTTTTGTGTAAAGAAAAATATTATTTTATAAGAATACCCTTGGAAAATTAGTATTGAAAAAAATAAAAAAATATTAGTTGTTCATATCTTACTTTTGCTTACAAAAATCAGCTGGACCACCAGTCACGTAAAAATTCGACATATATATATATATATATATATATATATATATATATATATATATATATATATATAATACACAGGGTGTCTCTAAAAGGTCTGTACAAAATCTTAGCACATATTCCTGAGGTCAAAATAAGTCGATTTAATGCAAATTACCTAGTCCGAAATTGCTCCGTTTCAGAGATACTGCTAATTAAATTAAAATTAAATTTTTAAATTAAAAAATTTCATGAGCAAAATTGCCGAAAAGCAACAAACTTCAATAAAGCTTGAGAACAATAGTCAATAGAAAACTGGCTGTTGCTATGACTTTTTGCCAGTGTAAAACACTCTAGTGATCATTCAAAATAATTTCAGTATTCCGTTGCGGCACTGAACACTCAAAACGGAAATATCTCGAAAACGAGAAGAGTACCTTTTTGGCTTAAAAAGATTCGGGAAAATATTTTCTTACCAAAAAAAGTTAAAAGTTACACTAAGAAAAAAGTTATAGTCATTTTAAACTATAAAAAGAGCATTGTGAATCGCCCTCTAACGGCCACAGTAAAAAAGTATCCATATTTAGGTTTCGCCTCCCAAAAAACCCCCAAGTACCAATTTTTAAAGTAATGTGTTGAGAAATATTCATAAATTTTAAGACTATCGATTTTTAATTTTTAAATTTACCACCCTGTATCTCTGAAACGGAGCAATTTCGGACTAAGCTTAGAATAATAAAAATATTGCTCCGAGGGGATGAGCGCCGCCAAGTCTGCAAATCCATAACTCCTCTTTGCGCCTCGGAGTGCCCAATATGTTTTAAAAAATTGCTTTCTTTTGCTTTTTAAAATATTCCGGGTGAAACCTTTTAAAATTGTCAGCCTAAATATATTTCTACATAATTATGTCTAGCATTAAGTGCTCACTGAAATTTTTATTTCGATGATTAGTAATGCTTAAACTCTACAAACAGATAAGCTCCATATTAAATAATAAGATAGAATATCCTTAATATCAATTAGATTTGACCATGGGAATGTAGTCTACATGGCCCAAAACTAAACCCGGCCCTGCTAACACAAACTCCGTAATATGACGTCATACCGCTGTTACCACGTCTTGGGAAAGTCGTGGGGAAAGGGACCGTTCATAAATTATGTTCTTCTAATGAAAGGTTTTCGAATGATGTAATAAAAAATTCACAGTACAAACGACGCGAAGCGACTAATAAGCGTAGAAGAAAATATCGCGTGGGTTGAATAGGTTAAAAAAAAACCAATGCACCATATATTTTGCAATTGGTCACAAGTTGAACCTGATTTATTATTTATACAATTTGAAGGAGATACAGGAGGCAACAACAGCGTAAAGCATGCATTGTTTACCAACAAATGAATGAATGACCGCCCATAACGAGTTTACTGCTACTCTTTTTTTTTATTACTCTAATACCCTGTTTCCACCAGTGCATGCCCACCCCGATTCAAAAAACGCATCAGGTGACACTGCATTTAAAACCGGTACAAATTCATGGGCCATCACGTAATGCGTTTTTTGAAAAAATATCGAAAAACAAAATAAGTACATAATATCGAAACTACAAAATATCGAAACTACAAAATATGGAATAACAAAATATCGAAACTACAAAATATCGAAAATACAAAATATCGAATTACGAAATATCGAAAATACAAAATATCGAAAATACAAAATATCGAAACCACAAAATATCGAAATAACAAAATATCGAAAATACAAAATATCTAAAACACAAAGTATCGAATAAATACAATATACTGAAACAACAAAATAACAAAAATCAAAAACAGAAAATTTCGGAACCTTCACCTAACCTAATCTAACTTAACCTAATCTGATATAACCACACGAAAATAGATAGTTTCAAAAACCTAACCTAACGAAACCTAATCAAATCTAACCGAACCGAACCGAATCAAACCGGTTCGGTTCGATTCGGTTCTGTTCTGTTCGGTTCGGTTTGGATTCACACTCTCTAGGTTCTCGAGAAAGAAGGAATTTCTTTTTGGAAAAAATTGTTGGTTCAGTTTGCTTTGGTTCGGTTCTGTTCTTTCGGCTAGATTTGATTAGGTTTTGTCAGGTTAGATTTTTGAAACTTTCTATTTTTATGAGGTTAGTTCAGATTAGGTTTAGTTAGATTAGGTTAGGTTACGTCAGGGTCGGGTTAGATTAAGGTTATATATGGATATTTTTGATATTTTGTATTTTCGATATTTTGCATTTTCGATATTTTATATTTTCGATATTTTGTGATTCGATATTTTGTAGTTTCGATATTTTGTGGTTTCGATATTTTGTAGTTTCGATATTTTGTAATTCGATAAAATGTAGTTTCGATATTTTGTGTTTTCGATATTTTGTGTTTCGATATTTTTTCGCCCTTCCAAAGGGACTAAGGTAAGACTTATTTTGACCTCAGGGACCCAGTTCTTGAAATAAATCCGTATACGGATTCGGCGAAACGTATACGGATAATCACCATTCGAATTCTTGAAAGCTCGTATACGAGTTTTTCGTTCGGAAATAGAGTCGAGTGGTAAATTCCACTCGAATCTCAATTTTCGTATACGAATCTGAGTGATCTAACCTAACATTTTTGTTTACTTTAATATATTTTTTAGTGTTTGCTTAATTTTTCTTTATTTAAAAAAAACTGGGAGGTCTTCTGAAAAAAGACGCGATTTGGCAATAAAAGGGCTTGATGACGCAAAGAGGTGGAAGGGGGATAGCCTCTTGTGACACTGAGTTTTTTTTAATTTCTTTTTTTCTTGGAAATGCCTTACGACTGGGGGGGGGAGAGTGAAAAATCCTGAATTTTTGCGTTAATAATTTATGAATGAACAGCTCTAAAAAAGAAAAATAATTAAAAAAATTACAACTTTGTAACACATTTTCAAGAAAAAATATATAAAAGGAGCGTTTCTGGGAGGGACGGGGGGATAAAAAAGTTTCAATAAAAATTTGAGTATTGTGCAATTTTTTTGTCTTATTTGTGTCTCTTTTAACACACTTTATCAACTATTTTGTGGGGCATTGATACCTCTTGCCTGGGTACAACGCCTTATCTTATTTTGCTTAATTTTTGGATAATATAAGGGCCCAACTGCTTCAAGTAGGAAAATCCCCTGCATGTAAATAATAAACCTAATCTTATACTTTTACCTAATCTTAAACTTTTCTATGTTGGCCAGAAATAAATATAAAATATAAAAACATTATTTTTCTTTATTTACATTTCAAAGTACATAATAAGTACTTACTGTCAAGTGCATTAAAAAACGCTATGCAATATGACTACAGTGTGAGAATAAGCCAGTTGGAATAAACTTGCTAGTCGGTTAAATTTAAGTTTTTTGAAAAAATCCAAACACATGTTAACTGAGATTTTTAACCAGCATTATTTTTACAGAATATTTTTTGGACAGACCCCCAGAAAGGGCTCCACTAGCATACAACTTATTTTTTAAGATGGAATGACCCCACTTAAGGCACCTTGTTAGAAAGGGTATCAAATAATTTTTTTATTAACAAAAAGAAAATTATTTCTATTTTTTTGTAATTTTTAGAGAATATAAGTGTCATTTAAAGCAAAACCTATAATTTTATTAAAATATAGATGGTGGACCCCTGACAAGAGGTCCAGTAATACCAAATTTTTTTTTGCAACTGGTATAACTCAACTTGTAGCACTTTGTTCAAAAACTAATAAAAAAAGATTTTTTTTAATTTGACAGATTTCCAAAAAAAAGTGAACCATAATTTTTTCTTTTTCCATAGGCTTTCCAACAAGGTACCACAAGTTTTATCTTGATGGACCCCTTTCTGGGGTTCTGTCCAAAGACATTCATCAAAAATATTGCTCATTAAAAATCTCAGTAGGCATAATTTTGGTTTATTCAAAAAAATTTTAATTTAACCAGCTAGAAAATGTATTCCAACTTGCTCGTTCTCACTGTATAAGCTTTTATGTAAGAAGTTGTATAATCTTATTTACAATAAAAACTACAATAAACCTATTTTTATTTCACTTATAATTTATTTAAAAAAGTTCTTTAAAAGTTAATAGATCACCAATTGCATCTAAGTATTTCTAGTAGGATCATTATTGCAAAAGGACTGCTAGGCAAAAACTGCTTCACACCTCAAAAATGATCTTCATGTCTTCTCTGAGAAACCTGTAAGCAGACCTCAGTGGATCCGTATTACTGGCAGGATTTTTATATATGTCCTTGTATATAACTTTTGAAAAACAAAGACATCTACGAAAATAATGTACATATTCAAATCAAATCATACTGATCATATGAGGGCTGCTTTAGTCTGCTACAGTTTTTAATTTTTTTGGTGTTAATTGACAGGTAAAAACATTCAAATTTAAACAAAAAAATGGGTTTTTTGAACAAAGGTTACTGATTTTGTCAATTTTTACTTGAAATGTTTTGAAATGTTTATTATGCTTATCGGCCTAAAAGGCAAAACTGTTCTACTCAGAAAGAAACTGAGTAAAAAACACTGGGAGCAAAAAATTAAATTGTTTCTATACTACAGACAAAATGCAAACTCCAAATGTTTCAGTAAAAACCCCTATGTTACTTAAAGCTTGTCCAATTTTTTTGTCCAACAAAAGAAAAATACTCTGCCCCTAAGCTCACACTAGTTACTATAGTTATAGTGTACGTGCGAGCTAATAAAACTAAAACCTGAAATATATCTTATTCGACTCCAAACTAAATTACCTTTTGTTCGATACCACACAAGCCATGTTATGACTTAAACTCAAATTTTTGAAATCTGCCCCCACCCTTAAAAAAACAAAAACTAAAATGTATTTTGTTTAACTCCGGACTCAATTACCTTTCGTTTGATATCACACACGCCATATTTTCACGTAAACTCTAATTTTTTAAACCTACCCCCACCCTTTTTGAAGAAAAAAAACTAAAATGTATTTTGTTTAACTCCATACTCAATTATATTTCGTTTGAGATCACACACGCCATATTTTCACATAAACTCTAATTTTTGAAATCTTCCCCCACCCTTTTATTTGGCTTGTGTTCGGTGGATTTTGTTCATTTCTAAATGGGACCATCTCGACCCAAGATCCAGCCTAGGTACCAAATTTCGTTAAAATCGGCCAAGCGGTTTTTGAGTTATGCGCGTTGGTCGTTACAGACAGACAGACATACAGACAGACAGACAGACGGCGCAACAAAAAAGTTTCAAAATCATCTGAAACGCAAAGATATATAAAAAATTTTGAAATCGGAGCAACTTTTTTTTTCTCGAAAAAATTAGGTTCACCATAGCTCACACTACTATAGTATAGTATATGTGTGAGCTAATACTCTACTCTAATTTTTGTCAAAGCATGATGTATGAAAGTTCGTCAAACACAGGCCACTCATTACAAACAAAGCCTCAAGTTCAAGGCCCCTTTAGAATACTTATGAAGTTTATTTGTTTTCTTTTAGCAGTCTCAAAATTCAACTGCGAATTTTAACCCCAAATTTTCACACTTCAAAGAGGTTAGATGCCTCTAGGCCCCAAATTTCCATTACTATAATTTGTTACTTACTTAAAATTACAAAAACAAAAGATGTAATGTCAATTTACTGTCAACCTTACTTCATCGCGGCAAGTTTAGGCGCACATACCGGCGTTAGTTTGGCAAAAATTATACGAAAGCAGCGTTGCCAAGTAGTGTAGTCGAAAAAAAAGTTGTACACGGAATTGGCGTTCGAGTGGCATTCAAGAATAGCTATTTTTCCAAGCACTCGAGACTATCATTCGAATTTTACTCGTATACGACAAAAAATCCGAGTGTTTCAAGAATGGGGTCCCTGTGATGTGGTGTGATCTCACGGTGGATAGAATAGACCGGTGTTCGGATCTTATATATATATATGTCGAATCAAGGCCAACACAAAAATAGAGGCCACGACCCTAAAAAAATCAGCTGTTCTCCCGGGGCTGAATTTTACATTGGGTCTTATGGGGGGTCAGAGGTTTTTTTATGGTATTTTCAAAATGGCACTACAGATTTCCGCAAAATTTCAGTGAAATATTCTCAGACACCATCCCGATATTCCACCAAAGGTTTGTAAGGAACCAACATGATTAAAAGGTTAAAATCTTTAAGATTTAGCATTCCTTATTTTGAATTCAAATTACCCGCCATGTTCCACATGCCAACTGTTATATTTGACATGTATTTGACTTTGTCATTTGTGATTGTCACATTTGCTTCTGCTTTAAATTTAATTTTTGTGTGAGCTAATGAAGCGGCTATGAAAAATTAAGGATTACTATACATTTAAAAAAAAAATTGTTCTGCCAGAATAAAGTAAAAACAATCTCAAAAATGACTTTATTTTAAAAAAAATCAAATATTTATGAACCGTCATTCCAACATCAATTTTTTAAAGACAATCAGCTGTGTCGTAACGTGACCATCAAAAAAAAATCAGCCCCGGATGTGACGTCAAGAAAGTGGAGGATCGTGGCCCGTCCGTTTTGATAGCCCTGGTCGAATTTACACGTCACTGGTGGTGCAGCTGATTTTTGTAAACAAAAGTTAGATCAAGGCCGACAAAAAAATACAGGCCACGACCCTAAAAAAATCAGCTGTTCTCCGGGGGCTGACTTTTACATTGGGTCTTATGGGAGGTCAGAGGTTTTTTTATGATATTTTCAAAATGGCACTACAGATTTTCGCGAAATTTCAGTCAAATATTCTCAGACACCATCCTCATATTCCACCAAACTTTTGTAAGTATGCAAGGTGATTAAAAGGTTAAAATCTTCAACATTTTGTATTTTTTATTTTGAATTCAAATTACCCGCCATGTACCGCATGCCAACTGTTATATTTGACAAGTATTTGACTTTGTCATCTGTGTTTGTCACAATCGCTTCTGCAAGAATATAGTAAAAACAATCTCAAAACCGGCTTTAATTTTTTAAAAAATCAAATATTCACGAACCGTCATTCTAACTTCAATATTTTAAAGACAATCAGCTGTGTCTTGACGTGACCGTCAAAAAAAAAATCAGCCCCGGATGTGACGTCAACAAAGTGGAGGATCGTGGCCCGTCCGTTTTGATAGCCTTGGTTAGATCTGTTATGAACAACGGAACAACTATAATTTTTTGAATTTTTTGAAAACTAAGGCCATTTGTCTACTGTTTTCTAGTACAACCTTATAAAATGTAATTTTGTAGATGTATTGTCGTTATTTGTTTTTAGCCGCTTTTTTTTTATTACACAAAACTTAAACTACAAGTCAAACTGAATGTGATCGTTTAATATCAAAGGTGAACCGAGGACGATTGGGTAGTAAACAAAGAGGTATGTCAGCGGATAGTTTTTGAAACTGAAACGAACACATTCATTTCTTCGAATTTTAGTTTTAGTGTAAAAAGAAATGAAGCGGCTAAAAAAAATAACGACTGGTATGTCTGAAAATATTATTTTATAAGAATATACTAAAAAATAGTACAAAAATTGCCTTAGTTTTCAAAAAAATCAAAAAATATTAGTTGTTCATATCATATCTAACTTTGGTTTCTAAAAATCAGCTGGACCACCAGTGACGTGACATTCGACATATATTTATAAGATCCGAACACCGGTATATTCTATCCACGGTGCTGTGATCTAACCATAACATATTGAAAGCGGACCGAACCGTGGTCCGTGGTCTTCTGTGGATCTAACCTCAATCTGTTATCGTTCTATGTTTTATCGGTGCACTTTGATTTATTTGTTTTAGTTTTTGTTTTTTAAATATTTTTTAAATGGAGGAGACTGAATTAACACTTCCTATCAATAATACCCTCAATGAAGATGACCCCGTTGTTAAGGAGGTAAGAACTATCCTACCTACAGTGGCTGCGGGTGGTGTAAATCTTTGTGGGTGCACAACCAAAGAAAAATTTGGGGCCCAGGCGAATTTTTTTTTTGAGTGCCTCGCCCAACTTTTTGGGCTCTTAAGTGGGCTATTACATCATATAATTTAAAAGCAAATAATTTTAAAAATGAGATATTTAGTTAGATAATAGTTATCTTTTAAGATTCAAGATTTTTTTATTTCAAAAGTTTAAATTTTACATTACAATTATGTTATTATTATTGCACATAAATTTCTTACATAAAGCAGTTCTTTAAATCTAAGATTTGTAACTGCTTAAATTAATTGATATGAACTTATAATTTATTATTATAATAAATTGCACTATTATATACAGTCGAACCTCTATAACTCGAACTCAAAGGGACAACCAAAACAGTTCGAGTTATGGAGAGTTCAAGTTATAGAAATTCGAGTTAAACAGGTTAAAATACATATAAAAAGTGCAGGGACCACTTAAAAGGTTCAAGTTAGAGAGGTTCGACTGTATATATATAATTATATATATATATCTTGGCAGTCTGACAATACCTGCTAAGTGACATTTTTTAAATATTGGTATTTTATGCAGATAGTGCCAGACATTCATTGCCCCCATGGTGAAATGGGCTGCTAATGGCAGATTAACTCCTTGTTTACTTTATAAAAGAAAAATAATATCTGCTATCAACTCTACCATCAGATACTGGGGGTGATATGCACTATTTATATTCCCTCCTGTAAAAAAATCTGACTTGCACTTAGCAGGTATTGTCAGATTGCCTATGATATCTACTTTATGAACATAGAATTCTACAATATTTGGTTTAATTAAAAGTTATTAGTTATTAAAGTTTTTTATAAATCTGTTTTAGTCTAATTTACAAATTGCTATAAGAATATACCTACAAAATGTCTATTTAATAATTTAGTAGCTATTTTTTTTAAGTATTAAGTAAATAAGAAAACACACACATATTTAAAAATATTGTTAATTAATTTATAAACTATTCCATTTCTATTTAGCTACTTATTGTTTTTTGATGCTTTGGTTAAATACCTTGAGAAAGTTTCTACTAATTTTTTATTCTAGTTTAGCTTATTCATATATCTAGCAGGTACTTTTTTTAATTAATTTGAATTTTACTTTAGACAAAAACTTTGGTAATAGAACTTTCAAAATTTAAATTGTACAAACATTTTTAACTTAATTAATCACCTATGTTAATTTATTCAATTTAGAGAAGTTCCAATAACATATCATAATTTTAAAAAAATATTTTTTTAAATTTTAGTTTAAAACTATAAGTTGCAAGGTTTCTCGAGTAGTTTGGTAATAAATTGTAAATCTTAGGACGTATATTTAAAGCATGTCTTTGTATCAGGCAAAGATTAAATCTTTGTGTACTGAAATTGTTTACTATTGGCTCCTATCTGATAGTTATGATTTATTGTAGTGATGAAAAATTATTTTTGTTTGTTTTAAAATATATTGCTGCAACTTTAAAAAAAGTAATCTGAAAGGTAAAGGTAAAATGTTATTTTTAAATAGAGTATTTGAAGGATATCTAAAGTTTTTCAAAATATTATTTTTAGGGCATATTTTTACAATGAAAAAAGAGGTTGTAAATTATTATGATAATGATACCATATGTGAGAATTGACTGGAATAAGGAGAAATAAAATATTTTCGCTAGCTTTTTGTGGACTATTTCTGAGATTAATCTTAATTTAAATTTTTATATGTTATTTGTTTTTGCCATTCAAGATGAGAGCCAATGTATATAATTACCGAAATATTTGATGTGGTTAACTTTAGATATATTTTGATCACAGTTGCAAGGTTTGCTGCAGTTAGTTTTGTGTATTGTAATATTCTTTAGGTTGGGAAGGGTCTTGATAACATCAAATTGGCATAAAATTAGTTTTTTTAAGACTCAAAAGCTTTAGATCTAGACTATGTTTTAAAATTGTAAAACCCTTTCCAGATTTTTTAATGGTCACTTCCCATGTTTTACCCACAACAATTAGAATCATATCATCAGCATAAGAGATTAATACACCTGGAAGCTTATTTATTAAGAGTATGTTGTTTATATAAATCAAGAACAAAATGGGGCCAAGCAAGTACTTGCACATTTAACATTTTCAGACTCACTAAGAATGGTATTTATTTTTACTTTTTTGTTCCCTATCTTGTAAGTAATCTTTAAATCTTTTAAGTTGATAATAATTGGATATGATTTTGCTTAGTTTTTCTATACCTTTTTCATGTGAAACAATGTCAAAGGCTTTTTTAAGTCTAGGAAATTACCTTTTTCTTGTTATTTAGTGCTAAAGTAATTTCACTTGTCAATTAGTAAATTGCATCTATTATTATTGTTTTTATAAATAAATAATAAATGTCCCATGCCTAGTTTTTATATTTCACAAACACGTTTTGTATTGAAAATATAGGTGTCTGTCCTTTTTTGAAATAAATTCTTCAAAAAACTGATTCATTGAACTTTGAAATTTCTTGAATTATTTTTTTCTCAATAGATAATATTGCAAGGGCAGTTAACCTATTCTCACCCATTGTACTTCTAAGGAAAGTTTTAATTCTCTTTAGGGTAGAGAAACAATGTTCTGCTTCTTAAGTTGACTTTGGCACCGTCAAGGGACTGTCCTTGTGGACAATTTTGCCAGCACTATAGGGAGAGCCTTAAGGTTGTCTGGCTCAAAACCACTTGTGGTCCTCGGTGGTCCTCTTTGTTCTTGGTTTTTTCTTTTATTGTTTTTCTCTCTTTTATAATTTATCTTCTCTTTGATATTTTCATGTCTCCTCCCTGAGTCTTTGTAGTCTCTTGAGCGCTTCCTTCTTGTCACCCCCTGTTTTCTTGCAGTGCGGCAGACTGGATTTTAATGTGCCTGCCTTTCTTGTGATCCAGTTTATTGCTTTCTTATTGTAGTATTTGTTTTTCTCTTTTTTTCCCATTCATTCTCATTCATTCATGTGATCCAGTTTATTTCTTTCTTATTGTAGTATTTGTTTTTGTCTTTTTTCCCATTCATCTGTATCTTTTCCTGTGTAACAATGTAAATAAAAACAAAAAAAAATACTCTGCCAATATATAGGCACCTAAGCTCACACTAGGTACTATAGTTATAGTGTATGTGAGAGCTAATATAACTAAAAAGTGAAATATATTTTATTCAACTCCAGACTTAATTACCTTTCGTTTGATACCACACAGGCCATGTTTTGACTGAAACTCTAATTTTTGAAATCTACCCTCACCTTTTTTTTAAAGTAAAATGTATTTTGTTTAACTCCAGACTCAGTTACCTTTCGTTTGATATCACACACGCCATATTTTCACTTAAACTCTAATTTATGAAATCTACCCCCACCCTTTTTTTAAAATAAACTAAAATATATTTTGTTCAACTCCAGACTTAATTACCTTTCGTTTGATATCACACACGCCATATTTTTACATAAACTCTAATTTTTGAAATCTACCCCCACCCTTTTATTTGGCTTGCGTTTGGTGGATTTTGTTCATTTTTAAACGGGACCATCTCTACCCAAGACCCAGCCTAGGTACACACGGCCACCATAGAATGGTATCTGCAGAATGTTGATTGAATCTCTGATGTAAGTACCGCTAAGTTGTTGTTTATACTTTGGTTATTTCGAAAACCCATTTGGTATTTAGAGAAATACCCAGCACTCCCCAAAAACCACTGTATTTTGTTTCTTATAATTATTTCCATAATTTGGACTAAGCAGGAACTTAGGCCAATAAGCCTAAAGCTCTGCCAGCTCAGGATTCTTTATATTTATTTATTATTTATTTATTTATTTATTTAGAATGCACATTATCTCTGTAATGTAGTTTCCCCAATTGGTACATGTTTAATTTTAATCTATCATTTCACAGTAATAAAAAATACACAATAAACAGAAAATAAATAACAAAGAATAAAACATAAAAAATTTAAAACTATAAACAATAAAATGGTAAGATTCAGGTACAAAATTAATTAGGTAAAAATAAGTAAGGTAACCTAAGAAAAAATAAGTAATAAGTGACTATAAACAATTAGTACTGACATATCAGAAACTTTTATTATTACAGTAATCTGTCCAACCTTGTTTAAACAAATCACTAAAAAATGAAAATATGTCAAAATCATTTGGGATATATTTATTAAATAAAACCATTATTTTGTTTTCAATACTGTTTTTACCAACATCAGTTCGACTTGAATTTATATAAAATGTATTATTGTTTCTGCCATGTCTCATAGGTACATGATAATTTAAAAGGGATAGAAGATATGGACAGTTAATTTCATTAATTATTAATTTATGGCCAAATTTAAGTATTGGCTTTTCACGACGAGTGTGCAGGCTATCAAAGTTAATCATTTTCAATCTTTTCTCATAACTGTATAGCGATTTGTCTATATTTAGTTTATACATTACAAAGTTGACAAATTTATGTTGAACCCTTTCTAGTCTTGTGACATGCACCTCATAATATAGCGACCAAACCAGGCAGCAATATTCCAAATGACTCCTAACAATCGAAAACTATAGTATTTTTAAAACCTCAATGTTTTTAAATTCCCTACGGGACCTGATAATAAATCCTAACATCTTAAAAGCCTTACTGACAATATTATCAATGTGATCTGTAAATCGAAACTGGGAATCAAAGATAACCCCAAGATCATTTGCCACATCTACTCTGGGTATAGTTATGTTGTTTATTTTGTATTCATAATTAATTTTATTTTTTTTTCTGGAGGTTATAACTTTACATTTTGTGAAATTTATCTCCATTTTGTTTTCTTCACACCAGCTGTAGAGGCTTAAGACGTCCTCTTGAATAGCTCTACAATCATCTTGACTATATATTCTTTTGTAAGCCTTTAAATCATCAGCCAACTGCAGACAAAGATTGTTCTTGAAACACTTAGGGATATTATTAACAAACAAAGCAAACAGAAGCTACACCTGATGTGACTTCAATCTCTTTGGATTTGTATTTATTTATTTTTACTATTTGTTTTCGACCTTTCAGGTTACTACAACACAGGAAAGTAGTGGATCATATACATATGATTTTAATTTGTCCAGTAATATATCGTGGTCGACCTTATCAAACGCCTTTTTAAAGTCAAAATAGATTACGTCAACTTGAGAGTTATCATCTATCGCGCTGGCTATATAGCTACAAAACTGTGCAAGATTGGTTTGACAAGAGCGTCCACGATAGAAACCATGTTGTTCCTCCGATATAACATTGTAAAAAGTTGTTGTAAGTTCGTCACATACAATCTTGTTGGGATTGGAGAATGCTATTATGAGTTGTTGTTTCCACTTAGCTGGGATGTGATCTCCAAGTCTAATTTTGTTAAAAGTTTTTACCAAGAGAATTAGGGCCACGAGGTAATTTGAATATTATTTAGTAGGTTAGAAAATCCAGTCCTGGTGTAACTCTGGGTATATGTCTACAGGTGTAAGCTTGTCAAGAATTTCCTCTGCAATTGATTTTTCTGGTAATTTCCCTTTATTTCCTTTATTTTGAATGTACGAAAATTTTCTAAAAGTTCGCAATACTTCTGTTACGTTGGATTCTCTATTAAGATTGAAGCAAACATTTGGAAATGTCTGTTTTTTTTTTTGTTTAAAATATAAAATTAATTTAAACAATAGAGGTTTAAAAAAAAATTGAATTTGTAGGCAAAAAAGTCATCTAAACTGTAGAAAGCCTCTTTTTTCAGTATTTCCTTTACTGTAGCAAGAAATTTTGTAGTTGAAAGTTCTTTTATTTGGTAAAGGGTTATTATAGAACTTGAGTCCATAACACCAGTATTTACTAAGATCTTTAAACTTAGCACTGAGCACTTAGACCTAGGACTAGTATTATTCTAAGAACTTGATACCGACTGTGTAACGAAGTTACTAATTTCTATCTTTGTTAGGTCAGGGTAATTTAGGTTAAGTTGTTTTACAAGTCTCCTAAAGCATGGGCAGGTCTAATTTGTCGTAATCCATCGGCCGTGAGTAGAAATGATAAGTTATTGACTCCAGATGCCGTGGGGGATATTCGTAGTTTGTCGGGATCATTCGGAAATGATCGGTTTTCTTTGATCCCCACTTCTGACTTCGTGGGGGTTAGTCGAAATCATTCGGAAATGATCGGCTTTCTTTGCACCTCTAATGTCGTGGAAATTAGTCGGAACCATTCGGAAATAATCGGCTCCCTTCGGTTCCCCACCTCTAATGTCGTGGGGTTAGTCGGAGCCACTCGGAAATAATCGGCTTTCTTCGCTTCCCCACCTCTAATGTCGTGAAAGTGTCGGAGCCATTCGGAAATAATCGGCTTTCTTCGACCTCCCACCTCTGATTTCGTGGGGGTTAGTCGGAGCCTTTCGGAAGTGATCGGCTTTCTTTGGCCTCCCACCTCTGAAAAACGAGCACTTCCGAACAGAGGCTATTTAAGCAATCGACACATCGTGTTCGGCCCTTTTTATCCGTCATCGCCCGCCGTAGCAAGAAGTGCTAAAACTAAACTCGCGATATTTCTAGTGCACTGGTACCGAGACTGTCAAAAGGTAAGTGCGTAGGCTATTTTTAAGTATTTATTTTACGCTGTTCTTTATATTTAATGCAAAAATGTTTTTTTCTTTTGCTGGGTAAATTGCAGACGGTTTTTCTAACCCATTTTATTGAATTCGAATCTCTCTTATCCCGGACCCCTACCTTGGAGGCCATACAGGTAGGCACGCGTTCTTTAGAGCTGATTCCAAAGTTGGTAGATTTCCCCAAATCACCCTGATTTCCCGGACCCCTACCTTGGATGCCATACAGGTAGGCACGCGTCTTCCAGGGTTGATTTCAAATTGGTATATTTCCCGGACCCCTACCTTGGATGCCATACAGGTAGGCACGCGTCTTGTTGATTTTTAGTTATTTTCCGGTCCAGAGAAAATGCAATTCCCTAGCTGGTGTAAATAGGCTTGAGCAAAAGGAAAATTGTATTTTCCAGTTTGACCTGTTTTGATAATCCCGAACCACCCTAACTCCCGGACCCCTACCTTGGATGCCATACAGGTAGGCACGCGTTCTTTAGGGTTGGTCCCAAAGTTGGTAAAATCCCCAAATCACCCTACTCCCGGGCCCCTACCTTGGATGCCATACAGGTAGGCACGCGTCTTGTAGGGTTGATTTAAAGTTAAAGTCCCGGTTAGAAAACGATGCAATTTACCACCGCTTCGTACAATGAAACGGAGAAGTAATCTGTAGATTCTTGAGACCTGTTTTCTTGAACTAAAACCACTCTAACCCCGGACCCCTATCTTGGATGCCATACAGGTAGGCACGCGTTCTTAGAGTTGGTTTCAAAATTGATAATTTCCCAAATCACCCTGATTTCCCGGACCCCTACCTTGGATGCCATACAGGTAGGCACGCGTCTTCCAGGGTTGATTTCAAATTGGTATATTTCCCGGACCCCTACCTTGGATGCCATACAGGTAGGCACGCGTCTTTTTCCTGATTTTGCCCGGTTAAGATAATGTGCACTTTCCTCCTGGGTACAAGATAATTCGAAGGAAAACTGCACATTTCATCTTTAACCCGTTTCTTAGACTCAAACCACTCTAAACCCGGACACCTGTCTTGGATGCCATACAGGCAGGCACGCGTTCTTTAGGGTTGGTTTCAAAGTTGGTAATTCCCCAAATCACCCTGTTTTCCCGGACCCCTACCTTGGATGCCATACAGGTAGGCACGCGTCTTATACAGGGTTGATTTTAAACATATTCCCGGACTAAAGAATCTACATTTTAACTAGGACCAAACCGAGTAATAAAAGTGTTATTTGAGTTATAGAATAGCCAACGGACATGTAAATCCGTTATATACCGTTTCGTAAAAGAATTATCGAATTGTTCTTTGCTGGAACTTTGAAAGGTATTCAATTGTGTCAAATTAGGAAAAAGAAACCGCCTGTGCTTTGGGAATCCTGTTTAATTTGTTTAGAGTAAGAAAGTTATTAAAATTTGATTCTTGCAGCAAGGTTAGACAAATAAACGTGGTACATTTTAGTTAAATTGCCTAAACATTAATTTTCCAACAATTCCATGAAACCGTTTTCTCGACTGTCTAAAAGCTAGTCGTACTGGCCGGTGGAGACTCTAAGCTCCCTTATTTCTTAGAGTGGCGCCCAAGATTCCGTCCGAAAAGGTGAAATATTGAGTGTCAAATGTAAAAGACCGAAGTTTGGCAAGCCCGAACTAGATCCCTTTACAACTGGTTTAAGTGTATTTTTTTAATTCTTACAGGACAAATTAGTGCAAAGATTTGGTTTACGTTAACGTGCAATAGCACAATAGGCATTTCTTAGTGAGTTTTTACTTAAAAAATTCAATCTAACTTTAAAAATAAAGAAAAACCACAAAAAATTTGTAACGAAATGTAATTTGTTGGAAATTTAGTCCGTGCAATTGTAGGATTCTCGTTAAAAGGCTCCGGTTCAAAAAAGCGATATTTAAAACGGCGACATTCAAAACAGCGACATTTAAAACAGCGATATATCAAAAGGGCGACAGATTAAAAGAGCGACATATTAAAACAGCGATATTTAAAATAGCGACATTTAAAACAGCGACATATCAAAACAGCGATATTCAAAAGAGCGACATCTAATAAAAACAGCGACATTAAAAAAGCGTCTTAAAAAATAGCAACAGTTCGACTAAGGGGTCTATTTTCTAACATATTTCAAAAAAAAACTTTCCTGACTTCTTTCCCGGGATCCAAGAGGGTGTGAACCGAACCGAACCGAACCAAACCGAACCGTTTACCCTCGTGGAATAGAATCGGTTTGTTCTTTTGCGAAGAACTTTCCATTTTAACGTTGATTAAAAGTGACTGGCAGTGGCTTAATTTGACGATTTTTGATGTTTGAGGTTTACTGAAATACCGGGTGTGGCAAGTCATAAGACGCTTTTTTTAAAGTTTTGCTTAATATTGATTTTTAAATGTCGCTGTTTTGAATTGTCTCTGTTTTGAATGTCGCTGTTTTGATATGTCGGTATTTTGAATGTCGCTGTTTTGATATATCGCTGTTTTTATTAGATGTCGCTCTTTTGAATATCGCTGTTTTGATATGTCGCCGTTTTGATATGTCGCTGTTTTAAATGTCGCTGTTTTAAATGTCGCCGTTTTAAATATCGCTCTTTTAAACCGGTGCCCATTAAAAATAGTCTCAAATTGTGTTACCACCCCTGAGGGGTGGTTTAAAGTTCGAAAAACAACAGAAATAATCCATGATCGATAAAAGAACTTATATACAAAAATTTTCAAAGCTAAATAATACGTTAATAACTTAAAACTATATCTGTAGATGCATTACCGTATTAAATAAGTATCAATATTTAAATATCGTAAAACGCACAAGATAGATTAGAATCTGTTTTCGATTACACATCCACCAAAACAATTGAACATCGGTTTAATCATCGCTAACTTGTCTAAATAATTCTTCTACTTCTATTTAGCCTACTTCAATCCATCTTTGGACATAGGCCTTCCCCAATATCTTCCACTCTTCTCTGTTTGTCGCCGTGTTCATCCATCTAGTTCCCGCGTGTTTCTTTAAATCGTCCGCCCATCTCATTTGGGGTCTTCTCCTGCTTCTTTTATTTTCCCAAGGTCTCCAGTTTACAATAAATTTGTTCCATTGATCGTCTTTCTGTCTGATATTATGACCGGGAAATTTCCATTTTAATTTTGCTACTTCTCTGGTATCCCTTACTTGTGTTTTATTTCTTATCCATTCATTCTGTTTTTTATCTGTTAGCTTTACATTTGTCTTTCCATTGATCTTTGAGCGTTTGTTACCTTATCCATGTTTGATTTTGTAAATGTCCATGTCTGGGATCCATAAGTACAGGAAGGATACACTGGCTATACACTTTCGTTTTAAGGTACTGAGGATATTTTTTTTGTATATAAAATATAGCAGACAGCTGACACTGACTTACACCGTTTTTATTGGACATCTCCTAGTGACGTTTGGAAGTTTAAATATGGCTACCATTTTTAAACCAAAATATTACATTATTTTTAAGTTTTGTGTGAAAATAATAAAAACAAGTAGCCTATATGGTAAAGTAATTATGAACAATTATACATACATTAAACACTATTACATTCAAGGCAAAAAAATGAGTTAAACCTTTAGCCAAAGTCTAGACCGAGTTTTAAGGACTTTGGTACTACTGATATAAAAGTTTACACTATACCTGGTCATTGAGTAAATAACCAATATAGAGGTGCCACCGGCGAGCTTTACCATATTGAGGGGCAGATGGCGCTGAAATATATTCGTCTAGTACGCTATATTCAGAGACAACTACTATGATCAAATGGCATTTGTGTGATAGGCATGAACCTCGGAACTCACACATGCAACTAAATGGTACTAGCAGTCCCTGAATATTGCATACTAGACGAATTTATTTATTTATTTATTTGAATCCTTACTCCATGAGATACATAAAATGCATATTGGATGTGTCAACAAGTATAAAATAGTGGCCTAATAATATCTAACTAACAGTCTAATAATAGAATACTTATATTATTAGTCTCAAAATTATAAAACTATAATATTATTCAACACAAAGAAAAAAAAACTAGATCACTAAAAATAATTTCACAAACTATTACATTGACAAAGAGAACTTAGAAAATAGTAAAGTAGTCACTGTGACTATATAACACATTTTCAGTTAGGATATTTTTAACTTTTAGTTTAATTGTATTAAAGTTTTGGATATTCCTTATGTCTACTGGAAGTTTGTTATATTGTCATAAAATAATTTAAAATTTAATTAAACCACTATAAAAACGTAGCAATAATCAATATTGCTGAGTATGCATAATTTTCATCTATAAAAGCCGATGCTGGACAATAGACCGGCATCACTCTTACAAGTGATCAACCCAGTACACCACTGAAATATGTGGTCCCTACGAAACATAACCAAGTAAAACCCCACTATGGTGGTTAGGCTTTATGGCCCATAAGGCCGACTCTCTACGGCCTATAAGGTCTATTCCTTATGGCCCCTAGGTCAACTCTCTCCAACCCTTATTACATTATTTAATTTGGCATTCTATTCTTGATAACCTATTTTATGTATATACAATACACGTATAAATGTGGATTCTTTATACTTAATTTTCATATTCCCCTTAATCCCTCAGCCACAAGGGTACTAAATAACAAACTTTGTGACATATATGTTAGAGATACCACTTGTCACAAATATAGTTGTGACAATATACCTTAATAGACATGTAAAGTAGTGCGACACGAGTGTCAAAACCGTACTCAAAATTCCATAGACGTTCGTGAAAAATACTCATTTTTATACAGTGAGAAAAAAAAATGTTTTAATGAAACTTAAAAAGAACTCGTTTTTATACAGCTTAAGAAATAAAAAATATGTTCCTTGAGTTTTTGGGTTATGAATATTTATTCTAGGTATATTTATTATTAAAAATCATTTTCTTTTAAATATTATTTGTGTTTGTTGTATAAAAATAATATGTAATAAATAAACAAACAGGACAGAAATACATTTGTTTGTTAAATGTTTATTAATACTATATAATATATCAAAGGACAAAATGAAACTTTAATAACAAGGTTTATACGCTATTTTTTGCATTGTTTAGTTTAATTTTCAAGTTATTTTTTCTATTTTTTCGGTGTTTTTAGGTTTTGTGGTTCTTTTTTAGTCACTTTTTATCCCGAGTTTTACATTTTATCAAAAGACAAAAAAAAGCCCAAAAACAGTTTGAGTTTTAGTAAGGTTCGGCTTTAATTACTTATAATTTTATAGTACATTTCATATAAATATCTTAATATTATTGTTCGAAAGCATAAACTTCGAAAATCATTTTCTTCAAACCGAAAATTGTTTGAAAACATTTTCTTCGAACAAAAGATTGTTAGAAAACGTTTTCTTCGAAAAGAAAATTGTTCGAAAACGTTTTCTTCAAACAGAAATTTTTCGAAATCATTTTCTTCGAACGGAAATTTGTTCGAAACCATTTGCTTTGAACGGAAATTTGTTCGAAAATATTTTTTTTAAATGGAAATTTGTTGAAAAACATTTCTTTGAAAACAAATTTCTCGAAAAAAAAAATTTTTAGACCTGGCTTGCCAAACTTAACACAACTCATATATTTCGACAAATGGGGTCTTTTTCTAACAATTTTTGGAAACAAAAACTTCCCTGACTTCTTTCCGGGATCCTAGAGGGTGTGAAACCAAACCGAACCAACCGAAACCTATTTTCGAAAAATGATTTCCCTAAATTAGCTTTCTGGTCCTCATTTTGGAAGGTTGAAATCGGTGTTACTCTAACGTTTCTGAATTGAGCACATCAGGGGGTATCTGGACCGGTTCGGATACGTTTGCTATCAACTGTCAAAGTTTAGGAAAATACCAATTTCGACCTTCCAAAAGGAGGAAAGTAGACAAATTTTCAGACAGTTTACGATCCCGGGAAAGAAGTCAGGGTTTTTTTGAAAAAATATGTTAGAAAGACCTTGCCTTAGTCAAACTATATGAATTGTGTTAGGTTTGGAAATCCAGGTCTAGAGCGTCTTTTTTCGAAAAGCTTGCTTTCAAAGAAAATATTTTCTATTCGAAGAAAATGTTTTTGAACAACTATTGCTTACGAACAAATTTCAGTTCAAAGAAATGGTGTTCGAACAAATTTCCGTTTGAAAAAAATGTTTTCGAACAAATTTCCGTTTGAAAAAAAAAATTTCGAACAATTTTCCGTGCAAAGAAATGGTTTTCGAACAAATTTCCGTTCAAAAAAAATGTTTTTGAACAAATTTCCATTAGAAGAAATTGTTTTCATAAAAATTTCCGTACGAAGAAAATGTTTTCGAACAAAGTTCGGCGACCCGTCGTGTTGCTACCCAAAAAAATACCTGGAGATGGTAAATAAAATTTTTTAGACCTTGAGTTTTTATTAGATGTTGATTTTTTTAAAACTTTTCTATGAGTATATGTGTTCTTTGTTTGGACCTTTTGTTTTTCAATCTTTTGTATTTTCGACCTTTTGTACTTTCGAACTTTTCTATTTTCGACTTTTTGTACTTTCGACCTTTTCTTCGCCGCCCGCTTTTTTTGAACACTAATACAAATAATAGTAGGTATATTATAAACCTGGCGTACAGTGTTTACTTTTAATCCGACGGCGGGAATTTTCAAGCCCGACCGGAAGGAGGGCTATAATTTGCTAAGTGACTAAAAGGGACTTTAATGCCAAGGTTTATTTTTATATACTAAAATTAATAATAATCATAAACTAAATAAATAGGTATTAAACCACTTACCGCACTGTAGTTTTAGCATGTCAACCTCCCGTATATAATAAAACAGTGGGCAGTGATAGTTGTCATGGCATTACATTAAACAAAAGTCAGTCAAATGCTAACAAACAATGTAGAAAAAATAATATTCATTTCATAACAAACTAAATAAATTTAGTCGAGAAAAAGTTCGAATTACATTTCTCGAAGATGGAGCAAAGAATAAAGCATATTTTTTCTTTGAGATGGGCATGGAAAAGGCAACCGAAGAAAGAAAGCTTTCAGTACCGAAAATGATGCAATAAACAGAATTTCGAAAATTTCACCGAAAAGGTATTCCTGGTTTACATCCTGGAGAAGTCTAGTTGTTAAATGCTTCGTTTATATAGAAGCAATATTCTATGCCGAAGGACACAATAACAATCGAAACGAACCAAGTCATCAGCAAAGTACAGTAAGCTTATGGCAAGCTGGAAGCAACAAAATAATCGTTATCGTGTATATATCTTGATTCCTTTTTGTTGTTTGTATTATGATAAAATAAAATAATCCAAAAACCTATATTTTGCGTTTATGGTTTTAAAGAAATTACTTTTAATCACTGGGGACAAGAAATACTACCTTAGCCCATGAAAAAAGGGATTAAACGTACACTCTTATTCCCTAGAGAGCATAAAAAATTTATACAATGATACAAAACCCAACATAATAGTTTTCTATATTTAAGAATATGTATAAAACATGCAAACTATATTTTTGGTTTCTTGCGCTGTGTGGGTCCTAACACAGGGTCCTAATAAATATTGAAATCATAAAAAACTTAGTTTTTTTAGGTTTGTTTATTTGGACAGTCAAATTTATATACCGGCTGTGACGGACAGTTCTTTACGTAGCATTTGTAAACCATTTAATTTTTTTGAACATAAAAATGTTACGCTCCTGACAGTGTCAGATTTGCGTTTTTTGTAAATGAGGTTATGTTTGGTGTCGCTATCCCTGGAGACGCCAGGCTTCCAGGATGCAGTGACCGTAATGTAAAGTTTATTTCAGCGCCATCTGCCCCTCAATATGGTAAAGTGTGCCGGTGGCACCTCTATATGGGTTATTTACTCAATGACCTGGTAGAATTTAATCTGAAATAGTCTTTGGTTCTAGTAGTATAAGAATGATGTTCATTGTTTGTTTGATAAAGATGTAAGTTATTTTTGACATATTTTAGGCACACAAATATATACAATGAGAGAAACGTCAAAATTTTTAAAAGCAGGTTTGGCATCTTTTCTAAATTTTAGTATATTATTTCTTATTATTTTTCTTTGGAGTGCAAAAATTCTACCTGAATGGCATGCGTTTCCAGCTGAGCCGACCATAAGCCATGTTAGATTCAAATGTTGCATAATATGTTGTTTTTAGAATAGATTGGGAAACACTTTTACTGAGTGATATTAAGTAGACACTTTTTGATAGTTTTACAGATAATTGGTCTACATGGCCATCCCACTTTAACTTTGAGTCAAGATAAATTCTTAGAAGAACTGATTTACAGGTATCCTTATCTGGTAAAGGTCTATGTGAAAAATAATTTTTTTGTGTTTTGTTACCAATTAAAAACAAGCAATGTTTATATTGTAGATTCCCATTATCCACTCAAAACGTCTTGAAAATATGTTATACCTGTTCCAATACCCGTTCAGATCACGCACATGTACTAATGAACAAAAAATCCAAAAAGTACTTTGCAAACCAGATGCGAAAGAAATCAAACTGAGTGTAGCCATCAGCACACAATCTCCCAACTTTGATTCTGGTCGAGCCGAGTTGATTGCCTATGAGGTGGATAAGGATAAGATTGAAAAAGGACAGACAGATGTTATGTTTGAGAATGAAATGGTTGACAAAGTTATTATGCAGTCAACAAAAGTTGTTAAGGAGCCTAACAACTATGCTGTAGCAGCTTTTAATGGCAAAGAATTACATCTTAATACTATAAAAGGTAGACGGGTCATTTCATATGAAATCAACCAAAAAAAAAATAGAAGTTCTGTAGACCATCTCACCGATTTTGATAATTTTTGGTACATTCATTTTACCCATAAAGAGGATGAAAAATCCCAAATTTAAAATGTTTCTAATAAATAGCTTTTTTCTTAATTAATTTTTGAAAATCAAAAAACTGTAATTTTGGCTGAAACATGTATTAATAAAAATACTCTGCCAATATATGGGCCCCTAAGCTCACACTAGGTACTATAGTTATAGTGTACGTGCGAGCTAATAAAACTAAAACCTGAAATATATCTTATTCAACTCCAGAGTAAATTACCTTTTGTTCGATACCACACAAGCCATGTTTTGACTTAAATTCAAATTTTTGAAATCTGCCCCCACCCTTAAAAAAACAAAAACTAAAATGTATTTTGTTTAACTCCGGACTCAATTACCTTTCGTTTGATATCACACACGCCATATTTTCACGTAAACTCTAATTTTTTAAATCTACCCCCACCCTTTTTGAAGAAAAAAAAACTAAAATGTATTTTGTTTAACTCCATACTCAATTATCTTTCGTTTGATATCACACACGCCATATTTTCACATAAACTCTAATTTTTGAAATCTTCCCCCACCCTTTTATTTGGCTTGTGTTCGGTGGATTTTGTTCATTTCTAAATGGGACCATCTCGACCCAAGACCCAGCCTAGGTACCAAATTTCGTTAAAATCAGCCAAGCGGTTTTTGAGTTATGCGCGTTGGTCGTTACAGACAGACATACAGACAGACAGACGGCGCGACAAAAAAGTTTCAAAATCATCTGAAACGCAAAGATATATAAAAAATTTTGAAATCGGAGCAACTTTTTTTTTCTCGAAAAAATTAGGATCACCATAGCTCACACTTTTATAGTATAGTATATGTGTGAGCTAAAAAACTTAGGTAACAGACCTATTATGGACACCCTACCAATTATGGACACTCTTCTCTAAACAGCTTAATTTTAAGGATTTATGCATAAATAAATCAAATTATTGTTATCTATGAGAAGGTGGATATGTCTGGCAATGTAATGGACCATTCTTAAATTACATAAGACTTAAGGCGTGCAGGGTCGTTTAGTCTTGCGATACACTCAATGTCTTTTTGATGTGTTTTTTCTTGAAAATGCGTTATACAGGGGGAGGCGGGGGTTGAAAATTCTGAATTTTTGTGTTACATAATTTAAGATTGTTCCCTAACCACAAAAGCTTATATGCAGCCATTTTTGTGTTGAAGCTAAAAGAGTAAAAAAGTGCTCCAGATATTGGTAAATTTATGTGATTCTTGTGCTAAAAATTAAGGCAAAGATTTTTTTATGTTTCATAAGACCTCTTTTGTTATGTAAATAAAATACAACCATTTCTTCATTTAGAAAGGCCATTGTAAACAATAAACAGTTGCAAAACATAACCCAGATATAAGGGTGTGCTTAAAAACTGGCATGTTAGTAATTGGTACACCAAAAGTTTGTTTTACCCATTATGGACACTGATATCCATAATTGGTTTTTGCTACTTTTTGGACAGTTCTACTACTCCAGAAATAACAGGTAGGTACAGGAGAGAGACCAAAATAAAAAAAAAAACATCTTACTATACAGTGTGGAACAGCCAAATGGAATAAATTCGATAACGAATAAATGAGGGCGTGTTGGGAAACACGCTTGGACACGTCGATTTGTATTTTTCAATGCGCATTTTTTTCAAAAATAAAAAATTATATAGGGTGTGTCATGTGACAGTGGCCAATACCAACTTTCTTATTTTAAATGCAACCCTCTGTATATTATTTATTTTTTGGATCCTTCAGAAAATTCTAGACATAATTCGTGTGCAATGTCCTATACCTAAGCCTAACCATTTTTGAAATATTGACAGTTCAAAAACGACAATTTCCAATTTTGAGGCGGAATATTTCGAAAACGGTTAGGACTATGGAAAAACGGCTCTCATGTCCCTATCCTTATTTTTAATTATCTATTCATTGACATCAACCACGACCACATCTGATTTTAACGGAAAATCGGAAATTCCGGTTAAACCGCAAGTTTTCGTGTTTAGTGTCAATCGATAGATAATTAAAAATGAGGATAGTGACATGTAAGCCATTTTTCCATAGTTCTAACCGTTTTCGAAATATTCCGCCTCGAAATTTTAAATTGTCGTTTTTGAACTGTCAATACTTCAAAAATGGTTAGGCATAGGTATAGGACATTGTACATGAATTATGTCTAAAATTTTCTGAAGAATCCAAAAAATAAATAATATACAGGGGGTTGCATTTAAAATAAGAAAGTTGGTATTGGCCACTGTCACATGACACACCCTATATAATTTCTTATTTTTGAAAAAAATGCGCATTGAAAAATAAAAATCGACGTGTCCAAGCGTTTTTCCCAACACGCCCTCATTTATTCGTTATCGAACTTATTTCATTTGGCTGTTCCACCCTGTATATGAGGCTTCGAAATATTTAAAGTTGAGTTACTTATTGGTTATAAGGTTATTATGAAACAGTTTGTATTCTTATTAGCTCACACATATACTATACTATAGTAGTGTGAGCTATGGTGATAATTTTTTCGAGAAAAAAAAAGTTGCTCCGATTTCAAAATTTTTTATATATCTTTGCGTTTCAGATGATTTTGAAACTTTTTTGTTGCGCCGTCTGTCTGTCTGTCTGTCTGTCTGTATGTATGTCTGTCTGTCTGTCTGTCTGTCTGTATGTCTGTCTGTAACGACCAACGCGCATAACTCAAAAACCGCTTGGCCGATGTCAATGAAATTCGGTACCTAGGCTGGGTCTTGGGTCGAGATGGTCCCATTTCAAAATGAGCAAAATCCACCGAACACAAACCAAATAAAAGGGTGGGGATAGATTTCAAAAATTAGAGTTTATGTGAAAATATGGCGTGTGTGATATCAAACGAAAGGTAATTGAGTCTGGAGTTAAACAAAATACATTTTAATTTATTTTTAAAAAAGGGTGGGGGTATATTTCAAAAATTAGAGTTTAAGTGAAAATATGGCGTGTGTGATATCAAACGAAAGGTAATTGAGTCCGGAGTTTAACAAAATACATTTTAGTTTTAGTTTTTTTTAAGGGTGGGGGTGGATTTCAAAAATTTGAGTTTAAGTCAAAACATGGCTTGTGTGGTATCAAACAAAAGGTAATTTAGTGTGGAGTTGAATAAAATATATTTCAGTTTTTAGTTATATTAGCTCACACGTACACTATAACTATAGTACCTAGTGTGAGCTTAGGGGCCCATATATTGGCAGAGTATTTTTTCTATAGTAATATGTTCTTTTGTAATTTTTAATCAAAGAGTGTTAATTTATGACTCAAAAATGTCAAAAATTTAGATGTCCATAATTGGGGTGTCAATAAATGGTTTTAGAAAAAAAATATAATTGTCCATAATTGGTCTATAAATAATAATAAAAAAATATATATTATTTTAATGTTTAAAGTTTTTCTAAATAATTTAGATTTTGCTAAAATAAAATTTAAAAAAATTACTCCTTAGGCATTTAGTTGTGATATTTAATGCTATTTTTCTACTCAAAATTAACCAATACATCTAACCATCCTATTTATTTTTTTATAAGTGTCCATAATTGGTCTGTTTTGAGGTATCATATGATTATTACAAAAAACAAAACTGAAATTTAAACAAAAAGGTTTTTTTAAATTTATCAAAAATATATTTTTTAATTCTTTAAAAATATAATTCTTTTCCTTCATCTATTAGCAAAATTCTCACCAAACTTCTAGATAGAGAAAGAATAGGTTTATATTGAAAAAAAAATGTTGGCAAAATACATGGAAAAATAGTAGGAACATAATAATTTTCTTGAAAAAATACCCAAAACAGACATTTTAGGAAGAAAATAACTGCATTATTTTAATCATTGTGACGTATCAGCGTAATATAAAAAGCATAAAAACATTTAAAAAATCGATCTTTTGTAGTTTCGACCTTTTATCCGCCGCCATCAGAAGGCATCCATAAGATATAATTTTTTGTTGTTAAGGTTTGTTTTTGTTCAAAAATAATTTTTAATCAATTTGTAAAAAATATATTACTTAACGACACCTAGCGTTTTTGACATAAACGAGTTTCTTTTTTCAAAAATTGTGACTGGAAAACTAGATGACGAAACATTATGACAAATATTATTTGTTTGAAACTCGGACTTTCATTGTCTTTATTTATCTTAAACCCGACGTTTCGGGTAGTAAGTATCTCTAACTGTTTTCAAGTGTAAACTAAATAATCCAGTCTACAGGCTACTACTTGGTGTGCAGTCAGGTGTGACTGTCCGCTCCCTTTTTAATCCTAAGACGCTTGTTTATTGCTATTAATAATTAAGCTGTGTTTATAATGGAGAATAAACAAGTTTTCATATAACATAATGGAAACCACTCCTTATAGTCCGGAGCCTAAGCCACTTTTGTCTGCATTTTTGCGTACCGTAATGAAACTTGGCACGATTATAATACAACACTATGGTATTATTTTACGAAGAGGTGCTCATCCCGAACCCAGTGCAGAGCAAAGATACAGAGTATTTTATTTTTAATTGCATCTATCTCATTAAAATTCTGTATAAAGTTTTTTTAAATTTATGGTGTGGGTGTTGAGTAGAAAAAAAAAATTCCAGGCGGTTAGTTATGTAAGATAACTTGCTAAAATTTACTGTGAGCATTTACAAATTATTTCTCTTTAAAACAAGTATTGCTAGACTGGTGTGACGTATATAGGGTCGGAGTACAGGGGAGTTTTAATTAAAAATTGTAAATTGAAAAAATCTAAAAAGATAGAAATGTTCAAAAAATAAATACCAAATAAAAGATACTTAGCTTTTATTTATATTTTACCAAAAGAATATTTAAATTTTGTGAAACTGTTAAAAATACAGGCTGTTTTTAAAAATAAGTTACATTTTGATGATCAGTTTAAGTAGTTTTTTTTATGACGACATTACAAATCACCATGGAAAACTCAAAGTCAGTATGTTTCAACAATACTAGTACGGCTTTCATTTTCTTAAATAAAAACTTTTGTACAGAGTGTTAAGAAGGAACTAGACAATAAAGTTTGTTCGTAATTTTTTATTTTAGTGCTGAAAATTCAAATAACTCTAGATATGTCAAATAAACATCTCATTGCAATCACTATATTCTTCTTTATAAACCATTTGAAGATAAGTTTAAGGTCTACAATGAACAAATTGCAGCCCTCCAGGGCATAACCACAAACATTCAGGAGGAGAATAGGCAACTGCGCATGGCGTTGGATTCACAGGAACAAGCTGCGCGAAATATGAATGTTCGTATGCAAGGTGTAAAAGTCGAAGATGGTGAAAATATTCAATCAAAGATTTTGAATTTATTTAAAAGCAAATTAAAAATAAATATTCAAGACAGTGATATAAAATACTCTGCCAATATATGGGCCCCTAAGCTCACACTAGGTACTATAGTTATCTGAGCTAATATAACTAAAAACTGAAATATATTTTATTCAACTCCATACTAAATTACCTTTTGTTTGATACCACACAAGCCATGTTTTGACTTAAACTCAAATTTTTGAAATCCACCCCCACCCTTAAAAAAAACAAAAACTTAAATGTATTTTGTTGAACTCCGGACTTAATTACCTTTCGTTTGATATCACACACGCCATATTTTCACTTAAACTTTAATTTTTGAAATATACCCCCACCCTTTTTTTTTTAAATAAATTAAAATGTATTTTGTTTAACTCCAGACTCAATTACCATTCGTTTGATATCACACACGCCATATTTTCACATAAACTCTAATTTTTGAAATCTATCCCCACCCTTTTATTTGGTTTGTGTTCGGTGGATTTTGTTCATTTTTAAATGGGACCATCTCGACCCAAGACCCAGCCCAGGTACCAAATTTCATTAAAATCGGCCAAGCGGTTTTTGAGTTATGCGCGTTGGTCGTTACAGACAGACATACAGACACACAGACAGACAGACAGACAGACAGACAGACAGACAGACATACAGACAGACAGACAGACAGACAGACAGACAGACGGCGCAACAAAAAAGTTTCAAAATCATCTGAAACGCAAAGATATATAAAAATTTTTGAAATCGGAGCAACTTTTTTTTTCTCGAAAAAATTAGGATCACCATAGCTCACACTACTATAGTATAGTATATGTGTGAGCTAAAAATGCCACCGGGTGCCTGATAAAAATCCGTCAGCTGATAAGCCGCCTGCAGTTTTAGTGAGATTTTCGTCCGATACCGCGCGACTGATGGTGCTAAAAAATAAGAAAAATTTTAAAAACACGGGTATGTCGGTACGGGAAGATTTAACAAAAATGCGTCTTTCATTACTTAATCGTGCCGTGAATGAGTTTTCAATTAAAAATGCGTGGGTGCTTAATGGAAATGTGTATGTAAAATGCAACGGGGAAACCCAAAGGGTTTCAAGTGAATCCGATATTGAAAAAATAAAAAAATTAACCATTGAAATTGCTACCTAAACTGTAAGTACTCTTTTTACATATTGTATTATTTCTTTTTTTATAAATATTATTTTTACGGAGTATGAGCTTACGTACCTACTTACCTAATATGCGTTTTATTATCTACCTATTTGTTTGGATTTAACTTTAGTTTTTAGTTTTTTTTTTTTAAATATTTTACTATTAGAAAATTTAAAAAAGGAATATATAATTTTTATTTTTTTTTGTATTTACTGTTTGAACTTTGAGTGAGACTTATTGATTGGACAATAGGACATGCGTCTTCCAACTATATAGTTTCTACTTATTTTTTTTGCAACAATTGCAACTTTTTGTGTCATTTACTAATAAAATAGAATATTGTGTTAATCACGTTTTTTTTTGCTTGCTGTTGCTTATTTTTATTTTACCTATATATTCTTATATATTCTTTTATTAAATAATCAATATGAGTTTAACAAAAAATAATTTTAAAATTGGTCATCTAAATGTACGGTCATTGTTTACAAACTTTAATGAATTTAAAATGCTCATTAATGATCAAAATTTTGATATCATGCTTCTATCTGAAACATGGCTTAAACCCGAAGATAGTGCAGATATTTTTAAAATACCTAATTACCAATTTATAAGAAACGATAGAATCGGCAGAGGAGGGGGCGTTGCTGCCTATATAAAATCAGAATATGGTATTGAGATGGTCCATTTTGATTTTTTAATTAATATAGAACTAGAATTCCTTATTTTCAAACTTAAAATCAAAAACAGAGCCTATGCTTTTTGTGTTTTTTATAGACCTCCAAAACTAAATTTTAATACATTAATACCCGATTTTGATAATATTTTCTCATTTCTTTACCCTACTGTCTATGAAATTTTTTGCCTTGGTGATTTTAATATCAATCTAATGAATATTCATAATCCTTTGGTTCCTTTATTTGAAAACTATAACTTTGTGCAGATCATTGACGAGCCTACGCGCATTTCTGGGGTATCAAGTACACTTATTGACGCCATTTTTGTTACAAATAAGTCCCTAGTGTTAAAATCTGGAGTGGGGCCAACTGGAAGTATCTCCGATCATAAATACATTTATTGTGATGTTCAGCTATCAAAGGAGCTTAAAACGCCAAAAACTATTAAACATCGATCATTTAAACACTTTAATTTAAGTAATTTTTTGACAGATATGAATATTTTACTATGGGATGATATACTTTATGAACAAAACATTGATAATAAAATAGCTATATTAAATAAATTAATTCTGTCGTTATTCGATCGCCATGCGCCAGTTAAGGAGTCATTAATCACCAAACCTAAAGCTCCATGGTTGACAGAAAATATTAAAATATTTATGAGACAAAGGGATAATGCATTACAGAAGTTTAAAAATTCTAAATTACAGACTGACTGGCTAAGTTATAAAAATCTCAGGAATATTACACTAGCAGCAATAAGAAAGGAAAAAAAATGTTATCTAGATTCGTTGAAAAATAATCAAAAGAAAACTTGGTCAGCTTTAAAAAGTTTTAACATCTGTTCAACAAAAAATAACGAAATTCCTCAACAATTTTCAAAACCAAACGATATAAACAATTTTTTTTCAACCTTTTTACAAAATAAATCAAACTGTACGGAAAAATTTTTTATAAAAATTCTTGTTTTAATGAAAGCTTAAATTTTACTTTTAAAATGACAGAAATATCCACAGTAAATAGAATTCTTAACAACATTAAAACTAACGCAACTGGAGTCGATAAAGTGTCCCCCATAATGTTATAATACTGTAGCCCCTTTATAGATAAATATATCACTCATATTATAAATTGCTGTATTGAAATAAGCTATTTTCCCGCTCAATGGAAAGTTTCTGTAGGCAAGCCCCTACCTAAAGTTTCAAATCCTTCTAGTTTTAATGATCTTCGCGTTATCAGTATTCTTCCGGCTTTATCTAAGATTTTTGAGAAAGTTCTTTATGAACAACTTTACGATTACTGTATACAAAATAATATTATTCCCAATGTCCAATGTGGATTTCGCAAAGGGTTTGGTACATCGGTAGCTTTGACTAACGTATTGGATGATATTATTGCAGCCTGTGATAAAAAAATGAGTTCTGTGCTAGTGCTATTGGATTTTTCAAAAGCTTTCGATACAATTAGTCATGAGCTGTTGGTGGCTAAACTACGTTATTACGGTTTAAATATAGACTCTTATACACTTCTTGAATCTTATTTAACTAACAGATTTCAATCAATTTTTTCAAATGGTGAGTACTCAGGCAGAGCAGAGATACTTTCGGGAGTTCCACAGGGATCAATTTTAGGCCCTTTGCTGTATCTTATCTACACATCTGATATTCTAAGATCTCTAAAATCTTGTAAAGTTCAAGCCTTTGCCGATGACACCCAAATTTATTGTTGTTTCATTCTGGAAAATTACAAAGTGTTTGAAAAATGTATTATAAATGATAACTTAAAGATCCTAAATGACCTATCTCATGATCATAATTTGAAGCTCAATCCAGATAAATCTTGCGTTATGATCTTTGGTAAAGACAAAAATATAGATTTTTTAAAAAATAATCTTAAATAGTTATCAATAACTCAAAATTAAATTTTAAAGATTGTACAAAAAATTTGGGAGTCATTTTGGACAACAAACTAAGATTTAAAGAACATCTTAAAAAGTTATTTCAAAAATCATTTACATCCATGAGAGTTTTATATGGCAATAGGCACATTCTTAATAAACAATTAAAACGAAATTTATGTGAATCGTTGGTGCTCTCTAACTTTAACTACTGTGATTTTGTTTATGGATTCTGTCTAGATCAGGAAAGTAAAAATCGTATTCAAAAAGTACAGAATGTGTGTGTGAGGTTCGTCTATGGTTTGCGTAAATTTGATCATGTTTCACATTTATATAAGGATATAAAATGGCTTAAGATGAATGAACGTAGAGATCTTCATTTTTCGTCCTTCTTATTGAAAGTGATCAACAATCCTAATTCACCTGTTTCTATAAAAGAACGTTTAATATTTCGTAACACTATTCATAATATAAATATAAGAGACAATGTTAAATTAACGATGCCACTTCATAGTACTGCAATTTTTCAGCGCTCATTTTCCTATAACGCCGTGAAACAATTTAACTTAATACCACATCAGTTTCGGAATCTATCATCACAGGGATTTAAATCAAAATATAAAAAGTATCTGTTAAATCTTAATCACTAAAAAAAATAAAATTTAAGTATGAACCTACAACAAAAAAATTGGAAATCAGAAAGAGTATTTCATCGTTTAAGTATTTTTGTATGGGTAGCGTCGCCGCCGGTAAATTAGTTACCTAACTTTAATTAGTTATATAAAAAAAAATACCTACCATAAAGTAAGATTGTTGTTGTTATACCTACCAGTTTCTTAAAAATATAATTTAAATCTTATGAGAAACCTACAAAAAGTTTCTTAAAAATGTTAGACCAATAAGTTTCCTTTAATTTATATGTGCCTACATAAAGTTTAGTACAATGTATACAGTACAATTATCCCTTTAATTTATTTAAATAGGCAAAATAAATTCTACTGATAATTTCTGAGTGTGGATTAACATAGTATTTTGTAACTTTATTTGTCTATGCTGGGTTCAGTAGAGTAGCCAATGGCTAGACTTGCGCCGGGCGTAGCCAAGAAGTAATAATATTATCTTTGTAACAAATAAGTCTGTAAATTATTTTTCTCAATAAAGTCATTTATTATTACATTATTATTATTATTTATCGTACTCTATTTTTGTGATAAGCGCTACATCAATACCTTTTTCTGAATGTATATACTGGGCGACAACCACTTTGCTGTCATTTTTACTGTTTTTTACATTATTTATTTTAGCTACTGCGTTAATAAGAATTTTGCAATGAAACTTGGCACAATTTGTCGGCTTATTACAGGCTATGACACAAATATTAATATTTGTGTAATTTTGTAATATGCTAAAAGATACAAGATGATATTAAAAAAATCATGTAAAAAGTAGTAGTCTCAAACTTTGGGTCATACCGGTTATGCAGTTTAAGATACTTTCTGAATTTTACAACTTTTTAAAACTAGAAGAACGCCTTTCTCACATGGTGTACATTGTTTAATTTAGCTTTGCAATTGTAAGAAAATACAGGGTGTTTCTTTTGTCAATATATATTTTTTTTTGAATACGTAAAACATTATTTCCAGCACTTATAAAATTAAAAAATATACAGTAGAGAGCTAAAGTGTTAATCACCTATGTAGCTGTTAGTTAGAGACTTTAAAACATACAGGGTGTTTAAATTAAAGTCGGTAATATTGCGAACTTTGTTTTTATCAAAAAGTTCGGTTAAGTTATTAGGCAAAATATTAATATTTTTCTGAACTAAATTGGTGGAACAAGAATAAAATTAAACGACGCGTAGGTGAGTTATAGTCAAAAAATTTTTTTAATCGATACACATAGTATACAGTACCAGCAATGGATTTTTTTAAATATATATAAATAAAAGCAGTCTTTAATTTAATAAAAAATATTTTTTACATAATGTGCATTATCATTATTTCTCAAATATCTATTTAATTATCACTTCTGGCAACCAATCTCAAACAGGATGCAATTATGTAATTTTATTAAAGGTGTATGCTTTGGTGCCCAAGAAATGGCAGATTATGTTAAAAATTCAAAATTCTAGATACTTCATTCCACTTTTACTTAAGTTATCAATTTTTATTAAGGCTCGGTCAGGTATTTTTAATAATTCCGGGCGTAAAACCCAAGAATAGTTAGTTGGTGGACGTATTGACTCAATTAATATTTATTTTGGTTTAGAATACTATATTACCTAGAAATCGATACCCCACACAACCACTTTAGACGGAATAAGATTTTAACAATTTAGCCTCCTATCTTTTACTCCCTCTCCCCTCAAAAAATGACCTTATTTCCAGCGTTTAATTTTAATAGATTTTTTATTCAATTTATAAGCTACATATGTAGCAATAAGCTTAAAGAAACAAAAAGTGTACGCGAAACTAGTTTTATATTTAATTTATAAATTTTTCCTCTCCCATCTTAAGTACGCCCCTGTATCTTGGCCCTGCACTGGGTTCCATCGGAGCACCACTTCTAGAATGGCATTTCTAGGTGTCTGCTACCTCTGTACCAAATTTCGTCACGGTACGCGAAAATGCAGACAAGCCCCTAAATTTCCGGCTTAGGCCCCGAACTATTAAGAAAAACAAGGGTCTTAGGATTTAAAAAAAGGGGCGGGCCGTCATACCTGACTGCACATTAAGTAGTAGCTTGTAGACTGCATTGTTTACTTTACACTTAAAAACGGTTACGTTTAAAATAAAGAAAGGCAATGGAAGTCCGAAGTTTTATTTTTATGACAAATATTGTTCAAAATATAATTCCTAATCTTAGTTTGAACACCTCCTTTTTTTAGCTCCTGTGATTCTTGAATTATTATTTTTTTTAAATATTTGAACACCCTACTACTAAGGTCACTAGATCACGAAGTTCCTTCTTTCATGATCTAGTGACCTTACCTACTACCCCCTAGCAGTCCTTCACCGACACCAAAATCTAATGGTTTTAGCCACAATTATCCCAAAATTTGTGTGCGAAATTTGGTTTTATCAGTGTTTAAGTTATTGTGTCCCAGATAGGCAGATACCATCACAAAATTTGGTAGTTAGGCTTTTTTACCCAAATATCTTATTTAAAGTAAAAAAGAAAGTTTTTTGTGTTAAAAAAACTGGTATCTACAGTTATTTTACAATTATTGTGTGCCTACTACCTATTCTATTATATTCCATTGCTTTATAGATATATTTCAGTTCCGTCCAGTGTACCCCTATCTGGACAAGGGATTGAAACGCAAGAAAGACATTTTTAACAACCTAGATTCCGATGAGGAAGAGGGTCCTCAGCAAGTGACTGTTAAATTTAGACAAGGAGCTGCGTCTAGCGCAGTAAAAAAGGACAGCATGCCTGAGCCTTGGATGGAGTATAAATGGCACAATGAGGACAGCACTATGAGTCAGGTAAGTATCTTAAAAGGTCATTAGTTTTTTCCAATTGCACCTGTATGTAACAACAGTGTTTATCCCTCAGTTTATTCCAAATCCCGTTAAAGTATAAATACTGGTTTAAAAAATCGAAAAGTGAAGCAATCATAGCTTGCTTTGGAAAACAATGGCAAATTTGTTTTGTCACGGAGACACTGCTGATGTGTGCGTGGACGCCATATTTGTTGTTTATTTACATTTTGCATTTGTCTTGTAACATAATGTTTTTTTTTTTCTGTGAAAAATGGGAAATAATTTACTTAAAACACATGCGGTTTGGTAAAACATCTTCGGAAAAAGTAATAGAGCCCCATTCCATAGGCATGTACTCGTATTTTTCTTTATAATTTGTTAATAGATGCCGTTAAACACTCTTCTAGTGCCCACATTAAATCAACAATTAATTTTAGAATAAAAAGAATTAAATAAAAAAAACACCCAACTGCTAAATTTACTTGTAATTACTAGTGAGTACAAAATTGATAGGTATATCTATAATGTACGACATGCTTCAACTTTTAGTTTTAATGTCCCAAGCGCACTTATGAAATTATACAGTTTTATATTTTCATGAACCAGGGTATTGGGTAATTTTGTACCCAACTGCGACTAGTAGTTACTAGAGACCCTGTATGTATGACATATTTTTTATTTTATTTAAAATATGTTATACATACAGGGTCTCTAGTAGTTACAAGTAAATTTAGCAGTTGGGTGTTTTTTTTTATTTATTTTTTGTTTTATTTCCAACTTTGAGGTTTAATTCTTATTCGGCCCTATAAAAAGCAATACGCATTTACAATTCATTTAGCTTTAACCAAAAAGTACGTGTAGATTTTTTACGGACGCGAACAGTGTTACTTTTTATTAAGTGAAGGTGGGGGAGGAGAGAGGGAGGAGGGAACTAATAAAATGGTGTCGAAAAAAATCTTAAAGCGTGTGCCGAAAGAATTTTTGAAATCGCTCAAAAATTTGTGAAAGGTATAGCTACAACTATTACTAATAAGGAGGGTGGGATGAAGAGTGGGAGAGGAAGGGGGAAACTAGTAAAATGATGTTGGAAACAAAGTCTTACAGCGTGTGCAGAAATAATTTTTGAAACCGCTCTATATTTGTGAAAGGTATAGCTACAACTATTACTAATAAGGAGGGAGGGGAGAAGAGAGGGAGGGGGAAACTAGTAAAATGATGTTGGAAAAAGGTCTTTAAGCGTGAGCAGAAAGAACTTTTGAAATCGCTTTATATTTGTGAAAGTTATATATAGACGTTAATATTGCAGATGTTACGCGTACAGCTCAAGTAGCTTCTACAAAAATAGAAAAAAGGGTGTTTTCAGATGAAAATTTACAAAATTTAAAATTTTGTTTTGAGATAGATTCCTATAGCCAAAACTGCTTCTCACATAATGCAAATGAAGCCTTTGAGGCCTTTTGGTCTCATCTCTTCTATTACATGCTTGCACACACAAACAAAGCTTGGGTATCTAATGATATAGATAAAGACAGTCAGGAACTTAAAAACATGTTTTGGCTTATGAAAAATAGTAGATCGGCAGACAGTGAAGAACAGTACAAGAATGCAAAAAAAGTTTTTACGGAAAAGGTCAAAGTTGCAAAAAAAGAGTTCTATCAAAACAAAATCGTAAACAGTGAAAACTGTAACAAAGCCCAGGCAAGCTGTAAACACAAATTTGGGTCGAATAAAAAATAATAACAACAAAGATCTTCAGGCAGTAAATTACAAGGACTCTGTTATAACGGACCCACAAGAAATTGCAAACTGTTTTTCTCACTACTTCGCCACTAGTGTAGAAGAGCTTCTGACTGACCAATGTTTCACAAACAACAACTGTACATTACCTGACACAAATTTGCATACTATGTTTTTAAATCCTGTAGAAGAAGGCGAGCTTCACCTCGCACTTATGCAGCTAAAAAATAGGAAGGCCTGTTGCAATATAAACGATGTTCCTGTATTTTTACTTGACTATCTATGGGACTCTATAAAAAAACCCTTATGCCATATTTTAAATGTATCAATACAAAATGGTACTTTTCCAAAAAGGTTGAAAATTGGTTATGTAGTACCCCTATTAAAAAAAGGAGATCCGGAATTAATTTCAAACTATAGATCGATCACAGCGCTCACATCTTTATCCAAGTTATTTGAGAAAACTGTAGTTAACAGACTCAACTCTTTCATCCATCGTTTCAAACTCCTGTTTCCTCATCACCACGGATTTCGCTCTAATTTCTCCAATTCTACTGCGGCTTTTGATTTAGTACAGTTTATTTACGAATCCCTTGATTCGAACAAACTTACATTATCCATCTTTCTAGATCTGACTCGTGCCTTCGATTGCATTTCTATACCTTTTCTTTTAAAAAAAATGTAATGAGATGGGACCAAGGGGAAACATAAATGATTGGTTAGAAAGCACTCTTTCAGAGAGAAAAATATTTGTGAAATTTCAAAAAAATATATCTAAAGAAGCTACTCCTAATTTTGGGGTTCCTCAAGGTAGTGTCTTATCGCCTTTAATTTTCATACTTTTTATAAACGATATGATCAAATACATTATGGTAAGTGTAAAAACATAAAGATAGTTTTATATGCAGACGACTGCACTATAGTAGTAACTGCAGAAAAGTTAGAAGATCTTGAAAGTATGTCAAACTTTATTCTTCAAGTCTTTGGCAAATGGTGTGCAAAAAACAAACTCTTGGTCAATCCCTCTAAAACTCACTACATTGTTTTCCGTAAAAGGAAACTGATTAGTGATATAAAACTAAAATTAAAAAACAATGACATAATCAAAATGGAGAACTGTTCTTTTTTAGGACTTCAAATTGATGAACAGATAACTTGGGAAAAACATTGCAGTTTTGTGGCAGGAAAACTAAACTCTACTTTTTTTGCAATTTTGAACCTAAAGAACTTACTCACAACTAAACAGCTTATTAACGTATACTACTCCTTAGGATACAGTCACATAAGATACCAAGTTGTGTTCTGGGGTCAATGTAGAAACTTTGAATGCATTCTTCTATTGCAAAAAAGATTATTGCGACTTATATTTAAACTAAAACATCAGGACTCTTGCAGACCTGGAAAATAATCCAATGACAGCTCCATCTATCCTGATTTTTGAAGCAGCACTATTTGTGAAAAAACAGCAACAAAAATTTCCATCTGTAAACACACTTCATACTCATAATACAAGGTCTAGTTCAAATATTAGAATCCCTAATTACAATCTGTCATTATATGCTAAGAGTCCATACTGCTTTTGTGCAACAATTTTTAATGCAATTCCAAATACCATAAAAAGCTTGCAAAGCTTTAAAAAATTTCGAGAGGAACTTAAAAAACTGCTTATAAATAAAGCATACTACTCAGTAAGGGAGTTTTTAAATTCGAGAGGAGGTTAAATCCGAGAAGAGCGAAAAAGAAATACTACCTATATACTCTAAAATTAATAATTTGTAGAACTTATCTTTATTTATGTTACATAGATTAATTGCATAAATTAGTTTAAGAAATTATATTCTTTTATGTTAGTCTTTACCTGACACTGTCTATATTTACCATGTAAATCTTATGGCAATAAAGTACATTGAACATTGAACATTGAACTATTACTAATAAGGATGGCGGGGATGAGAGAGGGAGAGGCGGGAGGAGGAAGGAACTAGTAAAATGGTGTTGGAAAAAATATCTGAAGGCATATGCAGAAATATTTTTTGAAATCGCTCTATATTTGATAAAATTATGCGAATATGGTTTTTGGGTGGGGGGAATGACAGAAGGGAAGATGGGTGGGAGCAGGGAGGACTACAAAGTAACTACAGCAAATTAGAGGACATTTCGTCGCCTTAATGCAGAACTATTCTATGTCCAGTTTTCCCATTCTTCGTTTTTTTGCGGAAACGTATAGCTCCAAGCGCGTTATTGAATGCAGAAATATTGGATGTCTAAGGGATGAAACGTCCACACCCGTGCTAATTCCAACTAAAAAAGCGTTCTCCTGTAAAAAACTTAATTTTGTGACTTACAATGGGTAATTAAAAGAATAATAATAAAATCGCCTGAAATTTAGATAATTTGTATGCCTTAAAGCCTACATCATATGACAAAATGGTGTCTGAAGACCGCCATGTTGATTCCTGTTTAAAAAAATATACCCTATAGCACCTTCGGGATCAGTAGCAAGTTACAGAAATCCTGTCTGTTCGAAAAAAGAAACATAAGAATTAAATGGGGTTCTGGCTTCAAGCATCGCGAGTAAGAATGCATGGTTATGCCCTGTATTTATGCTCTAAGGTATATCGTTTATCCAATATACTCCCTGTCCCACTGCAATTCTTTCATCGAAAAATCGCGAGTGCGAGAGATAAGGTATACAATTCAAAAGTACATGAAAAAGATAGTCAGTCCCCTACGCTTTGGCTACCTGCGCTTTCATTGAATACACGCAGTTTGCTTTCTCTGCCTTGCACACTTAGATCATATACCTTCATATACTTTGTCTCAAGTACTCGTGATTTTTCAAATAAAGAATTGAATTGGAACATCCTGTATGTGCTGGAGCAGACCGGCTGAAGAATCCAAAGGAGAAGGTGCTTTTGTCATAGAAAAAAGTTCCCAAGACAAAGCAGCCTAAATCTACAATAAGAATAAATACAAAATAAACACGAATAAATAGGGCTGAATTTATCGTATTAATAATAGATTTAATAATTTTTTGTAAGTAATTTTAGGACATATTAATAATGAAATCAACTTCTCATTTTTTATTGGCCTTACAATTTTTGTCTCGGTAACAATTTTATTTTGGTAGGGGAGGCCGTGAATATTTTTGGAACTTCAATTTCAATTTTTCTTTCTTATGATAATTTTCCGCTGGGTTCAAAAGGTCAGTAAATGATATGAGTCGAGTTATTTTCTTAGTTGTAAATCTTTTACACTAAGAGGAAGAGATCATGAACATATCCCTGATGATCCAAAAAGTGGGTTGATTTGTGCCCTTATTTTCTTTGTCTCCAAACTAAACGTATAAACTGATGTTATAATATACTATAACTAAAAATAACTCTGGCTGATTTACAAAGTTGGAAAACACACTTACCGGCGTCTTCAAAATCGGAAAAATCATGAAGTTATTTTCTTAGTTTTGAATTTTTTTTACATGAAAGCCTCGTCCGAAAAGTGTTAAAAACACCCTGCTGGTAGTCAAACGACAGGGGAGAAAAGTAGCACGTGCGTATTTAGGTAACGGGCACTTCCAGTTCAGTGTCACTCACTTCCGGTTCAGATTCACTCAGTTCCGGCTCAGTTTCACTCACTTCCGGTCACTTAAGTCATGTCCGGTTACGTAGTCATTTTAGGTCACTTCCGATTCTCTTACTTCCGGTAAAGTTTTATTCACTTCCGTTCATAAATTCTGGTCACTTCTGATTGTCTTTCCAGCACTTCCAATTCAGTGTCACTCACTTCCGGTTCAGTTTCACGCAAATGTCCGGTTACGTACAGTCACTTCTAGTCAGTTTTAGACCATGTCCAGCTCACTTTATGCAGGTTTAGGTTAGGTAGGTTAGGTTTCATTTCAGTCACTTTTAGTCATTTCCGGACACTTACGGTTTACTTTCAGTCACTTCAAGTTCACTTTTAGTTACTTCCAGTCAGTTTTCAGTCATTTTAGGTAACTTTCGGTTCACTTTAAGTTACTGCCGGTACAATTTTATTTACTTCCGGCCGCTTTTGTGATTTTTGGTCCCGTTCAATTGTCTTTTCGTCAATTCCGGTTCAGTTAACCCTTTAGGACACTTACGGTGACTGCTAAGACACTTTTGTTCACTTTTGCAAAAGCTATAAACAAAAAACAAATTTTAAAAAACACTTTTTAGATTGGCAACGAAGCGTTTAAGGACCAATGTGGATGGGAACTTTTAGTCTTAAAATAAGCCAAATAATCACTTCTCATTTGTAGGTGGGTCTAAGAAACTTTACCATAAATTGAATGTGTCAAATTGACGGGCATCAGATAACTATGAAAAGGCTTTGAGGCTTTGAAATAACAGCCAGATGGTATTTTAAGCTGTTGTTATAATTCAACCTATCATCTCATAAACTTTCAGAACTAAGAAAATAAGGGCACTCATTTCATATTGATTGTGATTAGCCAAAATATTTTTTTTAGTTTACTTTACTAGTAAAAATACTCTGCCAATATATGGGCCCCTAAGCTCACACTAGGTACTATAGTTATAGTGTACGTGCGAGCTAATAAAACTAAAACCTGAAATATATCTTATTCAACTCCAGACTAAATTACCTTTTGTTCGATACCACACAAGCCATGTTATGACTTAAACTCAAATTTTTGAAATCTGCCCCCACCCTTAAAAAAACAAAAACTAAAATGTATTTTGTTTAACTCCGGACTCAATTACCTTTCGTTTAATATCACACACGCCATATTTTCACGTAAACTCTAATTTTTTAAATCTACTTCCACCCTTTTTGAAGAAAGAAAAACTAAAATGTATTTTGTTTAACTCCATACTCAAATATCTTTCGTTTGATATCACACACGCCATATTTTCACAAACTCTAATTTTTGAAATCTTCCCCCACCCTTTCATTTGGCTTGTGTTGGGTGGATTTTGTTCATTTCTAAATGGGACCATCTCGACCCAAGATCCAGCCTAGGTACCAAATTTCGTTAAAATCGGCCAAGCGGTTTTTGAGTTATGCGCGTTGGTCGTTACAGACAGACAGACAGACATACAGACAGACAGACGGCGCGACAAAAAAGTTTCAAAATCATCTGAAACGCAAAGATATATAAAAAATTTTGAAATCGGAGCAACTTTTTTTTTCTCGAAAAAATTAGGTTCACCATAGCTCACACTATAGTATAGTATATGTGTGAGCTAATAGTTATATTACTAAGAAAATAAGTTCGTCGTATTCATATATTATTTTGCATTTCAGTCACTTTTAGCCATTTCCGGACACTTACGGTTTACTTTCAGTCACTTCAAGTTCACTTTTAGTTACTTCCAGTCAGTTTTCAGTCATTTTAGGTCACTTTCGGTTCATTTTAAGTTACTGCCGGTACAATTTTATTTACTTCCGGCCGCTTTTGTTATTTTTGGTCCCGTTCAATTGTCTTTTCGTCAATTCCGGTTCAGTTAACCCTTTAGGACACTTACGGTGACTTCTAAGACACTTTTGTTCACTTTTGCAAAAGCTATAAACAAAAAACAAATTTTAAAAAACACTTTTTAGATTGGCAACGAAGCGTTTAAGGACCAATGTGGATGGGAACTTTTAGTCCTAAAATAAGCCAAATAATCGCTTCTCATTTGTAGGTGGGTCTAAGAAACATTACCATAAATTGAATGTGTCAAATTGACGGGCATCAGATAACTATGAAAATGCTTTGATGCTTCGAAATAACAGCCAGATGGTATTTTCAGCTGTTGTTATAATTCAACCTATCATCTCATAAACTTTCAGAACTAAGAAAATAAGGGCACTCATTTCATATTATTTTTCACTTGTCAAAAATACTGCCATCCTTAGAGATTAGCCAGAATATGTTTTTTAGTTAACTTTACTAGTAAAAATAATTATATTACTAAGAAAATAAGTTCGTCGTATTCATATATTATTTTGCATTTTGCGCCTAAACCCATTAGAACCCCCCCCCCCCCCCTACCCCTATTCATATAACAAAATTTGCTTAGAATTGATCAATGAACAATTACATCGGTGTTTGCTAATTAAAGCTGCGTTCGGTATTTACGTCCGATTAATCTTTTTGATCGAAATCGTTCGTTAATTACATCTAGATCTAGGGGAGGTAGATCTGAATCGTTCGGTAATTCTGCTCCGTACATTTTGATCGACGAAACAGATTAATCTGAGATTGTGACGTATGTTGTGTATTTGTTTTGTTTACAAAAATAATTTTTTTATGTAAAGAGATTGAAATCGAATTATTTGATGTGGATCGTTCGTTAATTCCACTTTGCTCAGACTAATCTGTAATCACTTGACCAAAAATCCGTCGCGTTTGAGATGCAAATACCGAACGCTGCTAGAGAAAATAAGTTCCCAAAATCCTCACGGCCTCCCCTACTATTTCTTTCTACCCTTTCTCCAACTTGCTAAAAATTGTTCATATGTTTAGGGTGTCTCCAATTTGATGTTTTTGGGGGGTTTCCGGTGTTTCTAGGGGAGGTAGAAAAAAGCTTACCTTAAAAATTACATATTACACTCAATATATTTTTTTTAAATTTTTTTATTGTTTTTTACATTTTTTTTTAATTACCTATTTTTTTTTTGTTTTGTAATTTGATCACTTTAAAATATTTTAAACCCAGTAACAAATTAAAATATAAAATAAAAACAAACAATATAAAAAAATGCAAATAATATAAAGAAACAAAGGGGCCATTCCATAAATAAATAATAATTTTATATAATATCTCAAACAAGTTACAGATGATATTCAATTTGCCATTTTCAGAAATGAAAAAGTTATAGACCCCTTCCCTAAATGCAACTTTTTTAAAACGGTTTGCTATATCAAAATGCAATTTTTAGTTGAGGTCAGTTTTTTTCTATCTCCCCTAGAACCAACAAAAAGTTCGAGTTTGCGACACCCTATACATATTTAGTACTTTTCTAGGTAGAACGTCTGAAAATAACTTTGGACGAGTTCCACAATGTGGAGGAGAACCACTCGATAGGCAACTCCGAATACTTGAAGCTGTTGGTCCCTGAAAATAAGGCCGAGACTCCGATAGCGCCTGCCCTGCCGTCAAACATTATGTCGTTACATGCATTAAGGGCTTTGCCCATTCCCGAACAGTGCCGGATACTGCTTAAAGATGGTAAGGAATATAAATATTCACCGAGTGGCTCTAGGGGCCTTTAAGCTCCATCATTACTTCCGTCGTTAAGTATTGTATTCGTTAAAAAATAATATATTCAAATTTCGTGTAGGTTACACACAGTACAGGCTCTCCCGAATTCGATGCTTTTGGGAGGTTCCGGGTATTTCTAGGAAAGATACCTTCACTTGTGAGGATCGATTTTTAAGAGAAAAAGGTAAAATCTGCATCTTGATAAAGCAAGCCGTTTTTAAGCCAAAGGGGGTTTGTGAAAAGTCTGCATGTTGGGAGGGGGGTCCATATACGTACTATTCAAATACTCCCTGCTACCTATTTACACAATGGTTGGCGTTTGATGCAAACATTTAGAAATAAAGATACGAAAAATGCACAGATACAAAATTGACATAGATAGAGTTTTTGTCAACTGTACGCCGATGATTTGACGTACCGAATACAAGAATAAATTAATATTCATGCGTAAAAGTATAACCAATCAGGACATTTTATCTTAAGGACCGTAAAAAGGATAGACTTATACCCATTGATATTGCTATTTCAAATATGTTTGCATTCTGCATCGTAAGTTACCGTAGGTATTGCAATAATACGTACTATATGGAAATAATATGCATATATCTTTGAAAGCAACCAATCAGGTCTTTTTTGCTTAAGGACCCCAAGGCCCTCATGTTTGCATCATGAATGGGCAGTTACCGTGGGTATTGGAATATTATGTATATGGAGGGGTCTATTACTTTTAGTCAGTTCTGAAATGATTTTTTGCTTGTCTATTTGCCGATACAATATTGGGTGATATACCAAAATTTTCAGAAAAAAACATAGAATACGAATTTCTATGGTGGAGATCTGGCATGTGTTGCCTGCATCCCCTACAAGGGAATGTGGAATGGCGTTTTTTCAAAAAATTAAAACTTGAGTTAGTTTTACCTTGGTTTTTAAATAACTTTTTTTCAGCATTTTCGTATATAATTATATAGATTATAGCACCTTCGGGATCAGCAGCAATTCGACGGCACCTTTTTTGTCAAAATCGGTTTAGCCGTTTAGCCTCTAGCGTGACACAAACATATTTACTTACATACATACAACAATCGAAAAACATTACCCTTCCTTTCGCCGTGCTGCAGTTGGGTAAAAATGATAATTGAAGCGGTGCGGAGTATAGTAGAACGCGTTTTTCTCAATAATTTGTATTATAACCAAAAACTTCGTAAGAGCTTACGTTTTTGAGATATTTACAAAAACTGGTTTCAAGACTTATACAGCGTGGCCAACCTTCTATCTAGGGGTAGCATTTTTTTTGGGGCATAAGGATTGCAGGGGAGAACAGTAAAGCGTAAAACCAACGTTGCCGGTTTAGCGAAAATATCAGTATAAGTCGCGACTCAATTCGCGAAAGGTCAATTTAGTCAGTTCTATGCATTTCTAAGTAAGTGCATTTATTAAACGGGATGATACACAACCAGAATAATACATTAAAAGTCTGCTTCTTCCCAAAAGTAAATAATTCACTTACTTTTACAAACAAGCAGAATTTTAAAGTGTTATTGATTTTCGTTTCACATTCACTAAACTCAATTTTGTGTGAAAGATAACTTACCAATTTACAGGTAAGCTACGTATTCTTTTTTTTTATGCATTTTTAGTCCAACCATAAAAAAGTAATGGTGGACTACAGTGACGCAGCCTGGGTAGGGGACGCGGTAGGGGGCAAGACTCTAGGGGGGCAGAGCATCTTTTAGTGACTTTTTACTGCGTATCCAAATTTCTGAAAAGGCCCGCCGCCTTTTGGTGTGCCCCGCCCGATTTAACCCAAAACTAGTTAAAAATTAGTCTTGAAAAAGTTTTTGGAGTATTATGGGGTGTGTTTGTATAACTAATCAAAATGAAAAGATACTGTAATTAAACCCGGTACTCATATTATCTACCGGGTAAAAAACATGGACGTCTCCTATAAAATCTATAAAATCGGTTTAGTGGTTCTTTAAATAATAATTGTTATAGCAACTGTTATTTTAATTTCTTTGTGCAATAATTTCCTTGTAAATTTACTAAACCGATTTCAATGAAACAAAAAATAAGAATTATGGTGATACTCGATTGCTCTTTGAACAAAACTAATGAAATTTTTCGACATTTTTAAATTCAAAATGTTGAAATAAAGTCAAATTTGCCCTTCTATGAAGGATCGCTTCTTTGTATGTTGCGAGAATTAATTTTTTTATGATTCGTACCTTGCAGTGGCGGATCCAGGATTTTCAGGGCAAGAGCGAAAGTGGCAGAAAACATCAAAATATTTTTATTAGTGGTTTTTGATAGGTCTGAGGTGTGAAATTGAGTATCTAAAGGAGATTTATGGCGCTTTTTAGCTCACACATATACTATACTATAGTAGTGTGAGCTATGGTGATCCTAATTTTTTCGAGAAAAAAAAAGTTGCTCCGATTTCAAAATTTTTTATATATCTTTGCGTTTCAGATGATTTTGAAACTTTTTTTTTGCGCCGTCTGTCTGTCTGTCTGTCTTTCTGTATGTCTGTCTGTCTGTCTGTCTGTCTGTATGTCTGTCTGTAACGACCAACGCGCATAACTCAAAAACTGCTTCGCCGATTTTAATGAAATTTGGTACCTAGGCTGGGTCTTGGGTCGAGATAGTCCCATTTAAAAATGAACAAAATCCACCGAACACAAACCAAATTAAAGGGTGGGGGTAGATTTCAAAAATTAGAGTTTATGTGAAAACATGGCTTGTGTGGTATCAAACAAAAGGTAATTTAGTCTGGAGTTGAATAAAATATATTTCAGTTTTTAGTTATATTAGCTCACACGTACACTATAACTATAGTACCTAGTGTGAGCTTAGGGGCCCATATATTGGCAGAGTATTTTTTTAATTGATTAGAATTTGTGAAAAATTTTAAATAAATTCAAAAAAGGGTTAAAAAATAAGCGACCGTTTTTAAAAAGTAAAGCTTTTTATGTCCGCCATCTTGGATTTTACAATGACGGCAAATTTTGATTGTGATCTTTTAAAAGCTATCAATCTGTTCCATGTCGCTTTATATTTTATTAAAATCGGTTCGGCAAAAATTTATGAGGAAATTAATGCAGACAGGATTTAGAAGGCAATCGTTAACCTGTAGAACAATATAGCTAAAGCAAAATTAATTTTTAGGGACCGTTGTCCGTAGCAAAGATAGAGCTTTTCTACAAACAAAAAAATATCGAAAATTTCCGTAACACAAGAATAAACGAGCCTCTTTCAAGGATCAAGTTTGATTCTGGCTGCTATCTTGGATTTTAAGATGGTGGACAAAAATATACTTTTACACAAATGTCCGATAAAAAAAGTTGCTCCGATTTCAAAAACTTTTATATATCTTTGCGTTTCAGATGATTTTGAAACTGTTTTGTTGCGCCGTCTGTCTGTCTGTCTGTCTGTCTGTCTGTCTGTATGTCTGTCTGTCTGTGTGTCTGTATGTATGTCTGTAACGACCAACGCGCATAACTCAAAAACCGCTTGGCCGATTTTAATGAAATTTGGTACCTAGGCTGGGTCTTGGGTCGAGATGGTCCCATTTAAAAATGAACAAAATCCACCGAACACAAACCAAATAAAAGGGTGGGGGTAGATTAAAAAAATTAGAGTTTATGTGAAAATATGGCGTGTGTGATATTAAACGAAAGGTAATTGAGTCTGCAGTTAAACAAAATAAATTTTAATTTATTTAAAAAAAAAGGGTGGGGGTATATTTTAAAAATTAGAGTTTAAGTGAAAATATGGCGTGTGTGATATCAAACGAAAGGTAATTGAGTCCGGAGTTTAGCAAAATACATTTTAGTTTTTGTTTTTTTTAAGGGTGGGGGTAGATTTCAAAAATTTGAGTTTAAGTCAAAACATGGCTTGTGTGGTATCAAACAAAAGGTAATTTAGTCTGGAGTTGAATAAGATATATTTCAGTTTTTAGTTATATTAGCTCACACGTACACTATAACTATAGTACCCAGTGTGAGCTTAGGGGCCCATATATTGGCAGAGTATTTTAAGGGTGGGGGTAGAAATTTTTTTATATATCTTTGCGTTTCAGATGATTTTGAAACTTTTTTGTTGCGCCGTCTGTCTGTCTGTCTGTCTGTCTGTCTGTCTGTCTGTCTGTCTGTCTGTCTGTCTGTCCGTCTGTCTGTCTGTAACGACCAACGCGCATAACTCAAAAACCGCTTGCCCGATTTTAATGAAATTTGGTACCTACGCTGGGTTTTGGGTCGAGATGGTCCCATTTAAAAATGAACAGAATCCACCGAACACAAGCCAAATAAAAGGGTGGGGGTAAATTAAAAAAATTAGAGTTTATGTCAAAATATGGCGTGTGTGATACGAAACGAAAGGTAATTGAGTCTGGAGTTAAACAAAATACATTTTAATTTATTTAAAAAAAGGGTGGGGGTATATTTCAAAAATTAGAGTTTAAGTGAAAATATGGCGTGGGTGATATCAAACGAAAGGTAATTGGGTCTGGAGTTAAACAAAATACATTTTAGTTTTTGTTTTTTAGCTCACACATATACTATACTATAGTAGTGTGAGCTATGGTGATCCTAATTTTTTCGAGAAAAAAAAAGTTGCTCCGATTTCAAAAACTTTTATATATCTTTGCGTTTCAGATGATTTTGAAACTGTTTTGTTGCGCCGTCTGTCTGTCTGTCTATCTGTCTGTATGTCTGTCTGTCTGTCTGTGTGTCTGTATGTCTGTCTGTAACGACCAACGCGCATAACTCAAAAACCGCTTGGCCGATTTTAATGAAATTTGGTACCTAGGCTGGGTCTTGGGTCGAGATGGTCCCATTTAAAAATGAACAAAATCCACCGAACACAAACCAAATAAAAGGGTGGGGGTAGATTTAAAAAATTAGAGTTTATGTGAAAATATGGCGTGTGTGATATTAAACGAAAGGTAATTGAGTCTGCAGTTAAACAAAATAAATTTTAATTTATTTTAAAAAAAAGGGTGGGGGTATATTTTAAAAATTAGAGTTTAAGTGAAAATATGGCGTGTGTGATATCAAACGAAAGGTAATTGAGTCCGGAGTTTAACAAAATACATTTTAGTTTTTGTTTTTTTTAAGGGTGGGGGTAGATTTCAAAAATTTGAGTTTAAGTCAAAACATGGCTTGTGTGGTATCAAACAAAAGGTAATTTAGTCTGGAGTTGAATAAGATATATTTCAGTTTTTAGTTATATTAGCTCACACGTACACTATAACTATAGTACCTAGTGTGAGCTTAGGGGCCCATATATTGGCAGAGTATTTTAAGGGTGGGGGTAAATTTCAAAAATTTAATTTAAGTCAAAACATGGCTTGTGTGGTATCAAACAAAAGTTGTTCAAAATAGTCGTTTTAAAAATTCATCGTTTTTCCTTACTCTCCAAACTTAACAATTGCTATAACTCAGCCAAAAGTTATTTTAACTTTTTGTCCACTTTGGACCATCCGCACCATTTCTTAAAGATTGGTTCCTTATTTAAATTATACCCTGTATTATATGTATCAAATTCTAATTATATTTTTTAAAAGGTCAAGGCACAAAAGTAGTGGGTATCCATTTCCTGTTTACTGGGTATCCAATCTGAAGGCCTGCGTATCCAAATGGATACACAATATACTCTAAAAAGATGCCTTGCTAGGGGGCGGCAGAGGTGGTATGAAATTATGAGTAGTCGTCCCTCTTAAACCGCAAATGAAAATTTGACAAAGGGAGCAGACATTTCTTAAGTATATGCGTCGGAGACAATATTTTCAGAAAATATTTCAGGAATAATACTTTAAACGCTCGCATGCGAAAATAGATACAAAGCAAACTTTTTTTTATAACCAAAAACCTACAGAAAAATGTTTGAATTCGGAAAAATAAGCCGCAGGTCGCAAAAATCTCTTTACGATAAAAGGACCTTAGGAATTTTTTATCTTTCTGGAACAATGCTGCACTTTTTGTCAAAGAGCGACACAGGCAGAAATGTTTTAAATACAAAAAGAAAATGTTTAAACAAAAATCGATACAAGTAAAGTTAAGCATAATAGTTTTAAGGTAAAATTGGTTAAATAATATTTTTAACCCTTTCGTTTTAACCAAAATCTAATACCAACAAAAGATTTCTGTATCATATTGGGTTAAAATCGTTTGAGATGTTCTTGATTTATTATTCAGCCAATTAATTTTTTTCGCCGATTTCGGTGTTTTAGGACCTAAAACTCACATTTAGTAAAATTAATAAATTAAATTTTCACGTTTTTAATAGTCCACCTCTTGTATGACTTAAAATCAAGTGTGGCGTATATGCAGTTCCAAGATACATCAGTGATATGAGAAATATAAACTCGGGCGTATATTGGTAAGTTGGTTTTAGTAAAATATCAAAGTGGCATATATCATAAACTTTATTTTTTCAGATACGCCCGTTTGTAAAATTAGGGACGAAATGTTTCAGGTTGTCCGCCCCTTGATGAGTGCGACTACTTGCGCCTGTAGTTATTTATCAAGGTTACCTTTGGCAACGCTGGAACGCTTTCGACGGGAATCGGGCATATCGCGGTCCCTTATTAATACATGCTATACTCTTATCTGTTTTTATCCTCTTATAGAAATCAAGCCCCCTAGCGGTATAGCGTGGAGTTCACTTAGAGTGTGCTAGGAATAGGATCACTGGATCATGAAAACTACAGGATCGATTTATTTATTTTTGTTTTAGCTCAAATAATCCAATTCAGGCAAATCATGATGCTCCTGGCAGGCGTGGAAGGAGTGACAGCTGACATAATCCTTACCCAACTTCAGAAAGTTGCGGTTTTGGTGAGGGGTAACTGGGTGGTGAAGTCCGAGATTCTGTACCCCGAAAACACTTTTTCTTCTATCAGCGGCGTACCTGCCGAGCAAATGTGCAGGGCTAGAGACTATGTAGTAAGTTTTCGATTCCTCGCCCGCCTCTACATTTTTCCACATGTGCATTCATTGACGTTGTACGCACGTATAGTATATACGAAGTCACTTGTCATACCACGACATACAGGGTGTCCTATAAAGCATTACGATGCTCTTCTAATAAAAAACATGCCACATTAAAAAGCAGAAATCACCCATATTAAGTCCACGTGCACTAAACCCCACCCAGTCAAAGCAATAGCCTATAAGAAAAGCGCACGATGCGTTTTGATTGGTGGAGGCGAAGGAGAAATCCAGGCAAGTGCTGGTGTAAGTAGCAGTCAGTATAACCAGTGCAGTGCATGTTTTGACTATTGAATTTAGTTTGTTAACTTGACTTTTTATATTATTTTGTGTTTGCGTAAGTTCCATGTGCGTTTAAAAACTTAATTATGGCCTTTTGCTCTTGGAAACCTTGGGAAATTGCTAGGGTTTGTGGAACCTGTTCGTGAAGAAGAAGAAACTACTACGCGAATTTCCAGATGATGTTTTTAATTACAGATCTTTAGACACCTTGCATTATCTTGTAAAACTGTGTGGTTTTCGCTATAAAACGGTAAAATTAAAATATATTTTTTTGTATAATAATCTATTTTTACTAAAATATTGTTAAGTCCGGTGCGCCGCATATGACTTGAGGTAATTTTAATAAAGCAAATCCCGAGAAGCGTTTTTATGATGTTTCAAGTGACTGGATAAACTATACTTATATAGATTTGTGCTGGGCAAAAGGCCTCTAAAACTGACTGCTACAAGCGTGCCGGCATGTTGATCTCAAATGAACCCCAACGTATGGCTTGCTTGCTAGCGCCATCTCTTTTCTAAGCTTAAAATGCCCATCATCAGTTACTTTTAATTTGTTAAAAATGCCAAGTCAGCTCCAAAATTCTCTTAATTTTAAGTAAAAAATAAAAATTAATCCTCAATTTTGACAACTTCAAATCACCGCATTGACAATTTGTCAACGTCATTTGAAAGCAGTCCCTTTCAAATTTTATTAAAAGCGTCCATTGTTTTAATCCAAGATACGTTGGGCTTCATTTGAATCCAATATGCCGAAACGCTTGTAGCAGTCATTTTCTAATAATGATTTTAATACGCTATTAGTACGTGGTTGTATGATAATGAATTAGTTTCAATTATTATCATACATAGTTTTGTGGGAAATGTTAAGCATATGATTCTCTACTATCCTTCTCCATAGATTATAGCTCTAAAACAACATGTTAAGAAGATAGAGGGCGCCAAAGTTGCCACGGTATGTCGTACAGCTGTACGTATTCACATAGATAAATTGTAGATAATTGTGTCCTGGAGATTTCTTGAAAAGTTTTTTGCTAGGACTTTTCTGACCGTTTTCACATAAAATTTAAAAAAATAATTTGGCACCTTCTATATTCTACACAATGGTTGTCAAATGAGCCAAGAATACAGATTTTAGAGAATTGTGTCCTATACATTTTAAGTTTCTCTCTGCGACTAATCGTTTTTGCCTTAACATTTCTCATAGATAAAAATGTTCACTACAATTTACTGTTTTGGCGCGCTCTATTTTGTACAAATGGTTGTAGAGCTATAACCTGGAAAGAGAAATTGTATTCTGAACTGTTTTTGTTGACAAAGCTTTTCTCTGCGATCTACCGTTTTTGCGTAAAATCAAATAAAAAAATGTTTCAAAAAATGCTCAAGGGAGAGGAAGTAGACAAATTTTTTTAACGCTGTTCCTTTACCCAATTGATCGGTTAAAAAAAATCAGCGTTACAATTTTGCTCCAAATCAACCGCATTTATGAGCCAGATTTATTGTCTCTGTATCTATGAACTGAGAACTGTATTGAAGTTTTCAAATGCACCACTTGTTCTTGGGTAGTTGGTACAGGATCAGATTTATATACAATTTTAGGTAGTTAATCTATTTTTGGGAAATACTGTATATGTGATGTTCCAGTGGCGTGCAGTGCTAATCAAAGCATTGTAGGCAAAAATTCGCAAAATGAAAATAAGTCTTAAAAAATTACTTACCTATCAAGCTAATAGGTAATTAACTGCAACACAAAAAATTTCTAAACTTTCATTAAAATTTTTATTATATTAATAAAATTTAAAACTTATTATAATAAAAAACACAAACTTAGGAAAACATACTCTGCTAATATATGGGCCCCTAAGCTCACACTAGGTACTATAGTTATAGTGTACGTGTGAGCTTATATAACTAAAAACTGAATTATATTTTATTCAACTCCAGACTAAAAATTACCTTTCGTTTGATACCACACAAGCCATGTTTTGACTTAAACTCAAATTTTTGAAATTTACCCCCACCCTTAAAAAAAAACAAAAATTAAAATGTATTTTGTTTAACTCCGAAGTCAATTACCTTTCGTTTGATATCACACACGCCATATTTTTACGTAAACTATAATTTTTGAAATCTACCCCCACCCTTTTTTTTAAACAAAAATGTTTTTGTTTAACTCTAGACTCAATTACCTTTCGTTTCATATCACACACGCCATATTTTCACATAAACTCTAATTTTTGAAATCTACCCCGCACCCTTTTATTTGGCTTGTGTAGAACAACACAAGGTACCAAATTTCATTGAAATCGGGCAAGCGGTTTTTGAATTATGCGCGTTGGTCGTTACAGACAGACAGACAGACGGCGCGACAAAAGATTTTCAAAATCATCTGAAACACAAAGATATATAAAAAAATTTGAAACCGGAGCAACTTTTTTTCTCGAAAAAATTAGGATCACCATAGCTCACACTACTATATTATAGTAGAATGTGAGCTAAAAATATTTTTTACCTGTCGACGATGTCACTTCAAATGATTTTAAGAAAAATTGATTTGTTTTTAAATTAAACGTCGGTTGTCACACACAGAGTTTTTCCTTTCACTACTTTGCCACTTAGATACATCTAATACAAGTCCAAAAGATCCCAAAAAAACTCCAGCAATAACTCTATATCATCATAAGCCAAAAAGCTAACAAACTTATTATAGGTAATTATGAAATAATATATACCGGGTGGGCCAAAAAAAACCGGACAATTTATTTTTCATGATAACTTTTGAACTAATACCATCGATTTTACTGGGACAAACTTTACTTGGCAGAGAATTAATCAGAGTTTTGACGGAATATATTTTTTTGTCCGCCATCTCAAAATCGAAGATAGCGGACGAAATTAAATTGTACCCTTCAAATATGCTCGTTTATTCTCGTGTTGCGAACATGTTTTAATTACTTTTTTAAATTAGTAAAAAAGCTGCATTCTTGTCACGCACAACAATGTATGAATTAGCAAAATCGGTTCGGTGGTTCTAAAAAATATATTTTTGTTTCAGTCATTGTTTTGAATATTATACGATTGCCTTGCCAATCATTGCCCTACTTTTGCAAAACCTAGTAACTAAGTTTTTGGTGACTTTTCAGGAGAGCGTTTTTTCAGAAATATTTTGCCATTTAGCTAATGGGAAATAATAAAATGGAATTAGCTATTATCGCGAAACCGTAAGAGATAAAACCATTAAAAAAAATACATTATATGTAGTTTTTTGCGCCGGTTTCAAAAGTGCAAAAAAAATTAAAACCTAGTAACTCGAGCTAGATTTTCAAAAATAGGGCAGAATCTCTACATTTATTTCCTTATTAATTCATTACTACTGAACTACTACTGAACGGATTTTTATGAAATAAAAAATATCCTGGTCAAAATTGATTGCTTTTTAAAGATCATGATCAAAATTTATCGGCTTCTTAAAATTTAAGATGGCGGACAGAATTATATTTGATTCATCAAAATGGCGTTTTTATTCTTATTTTCTGAAAATGTTTTTCTTGCAATTTATAGAAAAGCACTACTTTTCCCCGTCACAACGAGGTACAAATTAGTAAAATCGGTGTGGTGGTTCTCAAAAAATCTATTTTTGTTTCAGCCATTCTTTTACAGATTATACGATTGCATTGCCAATCCTGTCTGCATTCATTTCCTTATAAACTCATTATTACTGAATCGATCTTAGTGAAATAAAAAAAATCATGGTGAGAATTGATTGTTCTTTAAAGATTATAATCTAAATTTGCCGCCATCTTAAAAGGTAAAATGTCGGAGAGAATCATACTTGGCCATTTAAAGAGACAAGTTTATTCTTATTTTCCGTGTTGTTTTAATTTAAAGAAAAGTACTACTTTCTTCCCGGTTCACAAGGTAAAAAGTAATAAAATCGGTAAAATGGTTCTCACAAAATCTGATTTTGTTTTAACCATTGTTTTACAAATTATAGGATTGCATTGCATCAAGTATGATTTTGTCCGAAATCTTAAATTTCAAAATGGCGGGAAATTTTGACTATAATCTTTAAAGAGCAATCAATTCTCACCACAATTTTTTTTTATTTTACTAAAATCGGTTTAGTAATAACGAAATTATAAGGAAATGAATGTAGATATAATCTGTAAACCAATGGTTGAAACAAAATCGGATTTTTTGAGAACTATCATACCGATCTTACTAGTTTGTACCTCGTTGTGTGGGGGAAAAGTAGTGCTATATTATAAATTAAAAAAAAAACTAAAACATTTTTGAAAAGTAAGAATAAACAAGCCATTTTGAAGAATCAAGTATGATTCTGTCCACCATCTTAAATTTTAAAATATCGATAAACTTCGATCATGATCTTTAAAAAGCAATCAATTCTCACGAGGATGTTTTTTATTTCTTTAAAATCGGTTCAGTGGTAATGAATTTATAGGGAAATAAATACAGACATGATTGGCAAGGCAATCGTATAATTTGCAAAAGAAAATGTATTTTTCGTAAATCACTGAACCGATTTTGCTGATACCTTGTGCGTGACAAGAATGCAGCTTTTTGACTAATTTAAAAAAGTAATTATAACATGTTCGCAACATAAGAATAAACGAGCATCTATGAAGGGTATAGTTTAATTTCGTCCACCATCTTGGATTTTAAGATGGCGGAGATGGCAGAAATATATTAAGTCAAAACTTTGATTAATTCTCCATCAAGTGCAGTTTGTCCTATTAAAATTGATTGTATAGTTCAAAAGTTAAAATAATGGCATAATTCTGCCGAAATATGAAAAAAGCGGTAGATAGCAAAAAAATCAGAAATGATTTTTTTTGCTAGCAATTAATCTTGAATTATTTTATTTTTTACCCAAATTCAACGTAAAAAAAAACATTTTTTTTTGTAAATATTCCATAAGACATATACTGCTTTCTGTAAAAACTAAACCTTTTCTAGTTAAACTTGATTTTTCATATATTTGCTAGTTTGCAGTTACTACCTAGTTGGCAGAATTTTTCAATCAATGCAACGTACATGCATGGCACACGACATGCGAGCTCTAATTCTTACAGCGCCAACGGTCTCCAGAACAATGTCTTTCGTGATCCCAAAAAAGCGATAATCCAGTATAAGCAATTAATCGACATATGTCTTACGCAATCTTGAGTAAAAATCAATGAAAAAGGGCTTATTATGAATATTTTTGTTGAAGGGAACTTATTTAAAATGTGATGATATGAGAAAGTGTTTTGAATTTTATCTTGGATAGGCTTTTCGCCTACATTGTATGCACGCCACTGTGATGTTCTCTGTCAGTGAGTCGAATTAATTCGATTTTTTTTTATTTTTGCAATTATAGCTGTATCACTTTACAAAGCAGCAGTATGTCGAAAGAAAAAAAGTGGCGTCCATTTTGAAAATCCCGTCTGAAGAAATCAAGGACATTTTCAATGGTATTGCTAAACTCAGACCCCACAATAAGGTAAGTTCTTCCCATTCGTTTATTTATTTTCTCTGTCCACTATTGCAGACAATTTGGTAACGCACATCGACACCAAGATAATTTGACGTAGAGGCCCTGGATAGATCTGACGGATCGGTTTCCCCAAGTTATATTGCCCTCTCTTTCTAGCATAATCCAGTTTTACATGTAAAACCGATTTTAGGAGATGGATAGACATACCGTTTTTTGCTGTGCTATTTCCCTGAACATTTTTACGTTTTTAATATTTTAGATTAAGAACCACTTAAGATTCGGACAAGTCAAGCTCTCAAAAAAATCATAATATTTAAGCAGCGCCATTCATTGTGTAGCTCGTTCAACTGTTTTTATGGCTTTGCGCGTTGTATATTCTTATACTCTTAGTTTGTTTTCAAAACATTTGTAATCGACAGGTCAGTACACTTTGATTATGTATTTATTTACACACTTTAGAAAACAAAATAAACATGTTAAAAATACAGTTAATATTTTTATAGAGTACAATTTGTCTTTAATAATAACGAATTCTTTTAAGAAAGTAATGGCAAATTCTTTTGGGAAAAAAGTGGAGCACTGGTACGCCACTAGTGCAGTTTTCGTATTCTTTTGGGAAAACTAGTGCAATTTTTTGTATTCTTTTGACCCACTGACAAGCCCAGTGTTGCACTCAGTGCACATTTTTTGGCACGGGCTCTCCGAGCTCGTGTTGCAGTAGTGAAAACTTTTGTATTCTTTTGAAACTGCACTGGGGCAATTTTTTGACAGCACCAAAATAGTGTCAGTGGACCACGAGTGGCCCACTAACTTTCTCAAAAGAATTCGCTATAAGTGTGCCACTCGTGGTCAACGGAAACTATTTTGGTGCTGTCAAAAAATTTCCCCAGTGCAGTTTCAATAAAATACGAGTGCAACACGAGCTCGGCGAGCCCGTGGCGGACAATATGCACTGAGTGTAACACTGAGCTTGTCAGTTGCTCAAAAGAATACAAGAAATTGCACTAGTTTTCCCAAAAGAATACGAAAATTGCACTAGTGGCGCACCAGTGCTGCACTTTTTTCCCAAAAGAATTCGCCACAATATTGGTTTACTGTGGAAGTTGTGGCAAAGTCTTTTTATTTGTCAAACATACTGTGTTTATTGTATTACAATCTAGTCAGTAAGACTAATTAGTAATTTTGTTTGTTTTAACTCAATTAACACTCAACAGTTCTCCCCGCTTTGTTTCGTCTGTAACTCAGAATTATGTTGTGTTTATAGCATTATTTTATTTTATGTAATTCACTTAGTTTACTAGCTCAAACGGCTTAATACTTGGTTTTGAAATCTCTTTAACACTAAAATGTTACTCTCTTTAGCACAACCCCATAGTTGAATACCATATGTTCATACTGGTTTCAGTATTTGTCTATAAAGCAGTAACTTATTATGAATTGTTAAATTGGACTTCCTTCCAATTAGCCAGTTAATTTTTCTATACCTTATATCAAGTTCTTCTCTTCTCTTCATGTGTTTTTCAGCGCAATTTGGCATCAAGTGTCAGACCGAAATATTTTACCTGATTTGAATATGGTGCGGGAATGTTTTTAATTGTTATTTGTATGTGATTTATGTTTTTGTTTGTAAAATCAACATGAATTGATTTGGTTTCATCTAATTTTATTCGCCAGTTTGTGGTCCAACTGTGAACTTCGGTGTGACTGCATCCTGAAGTTTTTCTATGCATTCTTCAGTAGATTTTTCTACCCTCAATAAACCAGTACCATCTGCAAATGTTGCTAAGTGACAATTTTCTGGCTTTGGGATATCAAGTGAATAATAAGTATAGATAAGGGCCTAGTACGCTACCCTGAGGCACGTCTGCTTGAATTTCTGTTAAATTTGAGTATATTGTTTTGGCAGAAACTTAATTAATAATTATATTGGCCTGTAAGATGACGCGTCATGGAGTGGTTTTCCCGGTTTTGGAATCATGATAACTTCTGCAACTTTCCACAGTTTAGGTTCACCTAAGCCTAAAGGACGCTTAATTAGGTTGCATAGTTTTACGATAGCTTTTCTGGGGAGTTGTTTTATGACTACCCCGTTAATAAGATCATACCCTAGGGATTTTTTCGAATTAATATTTTTGATTTCTGTTAATATTTCTTTTGGTGATGTAAGCTTAATATGGTCTTCGATTTGATGGGGTTGATTTAAATGAAAGCTTTCATTCGGTGCTTCGTGGGGCTGAAATGTTTTTTCTAAATGACTTGCAAAAATATCTGTTTTTTCTTCGTTACTCCTTGCCCAGTGAACGTTAGATTTTCGTATTGGTGGAATTTGGATAATTGGTCTTTTAAAATCTTTGGTTTCTTTCCAAAGGGAATAGTCGGTTGGTGTAAAACAATTGTCAAAATGTATCGAGGGTCTCTAGTAGAAAGAAGTAATAGATAAAAACGAAACAAGTAATTCATTTTTAGGGGTGGGAGCTTTCACTCCCCACAAATGTCGATTTCGTAAACAAGCATTCCGACTTGGCGCAGCGCCAAAACCTGTTCTGGGAACACCGGTTCCATCAACTGAGGACGTTCCTGAGTCAGCAACCGAAAAGTAGGCGGAGCAGCGCCCGCAGCGCAAGTGAGAGCGACGGGGGAGGAAGCAAGACGAGGACCAATAGCGTTAACGTCAGGTGAGACAATAGATAGTTTAAGTTGTGCTATATACTGGTATAGTGTATACGAAGTCACCTGACATACAAGCATTAACGATCTAATGAAAAACATGCCACATTAAACAGCAGAAATCACCCATATTAACTCCACATGGAGGAAATTAAGCCAGTAAAAGCAATATCCTAAAAGAAAAGCGCGCGATGCATTTTGATTGGTGAGCATTTGGGTTGGAGGACGAAAGAGAAAGCCAGGCAAGTGCTTGTGTAGGTAGCAGCCAGTGAAACCAGTGCAGTGCATGTTTTGACTTGAACTTATTTTGTTAACACTCAACTTTTTATATTATTATTTTGTGTTTGCGTAAGTCGCGTGTGCGTTTCAAAACTTAATTATGGCCTCTTGCTTTTTGAAACCTTGGGAACCTGCTCCTGATAACACGGGGTTTGTGGAACCTGTTCGTAAAGAAGACCAAGGAGACTTTTTTCACAAAAATTTGGAGCAGCAGACACAAAGGAGTGTGTTAAATATTTACGATGGTCTAAGAAATGAATGACTTGTCAAAAAATTTGTGTCCTGACAAAAATTAGCCGTTCCACAATTTATAGTTATTAATCATTCTATAAAGCAAAAAAGAATTGGACAAAAACTGAAAAACGTTGATGTAGCTATCTAGGAAGATTTTCGACGAATAATGATGAGAACTTTAATTAGAGATCTTTAGACACCTTGCATAATCTTGTAAAACTGTGTGGCTTTCGGTATAAAACGGAAAAATTAAAATATATTTTTTGTAAAATCTATTTTTACGGTACGCCGCATATGACTTGAGGTAATTTTAACAAAGCAAATGCTGACAAGCGTTTTTATGCTGTTTCAAGTGACTTCTGATAAACTATACCTAAGCATGAGATTTGACATGTATGTAAGCACCTTAACGTTCCTAGAGAATCACGATTGGTTGATTGGCCGATCAAACAATTAGGTTTCACACGATGGTTTCCGCGTCCAGCACAAAGGATTTTTTGCAAATATATGCCAACTGTAGTAAAAAAAACAAAAAAAAAAACATAGTTTAACCACAAAAGAAACACTGTGCTAATTTCATATTCTCGGCTATCGATAGATAAGTTATGGTTACGTATAAAAATCAGCTTAAACTCAAATTCTAAATACAGCGCAGAGCGCTAAATCTGATGTTAACGTGCAGTCTTACGTATAAATACGTAGAAAAATTTAAACTATTTATTAACTTTTTTTTAGCTCCGATAACGAATCCGGAACTGAAGCGAAAAACAGTCAAAAATCACCGACTTTAAACAGAAAACAAATCAGTGTGACTTCAGATATTATGGTCAATAAAAAATAGATAGGTTAGTTTACTAACTATGTAAGTTTTACCTGTAATAAAGGTACTATTTTTAAAATTAATAATATTAAAAAACCATTTTTTACATAGTAAAGGGTGATTCACTTGAAGGTACTTTTTACCTTCCTAGCCCGCCCAGCAATGAAAAGAAAAGGTATTGTTTTCAATGAAAAAAAAAATAGATAACGCCGAAACTGTATTATTTGGGTGTATTTGAACCTATCTTAGTAATCTCGTCGTAGCCTCTGTTCGTGTGTGTCTGTATGACTGTCGGCCACACGAGAGCTCCGGAATCGCCGGACCAATTTTCTTGAGATTTTTATGAAAAATAGTGTTCGATACTGTAACGAGCTGGGTAATTTTGGTCAAAATCCATTAATGCTAATCACAGTTTTTTGACAGTTAAAAATTTTTAAAAATGTTAACTTTTTATATTTACAAAAAACTGTATTCAGTTTCAGTTTACATCAAAACCGTAATGATCCATTTTCAGAATTTAGAAAGATTTTTAGAAAGACCAAACTATTAAACTGTTTTTGAGATTTTTGTTTAATATTGTTTAGTATACTGAACAAAAATACCATAAAAGTTTGAACTGTCGAAAAATATCTTTAAAAAAAGTACCTTCAAATGAATTAACCGTTATTTATCGTCCAGTGATGCTGATAATGATTCATATGTGAGTGGGCCTTGTAGCCCTTCCACTGCGACCTAGTGACTTTTGAGTGGTTTCTCACCACTGTATGCCTAATCCTCCAAAAAGGTTAGCTATCAGTTTGGGTGAGACACTGTTCAGATCTTCTGAATCAATCTGAGACTTACCGAAAGTGTTTTGACGTAAACGTGCAATAGCCAGGAATTCGCACAGTACATGTCTAACTGTTTCGTCATCCTCCATACAAAGTCTACATTCCGTTTCTTCTGTTATTCTCATTCTGTGCATGGGTACTCTTAGTCGACAGTGACCCGTAAAAAGTCCAGTCACTATACGGACCTCCTGTCTGGTAAGTCCAATGATATTCCTGTTTTGACAAGGTCCTTTAATGAACTCGTTAGAGTGAGCCAGTTCTGGTATATGTATCCAGTATTGTTGGAAGCTGTTCTTCATCCATTTCAATATGGTTAATTTAGCAGCATTGTATGATATCCCCAGGGCTGGTTCGGGGCCGAACAATTCGACAGATGCCGCTTCCCTCGCTGCATAGAATGTACTGGTATCGATACTCATGGCACATTGTTAGCGCTACCAAGCGCATTCAGCAAATCCCTGCAGCTCCTTACAGTATAGGAATCAAGCGCTCTTAAGGCTGCTTGACGGAGAAGATTTTTATTGTCCTGTTGGTCCATTCGTGGTCAGTAATCCACCGGGCACACAGTTTAATGGCTACGAGTTCGGTGCTGAAATATAGTAGCCAACCCGCCGAGACTATGTTAAATCTCGACTTTTTTTTGGATACTAACAACGCCTTATGGCATTTTGGATCCGTCGGTATACCAGAACCTATCGTTACTTGGTTACTAAAATTGGTCCTGTTCTTTAACTAGTCCTCCCCCTCTGGGAGTATAATGTTGTATAGCTTTTTGCTGTACACCGTGTTGGGCATGACGTCGGATATCATTCCTAGATTGCATCCAACTCTTGTTCCCTAATTAGGGCTGATGATATTGTCGTGATTTATTTTATCTGCAGGCTTAAAACCTAATTTTTACTCCTAAAAGGATTACAAAACAGATTTTATCCCTGATAAAACAAATCAACAACTATTTACGTTTGGGGGGGGGGGGGGGGGGTAAACTCAGATGGAAGGTAAGCCAACAAAAGGTTGGACCAGTCTTCTTTAATGATTACTCTCGCAAGCAGTTGTTATGATAAGGGAACTACAATCAATTCTTCTTGCGTAAGTAACTCCGAAAACTGGTTTCCCTTCTTAATCAGTTTTTTTAAGTTTATGGTTTTTATTGAAATAAAGAACAGACCTGTACATGTTGCTAGGAGATTCTCAATAACTAATTCGGGCTAACCTAACCTAACCCTTACGCTAACTCAAACTGTACGGACTTTCTTCGTACCCACCTAAGTTGTCTGTGTACTAATTTTTATAAATTCTACTTACATAAGAAAACTCGGCGGGAGCACTTTCGGCTCCCATCACAGGCGACTTTCACCACACCCCAAAAAAAAAATTCTACGGTCGAGGCTCCCATTTACACTGTCCTCGATTTAATTTTTTCATTCAAACAATTACTGTTTTTACAAGCTTGCAACTGATTATTTAATTGATCATACAGGGTGCTTCATAACACAACCCCCTCCCCTAGAAGCGTTACGCCCCGAAACGCGAATTTTTTTTTTATCAAACACAACACTCGCAAAATGAAAAAATTACTAAAACAGCAAAAATTATTGAATCGAAGACAGTCAAATCTTTAACCTTGCTATATTCTTTAACATCATAATGTTTAAATCTTCAGCAAAGACAAATTAAAAAACTTATTTCTACAGCTCCATAAAAGCTAAAAGTTTAAAAGGCATAGAAATGACAACATTTTTTAATTATATAATTGTTTTTAAATTTTAATTTTTTTCTACAGACATTACTTTTATCAACTTTTTGAGGAGTATGTTTTCAACATTTTTATTACATTACCATTCTTCACTGCTGGTGCTTACAAAATTCAGTGGGGATATTATTTTTTGTTACTCTTTTACGCTGTGCTTACTCTAAACTTTTCTTTTTTAGTATAGTGACTAATACTTTTTTCTTATTTTTAGTATTGTAAGTTAATTTTTTGCAGACTTTAATATGGTTTTTATTCTTTTCTTATTTAAAACATAGATACAACTAATATAATGTAATATGTTCTGTTGATTAATTGAACTATGAAAAAGCATGAATTGTTGTCATTTTTGTAAAATTTTCAGTCTTTTCTCACAATCTTACCTAAAACTTGTTAATTATTTAAATGTTTTTCAAAAGAAAATGTTCCAAAAATATGTTTGCTTATCAAAAAAAATTAGCTTTACAAAGAAGTCTATGAGCTGTCAGAAATTTTCTCTATATTCTACATTTATCTTGCTACGTCATAGCCACATTACCTATGTTCTGTTAAATTATTACCAACATGTACAACGCTTTCAAAATATACAGTCACATCCTCAGAGTAATAACATATAAAGAGAAGAAGGAACCCCGGTTTCAGGGGTCATTCATTCATTTGTTGGTAAACAATGTAGCTTTTCCGCTGTTGCCGGCTCCTCTGCCTCTGTAAAATTTAATAAATAATAAGTAAGGTTCAACTTCTTACCTTACCAAATTTTTAGTGCTTTGAGTTGGTTAGGCTATTTAAACCGTGCGATAATTTGTCATGCGCTTATTAGCCCGCGTCGCGTCGTTTTATGCTGTGTATTTCTTATTACAATCTGCGATAAAAACTCATTTAGACAACATAATTTATGAACGGCCCCTTTTCCCACAATTTTTTCAGGACGTGGCAACAGGTGTATGACATCATATTACGGATTTCCTGTTAGCAGGGCCGGGTTTCGTTTTGAGCTACTTGGACTATATCCCCGCGCTACTATTTTCCGAAAACCGCATATTGATGCGACGTTCCATTCAAAAGTTAGCATTTTTTAAACTTTTTAACTGTCAAAAACTGTCATTAGCATTCACGAATTTTGACTAAAATCTAATCAGCTCGTTGCAGTATCGAGTACTGTTTTACCTGAAAATTTCATGTAAATCGGTTAAGCGGTTTAGGAGCTATCGCGTTACGGACAGATATACATACACACACAACACAGACAGACATCACGACGATATTGCTAGGGTAGGTCAAAATACACCCAAATAACACATTTTCGGTGTTATCTCAAAAAAATTTTTTTGTCGAAAACAACACCTGCTCTAGCCGTTGCTGTGCGGGCTAGGAAGGTAAAAAAGGGGCGGGCCGACTGCACAACAAGTATAAGTAGTAGCCTTTAGACTGGATTGTTTAGTTTACACTTGAAAACGGTTAGATATACTTACTTACTGAAACGTCCTGTTTAAAATAAACCAACACAAGAACATTTCATGTAAAAAAGAGCCAAGTACGCGAAAATGGCATTCCATAAAAAGAATTGAGATAAAAGTAAGCCCATGTTCTCCAATACAAATTTCATAATGAAAGATTTTCACTAGTTGGAAATGTTTTTCTAAACTTTGCTATTACAGCCAATCTTCTTTATGTTCAATTAAGCACTGTGCCTGAGTCATTTACATCCGTAATAGACAAATTTAGAAAAACATTTCCAAACTAGTTTCTTACTTTCATTTTGAAATTTGTATTGGAGAACTTGACTTTACTTTTATCTCAATTCTTTTTGCGGAATGCCGCGTACTTGGTTATTTTTACATGAAATGTTTTTGTTATGATTTCACTTCTTTTTTAAAGGAATTGGATAATATTTAGTTTTTAAAATAGTAAAATATGCGGAATATTGTTCAAAACTTTTGCAGTGCCTTACTTAAAATTTTGAGGTCTTTTAATTTTTTCCCATGGTTTTATCATAGCTGCCATCAGCCTTCCAAAGCTCAGCTCTCTAGCGTTTCTGAAAGTGGACAATGTTACTTTTGCATAACTTTACATGTATAGGGGAGGGAAGTAAATTAAAATTTTCGTGTTTTTAAATTTTTTCCTATAGTTTTATCATAGTTTCTATCAGCCTTCCAAAGCTCAGCTCTCTAGCGTTTCTGGAAGTGGGCAATGTTACTTTTATATAAATTTACATTTATAGGAGAGGGAAGTAAATTAAAATATTGGTGTTTTAAAATTTTTTCCTATAGTTTTATCATAGTGTCTTTCAGTCTTAAAAAGCTCAGCTCTCTAGCGTTTCTGGAAGTGGGCAGTGTTACTTTTACATAACTTTACATTTATATGGGAGGGAAGTAAATTAGAATTTTGGGGTGTTATAATTTTTTACTATAGTTTTATTATAGTTCCTATCAGGCTGCCAAAGCTCAGCTCTCTAGCATTGCTAGAAGTGGGTAATGCCACTTTTAAATAATTTTAGAATTTTGGGGCTTTTTGATTTTTTCCAGGGGTTTCCAGTCCAGTCCGCCAAATTTCAGCTTTATAGTAGGTCTGGAAGTACAGTAGAATTTTGGTGATCTATACATGAGTGAGTGAATCAGTGAGTGAGTGGCAATTTCGACGTTTTTTGAAATTTCGTAACTACTTTACTACTCTATAGAAGTCCATGAAACTTGGAGGGGTTGTTAACTCTATGAAGTTCTACGACTGTGCAAAGTATCAGATTCGTAGCTTTTTCCGAAGTAGAGCTTTAGATAGGTCAAATATGGGCTGAAATGTTTCAAGAAAAGATGGTACGGCAGCGCGAACTTTGCGAGGCACTGCCGTGCCCTCAGATAAAGACAATGGAAGTCCAAAGTTTTATTTCTACTCAATCATTGTCTACGAGTTTTAAACAAAAGATTATTTTTTCACTTATATAATGGCAACAAGTTTAATTAGGTGGGTCCTCAAGTCGTGAACGGTTAGTCCAGATATTCCTAAGCTCTAAGGTCGACACTGACAGTAACATGTGTTTGTATTAAGTGAAGTGTTGTCTTGGCCGTCGGACTCGGTATATTGAATTTTTGGTGTTTTTTTCTGTGTGCTGAGTTTTATTTTTATAAAAAAGAACTTAGTTGGACGTAAAAATAAACAAGAAGTGCTATGTTTCTGAAAATACTGTGAAAATTCAGCCCAGTGTGGTTTTTTCGAGAGGATTCCAGTGACGCAGCTATGTTGCCATCGCCGGGGATTCTGCAAATTCTAAGTTTTCAGGAATGACCGCCACGAATAGGGAAAATTTACACGGGGCCGCGGTTTACTTCTTCTCTTTATATTATTATTACTCTAAGGTCACATCTGTACTTTTAACATTAAATTTTTGTTTATGAAATCTAAATCTACCCTGTTAAATAATTACAAACATGTACAAAAGCTGTCAATGGACATACATAACTTTTTGACATTAAGCTCTAGTTTAATTCACTTTTAACAATTTGCTCTATTTAATCAAGTATAAAAGGCAACTTCATAGGGGTATAGTCAACCACGGACACCGGTGTTTCGGAAAAAGGCATTTCCATCCTCAGCGTGGCTTGCCTGACACAAAGTAGAACAAACTGACTACAAGATACAAGGTAAATCAAAAAGAATGAAAAATAGGTGAACCCTATTTTTCATTCTACGAGTGAACGACAGCGAACCAAGGAAACTTAGTCCATGGCGGGACGAAAACGTCCACCGGTCTATAAGGAAGAAAGACTTTTCGTCACAGTTCAACCAGACCATGCTGTCACCGTCTCCACGGTATCGGTTTGTAACCGAAAACAATGAGTTAATCAAGTATAAAAGGCAACTTCATAGGGGTATAGTCAACCACGGACACCGGTGTTTCGGAAAAAGGCATTTCCATCCTCAGCGTGGCTTGCCTGACACAAAGTAGAACAAACTAACTACAAGATACAAGGTAAATCAAAAAGAATGAAAAATAGGTGAAACCTATTTTTCATTCTACGAGTGAACGACAGCGAACCAAGGAAACTTAGTCCATGGCGGGACGAAAACGTCCACCGGTCTATAAGGAAGAAAGACTTTTCATAACTTGCTCTATTTATTTTTTTAATTATATTCCGTGGTTCTGTAAAAAAAAGCTTTCCTAATTCCTAAATTATTCCCTGAGTTTTTCGTTCGACTATTTATCTCAACTTTAAATATCATATTACTGCTGCTGTCAGTATTTTTTGCCACTCATCATTTCATCTTGTAATCATTCTTACATCTTATAATCCTTGTTAACCTCTTGTATTTATTTTAACATCTTATACTTATTTTAACATCTTATTAATCACTTTAACATCTTATTAATCATTTTAACATCTCATTAATCACTTAAATATCTTACTAAACATTTTAACATCGCATTAATCATTGTACCATCTTATTAACCATTTTAACATCTTATTACTCATTTCACCATATTATTAATAATATTAACATCTTATTAATCAAACATGTTTACATCTTATTAATCATTTTAACATCTTATTAATCATTTTATCATCTTATCAATCATTTTACCATCTTATTAATCATTTTAACATCTTATTACTCATTTAACATCTTATATTCTATTTTGCCTAGGCCTAGGGCGTCTTGTTCTTGTGTATCTCCTGCAACGTAATATTCTATACTTCCTGGCCAAGTAAAACAAGAATAAAACAGAGCATTCGATATGTTGCAAATTCAAATATATCAATTCTTCTTTTACATTTACCCACTGATACAATCAATATACTTTACTGTCTTAATATTATTGGTTTAATTCAAATACCCTTATTGGCTTCACATTAGTACAATCTAATTTTTCCAAGGAATATTTAAATCTTATAAGTTTTGTATCCTAATTTCTTTTAATATCTGCTTAAAGTTGTTTGCCAATTTTAACAAATTCCAACAATTTAGGCAATTATAATAAAACTCTTTAAAAATTGGACCTACACAAACTTCCTTCAATTACAAACTATTTTTTATCTTACTATTACACAAAACATACAAATTGCTGATTTTTTGTTGCAAATATTTCACTTTTATAAGTCTATTTTTATGCTCTTCAAATTACCAAAAACATGTTTGTTTGTTGAACGATTAACTGTCTCTTGCACCAATAAATGATGCTCGTTATTCTAGTAGTAAAAACTTCATGTGGTTTTATTATTCTTGTTCCCAAACTTTAACAAAGATTTTTCTTGGGATGCATTAGCTGGTATACCATTCCATGATTTCTGTACAGGTGATTAATTATCTTGTCGCTGAATTTTTCATCTTTTTTATGTTCTTGCTGTATCTATTTGCATTTTGTAATAATGTTCTCACTAAAAGCTAAAACATACCAAAAAAAACCAAGATTAGCCAGCTGTAGTTTTAATCTTAATTTGCCCTTTAGTGTTAGTATTGTAGAACTCGTTTCCGGAAAAAATGGTTCTGCCACCTACGTATGCTGAAAATATCTTGCGCACCTTACGTAATTAGCGAGTTGTGAAAGGCAAACCCAAAGCAAGCTTTGTTTAAATATTTATTTTCAATTTGTTCTTTATAGATCTTAGTTGTTTATATTGTTTATACTTTTATTTATCAGTACTTTCTTAACAATATAACCAGGTAAAATTAGTTAAGAACGAACTTTTATAAAATTATGATAGTTAAAAGTATTTTTTGTAAAAGCGTGGATAAAATAAAATTCATTGAAATCGGTGAAGTATTAAAAACCCGTGTTAAAAAATAATAATTTTTTCCCCATTAAAAAAAGCTTTTTTGGGTATGTCACATGCTTTTCATTCCAAGAATTTTATTATAAACAATGTTTCTAACATACTGCCTGTGAAAATTGTATCAAATTCCTAAGTCTAATAATAAGAAAAAATTGCAAGCACATGTTTTTTGTATGTGACCTACATGTTATTGTTTATTTTATACCAAAATAATTTAAAATTTTACGAACGTGCCAAGCAATCGCATTTATTACTTTTTAAAGTCAGCCTTTTTTAATCATGTTCGTATGTCTGTCGTCTATGCTAACAACTCAAAACTATTTTACCGATTTTGATTAAAAGAAATTCTGGTGGCTTTAAAAACAAATATCTTATAGAATTTTTCCTTTGTAATTCCCTATTAATTGGCCTTATTTTCTTTCAATCATCTTGTTACTTTCTCCTTTTTTGAGCCTTTATTTACGTTTCCCTACGTTTTTCCGACTTGATTTTCTCCGCCTTGATCTTTGTTCTAACTCCATTACAAACCCGCTTTAACCCTTTATTAACGCTTTTGCGCAACCAACGTTATGACTTTCGCATTTTTTGGGCGCTAAACTACTTTTCTTTTTTAAACGTCCTTAATTTTAACATTCCCATTGTACAGCACGCAAAACATTTGTCACCTTTTATTAATAATAATTAACACATAGACCACACCCTTTATTTATTCTTAGAAAATATTTTAACCCAACTCGGTTCAAAGTCGTTAAAAAGAATTCGCGAGTTAATCTGCAGACACACAACATACTTTATAAAATGAGTGCGTACACCAAATAAAGCCCTCTTAGCCCTCTTTATCTTCTTCCCAACTATATTTTATTTAAAACGATTGATAAAAGTGCACAAAATACTTAACTTTAGTTTATTTCAGTCATGCTGTTGTCTCACTCTTCTCAGAACGGTTTTTATTCGTAGGTAGCGCTTCTTTAATCTGCATTGTACAGTAGGGGACTTAATAAATGGCCGCTGCCGTTTTCAGAAGAGCTTGGATGAGAATTCCAATACCGGGCGAGGTTTATGAATGAATGAATTATTCAACATCGTATCGCGCGCTTTCATTTCCTCGACTCCACGTCGATCGGCTGTCGCTGTGCACTTTTGTGCAATGCAATTTTTGCTATTGAAATTAATAACTATTTGGAATATTGGCCGATAAACGGGCGAAGCCATATACGTTTTTTGGATACATATATTTCTTTTTTTAGCTGATTTCTTGTTTATTAGCATCGGATGTGTGTATTTTGGCGGAATTAATACAGACAGAGATATTTTTATTTAATACCTGCTTTTTTAATTGTTTAACATAAAGGATGGCCCACCGAAAACGTAAGGTATTACTTTTCGAAAAAATCCAAAAACAAAAGTTTGTTTGTCGGGGGCAAACTTTTGAGGATGGGTCAATTCGCCGCGGCCAATTGGTTGGGGGACAATTCGCCGCGGGGACAATTCGCCGCGAGATTTTTTGTTTGATGAAATTACCATTGGCAATTGTTTAAACATTTTTTGTTAATATATTATATTTGTTTATTTGTATGATTTTCAAACTTTTTCAACTAGGTATTTGGTGGTTAGTTGTGGTTGGTGGTATCCAACATTTTTTTTTATTAGAAAAATAAATAAAATGGGGGATCCAAAATGGGGGATCCAAAGTGCGGATTTTCCCATTTATAAAGCGATATGCAACAAACTCGGAACTGTGGGACCTCTTAGGTCGCTGATTATTATTTTGAACTTAAAATAAAAAAAATTAAATGGCGGATATAAAATGGTGGACTTTCCCATTTATACCAATATGCATCCAATTCGGAACTTTGGGGTGTTTTAGGTCGCTTTAAAAAAATAAAATGGCGGAACCACAATGGGGCACTTTCCTATTTATAAACTGATTTTCCTAAAACTTGAAACATGGCGGCGCTTAAGGTAACTCAATATAATTTTTGACTTAAATTTAAAAACATGAAAATGACGGATCCAAAATGGCAAATTTTTCCATTTATGAACCGATATGCATCAAAATCGAAACTTTGGGGTGTTTCAGGTCGCTGAATATGATTTCTAACTTTAACTTAAAAAAAAGTTAAAATGGCGGATCCACAATGGCGTACCTTTTTATTTATTAACCGATTTGCCTCAAACTTGAAACATCGCGGCGCTTAAGGTAACTCAATACAATTTTTAACTAAAATTTAAAAAAATTAAAATGGTGTATTCAAAATGGCGGATTTTTTCATTTATCAACTGATATAACGAGGTCAAAGTCGAAGTTTGTTTTGTTTATAAAAAACCTCGCGCGCGAAAAATATGTGTTAAAAATCTATGAACAATGTTTATTATAAATAATATATCATGTTTAAAAGCAAAAAAAGTGTGATGAATGAACCTGTGAAGCTTGTTTTAAAAATTAGCGAAAAGCCCAAACAAAATCAAGAAAAAATGGATAATGCCGAATTATTTCAGGATAGCCATGCTAGAATGGAAAAAATCCCAAAACGAAAAAAATTCATTTAGTGTACAAGTGGATTATCTCCGAAGTCAACTGGAAAGTATGCAAAGAAAATTTGCAGATTTAGAGACAAAAGTCACTAAAAAAGAAGAGTTTGACATGGACTAGATTACTGATGAGGACGATCTGGCAAGAGAAACTGAGTGGATCAGACAAAAAGGAAAAGGTTGGAAAAAACGTCGAATGGATACTTCACTCTCACCACCACAACAAAGCTCGGGCACTGGAGAGCCCTCCAATAAAACACAAAATGAAGAACCCCCTACTAAGGTTAAAAAAGCTCCATTACCTCCACCTATTATGGTAAATGGCGTAAATAATTTTAATGATATTTATGAAAAATTAAATATCATACAAGGAGTTAAAATAAAAGTTTTAAATAACGAAAATATTAAAATAAATGTATAAGACGCAGACAGAAAATGCTTAATGAAATAAAGCATCAATGGCACTCATACGAAAACAAACAAATAAGGCCAATTAGAGTAATAGCGAATAGGCTACACTTCTCATGTGACCCACAAAAAATTGTAGCTGATCTACAAAAACAAGGTTTTAAGACACTGGAGGCCAGCAACAAACTTAAATGGAGAACAAGACAACCTCTTAACATGTTTGTGCTCACATTTAGCCACGATGAAGATATCAACAAAATTTTTGAAATTTCCAGTATCCTTGGGATTGAAGTGGAAATAAAAGCACTAAAAACCTCAAAATTAGTCCCTTAATGCAAAAGATGTCAATCTTATGGACACACGCAAAAATATTGCGCTAAAGAACCACGTTGCGTAAAATGCACGGGGAAACATCTTACTGTAGAATGCCCCAAACCAAAAGAATCTGAGCCAAAATGCATCCACTGTGGAGGCAAGCATCCTGCTACCTACAGAGGATGCCTTATTGCTAACGAAATACAAAAATTGAAAAATAAACCTAAGAAACCGAATCTCATACCAAACGTGAGTACAAATAGACAAAACCAACAGACAAGAAACACAGTCACACAAAACTCTGTGACAAGGACATACAGCCAAGTAGCAGCAACAGCTACTATACCTGATATTAATATCAGTAGTCAAAATACTATGGAACAAACACTACAATTAATTTTGGAGAAATTGAACAAACTTGATGAGGAGCGATTAACTAAACTAGAAAGTAGCAATAACGGAGCTACCGATATGCCTCAAAATGGTCAGTAATCTTAGAATTCTAGCTTGGAATGTCAATGGTCTCTTGCAACATCAGCAAGACTTGCAAGTTATTCTAGACATAGAAAAAATTGACGTCTGTCTTGTGTCAGAAACGCATTTCACTAACCAGTCTCACATTAAATTTAAAGGTTATAAAGTGTATCATACAACTCACCCTAGCAATACTGCACATGGGGGAAGTGCTGTAATAATTAAAGAAATTATATCACACTATGAGGAGATGGGATATAAATCCATAGAGATTCAAGCTACATTAGTAAGTGTAAAAACCAAAACATATACATTAGTCATAAGTGCTGTCTATATACCACCAAGGTACTTACAAAAGAAAAATCAATATCTTAATTTTCTCTGAAAATTAGGAAACCGTTTTATAATTGGAGGTGACTTTAATGCAAAAAAATACCTACTGGGGATCTAGACTGACGAATTCTAAAGGAAAATAACTTTTGCAAGCTATTAGTGAATATCAATGTGAGCCGATATCAACTGGTAAGCCCACATACTATCCAACAGATCCAGGAAAAATTCCAGATCTAATTGATTTTTTTATAGTAAAAAATATATCTTTAAGTTTTGTAGATATAGAAGAAAGTTTTGATTTACACTCAGATTATTCACTAACTCTTAGTAAAAACATAATAAAGAAAGAAGCAAATATCTCACTAGTTAATAAACTGACTGACTGGATTAGTTTTAAACAAAGTCTGTCAGAAAAAATAAACCTATCAGTACCATTGCAAACGCCAGAACAAATCGATAAAGAAGTTAAATATTTTGTTACAAATATTCAACAAGCAGCTTGGGAAAACAGTCCAAAACCAAAGAGAATTTTTAAGGGAAAAAACTATCCAAAGGAAATTAGAGACCTTCTATAGGAAAAAAGGAAACTAAGAAGAAAGTGGCAGCAAAGCCGTGATCCTCGAGACAAAACAAATCTCAACAACATGACGCAGCGCATTAGGCGAGAAATTCTAGTAATAAAAAATGAATCTATTAACCATTTTCTTAATGAACTTACAGATGATAAAAATACCGACTATTCCCTTTGGAAAGCAACCAAAGATTTTAAAAGACCAATTATCCAAATTCCACCCATACGAAAATCTAACAACCAGTGGGCATGGAGCAACGAAGAAAAAACAGATATTTTTGCAAGTCATTTAGAAAAAACATTTCAGCCCCACGAAGCACCAGATGAACACTTTCATTTAAATGAACCCCATCAAATCGAAGACCATATTAAGCTTACATCACCAAAAGAAATATTAACAGAAATCAAAAATATTAATTCGAAAAAATCCCCAGGGTAAGATCTTATTAACGGGGTAGTCATAAAACAACTCCCCAGAAAAGCTATCGTAAAACTATGTAACCTAATTAATACGTCTATTAGGTTTAGGTATGTACTTAAACTGTGGAAAGTTGCAGAAGTTATCATGATTCCAAAACCGGGAAAACCACTCCATGACGTGTCATCTTACAGGCCAATGTCTTTGCTGCCAATTATATCCAAGCTCTATGAAAAATTATTGCTTAAAAGAATAAAACCCATCATAGAAAGACAAGAAATTATTCCGTCTCATCAATTTGGTTTTCGAGACAAGCATTCCACCCTAGATCAAGTACACAGAATTACTAATATAATAGAAAAAGCACTAGAAGAGGGAAAAGTTTGTTCTGCAGTTTTTCTAGATGTAGCACAAGCATTTGACAAAGTGTGGCATAAAGGCCTTAATTTTAAACTAAAACGGTTTCTGCCAAAACAATATTCGGATATTTGGAATTATACATATCTGATAGACATTTTAGAGTAAAACAGGAAGACTCATACTCAACTTTAAGAGAAATTCAAGCAGGCGTGCCCCAGGGTAGCGTACTAGGCCCATATCTATACTTATTATTCATTTGTGATATCCCAAAGCCAGAAAATTGCCACTTAGAAAAGTGCATAGAAAAACTTCAGGATGCAGTCACCCAAGTTCACAGTTGGACCACAAAGTGGCGAATAAAATTAAATGAAACCAAATCAATTCACGTTGATTTTACAAACAAAAATATAAATCACATACAAATTACAATTAACAACATTCCCGTACCATATTCAAATCAGGCAAAATATCTAGTATGACACTTGATGCCAAATTGCGCTGGAAAGCACATGTTAAGAAAAAAAAGAAGAACTTGAGATAAGGTATAGAACAATGAACTGGCTAATTGGAAGGAAGTCCAATTTAACAATTCATAATAAGTTACAGACAAATACTGAAACCAGTATGGACATATGGTATTCAACTATGGGGTTATGCTAAAGAGAGTAACATTCTAGTTGTACAGAGATTTCAAAATAAAGTATTAAGAACCATTGTGAATGCACCTTGGTACGTTCGAAATAGTGACCTTCATCGAGATCTAAAAATCGAAACTGTAGCAGAGACTATAAAAAAGTACGCAAAAAACCATGAAGATAGACTCCATCGGCATGTGAATGTGGAAGCAATTCAGCTTCTAGACAATACTATGCTAGTTCGAAGACTAAAAAAAGTGAAGCCGTTTGAGCTAGTAAACTAAGTGAATTACACATAAAACAAAATAATGCTATAAACACAACACAATTGTGAGTTACAGACTAAACAAAGCGGGGAGAACTGTTGAGTGAACCCTAAGTTTAAATCTGACTTTTCTAGTAAATTAAGTTAAAACAAAATTGCTAATTAGTCTTACTGACTAGATTGTAATACAATAAACACAGTGTGACAAATAAAAATAAAAAAATTTCATTTTTCATTTTCCATTTTTAATTTTCCCCGTTTCCCCGTTTGCTTGTTTGTCCGTTTCCTCGTTTCCTTGTTTCTTCGTTTGACGGTTGCCAGTTTCCCCGTTTGTCCGTTTCCCCGTTTGTCTGTTTGCCCGTTTCCCCATTTCCCGGTTTGTCCGTTTCATCGTTTTTCCGTTTCCCGTTTTCCTTTTTCCATTTTTTTATTTTCCATTTTTTATTTTCATTTTGGTGTTCGACACTGTAACTTTGTATTGTAATGTATTTATAAAAAACTTTTTAAGGCTGATATAGCGTGGGATTGACTTGAAGTGTGCCCATGGGCAAGGTAACCGTGGACTTGGCCCAGTTATACATCGTTTTAAAAGATAATTAAATTTTCTACAATAAAGTTAATTAAACAATTTCGGTAAAATGCTTAGCTTTTGAGAAAATGACATAAAACTGAATAATTTCGGTTTATTTTGCATATACTATGGAAATACATAGGAAACGGGTGTACTGCTAATACTTCACGGTTAGTATCTCAGCAAAATTACTACCCAAAGAACTTAGTGATGTCTCGTTTTAAGGCTATTAGTTGTTCTTTATTTTATGTTGTTACAGATTTTCTCAAAAATAAGCAGTTTTGAAGTTATAGGCCATTAAAAATCAAAATTGGTCAAAATCCAAAATTGCGGCGAAATATTTAGCAATAACTCAAAAACCATTCGTCTGACAAATAAACATGCAAAAGTGTTTTTGTAGGAAATTTTTTGTCTTCAACTTTTGTTTAAAACTTTTTTTCGAAAACGTACAGTAACCAAGTAATTTTAAAAATACCCTTTTTATGCACACTAAATCCAAGATGGTGGGGGGAGCCGGTCGCCCTCAAGGTCGAAAACTCGAGTTTATTTTTGCAAGCTAAAATTCTATAATGACTGGACTATTTAGCCACCTCCAAAAATAGTGTTCTTGTGCGTCCAGAGGTCGGGGTAGTTACACATTTACAACAATTCAAATCCTAAAGTAAAGGCCCTCATCACAGCTGTTTTCGAATCGCCCTTAGTCAAATAACCAATTTTTGCTTGTATTTATTTTTTTAGCTTTACACTTTAAAAACTTACCATTTTAAAAATGGCTAAAAATACAAACATGATTTGTGTTTCTCTATGTAAGTCTGTAATAAAAAACATAACAATAAATTAAAATCCTGAAAAATCACTATTATGTGTATTTTTTTAACCGAACATTCAAACGGACTACAGACCAAAGCTAATTTTTTCCGCAATTATGTGTATTTTTTTAACCGAACATTTAAACGGAATACAGACCGAAGAGAAATTTTTCATGATTGAATTTAACCCAGGAATGCGAATAAATTATATGTGTTGAACGACGCGCCACGAAATCGGGCCGGTATTGGGATTCTTATCCAAGCTCTTCTGAAAACGTCAGCGGCCATTTATTAAGTCCCCGACTGTACATACATATTATCGCTGCATAGATGGAAGTTTTCCGAAAATTTATGTATGGCTTCGGTAGTTTAATGCTAAGAATGTTTGCCTAGAGTTGCCGGGTTCGAGTCACGGCCGAAGCAGAAAACCTTTTTCTTATTTTTCTTTCTTTAATTTCACTTGTTGTTTATAGTTTAAGGTCCTTGCATTATTTTGCAATTTGGTATTTGATAATTATATTGGCAATCGCCCATTTGCGATCAGAAATTTTAACACACGAAAAGGTGATATCATCCTTTCAGACGTTGATTCTTTACGTCTAATTTGAGTTATCATACCTTTGACAGTGGGAAAGAAGAATTAAAGAGATCAGTTGAATGACTTGGTCGAATTAATACCCTGAGAATTTCTCGTTCTTGTATTGAGACACCGCAGCCCGCATAGATGGAAGTTTTCCGAAAATTTATGTATGGCTTCGGTAGTTCAATGTTTGCCTAGAGAGCAAGAGATCCCGGATTCGAGTCCCGGCGGAAGCAGAAAACTTTTTTCTTATTTTTCTTTCTTTAATTTCACTTGTTGTTTATAGTTTTAGGTCCTTGCATTATTTTGCAATTTGGTATTTGATAATCGCTCTCCTTATTGTGTTATTACTGTACTTTTTATGCATTGTGGGTACCCAACCATTGACGCCTTACAATATTTTTTATTTACAGTGGATCCAATCTAAAAGCCAAAACATACAAAGAAAGAAAAAATGTTAGTATAATAAATTACAAGTTTTGCCCTTTAGGTTTTGTACTCTACTTTGGGCGACCAAGGGTCATGATACGGGAGGATGCGTGTGACATGGACCACGTCAGTTTTGTCTTTTCTGTCTAGACCTAGACGAACTTCGTAGTTTGCGGGTCCAATCTTCCTAATAATCTCAAGGGACTGTTCAGATTTCTCTTCACATTTCAGAAATCTATGGTTTAAAACTTTCAAATATTATAATTAGAAAAAAAGGTTCCTGCCTAGTTCAGGTCGTAGCCTATTAGAAGGGTAGAAATGCGAAAAAGATAGGTCGTTGCCATCGACCCGTAGAGCCTGTGGTGGGACATCCTCAAGTTTCGGAGCAGGAGACAGCAGATAAAATCTGCTGGGTGGGTATACTGATACTTAAGGCCCTATTCTAAAGAATCGTAGGGTTTTTGAGGATTTTGAGTGAGTACCATTTTAAGAGCTTTATGAGTAGACAAATTCTGCCGGTGGGACAACGTCAAGTTTTGGAACAGGAGACATAGCAGATATAATCTGCTATGTAGTTGTACTGGAACTTGAGGACATATCCTAAAGAACCGTAGAATTTTGAGGGTTTTGAGTTAGTAGGATTTTAGGAGCTTTATAAGTAGGTTCGGTTCGGCTCGGTTCAGTTTTAAAAAGTTTGAGAGCTTTAAAAACAACAAAAATATTAAATATTATTTTTTCCATAAAAAAATCTGCTATCTTCACACCGATTTATCTGCCAGTAAAATCTGCTGAGCATCAAATTACAAAAATTTTGTTGTGCAGTGTATAGTGTAAATTACGCGTTCGGGCGTCATCGGCTGAAAAAATCTGCTAGCTTAATCTGCCATCTTCACACCGGTTTTAAATTTTAAATCACAGCACCCTTTTACCCAAAAAAAATCTGTTATAAATGGTCTCGCAGACAGAGCGATACAGCTATCTGATCCAGATTTTCGAGAATCATCTATAAAAAAAGCACTTGTCCTAAACAACTACCCTGACTCTTTAATTGATAAAACTTTTAAAAATAGAATCTATTTATTTTACAATAAACTTCAACATAAAAACAGAACAACAAATACAAAAAATAATAAATATCTATCAATCCCATATGTACCAAGGCTATCAGAACAAATAAGCAATATTTTTAAACCATATAATATAACAACAGCATATAAAGGGTACAACTTATCTAAAAAAAAATTCAGTCAGTTAAAGGAGAAAAAAGTCACATTGTATATCAAATACCCTGTAAAACTGCAACAATGTGTACATTGGACAAACATCACAATATCTCAAAAGCCGATTAAATGGACACAAATGCGACAAAAAAAATAAAACAGCCCTAACCAACTACAGTACGTCATTGAATCATACATTTGATTTTGAAAACACAAAAATATTAAAAACTGAATGCCACAAAAAAAACGAGAGTTTTTGGAAATGATTGAAATACAAAAAACTGATAATTGTATCAACTTACGGACTGACATAAAACAACTAAATCCAATATATTTTAACTTATTACCAAAAAAATAACACTCTTTCTAACCAAACTCAAACCCACCAAAACATAATATATATTATTGTTTAAAAACATACATAACAAAAACGAAAAAAGTAAAATTATAAGATAGAACAAAAAAACTTATCAATATACCTTCCACAACACACACACACACACACACACATTGGCTGTTTAAACAAAAATTAAAATGAAAATATTTTATTAGCAAACTAAGAGTCTTCGTATGCGTGTTATTTGTTTGTATTAAATTTTTTAAAGTGTTTTTCGTGTAAAAAGGGTGACTGTCTTTTTAAAACTGATATTGACATAATGTAGTGTGAAAATATGAGTGAATGGTGAGTAATTTTTATTTTTATTTGTGTTTTAATTATTTAGTTTAATTTATAGTTTTTCTCTAAAAAATAATTGCTCAGAAAACAAATATCCAAAAGCGTTGTTTCCTTTCTTTTTAGTTTCTGAAGAAGGTCTTTGGACCGAAACGTCAATAAATGTGAATCCATATTTGCTAGTTTTATTAGAACAACATCCCCAAGAAACCAACAAAATTAAAAATATAAAATATCAAGAAAAAAGAAAAGTTGATAATAAGATTTAACAAGGTAAAAAATAAAACAATAAAAAAATAACTAAATATTATTTTTTAAGAAAATAAAAATAATATTAATTAAAACCCAAACTAAAAATATTAAATTAAAAATAATTAAAACATATGCCCAAACTGCTAGAAAATATACAAGTATTATCGAAGCAAGAAAGTAAAAAAATCACAAAAATAAATAAAATATTATTTTTAAAATAAAATAATAAAAATCAAAATCTAAAATATTAAATTTAAAATAAAAATAATAAAAAAATATTGAGAAACCGGTCGATGATGAAGTAATATTTAAACCAAAAATAAAAAAAGAGTTAAAATAAAAATGAATAAGACTCATGAAACAAGCTGAACGCAAACCCCAACACTTATTTTCACTGGAGAGCGCACTATTGATTTCGTCAATCACAAAATTACAAATGAAATAAACTAAATCACCCAAATAAGAAGTTGAGAAGAATTCCCGCTTTTTTTAACCTATTTTCTTGTTACACGCAATTGTGTATATTAGGGCTATATTTAGAAACACTGGCTCGATCGATAAGCACAAAAGGTGAAAAACCTGAGCCCCTGGATTTGATTTCTTCGTAGCATCAAAGCAAAATATCACCGTATATGGACCTAGATCGAGAAAATTAGCTTGAAAACACATTGACCTGGTTTCGTCATCAGACCTACTGGGGTAAACAGGATATTGATCGTGTAACAAAACGGGATTTGAATAAAAATGGTATTTTTGCCATTTATAAGTTTTTAAAGATTTTTAATTAAATATTGTTTTTGTCATCAACAAGCATTAATTATATCGTTGTTTGAGGAGACTATAGTTAAACAACCTTATGCAACACTTTTTGGGAGCTTTGGAGCCCATGTCCAGAGGGCGTGACGCCTCATGTGCTAATTTAGAATAAATCGTACACACGGCAACGCTGCGACCGCATACCAAAGCCTTATTTTTTTATAGCCCAGTCAATGGCGATTGTGGATTTTGGGAGAAAACAAAATAATTTTTATATTTTATGTTCTTGAATTTGTTTTTTGTTATCTAATATGTGAGGAGTCATACATATGCGATGCAAAAGTGTTTTTTTAACAAGCTGCTCCTTAATTTTTAAATTAATATGTTTTTATATGTATCCTTTTCCTCATTAAATACTATTTTTTGAAGAAAATATAAAAAATTTCAAGCACATTAAAATACCTAAACTGCAATAATCACACCAATAAATCCTTTTTTTACTTTATTTTTTTTTACTATATTTACCTTCCTAGCTCGCACAGCAATGACTAGAGAAGGTATTGTTTTCAATGATTTTTTTTTCTGATAACGCCTAAAATTTGTTATATAGGTGTATTTTGACCTACCCTAGTAGTATCGTCGTGATGTCTGTGTGTGTGTGTGTGTGTGTGTGTGTGTGTGTGTGTGTGTGTGTGTGTGTGTGTGTGTGTGTGTGTGTGTGTGTGTGTGTGTGTGTGTTTGTTTGTGTGTGTGTGTGTGTGTGTATGTGTGTGTGTGTGTAACTCTGTCCGTAACACGATAGCTCGTAAACCGCCCAACCGATTTTCATGAAACTTTTAGGTAAAATAGTATTCGATAATGTAACGAGCTGCTTAGATTTTGGTCGAAATTCATCAATGCTAATGACAGTTTTCTGACAGTGAAAAAGTTTAAAACACGCTTACTTTTTAACGTACATTTTTTTCAAAAATTTGTGTTATAACCAACAATTTGGTAGGAGCTATCGTTTCGGGGATATTTACAAAAAACAGTTTTTAAGGTTGATATAGCATGGAGTTTACTCGGAGTGGGCTAATGGGTTAGGAAGGTATCAGATCCGACATGGATCCATTTATTTTATTTTTATACCCTAGTTTTGTAAGATAAATCAAAGGAAACATTTTACATCCCTAAATAAAAGATACACACAAATAAAAATTTTGACAGGAGAGTGGTGTGGAGTGGGTTTACGTACATTTATCTACCTCTCCTGGAGAAATCTATCCTTGGCATTATAGTGACACAGGAAAGAGAAATTCAGGAGAGAAAGGAGCCATGAGAGATGTAAAGGAATATTGAACCTACCAACACATTATATTGATACCTAACCTCAACTGTTCAATCAATTAGATTATTACAACTTTGTGTTGATCTTTTATTTTTACAAATTCCTATAAAGAGATACATGAGAGATAGATAACAAGTATGCTTTCCAAAAACATTTTTCTTTTTTTTCTTTACAACTATCAATTTTTTCTGGAACAACCACGTATGTACGTGACTAGGTTGACACCTAAACTTGCATAGCGACACTCCTTGTAGTTTATTGTAAGTGAAGTCTTCTGATCCATTTACGCGGACCAGAAGAGATAGAAAAAAACTGGTGATAAGTTTAAACCCCTAAGAAAGTAGAAAAGCTGGGTTGTAGTTGTTTATATTTTTATAAAAAAAGAAGAGTACTTATGTTATTAAAAAACACATAAAACATAACTCCCAAATTGATATAAAGCTATGTACAAACTCGTGTTTTGATAGGTTAGTTAAAATTTTTTTAAAGAAATAATATACACTTGATACCTATGCTCTCTCTCTTTAGTAGTAGATAAATATACTTTTAAAAATAACTGATCACATAAATTGTGACAATATTTTGATATTCCACCAAACTTTGTTCTCTATAACTCTGTTAACTTCCTATTTTCGCGAAAAATAAACTATTATAAGCATTATGTTCATAAATGAATATATTTTGTCCGTATAATTAAAAAATAAATGGATCCATGAGGGATCTGATACCTTATCAAAAAACTTTCATTAGCATTAATGGATTTTGACGAAATCAGCTCGTTAGACTGTTGAACACTATTGTACCTGAAAATTTTATGAAAATCAGTTTAGCGGTTTAGGAGCTATCGTGGTAAGCAATAACAACACACAGACAGACATCACGACGATATTGCTAAGATAGGTCAAAATACAACCAAATAACACATTTTCGGCGTTATATCAAAAAAAAATGTATGTGCTTAAGACCACACGGCAGAAGTGTAAACTTCAACAAGGCGAAATTAATAATACTGGCCTTCATCTGCATCATCGTATCGTTCGCTGAATGTTCCTCTCATAGTTAGTCGACTCGAGCCGACTTCACCCGAATGAGCGTTACACACCCGAGCCTGACGGCTCAGTTCAATTCACTACCCACAAAAACTGCTAAACGCGCCTAAAGAAGTTTACACTTCAAAATTTGTTGAAAATAATACTTTCTCTAGCCATTGCTACGCGGGCTAGGAAGGTAAATATGTTCAAGCTTTACCCATAACCACGAAAAAACCAGCAAGCTAGTTCTTCTTTGTTATAAACTAACATATCCCAAAATCACAACATCTTTACTTTTTGCACGCTCAAAATAATTTTTTTCCACTCATTGATTACTGGCCTATCATCCCTTCTCCGAGCAGATTTGTTTCGAGCGCCTGCAACGATTCCGAAAGCCCCCTGTTTTTGATGAGGCATAGTGGAGCCATTATCCTTTTGGTCACATAGGGTTGAATTAAAAACAACTATGACAATCAAGACTAGATAGACCAGTAGACCTTGCAAAAAATGTAAGCTTTAATTGACGGAACTTTTAGTTGTTTTTTAGAAGTGCCAGTTTTCCTTTCAGAGAAACCGTTAAAAGTACCATTTTAATAACGATTTGATGTAGGTTTGCTCCCTATAATTAAACAAGATTTTAACAATTTAGTGAAAAGCAATTTCTTTCTCGTCTGACCGCAAAGAAGTTACTTTGCGCACACTTTTGCAAGTTCAAAGTAGCACTTTCCCAATTTTTCCCGTACACTTATTTTATAGTAAAATTGCTTTATTATACATACATAGATGCCTTTTTGTGTCAAATACGGTTTGTTCCCTTTGCAAATACCAGAGACAAAAAGAGACTGCCGAAAAGATAGGGCCGCGCAGCCAACAAGTTCCAGTAGCGCACAGCGCTGCAATCGCGGACTATGTTTCTATTTGTATTTAAAACTAATTTTATTCTGTTCGATTGGGGTCGTTCATAAATTACGTAAAACTTTGAGAAAATTGTCTATCACATAACGCTTAGTATTTTCCTAATGCCATTTGTTGTTAGAAATGGTTTACTATGTTGAATTGAATTGAATAAATCTTTATTAGCAAATCATGCCATTTCAAATTACAAACATAAATATAAAAAATACATTTAAATGTTAATACATACACCAGTATTTCTATAACAAAACAAATCCAAACTTATAATACTAATAACTATTTACTTCTTATTATTACATAATGGATAATATATCTCTGGAAAACAGCATCGCTGTGGAATAAGCTTCCTGCGACACTTTTCCCTGCAGGTTACAATCTGAACCTTTTCAAAACCAACATACACCAACATTTCCGCGCACTTGCCGCTTCTCGAGCGTGATAGGGATCTCCTTGCGAGTGCGCACCGTAAAAAAAATTATTGAAATAAAGCCAGGTTAAATAACAGCAATTTTTATTCAACTGAATTAGGATATAAGTCATTGTTTTATAAAGGAATCAGATTGTATAACAAATTACCATTAAACATTAAAAATTGCAAATCAAATAATATGTTTAAGAGAAAACTTAAGAAGTACTTGTTGCCTAGTCAGCCTGATTGTTTATGTAAACCACCCTTGGTACTATATTATATTATATTATATTATATTTTATTATTTTAGTCTCCATATTATTTTTTTGGTGTGTTTTAGTATAGTGACCTTGATAGGATTAAAAACATTTTAGAGTACAGTATAAGTACTTGATAAAGCTGTGTGTTACTAGATTATTCTTTTAGTAGGTAGGTGATCCGTGGTATAGGTATAGTTAGTTCTGTTGGGAATGATACAGGAATGTGCTTGTAATGGTTTTTTGGTATTATTAGAGAATTATTGAAATATAGCCAGGCTATAATTGTGCCAGGCACAATTTTGACACCTTCACATTGTAATATCAGCTGTGATCTTTCAACACACGGCCTTTGTTTACTATATGAACCGGAATAAAAAGTGCCTTCTTTTATTAATTGAAAATAAACGACGATAGTTTTAAATTCGACTTTGGTATGAATTTTGAACGATTAACTGTCAGTTTTCAATGTAAATGTGTTAAAATAGTGCCTGGCACAATTATAGCCTGGCTATATTACTCTAATAATACCGAAAAATCATTACAAGCATTCCTGTATCATTCCCAACAGAACTAACTATGCCTACCTACTAAAAGAATAATCTAGTAACACACAGCTTTCTCAAGTACTTACACTGTACTGTAAAATGTTTTTAATCCTATCCTTAAAAAAAACATTGCTACCATATTTCTTTATGAGAAAATGTTACTATACTAAAATACACCAAAAAAATAATATAGAGACTAAAATAAAAAAATATAATACAATATAATATAATATGATACTGTAAAGGTCGGGGTTTATTTAATAAAATATAAAAATATTTTACCAAAAATATGAGAACTTTTAAGATTTCCGTTTAGTTGATAATAAAATTTAACAAGATGAAAAATAAATAAGTAAAAAAAACAAAATTAATTGGATATTATTTTATTTTTTTTAAGAAAAAAAAATAATAACAAAAAATAATTAATTTTTTTCACAAAAAGAAATAAAAACATTCATTAGGTTTTAATAAATATATTAAAAACATATTCTAAAACTGGCAGAAAATATACAAGTATTATCGAATCAAGAAAGTAAAAAATCACAACAATAAAAGTCAATTCAAGATACAGTAGAATTATCCGTGCTCCACGGGACCGGACGTGGCACGGATAAGTGAAAAGCATGGATAATCCGAACATTCATTTATTACATGTTACATACATATTATGTATATATACTCAAAATATGACAGAAAAGAAATAATCCCATAAGTTCAAACTAAGTTTATATGTATGTATTGCATAAAAAGATAAAATAAAATAATAAAAATTAACAAAAAATATAATTCTACATAAGGTTTTGGTCGAGTGATTTCCGGTAACGCTATTTCGATAGAACTTCAAAAACACAGTTTCGATGATGGGAAATCATAGCACGGATAATCCGCAGCCCGGATAATCCGCGCACGGATAATCGGGGTTCTACTGTAATGACTTTGGCCTCCAAAAGTTCCATATTCCAAAGAATTTACCTAAATTAAAATAAAAATTAACAAATTGTTAACGTCATACGTAACCGCTTTCAGGTCCCTTTGACATTTTATTAAACGCGTCTACTTTTTTAATCCAAGCTATACGTTGGGGTTCATTTGAATCCAATATGCCAGAACGCTTGTAGCAGTCATTTCCTATTAATGGTTTTAATACGCTTTAGTGGTACATCTATATAAGTGCGTGATCGCGGGCCTTTAGTTAAGGATACTCATCACAAAGCAAGGTTTTGTAGAGCTTGCTCTGCGATAAGTGTTCTTACCTTTAGTCCGTTCGTACCTTCACAGATTGCCCACTTTCTTTGGCAGCGGAAAAAAGGAACGTCATGCACAAAATCTGTTTGTTTCTGGCAAATTGGAGTAAGGAGACTATGGATGGAGACAGCAGGCGTTCCCAGAAGAGGAGGTACTGTTGAAGGTTTGGTGGCTCAAAAGTCACATCTAAATTATGGAAAATACTTGTATCAAATTTTGGGGAGGAAAAGAAACCACGCCGCGGAAATTTTTTCGAAAACTAGATTTTTAAAAACATTTTTTTGAGAAATCGGTTCTGGAAAAGTTATCGAAATCAATTTTTTTGAAAAACAAGTTTTCGGAAAACATTCTTTTGGAACGGAAACTTAAAAAAAAAAAATTTTTTTTGAATGAAGACGTTTTTTTTTTTGAAAAGGTTAGTTTCTGTCTTATAAAAATATTTCCGTGCACAAGTATAAAAATGATTAATAAACATTTTTATTGGATATTTTAAAGGTTAAAAACAAACCTTTTAATAGCAAAAAAAAATTATTAGCTGGAATATGCAGGGTTTAAAAATATATTTATGTCAAATTCCAACAAAAACATTCAAAAAAAATTGCATAAACTTATTTTTAACACAAACACGTGTATGAAATATTATTCTTCAAAATACGAAACCTATAATTGCAGCTTAAAAAAACTGACTGAAATTTGGCATATGAATTATTATTATATTATGGCTAATGAATTATTGGTGGTCTGTTTAAGCAACGTTGATATTAATAAGGTTGACATTAATTTCAGTTACAGGACAGGGGTGTATTTTTTTGATCTTTAGAGTGGTCGAAAGAAATCCAAAAAACTAAATGATTTCAGTGCATACCTACAATTTCCTTAAAAATCAGGATAATTAACACACAATTAGCCCTCGTGGGTATGTGTCTACAGTGTGTCCACAGATTGAGTGCAGGTACGGTACAAATGACAAAAAAATTTCGATTTAGAGTCTAATTTTTTGGAAATTGTTCCTGCTTGGTCTCAAACTAAGATGTTAAGAAAATGAGCCAAATCAATAAATATACAGAGTGGTTTAGTGGGCCAATTTGATGGTGTAAGGTATAAACGGCAAACAAATTTGGATTTAGATTCCGATTTTCTAGGAATCGCTTCTGCTTGGTCGCAAACTAAGATGTTAAAAAAATGAGCCCAATCAATTAATATACAGGGCTTACTAGGCTGATTTTAGAAAAATTGTTAAGAGTAAAGTACCTTTGTTTTAAAAGATATCGGAAAAGGTTATTAAAAAGAGTTGTTTAGAAACAAAAGTTACGCCAAATTCTCAATTTTCCAAAAAATCAGCCAACTTTGATTTTGTAAGTGGGTTATAAAAAAGTTTACCTGATTTTTCTGAAAATTGAGAATCGGCTGTTACTTTTAATTCTAAACAACATTACTTAATAACTTTTTCTGATATCTCTTAAAGAAAGGGTACTGTACTTTTAACACTCCTTATCGAATCAGCCTACTAAAACACCCTGTATATTGATTGATTTGGCTCATTTTGTTAACATGTTAGTTTAAGACCAAGCAGGAGCAATTCCCAGAAAATCAGAATCTAAATTGAAAATTTAATGTCATTTATACCTTACGTGCCCTCAATCCGTGGACACACTGCGTATATATAACAATAGAATAAACAATTACCACTAAGATTAAATCTATATAGACCAGTTCAAATACCTTTTGGAAAGAAAAATAGTAGAGTAAATTTGAAAAAAAAGCTGCAAAAAGGGTATATTTTTTTTATATTTCGTCTAGTGGTACCTATGACCCAAAGCTAAATTTTTATTCGAGGATATCCGACTTTCCGTCTTTGGAATGCAAGATGGCGGCTGCCTAAGTTAGGAAAAACATTAATTTCCTGTTTTAGAAGAAATAACATAACATACATCTGTCACTTCAACAAAATGGCGGCTATAATTCGAAAAATTAGTTTTTCTTCGATATTTCCTTTATTTTTTGTGCAATATTTATTTTTAACGCCTCCTATTAAACCGTCATAATTTATAGACCAAATTTAATTTTACTGAAACAAGATTCTGGATTTTATCAAGAATAACCCAACTTTTGTAAGCATTGATAAAAAGTTACAATTTGATATTTACCAAGATGGCGGCGAAGTTTAGGTACAAAAGTTATTTTTTCGTTCTTGTTTGACAGAACTGGTGTTGCCGTGTAGGATATTAATTTATACTAAATAAGGTTCGCTGATTTTAAAAATTTTATGATAAATGATATACGTCTAACATAATGCAAGATATAAAAACAACTGTATTTTTTTGGTCTGAATTTTGCACTACTCTACCTACTTTTAAATAATAATGTACAAAAAATACAATTCATTTACTTTTTAAAGATGGCAGGGAAACAAGAAAAGAAAAAGCATTTTTTTTTCGGAGCTATAACGAAAAAAACCAGACAAAATAATCTCATACAAAAAAACGGATTTTTTTAAAATGTCAAAAATTTGACATGTCACGTACCGGGTGATTTACTACATTTTACTCCACAGCTATCTCCGTTAATCCTATATTTAATTTTCTTATTCGATAGGGCTATATATATTTGCATTTTAAAAACCTAATTATATTCATTGCCAAAATGGCAACATCCTTATTGTTTATTTAGGTTATTAAAATGCAATATTTCAAAAACTACTGGGAAATTTGTCAACATATTATATATTTTTCAAAATAGAAAATGGAGCCCTATCATTTAAAAATAAATAAATACAGGGTGTTTTATTTTTAAAAATAAACCATATGTCTAAAATTTGGTATGTATTTGTACATATTTGACATCAGATTCTGATGATTTAGGAAAAATCGTTCAACTTTGCTAAGATAAACGATACTCTCAGATCAATATTAACGGAGATAGATGTTGAGTAAAATATTGTAAATCACCCGGTACGTGACATGTCAAATTTTTTGACATTTTGTACAAGGTGATTTTTTATAATTGCAAGATCGCTATAACTCGGTTATTATTGGGAGTAGAAAGTTCGGTTTGGTAAATTATGGCCACTTTAAACCCACCATTAGTATTTTTTATAGGTTATAATATACAGGGGGCGACAATCAGATAATTTTTTTTAAAGAGAACACCCTATATATTTTTGTATTTTTAAGTTCCGCAAAAAATTAGCTTTACAGATATATGTAACACTATGGCTCTATCTTTTTTAGTTTTCGAGATATTGATGATTGAAATTCCGAAAATTAGCAAATTTTAAATAGGTATACGGTGCGGAGTATTTAACGTATAGACTGTAAATAACAAACTGAAAGAATATTGACTGACAGTTTGATAAATATAAATAATCATCTTTGTCAATTTTCATAGAAATTTAAAATCAAAAGACGACAATTTTTTAAATGTTTTAATTGTTTTAAATCCATAAATAAATAAAAATTAACGTAACAAATGTTTAAACCTATCACCATTGACTTCAATACATTTTTGAAACCGGTCTCTTAAATTATTTATTGTTCTGGTTATTAAATTAGAAAAATTTTCATTAAAGCTCATTGACAGACAGTGATATTAATTCTCTGAGCTCTCGAGTATTCCTTGCTTCTAATCTGTAAACTTTATCTTTAAGGTGACCCCATAAAAAAATGTCTAAAGAAGTTAAATCAAAACTGTTGGGTGGCCAGCGTATTGTGCCGTTTTTCCCAACCCATTCATTAAAATTATTATTTAAGAATTCTCGAACCTCATGAACATTATGAGGAGGAGCCCCATCCTGCTGAAAAATCAATCTTCTTCTTTGATTTAGTGGCAAGTCATCCAAAAAATTTTCTTAAGTAATTTTGTAAAAAATTTAAATAAATTTGTCCCGTTAAAGAGAGGGCTCAAAAAAAATGGCCCAACAACACGGTCGTTCAGTATGCCACACCAGACATTCACGGATTGTCTTCCCTGTCTTTTACAAAATTAGGGTCAGTCGTGGACCATAGTCTGCTATTCTGTCTATTTGGTAGACCACAAGTTGTAAACGTCGACTCATCCGACCACAAAATGTGATTTAAAAAACGGGGTTCTGCGTTTAGTCTTTTATGCATAAAGTGACAAAACTCTACCCTTTTTCTTTTCTGATCGGGTGTTAGGCCTTGAAGTTCTTGTTGTTTATATGCCCAATAAGAATTTGTAGGACACTTCTTACTTTGGTAAGAAGTCAAGCGTTCCTGTCCTTCTTGCACTAATGCGGATTTCTTATAGAAATTTGTGGGCTTTCTTGAAAATGTAGTAAAATATTTAAATTAGCCTCTTCGTTTGGACGAACAACTCGTTTTTTTCGTTCCACAGACGATGTTTCACGAAATTTTCTATATATCCTAAGAATTGTGGATATATTAGGACATTGTCGGGCTGGATACAGTTCTCGATATTCTCTCGCAGTAGCAGTGGCATTTTTATTATTTTTCGCATATAATAAAAGTATCTCTTGCTTTTCTGCATTGGAATAAAGCAACATTGTTGATAAATATTTAAAATTTGGCACTAACAATGTCATTAGGTATCCACACATCTTAATATTGTTTGTGACTTGTCACAGGAAATACTCCACACCGTATTTAAAATTTGCTAATTTTCGGAATTTCAATCGTCAATATCTCGAAAACTAACAAAGATAGAGCCATAGTGTTACATATATCTGTAAAGCTAATTTTTTGCGGAACTTAAAAATACAAAAATATATAGGATGTTCCCTTTAAAAAAATTGATCTGATTGTCGCCCCCTGTATATTATAACCTATAATAAAAATACTAATGGTGGGCCTAAAGTGGCCATAACTTACCAAACCGAATAGTTTTTGCTTGAACTTTCTACTCCCAATAATAACCGAGTTATAGCGATCTTGCAATTATAAAAAATCACCCTGTACATCAGATTCTGATGATTTGGGAAAAATCGTTCAACTTTGCTAATTCAAACGCTACTGTCAGATCAATATTAACGGAGATAGCTATTGAGTAATATGTCAACCTTTTTGACATTTTTCAAAAGTCTGCGAGATTTCTTGATTGTCTGGTTTTTCGTTAACCTCCCAAAAAAAAAAACAAAAATGATTTTCTTTACTTTTTCCGCCGCCATCTTTAAAAAGTAAATGAATTGTATTTTTTATACATTATAATTTACAACTAGAATAGAGTAATATAAAATTACATTTTTTTGGCAAAAAATTTTCCCAAACCAATAAAATACAGTTGTTTTTATGTTTTAAACGCCGCCATCTTGGGTTATACGAGAAATATGTCATTCATTATGAAATTTTTAAAATCAGCGACCCTTATTTAGTATAAATTGATATACTACACGACAACGCAAGTTCTATCAACCGAAAATAAAAAAATAACTTTATATCTAAATTTCGGCAGCCACCTTGATAAAATCCAGAATTTCTTTTTGTAATAATTAAATTTGGTCTATAAGTTATGAAGGTCTCTTTTTTTTTGACATATTAAGTGCTATCTTTGTGTCGGCTGCGGAATCAATTTTTTTTTTTCAGTAAGTTTATTGAGGTGGGTAATAGCTTTCATAGGAGGCTCTAAAAATCAATATTGCACAAAAATTAAAGGAAATACCAAAGAAACACTAATTTTTCGAAATATAGCCGCCATTTTCTTTTGAAGTGACAGGTATCAAATTTTTTTACAGTTTTAAATTGAGCAGGTCCCACTTGAAGTAAATCCATCAAAACATGACAAAATTGAACATCAAAAGATCAACTTAAAAGGGCACTGAAAAACGAAAGCAGACAACAGGAAAAATAAATTAGACTTAATTCGAGTTATTAGGGTGAAATGGGGTGAACTTTTAGGGATGGTAACATATTTTTACGGTTGTCTGCGATACTAGACCTCCTATTTCAAAAAAGTTAAATACAAAAGTTATAGGTACTAAAAAGATCTGCAACTTTTCTATAATTTCATTTTTATACAGAACCTACAAATTTCTGAGCAAAATCGAATACACCAGTTTATTTATTTTTGATTGTTATCTTTCACATTTTTTTGTTTTTTGCAAAATTTTGTAAAAACACACCCTTTAACTCCTAAACATACTAATTATTTTAAATCAAAATATTTATTTTTACATTTTGTTTTAATTCTAAACCTAAAAAGAGGCCCTTATTTTTATCATAAAAGGCCCAAATTCTGAAAGCAGTTTATTTGGAGAAAATAGTGTCTTTATTAATTGAAAGGTCTATTTTTAGATTTTGTAAAAAAATTACTTTGGAAAAATTAGTCAAAAAACAGAATTAAAGCAATTTTTTGGATTTCCTGGCAAATTTTCCCATAGTGATTAATTATTTTACGCCATCCACAAATAAACGTTGTAACGAAAGAAAACGATCACAGTTTTTATTGAAAAAACTATGTATATAAAGTTAGCAGAACAACTTTGGAAATAAAAAAAGTATATGCTCATAATTTGCCGGTAATTATCCGTAAATTAGTTGTAAAAACAAAAAATTTACCGTGAACTTTTCTTTTCTTTAAATGGTGTTTTGCTAACTTTATAATATAAAGTTAGCAGAACACGTATATAAATAATGGATTTACCAAAAAAAAAAAATTGTGCACAATTTGCCGTTAATTATACGTTGTGAAAACAAAAAATTTGTCGTGCCAGTTTAAAAAAAGAAATGGTGTTCTGCTTTACTACTTAATGTAAAGTACGATACGGGCAAAGCAAATTTTTTTAAATTTCCAATTTTGTAAAGATAACAAAGAATTTACCTTTTTCAGGGGGAGAAAAGAAAACATGATACTTGAAAAAATATCTCCCAGTAGATTTTTGAAAACCGTTAGCTTGCTAAATCATCTAACCTCTTAAGGGTACTCTGCGTAATCAAAATTTAAAGATTCTAAAAGTTCACGGTCACGAAACATTTTGAGAAAATTGTCAGAAAATTAAAAAGTATTGCAATGATTGCAAGGAATTACCTCATGAATTGAATGAATTGTTAACACAAGACACATGTTTAGATAACACCTTATAAATTTAGCAGAACACAATTTTTTGTAAAAAACGAGCAAGGCAAATTTTTTGTTTTCACAACTAATTGACGGATAATTGCAAATTATGACCATATAATTATTTTAAATTTCCAAAGTTGTTCTGCTAACTTTATACACATGAAAAAACTGCTCTAGAACTTGGGCATTTTTGGGTGAAAATGGGGCCTCTTTTGAGGTTTAAAATTAAAATAAAATGAAAAATAAGTATTTTGATTTAAAATTATTACAACGTGTTAAGAACATAAAAAGGTAAGTTTTCACCAAATTTCGTAAAAAATAAAAAAAATTGTTTGAGATAAAATGAAAATTTTTGGTTAAGTACAATATATATTGTTGACCTTTTTGGTACCTGTAATTTTTGCATTTAATTTTTTATGTAAACTCTAGTTTCGTTAAAAACCTTAAAAAAGAATTATCCATCCCTAAAAAGTCACCCCATTTCACCCTAACAACTCGGATCGAGTCTAATTTATTTTTCTTGTCGATGATGGCAATATATCTTCTTTTCCAATAGTTTTCATCCTGTTATTATTTTTTTTTCCATTTTTTGGCCTTATAAAGGTATCTTGACTGGTCTATTACTTAGCAAACGCGTTTTTTTATTTATTAAGTTGCACAAGATCCTGAAATATATGTGTATATAAAAAACATATCCTTTTAAAATAAAAATAAAATTTACTTCCCAAACACGTTTATTTATTTATCAGTTGCACAAGGCTACAGAATCCTAATTATTGTTTAAATTAACAAAAAATGAGTGCTGTGTTAGAAAAAACTTCGGAAATTTATCAATGGATAGAATTAGCGTTAGGAAGTGAAAATATAGATGAAATTTGTGATGCTTCATTAGAAGGCAGTACAGAAGTAGGTGACGGATATACAGGGCAAGTAATTTTTGTTCAAGTCAAAGCAAAAAAGGGTAAAAATTTTAAAAAGTACGATTTAGCTGTTAAAAAAAGCACACAAGACCCAAAAATACGAAAAAATATAAATATCAAAGAAGCTTACGAAAGGGAAATATATACATTTTCTACAGTACTACCGAAATTTCACCAACTTGAACTTAAATGTGGCATAGCCCCTTTTGATAAAATACCAAAATATTATGGTGGATACATTTTTGATACCAACGAGTTTTTGGTGTTTGAAAATTTGAAAAGTCTTGGTTATAAAAACCATAATTTACAAGAATTTATGGATAAAAAACACAGAAAGTTAACACTAGAATCCTATAGCCACTGGCATGCACTATCGTATGCTTTGAAAAATAAAAAACCTGAAGTATTTTCGAAATTATTTGACAGTTTACTAAATCCTTATGATAAAGTACATAAAAACAACGATATACAAAATTTCATGCAGGGCGCAAGAAAATTAACTTGTGATATATTGAAAGAACGGGGCGAATCAGAGTTATGCAAACAATTCGAAGAGATAGTTAAAGATGGTTTTCTAACGATTTTGACAAATCTTTTTAAAGAGGGAAAAAAGGATACTCATTCAGTATTTGCTCATTCAGATTGTTGGCACAATAATTTTATGTTTAAATATGAGGTAAGTACGACAACTTTGCGTAGCCACCTTAAATACAGTTTATTTTAATTTCTTGCAATTAAAAAAAAAGATAAAATCATTCAATTCAATTTTTTTAATGTTTTCATTTTGTTTTTTCAATTACTTAAAGGAGAAGGCACTAAATACTTGTTTACCGGGATGCGTCAGATGAGCTGAACTTGAGATATGTTGAAGGCCAAACCTTTCTGATATTTTTACCAAAAAAAATTGGGATGTCATAGTATAGGATTCGTTTTCGAGCTATACTTATTTAAATGCGCGCCACTGAAATATGGAAAAATAAAACCTTTTGTAGTTTTTTTGTAATAACTTATCGCCAAATAAAAATAAAAAACTGATATTAGTCTTATTTTATTGACAAGAGTCCTTTTGGGAATTTTACCAATTCTTGACATATAGTTTGCGTCACATACCTACAGAGTGGCTCAAAATAATTTTTAAAAAATACCTGAAATTTATTAAATATAAAGAAAGGAAACTAAAAATGCATGGTCAAAATTCACTTCACTTACTTTCATGTAAGTTGTTTTAACTATTCTAGAGTGATGTTTGCATAATAGGTTATATGATAAGCTTACAGGGTATTTCAAAAAAAAATAATTCTACGCATGACATGTTGGTAAATTATCTACGGAATAGTTTGTTTACGGGGATCCGTTAAATGAGGTAAATTTATGATATGTTAGGGCCCAAGCCGTCCAAATACTTATCTCAAAGAAATTGGGGGTCAACGGTTTCGTTTTCGAGCTATAATTATTTAAATCCGCGCCACTGGAATATAGAAAAATGTGACTTTTTGAAGTTTATAGTCTCGTCAAATAGAAATAAAAAACTAATAATAATTTTATTTAGTTGAACAAAAAAGTCTTTTTAAGTATGTTCTCAATTTTTTTATAGTTTTCGTCATATATCTACAGTGGCTCAAAATATGAATAATAGATATACAGGGTATAGAAATGCATAGTCAAAATAAATTAATTTGCTTCAATGTGAATCGTTATAAAGTAACATTTACATACATAATGGTTTATCTAGTAAACTTACAGGGTGAATCAAACATTAAAATACATTAAATTAAACAAATGATAGGTGTACCAGCTGTCTAGAGGAATAGTGTGTTTAGCAGGATGCGTCAGATGAGGTGAATTTGAGATATGTTAGAGCCTAAGCCATCCTGAAACTTGCTTACAAAAATTGGGAGGGGGGTCATCGGTTTCTTTATTGAGCTATACTCTTATGGAGTTTTGATACAACTTCTATCGCCTTATAGGGATAAAAAGTTGATATTAAAAGTTTTGTCAGTTAAGTTTGTTCACAGGCTTTCTTTCTGATGCAAAACATTTTTGGTAGAAACACCGGAAAGGGGTGAGTAGATGCCTTTTCGTCCCCACATTTCCTATATTCCAGCATTTAAATAAGTATAACTAGAAAACCAAACCGACCACCACCCACTCTTTCTTGAAACAAGTATTAGGACGGTTTAGGCTCTAACATATCTCAAATTCACCGCATCTGACGCATCCCAGTAAACACACTGTTCCATAGACAATTGGTATAGATGTCATTCGAATTCAAAAAATGTTTAGAATACCCTTTAGGTTTATTATTATTCCCGTATTTCTATTATTCATAATTTGAGCCACTCTGTACATATGTGTAACTATATGTCAAAAATTGAGACCATACTTAAAAAGATTTTTTTTTAACAAAAAAAATTAATATTGATTTTTTATTTCTCTTTGACGAGAAATTATAGCAAAAAAACTACAAAAACTCAAATTTTTCCATAATCCAGTGGCGCGCATTTAAATAATTATAGCTCGAACACGAAACCGATATGAACCAATTTTTTTTGTGTAAAATATCGGGAATTGGCCTTCAACATATCTGAAATTCAGCTCATCTGACGCATCCCGGTAAACAATGTGCCTGTAGAATGTAGTGCCTCCTCCTTTAAAAATATTTTAAACTTTTTTACTTTTCTAACCTTTTCAATATTTGTAATTTGTAATTTTTTTTGTTTTCAATTTTTAAAAACATTCAGTTTTATTTATTTATATTTATATATTTTTTTTTAATTTGTTTTCTATTTTTTTAATTTTTTAAAAATATTTAAATCTTTCAATTTTTAGTGTTATTTCAATTTTTACAATTTCTTAAATGTTTAAAAATTTTAAATTGTTTTACTTTTCAAAATTTTTTATGTTTTTTTTATTTCTATTGAATTTTTTATTATCTCAATTTTTCTTTCAGTTTTTTTATTTGTTATTATATTTTAATCTTTTTTAATATTTCTTTTTAGCTTGTTCATTTATTGAATTTCTTAAATTTTCGTTAATTGTTTTTAATTCTTAATATTTTTTTTGTTTTTTAATTTTAACTTTTTTAAAATTAATATTTACTTCACCTACATACATATATAATATAATCCCTGAATAAAAGTTTGTTATTATTAACCCTACGAACTTTAAACCAACAATAGTGTTCAAAATAAGGTGAATTTTTAGTAAAAAATAACCTTAACAGGTAACGAACAAGCGATATATTTATTTTAAAAGGAACAACTCATTAGTTTAGATATTATTATATCAATTAAAGATGACAAAATAAGTAATTAGAAGTTGCAACATAATACTCTCTCGGGTTGTTATGTTACAACTTATATTACTCATCCTTTTTTTATGAAAATATCTTATAAACTAATGAGTCAATAAACTATTAAATGGTATGTCTAGAATCGTTTGTTTCTTGCAAGTCTCAAAACTAAAAAAATAAACAAGTGTTCCATTTCAAAAAATATATTTCTTGCTCGTTTCACTGACAAAAGTGCTGTCAAATGTGGAAAAAGTAACCTCGTTTTGAACGCTTTTGGTTTAAACTTCGTAGGGCAGATAATAAAAAACTTTTATTCAGGGAACATTTATAAAAGTTAACCTTGTACAGGGTGTCCCAAATTCGATGTTTTTGAGGGGTATTGCTAAGGAGAGATAGAAAAAAACTGATCTCCCTTTGCGACGCTGAAATTTCAAGAAAAGCTTAAACATGAAAACCGCATCTTGATATAGCAAGCCTTTTTTAAGCTACGGGGTGTTTATGAAAAACCTGCATTTGGGAGGGGGTCTGTAACTTTTTTAATTATGAAAATTTGGTTTTCGTGTGAAAAGCTTTCTTATAGATATTTTGTTAAAGAATTGACAGATTTAAACGGTATTTATCACTTTTAGATTTTGAGATATTGCAGTTTTTTTTTATTATGGAATTACCCTCTTTTTTTCGATTTTTGAAATCAGCGTAAAATTTCCTTTACAATGACGTATCCGTATCACACTCAATATTTTATTTAAATTTTTTTTTTTTATAATATATTAAGTATTGTTTTATTCTCACAACTCGGCTCAGTATTTCTGGAGAACTATAGCGGACTGTAAAAGGAAATTAATGATATGGAAAAAAATACGTCCAAAAAAGGATGCGATTTCTTGCAACCACTGACCTGGATTCAACTGCGTTGTAAATTCCAGAGGCGCCTCTCTGATGTTTCCAGACTTAGGTGTTCCTGCTTGTTCCCTCGGGAATGCTGCACTCACAACGCGCACCATGAAATAGGTAAGGCACAACGTGGAGTTAAAAATATCTGTCGGTCGAGCGAATTTGGCCGTGACCACCGTATGATATTTACTTATCAACTGATTTTATTTTCGCAGGCTGGCTGCATGTGTGTGGTGCTCAAATATAAACACCCTTTTTGCATTAATATACAGCGCGGTTATTTTTAAAAGTAAAATAAGCCGAAACAATTAAATTGAATAGGGATTTAAAATATTAATTAACTACTTACTGAAATTAATTCAAGTATTTTTAAATAATCCTTAACAAAAGTTTCCTAAGTAAATCAAAATAAACCTTAATTTGTAAGACCAGTGCAATAATTAGCCGGAACACTGTTATATATTTTCCCAAAATCTAAATAAAATAAACTTAATTTTTAGCTTAATTAATTTAAAGGAAATAATCCTAGCTATTATGAAGCTACGTTTACTTATATAAGTATACTTTTATGTACAAAAGTTTAATGTTGAGTGAGAACTGAACAAGTATTTTTGTTTTTTTTTTTATATTTTTGTTTTTATTTCAAATTTAATTTGAGGACTGGGTCGAAAATATTTTAAAATAATTAAATTAAATCAAAATAAAAAAATATTGAAAAAAAAACAAAAATATAAAAACAAAAAAAAATTAACAATTAGTGTGACAAGTCATTCTGAAGAAAATTTGACGCTGATTTTAAAAATCAAGAAAAATTATAACTTTATGCAATATCTCAAAAACTAAGAAAGATATATAAAAACCGTTTACATCTATCAATTCTTCAACAAAAAAATTATAATAAAGCTTTTTACACAAAAACCAAATTTTCATAAATAAAAAAGTTATAGATACCCTCCCAAAGTGCAGACTTTTCAAAAACACCACGTAGCTTAAAATCAGATTGCTATATCAAGATGCGGTTTTGACCTTTACGCTTCTCTTAAAATTTTAGCGTCGCAAAGGGGGTCAGTTTTTGTATCTTCCCTGGAAATACCCGAAACCCCCTAAAAACATCGAACTTGGGACACCCTGTACATAAATACGTTTTATATTTTAGTCGGCTACCCCTACAAAAGTAGTCATTTTGGACTTTCAACAAGCTACCATTATGAGCGTAGTATTTGACCTTGCATATCATCTATACTATGTTACCCCAACTGAAGAAATCCCATACATCAAAGAAGATTTACGATACTATCACCAACAATTATCAAAAAAATTAGAAGATTTGCAATGTGATGTTTCTAAAATACTTCCGTTTGAAGAATTGGTGGTTCAATGGAAGAAATACTCCATTTTGGGACTGCTGATGTGTGTTACTTGGTTGCCCAACTCTATGTCGGATAGAGACGATATGTTATTAGTTCTAGATAGTTTTTCTGAAGATACAATAAAGATATTGGTAGATGGTATGAAGCCCGGGATTAAAAAGAAAGTTTTGGACCATATTGTGGCTATCGTTAGACATAATATTGAAGAAAATATGCTCTGAACATAATTATAAAACACCTTCCTAACCCGCACAGCAATGACTAGAAAAGGTCCGATAAAAAAAATTGAGATATCGTCGAAAATGTGTTATTCGGGTGTATTTTGACCTATCTTAGCAATTAGTTCAGGCAAGATTCGGGAAAATCCACTTTCTAGAAGCATTTTATATTACTTTTTGGCAAATGGGCAATTCCCCCTATTTTGACCCCGCTGAATCCGAATATCCCTGTTGCCAACTCGAAATATTGACAGGGGCTGAGATATTCAAGATGGCGGCCAAAATGGCGGCGGAATTTTAAATTGCCGCTGGAAAGCCTAAATTGTCACAGGTGTACATTCAAAATATATATTTGTATAATTAAAAAATAATAACATATTATTTTTTTTAAATGGCTGCAAAAACCTTCAAAAACCCCCCAAAATCTGAAAGTTTGAGGCTTTTTCTAATTTTCTTAAAAACTAAGCTTCTAAGAGAAAAATGTAATTAAATTCCCTTTTTAACATGGTATAACTTAATAAAGTTAGACTAGTAACAAGCTCTCCAGCGGCGTCCATTAATTGAAGTAATTTTAAAAAGTTGAAAAAATACCTATGTTTTTTCCAAGATTTATTTAATTTTTTTAAAAACTAATATCTACAGAAAACCATGTATTACATTTTGGAATACTCAATAAAATTTCCTTCAAAATGACGTATAACATGATTAAATCGGATTTATAAATAAAACTTCAGGGGCATCCGTAAATGAAATTAATTTTGAAAAAAACCGAAAATAAACCATTTTTGTTACACGTTTTATCTAATTTTCTCAAAAACTAAGCTTAACATGAAAAAACTTGTTTTACACTTTTTTGTAGACAGGAAAAATCCCTTTTTAAAAATGTGAAACTCGGTGGGGTTTGACTTATAGCAAACTCTCCAGCGACGTCCGTCAATGGGGGTGATTTCAACAAATCATTAAAAAAAACATGTTTTTCATACGTTTTATTCAATTTTCTTAAAAACCGAGCACTTTATCAAAAAATGTGTTTTATACTTCGTCATAGCCAATAAAATTTCCTTTCAAACGATTTATAATAAAGTGAAAGTTATTTTATATTTACCGCTCCAGTGGTGTTCTTAATTTAAAGAAATTATTTAAGATCAATCCAATTTTGTGTCTTATTAGCTTTTTGGTGGATAATAAAGAGCGGCGGATAAAAGGTCGAAAATACAAAAGATCGAAAGTACAAAAGGTCGAAAGTACAAAAGATCAAAAAACAAAAGGTCAAAAGTTCAAAAGGTCGAAAGTACAAAAGGTCGAAAGTACAAAAGATCGAAAGTACGGCCGCGGGTCCAAATCGACTGGACAGGTCAATTCGACTTGATACGGTAAATTTGTATTTTTAATATTTTGTTTTGTCGATTTTTTTTCGACCTTTTGTACTTTCGACCTTTTGAACTTTGGTTTAGGCGGCGGGCCCGATAATAAAATGTCCTTTTAAACAGTGTGTCACAAAATGTGACCCATAGTATAGAAAACTCTCCAGGAGCGTAAAAAACTCTTCCTAACAGGTTGACAGGTTGGTTGTTGATCCCAATGAGTACCTAATTATGATTATGCCCCCCCCCCCAAACCGTTACATAAGATTCACCACTTTATTTTTAGTTCCATATGCTTAAAAAAATAACCAAAAACACCTGTGTCAAAGTTACTACTGTTACTTTCTGCATAAAAATATTAATTAGGAGGGGCCATGGCCCCTATGCCCCCTCCCCTTATAACCACCGATGTTTTTTGTCTTTAAAGAAATTATTTAGATAAATCAAAATATCTAATCTAATCAAAAAACAGTTTATAATTTAGGTATAAATTACGAACCTTTTTAAAGTATTTATCATAACATTAACCTCACTTTGTAATATATCATTTAAAAAGAAATTGTCTTATCCTCAATAAAGAACAAAGGCACATTTTTTTCTGAAAATCTTAGTTAGAAAAGATATTTAAATATGCAAGAGAAACTGATTATTTCAGTTATTTTTGAAAATAAGTTTATATTACTACGCCCCTGAACCTCTCCAGCTAAAAGGGGCGCCTCGCAAAAAAACAAAGGTCTTCTTGTTTTTCGCGGGCGCGCGACGAACTACGCCTGCTTGAAGGGGGCCCGCGTCCTCATTATGTCAAATTTGAAGCTATTTTTTCTGTTTTATCATGAAATATGTAGAAAATATGTAAAAAATCTAAAGCTTGGAGGGGGCCCGGGCCTGTGTGCACCCATGAATATGGCAACCAGCCGGCATTTTAATAAAGTTTTTAAAAGAAAATGTTATGTTCTACAATAAAGTATACTACATATTTTTTCCTAAAAGGTGTAGTTTTTGGGAAAATTTTGAAAAACCTATATTAAACATATTTTTTTCTAAATAATCCCAATTTACGTACGCCACTGAAGAGCTACTTGCTTTTCCTAACCTTATTGACCAATACATCGTTAGAAAGGGAATTTTATTCTCCACAAAAAACTGTTCCTTGCAATTTTTGATAAAAAGGTTAGTTTTCGAGAAAATTGCATAAAACTGAAAAAAAAAACAGGTTTTTGGGGGTTTGGGGGGGATTTTCTCCGTCCCTATCGATTTTTCGAGTTGGCAACAGAGATATTCGGATTCAGCGGGGTCAAATTAGGGGGAAATGGTCTGTTGCCAAAAAGTAATATGATTTGCTTCTAGACCGAAAACGGAAAGCCTTTTAAAATAATATGCTCTGACTAAATCTCGTCGTGACTTCTGTCCGTATGTGTATGTCAGTCACAGCGACAGTCTCTAAAAACTATAAAAACCAAATCTTCTTTTTTAGAATGCTTTATATTTGTATTTTTGCGATTTTAATAATTTTAAATTTGATGTAATTTGAACTGACTTCAATTTGTTTAACCTACTCTAGTTTATTCATATTTGTCTATTGTAAACTTTTGATTGGTTCTTCTGAATAAAGAAACTTTGAACTCTGTCCGGCCCACGATAGCTCCGGAACCGCTAGAAATTTTTATGAGATTTTCTTAGAAAATTATGTTGGTCACTGTAAGATTGATAGTTTTGTGACCGTTAAAAAATTGAAAAAATGGTACTTTTTGACGAAACATTAATATACAATTTTCGGAAAACTGTGTTCCAGGCCGACTGTTGGTATTTGTAAGCTTGACACATCAGTGATCTTATAATGAACAAACATCGACTGGCTTTCTTGAATGTAAGATACCTTCCTGCTCATTTTGCCAGCATTAAAAGCGTTATTGAAAATTAAAAATATGACATTTTGGGAATATCTGAAAGCTTCTTGACAAATAGTTTTCTAGATAATAATCTTAACATAAAAAATTACACCTTGATTATAAAAGATGTGGGAAGGTGTTCTGGCCTGGCTATTTATATTAACAAAAAACTAGATTTTGAGGTGTTGGATGCTGGTCGGTTTGAGGCTCTGGAACAGTTTTGGATAAAACTTAAATTGCTGAAAAAACATATGTCGTGGGTGTGCTGTATAGGCCGCCAAAAGGTAGCCATGCAGATTTTGTAAACATTTTGGAGTCATTATTTGATCAATTTTTAAGTAATCAAATAATTTGTGGAGGAGACCTTAATTTAGATTTACTTAAACAGACAAACTATACGGATAAATACAGTGAACTAATCGATATATTTAATCTAAAGCAAATAATAACAGCACAAACAGGAATAACAGAAAAATCTAGAACCCTTAATGACCACATTCTCATACCAACCATTATTGCAGATCACTCATCAGTATATACTTCTTTAGATAATTGCAACCGAAAAGTTGACGAAACGGTGACATTTAGAGATTATAAAAACATAGATCGGTAGATAGAATTCCTCGAAAACGTGCATTTTGAAAATATAGTGCATATACCAAACATTAATCAAAAAATCTACTATTTTAGCAGAATTATTATTATTAATAAAACCCCTTGGCTAACGTAAACAATAAAAGACATAATTGAACTTAAAAACAAAGCTTTTCAAAAATGTTATAAGTTAAATAATGAAGAAAACTGCAATTATTATAAACTAAGAAATCAAAAAATACCTATGGAACAAATTAAAATAGTAAGATATCTACACAAAAAAAAGCGGTAGAGACACCAAACGAAATTAATAACTATTTTTTACAAACCTCCTCAAATAACCCTACCGTAAACCATAATCAAATAAATTTTTATAATAACAATCATAAAACGGAGTTCGATCATTTTCAGGAATTCAGCACAGTGTCAGACTGTCAAGTCAAAGAGCACCTCCTCCATAAAAACCGTATCCACAGAAGCTAACGCCATAAACGTAAATATGCTTATTTTGAGCTGCAAACGTTTTCTACCATTTTTAACTAATGTCATAAACTCATGTTTACTAGAGGGAGTGTTTCCGGACGAGTAGAAGATATATTGAGTAATTCTGTTACCCACATTATCACATCCAGAGAGTTATAATGATCTAGGACCAATTAGTATTTTGCCTGTCCTCTCAAAGAGTTTAGAAAAAATTATGAATTACCAAATAAGGCAACAATCAGGCTTTCATCCAGGATACAGTTGTACTACCATACTACTGAATATAATGGATGACATTGTCTCGGCGACAGACGGGGGTGATACCACGGCTTTAACTCTTTTGTTTTATTCCAAAGCTTTTGATAGGCTAAACCATGAGCTTTTGTTCGCTGTGTTACACTTTGCAGGCTTCTCTGACCAAGCAATAAAGTTTTAAAAAGTCAAGAGAGACTGCAATTTGTGGAGACATCGGAGGGACGCTTTGGTCGCCTGGATATAAGTAGCGGAGTTCCACAAGGCTCAATTCTTTCACCGAACATCTTTAATATTTATACGGCCGAAATAACGAGTTCTCTAACAAATTGCTCATCAAAAAGATATTGTGACGATACACAGGTCAAGAAATCATTTAAGAAAAAAGACTATAAAGCCGCAGAAGAGGATATAAATAAATATCTGGAAAGGCTAGCAAAGGCTTCTCAATCGCATAACCTTGTCATTAAGGTATCTAAATCGCAATTACTAATTTTTGGCAAAAAGCACTACATATTAGAATTAATGAACAAGAAATTAAAGCCACAAGTAATGCAAAAAATCTTGGACTTCATTTTTAAGAGAAATTAATATTTAAACATCACATATATAAATGCCTTCAAAGGGCTTATTTTGGTTTGAGGGTTCTTTATCCTAGCCGTCACATTTTAACAATAAACCAAGAAACCAAACTTACCCACACAAAGTCCAGCGTTCATGTTTAAGATATATCTATGGAATACGAAACTACAATAGAATTTCACAAAAAATAAAAGAAAAAAAATGGATATCCATGAAGCACAGAAGGAAACTTCACTCTCTCTGTATATTCCATAAAATTATTAAAATAAGCAGCCACCAGAACTACATCAGAAAATAAAATTTCGTGCTTTCAGTCATTCCCTTGATGCCAGACTACAACACTTTATTTATTACTCCCACCCATCGCACAACGTTCTTTGAAAGAAACTTTAGTTATAACATATGTAAATTTTACAATTCTATTTCTACAAAGCAAAAACTTTAAACCAAGCTCAATTTAAAACCTTTATGAAAATGCAATTTTTAAATGCTGGCGACTAAAACACACTTTATTGCACATCCATTCCAATTCTCTTTTCACTCTGATTCTCTTTTTTATAAATGGGTGTAGTTATATTTTTTTAATCTTGTGTTATCTACATTTTTAATAATACTTAAATGTTATTTAGATTTATTATTGTTTAATTAGGCAAATTATTTTAGTTTTACAAATAAATTATATAAGATAAAGCGGGAGTGCAGACTGACATTGTGCGTTTTGGGCACGATGTGGGTGATGCACAAGAGGTTAAACTTAGACCAATTTTTATTGTTTTTAACTACCTTTTGCAACTTCAAAGTTTTTTCTATGTAATTCTTACCATCATGTTAATATTAATTGTTGCAAATAAATGTATTATTTATTTACCTATAGATATAGCGTGTAGTTTACTTGAAGTGTGCTAATGGGCTAGGAAGATATATTTTTTTTATCATATTCTGATATTTGTTTTTTATTTCGACCAGTGGCGTTCGTGCGGGAATTGCCTTTAGTATTTTAAATAATGTTTTTTCTTATAACGGGTCTACCAATTTGCAAATGAATGGATTTTTTTTATAAAAAAACTGTAAGTCCAACAAAAAATCAAGAGACGATATCTGCTCAGCGAAAAATGGAAATTTTAAAAACAAATTTTATTTAAAAAAAAACAGTGGCGTACTATTTCTTTCTTCAAAAATACCGAGGGCAAGTCCTACACGAACGACACTGGTTAAAATATAAAAAAAAAACATTTTATTCATCAGTAAATGTCTCTTGATAAATACAGTGTGTACCAAATTTCAAAAAAATATTTAAAGCAGTTTCACAAATATTAATAAAAATGGAGAGATTAACACGCTGTATAGACAATAGACAATAGACAACTTTATTAATCTTTTCAGCTACAATAATGTAGATAAGATACGTCAAATACAAAAAATATAACATTAAGTGTAAATAATAATAGTGTAAATATTTAAAAAAATAAAAACGAAAACACATTTACAAGATTTGTATGTATATGTATATAAATATTGATAACAAAAATTTACCTTCTGCCCAACATGTAGTTTTCAAATTCAATTAAACTATAAAAAGTTTCTTTTAATAAAAGATTTTTGATTTCTTTTTTGAATCTTGGCAGCGACGTAGTTTGTTTGATTTTGTTTGGCAACAAGTTAAAGAATTTGCATCCAAGATAATGAGTACTTTTTTTTATATACTCATGGTTGTGTTTATGGATGCTGAAGTGGTTACGACTTCTAGTTGGATAGTTGCGATAAGAACTATTTAATGTAAAAATATTTTGGTGTTGAAAAATGAAAATGAGTAGTTTATATATATATATATAAATACTTGTTATTGTCATAATTTTATTATCCTTAAATGCAGAGCGACAAGTACCATTGTAAGGTATATTGAAAATTAATCTTATAAGTCTCTTTTGACCTACCAATACTCTTTCCACATCCTGAGCACTACCCCATACTGCCACACCATAGGCCAGAGCCGAGTATGCATTAGCATAATACACAGTAATGAGATTTTTTATACTGAGAGAGTTTTTAAGTGACTTAATCATGAAGTAGCATGTATTAAGTTTTGAGCATACACTACTTATGTGTAAACTCCACTCGAAATGAGTATCGACAATAGTTCCCAAAAATTTTGAGCTATCGCAAAGGGATGTCATTAAAGATTATATTGAGGTCGGTAGGTTTACGGGACTTTGTTTTAAATTCCATAAAGACAGTTTTAGAGACATTTATAATCAGATTGTTTTGCTTGCACCAGTTCGAAAATTCATTTAGGGTAAAGTTGATTTTTTCATGAAGAAAATTTGTGTCTTTTGCGGATACAACGATGGACGTATCATCGGCGAACATAAACACAAGTCCCCACGTGATATATTCGGGAAGATCGTTAATGAACAGCAAAAATATTAAAGGTGCAAGCACACTGCCTTGGGGCGTGCCTATGTTTGATTCTGTAGATTCTGAATATGTGCTTCCTATTTTGATTTTAAATTTTCTATCTGTAAGAAAAGATTTAATGCAGTTATTAAGGGGGTTTTGGATACCTAGTTTTTCGAGTTTTTTATATACAAAGTTAGGGTCTATGGTATCAAAAGCACGGGTTAGATCAAACAATAGTGCAACAACTCTATCGCCTTGGTCTAGTTTGTTGTAGATCTGTTGAACAAAGTCAATGCTGGCTGTTTCGGTAGAGAGTAGAGAAAAAAAAGTTTAAACATGGTGTAATACATATTCGTTTTTGTAAAAAAATACAGCTTTTTTATTATACAGTGTGTTAAATAATCCAAAGTATTCACATTTTAAAAGTTGAAACAGGGTAAATTTTACAATGAATATCCCTTACAGTAAAATAGCAATTTATGTATGTTTTGAAAAAAATGACCTGTTTTTCCAATATAAAAAAAGAACACTACTCTCAGTGATATTTTCATATATTAGCGTTTTTGAAACATACATATATTTACAATACATTAAAACACATTTTGAAAGCTAAATCGGTTTTTGGAAGACTTTTTGGAAATTTTTGAGTGGCGAAAAAAATTTAAGTTTAACAACAATATTTTTGACGCCATAGAGGTTTTTTACAAGTCCAAACGGTAAGAACTTTTTTTAGTAAAAATGGGAATTTGTGTTTAATAACAACGTTGGTTACATTCCGGTGAAAAGTGTTACACTTGCGCGTATCGAATCTTCAATTTACATTTTTGCAACAAAATTTATGCCATGTGACCACGGATAATAGAACATTGACGGATTGGATTTGAACAAGTTAAAAGGGGCAAATTAAAAATGGCTGCCGTCCCGGCGGCCTTTTTAACAATTGACATTTCGTTCTCGGATTTAGTGATGTCAAGGGCTTGTTTTTTTAATTAAATTTGGGATGAAATCTAACTGTTAAAAACTGTTCAGGGTCTTAAAACATTACTTTTTTCTAGAGTAGGAAAAGTCCGAGAATTCCTTTATTTTTGAACAAAAACAACAAAAATAACAACAACTGACAGTCTCCGTCATTTTAACAAGGCCGTGATAGAATCTAACTACAAGTAGATTTGATTAGGCTGCCTACCAGTGCCCAACTATTTTTACCACGTTTTCAATAGTTATTTCAAACGCACATGACATGACCAAAAATTATTTCTATTTTGGTTGGTTGTGAAATCCAATCTATTACCTGCAAGTGACTATAAAACCAAATTCTGACGAAAAGTTTGTAGTTATATCACACCGCAGGGAGGAGAAGTCTTTCTAAATATCCAAAAGGTGAGAAGCAAAATTGATAAAAATGGGAATTTGAGTTTAATAACAACGTTGGCTACATTTTGGCAAAAATGTGGCACTTGTAATAGTACAGTAAATCTAAGAAATTGAATGGAAAAAAATAGTAACGCTAATTTTTTTGACAAATCGATTACGGGTAATAAGAATAGCTTAAGAAAAATTTGTTTACTTACTCTCCCCCTTCCCTGTTGAGCGTTTTTGAAAAACTGATAAATAGCATTTTTTTATAAAAAATTTGCAGTACCTGTTTTTTTTTTATAGAGTTCTGGTAGCTTTAAGTTTAAAAAAAAGAAATAGCACAACACCCATAGAAATAATAATTTATCTAAAAAGTTTTTGGTGCACAATTTGCCGTTAATTATCAGTCAATTAGTTGTAAAAACCAAAAATTTTCCATGCCTGTTAAAAAAGAAAAACTTTATATAAATTTAGGAAGTTATCTCTAAAAAAATCATATCCTAAAAATTTGCTGTTAATTATCCATAAATTAATTCTAAAAAAAAATTGCCATGCCCGTTTTGAAAAAAATAATGGTCTTTACTAACTTTACACAAAGTTAGCAGAGCACCTATAGAAATAATGGATTTATCTAAAAAAAATTACTGCACAATTTGCCGTTAATTATGCGTAAATTACTTGTAGTTCAGTTCAGTTCAAACATGCTTTAATGTTCACGATATCAAAAAAATCTTATTAAAAAAGCTTAACTTAAATCTAACACCAAAACACTTAATCTAGAAAAGATTTAGGAAAAAAGTAAAATGTCCTGACCTGAGGTATCAAACAAACAAAAATAACAAATCAAATTAAATAATTATGAAAAATATTAGGCCAAATAAATTTACACGTTTTTCATCATCATTCATCAATGGTATAAAAGTCATGTTGTACCAAGATGTTTTTTAATTCTTTTCGGAATTTTGATGAATCAGGGATGCTCTTTATAACTATAGGAATATGATTGAAAAGCTTAATGGCTTTAAAGATTATGGAGTTCTGAACTAGTGATGAATAGGGTAAAGGCAAAAAATTTGCCGTGCCCGTTTTATTAACAAAAAATGGTGTTCTGCTAACTTCATATAAAGTTAGCAGAACATCTATAGAAATAATAGATTTATCTAAAAACTTTTTAGTGCACAACTTGCCGATAATTACCGTCAATTAGTTGTAAAGACAAAAATTTTGCGTGCCGGTTTAAAAAAAAATCGTGTTCTGGTAACTTTAAATAAAGTTAGGAAAACACCTATAGAAATAATGGATTTTCATAAAATGACACTCTAACAAGCTGATTAGATTTTGGTCAAAATCCATTATTACTAATGACAGTTTTTTGACCATTAAAAAAATGCTAACTTTTTAACAGAGCATCCTATCAATATGCGGTTTCGGAATATGGTAGAATACATTTTGCTCAATAATTTATGTTATAACCAAAAACTTCGTGAGAGTTTTAGTTTCTGATATTTACTAAAATCTGTTTTTAAGGCTGATATATCATGGCTTCACTTGAAGTGTGGTAATAGGCTAGTTAGGAAAGTATTAGATCCGTCATAGATCCATTTATTTTTTAAAAAACGGGCACGGAATATTTTTTGTTTTTACAATCAATTTACGGATAATTAACAACAAATTATGAGCATATAATTTTTTTAATTTCCAAAGTTGTTCGGCTAACTTTAACTAAATTTATATACATAAAGTTTTTTTATTAGATTTTACACGAAAAATGTCGCACAAATTTTTTTTATAAATAAAAAATGTTCAAAATACAATTCTCTACAATTTCTCGTTATATGTTACAGCTCTACAACCACATTTGCTGAAGACAGAGGGCAATAAAGTTGGCAAAAATCATTTTTTTGCATTTTATGTGAAAAAATTATAGCAAATAATTTCATTTACAAGAAATGTTAAGCACATAATTCTTTTAATCTGTATTCATAGAGCATAGCTCTAAAACAACATGTTTTGAAGATAGAGAGCCCTAAACGTGTCAAAAATATTTTTTTTGCATTTTACCCCAAGATGGTAAGACCTAGAGAGTTTTCCAAAAACACTCAAGGGGAACAAAACAATTTTTTAAGCTTCTCTTTTGACTCATAATCGATCTATCAAAAAAATGTTTTTTCCAAATCAACCAGTTTTTTAAGCCAGATTTATTGTACTATAATACACTGTATAGTATTACCTCGAGTATTACCTTGCTTTGAACTAAAAACTATGTTTTTCACACAAATATTTAATAAAAATAGTCTGACAAATTTCTAGATTCAGCAAAGATCTTTGCTCAGTTGATTTTGAGTCACTAGACGGTAGAACACATGAAGTGTCCAATGGAAAAACAATGAGATTCCATTTTTTCCGAAATCGACATTTTGATGCCATGTGATAGCTTGTAACTTAAAGTAGTAACACACTAAACCTTACAGGGGATAAACAATGAGATCCCACTAAAAGTTACGGCTAAAAATAGGCCGCACTGTGGAAAAACATTGAGACTCCTTTAAATTTCGTTTTACTCAACTTTTTGAAAAATGGAATCTCATCGTTATTCCACTGGACCGTTCACATGTGTCAAGTCACTGTGCTTTGTTCAAGCACTTTTCGGATGTCATTTATCACATTTTCAATCATTGCCTAAAATACGATTAAACACATTTTCATTTTAAAAGAGTCACAATCAAAATTCACAGCATAGGAGTAAATCAAACCTGAATAATAGCTGAAATTCAAGCTTACATTGTTACCTAGATCATTTTTAACCAAGGAACTTAATGTCTCCAAAACTCGTAAGAGCACTTTTCCCTTCTATAAAATTTTTTGCATGCATGCACCACACACTGGTCGAATTTCTAGAAAAGCTGGCCATAATAAGGTTATAGGTTATAACACGTTTAAAATATCGTGTTTTAGATAAATATGTCTCTTTGTTGAATGTTTGAATCATTATAATTATATACAGGGTGTAGCAATTATCCCTAACGATAAAAACGAGATTTAAAAATAATTTGTAAGTTCTTAAACCGTTTTAAAACACGATACTTACATCTCTCAATATTTGTATTAAATATTTAAATAATAAAAACTTTAAATTATACAGGGTGATCAAAATTAAATATAGCTACATTCTTCTAATTTATTTCTTATGGATTTATTTTTTTTCTAAATACGGAAATAAATCAAGTTTTGTTTGAAGTTAAGAATAATAAATATAGTTATTATATTTTAATAAAAAACTAGTAATATGCCCCTTAAGAATGAAATCGAATTTACATCAGAAACTAATACCGCTATGACTATTACGGGACTTTTTTTGTAATTAAGTCGGGGTTTGCGAATTTACCTAAAATATATTTTTTCTTAGCTCCTGGCTGGGCACAGCTATCGCATCTCCTGACACGAAAAATATATTTTATTCATACCCCTTTAAAAACATCTACATAATTTGGAACCCTCACGTGTACTTATATGTCACTTTCCCAGAGAAAGGTAAAAAATATTTAAACTTTTAAAGAAATTTAAACTGAAGGTTTGCTCTTTTTTGAAAATTAGCTGTTTTAAAAAAATACAAATTTGGACAAAATATTAAAAAACACTAGCATTTTTGAGGTTTTCTAATAGGTTAAATAAATAACTTTGATCAAAAATATTTAAAATGCACTTTTTTTTTGTAACTATAAAACGTTTTTTGTATTCATAAAAAGTAAATTATTAATTTACTTTTACTTAATCATTAAAATTAAATATCAAAGTCATTTCATTCATGCTGGACTATTTTGGTAAAAAAAGGAAAAAAAAGTTTTTAATCAAATTAGATAGTTTTTAAATTTTTGTTTTAATTTATACAAATATAAAATAGGCATTTTAAAAAATATAAAGTAAAAATAATGTGCGAAACCCTTAAAGTTTTAAAACTTACCCAAATCTTCAAAATTTGAAAAATTAAATATAAAAAATGGTGCAAATTCGTGCAAGTTTTTTTTCTTGATATCTTTTTTCAGAATCGTACTGAATATTTTAGAGTATACCAGTAGTCAGAAATATGGTGAAATCATTAACAAAAATGTTATTATATTACGAATTTGTAATTTTAATTTGACTAACATATCAACCCTTTACATTTTAATTCACCAGCGCTGAGCAATGAGCAGAAAAATAAAAATATTTTAAATATTAGTTACTAAAAACCTTAAGTATTGGTATTCATCACTAATTAAAAACGTCAGTAGATTTTTAAAACTGCCAGATGAATATAAACCTTATAAAAATATTTATTTGGTGAAATTAATAACGCTAATAAGAAAGCATAACCTAAGTTTGACAGGACGCTGCGAACAAATGAAAATATATTTTTTTAAGGCCAACTAGAGTACTGGAGTATTATAAATAATTTTGTCATAAATTTGATTAAAAATTCCGCAAACGAAACTTTCTATTATGGCCAGCTTTTCTGGAAATTCGACCAGGGTGCACCAGTTGACAGTTCTTAGTAGAGTAATGCCTTTGAAATTCACTAAAATCGACTCAGATTCATTATGAACGAACTGCATTTGTCTCCTAATAAGTAGTCTTTAAGGGACACATACCCAGGGACACAGTGCTACAAAAAAATGCTCAGCTAGTATTCCTATACAAACTACTCAACAATATGATAGACAGAATGCAATCATTACCAGACTTGTGAGAAACTATAATACTTATTTTAGCGAGGGGTGATCAGCTGCCCACAGTAGGTGTACAAATTTTTCTTTAGGACCCCACAGGCCTTGTACAGGACTTATACAGAACATGTACAGGACACTACATGACCAAAAATTTATTAAAGTCCTGTAGGATGGTGTACAAATTTGGTTCAGCTGATCACCCCTCGTATTTTAGTGATGTAGACATTTTTGGAATAACCCTTTCACAACTAAAAAATCAAATTTCGTAATTGTCCCTCTGTGATTTTTTTATTTTATGATATATATTTCTATTTTTTTAGGTTTTTTAAATATTATATTTTTGTCAAACTCTTAGAGTAAACTTTTAGTCAAGCTTTTAGTGTACCATTTAGTATAGAGCTGTAGCGGAATGGGACAACTGGACACCGCCAACTGGGCGCCGGGCCCACTCGGCGCCGCCAAATGGGCGCCGGGCCAACTCGGCGCCGGACTAAAAATTTTTTTGTTGATAAAATGTGTAGATGAAAAACAAAAAGTATTATTTATATAAAAACATCTTTTACGCAATTTTTTTGAAATTTGTTTTTGTTAAGTAAAGTTAAATCCATTAACTCGACTGTTGAATCTTGGTGGTTGTAGTATTTGGTAACCTGGTTTACTCAAACATAAAAAAAATCAAAATGGCGGATTTTCTTATTTACTAACCGATTTGTCTCAAACTTGATATATTGCAGTGCTTAGGGATCGATTTATATTATTATATATTATATAACTTTGTGTTTAACGTCGCTGAATATGATTTTAGACTCTTTTTTTAAAAAAATTTAAATAAAAATATTAACCAAAACTATGTCTATTTGGACAAGTTCTACTTTTAGCTCACACATATACTATACTATAGTAGTGTGAGCTATGGTGATCCTAATTTTTTCGAGAAAAAAAAAGTTGCTCCGATTTCAAAATTTTTTATATATCTTTGCGTTTCAGATGATTTTGAAACTTTTTTGTTGCGCCGTCTGTTTGTCTGTATGTCTGTCTGTAACGACCAACGCGCATAACTCAAAAACCGCTTGGCCGATTTTAATGAAATTTGGTACCTAGGCTGGGTCTTGGGTCGAGATGGTCCCATTTAAAAATGAACAAAATCCACCGAACACAAACCAAATAAAATGGTGGGGGTAGATTTCAAAAATTATAGTTTATGTGAAAATATGGCGTGTGTGATATCAAACGAAAGGTAATTGAGTCTGCAGTTAAACAAAATACATTTTAATTTATTTTAAAAAAAGGGTGGGGGTATATTTTAAAAATTAGAGTTTAAGTGAAAATATGGCGTGTGTGATATCAAACGAAAGGTAATTGAGTCCGGAGTTTAACAAAATACATTTTAGTTTTTTGTTTTTTTTAAGGGTGGGGGTATATTTTAAAAATTAGAGTTTAAGTGTAAATATGGCGTGTGTGATATCAAACGAAAGGTAATTGAGTCCGGAGTTTAACAAAATACATTTTAGTTTTTTGTTTGTTTTAAGGGTGGGGGTAGATTTCAAAAATTTGAGTTTAAGTCAAAACATGGCTTGTGTGGTATCAAACAAAAGGTAATTTAGTCTGGAGTTGAATAAAATATATTTCAGTTTTTAGTTATATTAGCTCACACGTACACTATAACTATAGTACCTAGTATGAGCTTAGGGGCCCATATATTGGCAGAGTATTTTCTCTGCTAAGTAATAATTATTCTTATTTAAATTGTTTTCTTTTTTCTTAATGGAAGAGTGGAACTGGAGAAATGGCAGGAATGATTTAAAAAAGTAACTCCAAACCTATGAACAAAAAAAATACATAAATATATAAAAATTCTTCTTTTTGTTTTCGAGTTGCAGTGGGTGTATTCTAAAATTTATTACAAAAATTATATTGCGAAAAATTTTTTTTACAAAATTTAATTCAATATCCCTGTAATTCTAAAATTAAGTATGTTTTTAAAAACACAATTTAATTCTTATATTAATCCTAAGATTAAAGTGCCGAAAGAAGCGTTGTTAACTTTATTATTATTGTTTTAAGTTTGAGTTAAAAATTGTGTTAAATGACCTCAAGCAATGTAATAATTCAAGTTTGAGACAAATCGGCTAGTAAATAAGAAAATCCGCCATTTTGATTTTTTTAAGTTTGAGTAAAAAATTTTGTTAAATGACATCAAGCAATGTAATATTTCAGGTTTGAGACAAATCAATTAGTAAATAAGAAAATCCGCCATTTTGGATCCGCCATTTTGATTTTTTTAAGTTTGAGTAAAAAATTTTGTTAAGTGACCTCAAGCAATGTAATATTTCAAGTTTGAGACAAATCGGTTAGTAAATAAAAACATCCGCCATTTTAATTTTTTTAAGTTTGAGTAAAAGTTTTTGTTAAATGACCTCAAGCAACGTAATATTTCAAGTTTGAGACAAATCGGTTAGTAAAAACGAAAATCCGCCATTTTGGAACCACCATTTTGATTTTTTTAAGTTTAAGTAAAAAATCTGGTTAAATGACTTATTATTATTATTATGGTATAACACTGAGGAGTTCATTGCTTTTGATTTTTCAGTGATAGGTTTTTGTTTTAGGTATTTCTTTAAAAATAATGCACTAATGTTTTGTTTACAGTGGAAAGATTTTGATCTAGTCTACTTTTAAAAATGTTTTTGTTTGGTGCATTTATTGTTTCTAGATTTAGGGAATTCCATTTATAGACTACGCGATTAGTTAGAAAATTTTTTTTTCCAAGACGGGTTCTTTCTTTTTTGAGTTTTTGGTGGTGTCCTCTGAGGTTTAGGTTTTGATTTTTTTGGAACATATCTTCTAGTTTTAGGTCTGTAGAGTAGTAGCTATTTAGGATCTTGTATGTTTCAATAAGGTCTCCCCTTCTTTCCCTAAGTGTTGTCAACTGACATTTTTGTAGTCTTGTTTCATAGGGCAGATTTCTCAGTTCTGTTGGGATTTTGGTAATTTTCTATTCTGTTAGATCCGCCATTTTTATTTTTTTAAGTTTGAGTTAAAAATTGTGTTAAATGACCTGTAATGTAATGTAATGTAATATTTCAAGTTTGAGACAAATCGGTTAGTAAATCAGAAAATCCGTCATTTTGGATCTGCCATTTTGATTTTTTTAAGTTTGAGTAAAAAATGTTGTTAAATGACCTTAAGCAATGTAATATTTCAAGTTTGAGACAAATCGGTTAGTAAATAAGAAAATCCGCCATTTTGGACTCGCCATTTTGAATTTTTGAAGTTTGAGGATAAAACTGTATTTAGTGATCTCAGGCACTGCAAACTTTCAAGTTTCAGACAAATCGGTTTAAAAATAAAGAAATCTGCCATTGTTATAATAAAAAACGTAAATTGTAGTGTTACCAGGTTACCAAACACTACAAATACCAAGATTCAACAGTTGAAAAGGATTTAACTTTACTTAACAAAAACAAATTTCAAAAAAATTGTGTAGAGGATTTTTTAAAGATGTTTTTATATAAATAATATATTTTGTTTTTCATCTACCTACACATTTAATGAAAAAAAAATTTTTTAGTCTGGCGCCGAGTTGGCCCAGCGCCCAGTTGGCCCGGCGCCCAGTTGGCCCGGTAACTAGTTAGCCCGGCGCCCAGTTGTCCTAGACCGAGCTGTAGTGTGCACTCTAAATAAATAAATAAAGGTGAGTGACAAAAAACAGAGCTTTCTAAAATAAACAAAGTTTTTGGACACACAGCCATATGCATACTGTTACAAACGAAAATTACAAGTCTAATTCTTTAATAAGCTAACTACTCATTGGAAAGCTCCGAAATATTCACAGCAGGAGGCTTTATAGAGCTGTACTGGTAGTTTAGACATTTCAACTCATAGAGAAAATAATCAAAGAGTGCTTAATTCTATGGTTCAAAAGCGGCAACAAGTTTACGCTAGCGCCACCCTTGGCTACTGGAAGAATTAAGAATGCGCGGGCGGGCTCGGCTGGCTTTTTAAATGATTTTTTTCTTAGTAAAGGTGCTATTTTTGAGGTCAGGCTAATTTCATGTATGCGAAAAGAATTTGGATATCAAAAATATATTAATTTTAGTCATGTAAACCTGTAAGATATCCAAACTTTTTCCGCATACATAAAAATTTGCATGACCTCAAAAATGTAATACTTAAATAAAAAACAATGTTTTTTTAAAAATGTAATATTTATTTTTTTAAAAATGAGAACTGTTTTAGAAAAATCTAAAAATATTTAACAAATATAATGTTTTTTCTTAAATGTATAAACTAGGTATTTAGAAATAAAAATAAAATTTCGTACTTCCATTGTCTTTATTTATTTTAAAACACGACGTTTCGGTTAGTAAGTATCTCTAACCGTTATCAAGTGTAAACTAAACAATCTAGTCTCTAGGCTACTACTTATACTACTTGGTGTGCAGTCAGGTGTGACGGCCCGCCCCCTTTTTTAATTCTAAGACGCATGTTTTCCTTAAGGAGTGGTTTCCATATGTTTGGTATGTCCGTGCTTGGTTGACTGAAAACTTCTTTATTCTGCATTATATACGCAGCTTCAATAAACTTTCGTTTTCGCCAATGCGACTCCTTATGTAAAACTTTAGCTTCTGACCACTGAATCCTGTGATCATTTGACCATGCATGATCTGTTAAACCGGATTTTTCAATATCCCCTAATTGGGTACTTTTTAGATGTTCATTTACTCTAACCTGAAGAGGGCGTTTCGTTTCACCTACATATGATTTACCCGAGGATTTACCACACTCACACGGGATTTGGTAAATACATTCCTTATTATTTGAGGGATTGTCTGGTTTTGTTTTAGTTACAAAACTTCTTATCGTATTTCCCGAAGAAAATACTGTTTTTATATTATAGTGTTTAGCTATTCGTCTTATGTTTTCTGAAATCCCTTGAACATATGGAATGTTAATAACACCTAACGGATTATTATTTTGAGAATTTGGTACATTTAGTTTGTTTTTAATTTTAAATATCGTTCAGTTTATTAATTTCTCGGAATAAGCATTCTGTTGTAAGTCCTTTTTAATGTTGTTAATTTCTGTGGTTAATTCTTCATTATTACTACAAATATTTACGGCTCTTAAATACAAACTTCTTATAACTCCTTGTTTTGTTGCAACAGAATGATTAGACTTAAAATTTAGGTACTGTCCCGTGTGTGTAGGTTTCTATATACAGTGGTTTGAATGTTTCTGTCTAATCGTTTGACAAGAACATCCAAAAAAGGTAAGGCCGAATCTTTTTCAATTTCCATGGTGCACTTGATTGTTGGTCTAATACCGTTTAAATGGTGTAGAAAATTTTGTAGTTCGTCATCATTTTCCGGCCATATAAAACGCCGTCAGCCTGATTCTTTATGTAAACCACCCTTGGTACTATATTATATTATATTATATTTTATTATTTTAGTCTCCATATTATTTTTTTGGTGTATTTTAGTATAGTAACCTTTTCTCATAAAGAAATATGGTAGCAATGTTTTAGCTCACACATATACTATACTATAGTAGTGTGAGCTATGGTGATCCTAATTTTTTCGAGAAAAAAAAAGTTGCTCCGATTTCAAATTTTTTTATATATCTTTGCGTTTCAGATGATTTTGAAACTTTTTTGTTGCGCCGTCTGTCTGTCTGTCTGTCTGTATGTCTGTCTGTCTGTCTGTCTGTCTGTCTGTCTGTCTGTCTGTGTGTCTGTATGTCTGTCTGTAACGACCAACGCGCATAACTCAAAAACCGCTTGCCCGATTTTAATGAAATTTGGTACCCAGGCTGGGTTTTGGGTCGAGATGGTCCCATTTAAAAATGAACAAAATCCACCGAACACAAGCCAAATAAAAGGGTGGGGGTAGATTTCAAAAATTAGAGTTTATGAAAAAATATGGCGTGTGTGCTATCAAACGAAAGGTAATTGAGTTTGGAGTTAAACAAAATACATTTCAGTTTATTTAAAAAAAAAGGGGGGAGGGGGGGGTAAATTTCAAAAATTAGTGTTTAAGTGGAAATATGGCGTGTGTGATATCAAACGAAAGGTAATTGAGTCTGGAGTTAAACAAAATACATTTTAGTTTATTTAAAAACAGGGAGGGGGGGGTAAATTTCAAAAATTAGTGTTTAAGTGTAAATATGGCGTGTGTGATATCAAACGAAAGGTAATTGGGTCTGGAGTTAAACAAAATACATTTTAGTTTTAAAAAAAAGGGTGGGGGTAGATTTGAAAAATTAGAGTATAAGTCAAAACATGGCTTGTGTGGTATCAAACGAAAGGTAATTGAGTCTGGAGTTCAATAAAACATACTTCAGTTTTTAGTTATATTAGCTTTCACGTAGATACACTATAACTATAGTACCCAGTGTGAGCTTAGGTGCTCATAGATTGGCAGAGTATTTTTTAAGGATATGATTAAAAACATTTTACAGTACAGTGTAAGTACTTGAGAAAGCTGTGTGTTACTAGATTATTCTTTTAGTAGGTAGGTATAGTTAGTTCTGTTGGGAATGATACAGGAATGCTTGTAATGATTTTTCGGTATTATTAGAGAAATATAGCCAGGCTATAATTGTGCCAGGCATTATTTTAACACATTTACATTGAAAACTGACAGTTAATCGTTCAAAATTCATACCAAAGTCGAATTTAAAACTATCGTCGTTTATTTTCAATTAATAAAAAAAGGCACTATTTATTCCGGTTCATATAGTAAACAAAGGCCATGTGTTGAAAGATCACAGCTGATATTACAATGTGAAGGTGTCAAAATTGTGCCTGGCACAATTATAGCCTGGCTATATTTCAATAATTCTCTAATAATACCGAAAAACAATTACAAGCACATTCTTGTATCATTCCCAACAGAACTAACTATACCTATACCACGGATCACCTACCTACTAAAAGAATAATCTAGTAACACACAGCTTTATCAAGTACTTATACTGTACTGTAAAATGTTTTTAATCCTATCCTAAAAAAAAACATTGATGCCATCTTTCTTTATGAGAAAAGGTCACTATACTAAAACACACCAAAAAAATAATATGGAGACTAAAATAATAAAATATAATATAATATAATATAGTACCAAGGGTGGTTTACATAAACAATCAGGCTGACTAGGCAACAAGTACTTCTTAAGTTTTCTCTTAAACATATTATTTGATTTGCAATTTTTAATGTCTAATGGTAATTTGTTATACAATCTGATTTCTTTATAAAACAATGACATATCCTAATTCAGTTGAATAAAAATTGCTGTTATTTAACCTGGCTTTATTTCAATAATTTTTTTTTACGGTGCGCACTCGCAAGGAGATCCCTATCACGCTCGAGAAGCGGCAAGTGCGCGGAAATGTTGGTGTACGTTGGTTTTGAAAAGGTTCAGATTGTAACCTGCAGGGAAAAGTGTCGCAGGAAGCTTATTCCACAGCGATGCTTATTATCCAGAGATATATTATCCATTATGTAATAATAAGAAGTAAATAGTTATTAGTATTATAAGTTTGCGGCAAGTGCGCGGAAATGTTGGTGTACGTTGGTTTTGAAAAGGTTCAGATTGTAACCTGCAGGGAAAAGTGTCGCAGGAAGCTTATTCCACAGCGATGCTTATTATCCAGAGATATATTATCCATTATGTAATAATAAGAAGTAAATAGTTATTAGTATTATAAGTTTGGATTTGTTTTGTTATTGAAATACTGGTGTATGTATTAACATTTAAATGTATTTTTTATATTTATGTTTGTAATTTGAAATAGCATGATTTGCTAATAAAGATTTATTCAATTCAATTCAACATAGTAAACCATTTCTAACAACAAATGGCATTAGGAAAATACTAAGCGTTATGTGATAGACAATTTTCTCAAAGCTTTACGTAATTTATGAACGACCCCAATCGAACAGAATAAAATTAGTTTTAAATACAAATAGAAACATAGTCCGCGATTGCAGCGCTGTGCGCTACTGGAACTTGTTGGCTGCGCGGCCCTATCTTTTCGGCAGTCTCTTTTTTGTCTCTGACCAGTTGTATTATAATTACTAATTTATGTATATAATTTTAAAACTTTTAATATATATTTAAAAATGCAAAATAAAAAGTGAATGTATATTTTACACACTGAGTTATTTAAATTTTAATTTGGCGGCCCCTGAAAAATGACTATTAAGTTCTTTTGTTATACAACAGCATTTTAGGAATCAGAAATAATCAATCAAGTTTATATATATATAGTACGTAACATCAAAATAAAATACTTAAATTATTGCAACATGCTAGAGCACTTTTATATTTCAAAAAATATGCTACAGAATAAATAATATATCACATCAAGGTTTTTAAACACTTTTTGGTCACCCAAGAAGCCTCTGCTTGCTATGCACAGGGGGGTGTCAGTCATGTTGATGTGTCAGAAACTAGTACCATTATTTCTTGTTGATGTGCCTTATTGATATTTCGGGGCAAGTGCACTATCCGGACACACGATTTTTTGGAAAAAATAAAAATTACCTTAAAGTAGACCTTCTCAATAACGTTTTTCCAAAAAAAAATTTGCGGATTATCCAGTATTTTTTGAGAAAATAAATAAATAAAACCTTAAAAAACACGTACAAAACAGCGTTCTAATCTCACTTTTCATTCAAATTTGACTTCTTTGTTTTTCAACCCCATCAAAACAATATTTGCCAATATCTGTGGATTATATCGTGCAATGTTGCCACGTTTCCGCAAAAATAATCAAAATAAGGAAACAAATATTATTAAATCTGTTTTGATCACACCTAAAAAGATAAAATTAACCAAACTTAGTACAATGAAGCTTGTTGGCAATAAAGTGATATTCTATTAAAGTCACCCCAACCCAGCTCTACATAAACCAACCTAAACCAAACCTAGTACAACCTAACTAACCCCAACCCAGCTCTACCTAAACCAACCCAAACCGAACCCAACACAACCGAACGGAACCGATACGAACGGAACCCGAACGAAAACAAACCGAACCGAACAGAACCAACCGGTACCGAACCGAATTGAACCGATCCCAACCAAACCGAACCCAAACGGAACCGAGCCCAACTGAACCGAACGGAACCGAACCCGCATCTGAACCGAACGGAACCAACCTGAACCGAAACCAAACCGAACGGAACCAACCCGAACCGAACCGAACCAACCCGAACCGAACGAAACCAACCCGAACCGAAATGAACAGATCCCAACCGAACCGAACCCGAACGGAACCGAGCCCAACCGAACGGAACCAACCTGAAACAAACCCGAACCGAACAGAACCAACCCGAACCGAACCGATCCCAACCGAACCGAACTGAACAGCACCAACCCGAACCGATCCCAACCGAACCGAACTGAACCAAAACAAAACAAACCAACCCATCCCAACTGAACCCAAATCAAACCTAAATCAAGGCACCCCAGCTCTATCAAAATCAACCCAAACCCAACCTTTCTACAAATATAATGAAACTTATCCTGATCCAAGCCTTCCCTTTTAATTTATTGGTTAAAAAAATATGAATGCCAGAAAAAAGGGAAAATTAAATCAAAATATTTTATTTTATGCCTGTGATATGGCAACCTCGGATTTCCAGTCAGTCGGCTCAAAGAATAAAATAATTTTAAAAAGGCAAATTTTAATGCTCTTTATCATGACCTATTACATACTGACTGGTCAGCGCTGTTTAATTTGACAGATATAAATATTGCGTGCACTGCTTTTTATGATTCACTTTATTCAACCATCAACAAATGGGTCGCCAAATATACTCCTAAAGCTAAAGTTAAATATCCACCCTGGTACACCTATGAAATCAAAAAGAATATACGTCTAAAAAACAAACTTCACATAAAATATAAAAGAAACAAGGATTCTGCAACTTACCAAAGTTTTACTACTCTTCGGGCTAAAATTAAGAACGATATAAATACTGCATATCAACAATACCTTAATCATACAGAGCAACTGATTAACGAGGATCCCAATAAGTTGTGGGCTTACATTAATTCCAAACGTTCATCTGGGTCTCGGATACCTGATTCCATGGTTTATAGTGACACACAAATAGACGATACATCTCAAATTGCCTCTGCGTTTGCTGATTTCTTTCTTAAATCATTCAATCCACAGAGCGATTTGGCAAACATGTCGACAGATAAATCGACCATCCGGTCCTTTTCTGAGGAAGAAGTGCTCCAAACCTTAAAATCATCAAAGAATAAAATGACATGCGGTCCAGATCTTTTACCATCTTTCCTTATTAGGGATTGTTCCAACTTACTTGCTAAACCTCTCACATATCTCTATAATCTCTGTATCTCTACTCAATCCATTCCCAGTGTTTGGAAACGCTCCAAGGTTAGCCCTATTCACAAAAAATCAGATAAAACAGATATTACTAACTACAGGCCCATTACGATAATAAACAACTTCTTAAAATGCCTTGAAATTCTTGTACATAACAAACTTTTTCATCTAGTAAAAAACAGAATTTCCCCTTTACAGCATGGTTTTTTGAAAGGACGTTCTACAACAACCAACCTGGTGATCACCACACAAACTATTGCTGAAACACTAGATAGCTCTTCCCAATTGGACGTCATATACACTGACCTATCCAAAGCATTCGACAAGTTAGATCATCAGATCTTATTATCTAAACTTGAACTTTTTGGCTTTTCAGATAATCTCTTACAGTTTCTGAAATCATGGCTTTCAGATCGAATGCAATTTGTCTCAATAAATGGAATTGACTCTCCCGAATACATCTCATCTTCGGGAGTGCCTCAAGGGTCGGTGTTAGGACCATTATTATTCGACATCTTTATTAATGATGTGTGTGCTGAACTTAAGTCAATGACGCTACTGTATGCTGATGATCTCAAGCTTCTCCTTTGTATTGACTCACTGGAGGATTGCCAAAGTCTCCAAAAAGACTTGGATACACTTATCGCTTGGTGTACCATAAATAAACTATCCATGAACATAGACAAATGTCAAGTACTATCATTTACATTAAAAGCAAATCCAATTCTATATAACTACTCAATAAACCAAACATTTTTATCTAGACCTGACTCTCTTCGCGACCTAGGAATAATTTTTGACAAGAAATTATCCTTCACAAAGCATATTGAAACTATAACATCAGAAACGACTAAGACCTTGGGTTTTATTACCAGACTAAGCCGCGAATTTCAAAATATAAAAACTCTGAAAACATTGTTCTTCTCCTTTGTCAGGTCAAAATTCACATTGAAGATCTAGAAAGGGTTCAGCGAAGATTTCTTAAGTTACTTTACTTTAAAACTTATGGAATATATCCTCCTCAAGGTTTTGCAGAGGAAAATTTACTTGAAATGTTCGATATGCAATCCTTACCTAACAGGAGGAGCTATTTCTCTCAGGTATTTCTGTTTAAGGTCCTGCACAACCAAATCGACTGTCCTGATATATTAAGTAAAATTAATTCTCTAGTTTCTCGTTTGTCTTCACGTCAAAATCTGACATTCTTTTTACCAAGAGTTCGAACAAATAAATTACAGTTTTCTCCACTTCATGTTATGTGCAGAACTTATAATAAATGTAACAGAGACCTTGACATATTTAACACCACAATCTCAAAAATTCGTGGTTATTTTACAACGTCATTCCCCACTCTCTGATATAGTAAACATTCTGTCCATAATTTTTAATGTAGTTTTTATTTATTTTAAATTTAATTTTATAACGATGTCCTGTGTGTATTTTTATAATTATTTTACATTTAATGTTTTTTAACTTAGTTTATTGCTTGAGTATTTAGGTTGTGTAATTTTTAAGATTTTCCTGCTTTGTAATTGGGTTTTTTTCCTGTTAAGCAGTGTAATAATAAATAAATAAATAAATAAATAAAACCCCAGCAAATAGGCCAAAGTCTATAGTATATATGCCCAATATCCCTGTGTATGTGATTTTGTGTGCATTTTAGATAGAAATTGAAAAGTGTGATTTTATTAAAAAAACAATTTTTTTTTAATTTTCCGTACCTAAATCAGTTTCAAGATCGCTAAATTACTATTTTCAAAAAGAATCGTCATCAAAAAATGTCTCGTTTTAGTGTCCGGATAGTGCACCGAAACCGATATATTTCTTTATTAAAATGTTTGTTTGGTTTCCTTGTAAAGACATGACCTGTAACAAAAATAAAATAGGTGTATTAGTTTAAAAATAAACTTAAAAAATGCAGAATTATGAAAGACATTAATCCATTTGCTTTTAACTTATTTTATTTCTTAAATTATCTAGCTTTAATAAGTAGATAGGTACCTATAGATGCATTTTTATTTTGGACTATAGTTAGTAGTTAAGTACAACAGAAATATTTTCCAAAATTAAATATAGTAGATACTTATTGGCTAGAGTACAATAACTGAAGAAACTGAATAAGTTTTTGCCAAATAATATTTTTTAACAAAACACCCGAAACCAACAAAAGGGCTGTCTAACAAAACATATGATCAAATCCAAGATGTCTTCCATAGGACAAACAAACCGATTTCCCATAAGCCGTAATGTTAACAAAAACGTAAATTTTACAAAAACGACAAGAGCTTTAGCTCAAAAATTAATCAGTTTTAAGAATAGATCCTTTGTGCATATGGGAAAAATGCGTTTTTCTTAAAAATATTAAACTAAAGCGAGAAAATCTGAAATAAAAGGGACCATGTTTTCTTCAAAAAAGTAGGTTATATTTTTGTTTATTTTGGTTTTTTTTAACTTTTTTTCTAGTTTTTTCACTTATTTTGAATTATTACATGGGCGCACCAAGGGGGCGGGGGGCTAGGGGCCCGGACCCCTTCAAACCACATATTTTTTTAGATATTTTCCATATATTTCATGAATAAACAGAAAAAATAGCATAAAGTACATCATGAGACCTCTGGGGCCCCCCAAAGGTATCGGGCCCCCAAAGGTTTTTGAAGTTTTTTGACCAATGAATCAATGAACTATCAGCCCAAGGTAGGGGAAAGTAGTTCTATTCAAAGAGCTCACTTCAAGGCTCACTTAACAGAGACGAAATTGAAATAGACTAAACTTTTCTCATCAGATTCAGGTTTTCTATTAGGATCTTTTGTTGTACTTGACTAAACCTTTTGCTAAGTAATAGGCCTTCTATAGCGTTAAACTGTGAAAAATATTTCACTATGATTTTTAGGTTTAGACAAAGTTTAATTGTTTTAACCCTCCAGTAGTGACATGAAAAAGAGGCACAACTTACAGGTAGGTCAGTCCAACAGATCAATATGCACATATGAGTTCCAACCGAGGTTGGTCAAGCAAACTTCTAATAAGTACTTTACAAAATATGTTTATTTAAAAAAATATAAGTAAACATTATAAAAAAAAACTTGCAAAATTAAAATACAGGTTTTTCTTGTCATTGGCCTCACACACCGTACATCACCATATGATTTTCCATGAACTATAATACATAGGGCTTAAGTACGGTCAAACCTAAGGTTCATCAGCTCACAACAGTAAGTACTGTTCAAATTTTACAACAGTACAATATTCGCTGTTGTATTACTACTGTTACTATTACTTTTATTACTGTTTTTTTGTAACAATATTTGCTCAATTATGTATCTAAAAGTTTATGCAAATAAACATATACTCTACTCTACAATTGGGCGTAACAGCATATGACCCATTAGGAGTATTAGAACCCAAGTTTTTTTGAGAGAAATTGAAAAAAATATCTGAGAGAACTTATTTGTTTTTCTTGTGGTCATCAAAGTCAACAAAGATTACTTTTTTATCCATCTATTATTAATGATGCCATAAAAAATTAGCTCACACATATACTATACTATAGTAGTGTGAGCTATGGTGATCCTAATTTTTTCGAGAAAAAAAAAGTTGCTCGGATTTAAAAATTTTTTATATATCTTTGCGTTTCAGATGATTTTCAAACTTTTTTGTTGCGCCGTCTGTCTGTCTGTCTGTCTGTCTGTCTGTCTGTGTGTCTGTATGTCTGTCTGTAACGACCAACGCGCATAACTCAAAAACGGCTTGGCCGATTTTAATGAAATTTGGTACCTCGGCTGGGTCTTAGGTCGAGATGGTCCCATTTAAAAATGAACAAAATCCACCGAACACAAACCAAATAAAAGGGTGGGGGTAGATTTCAAAAATTAGAGTTTATGTGAAAATATGGCGTGTGTGATATTAAACGAAAGGTAATTGAGTCTGCAGTTAAACAAAATACATTTTAATTTATTTAAAAAAAAGGGTGGGGGTATATTTTAAAAATTAGAGTTTAAGTGAAAATATGGCGTGTGTGATATCAAACGAAAGGTAATTGAGTCCGGACTTTAACAAAATACATTTTAGTTTTTGTTTTTTTTAAGGGTGGGGGTAGATTTAAAAAATTTGAGTTTAAGTCAAAACATGGCTTGTGTGGTATCAAACAAAAGGTAATTTAGTCTGGAGTTGAATAAAATATATTTCAGTTTTTAGTTATATTAGCTCACACGTACACTATAACTATAGTACCTAGTGTGAGCTTAGGGGTCATATATTGGCAGAGTATTTTTTTTGGTAATAAGCTCAGAACAGTACCGGAGAAATTTCACAACATACCGGAGAAATTTCACAACAGGACTTGTAGTAGGTCCAGTCAGATACTATACAAATTTTACAGTGTACAAGTTTTAGGTGTCAAAAAGCATGGAAATAAAGGAAAATTTGCACCAAAATAGTTTAAGATAAAAAGAGGTTTGAGTTAGGGAGACTGTCAAATTCACCAGTTTATTCTTAACAGTTTTGAGGTCTGTAAAATAAATATTTATTAAAGAAAAAGAAACTTTGATGATACAGGACTTCACTCGACACTATACAGGACGCTACACTACCAAAAGTTTATTTAAGGTTCTGTAGGATGGTGTACAAATTATTCACACTTTAACCTCATAATGTTTTCCTTTTCTTTCTTCTCTGGACCCTTTTTTCAACCATCATTTTTAAAATTTTTCAACCGTTTTGAAACAATAATCCATTCAGGAGAGGCCCAGTCATGATCATTGCTGTATTCTAGTTTTGAAAGTTGCTTGCCTAGAATAGTAAAAAAATTATAGTGAAATATTTCTTACAGTTTAACACAATTCTATGTTACACTTCTGCAAAAGGTCCACTCAAGCACAAAAAAAGATCCCAATAGAAAATGTTGCCAAAATGGCAGTTACACATTTATCCAAAACAAACCTGACAAAAAACTTTCGAATATTTCAATTTATCCTCTGTTAAGTCAGGTAATGGAGCACTTATCCACTTTCTTTTCCCTTCTTTGAGCTGATACCTAGTTCATTTAAATCAAGATGATTTTTTAAGGTCAAAATACTTGGCATTCCATCAAAACTAACATTATCAAGCTCTCCCCAGCTGCCACAATTCATAACAGCACAGAAACTAATAATAATGATTCAAACTGAGTAAAAAACTGGAAAAAAAGTAAAAAAAAACAGAAGTAAATAAAAACATAACCTGACTTTTGAACAAAACATGGTTCCTTTTATTTGAGATTTACTGGCTTCAATTGATTTTTTTTAAGAAAAACGCATTTTTTCCATGTGTACAAAGGTTCAATACTTAAAACAGCATCTTTGTTGTAAATTAAATCGTTTCACTTTTTTAAAAAATTACGTTTTTGTTAACATATCTGTGGATTATATCGTGCAATGTTGCCACGTTTCCGCAAAAATAATCAAAATAAGGAAACAAATATTATTAAATCTGTTTTGATCACACCTAAAAAGATAAAATTAACCAAACTTAGTACAATGAAGCTTGTTGGCAATAAAGTGATATTCTATTAAAGTCACCCCAACCCAGCTCTACATAAACCAACCTAAACCAAACCTAGTACAACCTAACTAACCCCAACCCAGCTCTACCTAAACCAACCCAAACCGAACCCAACACAACCGAACGGAACCGATACGAACGGAACCCGAACGAAAACAAACCGAACCGAACAGAACCAACCGGTACCGAACCGAATTGAACCGATCCCAACCAAACCGAACCCAAACGGAACCGAGCCCAACTGAACCGAACGGAACCGAACCCGCATCTGAACCGAACGGAACCAACCTGAACCGAAACCAAACCGAACGGAACCAACCCGAACCGAACCGAACCAACCCGAACCGAACGAAACCAACCCGAACCGAAATGAACAGATCCCAACCGAACCGAACCCGAACGGAACCGAGCCCAACCGAACGGAACCAACCTGAAACAAACCCGAACCGAACAGAACCAACCCGAACCGAACCGATCCCAACCGAACCGAACTGAACAGCACCAACCCGAACCGATCCCAACCGAACCGAACTGAACCAAACTGAACCAAAACAAAACAAACCAACCCATCCCAACTGAACCCAAACCAAACCTAAATCAAGGCACCCCAGCTCTATCAAAATCAACCCAAACCCAACCTTTCTACAAATATAATGAAACTTATCCTGATCCAAGCCTTCCCTTTTAATTTATTGGTTAAAAAAATATGAATGCCAGAAAAAAGGGAAAATTAAATCAAAATATTTTATTTTATGCCTGTGATATGGCAACCTCGGATTTCCAGTCAGTCGGCTCAAAGAATAAAATAATTTTAAAAAGGCAAATTTTAATGCTCTTTATCATGACCTATTACATACTGACTGGTCAGCGCTGTTTAATTTGACAGATATAAATATTGCGTGCACTGCTTTTTATGATTCACTTTATTCAACCATCAACAAATGGGTCGCCAAATATACTCCTAAAGCTAAAGTTAAATATCCACCCTGGTACACCTATGAAATCAAAAAGAATATACGTCTAAAAAACAAACTTCACATAAAATATAAAAGAAACAAGGATTCTGCAACTTACCAAAGTTTTACTACTCTTCGGGCTAAAATTAAGAACGATATAAATACTGCATATCAACAATACCTTAATCATACAGAGCAACTGATTAACGAGGATCCCAATAAGTTGTGGGCTTACATTAATTCCAAACGTTCATCTGGGTCTCGGATACCTGATTCCATGGTTTATAGTGACACACAAATAGACGATACATCTCAAATTGCCTCTGCGTTTGCTGATTTCTTTCTTAAATCATTCAATCCACAGAGCGATTTGGCAAACATGTCGACAGATAAATCGACCATCCGGTCCTTTTCTGAGGAAGAAGTGCTCCAAACCTTAAAATCATCAAAGAATAAAATGACATGCGGTCCAGATCTTTTACCATCTTTCCTTATTAGGGATTGTTCCAACTTACTTGCTAAACCTCTCACATATCTCTATAATCTCTGTATCTCTACTCAATCCATTCCCAGTGTTTGGAAACGCTCCAAGGTTAGCCGTATTCACAAAAAATCAGATAAAACAGATATTACTAACTACAGGCCCATTACGATAATAAACAACTTCTTAAAATGCCTTGAAATTCTTGTACATAACAAACTTTTTCATCTAGTAAAAAACAGAATTTCCCCTTTACAGCATGGTTTTTTGAAAGGACGTTCTACAACAACCAACCTGGTGATCACCACACAAACTATTGCTGAAACACTAGATAGCTCTTCCCAATTGGACGTCATATACACTGACCTATCCAAAGCATTCGACAAGTTAGATCATCAGATCTTATTATCTAAACTTGAACTTTTTGGCTTTTCAGATAATCTCTTACAGTTTCTGAAATCATGGCTTTCAGATCGAATGCAATTTGTCTCAATAAATGGAATTGACTCTCCCGAATACATCTCATCTTCGGGAGTGCCTCAAGGGTCGGTGTTAGGACCATTATTATTCGACATCTTTATTAATGATGTGTGTGCTGAACTTAAGTCAATGACGCTACTGTATGCTGATGATCTCAAGCTTCTCCTTTGTATTGACTCACTGGAGGATTGCCAAAGTCTCCAAAAAGACTTGGATACACTTATCGCTTGGTGTACCATAAATAAACTATCCATGAACATAGACAAATGTCAAGTACTATCATTTACATTAAAAGCAAATCCAATTCTATATAACTACTCAATAAACCAAACATTTTTATCTAGACCTGACTCTCTTCGCGACCTAGGAATAATTTTTGACAAGAAATTATCCTTCACAAAGCATATTGAAACCATAACATCAGAAACGACTAAGACCTTGGGTTTTATTACCAGACTAAGCCGCGAATTTCAAAATATAAAAACTCTGAAAACATTGTTCTTCTCCTTTGTCAGGTCAAAATTCACATTGAAGATCTAGAAAGGGTTCAGCGAAGATTTCTTAAGTTACTTTACTTTAAAACTTATGGAATATATCCTCCTCAAGGTTTTGCAGAGGAAAATTTACTTGAAATGTTCGATATGCAATCCTTACCTAACAGGAGGAGCTATTTCTCTCAGGTATTTCTGTTTAAGGTCCTGCACAACCAAATCGACTGTCCTGATATATTAAGTAAAATTAATTCTCTAGTTTCTCGTTTGTCTTCACGTCAAAATCTGACATTCTTTTTACCAAGAGTTCGAACAAATAAATTACAGTTTTCTCCACTTCATGTTATGTGCAGAACTTATAATAAATGTAACAGAGACCTTGACATATTTAACACCACAATCTCAAAAATTCGTGGTTATTTTACAACGTCATTCCCCACTCTCTGATATAGTAAACATTCTGTCCATAATTTTTAATGTAGTTTTTATTTATTTTAAATTTAATTTTATAACGATGTCCTGTGTGTATTTTTATAATTATTTTACATTTAATGTTTTTTAACTTAGTTTATTGCTTGAGTATTTAGGTTGTGTAATTTTTAAGATTTTCCTGCTTTGTAATTGGGTTTTTTTCCTGTTAAGCAGTGTAATAATAAATAAATAAATAAATAAATAAAACCCCAGCAAATAGGCCAAAGTCTATAGTATATATGCCCAATATCCCTGTGTATGTGATTTTGTGTGCATTTTAGATAGAAATTGAAAAGTGTGATTTTATTAAAAAAACAATTTTTTTTTAATTTTCCGTACCTAAATCAGTTTCAAGATCGCTAAATTACTATTTTCAAAAAGAATCGTCATCAAAAAATGTCTCGTTTTAGTGTCCGGATAGTGCACCGAAACCGATATATTTCTTTATTAAAATGTTTGTTTGGTTTCCTTGTAAAGACATGACCTGTAACAAAAATAAAATAGGTGTATTAGTTTAAAAATAAACTTAAAAAATGCAGAATTATGAAAGACATTAATCCATTTGCTTTTAACTTATTTTATTTCTTAAATTATCTAGCTTTAATAAGTAGATAGGTACCTATAGATGCATTTTTATTTTGGACTATAGTTAGTAGTTAAGTACAACAGAAATATTTTCCAAAATTAAATATAGTAGATACTTACTGGCTAGAGTACAATAACTGAAGAAACTGAATAAGTTTTTGCCAAATAATATTTTTTAACAAAACACCCGAAACCAACAAAAGGGCTGTCTAACAAAACATATGATCAAATCCAAGATGTCTTCCATAGGACAAACAAACCGATTTCCCATAAGCCGTAATGTTAACAAAAACGTAAATTTTACAAAAACGACAAGAGCTTTAGCTCAAAAATTAATCAGTTTTAAGAATAGATCCTTTGTGCATATGGGAAAAATGCGTTTTTCTTAAAAATATTAAACTAAAGCGAGAAAATCTGAAATAAAAGGGACCATGTTTTCTTCAAAAAAGTAGGTTATATTTTTGTTTATTTTGGTTTTTTTTAACTTTTTTTCTAGTTTTTTCACTTATTTTGAATTATTACATGGGCGCACCAAGGGGGCGGGGGGCTAGGGGCCCGGACCCCTTCAAACCACATATTTTTTTAGATATTTTCCATATATTTCATGAATAAACAGAAAAAATAGCATAAAGTACATCATGAGACCTCTGGGGCCCCCCAAAGGTATCGGGCCCCCAAAGGTTTTTGAAGTTTTTTGACCAATGAATCAATGAACTATCAGCCCAAGGTAGGGGAAAGTACTTCTATTCAAAGAGCTCACTTCAAGGCTCACTTAACAGAGACGAAATTGAAATAGACTAAACTTTTCTCATCAGATTCAGGTTTTCTATTAGGATCTTTTGTTGTACTTGACTAAACCTTTTGCTAAGTAATAGGCCTTCTATAGCGTTAAACTGTGAAAAATATTTCACTATGATTTTTAGGTTTAGACAAAGTTTAATTGTTTTAACCCTCCAGTAGTGACATGAAAAAGAGGCACAACTTACAGGTAGGTCAGTCCAACAGATCAATATGCACATATGAGTTCCAACCGAGGTTGGTCAAGCAAACTTCTAATAAGTACTTTACAAAATATGTTTATTTAAAAAAATATAAGTAAACATTATAAAAAAAAACTTGCAAAATTAAAATACAGGTTTTTCTTGTCATTGGCCTCACACACCGTACATCACCATATGATTTTCCATGAACTATAATACATAGGGCTTAAGTACGGTCAAACCTAAGGTTCATCAGCTCACAACAGTAAGTACTGTTCAAATTTTACAACAGTACAATATTCGCTGTTGTATTACTACTGTTACTATTACTTTTATTACTGTTTTTTTGTAACAATATTTGCTCAATTATGTATCTAAAAGTTTATGCAAATAAACATATACTCTACTCTACAATTGGGCGTAACAGCATATGACCCATTAGGAGTATTAGAACCCAAGTTTTTTTGAGAGAAATTGAAAAAAATATCTGAGAGAACTTATTTGTTTTTCTTGTGGTCATCAAGATCAACAAAGATTACTTTTTTATCCATCTATTATTAATGATGCCATAAAAAATTAGCTCACACATATACTATACTATAGTAGTGTGAGCTATGGTGATCCTAATTTTTTCGAGAAAAAAAAAGTTGCTCGGATTTAAAAATTTTTTATATATCTTTGCGTTTCAGATGATTTTCAAACTTTTTTGTTGCGCCGTCTGTCTGTCTGTCTGTCTGTCTGTATGTCTGTCTGTCTGTCTGTCTGTCTGTATGTCTGTCTGTAACGACCAACGCGCATAACTCAAAAACGGCTTGGCCGATTTTAATGAAATTTGGTACCTAGGCTGGGTCTTAGGTCGAGATGGTCCCATTTAAAAATGAACAAAATCCACCGAACACAAACCAAATAAAAGGGTGGGGGTAGATTTCAAAAATTAGAGTTTATGTGAAAATATGGCGTGTGTGATATTAAACGAAAGGTAATTGAGTCTGCAGTTAAACAAAATACATTTTAATTTATTTAAAAAAAAGGGTGGGGGTATATTTTAAAAATTAGAGTTTAAGTGAAAATATGGCGTGTGTGATATCAAACGAAAGGTAATTGAGTCCGGACTTTAACAAAATACATTTTAGTTTTTGTTTTTTTTAAGGGTGGGGGTAGATTTAAAAAATTTGAGTTTAAGTCAAAACATGGCTTGTGTGGTATCAAACAAAAGGTAATTTAGTCTGGAGTTGAATAAAATATATTTCAGTTTTTAGTTATATTAGCTCACACGTACACTATAACTATAGTACCTAGTGTGAGCTTAGGGGTCATATATTGGCAGAGTATTTTTTTTGGTAATAAGCTCAGAACAGTACCGGAGAAATTTCACAACATACCGGAGAAATTTCACAACAGGACTTGTAGTAGGTCCAGTCAGATACTATACAAATTTTACAGTGTACAAGTTTTAGGTGTCAAAAAGCATGGAAATAAAGGAAAATTTGCACCAAAATAGTTTAAGATAAAAAGAGGTTTGAGTTAGGGAGACTGTCAAATTCACCAGTTTATTCTTAACAGTTTTGAGGTCTGTAAAATAAATATTTATTAAAGAAAAAGAAACTTTGATGATACAGGACTTCACTCGACACTATACAGGACGCTACACTACCAAAAGTTTATTTAAGGTTCTGTAGGATGGTGTACAAATTATTCACACTTTAACCTCATAATGTTTTCCTTTTCTTTCTTCTCTGGACCCTTTTTTCAACCATCATTTTTAAAATTTTTCAACCGTTTTGAAACAATAATCCATTCAGGAGAGGCCCAGTCATGATCATTGCTGTATTCTAGTTTTGAAAGTTGCTTGCCTAGAATAGTAAAAAAATTATAGTGAAATATTTCTTACAGTTTAACACAATTCTATGTTACACTTCTGCAAAAGGTCCACTCAAGCACAAAAAAAGATCCCAATAGAAAATGTTGCCAAAATGGCAGTTACACATTTATCCAAAACAAACCTGACAAAAAACTTTCGAATATTTCAATTTATCCTCTGTTAAGTCAGGTAATGGAGCACTTATCCACTTTCTTTTCCCTTCTTTGAGCTGATACCTAGTTCATTTAAATCAAGATGATTTTTTAAGGTCAAAATACTTGGCATTCCATCAAAACTAACATTATCAAGCTCTCCCCAGCTGCCACAATTCATAACAGCACAGAAACTAATAATAATGATTCAAACTGAGTAAAAAACTGGAAAAAAAGTAAAAAAAAACAGAAGTAAATAAAAACATAACCTGACTTTTGAACAAAACATGGTTCCTTTTATTTGAGATTTACTGGCTTCAATTGATTTTTTTTAAGAAAAACGCATTTTTTCCATGTGTACAAAGGTTCAATACTTAAAACAGCATCTTTGTTGTAAATTAAATCGTTTCACTTTTTTAAAAAATTACGTTTTTGTTAACATTACGGCTTATGGGAAATCGGTTTGTTTGTCCTATGGAAGACATCTTGGATTTGATCATATGTTTTGTTAGACAGCCCTATACAAAAAAACATATGATTATAACCACAAAATGTCAAAAATTCCACAGACTATTAAATAAGAAGGGAAAACTTAGATGGTCGATTGTTACCAGCATTGCCAACCTGCGAGTTTCGGAGCTCTGGGTTAAAATCGCGTGGATAAACACTTTTCTCTTTAACTCGAGGGTTACCCCAAGGTCAGAGTTGGCCCAGGGCTAGCTAACACGAAGAGATACCCCGCCATTGATAAACCGGCCCTAGGGGCCGGTTTATCAATGGCGGGGTATGTCTTCGTGTTAGCTAGCCCTCACAGAGAAAATAATAAGGGCCGGTTTATCAATGGAGGAGTATCTCGTCGTGTTAGCTAGCCCAAGGCCAACTCTAACCTTGGGATAACCCTCGAGCTAAAGAGAAAAGTGTTTATCCACATCATTTGAACCCAGAGCTCCCAAACTCGTAGGTTGGCAATGCTGATAACAATCGACCATCTAAGTTTTCCCTTCTTATTTGATAGTCTATGGTATTTTGGACATTTTGTGGTTATAATCATATGTTTTGGTTTTGGGCGTTTTATTTAAAAAAATTATTTGAAAAAATTTTATTCACCCAGGGTTATCAAAACGGATATATTTTTGATTCACCTTCTTCATTTATTGTATGAAAATAGTTTAGCTCCATAAAAATTAGCATGTAGCTCCAAATTTGTAAATTGTTTCTGTTGTACTTGTACCTACTTGTACTTAAAATCAAAATGCATCTATAGATACCTATCGACCTATTAAAGCTAGATTTATACATTACATAATTTAAGAGATAAAATGAGTTAAAAGCTAATGGATTAATGTCCATATTGGATCATGCTGCATTTTTTAACTTTATTTTTAAACTACTACACCTATTTTATGTTTGTTACAGATCATGTCTTTGCAAGGAAACAAATAAACTTCTCTAAACTTGGGCATTCAAATGAAGAAATATTAACAAGGTACGTCAACAAGAAATAATGGTACTAGTTTCTGGCACATGAAACTGTTATCCCGGAATGACTGATTTACAAACACCCTGTGCAGACCAAGAGGTTTCCTGGCTAACCAGAAGTTGTTTTAAAACCTTCATTTTATATATTATTTATTCTGTAGCATATATTTTTATTAATTATAAAAGTGCTCTTTCAGTATTTTATTTTGATCTTACTCTGTAAGTTAATTGTTGATTATTTCTGATTCCTAAAACACTGTTGTATAACAAAAGTCATTTTTCAGGGGCCCCCAAATAAACATTTGAAAACTCAGTGTTTGAAGTACATTCACTTTTTATTTTGCATTTTTAAATAAATATAAAAAGTTTTAAAACTATATACATAAATTAGAATTATAATAAAACTGGTACACATATTGATGATGATTCATATGTGAATGGGCCTTGCAGCCCCCTCACTGTGACCACCAGAGGGTCTGTATTGTGGCTCGGTACAAATAGTAGGTATAGCTCTGTTGGCGGGTGGGATATTTATTGGGTTATTCATGGAGTGCTTTTCTATTAAACATTATCTTGCTCATAGAAAAAATATTTGAGGCTTGCTTGGTAGACTGCTCCCATTGCAAAAATCTCCATGTCTGTGGGGAATTCCATCATCTCAGCCTCACACCATATGAAGTATCGCCACTGCTGTTTTTTTAAAAATTTCGGAACATCGTATTTAACACAGTACACAATAATTTATATGTTATGCTTTTGAGAAAAATCAACCAAAATAAAAAAAAAACACTTTAAAATAATTCAAAATTTTATGGTTAAATCATAGCTAAATACGTTACCCTGCCGTCCGAGCGCGAGTCAAGTTAGCCTAGGGTTAACCCTCGAGTTTGCAGTTAACCTTGGATGGATAAACACTTTTGACAACTTTAGCCCCGGGCTATCTCTAACTCGAGGAGTATCCCTCCATTGATAAACCTGTCCTAAAAGAGTGCTTAATTCTATGGTTCAAAAGCGGCAACAAGTTTACGCTAGCGCCACCCTTGGCTACTGGAAGAATTAAGAATGCGCGGTCGGGCTCGGCGGGCTTTTTAAATAGATTTTTTTCTTAGTAAAGCTGCTATTTTTGAGGTCATGCTAATTTCATGTATACGAAAAGAATTTGGATATCAAAAATATATTAATTTTAGTCATGTCAACCTGTAAGATATCCAAACTTTTTCCGCATACGTAAAAATTTCCATGACCTCGAAAATGTAATACTTAAATAAAAAACAATGTTTTATAAAAAACGTAATATTTATTTTTTTAGAAATGAGAATTGTTTTAGAAAAATCTAAAAATATTTAACAAATATAATGTTTTTATATATAATAGTTAAACATGTACCACCTAATAATCCTTAATAAAACCAATATTTAAAAAAAATAAGAACACACTTTTACAGTCTTCAATTTTCTAATTTCTGGGTTCATGTGGAATTGCTCAAATGTTGTAATGTAATTTTCATATATTCTTCACAAAATCCATTTTTTAGTTTTTTAATAATGATGTTATCCCATTGTTGATTGTTGCATTGGATGACTAAAAACCAAAAAAAAACTGCCAAGGGACTCATAATAGTAGGTATTTTATACAGGTGTTAATAAAGTATGCAGCCAAACTTCAGAGGATTATCTTGAGTGATTTTAAGAAAAAAAACTTTGTATAACCATGCTTAGTTTTTGAGATATGGGTTATTAAAATATTAGTTTTTTGTTTGCTTTTTATTTATAACTCGTGCAGTTTTTGAGATATTTAGCTCAAATCTGGAACATGTATTTTGTTACAAGGTATACATCATTAAGCATGTCAAATATTAGGAAAAAACTACAGGGTGATCATTTTTCCGCGGTTATGCCCCCTTTTTTTCCCCAGAACTTTTTTGCAGTAAGTCACTGGCAGATTCAAAAATGTAAAATGAATTCCTTATTTTATTCAGAAATTTTTTGATCTGCAATATTTTTATCTCTAAACATTTTTCAGAAAAAAAAAACAAAATAAAATAACTTGTATCTTCAATTGCTATTTAGAAATTACATAAAACTCGCATAAAACTAAAATAATGCAGGGTAAAAATTTTCCTTTTTTGTCTTTTCTTGGAAACAGTTAGAGTTATAAACAATTGCAGAAGATCAAAAAGTTTCTGAGTAAAACAAAGAATCTATTTGAATCTACCATTGGCTTACTGCAAAAAAGTTCTGGGGGAAAAGGGGGCATGACTCCTGAAAAAATTTCACCCTGTAGTTTTTTCCTGATATTTGGCAAGCTTAATGATGTATGCCTTGCAGCTAAACACATGTTCCAAATTTGAGCAAAACATCGCAAAAGCATTTCCTAAAAAAATTAATTTTGCTTTCTAATTTCTTTTCTGAACAGGGGCGTCGCTAAGAGGGGATGGGAGGGAGTCCCTCCCCAAAATATTAAATTTTAGCAAAAGTAGAAAATCAGAAATAAAATTTTAGGTAGAAAGATTTTTGGAGGCAAAATAAAAAAAAAATTGAGTGAGGACCCTTTTTTCTGTTATTAACTTTTTCTCTGTAAAACCAAAAAAAATTGAGTAAACAGTTTTTGGACAAAAACTAAAAAAAAAATTGGGTGGTAACAAATTTTTTGGATAGTTTAAAAAAAAAATTATTAGTTAGGAAAGGTGGCTGTTGCCTCCCCCACCCAATAAGCCTTCGTGTCGACTCTGTCTGAAATATGTGTTTATATGTAATATAATTTCAGGGGCTAACCAAATTTTTAAGGAGGAGCTTAGCTCTTGAAGCTCTGCCCTAAGTACACTTTGGGCCTATTCTTAAATTATGTAGTTGACCCACCTCTCCCCTCTGTACAGAATTTTCAAGAAACAAAATACATTAAAAAAAAGTTATGTGTAATACAAGGCCAAACCCTGCTCCCCCTTTAAGCATTACTTTTGAACATATAATTATATGTTAAATGGCATTATGTATTTTAAGAATAGGCCCTAGTATGGGTGTGGAAAGAGACAGAACTTATTAACCAATATTTCTCTATTACTTACCTAAATGAAAAAACATTTGCAACCAAGCAGTGTGTACTCAATGTGATGTAATGATCCATACAAATCCATAATGTTTGTGTACCTAAAATGTAAAAGCAATAGCTAGAATTATATTCAAACACTAAACTAAAAGACAGAAGCCTAAGGATTTTTAGACATTTTCCATATATTTCATGAATAAAAAAATTAAAAATGTGAAGATATGACATAACTGAGTCTCGGGTCCCCCCAAGACCTATTCTTGGGTGCACTACTGACTAAAATATCTACTCAAACTAAAAATGGAAAATGCTGAAAAGGCAATACATCAATAATAATAAAATTATATGGAAAATGACCCATAAGAAGGTGCAGATCTACGGGAGGGGAAATTCCCCCCCCCCCCAAATCTCAAACTATATTAAGTTTTTACATACAGAATACACATACTGGTCACTATGCAAAACAGTTTTATGCAATATTCATTATGATATCTACCCCCCCTAAATAAAGTTCCTAGATCCACCCCTGCCATAACTGAGGGGTGAACAGCTGAACAAAATTTGTACACCATCCTACAGGACTCAAATAAATTCTTGGCCCTGTAGTGTATTTTAGTGTCCTGTGGAGTGCTATCCAGTCCTGTTAAAAAAATTTGTATACCTACTGTGGACAGATGATCACCCCTCCCTAACACACACAGTCTTTTTCCTCGAGGTTACTAGTCACTCCTATAAGTAACTCGAAATGACATCACAGTTACTTGGAGTGACCAGTTGTATGACATCACCGGTCAGTGACATGATTTTTCTCTAAATTCATTGTAAAATACACTTCAATTTTAAAGATTTTGGAATTACCAAGTTTGAAATATAAACGAACACACTTAACCTTAAAATTTTGAAGCAGCCACTTCTGCTAAGCTGGTGAGCCTGTGTGGTTACTTGTGATGTCATGTTTAGTGTTACTCAACGAGGAAAAACCTAAAATGAGTAACCAGGTTACCTGGTTACTTGGAGGAAAAAGGCTTACAATGCACCAATACTAAGTTGACACATTTTATCTCAAACCAATGTATATGTTCAGTGTCAATCTGTATATATTAGCCTGGCCCCAAAGGATAAAATAATTAAAAAGCCTTAAAAACTTCTGTTTTTTTATTAAGAAGCATTAAAGCAGAACTTATAACTATCAATGGCAAAGAAATCAGCCTTAAAAATGGGAAACAAAATGATTGAAGGGAATACCCGAAAATCTTCTTGAAAAACATGAATAAACTTTTAGAATAACAAGTATATAAATCGACCCTAACTTATATAACATAAATTATCTTTCTTATCTTGTCTTAGGTACAAAACAAGAATAGTTTTGTCTGATAACACACGCTTTAACACAAAACAGATCTCCTTTGTAGTGAAAAAGTTATTTCGTAGCAAAATTTTTGCATCCGAAAATTCCAGAAAAACAAACCAAGAATTTGAGGTTAGATCTGACTCGACTGCGTTTACAATATACTTGTAACTTGCTTTTAAAAATGACTTGCAATTTGTAATATGGGTAGAATACTTGTATTATTTATTTATTTTTTTGGTTGCAACATTGATTGATGAATGTTACAGATGTTCATACCTATGCAACAAGTAATAACAGCAATTTTTATTTAAATAGTATAAATACTGAATTAGGATATAAGTCATTGTTTTATAAAGGAACCAGATTATATAACAAATTACCATTAGACATACCAGGGCTATCAAAATGGACGGGCCACGATCCTCCACTTTGTTGACGTCACATCCGGGGCTGATTTTTTTTTGATGGTCACGTTACGACACAGCTGATTGTCTTTAACATATTGAAGTTGGAATGACGGTTCATGGATATTTGATTTTTTTTTTTAATAAAGCCGTTTTTGAGATTGTTTTTACTATATTCTCGCAGAACAATTTTTTTTAAATGTATAGTAAGTCCTAATTTTTCATAGCCGCTTCATTAACTCACACAAAAATTAAGTTTAAAGTAGAAGCGAATGTGACAATCACATATGACAAAGTTAAATACATGTCAAATATAACAGTTGGCATGTGGTATATGGCGGGTAATTTGAATTCAAAATAAGGAATGCTAAATCTTGAAGATTTAAACCTTTTAATCATGTTGCTTCCTTACAAACCTTTGGTGGAATATCGGGATGGTGTCTGAGAATATTTCACTGAAATTTTACGGAAATCTGTAGTGCGATTTTGAAAATATCATAAAAAAACGTCTGACCTCCCATAAGACCCAATGTAAAATTCAGCCCCGGGAGAACAGCTGATTTTTTCAGGGTCGTGGCCTCTATTTTTGTGTTGGCCTTGGACATACATTAAAAATTGCAAATCAAATAATATGTTTAAGAGAAAACTTAAGAAGTACTTGTTGCCTAGTCAGCCTGATTGTTTAAGTAAACCCTTGGTACCATATTATATTACATTATATTATATTATATTTTGTTATTTTAGTCTCCATATTATTTTCTTGGTGTGTTTTAGTATAGTAACCTTTTCTCATAAAGAAATATGCACAGATTAGGTAAATAAGTATGAAATATTGTGGCAATGTTTTTTTTAGGATAGGATTAAATACATTTTACAGTACACTGTAAGTACTTAATAAAGCTGTGTGTTACTAGATTATTCTTTTAGTAGGTAGGTATAGTTAGTTCTGTTGGGAATGATACAGGAATGCTTATAATGGTGTTTCGGTATTATTAGAAAAATATAGCCAGGCTATAATTGTGCCAGGCACTATTTTGACACATTCACATTGAAAACTGATAGTTAATCCTTCAAAATTCACACCAAAGTCGAATTTAAAACTATCGTCGTTTATTTTCAATTAATAAAAGAAGGCACTATTTATTCCAGTTCATATATAGTAAACAAAGGCCATGTGTTGAAAAATCACAGCTGATATTACAATGTGAAGGTGTCAAAATTTTGCCTGGCACAATTATAGCGTGGCTATATTCAAATAATTCTCTAATAATACCGATACAAGCATTCCTGTATCATTCCCAACAGAACTAACTATACCTACCTACTAAAAGAATATTCTAGTAACACACAGCTTTATCAAGTACTTACACTGTACTGTAGAATGTTTTACATCCTATCCTAAAAAAAACATTGATACCATATTTCTTTATGAGAAAAGGTTACTATACTAAAACACACCAAAAAAATTATATGGAGACTAAAATAACAAAACAATATAATATAATATGGTACCAAGGGTTTACATAAACAATCAGGCTTACAGGCTGACTAGGCAACAAGTACTTCTTAAGTTTTCTCTTAAACATATTATTTGATTTGCAATTTTTGATGTCTAATGGTAATTTGTTATACAATCTGATTCCTTTATAAAACAATGACTTATATCCTAATTCAGTATTTAGGTATTTATACTATTTAAATAAAAATTTATGTTATTGAACCTGGCTTTATTTCAATAATTATCCATTATGTAATAATAAGAAGTAAATAGTTATTAGTTTTATAAGTTTGGATTTGTTATGTTATAGAAATACTGGTGTATTTATTAACGTTTAAATGTATTTTTTATATTTATGTTTGTAATTTGAAATAGCATGATTTGTTAATAAAGATTTATTCAATTCACCATAGTGAACCATTTCTAACAAAAAATGGCATTAGGAAAATACTAAGCGTTATGTGATAGACAATTTTCTCAAACCTTTACGTAATTTATGAACGACCCCAATCGAACAGAATAAAATTAGTTTTAAATACAAATAGAAATATAGTCCGCGATTGCAGCGCTGTGCGCTACTGGAACTTGTTGGCTGCGCACAAGGACTGTACAGTCCTTGGGCTGCGCAGACGTATCTTTTCGGCAGTCTCAAGAAAAGTGTTTATCCACGCAAGGCCAACACAAAAATAGAGGCCACGACCCTGAAAAAATCAGCTGTTCTCCCGGGGCTGAATTTTACATTGGGTCTTATGGGAGGTCAGAGGTTTTTTTATGATATTTTCAAAATGGCACTACAGATTTCCGCAAAATTTCAGTGAAATATTCTCAGACACCATCCCGATATTCCACCAAAGGTTTGTAAGGAAGCAACATGATTAAAAGGTTAAAATCTTCAAGATTTAGCATTCCTTATTTTGAATTCAAATTACCCGCCATGTACCACATGCCAACTGTTATATTTGACATGTATTTGAATTTGTCATATGTGATTGTCACATTCGCTTCTGCTTTAAACTTAATTTTTGTATGAGCTAATGAAGCGGCTATGAAAAATTAGGGCTTACTATACATTTAAAAAAAAATTGCTCTGCCAGAATAAAGTAAAAACAATCTCAAAAACGGCTTTATTTAAAATAAAATCAAATATCCATGAACCGTCATTCCAACTTCAATATTTGAAAGACAATCAGCTGTGTCGTAACGTGACCATCAAAAAAAAAATCAGCCCCGGATGTGACGTCAACAAAGTGGAGGATCGTGGCCCGTCCATTTTGATAGCCCTGATCCACGTGATTTTAACCCAGAGCTCCGAAACTCGCAGGTTGGCAATGCTGGTAACAATCGACCATCTAAGTTTTCCCTTCTTATTTAATAGTCTGTGGAATTTTTGACATTTTGTGGTTATAATCATATGTTTTTTGTATTGTTGGTTTCGGCTGTTTTGTTAAAAAATATTATTTGGCAAAAACTTATTCAGTTTCTTCAGTTATTGTACTCTAGCCAGTAAGTATCTACTATATGTATGATGAAAATAATTTAGCTACATTAAAATTAGCATGTAGTTCCAACTTTGTAAATTATTTCTGTTGTACTTAACGGGTCTACTACGTTATACCTCGATGCTTGAAAATGGGTGTTTCTTTTTTTAATGATAAGTTGAGGTCGTTTTATACTGTTTTCAAGAAAAAAAAATGCGGATTTTTCGCATTTTTTAAAGAAATTTCAAAATTAAAAAATTAGTAAAAACTCATACAAATTGCTATAGAAATAATTTATTTGACGTTTGTAATTTCGAGAAAGAGAGGGACGGCTCACAATCGACGGAGCTTTAAATAAATGGTAATTTAGCTAAAAATAAGGTGACCAACTGTCTGGCAAGAGGCGATAAAAAGTTTTTAAGAAATGTATTTACGCATAGAAAAATGGTTACACCATATTTTTGAAATCTAACGTTCAACATTTTAATTTGTCGCGCATTTATGACTCCGTAAAATCGTCCAAAATCGTCTATTGAGCATTTATAATGAAAAAAATGATGATGATTTACAGAAATTCAGCAGTTCGGTTTAGTCGGGTCGATCTTAGATTAGGTTGGCTGTGTCTTAAAGTAATTCAGCAGGAGTCGGCCGCGCCGACTCCTGCTGAATTACTTTAAGACCCAACAAACCTAACCTAAAACCAAACCGAACGGAACTTAACTGAATCACACTGAACCAAACCGAACCGAACTAAACCAAAACGAACGGAACCGAACCAAACCGAACCGAACCGAACCAGAGTGAACGGAACCGAACCGAACCGAACCGCACAAGCAATCAGCAAGAATCGGCTGCGCCGATTCTTGTTGAATAGTTCTAACTAAAAAGTTTCCTATAATTTGGGCTTTAACCCTCAGATGCACCGTAACAAGGCTTTGTTAATCCATTCTCCATCTTTGTTGTTTTGTATGTGAGCAACAAGGACTTAATCGCGATTAAATCCATGATCGCGCTTCAGTGCTTACGGTGCATCTGAGGGTAAGTCAGCGTAAGCAAATTCAATTGGGAAATTTGAAATGGCCGAATGACCTGGAAAGTGACGGCCAAGCAAAAACTTTCTATCAATGTGTCAAAACATCTGTGGGAAGGTCAACTGTACAAATTTTCAAAATTATGTGAAAAAACCGAGAAAAAACACGAAAAACTAGGTAGGTAATTAATTTAAAATTGTTAAATTATCAATCCTACGCTAATTTATAAATTCGAAAATTTGACGATGCAGTGATAGAAATTGATTTTTTTCAACTAAAACAAGTCAAAGAAAATCACTATGTAACGTTTTTAAAAAAATTATTTAAAAAAAAACCATACTTTTTTTTTAATTTCCCGTATCCAAATCGACTAAAAATAGTCCAAAGAATCATTTTCATACAAAAAAATCGTTATATAGGGCGTTTTGACGAGCGAGGTATAACGTAGTAGAACCTACTTAACTACTAACTATAGTCTAAAATAAAAATGCATCTATAGGTACCTATCTACCTATTAAAGCTAGATAATTTAAGAGATAAAATAAGTTAAAAGCAAATGGATTAATGTCTTTCATAATTCTGCATTTTTTAAGCTTATTTTTAAACTAATACACTTATTTTATTTTTGTTACAGGTCATGTCTTTACAAGGAAACCAAACAAACATTTTAATAAAGAAATATACCGGTTTCAGTGCACTATCCGGACACTAAAACGAGACATTTTTTGATGACGATTCTTAAAAAAATAGTTTTTTTAATAAAAAACACACTTTTCAATTTCTATTTAAAATGCACACAAAATCACATACACAGGGATATTGGGCATATATACTATGGACTTTGGGCCATTTGCGGGGGTTTTATTCTTAAATTGCCTGCCTTTGAGCCGACTGACTGGAAATGCGAGGTTGCCACATCACAGGCATAAAATAAAATATTTTGATTTAATTTTCCCTTCTTTCTGGCATTCATTGATTTTTAACCAATAAATTAAAAGGGAAGGCTTGGATCAGGATAAGTTTCATTATATTTGTAGAAAGGTTGGGTTTGGGTTGATTTTGGTAGAGCTGGGATGCCTTAATTTAGGTTTGGTTTGGGTTCAGTTGGGATGGGTTGGTTTGTTTTATTTTGTTTTGGTTCAGTTTGGTTCGGTTGGGATCGGTTCGGGTTCGTTCTGTTCGGTTCGGTTGGTTCCGTTCGGTTCGGGTGCGGGTTCGGTTTGGTTCGGGCTCGGTTCCTTTCGGGTTCGGTTCGGTTGGGATCGGTTCGGTTCGGGTGGGTTCCGTTCGGTTCGGTTTCGGTTCAGGTTGGTTCCGTTCGGTTGGGCTCGGTTCCGTTCGTGTTCGGTTTGGTTGGGATCAGTTCGGTTCGGGTTGGTTCCGTTCGGTTCGGGTTGGTTCGGTTCGGGTTGGTTCCGTTCGGTTCAGGTTGGTTCCGTTCGGTTCAGATGCGGGTTCGGTTCCGTTCGGTTCAGTTGGGCTCGGTTCCGTTTGGGTTCGGTTTGGTTGGGATCGGTTCAATTCGGTTCGGTACCGGTTGGTTCTGTTCGGTTCGGTTTGTTTTCGTTCGGGTTCCGTTCGTGTCGGTTCCGTTCGGTTGTGTTGGGTTCGGTTTGGGTTGGTTTAGGTAGAGCTGGGTTGGGGTTAGTTAGGTTGTACTAGGTTTGGTTTAGGTTGGTTTATGTAGAGCTGGGTTGGGGTGACTTTAATAGAATATCACTTTATTGCCAACAAGCGTCATTGTACTAAGTTTGGTTAATTTTATCTTTTTAGGTGTGATCAAAACAGATTTAATAATTCAAAATTGTTTTAGTTGGGTTATAGGGGTGAAGACGGTTAGGTGAAAAAAAATTTTTTTTAATCTCTAGTTCCACAGAATCTTGGTGGTTGTAATTTAATGTAGATGCAGCAAGTTTCCTTTAGAAATAAGTATTTAAAAATAAAAGGTATATAGATAGTGAAAATGTTAAAATGTTCCGTTGTGCATTGTATGTTTCTTGTATGTAATTTTGTATTGTTTTATCAATTTTATAACTGGTTTTATGTCAATTTTATGCATATGTAATACTCATAAAAAAAAAACCAATCATAGAAATAATTTTAAAATAGGATAAGCACATTAAAATATTAAGTTTTTTTAACAAATTTTAACAAGTTTTCTAGAAGTTTTTAACAAATTTTAAAACTGTGTGTCAATGTTTTATTTTGGGTGGATTTAGCATATAGGGTCAAAATAAACATTGTGCTGAGTTTTTGAACAGACCCAATGAAATCAGTCACGTTTTATTAATTTAACATCTTCGTTACCACTTAGTTAGATTTCAGTGCCCCATACATACATAACCTCACAGAAGTGTATAATTAGCTTGTCTAACGAACTGTCACGATCAGCTGTTTTTCGATCCAAGATGGTCGCCATGGGACAGACAAAGCGTTTTCCCATAAGCCGCAATGTTAACAAAAACGTAATTTTTAAAAAAAGTGAAACGATTTAACTTACAACAAAGATGCTGTTTTAAGTATTGAACCTTTGTACACATGGGAAAAATGCGTTTTTCTTAAAAAAAATCAATTGAAGCCAGTAAATCTCAAATAAAAGGGACCATGTTTTGTTCAAAAGTCAGGTTATGTTTTTATTTACTTTTGTTTTTTTTTACTTTTTTTCCAGTTTTTTACTCAGTTTGAATCATTATTCTTAGTTTCTGTGCTGTTATGAATTGTGGCAGCTGGGGAGAGCTTGATAATGTTAGTTTTGATGGAATGCCAAGTATTTTGACCTTAAAAAATCATCTTGATTTAAATGAACTAGGTATCAGCTCAAAGAAGGGAAAAGAAAGTGGATAAGTGCTCTATTACCTGACTTAACAGAGGATAAATTGAAATATTCGAAAGTTTTTTGTCAGGTTTGTTTTGGATAAATGTGCAACTGCCATTTTGGCAACATTTTCTATTGGGATCTTTTTTTGTGCTTGAGTGGACCTTTTGCAGAAGTGTAACATAGAATTGTGTTAAACTGTAAGAAATATTTCACTATGATTTTTTTACTATTCTAGGCAAGCAACTTTCAAAACTAGAATACAGCAATGATCATGACTGGGTCTCTCCTGAATGGATTATTGTTTCAAAACAGTTGAAAAATTTTAAAAATGATGGTTGAAAAAAGGGTCCTGAGAAGAAAGAAAAGGAAAACAATATGAGGTTAAAGTGTGAATAATGAGCTGAACCAAATTTGTACACCATCCTACAGAACCTTAAATAAACTTTTGGTAGTGTATCATCCTGTATAGTGTCGAGTGAAGTCGTGTATCATCAAAGTTTCTTTTTCTTTAATAAATATTTATTTTACAGAAATCAAAACAGTTTAGAATAAACTGGTGAGTTTGACAGTCTCCCTAACTCAAACCTCTTTTTATCTTAAACTATTTTGCTGCAAATTTTCCTTTATTTCCATGCTTTTTGACACCTAAAACTTGTACACCGTAAAATTTGTATAGTATCTGACTGGACCTACTACAAGTCCTGTTGTGAAATTTCTCCGGTAATGTACTGAGCTTATTACCAAAAAAAAATTTTTTGGCATCATTAATAATAGATGGATAAAAAAGTAATCTTTGTTGACTTTGATGACCACAAGAAAAACAAATAAGTTCTCTCAGATATTTTTTTCAATTTCTCTCAAAAAAATTTGGGTTCTAATACTCCTAATGGGTCATATGCTGTTACGCCCAATTGTAGAGTAGTAGTAGATTTATTTGCATAAACTTTTAGATACATAATTGAGCAAATATTGTTACAAAAAAACAGTAATAAAAGTAATAGTAACAGTAGTAATACAACAGCGAATATTGTACTGTTGTAAAATTTGAACAGTGCTTACTGTTGTGAGCTGATGAATTTGACCGTACTTAAGCCCTATGTATTATAGTTCATGGAAAATCATATGGTGATGTATGGTGTGTGAGGCCAATGACAAGAAAAAACTGTATTTTAATTTTGCAAGTTTTTTTTTTTATATAATGTTTACTTATATTTTTTTAAATAAACATATTTTGTAAAGTACTTATTAGAAGTTTGCTTGACCAACCTTGGTTGGAACTTATATGTGCATATTGATCTGTTGGACTGACCTACCTATAAGTTGTGCCTCTTTTTCATTTTACTACTGGAGGGTTAAAACAATTAAACCACGGATCACCTTTGTTAAGGTGATCCGTGATTAAACTTTGTCTAAACCTAAAAATCATAGTGAAATATTTTTCACAGTTTAATGCTATAGAAGGCCTATTACTTAGCAAAAGGTTTAGTCAAGTACAACAAAAGATCCTAATAGAAAACCTGAATCTGATGAGAAAAGTTTAGTCTATTTCAATTTCGTCTCTGTTAAGTGAGCCTTGAAGTGAGCTCTTTGAATAGAACTACTTTCCCCTACCTTGGGCTGATAGTTCATTGATTCATTGGTCAAAAAACTTCAAAAACCTTTGGGGGGCCCCAGAGGTCTCATGATGTACTTTATGCTATTTTTTCTGTTTACTCATGAAATATATGGAAAATATCTAAAAAAATATGTGGTTTGGGGGGTCCGCCCCCCTAGCCCCCCGCCCCCTTGGTGCGCCCATGTAGTAATTCAAAATAAGTGAAAAAACTAGAAAAAAAGTTTAAAAAAAAACAAAATAAACAAAAACATAACCTACTTTTTTGAAGAAAACATGGTCCCTTTTATTTCAGATTTTCTCGCTTTAGTTTAATATTTTTAAGAAAAACGCATTTTTCCCATATGCACAAAGGATCTATTCTTAAAACTGATTAATTTTTGAGACTAAAGCTCTTGTCGTTTTTGTAAAATTTACGTTTTTGTTAACATTACGGCTTATGGGAAATCGGTTTGTCTGTCCTATGGAAGACATCTTGGATTTGATCATATGTTTTGTTAGACAGCCCTATTAAAAGAAAGATATTTTGTAACAAAAAAAAAATTCTAATAATCTATAAACCATGGTGGCCTGCTGGTATGCTGAGTCGCACCCTGTAAAACTTTGGACGCTATTGTAACCACCTTTTGAGTAAGTGTTGTTCTGTTTAATTTAGTTGTAAGGTTAGACAATCAAAATTTAACATGTTTATTTTAAATTTCATGACTGTGTCCTAATAAAGTCTGTTCCTTGTAGGGCTTGATAAAGCTCCAACACATGAGCGAAAAGTTTCCGAAAGAAAAGTGGTTTCATTTCACCTAACCGTCTTCACCCCTATAACCCAACTAAAACAATTTTGAATGTATTCTCAAGGGGAAGAAATCTCACAAGATTTAATAATATTTGTTTCCTTATTTTGATTATTTTTGCGGAAACGTGGCAACATTGCAAAATATAAGCCACAGATATTAGCAAATATTGTTTTGATGGGGTTGAAAAACAAAGAAGTCAAAATTGAATGAAAAGTGAGGTTAGAATGCTGTTGTTTTGTACGTGTTTTTTAAGGTTTTATTTATTTATTTTCTCAAAAAATACTGGATAATTCGCAAATTTTTTTTTGGGAGAACGTTATTGAGAAGGTCTACTTTAAGGTAATTTTTATTTTTTCCAAAAAATCGTGTGTCCGGATAGTGCACCGGCCCCGAAATATCAATAAGGCACATCAACAAGAAATAATGGTACTAGTTTCTGACACATCAACATGACTGACACCCCCCTGTGCAGAGCAAGCAGAGGCTTCCTGGGTGACCAAAAAGTGTTTAAAAACCTTGATGTGATATATTATTTATTCTGTAGCATATTTTTTGAAATATAAAAGTGCTCTAGCATGTTGCAATAATTTAAGTATTTTATTTTGATGTTACGTACTATATATATAAACTTAATTGTTGATTATTTCTGATTCCTAAAATGCTGTTGTATAACAAAAGAACCTAATGGTCATTTTTCAGGGGCCGCCAAATACAAATTTAAAAAACTCAGTGTGTAAAATATACATTCACTTTTTATTTTGCATTTTTAAATATATATTAAAAGTTTTAAAATTATATACATAAATTAGTAATTATAATACAACTGGTACACATATTGAGGAAGACATATGTGAGTGGGCCTTGCAGCCCTTCCGCTGCGACCGCCAGTGGGTCTATATTGTGACTCGGTACCTACACATATTAGGTATAGCTCTAGTTGGCAGGTGGGATATTTATTGGGTGCTTTTCTATTAAACATGATCTTGCTCATAGAAAAAAGAATATTTATTTTTGGCTTGCTTGGTAGACTGCTCCCATGGCAAAAATCTCCATGTCTGTGGAGAATTCCGTCATCTCAGCCTCACACCATAAAAAGTATCACCGCTGGTGTTTTAAAATTTTCGGAGCATCCTATTTAACACTAAAATTGAAGTACACAAGTTGAATGTTATGCTTTTGAGAAAAATCAACCAAAAAAAAAACAAAATAATTGGAAATTTTGACGTTAACCCAGAGCTAAATACGCTACCCTGCCGTTCGAGCGCGGGTCAAGTTAGCCTAGGGTTAACCCTCGAGTTTGCATTTAACCTTGGATGGATAAACACTTTTGACAACTTTAACCCAGGGCTATCTCTAACTCGAGGGGTAACCCTCCATTGATAAACCGGCCCCTAGTCAGGGCTAGAGACCCTGTATGTATGACATATTTTTACTAAAGAGAGACGCGACAAACCCATCAAAGTCACTGAAATTAACATTATTTGGTTATGTTATTTTCTTGGCAAAATCATTGGTGTTTCACTAAAATAATTTAAATAGCCAGCGGTGAGTGACATCAATCATCATTCAACATATAAACAAACATGTTTGTCGGTCGGCCCCTGTATACGTTTTCTTATAAAACTTTTATTTTTATTTTCCGACGCTTATGTACTGACAAGGAGAGAAGGTGCGTCTCTCTCTAAACATCGCTAGAGTATAGAAAACCGATATTTTCATCCTTTGATTTTGACTTAAATAAATTTGACTTTGAAGAGTTTGTCGCGTCTCTTTATCTTTAAAATATGTCATACATACAGGGTCTCTAGTCAGGGCAAAACACGGAAACAAACGCATTACATTGTATGATTTTTGAAATATTACGAATTGGGTTCACTTGCCTTAGTACAAAAGTTGATATTAATCAAGATACACGGCGTTAAATACAAAAGTTAATATTAATCAAGATACACAGCGTTAAACTTTATTTTTCATTTCATCTTTTTTACAACTCAATATATTTGCCAAAAAAATTGTAATTTTTTTGGGATGAGCAATTTGTTTTTGGCAAAAAAATTATGGTACATAATACAGGGTGTTTTCTGGGTCACATTAAAATCGGTGCAATTTTTGTGTGCCAGTTTTTATTTATAATATAATTTTTGCCTTCATTTTTATATCAAAAAATTATACTTTTTGATGTCGCTTGGAGCAACAGCTGTCGAGATTTTTGCATTTCAAAGTATTTATTGCATGGGTAAAAATTTTGTGACATGTTGTGTACCAATTAACATTTAAAAAAAATTGGGTAGGAATTTCTTTGTAACAAGCGATTCGATTTTAGTAAACATGTTGGTGTAAATTGTACAGGGTGTGTTATGCCCGCAGTAAGAAAATCGATAAATGCAATGGACTGTATAATTTAATTAATGAAAGCGCGAGCAAACATAAATATATTGATATGAATTTACGAAATAATCAAACGTCCATAGGTAAAATATTTGAGTCACACAACGGTAATCAGAATCAAAGGCACTCACCAGTTTGCAGCCAAATTCTCCACTTCTAAGGGGCCCCTGATTGGATCTAATGATGTCACCACGTAGCTGAAGGGCTGAAGTTTCTGGTTCTATGCCTCAGTACACAAAAATCGAGCACTTTCAGGTGTAGATATTTGAAATAGTTGGAGAACGAAATTAACACGCCATTTTCTCGAGGTGGTCGACAAGGATCTCACTGGTTGTTGGTGCGCATGTACAAATACGCGAAATGCGCTTTGTCCTTCATACAATTGTGTGGTTTTAAAAATATATATAAACAACCGCGAAATTTAGCGGGAGCTAAAATAACTGCCCTCCAAAACACACAATTTTAGAATCTCAACCGGACAGATATAGATATAAGAAAAAGAATCGATCGATAAATATAAATGAATGAAAACAGATAAGTATCGTAGTTTATTTAGAGATAACGAAATCCCGAAAAAAGGCAAAACAAACAAACAAAAAATTCAAAAAAAAATTAAAAATAAAAAAAACCTATTGTAATACCCGGTTGGGCAAGAGGCACAGTTTTACAACTGGCCGCTTATAAACACCGGTAACCGTTTGTACCGTCGCAACACGCACCTGACCGTCCCCGCCGGGATGCAGTTCGATGACCCGACCGACCGGCCATTTCAAAGGCGATTGAATGTGATCACTTGTTATGATAACCAAATCATTTAATTTGATATTTGGGGACGAATCAGTCCACTTGTGTCGCTGTTGTAGCGTATGCAAATACTCTATAGAATACCGTTTCCAAAAATCATTATGTAGTTTTTGGATTAGTTGCCATCTCGAGAGCCGATTTAGGGGAACCTCGGACAAATCTGACTCCGGAATTTCTGAATTAAGGGGTTCAAGTGTCAAAAAATGCCCAGGGGTAAGAGGTTGAAGATCGTGTGGGTCTGAAGAGGCAGGAGATAAAGGGCGACTATTAAGTACTGCTTCTATGCGACAGGTAAGGGTGGACATCTCCATGATAGACAACTTCTGGTCGCCGACAACTCGTACAAAGTGAGTTTTAAAACTTTTGACGCCAGCTTCTGCCAGGCCATTGAAATGTGGACTGAGAAGAGGTCCCAGATGCCAACGAATAGAAAGTCTGGTGGCACTTCTTGCGTAATCCAGTAATTGGTTACGAAACCTTATAAAATTACTGCCTTGATCTGACCAGGATTGCGTCACGCTTCCGCGTCTAAAAATGAATCGATGGAATGCACCTACGAACCCTTCGGTGGACAGTTCCATGGTTAATTCCAAATGCACGCAATGTGTGGCCGTACAGACAAACACACAGACATACGATTTGAAAGCTTTACAACCACGGTAACGATGAGGAATCACAAAGAAAGGTCCACAAAAGTCGATAGCTACACTCGAAAAAGGTTTAAGTTGATTGATTCGATGAGCGGGAAGTGAACTCATTATGGGCGGTCTATAGGGTTTAGGGTTAATTCTAAAACATTGCAAGCACTTGGATATGGTTCTTTGAATTGCCCGTCTGGCAGATAATATCCAAAATTGCTGTAAAAGCAGATTATGTAATGTTTTAAACCCAGGATGAAGATATTGTCGATGACCGGACTCGATAAGAAGAGTAGTTAAACGATGGTCACTCGAAAGTAAGACGGGGTGTTTTGCAGAATAAGACAAAAGGTCAGATTTTTGTAATCTGCCACCGACTCTAATGATATTATTCTCATCAAGAAAAGGTGAAAGTTTTCGTAAAGGTTTCGGTATTGGTTTATCCTTAGATAACGCGGAAAAAAGCTCAGAAAAACAAGAACCTTGAACGCGTTTGATAAGAAGGTGTAACGCACTTTGCATCTCACCGGTGGTAGGAAAAACAATATTCTCAAAAATAACTTTTTGGTCCGGCGGCTTAGTGGGTTTTTGATAGGAATGGTTTTGAAAAAGGTTAACTATTCGAAGGACATAACAAATGATACGTTGAATTTTTGATATAGATGAATATTTGATAAGAAGCTGATCTAAGAAGTTGACATCAATTATCGCATTGCAACAGACTTTTGGCTTTTCCTCCAGATTAATATCTCCGAAATCAATCGGCATTTTTGATTTATGAAAATCGGGCCATTCGTTTTCGGGAGACCACAAAAACGACGGTGCGTTCCACCACATGTCATGTGACATGAGCTGTGAAGGGGTGGCCCCTCGTGACGCAATATCGGCTGCATTCAAAGCAGAAGGAACGTAGCGCCACGAGTTTGAGGGAATGATTTCTTGGATTCTACTGACTCGATTTCCAACAAAGGTTTGCCAGCGATTAGGAGGGGATGAAAGCCAGTGCAATACGACTTGCGAATCGCAGAAAGTAACGATATTTGTAAAAGTTATTTTTCCTTCATAGCTAGATAAAACGAAGTCAATTAATTCGCTTAAAAGAAATGCGCCTAGGAGTTCTAGCCTAGCCAAAGTTTGTGACTTTATAGGCGCGACCCTAGATTTTGCAGATATGAGACAAACAGATATATTGTTTTCCTCTTCTACACGAAAATATACGACGCCCGCGTAGCCTCGAATTGAAGCGTCACAGAAGCCGATGATTTGACAGGTATTGGTTTTTGACAGTTTGATTTGTCGAGGTAATTGAAAATTGGAAAGAAGCGGGAATTCAGAACGAAGTTTGTTCCAAGAGTCGATGATAGAAGAATCTGGTTCTTCGTCCCAGCCTATTTTCGATATCCACAACTGTTGCAAAATCTATTTTGCTTGTAGCAACAAGGGACAAAGAAAACCTAAGGGATCGAAGATTGTTCCTATGATAGATAAAATAGAACGTTTGGTTGGGGGTTTGTCCTTCATTCGGCATTGATAAGAAAAAATGTCGATTTTTGGATGCCATTGAAGTCCTAAAACTTTGATAAAGTGGGGTTCCTCCTTGTCGAAAGAGAGTGGCATTTGACGATCGGACTCTGGCAATGTTGCCAATAACTCAGGACAATTGCTTGCCCATTTTTTAAGTTCAAATCCTCCCGACTTCAACAAATCATTGAGTTCTGTTTGAAGGGAGAGAGCTTCAGAAAGCGAAGGGCTAGTTCCCAAGATCGTCGATATAGATTGACGTTTTTAGAACAGTACTAGCCATAGGAAAACGTTCCTTTTCTCTCTCTGCCAGCTCATTTAAGATACGCATGGCTAGAAAAGGTGAGCATGTCATGCCAAAAGTGACAGTAGAAAGTTCCCACACTGAAAGTGGGTCCTGTGGAGAAAACCTCCACAATATCCTTTGATAAGGACGGTGATAAGGATTGATAAGGACTTGACGGAACATTTGTTTGATGTCAGCAATGTAGGCAATAGGATTAAGACGAAACGTAAGGAGTAAAGAAGCAATATCCTTTTGAAGTTTCGGTCCAGATAACAATGTGTCATTGAGACTAATATTTTTTGGGGTGACTGCCGAACAATCCCAGACTACCCTTAATTTTGTACTTAAGCTTTCCGGCTTTAGTACGCAATGATGTGCTAAGAAACACGATACGTCGACCTTTGGTTGACTAGATAAAACTAAACTCATATGATTAGAATCGATATAGTCTTGCATGAAACTTGAATAGGCAGTGTACAGATCAGGATTTTTGATTAATCTATTTTCTAGAAATAAAAATCTACGATAAGCTTGCGGATAAGTATTTCCTAGGTCAGGGTTTATTTTATCTTTAAACGGAAGATCTACCATGAATCTACCGCTCGGTTGCCGTACTACACTAGCAGCAAAAATTGATTCTGCCTGTTTTTCTTCCTTTGATAAGATTTGTTTTTTAGGCAAATGTTCGATTTCCCAAAACCTAGGGAGAATGACCTCTAAAGGAGGTGAATGACTCGTTAAAAAACAACTGGTTCGTTCCGTAAGACTACCTACTTTGTCAACCTTTCCCATGACGACCCAGCCAAAGATAGTTTCAAGGGCTGAAGACTGCCCTACCTGTCCAAGAACCCTGCCCTCCTTGAATATCTGTGCGAATAGCTCGCAACCAATAACCAGGTCCACAGGTCTAGATTTGAAATAAGATGGGTCGGCAAGTTTAAGGTTTTCCAAGTGTTTCCACTGATTATCGTTCAAAGAGAATGTAGGCATATTGGAACATAGTTGTGGAACAACAATTGCTTCGAAATTAAGTAAAGGAGTGACTTGTCCTTGTGGCTTAATGTGACATTGAACGAGCCCTTTGGAAGTAAAAGAAGACATCTGATTTAATCCGAATATTTCAGTGGTGTAACTTCACCTAGGAAGATTAAGACGCTGAATACACTTTTCACTGATGAATCCTGTCTGTGATCCAGAATCAAGCAGTGCCCTTACAGGTTGAAAATTTCCGCAACCGTCCATAACATCTATTATGGCGGTGCATAAAAGAAAGGTACCTGAAGGTCCTGAGGCATTTAATGACACATGAAGATTATTGACAGGTGGTGTGTGAATGACAGGACTAGTATCTTGGCTTCCAGACTCTTGATTAGTTTCTAAGATATGAGTTAAAGTGTGGTGCCTTTTACTATTGCAAGTCCTGCATGAATATTTTGATTTGCACGTATCTACACCATGCAAGGGATGAAAACACGCTAGACATAATTTTTTCTGCTTGACGAAAGATAGGCGATCGATAGGTCAGAGATCAAGAAATGTTTGACATTTCGAAAGCACGTGACCTTGATTACACCGGAAACATTTTATTCCCGTACTTGAATTAGTTGAGGTGCCAGCCAGTCCTATAAAAGGCGAATTGGATGATTTATAGGTAGGCTTTTGCCCAAACTGATTTCGCATAGAATTTGAATTTTGATAGGTAGGCTTTTGCCCAGACTGATTTTGCATAGAATTTGATTTTTGATAGATAGGCACCTTTTTGGGTGCTGTTGATTGAGGCAGTGATTCCAAAACTTTACATATTTTTTCTAGAAATTGAAAAAGTGACTGAAAAGTGGGAATTTCGGTATTAGTATTGGCGTGACTCATTTCGAAATTTGAACGCGTCGGAATATCCAATTTTTCTAACAAAATGAAAAAAATAATAAAGTCCCAACTATCAACGTCAAAGCTAAGTGATTTTAAAATTTCTTTTTTTTAGGTGGAGTTCATAATTGAGCTTAAAGCATCATTTGCGAGATCTCGCTTGTTTTGATATCTATTGACTAATTTGTCATAAGCAATTTTATATTTTTGATCAGTTAAGCTAATCCCTGATATCAATTTTAAAGGCTCATCCTCGAGATATGAAAATAAATATTGAAGTTTTCGGACGTTACTTAGACTTTGATTTTGATCTATAATGTTATTAAAAAGATCGAAAAAGCTTGGCCATAATTTTTTATCACCTCGGAATATGGGAATACCTAACTCTTTGAGTTTTGGAGTTTCAGATTCGTTTTGTCGAACATATGATCCCGAAAGGGTTGGGGCCTCAACCGGAAATATTTTAGAGTAAACCCCCTTACACGCATAAAAATATTTACGAGCCTCTGAAAGGATCGCATCCTGTGTTTTAAACTCCTCGTCGTCCGAGTCGTTCATCAACATAATGACGTCATTATGTGCCAGCATGCATTTATCGAAGGTTTCATCCAAATCGGAATACCTCACTTGAAACTCGTTTCTCGCTTTTTCATCCTTTTCCGCGGTCTGTGACAACACATAACACTCGGTGATCGCAGATAAAAAACAGACATGATTTTACCTTTGAAATGACGAAATTGTCGGTAAATATACAATTAACGCTAAATTAATGCTTCTGAAATAGAAAAATGACGAATTGTCGAAAATATGCACTAATTTATCGCAATTGATGAAAATTGTTTTAAATATCGAAATGATATGAAACACATCTAATCACATAAATGAGAAATGTTTTTGTTTGTTTTGTTTTGTGGTTCCTTCGCTTTGTTTACTGAATCGACCACGCGATAGACACGTGCGCGCCGCTACCGATACCGACGACTTTCTCTGGTTGCAAATACGATGCGAAAAAATTCAAGGGCGCCTTGTTTTCGGCCTGAAAATAATTATTAATACCGTCGTATGGATTTATTTTAAAATAATTCGGCTCGCAAGGAACACTTATGTTATGCCCGCAGTAAGAAAAACGATAAATGCAATGGACTGTATAATTTAATTAATGAAAGCGCGAGCAAACATAAATATATTGATATGAAATTACGAAATAATCAAACGTCCATAGGTAAAATATTTGTGTCACACAACGGTAATCAGAATCAAAGGCACTCACCAGTTTGCAGCCAAATTCTCCACTTCTAAGGGGCCCCTGATTGGATCTAATGATGTCACCACGTAGCTGAAGGGCTGAAGTTTCTAGTTCTATGCTTCAGTACACAAAAATCGAGCAGTTTCAGGTGTAGATATTTGAAATAGTTGGAGAACGAAATTAACACGCCATTTTATCGAGGCGGTCGACAAGGATCTCACTGGTTGTTGGTGCGCATGTCCAAATACGCGAAATGCGCTTTGTCCTTCATACAATTGTGTGGTTTTAAAAATATATATAAACAACCGCAAAATTTAGCGGGAGCTAACAGGGTGTTCTCTGGGTTCCTAGCCTTACATTTAAATAAGTGTAACTTCTTTGTGCCTCGGTGTATACTAGTTTCTTTTTTAATATTATTTTCCCCATTATTTTTATGTAAAAAAAGGTAAAATACTTTAATGTTGCCCCGAGCAACGGTTTTCAAGATATTTGCATTTAAAGTTTTTATTGCATGGGTAAAAATTTTGTTATTTCACCTATTATTTTCCCTAATAACTTATGCAATAGAAACTTAAAATGCAAAAATCTCGAAAACCGTTGCCCTGAGCGGTATAAAAACAGTATAACTTTTTTACATAATACCAAGGCACAAAAAGTAACACCGATTTTAATGTAATGGTAGTAATCCAGAGAACACACTGTACAATAAACACCAAATTTTTTATCAAAATCGAATTGCTCTATTCAAAAAAACCTTAATTTTTTTTTGTAAAATTATTGATTAGTACAAAATTTACTGAAAAAATATAAATTAAAAAATAAAGTTTAACACTCTGTATCTCAGCTTTTGGGATAAGGTAAGTATAGCTAAATCTTAAAATTTTGATCCAAGTAATCAACAGCTTTACCTTGTAGAGCTACTCCCAGATTTTGCATTTGTGCTACCTAGAATCAGTGGCGGATTCAGAAGTGCTTTTTTGTGTTTGTTATGGCTATATTCTATACCAAGGGATAAGCTGAGGACTTTTTATTATAAGGCGAAAAGTTTGTACTACGAGCGTTGCGAAGGCTACAATTGTCAAGGGTTCAAAAGGCAATTAACACATTTTTTGGACTTTAAAAAAAAATTGAGTTTTTAGGTGTTCTTAGTTTTTCTCAGGTTTTTTTACTTTTTATCTTTGATCTGTCACTTTTCTTCTTTAATTTTTATTTCTAAAACGGTCCCTTTTAATTCTTGTTTTGCCATCTCTGATCTCTCACTGTTCATTCCTGATTTTTAATTTTTTTCATACTTTTATCATATTTCAAGGTAAGTAGGTACTTTTATGGCACCATTGGCACCGCAGGCGAAAAATTCTGCTGGTTCGTTGTTCACGGTAAATATATTCCAGTATGACTAAGTGGTACAAATGTAATAATAATAATAATAATACTATAAAAACGTTTTCATGCAATATTTTTACCTATTTAGCGTTACAGAAAAAATTCTTGGCGAGAGGGGCTTTCTCCTAGTCCCCCCTGGACTCACCGCTGCAAGTGATATTCTTTTTTTGGTAGCTTTTTAATATTTGTTATTCATAATTATTCTTGTTATATTGCAAAGCTTCCAGGAACGAAGAAAGTTTTATATTTAGTAATTTATATCTTGATATTTTGGCACTCTTGTCCATCCCTCCATTTAATAAAGCTTATATTTTATATGTAGGAATCTCTTTCATACACATTTCAATGCCCAATTTATTAATAGCGACGCCCTATTAAAAAGGAAAATACTATATAGACGCGGGTCGCAAGGACTTAATAAACGGCTGTGCCCTGAAGGGGAGAAAACTAGAGATATCACAAAAAATTACCCCAAAGTTAAATTCTGGGAAAACACACGTCTATTGAACTAAAACAAAGGAAAAAGATCGACAACACGCTAGAAGCTTACCTTCTTTCATTCAGCAGCAGTTCCAAAATTTCACTCGCGGCCGCGGCTTTTCTTGTGGTTGGAATTTCGGTCTTAAAACCACGTGTGACTTCTTTCAATGTCTTGTCGAAAGTGGTTCTTCATTCCCCTGTCAAACACAGGGTGGTGCTTTAAACTCCCAGCGTGTGCAAAAGTGCGCATGATTTTTGCCAAAATGATCAGGTGATCAAAAAGAAAATAACTTTCAACAAAGAGAGAAATTATCACCACCATTTTTTTGAAGGTTTTTGCTAAAAGCCCAAAAATATCAAAACAAACTTTAAGGTTAGGTTTTCCCAAAAATTCAAAATAAAACAAAAACAAAAATAACTGGCAGCATTAAACACTGTAGTCCGGCTCTGGGCTCAGCGCCATGTAGGTGCCAGGATAGGCTCCGCCTAGTGCAACCACTTTTGCTAGGCAGATCGAATTGATGCAGCGCATCCTCCCTGTTCAATATCGTTGGTGTGAACAGAAAACTCGTGCAACTTTTGAAAATTCAATTTTAAGGTCGACACTCGCGATTCAAAAAACCCCTTGATTCAAAAAACTCAGCATGGGCATGCATTGGTGGAAACAGGGGTGTCAAACACTATTTTACCTGACAATTTTATGAAAATCGGTTCAGCGGTTTACGAGCTATCGTGTTACGGACAGAAATAGTAACACACACACACACACACACACACACACACACACAAAAATAACACGAAATATCACCACACAACAACGAACCACATAGCATACAGAACAATGGCAAAGCTTTACATTTTTACCCTGACTAGCACTGTCTCACTCGCGAATTAATTTTCGAGCATGAGGGCCAGTCCATTCGTAATATAGGTCTATGGGCATGGGCTAAAGTGACGTGTGTATGTTAGGAAAAAAATCTCAAATCTTATTTAACCTAATCTGTGAAAAATCTGTTTTTAAAAGTTTAAAAATACAAATAGGTACAAATATTTAGGGTGAATTTAAATCTTACATATTTTAAATAATACATAAAATTTTGTAAAATATTTCTTGAAAATGGCTTAATAACCCATAAAAAAAAAAAAAATTTATTTAGAAAATACAATTTCCTTTACAAATTAACTCCTAAAAAGTAGAGTAGTTCACTAGTCTTAGAGTATTACAGCATTTTTTAAATAACTAGTATAACAACTTATGTTTAGACTGTGTGTGAAATATGTATAGGTACTTAGTAGTGCACACAGAAATGAATCCTTGTGGGGGGGGGGGGCTTGAGTGGAGATTAATATGCAGAGATGGATCCTGGTGGGCTTGAGTGCAGATCGATAAATATTAATCTTAATTTTTGGGAACAGTTGTTGTTTTAAGTATTGTTCAAACTTGTCTTAGTCTTTTGTGTTTGATTAGTTTTTGTCCTTTGATTAGTCTTAGCTGTCGTAAACAAAACAGGCTGTTCATACTCGTCTTTTGTTTTTGATTAGTCTTAGTCATAACCCACTCAAAAAAATTTTCAATAAAAAGGCCCTCTTATGTTGAGATTTTTTGTCAAAAACATGATTAATGGTGGTAAATTCAAAATTTCAACAGTGCTCTTGCGCTCTTCCGACGCCCTGTAAAAAAAGACAACAAACATCAGCTGATGTCTGTCACTCGTCTCAGTCATTGTCCTAAGGATTGAAAGTTGGAAACTCTTACAACAAAGACTAATCAAAAGCAAAAGCATTGTATGAACACGCCCATAAGAAACAGTGGTTTGACTTTCTTATGACAAGACATACGACTAAACCAAGACAAAAGACTAGATAAAAGACAAGTATGAATGATTCATTATAGGTCAATATTTAGTGGCTCTGGGGGGGGGGGGGGGGGGGGGGTGTCAGCCCCTAAGCGCCTCCCCTACATATGCCACTGTAGGTAATTATATCTACTTATAGTATTTTTTATAATTATTTTGTGCTTAAAATTTTACTTTCTTTTTGTGTTCTTTGATTTACATGTTCTAAGTAAGTTAATTTGCCTTTTAGATTGCTACAAAGTGATTTATAATTTTCTTTTTTATTGATGGAATCATTTCTTTTACAGCATTGATTTAAAGGCTTATAAATAGCCAAGTTTGTTTTTTTAAATTTTTTGTAAATTATAACTGAGATTATTCTGTATCAGAGTATTGTATTTTAATGTTAGTTTTATGTAAGTTGTGTATGGTCTTGTAGATGAATTTTGATTGTTCAATTTTAAAGTTAAATCAAGGTGTGGTATTCCTAGAGTTCTATATCCTTTTTGAGGATGTAAAGTATTCAAATTGGTAGCAGATAACAGAAAATTTTAAAAAACTCTATATTTTAAATTTAGTACTTTCGGAAAAAGTTTTCTAACTTTATTTTCTTTCTGATGTGCTCCACATACTGCTTCCACCCCTGATTCTGATCTATATGGATACCTAAATATTTAATAGATGTGACTTTTTAAATTTTAGTGTAATTTATTACTATTTGTGGTTCTTCAGTAATTTTATTTTTTTGGGAGAAAGGTATGTGTAGTAGCCCACATCAAAACCAAATGCCTCTTTTAAAAGTTACAAAGTCATAAAGAAGCCAGTTATTAAAAGCACAAGAATTCCAACTTAGGGAAAGTGTACTTAAAATGGGATAGTAAGGTAAAATGGGATACCAGCACTCCTGACCAAACTAAAACTGGCAATGTTGTACTGTATCCCTAGATTTGTTCATTGGGATCGACATACATTGGTCGCCTTTTTTTAAAAATCAGTTATTAGATGGTTACAAGCATGTGCAGTAATTTTTTTATATTTTTGTGTGTGCCACTTTACACACTTTTTATTTAAATGCTGTAAGAATTGACTACCGAATAAGATAAGATATTATATTCTGCTGTTGATATTTGTAAATTTTATAGTCTTGGCTACCATTAAACATGCTGTTTTTGGCTAAATGAGAAACAATTAAAAAGTAGCATTAGTTTAAATATTTTATATGAGATTGAGGTAAAATGGGAAATTGCTAAAATAGCTAAAATGGGATATCCCGTTTTACCTCAATTAAATGACTGATGAAAACTAATTAATCTGGGTTTTTTTAAGATGCTGCCTTTTTATGAACAATTTTTTGTTTTCGTTAAGTCTCTGTGTCTTTTTTGATAATAAGCATTATTGGTATTATTTTACTGGTTATTATTAGGTTACTATTTAATCAAGAAATAATTTGTTTTAGTTATTCCTATCTTTGTGCCATATTAAGAATAAAGAGTATATTATTGTTAAGATTCCTAGATGTTTATTTTTCTTGTTTAAACAAATTATATGTATCTTATTTTAGTTTTATCTTTGTCATATTTTTTTAAATTTTTGTATTAAACCAGTTTTCTTGTATTTTCAATGTTAATTTTATATCCCATTTTACCTTAATAGTATTTCCCATTTTACCTGCACAATTAGGGTAAAATGGGAAACTGCAGTGGTCTAGATTTTTCAAAATAATACACATCTTTAAGTGTTTAAAGTACTACAAGTGAACTATACCGAACAAAAAAGACCATTTCATCAACAGCATACTGTTTTAACCAATAATATCAAAACTTTTTTTTGTATAAATTTTAAAGCTATCCCATTTTAAGTACACTTCCCCTATATCATATCTGCCTGTTCCAACTCTTTGTCTCTTAGTTCTGTTGTCAGTCACCGTTTTCTTTTCCTGCTCATTGTTTCTTATTATTCTCTCACTCTCGTTCTCTCTCTTTTTTTGTAATTGTGTAGTAATTTTTTTATTATTTATGTTATTTATATATTTTTTTAAATCATATCAATTACTTCCTAATTATGTGATAAAATTACCTATGAATCTAAGATTTGTTTTAAATTTGATTTGTTTCTTTTTTATATGAATTTTTAAATATTTTTATGTTTTATTGACATGTTTTAATATGACTTGTTTTTTATTTTAATTTTAATGTTGTTTATTTTAACTTTCATTGTATAAACTTGTGTTTTTGTCTTTACCTATCGTCTGTTTTTAGGCTTAGGCTTTTTGAATGATTTTAGATTAGTTTTTACCTAATGAATTTAGATCTAGCTAATAATTTTCTAAGTTAAAAGCTAAAAACAACTAGAGTAGCTCAAAAATTTGAGTACTTTTAAATTTATTTGGCCTAATATTTTATATACCTATTTAATTTAATTTTATTATTGTTGTTGGTTTGAAGTTGAAGTACTTAGGACATTTTTTTACGTTTTTCTTGAATCTTATCTAGATTAAGTGTTTTAGTGCTGGATTTAAGTTAAAGCTTTGTTAATAAGATTTTTTTGATATCTTGAAACTGAACATTATAACTTGAGAAAGACTAACATATTTTGTTTAAATCTGGACAAAAATTTAATTGAATATATTTTTATTAGCTATAAAGCTACAAATCTTGTATAACATAATAACAAACGCAATTTTAAATTTTAAAAGCTACACAAATAAAATAAAACATTGTACCTATCTATAATATAATATAGTTATTTAAATTTAAAAAAGATATATTAAAATATTTAGTTAAAAAGTTAGAAAGACCAAAGATTTCACACCATTTTTGAATTTGCCCAATGTATTAGAATTTTTTATTTCTTCTGGAAAGTTGTTAAAAATTTCTCTGTAAAACAAGGATTTGTAAGATAGTTGAGTATTTATGTTGCATAAATAAAAGTTGTTAACATTTCTAGTATTATAGCTCTGAGTTTTGTCAACTCTTACTAGTCTACTAGGTAAATAATCTGGTAAATATTAATTTTTTTTCCTAAAAATAAACACAGCAACATTATAATCTATATATATTTTCTTACATTCAACCAATCTAATTTTTTAATATGCTATGCATGCAATCTTCATTATAAAACAAATAAAAAATTTATAGAACAATATAAAAATGAGGTACTATACTATTAAATAATCAATGATATCTTACTTGAAATAAACCTGTTAATTCTTCTCAACACTTCTAACTTTTTTCCAATCTGTTTTGCCTCCTAAAATTTAACCTTTGATCAATTATGATACACAAATATTTTATTTCTTTGTCCAATTCATCCCCATTTATATTTAATTTCAATATTTTTAACTCAAAATTTTTGGTTCTACTTAAAACAATTCCTTTTGTTTTCTTGACATTTAGTTTTACTTGATTGTCATTTAACCAGTCATGCAAATTCAATAGCTCATTATTTAAAATTAAAAATAACTCTTTTAGATTTTTCCCTGAAATGTAGATCAAGATGTAGATTAAAATGTCATCAACAAAAACTTTAATTTAACAAACCCCTATAAATTTAACTATGTCATTAATATAAATCAGGAATAGAAACATTCCCAGAACACTACCTTGTGGCAACTCAATATCTATACTTTCTGAACACATATGTATCTTAGTTTTTGTTTTCTTCCAGTAAAATAATTCTTTACAACTAAAAGCACTTTTCCTCTTATTCCATACTGTTGCAATTTGTACCTTCCTAGCCCGCGTAGCAATGGCTAGAGAAGGTATTATTTTATTAAAATGTGTTATTTTAGTGTATTTTGACCTATCGTAGTAATATCATCGTGATGTCTGTGTGTGTGTATTATTTCTATCCGTAACACGATAGCTCCTAAACCGCTGAACCGATTTTCAAAGAAAAATCAGGTAAAATAGTGTTTATCACTGTAACGAGCTGATTAGATTTTGGTCAAAATCCATTAATGCTATAATTAAAAATTTTATAAAACTTATTAATGGAGTTTTGTCAATATCAATATGCGCTTCTCGGAATGTAGTAGACTACATTTTGCTCAATACAGTGAAACCTCCCATAAGCGGACACTCACGGTTCCGTCGATTTTGTCCGCTTATTGGAGGTGTCCGCTTATGATAGGGAAATGCGAAATTTCAATATATATTTATTAACAATTTCCGCTGCTTGAGTTTTTCTGATAATAAATTTTTCAGTGAACTTTCATGCTGATAGATGTTCCTTCTCTGAAACGTTAACAACTTTCATTTTTTCACGTAAACTAAGAAGTTTTATACTAGGCACTATTTCAAAGAGATCTATTACTACCCAATTGAACAATAAAAATAAAATACAGCAGTCCCGCCCCTGCCAAATAAAATATGTGTAAATACGACAGAAGTATTTAGTCTCCGCATTAAAACGAAAAGAGGTAATTCCCCGGCTGCAGAGTGCAGATAATATTTGTGCCCATGTTGTGCAGCGCTTCTTCTCGTTGTCAGAGGTTCGCGTCCGGTTAAGGGAGGTTTCAAAATTTTTTTACCAAAAAATTGTCCGCGTCCGGTTATTAGAGTGTCCGGTTATAGGAGTGAATTTTACATGTAAATAAATAGGCAAAACCGTCGTTCCAAAAAATTTGTCCGCCTAAAGGGAGTGTCCGCTTAACAGAGGTGTCCGCAAGGAGAGGTTTCACTGTAATATGTGTTAATTATAACCAAAAGCATTGTAAGACTTTTAGTTTTTGAGATATTTACAAAAAACTGTTTTCAAGACTGATATATTATTTTTTTTTTTTACGGGTATGCGCACTCGCAAGGAGATCCCTATCACGCTCGACAAGCGGCAAGTGCGCGGAAATGTTGGTGTGTGTTGGTTTTGAAACGGTTCAGGTTGTAACCTGCAGGGAAAACTGTCGCAGGGAGTTTATTCCACAGCGATGCTGTTCTCCAGAGATATGAATTCTGATATAATGAGGTTCTTGGTGCCTGTATTTTGACAGTAAATTGATGGTTACCGTCTGTTTGACGTGTTCGCCTAGTAGGTGCTACTCCCGGGGGGATCATACGTGCCAACTCTTTAGAGCATTTTCCGTGATAATACCTGTAGAAGAGAGAGAGATCGCCCACAGTTCTTCGATGTTCGAGACTATCCAAGCTACGGGTAAGTGCGGGGTCATTGATCAGCTTGATAGGTCGCTTTTGCACGGTGTTCAAAAGCATTAAGGTATGTTTGGGTGCCGCACTCCATATATGTGAGCAGTACTCCATAGTTGGTCGAATCTGGGCTTTGTAGAGTGTCAGCAGTTGGCTTGGTGTATACAGATGTCTTGTACGAAATAGCACCCCAAGCGTTTGGGACGCCCTTTTAGCTATATCTGCCACGTGACTGTGCCAAGACATGTTGGTCTCTGCAGTGACTCCTAAGATGTTCAACTGGCTCTGCAATGTGACAGCACTTCCAGATAGCATGATGTTTGGCTCACCGGTGCTGGTCTTTTTTGAAAACAGGGCTGCTTGGGTTTTCTGCGCGTTGAACTGTACAAGGTTTTTGTTGCCCCAGTTCTCTATTGTCTCCAGGTCGTTATTTATCTGCGATATTTGAGTTAGTCTAAGATGATGGAATTCACGTGCGGATAGACACTGAGTGGGTGGTATGACTGAAAAGACTACATTGCCATCATCTGCAAAGCAATAAAGTGGATTTACTGTTTTATCTATGAGGTCATTTATGTAAATCAGAAAAAGTGTTGGCGAAAGGATTGCTCCCTGTGGCACACCAGCATTTATTTGGTAAGAGTTGGAGTTCCGGCCATCCAGTGCAACATAAATGGATCTATCCTTAAGGTAGCTTTCAAACCAAGTGCAAAGTCTCGGCGACAATCCCGTTGCTTTGAGCTTGTTGAGCAGATTTTCATGCCAGACTTTATCGAATGCTTTAGATATATCTAAGGCAATTGTTCTTGTTTCACCTCGCAACTCAATCGCTTTTTGCCATAAGTGAGTGACGTATGTAAGTAAATCGCCAGTTGACCTATATTTTCGAAATCCGTATTGCTTGTCGTTGATAATTTTGTATTTTTCCAAGTACTTGGTTAGGTGATTGTTCACAACTCTTTCCATTACTTTTTATATCACCGGAAGTAGAGCAATTGGTCTATAGTTTAACGGATCTGTCTTTTTTCCTTTCTTTGGAATGGGTTGTACTGCGGCAGACTTCCATGATGATGGATATACTCCTTGCCTATAAGATAAATTGAATAATTTTGCGAAAGTTGGGGTGAGTTCGCTAGCACAATTTTTGAGTACTATCGCGGGAATGCCATCGGGACCCATTGCTTTGTTTGTATCCAACTTTTTAAGAGATTTTCGTATTTCTCTGTGACAAAAGGGTACCTCTGGCATACTATGGGAAACCCTTTCAATGAACGGTGGAGTTTTTCCATTTGGCACTGTTAGGTTTGAGTTGGAGGAAAAGATTTTGGCCAGCATATTGGCTTTTTCCTCTGATGTTGTGGCTAAGTGAGTATTTTTATCTGTAAGTGGTGGTATGGATGACTTGGTGAAGTTTGATCCAACAGCTTTTGCAAGAGACCAAAAGGACCTAGAACTACTTGGACAATTCAGCAACCTGTTTTTTATTCTTTGATTGTATGTTTCTTTGGCGGCGTCAATAGTAATTTTGCAACTATTTCTGGCTTCTATAAATTCTGTGTGGTTTTGAGCGGTTTGTTGTCGTTTCCAAAGGTTATATGCTCTGTGTTTTTTCTGTACAGCCGTTTGACACTGGCTGTTGAACCAAGGTTTTGCATTAGCTCTGCGTTTTATTGTATGTGGGATATATGCATCCATTCCAGATAAGATTACTTTTGTTATTTCATTACAGCAAATAGTGGGATCAGCTGTTTTAAAGCAAACCTCTTGCCATGGAAAATCCAGGTAAAACTGTTTAAGGTCATTCCATTTTGCCGATTTATAGTGCCACATTTTACGAGGAAGTGATTGTTGGCTTGGCGGTATGAACATTTCGCACTTTGTTCTTATAAGTTTATGATCGGATGAACCAAGTGGGGGATCTACTTGAATTGTGTACAAGTCAGGATTTGTAGTTAGGAACAAGTCTAAAAGCGCTGCAAATTCACCCCTTTCTGAGATACGGGTAGGTTCATCGACAAGCTGCGTTAGACCACAACTTATGGCAAAAGCTTCTGCTTCCCTGCCTTCATTATCTGTTTTGTTGTGGTGTTTTAGCCAGGGTATATTGTGGACGTTGAAATCGCCTAATTATGGCTTCACTTGAAGTGTGCTAATAGGCTAGCTAGGAAGGTATTCATCTGTCATGGATCCATTTATTTTAATAGTCCTTGCCTATTAACTGTACACTCTCCATTATCAAAAGAATGTTTCCATGAAGAAATGACAGGCAGTCTCACAATTATGATTTTCATGGAAGCCTGATTGTTCTGTTACAAATATGTTATTATTATTATTAATAAACTGACCTATTTGTTTATACACAACCTTTTCTAAAATTTTGTCTATGGTCATTAACATATTAAAATCATTAATATTAAAAGAGTTTTTAACTTTTTTTCTTGGTGCTATTTTCGATGTTTTAAGGTTTTATTGATTAATGGATCTTTAATTGAGTCAAGACATTGTTTAAAAAACTGAGTTCTCGATTCGTCTGGCGTATTTTTGTTAGGCATTTCAAAAATTACTTTATTGAGTTCTATTCTACTTATTAATGAAAAATCAGTCAAACTAGTATTAATCTCTTTATTATCTACCTTTATGTCAGCTAGCTAGCCGCTAACGCATAAATCGAATCTCTAAAATAACAGTTCAATTTTTCATATATTTTTTCTTTTTCAGTAATAACTAAATGTTCTATTCTGACCTTACTAATTGAATCAAAATTTTTCCTTCCTACCCCGCATAGCAATGGCTAGAGAAGGTATTATTTTCGAGGAAAACTTTTTTTTGGAGATAACGCCGAAAATGTGTTATTTGGGTGTATTTTGACCTATTTCAGCAATATCGTCGTGATGTCTGTCTGTGTGTGTGTATGTCTGTCCGTAACACGATAGCTCCTAAACCGTTGAACCAATTTTCATAAGATTTTTAGGTAAAATAATATTTAACACTCTTACGAGCTGATTAGATTTTGTTCAAAATCTATTAATGCTAATGACAGTTTTTTGACAACTAAAAAATTATAAACAACAAGTGAAATTAAAGAAAGAAAAATAAGAAAAAAGTTTTCTGCTTTGGCCGGGACTTGAACCCGGGATCTCTTGCTCTCTAGGCAAACATTCTTAGCATTGAACTACCGAAGCCATACATAAATTATCGGAAAACTTCCATCTATGCAGGCTGCGGTGTCTCAATACAAGAACGAGAAATTCTCAGGGTATTAACTCGAGCAATTCATCCAACTGATCTCTTTAATTCTTCTTTCCCACTGTCAAAGGTATGATAACTCAAATTAGACGTAAAGAATCAACGCCTGAAAGCATGAGATCACCTTTTCGTGTGTTAAAATTTCTGATCGCAAATGGGCGATTGCCAATATAATTATCAAATACCAAATTGCAAATAATGCAAGGACCTAAAACTATAAACAACAAGTGAAATTAAAGAAAAAAAATAAGAAAAAAGTTGCGGCCGAAGCAGAAAACTTTTTTCTAATTTTTTTTTTCTTTAATTTCACTTGTTTATAGTTTTAGGTCCTTGCATTATTTGCAATTTGGTATTTAGTAGATTAAATTTCGCTCAATAATTTGTGTTATAACTGTTTTCACGGCTGATATATCTTGGGTTCACTTAAAGTGTGCTAATAGGCTACCATTTATTTTTAGTTATTTTTATTAGCATCAATTTTCTCTTTATAATATTTACTTTTGTACCTAATTTTTATTGTTACACTATTTCTAAACAGCTTCGATTGTGCTAAATCTAAATAATTAACTTTTTAGGGCAATTTGATTTAAAGAATTTATTTTTTAAAAATAGTCGCAAAAACTGTTGTTGAATTCGGTCAGAGTTATATGTGATTGAAATATTTTTCTTTCAGCTTTTAATTAGTTAGCGCCTACAGCAACTTAATTTTAAAAATGGCAGTTAGCATTAAAGAAGTGGTCACCAACGTATCTATAGCTAGAGAAAAAACACTGCTTGGGGACTATGACAATGCTATAATATATTACCAAGGATCATTACAACTTATGCAGAGGTTGATAGCTGGTATTGAGGATTCTACGAGAAAGCAAACTTGGGTTGAGGTAATATATTTATTTAAAATTACAAAATTTGGGTTTTCGTTGGATAGTTTTGTGGAAGATTTTTTTAAACTACGCTGGATGGATTGGTAATACATAAGAAAATTTTAGAAACTGTTTAGTTTTTTCATGTTTTTTCACAAACTTTGGCTTATTACTTATAAAAAACTGGTAATACATTTTTTGTCTGCAATAGAACAGCAATTAAGATGATAAAGAAATTAACTTTATATCTTAAAAACTAACAAGGATATAAATTTTTAGAAAGGAAGTTTTAGACTACCCCAAATCGATTGGTTAATGATCACTTACGTTTGTGTCGCCAGATGTTTGCCTCAAATTTGAGTAAGAGCGCCTGTGTGACATCATAAATCGAAGATTGCGTTTTTTTCACATTTTTTCACAAACTTTTGCTTTTAACTTTTGCCATATCAACTTTACAGAAAAATTATATAGGTTTTGATTTGTTTCAACTATTTTTGTTTTTAGACTAGAATGAAAATAATCAAAGAATACACGCAAGTAAAAGACTACAAAGCAATATTGGAGGCATTTGGGCACGCAATAAGTGGGGAAGTCCCCATTGGAGCGAGAAGAGGCAGAGAAGTACCGAATTTCAACTTAGATGATGGTTTTCAGAATGATGACCCTGATGTTTGGCCTCCGCCCACACCTGTAGATCATGGACCCAACAGGTAAAACTCAAATACTTGCTTAAATACCTATAGTACCTAGACCTATATAACTTTGTAAAATTGTGTATATAAATCTCATCCTGTAACAACTTCCAAAGAACAAGTGGTGCATTTTAAAACTTCAATCCAGTTCTCAGTTCACGTGTTTCGGCGATTTTCCCCACAAAATTATGTATTGTCTTGTAGGGAAACGAGGTTCTAGCTCTATTTTTCCTAACAGAAAAACCATGTCCCAAAATTCTAAAATGGAAAATAACAAAATAATTAGTGGAAGAAAAAATCAATAAAAGATCACTTAAATTTTACACACTATAATTTAAATATAAAAATTAAACTGATACTAACAAATGTTGAATTAATAATTTTTACATACCTATCCCATCTTTAAGGTTTCAATGCCCAAGGACATATAGTCCTAATTACGCCATAAGGCTCTAGAATATTTAGTTCAATGGCTCTTCCTTATGTATTGCCTTGTTGAATCCGCAAAAGTAAAAAAATTTAACAACTATTTTAAAAGTGGTAAATATTGCTACCGTTGAGACGTCGACTTTGCGATAAGAAGAAATTATGAAGGTTTTATACTGATACACACATCTTTTGCTACAGCCTTTTTGTCACATTTTGTCCTAAAATTTCACAACAAATTGAATAGTCTAGATATGAAATTTTCAACTTGCTAAAAATAACCAATATTTTAGGATTTTTGCCAATATTTGTCATTATTGCTAATTTTAAAATTGTAAGTACCTCTGATTTAACGAAAAATCTGATACGACTGGAAAAACTCGTTTTTAAGTTTAAGCAAGATATTATATTATATCGGGTTGACATTTACATTTTACAGTAGTGTTATGATGTTCAATAAGAGGACTGTTTATTTCCTTTTAAATGTTTATAAAATAAAACATGATAAAAACCAGCTAGCAATATATTTTTGGTCCTTTTTAGAAATAACATACTTGTTTCCGTTAAATTGAATTTAATATTGTATTGATTATCTTTGTTAGCTTTGCTAAATAATACATTTAAAAAGTAAGTTCGGTCTGTTTTTGCTGTATTCGGCACCTGAGGTTTAATGCTTGATTTCTACGGTAAATGGGTGCTTAACTGCCTGGAAACTGTGACAAAATTCTTGCATTCTCTGCTCTATAAGAAAGGGTTAACTTAAGGTTAAGAACTTGACTTACTTTTGGCCTACCTCGTTCCCTTTCAAGTAATTGTTCATTTATCCATCTTTTTTTTATAGAACAAACTGTTGTTCGGCTTACGCTAAACTCTTAGGTTACCGCTGGAAAGGACCAACCGTTTTCCAAGTTAGTAACAATTATTGCTCTTTGGTCGTATCTAAAGCTATTTTAGGATCAAATACCATGTTTATATATTTATTATTCTGTAACTGATAACAATTTTATTAATATTGTTAAAATACTGAGGTTTCGATAAAGCTGATGGTACCTTAGAATACACTGCTCCAATTTTGGAAAAAGTACTTTAAAGAATCATATCAGTTTTTTTTAAATCGGCTGTACATAGCTTATCCTTTTTTCCTTAAAATTACACAAAAAAAGTTTTTCGTTTAGTTTCTTTTCCTTCGCAGCAATGGCTTGAGAAGGTAATGTTTTCGATGGAAAAAGAAATATGAAAATAGGTTATTTGGGTGTATTTGGACCTATTTTACCAATCTCGTCTTGACGTCTATCCGTGTGTGTGTATCTCTGTATGTCTCACGATAGCTGCGAAACCACTGAATGAATGTGCATAAGATTTTTCATAAAATACTAACTTTTTAACGGAGCATAGCATCAATATGAGGTTTTCACAATATATAACACATTTTTTTAAATAATTTGTGTTATAGCTAAAAAGTAGGAGCTTTCGTTCCTGGGATATTCACAAAAAACTATTTTTAAAGTTGATATATCGTGGAATTCACTTGGAGTATTAGTTTATAAGATCCGTCATGGATCCATTTTTTTAAATATTTTTTTCCATTTTTTTATATATATATATATATTTTTAGTAGACATACCTTTGCCAAACCTAAGCCAGTAAATTCGCGTAGATCTGAGAACAAAAAGGGCTCCACCAGTTCAAGGGCAGCATCTTCAAGTACTTCGGCTCGTCGGGTGACGGAAGGTGGCGCAAGACCAAATATCAAAAATATTTACAAAAGGGAAGAAAGGCCATCTTCCTCAAAATCTGAGAGGTAAGTTTGATCAGATTTCCCACAGCAAAACTACCTGGATACAGGCCTGTTATCTTCTCCCAGTTCAGTGCCGTTTTCGACCCTTCTCGCCGCCATTTTTTGATGGAAGTTGTGATATTATTTATCCAAACGGTTTCAAAACCATGCTAAACGCCTTATGATAAAAAACAATTTCTTTCTTTTTTTCGCAATTATTGGTCGAAATAACATAACATGTTATCCATCAGAAAAGACGTTATGGTGAATAACAAGTGTAGACCAAATTTCACAAAAATATCTAGAACAATATCCCAGATGCTTAAGAATATTTAAGAACATTTAGAACATAATATTCTTATAAAGTTTTTCTCTCAAAATGTCCCAGCAATTTTTTAAATAAATATTATACTCCTGTTATTCAATGTGTGTTCAAACAGAATGTGGGTCATAGATTTCTCAGGAATAGGGGTCCAAATTGAAATTGTTGTCAAAAGCTTTATCTATTTTTGATTCTATGCCCAGTGTCATGTGTTGACGTGACATACGTCAAAAACACTAAACAGGCGAGATTGTCGCCTCTTCCATCTTTGACCAGCAACGAGACCACACGATGCACCGGAGCGCCAACGACATCGAACTCGTCTCATGTGCCGAGATTTGTTGGTTAAAGGGTGAGTTGAGCACTTTTATAGGGCATAGAATAGGGAAAATTGGATTATAAGGGTTCGGGATTTTTTTGTGAATTTTTAGCAATAAATAAATATGTATAGTGAACAAACAAATTTCTTCAGTTTTAGTACTCTTAAGAGCGGCTTGCCAAGTTTTGGATATATTTTAAGGCATGGTTAGGTGTGTTTTAGATGCCTTTAGACGCTGTTAGGTGTGTTTAAGGGGCTTTTAGACTCGGTTATGTGTGTTTTACGGGATTTTAGATGTGGTTAAGTCTGTTTTAGGGGCCTTTAGATGTGGTTAGGTGAGTTTTAGTGACCTTGATATATTAGATATAAGGCCAATAAAACTCTAATGGCGGCACTTTCTTTTAAAAAAATTGTATAATTTATTGTTTTTACTGGCTTGCGACGCCACTCATTACTGCGCAGAATCAACAGCAACAGCATGACTTTTTGGGTCACTGCGATTGTTGTTCATTGCTGCCTTGCTCTTTTAGAGAGTATCAACTTAAGTTTTTAAAACTTTTAAACGCATATATCTCCAAAACTAATAAACAAAATGACCCCCACATATATATTTTTGAAAGCAGGAAGAAACGATTAATAAAAATCTAAAATAATTTATCGTGTGTTTATTTTAAAAATCCATCGACCTGTCAAATTTTGACATTTAGATTTTTTTTTTGACATTCTGACCCTAAGATTCCTAAACTTGGTAAAACTTATTAAATTTTTGTATTTATTAAATTTTGATATCTATTCAAATAAACGATTTAGATATAGTGTAAAAATATATAAATAAAAATGTACGGGAAAACCCTGTACGTGTAATCAACTTTCCAAAAAGAGTTAGCAGTTTAGAAAAAAATGCTAAAACACCTTTTTTTAGAGAAAATAAAAGGTTCTTTTAAACGGTGTATCACAAAGCAGTTTCAAAGCTATTAGTCACCCGTGTCCGCATATTGAAGAATTGATTTTACTATTTTTAAAATAAATATTTAATTGTTTTATTCAATTTTCTTAAAAACTAAGCTTTCCAAAAAATCTCGTTTTATTGAAAATAAAATGATTTTTAAAACGATATGTAGCTAGTAAGTTTTTGTTAACGGGGAACACTCGAGAAACATACGCAAAATCACTATCTTTTGCACATTGGGGTCTGTTTTTTGCTCAAATGACTGGCTTCTTATTTGTAGAAATGTGGAAGGATCCAAAGACCGTCAAGATTCGGAAAACAACGGTGACAAGTCAGACAAAGAAGCAGACGAGAGAAAATTCGAATGTCATGGATTAGACCGCGATCTAGCTGACAATTTGGAAAGAGACATTGTTCAAAAGAATCCCAATATCAAGTGGGAAGATATTGCTGATTTAAGGGAAGCAAAGACGCTTTTGGAGGAAGCTGTTGTCTTGCCGATGTTGATGCCTAATTTTTTCACTGGTGAGATGGTAACATGTTTAAGTGTGCTTTGTCTCTTTTTAAATACACAAACTTCATATTAACCACATTTAATAACCATATCGATTTGAAAAAACTCATTATGAGAAGAGATTTGAAAAAATTTCATTTAAGAATTTTTAAGGAATGAAGTCGCATAAGCCTCATACGGCCAAACTTTGAAAATGCATATATTACAAACTATACATTTTGCGAACAAAAGCAATGAGTTGCGTTATGATGTATAGTTTAGCTTACACATATACTATAACTATAGTAGTATGAGCTATGGTGATCATGTCAAAAATTTGAAAAAAGAAGTTGCTCCGATTTCATAAAATTTTAGATATTGCTACAAATTTAAGTTATTTAAATTTTATAGTTAGAAGTTATTTGGGTTTAGTGTAGTATTAGCTTGACTAAGACTCACGCTCGTATTTGGACGCGAACCTCGTTTCTGCTTCTAGTATCGAAAAAGGATAGATTGTTCGCGAAAGATCGAAGACCCCATATAAAAGCCGGACATCGGGCAACGAGAGTCAGTCAGAGATAACGAGCTTTAGTAATAGCGAGATATTAACACGAAGTTAATAAGCCGATTTCAGTGACTTTTTGTCATTGAGTTGTCGAAATAAATTGGCATATCGTTTTTGACATTTGCTCGTTTTATTTGTGGTAGTAAACCTGTAAATATATCTTTGCGTTTCAGATGATTTTGAAACTTTCTTGTCGCGCCGTCCCTCTATATCTATCTCTATGTCTGTAACGACCAACGCGCATAACTTAATAACCGCTTGCCCGATTTTCATGAAATTTGGTCTCTACGTTGGATTTTGGCTCTAGATGGTCCCATTTAAATATGAAAAAAATTAGATATCTGTTTAAAATATGACTCGTGTGGTACTATATTAAAGATAACTGTCTATATAGATCAAAAATATATATAATTTGTTTTGAAACAAAATTTTGGACTTCCATTGTCTTTATTTATTTTAAACACGATGTTTCGGTATATATAGTATCTCTAACCGTTTTCAAGTGTAAACTAAACAATCCAGTCTATAGGCTACTACTTTTACTACTTGGTGTGCAGTCAGCCCCCTTTTTAATCTTAAGACGGTTGTTTTCCTTAAGGAGTAGTTTCCATATGTTTGGTATGTCCGTGCTTGGTTGATTGAAAACTTCTTTATTCTGCATTATAAACGCAGCTTCAATAAACTTTGGTTTTCGCCAATGCGACTCGTTATTCAAAACTTTAGCTTCTGACCACTGAATTTCTGCATTATAAACGCAGCTTCAATAAACTTTCGTTTTCGCCAATGTGACTCGTTATGCAAAACTTTAGCTTCTGACCACTGAATCCTGTGATCATTTGACCATGTGTGATCCGCCAAACCGGATTTTTAATATCCTCTAATTGGGTACTTTTTAGACGTTCATTTACTCTAACCTGAAGAAGGCGTTTCGTTCCACCTATTTGGTAAATACATTCCTTATTATTTGAGGGATTTTCTGGTTTTGTTTTAGTTGCAAAACTCCTTATCGTATTTCCCGATGAAAATACTATTAGCTCACACATATACTATACTATAGTAGTGTGAGCTATGGTAATCCTATTTTTTTCGAGAAAAAAAAAGTTGCTGCGATTTGAAAAATTTTTATATATCTTTGCGTTTCAGATGATTTTGAAACTTTTTTGTCGCGCCGTCTGTCTGTCTGTCTGTCTGTCTGTCTGTCTGTATGTCTGTCTGTCTGTCTGTATGTCTGTCTGTAACGACCAACGCGCATAACTCAAAAACCGCTTGGCCGATTTTAACGAAATTTGGTACCTAGGCTGGGTCTTGGGTCGAGATGGTCCCATTTAGAAATGAACAAAATCCACCGAACACAAGCCAAATAAAAGGTCGGGGGAATATTTCAAAAATTAGAGTTTATGTGAAAATATGGCGTGTGTGATATCAAACGAAAGATAATTGAGTATGGAGTTAAACAAAATACATTTTAGTTTTTTTTTCTTCAAAAAGGGTGGGGGTAGATTTAAAAAATTAGAGTTTACGTGAAAATATGGCGTGTGTGATATCAAACGAAAGGTAATTGAGTCCGGAGTTAAACAAAATACATTTTAGTTTTTGTTTTTTTAAGGGTGGGGGCAGATTTCAAAAATTTGAGTTTAAGTCAAAACATGGCTTGTGTGGTATCAAACAAAAGGTAATTTAGTCTGGAGTTGAATAAGATATATTTCAGGTTTTAGTTTTATTAGCTCGCACGTACACTATAACTATAGTACCTAGTGTGAGCTTAGGGGCCCATATATTGGCAGAGTATTTTTTTATAGTGTTTGGTTATTCGTCCTATGCTTTCTGAAATTACTTGAACATTTGGAATGTTAATGACACCCAACGGATTATTATTTTGAGAATTTGCGACATTTGGTTTGTTTTTAATGTTGTTATTTTCTGTGGTTAATTCTTCATTATTACTACAAATATTTACGGCTCTTACATACAAACTTCTTATAACTCCTTGTTTTGTAGCAACAGAATGATTAGACTTAAAACTTAGGTACTGTCTCGTGTGTGTAGGTTTCCTATATACAGTGGTTTGAATGTTTCTGTCTAATCGTTTGACAAGAACATCCAAAAAAGGTAAGGCCGAATCTTTTTCAATTTCCAGTGTGCATTTGATTGTTGGTCGAAAACGGTTCAGATGGTGTAGAAATTCTATAGTTCATCATTTAACGGCCATATAATAAATGTGTCATCCATGTATCGTAGCCATAGTTTTGGCTTGACTGTTGCTGTGTTGATCGCATGGTCCTCGAACCACTCCTTAAGGAAAACAAGCGTGTTAGGATTAAAAAGGGGCGGGCCTTCTGACTGCACACCAAGTAGTTTAAGTAGTAGCCTATAGACTGGATTGTTTAGTTTATATTTGAAAACGGTTAGAGCTACTTACTAAACAAAATGTCGTGTTTAAAATAAATAGACATTGGAAGTCCAAAATTTTGTTTCTACACAATCATGTCTACGAGTTTCAAACAAATAATTTGTTTTGTTCAGTGGCGTTACACTGATTGTCAAAACCCCAATGAAACGCATTTCAGCGTGGCGGTTTGGGGGTTATTTTCGCGGACCAAAATGAGTAAAAATTACATTATACATTAATCGTGTAAGCTTACTTTTCTGTACTTTTCATCCAACCAGGATCAATCGTCCATTATCGCAAAGTTAAAGCATTTTAAACAATCACAAACATTCAAGTACCTAGCCAGGAAACGAACCCGGACCGGTTATATATAGCGCAAATGTTGCTACCACTACGCTACGGACGACGACGTAAGACACATATTTAACTTAATTTAATAAAATTTGGTAGTTTTGTATTGGCGACTACGGCCAGTCGAGTGACGTTAACGAATTTTTGTTAGGCTTTGAAACCATGGCCAACTTTGTTTGTTAATTTTTCTTTTTCAAGTGGCATTACAACCCCTGGTGGATTTTAGCCTGATTAACCAGAGCTCTATATTCTGCACTCTCCATGAGGCATCCATATAAAGTTGGCTATAGTTTTAAGGAAACTAGAAAGCCAAAAAAAATTTTTTCTTGTTTTGATTCCTGTACTTGCTTATACAAAACTGTCAAATTTGATTAAATTCGCACAAAAGATGGCGACGATATTTTAAAAGAGCCTGACTACATTTTAATTACGATATAGCATCAATCCCTATCTAATTACTTTTATCTGGGATACCCTATATATGTACTACCTATTTATAAAAACGTTTGTTAAATCAATAGCCCAACTATTTAAACTTTTAGGTATAAGACGGCCTTGGAAAGGCGTCCTAATGGTCGGCCCCCCCGGCACCGGGAAAACCATGCTGGCTAAAGCTGTGGCAACTGAGTGCGGTACCACCTTCTTCAACGTTTCATCCTCCACGCTCACCTCCAAGTACCGCGGCGAGTCCGAGAAGATGGTCAGGATTTTGTTCGAAATGGTAAGCCGTCTACTCATCATGAATTGAATCTAAACCACGTACTTATAGGCATCTGTTTATTTATTATTTATTCATTTATTTCACGCAAAATGCATGGAAAGAGCCTCTAAAAATGACCGCTACAGGCGTGCCGGCCTGTTCGATTTCAAATGAACCCCAAATGGCTTGGATAAATTAGGGCTACTGATAATGGGTGCCGCGTTTTTGAGTTTATCAGTTACCTTAGGATAAATACCTTAATTTGTTTCAAAAAATGCCAAGTTAGCCAGTGGTGGGTCTAGAAATTTTATGTGGGTGGACAATTTTTCGCGTTTTGCGTAGGGACAATGGGAAGGGATAAAACAAGTCGCCGCTGCCTACTCACTGCCGCTACTTTGCCCCCGGGCTTCTTGCCGGCGCCGGCCTGATTCCTTCTTAATCCGATTTGCAGCCGTGACAACTCGCCGCCGGCCGCCGTACTTTCAGTTTGCAATTTAGTCAGGTGTTTAGAGTTTCGGTAACAATATATACAACCTTAATATTTTTTCCACAAAAAAAATCAAAATGGCGAATTTTCTTATTTACATATTTATAAACGGATATGCGTGTATTAAATTTATAAGTTTGGGATGTTCAAGGTCGCTGATTTTGATTTTTGAATTAAACTTGAAATTAATTAAAATGGAGAGTTCATAATAGTTATTTTGATGTTTTTCAAATTTAATTTAAGAATCATAATTAGGTACCTTAAACACCGCAAACTTCAAAAATAATACATATAGTTTCATAAATGAAAAAGTCCGCCATTTTGATTTGTCCAAAGTTTAAATTAAAAATCATAATCAACGATATTAAACACCACAAAGTTTGAAATGTAGTACGTATCCGTTTTAAGGTTAATTTAAATACTCTGCCAATATATGGGCCCCTAAGCTCACACTAGGTACTATAGTTATAGTGTACGTGTGAGCTAATATAACTAAAAACTGAAATATATTTTATTCAACTCCGGACTAAATTACCTTTTGTTTGATACCACACAAGCCATGTTTTGACTTAAACTCAAATTTTTGAAATCTACCCCCACCCTTAAAAAAACAAAAACTAAAATGTATTTTGTTAAACTCCGGACTCAATTACCTTTCGTTTGATATCACTCACGCCATATTTTCACTTAAACTCTAATTTTTAAAATATACCCCCACCCTTTTTTTAAATAAATTAAAATGTATTTTGTTCAACAGCAGACTCAATTACCTTTCGTTTGATATCACACACGCCATATTTTCACATAAACTCTAATTTTTGAAATCTACCCCCACCCTTTTATTTGGTTTGTGTTCGGTGGATTTTGTTCTTTTTTAAATGGGACCATCTCGAGCCAAGACCCAGCCTAGGTACCAAATTTCATTAAAATCGGCCAAGCGGTTTTTGAGTTATGCGCGTTGGTCGTTACAGACAGACAGACATACAGACAGACAGACAGACAGAGACGGCGCAACAAAAAAGTTTCAAAATCATCTGAAACGCAAAGATATAAAAATTTTTGAAATCGGAGCTACTTTTTTTTTCTCGAAAAAATTAGGATCACCATAGCTCACACTACTATAGTATGCTATATGTGTGAGCTAAAATCACCTTTAAGACCGATAATTTATTAAATATTCGTTTTTAAATTAAAAAATCCGCCATTTTAGATCCGCTATTATGACTTTTATTGTAAGTTTAATTGAAAAATCATAATTAGCGACCTTAAACTGCAATCACATTGTATTTTTACATTTTATGTTATACATAAGTAAATAAACATCTCAAGTTTTAAACTTAATATATAATAGTTTATAAATGGAAAATTTCACCACTTTGGAAGCACCATTTTGATTTTTTTTTAGGTTCAACTCAAAAATTGTATTACATAGCCTTAACACCATACAGTTTCTAATTTGGGACAAATTGGTTTATAAATAAAAACTACTAATTTGGATTCGCCATTTTGAATTTTTTGTGTTAAAAAATATTAAATTGCATTGTATAACGGAACTTTATACACCTGTCAAATATAAAATCTGTAGCTCAAAATTTATATCTCAACTATCCTTCATTCAACCCAACCGTTATAAAATTTTCACAAGGTGTTTTTTATCTTAATTTCCTTGATTGATTTCAAGACAAAAAGTTCGTATAAACATAGGTCCACAAACGCTTAGTTTTCAATATACAGAGTGTTAAAATTTTGTTTTTTTTATAGCTCTTACAGTTTTTAAGATTTTTAGCTCAAATTTGGCACGTATATTTACTTATAGGTACTACAATATTAGGCATGCCAAATAAGTTTTAATTAATTTGTTTATTTTGATATACTCGCGATGCCATACTGGCGCATTTTAGCTCACACATATACTATACTATAGTAGTGTGAGCTATGGTAATCCTAATTTTTTCGAGAAAAAAAAGTTGCTCCGATTTCAAAAATTTTTATATATCTTTGCGTTTCAGATGATTTTGAAACTTTTTTGTTGCGCCGTCTGTCTGTCTTTCTGTATGTCTGTCTGTCTGTCTGTATGTCTGTAACGACCAACGCGCATAACTTAAAAACCGCTTGGCCGATTTTAATGAAATTTGGTACCTAGGCTGGGTCTTGGGTCGAGATGGTCCTATTTAAAAATGAACAAAATCCACCGAACACAAACCAAATAAAAGTGTGGGGGTAGATTTCAAAAACTAGAGTTTATGTGAAAATATGGCGTGTGTGATATCAAACGAAAGGTAATTGAGTTTGGAGTTAAACAAAATACATTTTAATTTATTTTAAAAAAAGGGTGGGGGTATATTTTAAAAATTAGAGTTTAAGTGAAAATATGGCGTGTGTGATATCAAACGAAAGGTAATTGGAGGAGTAAAGGAGTTTAACAAATAACATTTTAGTTTTTGCTTTTTTTAAGGGTGGGGGTAGATTTTAAAAATTTGAGTTTAAATCAAAACATGGCTTGTGTGGTATCAAACAAAAGGTAAGTTAGTCTGGAGTAAATGTAAACTATAACTATAGTACCTAGTGTGAGCTTAGAGGCCCATATATTGGCAGAGTATTTTATTATATAATAGCAGCCTTTCGTGAAACAGCGACTTTCTCTAAAACGGTTAAAGATGCAAAAAAATTGCAGAAAACAAAAAAGTTTGCAAATAAAAGAAGGATTTTATTTCTTGTCTTAACTACCTAGTCTACCTACCAGTGGCTTAAAAGGAAAAAAAATCTGGGGAAAAAGGCGATATGAGCCCTGAAGAGTATCACTCTGTAGATTTTTACTATTATTTGGCATGTCTAATAGTGTAGTGTCTATAGCTTAATACACGTGCCAAATTTAAACTAAATATCTCAAAAACTGCATGAGCTATAAACAAGAAAATATATAAAACACTAAACTTTAACACTCTGTATCTCGAAAATAAGGCGTTTGAGGACCTATGTTTATATGAAAATTTTGTCTTGAAATCATTTAAGGAATTGAACATTAAAATTATGTTACTGAATTTTGAAACACCCTGTATAAGTTTACCCCTTTTTCGAATGGCACTAGTCGCCTTTGTCAAAAACTGCATAAAAAAAACTTTGTAGCTTTTTTTTAAATCTGCCAAACGGGCACTAGAATATTTTATACGAAAAATCGCCAGTGCTCCCGAACTAATAATTAGATTGACGTTTTTAAAAATGCCTCTAATTTTTTCAAAATTGGATCAGTAACAGATTTTCAGACAGTTTTAGGGCACTCTTTTTATTTTGGCCCCCACTGGATAACGTGGTGACTTTAAATGGGATTCATTCATATACATATCACTGAATTTTTTTATCTTTGTTAGGCAAGATTTTATGCTCCAAGCACAATATTCATAGATGAAATTGACTCACTTTGTTCTCGAAGGGGGTCTGAATCAGAGCACGAGGCCTCAAGACGTGTCAAGTCTGAGTTATTGGTTCAAATGGACGGTAAGTACACCAACATTCCAAAATAACCTCTCCCCATAAAAAAAATTCCCGTGTTGAGGTAGGTTTATTTTTGATAAAAATTAAATTTTTAATCAATATGTTATTATGACTGGTAAACTTTGACGTTATGAAAAATTTTGTCGAAAATCTAATTCACAATCTAAAGTTGAAAACCGCGTTTTGCTCGGTGCTCTGGTTCATGAAATATGATTTTTTAACCATTTTTTTATATCTCAAAAACTGCGACTCTGAGGAACTTTGACGTTATGACAAATTTTGTTGAAATTATAATTCTTAATTTAAATTTGAACATCGCATTTTGCTAGCTGCTCTGGTTCTGAAATTATGATTTTTTAAGAATATTTCAACTCCCCCCCCTTATTACTTACACGAGCACCGCAAATTTTTGTGCCAAATTTGGTTACAATCGGTTTATTGGTTTTTTAGTTAGGTCTTACTAATTTTGAATTAAAATAAAAAAAAATTGACAATCCCAATAATAACCTTACACACCTATGGTTGCATTTTGTAGTTTACAGTAAAATGTATTTAAACATTCTCGGTTTAGTCAGTCCGAAGCTCCAAAGATTTCTGCGCCCGCGCACTTTATTTATCACTTAACAAATAGACCGAATTTTCGTAGATAAAGTGCGCGGACGCAGAAATCTTTCGAGCTTGGGTATGACTAATTCAAGAATTTTTGGGAAAGTGCTGCTGTTTACTTTCAAATACATTTTTTTAGCCACCAGAAAATAATCGCCGGATACTAATTATTTAATGTTACATTTTCATCTCATATCAGATTTGTGACTAAAAAAAGTGTTTGAAAGTAAATGGCAACATTGTACTTAGCTGTTGTCGCTTATTGCAGACAATTTGCCAGCTTAATTCGGTGGACACCAAGATAATCTGACTTGATGTCACTTGGTGCCCGGGACAATCACAACTCATTCCCTCTCACAATCATACTACATGAAGACCCACGGTAGGCAATTTTGTTTTCTCAAGGAATATTTAATTTTGCCTGATACTCTTTGTCGAGCCAAGGCCAACAGGCCACGACCCTGTAAAAATCAGCAGTTGTTGGGGGCTGAATTCTACATTGGGTCTTATAGGCGGATAGAGGTTTATTTGTGATATTTTCAAAATGGCACTACAGATTTTCGCGAAATTTCAGAGAATTCCACCAAACTTTTTAAGGATGAAAGATAGTTAAAAGGTTAAAATTTTCAAGATTTCAGACGCCAACTGTTATATTTGATGATTGATATTGATGGCCTTTATTTATTTGCTTGTTAAAGTTCATTTAAAATCCAAAAATTCCAGTGTTAATCTTTTTAAAACAAAATTACACCACAAAAAAATCATTTTTTGATGTAATTTTTGTAAACACATCTAAATGTTGCCGAATGTAAACAAATAGGTGTAGGTGAGCCGATTACTGTCCATGCAGAAACGAACACATTCGCTTCTGCTTTAAATTTAATTTTTGTATAAGCTAATGAAACGGCTCTGAAAAATTAAGGACTAATATACATTTAAAAAAAAAGTTTTACAAGAATATAGTAAAAACAATCTCAAAACCTGCTTTATTTTTAAAAAAATCAAATATTCATCAACCGTCATTTCAGCTTTAATATTTTAAACACAATTAGCTGTGGCGTGATATGACCATCAAAAAGAAATTCAGCCTCCGCTGTGACGTCAGAAAAATAGTAGATCGTGGCCCGTCCGTTTTGATAGCTCTGGTCGAGCATAAAGGTCTTTCTCATGCTAGCGCCATCTAAGCTCTTAACACGGGACCATCCGTTTAACGTAACTTCCGAACCACGGCCTTGTAGTTATCATCAACTTTCCCTACTTCGTTGATGGCCAAACTGCGCCCAAGCACGCGTTACCCCTAACTCCGGTAAATCTGTATTCTGTAGCGGACACGCGTCCTGAATCATCAGGACCCATCACATATCGCATTGCTTGGTTTGCTGCGCACTCTGTTAGGAATCACTTTCAAAAAAAATTTCAAAGGAAAAAGAAGGGCGTTTCTTTAAAATAACGCTATGTTTTTTTCATCCTCACTTAAAAAATATACCGAGGTAATGTGGACTATTAAGTTTTAAACAATTTTAATAAAATTTACAAATCGATTTTGCGGGAACAATGTTTAAAAAATAAAAAAATATCGAAAGTAAAGTATACAAAACTTAAAAAAGTATTTCTTTTTACATTAGCCTAGTACAAAAAAACAATACGGCTGACAGCCCTGGTTTGTTTTCTAGGTATAACAGCCGACAATGCCGAACCCGGGAAGATCGTAATGGTCTTGGCAGCAACCAACTTCCCGTGGGACATCGACGAAGCTCTAAGGCGTCGTTTGGAAAAGAGGATTTACATCCCCCTGCCCACTTTGGACGGAAGAGAAGCCTTGCTTAAGATTAACTTGAGAGAAGTCAAGCTGGATCCTGAGGTCAATTTGAGGGCCATTGCTAGAAAGTTGGATGGATATTCAGGTACGCACATTGATCTCTATACAGCTATTTAATGTAGGGGTTTCACTTGCGAGCCTTGATTTTCAAAAGATGACTAAAAGTGAAAACTGCATCTTGATATATAGCAAGCCATTTTAGGTATAATTCAATGGGCATGAGGTTAGACTGATTACAAACTCTCCAGCAACGTCTGTTAATTGAAGTAATTTAAAAAAGTTAAAAATTACCCTTGTTTTTCCCATGCTTTATCCATTTTCTTAAAAACCAACATTTACACGAAAATATTTGTTATATTTTATTATAGTCAATAAAATTTCCTTTAAAATGGTGTATAACATGATCGCATTGGTTTCATAATTAAAATTTTAGAGGCGTCCGTAAATTAAATCAATCTTAAAAATCAGAAAATAAGCTATTTTTGGTGCAACTTTTTAACAATGTGAAACTCGGTGGGGTTTGACTTATAACAAACTTTCCAGCGACGCCGTCCGTAAATGGGGGTAATTTTAAAAAATCATACAAAAAGACATGTTTTTCACAAGTTTTATTCGATTTTCTTAAAAACCAAGCTCTCAATGTGTTCTATACTTCGTCATAGACAATAAAATTTCCTTTCAAACGCTGTATAACAAACTGGAAGTTATTTCATAGTTACCGCTCCAGTGATATCCTTAATTTGAAGTAATTATTTAAAAATTCAATTTTTTTACAGGTTTTATCCAATTTTCTTAAGGATTAAGCTTCTTACCACAATATAAGTTATCTACTTTAGGGTGGATAATGAAATTTCCTTTAAAAGAGGGTTCACTTTCAAAAGTTACAAAAAAAAACATTTTTGTCAAATTTTCTTAAAAGCCATAGTCAGTAGGATGGAATAAGGTAAAAAGTCAATTTTTTCCCTAACAACCCTAGATAACAATAAAAATAGATTATTTTCGATATTTAAAAAAATGTATTTATACAAGTACGCATCTGGAGACTGTGAAATAAACCCTACATTATGTTGCAGCGTTTAAAAGAAAATATACCACACATTTTTTCACAAGAAGTGTAGTTTTCGAGAAAATTTTGTAAAACCTATAAAAAACATGTTTTTTTTGTTGTAAATAATCCCAACTTACGGACGCCACTGAAGATCTGGTGTTTGCAATTGAAAACTAATAATAGGTGTTCCATCAGACTTTTGTAAAGGTGGCGTGATTTATTTCTATTATAGCTAATGAGCGCCTTTTTCGATTCTTGAAAGACGAGAGAGAAACAACAAGAGGCATCGTGTGTTTTTTTGCGGATGATATTTTGACAGATGATATTTAACTTTAGTTGAATCTTTTTGATTATAGTTTATTATTTGCTTGATTGGACCATATTTTTCCGTATCTTAATTATTGATAAACTGCTAGTTATAAAATCATAAAAATGTAACTTTTCTAAATTTTTTCGTAGTGTCTAAAATTTTATTAATTAAATTATAATTTGCATATTATTCTTGTCCAGCCAGACGCCACGGATAATAGAACAATGACTGGATTTGACCAAAGTAAAAGCGGCAAATCAAAAATGGCCGCCATCCCGGCCTTTTTAACCATTTACATTTCGTTCTCTGATTTAGAAATGTCAAGGGCTTGTCAACTGCTGTTTTTGTTTATTTGTTTTTTTGCCAGTTTTTTAATTAAATTTGAGATGAAATCTAACTGTTAAAAACTTTTCAGGGTCTTAAAACATTACTTTTTCCATTAGAGTAGGAAAAGTCCGAGAATTTCTATATTATTGAACAAATGCACAACAAAAATAACAACAACTGGCAGTGAAGAAGGCAACGAGTGGTTTGTTCGCCTCCCTTGCAAACGTATATTGGTGTGCATGCGTGTACGTTTGGTCATAATTACTAAAGAGAAAGGTGAAACCCATAATCAATCTGTAAAAAAAATGCTTTATTATTCTTGTCCAGCCAGACGCCACGGATAATAGAACATTGACGGATTGGATTTGACCAAGGTAAAAGGGGCAAATCATAAATGACCGCTATTCCGGCGTTTTTAACCATTAACATTTCGTTCTCTGGTTTGGAAAGGGCTTATCAACCACTGTTTTTGTTTAATTGTTTTTTAGCCAGTTTTTTTTTAAATTAAATTTGGGATGAAATCTAACTGTTCAGGGTCTTAAAACATTACTTTTTCCATTAGGTAGGAAAAGTTCGAGAAATTCTTTATTTTTCAACACATACACAAAAAAATAACATCAACTGACAGTCTCCGCCATTTTGACAAGGCCGTGATACAATAAAAGTATAAGTAGGTTTGGTTAGGCCAGTGCCCAACTATTTTTACCATGTTTTCAATGGTAATGTTAAACGTATGGTGTACCCACTCTTTCTATTTTGGTTGGTTGTAAAATGCAATCTCTAGCTGTTCTAATATATCTGCCAGACGCTTGTATATTATATTGAAAGACATTGTATTCTGAAGGCCGCTGGCGCTGTAAGAATGAGAGAGAGAGACAGAACAAGGAGGCAACGCGTGGTTGGTTCGCCTCCCTTGCAAACGTATACTGCCTCCTAGGCCAAAAAAGTGCAACTCAAATTTTCACTGTTTTGAGATATTTACCTTTTCCCGAGGGGTGAACAGCTCTCACAATCGGTGTACACATTTCTCACAATCTGTTCACAATCCTTCACAATATTTACACAATCCCTCCCAATCACCCACAATCTGTCACAATCCTTCACAATCTTACCACAATCCCTCACAATCTTTACACAATCCCTCACAATCTTAGCAAAAGATTGTGGATTTTTACAATCGGCGTACACATTTTGGGGTTAGCTGGTCACCCCTTGGTTATTAAGTAGCAGGGCCGGTAACGGTAAATTAAGAGGGCGGCCAAGGAAACTATAGACATAATGACGTTTTTTTTTTTGGTCGCCAGAATTTTTGATGGGACGCCCCCCCCCCCCCTTCAGGTAGGCAGGTACGCTACACAGCTGCACAGTCCTCCACAATCCCTCACAATCTCGCCACAATCCCTCACAATCTTTCCACAATCCCTCACAATCTTACCAAAAGATTGTGGATTTTCACAATCGGTGTACACACTTTGGGTTAGCTGTTCACCCCTCGCCTTTTCCTTAATTGGCCGTCCGCATCCTTCTTTGTTTGAGATACAGCTTTTTTCCTTAATATTTTTTGGTGTGTTCTATATAAGTTACGTCTATTCTGCTTATTATACATGTAGATTATTACTTTATGTATCCATATTGATGAAAATGCAAAAATCGAAAAAAAATGAGATACGCCTTTTTGGCTTAGGACGGCAGTATATTCGTGTGTCCCAGGTGTACGTTGCTTAGTCAAAATTAATTTTGTCCACCATAGAGCAAGGTTCTCTCAAATCTCCAGATGAGCAAATTTATGGACAATCTACTTAAACTAGCAAATAGTTAGTTTTCCCAGAAATCAGTAAATATATAATCGAATATTTTTAACAAATAAAGTAAATTACTTCTTTTTTTGGTTAAGTTAAGTTAGGGTGCAAAATATAAAATTAAGATTAATTGGTACCAAAAAAACGCAATTTGGATTTTTTGCAAGTTACTGCCCTTTTCCATATTTGGGCAAAATCATCTCGATTTTATAATAGCTATAAAAATTTTGTGTGGCAAAACAATGCCAACTTTTACCTACCCTGGTTTGATTACCACTGCACGCCACTGCAAAACGGTGTAGTAAAAGCTAGCAGAGCAATATATGTTTTTTAATTTGCCAGATTGTTTTTAGCTCACACATATACTATACTATAGTAGTGTGAGCTATGGTGATCCTAATTTTTTCGAGAAAAAACAAGTTGCTCCGATTTCAAAATTTTTTATATATCTTTGCGTTTCAGATGATTTTGAAACTTTTTTGTTGCGCCGTCTGTCTGTCTGTATGTCTGTCTGTCTGTCTGTATGTCTGTCTGTCTGTAACGACCAACGCGCATAACTCAAAAACCGCTTGGCCGATTCTAATGAAATTTGGTACCTAGGCTGGGTTTTGGGCCGAGATGGTCCCATTTAAAAATGAACAAAATCCACCGAACACAAACCAAATAAAAGGGTGGTGGTAGATTTCAAAAATTAGAGTTTAAGTGAAAATATGGCGTGTGTGATATCAAACGAAAGGTAATTGAGTCTGGAGTTAAACAAAATACATTTTAATTTATTTTAAAAAAAGGGTGGGGGTATATTTCAAAAATTAGAGTTTAAGTGAAAATATGGCGTGTGTGATATCAAACGAAAGGTAATTGAGTCCGGAGTTTAACAAAATACATTTTAGTTTTGGTTTTTTTAAGGGTGGGGGTAGATTTCAAAAATTTGAGTTTAAGTCAAAACATGGCTTGTGTGGTATCAAACAAAAGGTAATTTAGTCTGGAGTTGAATAAAATATATTTTAGTTTTTAGTTATATTAGCTCACACGTACACTATAACTATAGTGCCTAGTGTGAGCTTAGGGGCCCATATATTGGCAGAGTATTTTTTAAGGGGTGCCTAGAGCGGTTCTAACACTATGAATGTTAAGCAATTAAATATTTTATAACTATATCTATATTTTTGTGTCTATTTCTTTTTTCTTGTTTATTAAGACAAACAATAAATAGTCGTTCAAGAAATTGTCGTTATTTGTATCACTAATAAAAATGCAGAAAAAACATACTGTGAGTTGAGATTAACACAAAGTCATTTAGAGATTTTTGGAGCATTAAATATGGGCTGTACATTTCAGGTGCTGACGTCACAAATGTATGCAGGGACGCCTCAATGATGTCAATGCGTCGTAAAATATCAGGTTTGAGGCCTGAGCAGATTAGAGCCATTCCAAAAGAAGAGCTTGACTTACCCGTTACTACACATGATTTTGAAGAAGCCATTGTGAAAAATAACAAAAGCGTTTCTAAAGAGGATTTGAAAAAGTATGAGAACTGGATGAAAGAGTTTGGGTCATCCTGATTTTTGTAATTTTTTTTTGTTGTTTGTTTTATTTAGGTACTTTTTTAATGTTGTTTGTTTTAGTTAGGTACTTTTTAATGTTGTTTTTTAAATATTTTTACTCGATTTTTTATTAATATGAAAAATATTGCCTTCTCAGTTTTTATGAAAAAAATTATTTTACTTCACTTGAAATTTTTATTGTATACATTTACCATTTAGTTCAGGTGATGTTTAAAAAATAACTTTTAAATATTTTCTTATCTATTATATTGGTCTATTTCCAGTTATTTCACTTTATGAGAGGCGGGACAGATTAGTTGAGTCATGTCTGTCAATTTAGGTCCTGTTATAATATTTTCTAATAGTATGATTCTGACAAAATGTGCAGTTAATAGGAAATTTCTGAAGAAAATATTTAGACAATGCTTTTGCAACTGAAAATAAAGAAGTAAATTACACTTACATATGTACAGGGTTTAATTTAAATGATGCACTAAACTTTTAGGGTTGAAGGAAAAAGTCAAAATTACACAAAAACAGTGGCGTAGCGGGGGGGTTTGTCGTCGCCCCCCCCCCCCGCCCCGCGGGTACTGGCGCCCCATGGGTGGCCGAAGCGCCCTAATCTTTATTAAGTAGCAGGGCCGGCAACGGCAAATTGAGACTAACAGCCTTTTGTTTTGGTCGCAAGATTTTTGAGGGGCGCCTTTTTTAGCTGTCGGCCCCCCCGCCCCTGCAGGCACGCTACGCTGCTGCACAAAAAGTTCAAATAACTCTTGGTCAACAGTTTTTTGTTTCCAAATTATAGCGTTTGGTTAGTTTGAAGAGTGGGGGAAAACTGTAAATTTTAAAAATATCAAATTTGACAATGTAAAATAAGGTTGTGATTCTTTATGATCAAAAAACGTTCTTTTGCTTTCTCCAAAAAATAACAGGTTAAGGAGATACAGTGTGGCCAAATAACCTTTGCAGTAGGTATTAATTCGTCAATTAATTTTTATTATTACAACTAAGTAAATTTACAAAAAAACTGAGATAGATTTTAGTACATATCTTATTTAAAAAAAAAAAGATTTTTGGTAATAATTATGAGTAAGTTTTTTTTTAAATTTTAACATTCAATTATTACTTTTACTGTAATGCATAATTTCACAGAATTTCGATTGTCTGTTTTAGTTTTTAAAGAAGTTATAACAAAAATTTTTCACTTTCCTATCAGCCCTTAAAGTTTGGTGCATCATTTAAATTAATTTTTTTCATTATTAGTCAATTAATTTTTATTATTACAACTAAATAAATGTACAAAAAAAACTGAGATAGATTTTAGTACATATTTTATTTTAAAAAAAATAGATTTTTGGTAATAATTATGAGTAAGTTTTTTTTTAATTTTAACATTCAATTATTACCTTTACTGTAATGCATAATTTCACAGAATTTCGATCGTCTGTTTTAGTTTTTAAAGAAGTTATAACAAAAAATTTTCCCTTTCCTATCAGCCCTTAAAGTTTGGTGCATCATTTAAATTAAATTTTTTATTTCGTTTGGGACCCCCATTTTGTTTTTAAAAATTTGTTAAGAGGGAGCTCGGTGTATGGCATATAATCAGCGTATTTAATATTTTTTGAATACACTTTTGGCAATTAGTAAAAAAAAATTCCTTGCGCGCATTTAAATCCTCAGTAAAAAAATAAACCTCAACCCTCAAAAAACGTGCCTAGAAACATCATTTTTTGATACATTATTTTGTTTACATGTTTTTGTTATTTTGTTGATTTTTGCCTACAATAATTAATATTTTTATTTCGATATAACTGCACCGTCTCCACAAACGTAACGGCTTCAGGAAATGAGCATGGCTGTACCCCACCAAGTTCGCGCAAACTGCTGTACCACCTTTTCTTGAAACATTTCAGCCCACATTTGACCTATCTATAATTCTACTTCGGAATAAGCTATGAAACTCAACTTTGCTCAGTCGAAGACCTTGATAGACTTAATCCCTCCAAGTTTCAAGGACTGCCATAAATCAGTAAAGTAGCTACGGAATTTTAAAAAACGTCGAATTTCCCACTCACTCATGCATAGATCATCATAATTCTGCTGTACTTCCAGTCATGCTACAAAGCTGAACTTTGGAAGACTAATAGAAATTATGACCAAACCCTTGGAAAAATTAAAAAATCCCAAAATTTTCATTTATAACCCTCCCCTATACTTTTAAAGTTATGAAATACATGTAAATTTATGTAAAATTAACATTGCCCACTTCCAGAAACGCTAGAGAGCTGCGCTTTGGCAGACAGATAGGAACTATGACAAAACTGTAGGAAAACATTTTTAAAACACCAAAACTTTTATTCACCCCTATATATGTTAAGTTATGCAAAATTATAGACAAGTTCTTAACAAGAAACTTCAAATCCCCCCCCCCCCCCCCAAGCACAAATTGATAGAAATAGAAATTATTCATTTTAGAAGGAAAACTAAAAAATGGTTAAAGCTAAAGCATCGCAGAAGTTGTGAGCATATTCCGCATATTTTAATTCCTTTAAAAAGGAGTGAAATCATAACAAAAACATTTCATGTAAAAAAGCCAAGTACGCGAAAATGGTATTCCGTAAAAATAATTGGGATAAAAGTATAGCCAAGTTCACCAATATAACTGTCAAAATTAAAGGTTTTTTACTAGTTTATGAAAGTTTTCTTAAACTTAGCTATTATGGCTGCAAATGGACTGTTAGGCACAGTGCTCAATTGAACATAAACAAGTTTGGCTGTAATAGCAAAGTTTAACAAAACTATTCCAAACTAGTAAAAACCTTTACTTTTGAAATTTATATTGGAGAACTTGGCTATACTTTTATCTCAATTATTTTTACGTAATACCATTTTTGCGTTCTTGGCTTTTTTACATAAAATATTTTTGCTATGATTTTAATTATTTTGTTCCATATTTCAAAACGCTTATGCGCTCATTATATACCATAAGTTAGTTAGGCTTGGTCAGGTATTTTTAATAATCCTTACGGTGTCAGTTTTTGACATATCATGTGAACAGTTTGACGTATTGACTCAATTGATATTCATTTTGGTTTAGAATACCAGAATACTAAATTACCTAGAAATCGCTACACCACACGACCACTTTAGACGAAATAAGATTTTAACAATTTATCATCCTACCTTTTGATGATCTATACATGAGTGAGTGAGTGAGTTACAATTTCGACGTTTTTTTTAAATTTCGTAACTACTTCAGTACTTTTGGGAATTCCATGAAACTAAACATGAAGGGATTATTAACTCCATGGAGATCTACGACTGTGCAAAGTTTGAGATTCATAGCTCATTCCGAAGTAGAGTTTTAGATAGGTCAAATATCGGCTGAAATGTTTCAAGAAAAGATGGTACGGCGCGTGAACTTGGCGAGGCACTGTCGCACAATGGTTTATCCCTATAAAAAAACTATGCATTTTCATATCAAGAGTTAAAAAAAAAAACGATTTTTTTGTAGAGATATGTCCCCTTAGTTTAAACCTATGACTGTTTTTTTCAGATCTATTTTGAGTTTTGAAAAATTGGACAGTAAAGTAAAATTTTGTATTTATTTTTAATTTTTTTCTCAATCTGCAACCCGTGCTTTATTTATCTCTTAAACAAAAACCGCTTTGTCAATTTTCTTTTTCCTTTTTACGTTTAGTGCGTATATTTAGTAGTGCTTTGTAAGCCTAAAAAGAAAAAAAAAGTTTTATCTATAATTTCAAAAAAAAATTAAAATAACGGAAAAAACTATGTTTTTTTGTTATGTATGCAAATTTCTGCAGACTAAAAGTTGTCTTCCCGCAGCCTCCCGCAATCAGATTTTTTTATGGTTATAATCCACAATGTCTTATCTTTATGACTGCATAGGTTGCAGCTGCCAATATCTGCCTATCTGTGAATCAGGTTCCTAAAATTGTTGCTTTGTTATTCAAATATACTAGAAATACACACAATTAACTGGTTTTAGTTGCTGTGTTAATATGGATATATTTTGAAGTATTTATTTATTTCATTATTTATCAGTCAATTTATCAGTTTATTATCATTCATAATATTTACAAATTATATTGTTTAAGATGTAATGTACATCTAATCTTGTAAAAGCAATGTGTGGAACAAAGAATTAGCTATACTATTTTTCCTTGGCTAACACATTGCCCTTATGGCAAATTATTTTTTATTTTACTCAAGAACCGCTTAAGAATTCAGATATGATCTATTTCAAATTTTAAAAAACACATACAGATTGTTCTTGTGCAAAAAAGGACCTCCTAGCCTGTGGAGTGTGATTAAGGAAAATACTGAAAATGTGGCAAAAATCTAATTCTAAAAATCTATGTAGTTTCATGAGTAATTTAATTTTTGAATAATCTTTTTGTTTATGTGACATGTAATAAAAAAGTTTTCCCATGTGGAACTTTATAAACGGTGACCCTGTACATTGGTGGGATATTTTTTAACATAAAGAGTTTTATTCTTGTGAGTTTAAGATATAAATTTGATTGATTGAAATATATTGATTTGTTTACTTTTGACCACACTAAATAAATTTATTAAATATATAGGAATAAGTAGGCGACAAGAAATTGCCAGATTCCTTAAGGGAGGGAGAGGCTAAATAATTATTTAACAAAAATTATAGTACTTTATGTTTGATTCCACAATAAAATTTAAGGGACTGCGAGGGCCTTGGGGCAGAGGAACATCCAGTCCCCTCCCCTTAGTACGCCTATGTCATGACAAAATGGAGGGCGGAAGTAGTTTTTTTGACAAAACAATCATCAATCAAACTAGTAACAATGGTTACTAAGTTATTAACCATTGGTAATAATATGGAGTAATTATTTACCTTTTTATTTATATTACACAATTTTTACCCTACACCCTGCAAGGGAGAGAAGAAAATTAGCTTAAATAAATTGGTAAATGTGTTTTTTTTTTACGGGTATGCACACTCGCAAGGAGATCCCTATCACACTCGAGAAGCGGCAAGTGCGCGGAAATGTTGGTGTGTGTTGGTTTTGAAACGGTTCAGGTGGTAACCTGCAGGGAAAACTGTCGCAGAGAGTTTATTCCACAGCGATGCTGTTCTCCAGAGATATGAATTCTGATATAATGAGGTTCTTGGTGCCTCTATTTTGACAATAAATTGATGGTTACCGTCTGTTTGACGTGTTCGCCTAGTAGGTGCTACTCCCGGAGGGATCATACGTGCCAACTCTTCAGAGCATTTTCCGTGATAATACCTGTAGAAGAGAGATAGATCGCCCACAGTTCTTCGGTGTTCGAGACTATCCAAGCTACGGGTAAGTGCAGGGTCATTGATCAGCTTGATAGCTCGTTTTTGCACGGTGTTCAAAAGCATTAAGGTATGTTTGGGTGCCGCACTCCATATATGTGAGCAGTACTCCATAGTTGGTCGAATCTGGGCTTTGTAGAGTGTCAGCAGTTGGCTTGGTGTATACAGATGTCTTGTACGAAATAGCACCCCAAGCTTTTGGGACGCCCTTTTAGCTATATCTGCCACGTGACTGTGCCAAGACATGTTGGTCTCTGCAGTGACTCCTAAGATGTTCAACTGGCTCTGCAATGCGACAGCACTTCCAGATAGCATGATGTTTGGCGTGCTGGTCTTTTTTGAAAACAGGGCTGCTTGGGTTTTCTGCGCGTTGAACTGTACAGGGTTTTTGTTGCCCCAGTCCTCTATTATCTCCAAGTCGTTATTTATCTGTGATATTTCAGTTAGTCTAAGGTAATGGAATTCACGTGCGGAGAGACATGTGGGTGGTATGACTGAGGAGACTACATTGCCATCATCTGCAAAGCAATAAAGTGGATTTACCTCGGGATTTACTGTTTTATCTATGAGGTCATTTATGTAAATCAGAAAAAGTGTTGGCGAAAGGATTGCTCCCTGTGGCACACCATCATTTATTTGGTAAGAGTTGGAGTTCCGGCCATCCAGTGCAACATAAATGGATCTATCCTTAAGGTAACTTTCAAACCAAGTGCAAAGTCTCGGCGACAATCCCGTTACTTTGAGCTTGTTGAGCAGATTTTCATGCCAGACTTTATCGAATGCTTTAGATATATCTAAGGCAATTGTTCTTGTTGCACCTCGCAACTCAATCGCTTTTTGCCATAAGTGAGTAACGTGTGTAAGTAAATCGCCAGTTGACCTATATTTTCGAAATCCGTATTGCTTGTCGTTGATAATTTTGTACTTTTCCAAGTACTTGGTTAGGTGATTGTTCACAACTCTTTCCATTACTTTTGATATCACCGGAAGTAGAGCAATTGGTCTATAGTTTAACGGATCTGTCTTTTTTCCTTTCTTTGGAATGGGTTGTACTGCGGCAGACTTCCATGATGATGGATATACTCCTTGCCTATAAGATAAATTGAATAATTTTGCGAAAGTTGGGGTGAGTTCGCTAGCACAATTTTTGAGTACTATCGCGGGAATGCCATCTGGACCCATTGCTTTGTTTGTATCCAACTTTTTAAGGGATTTTCGTATTTCTCTGTGACCAAAGGGTACCTCTGGCATACTATCCTTTCAATGAACGGTAGAGCTTTTCCATTTGGCACTGTTAGGTTTGAGTTGGAGGAAAAGATTTTGGCCAGCATATTGGCTTTTTCCTCTGATGTTGTGGCTCAGTGAGTATTTTTATCTGTAAGTGGTGGTATGGATGACTTGGTGAAGTTTGATCCAACGGCTTTTGCAAGAGACCAAAAGGACCTTGAACTACTTGGACAATTCAGCAACCTGTTTTTTATTCTTTGATTGTATGTTTCTTTGGCGGCGTCAATAGTAATTTTGCAACTATTTCTGGCTTGTATAAATTCTGTGTGGTTTTGAGCGGTTTGTTGTCGTTTCCAAAGGTTATATGCTCTGTGTTTTTTCTGTACAGCCGTTTGACACTGGCTGTTGAACCAAGGTCCTGCATCAGCTCTGCGTTTTATTGTATGTGGGATATATGCATCCATTCCAGATAAGATTACTTTTGTTATTTCATTACAGCAAATAGTGGGATCAGCTGTTTTAAAGCAAACTTCTTGCCATGGAAAATCCAGGTAAAACTGTTTAAGGTCATTCCATTGTGCCGATTTATAGTGCCACATTTTACGAGGAAGTGATTGTTGGCCTGGCGGTATGAACATTTCGCACTTTGTTCTTATAAGTTTATGATCGGATGAACCAAGTGGGGGATCTACTTGAATTGTGTACAAGTCAGGATTTGTAGTTAGGAACAAGTCTAAAAGCGCTGCAAATTCACCGAGGGGTCATCGGCACCTTAAAATTTTGTACAGCATCCAACAGGACTTGGGTCCTATCGTGTACTGTTGGGTCCTGTCGTGTACTGTCGAGTACTGTTGGATCCTGTCGAGTACTGTCGTGTACTGTTGGGTCCTGTTGAGTACTGTCGTGTACTGTTGGGTCCTGTCTTGTACTGTCGAATACTGTTGGGTCCTGTCGAGTACTGTTGAGTACTGTTGGGTCCTGTCGAGTCCTGTTGGGTCCTGTCGTGTACTGTTGGGTCCTGTCGAGTACTGTTGAGTACTGTTGGGTCCTGTCGCGTACTGTTGGGTCCTGTCGTGGTACTGTCGGGTCCTGTTGTGAAATTTGTACAGTACTGTTGAAAGCTGATGACCCCTCGAAATTCACCCCTTTCTGAGATACGGGTAGGTTCATCGACAATCTGCGTTAGACCACAACTTATGGCAAAAGCTTCTGCTTCCCTGCCTTCATTATCTGTTTTGTTGTGGTGTTTTAGCCAGAGTATATTGTGGACGTTGAAATCGCCTAAAAAAACAATTTCCGCATGTGGATAGTTAGACTGTATACTATCACAGTTTTCGGATAATGTCGCAAAAAAGTTTTGAGACTCGGTGTTACTTGGCGGTCGGTAGAGGCAGCAAATGAACTTGGTCGATGACGTTGAGGTGAATTTCAGCCATATGATATCGAGGTTCGCTGGTTCTAGCTTCTCCTCTCGATGACAAGAAAGGTCATTTTTAATGTACACAGAGATCCCAAAATTATGTCGAAATTGGTGGTCTAGGTCATAGCCGGGATAAAGATAGTTCACAATATGTGTTGCAGAACTGATTTTAGTTTCAGTGAGAACAAGGATGTCAGGTCTTTGTTCTTCAAGATGTTGGTGAACTGATTCATGTTGGTACTTAATCCTCTTATATTGCTAAAATCAATTCTGAGTTGAGTTTTTGGTCTTCTTTTAATATCTTTGCATGAAGGATCACCCGACGCCCGGAGTTCCGAGTGGTCGGGTATTTTACCTCCGGAATATTTTGATCCTGGAGGCGCCATCATGCTATCTGTTACTCATTGTTGGAACCGGACTCCCAGCGCAGTAGCGGAACGTGGTGATACCACTTAGCGCTACTCACTTCTGGCATGGTGGTATCTCACCGGTCGACGCCCAATGAGTAAAACGCGTCTATATGTACAAAATTTTAAGTTTATGTGATAAATACTCTTAAAGATATTAACTATTTTCCGAAATTTAACCGTTTTAAACCACTGTGTGCCGTGCCCTCAGATTTACCTCCTAAGTAGTCAACCACACCGTCAAATAAATGATAAAACGCAAAAAAACGGAGGTAAAAACGTCAAAAACACCTTAAAATCACACGAACTCTCAATACAAACAAAGCAACTGGTCCGCTGGTGACGTCAGCAGACACTGTTCGTTAAGCCCAAAAATGCATGGCACATAGTGGTGCAAAGCCAATCAGCGATCGAATAGCAGCGGCCTTATTGGATTGCCATGCATAGCGCATAGCATGGCGCATAGAAGTTCAACCAATATGGCCGCTGCTATTCGATCGTTGATTGGTTGAAAGCCCCATGCCACGCGTTATGCACCATGCTACGGAAGTGTGTGTGAAGGCCTTTAGAGTCCCTGTATGTTGACATATTTGGAAATATATCCAAATATGTCAACATACAGGGACTCTAGTCTCGCTGAGCGACGCTAAAGCCGATCACACACAAAAAAACATAACGCGTAAGAAGTTCAACCTTATGGACTTTTCTTACGTAAATCTAATATGGCCGCTGCTATTCGATCGCTGATTGGTTGAAAGCCCGCTATGCGCCATGCTACGGATTACGTAAATTGTGTGTGTGAAGGCCTTTACTGCCGTATTCCATTGGGGAAATGAGTGCAGCACTAGTGCACAACTGGCTCGGTGTTTGCATTCCATTGACATACATTTTTTCAGTTTTCGTATTCCATTGAGGAATTTATGAATTCAGTTTTGCACTGAGTGAGGCTTTTTTGACACCGGGTCTAAGGGCTCGTGCCGCACCGAAAACTTTTTCCCGCCATTAATTTTAAACGCTTATTATTGTGGGACGTAAAAATGAGTGAAAATAAAGTTGTGAGCGATTTTTTATTATTTTCTTCACTGCTAAGTAGTAGCAGCGAAGAAAATAATATCATTGTCAAAAAATGACTTTCAAAGAAAATGTTTTTGAACATTTAAATTTTAAGAAAATGTTTTTAAACAATTTTTTGTTTGAAGGATATTAATATTACTTTCGAACAAATGGATTTTGAACAACATGTTTTTGACCAAATTCCGCAAGGCAGGAAAGTTAGGTTTAGTTGAAAGACACTTGTGAAATATTATATATGTATACAAGGTGTTTCGAATCCTTATGTTCAAATTTTGGGAGCATAAAGTACACTTCTGGTTAGGTTTTTTTGAAAAACACGCGCGAAATACAGATAACTATCTGTTGGTATACGAGCACAAGCCTGCATTTTTAAAATATTCTTATTAACTTTTTTTAAATAAAATCATTATTTATTTATTTGACGAATTTTTATTGTTATCTTATTTATCGGCGTGTAACTTTGAAACAAATAAAAATGGATATCGTCGTTGGCCTGATAAAACTACAGGTTGTGTGACATTTTTTTCAAAAATGAGATTTTTGCATAATCAATTTGCCCTATTCATAATGGATATACTATAAAAAATTATTTGCAAAAAAATGTTATATGAACGTTGCTTAAAGCAAGAATAAAAAATAATTTCTACAGCTCATAATGGCATACCACACGAATGCGATTTTTCATTTTCCGCGTGTTCCATTGAAACTGCACTCGGTGCAAATTTTTGACAGCACCGTTTCATGCCGTATTCCATTGGGGAAATGAGTGCAGCACTAGTGCACAACTGGCTCGGTGTTTGCATTCCATTGACATGCACTTTTTCAGTTTTCGTATACCATTGAGGAACTTATGAATTCAGTTTTCCACTGAGTGCGGCTTTTTTGACACCGGCTCTGAGGGCTCGTGCCGCACCGAAAACTTTTTCTCGCCATTAATTTTAAACGCTTATTATTGTCGTGGGACGTAAAAATGAGTGAAAATAAAGTTGTTAGCGATTTTTTATTATTTTCTTCGCTGCTAAGTAGTAGCAGCAATGAAGATGAAGAAGAACAGTTCTGTGCAATAAAAACAATGAGAACGGAAACCCCAAAAATAAAAACTTTATTGAATATGTGGTTTACTGATTTAACAACAAACAGGTAAGTAGATTTGTATGGATTTGGTTGACTGGGGCCCTGGGGCCAATTTTCCGACAGTTGGGGTTTTCTGGCAGCTCTGATTATAAGTAAAAATAAATGTATTTGTTAGTTCAAGAAACACTTTCGGCTCGAGATGAGCACTGCAGAATTCCTCATAGATAAATTCAAGTAGCCTCAATTTTGTCCAAAAAAAGAACAAGGGGGACGAAACCCCATTAGCGCTGAGGCACATGTCTTGCCATTTTTATGGTATGTTAAAACACCCTTAAGCTTAGCTGTTAGGTTAGGTTATGTTCTTGTTGAATGGAAATTTGTTCAAAAATATTTTCTTCAAAAACTTTTTTGAACAATTTTCCTTATGAAAAAAAATTACTTTCAAAGAAAATGTTTTCAAACAATTTTTTGTTTGAAGGAAATGTTTTAAATATTTTTCCTTTTCAAGAAAATGTTATTGAAGTATTAATATTACTTTCGAACAAATGGATTTTGAACAACATGTTTTTGACCAAATTCTGCAAGGCAGGAAAGTTAGGTTTAGTTGAAAGAAACTTGTGAAATATTATATATGTGTACAAGGTATTTCGAATACTTATGTTCAAATTTTGGGAGCATAAACTACACTTCTCGTTAGGGTTTTTTGAAAAACAAGCGCGAAATATAGATAACGACTCTATCTGTTGGTATACGAGCACAAGCCTGCAATCAACAAGGAGGTGGGCATTTTTAAAATATTCTTATTAACTTTTTTTAAATAAAATCATGATTTATTTATTTAACGAATTTTATTTATCTTAGGATAATATTTATCGGTGTATAACTTTGAAACAAATAAAAATGGATATCGTCGTTGGCCTGATAAAACTACAGGTTGTGTGACATTTTTTTCAAAAATGAGATTTTTGCATAATCAATTTGCCCTATTCATAATGGATATACTATAAAAAATTATTTGCAAGAAAATGTTATATTAACGTTGCTTAAAGCAAGAATAAAAAAGAAGTTCTACAGCTCATAATGGCATACCACACTAAGGTCACTATATCACGATGTTAGGAACTTCGTGATATAGTGACCTTATACCACACGAGTGCGATTTTTCATTTTCTGCGTGTTCCATTGAAACTGCACTCGGTGCAAATTTTTGACAGCACCGTTTCAGTATCAGTGCACCACCAGTTCTGCACTCATTTTCCCAATGGAATACGGCAATAAGTTAAATGGAAATAAGCAATACTGTGTGTTTATAATCTTTGGGTGGAAACAGGGTGTAAATCGCAATTAAACCCATATAGTCGCCTTTGTGTGCTTACTCCCTAGTAACACAGGTACGTTTTAGAAACGTTTTTAAAACGCCCATTTCGGACCTATAGGTAACGTTTTAAAAACGTACGTCCTCAGAGTCCGATAGAGGTTGCTGGAACGTTTTTGTGGATCTATTTTACGATTTTAAAACGTTTTTCGAACGCTTGTCAAATTTAATTTTTTATACCTTCTGCAAAATTTGGGGGCGTTTAATAAACGTTCCAGTGACGTTCGGAAGCATTCTAAAGGACCTACAAAAAACGTCGAAAAAAAGTTTCAGTGGACGTTTAAAAAACGTTCAGGATACGTTTAGAAAACGTTCACAGGACGCTTAAAAAATGTTCAGAGACCCCATAAAGTCAAGGCCGCTGGCCCCCTATGATGGGCCTTTATGTATTGGGCCCTTTCATATTGATCCTTTGATATTGAGTCCTATTAAAACTTTACTCCACTCCAATTTGAGTACCTACCATAAAAAAGCTTGAAATTTACTTTTTTGTGATAAGCCTATGTAGATAAATGATTATGATGCTAGTTGGAAAAATGTGAGGGACCTTAAAAGTACGTTTTAAAAACGTCGTTAATTAGGTACGGGAATATTGGCGATCTAGAAAGACTTAAAAAGTATGTTTTAAAAACGTCCAAAATAAATGATTTTTAATCGTCCCATTTTGAACGTTTTTAAAGCGTACTTTTTAGGTATGGGGACGTTGGGACCTAAATAGTACGTTCGTGGGACGTCCGGTGTTGCTAGGGCGGTGCATGTGAGGAAAAAAATAAATTCTGCCGATTACTCCGCATGGGTAGCTCTTGAAATAATTGTCTGGTATCAAAAAACTTTTAAAGGATCAGGCACACCTCTTATGGGATTTCTGTAATCCGTCAAACGTCATGAAATTTTGGTATGTTGTAGACTGAACCTTTCTTATCAAAAGTTCTTATGAGCCCAACTCAAATTAATGACCTGTTTCTGAAATACAGGGTCTTGAATGTGATAATATCCAAGAAGCATAATAGCTCTTTAGACGGATTTTCCAAACCTATACGCAATGTTAGTATGACATATGTTTACGATTTATTTATTATTTTTAATCTGTACCTTTAAAACATTATCTATAGGGTGTTTAAGTAAATATTAGTCGAAAGCTTTAATGAGAAACAAGCTTTAGTAGGTTGTAGATTAAACCTTGCTCATCAGAGGTTCTCATGCAGTGGCGTAGCGTGGGGTGGGGGGGCTGGGGGGCTTCGTCGCCCCCCCGCCCCGAGGGTAGTGGCGCCCCATAGGTGGCCGAAGCGCCCTCAGCTTTATTTTGGTCGCAAGATTTGTGAGAGAGGCGCCCTTTTGACCTTTTTGTTTTTTTTGTCACAAGATTTTTCATCAGTTTTCAGAGGCGTCCTTTTTAGCTGTACCCCCATCCCACACCCCCCCCCCCCCGCCCTTTCGGGCACGCTACGCCGCTGTTCTCATGGGCTCAACTTAAATTAATTTCCAGTTTTTGAAATACAGAGTGTTACAAGTGATAATGTCAAAGGAGCATAATAGCTCTCTAGACGGGTTTTCCAAACATATACGCAATGTTACTATTACATATAGAGTATTTATTAGATTTTTAATGATTCTTGACTTATTAAGTATTTAAAACAGGGTGTTTCGGCAAATATAATTTTTTCAATACTATTAAAAAATATATGCATTGTATATATTATTAAGCATGCTACTATTAACACAGAGCTTTTAGCAAGTTTGTGCTGCAAAAAAAGCGAAATGGGACTAATTGTCAACAAAAAGAGACTTTAGGAGACTTTTTTTAAAGAAAATCCTCTACCACCCTGTAGATAATGTTTTAAAGGTACAGATTGGAAATAGTTAATACATTGTAAATATATGTAATGGTAACATAGCGTAAGTGTTTGGAAAACCCGTCTAAAGAGCTATACTGCTTCTTAGACATTATATCACTCTCAACACCCTGTATTTTAAAAACTGGTCATTAATTTAAGTTGGGCTTATAAGAACTTTTAATCAGCAAGGTTCAATCTAAAACATACTAAACAATGTTTCTCATGAACACTTTCGACTAATATTTACTTAAACACCCTGTAGATTTAAAGGTACGGATTAAAACTAATAAATAAATCGTAAATATATGTAATACTAACAATGCGTATATGCTTGGAAAACCTGTCTAAAGAGCTACTATGCTTCTTGGACATTATCACTTTCAACACCCTGTATTTCAAAAACTGATCATTTGATGAGCAAGGTTTAATTTACAACATAGTGGAGCTTGTTTCTGATTAAAAAAATTGACTAGTATTTACTTAAAGGTACAGATTAAAAATAATAAATAAATCGTAAATATTGTAATACTAACATTGCGTATATGTTTGGAAAACCCGTCTAAAGAGCTATTCTGTTTCTTGGACATTATCACATTCAACACTCTGTATTTCAAAAACTGGTCATTAATTTGAGTTGGGCCCATGAGAACTTTTGATAAGAAAGGTTCGGTCTACAACATACCAAAATTTCATGAGGTTTGACGGTTTACAGAAATCCCATAAGAGGTGTGCCTGATCCTTTAGTTTACATTTTGTCATAACGTTATATGCGCAATAACACTCTATATTCGGCCACAAGTAAGGTCAAACATTATCCATTAGTAAGAGATAAAGTTCAAACCGGGTAACTGCGCATGCCTCAAATAAAGGATAATGTGAAAAATGGGACATGCAAAAGTACCTATTATCGTTGCACTTATTTTCCTTGCCTCTTAGTTAATTAATTATCCCCCAGTATTCCTTAGTGTTGTTCTCAGCTTTTGAACACCCTATTGTCATGGTACGGTTTTTTCGCTGCACGAATAGCCTTTTTATAAGTTGCCCTGTATAATATATTAAGGTATTTCATAAATGGTTGAGATTTCTCAAACTTTCTTATTGTATGAAGAGACCTTAAATTTTTTGCAGAAGTTCTTATCCGTTTTGTAAGGCAATGCTTTTTAATCCGTTGATTAATTTTTCTTAATAGAAAAGTTTTATTAAAAATTGTCTATACTGTGTAGGATCCCCAGAAAGTAATCCCTGTTCCCAATTTAATTCATTGGGCAGCCTTGTGAAAGTGTCAAACCTTGCTCGGTTATAAATTCTCCGTTTTTCGGTCTTTCTACTATTTTTTGCGCCTTTAACTGTAAGTTCCGCCACCAAAGCTTCATAATCGGAGAGACCCGAGTGAACTACTTTACAATTGAATTATTCAGACTCAACATTGCTATAGAAGGAGTCTATTTGTATTTCTGAATACCCTGATATCCGTGTTGGTTTACTCGTATTTACGAATACTTTCTGATTAAAAGAATATAGAAGCTCACACAGAGCTTTTGTGTCCCTAGAATCGAGATCCTCATATACTCAATATTAAGATCTCCTCAGTTAATAAGCCTAGATGTCAGTGGAAACTTTTGCATAAGCTCGTCAAGACTAAAAATAACGCCGGTTTCCCTGAAGGCGGTCAATAAACACAGAATATAAAGTTTTTATCTGTTAACATGGTTTAAAGAAAATTTTAACTGTCGCTTTATAATTAGGTAGTCATAACTAAGGAGACTTATCGTAAAGACAAGCTTGCTTAACGATGAGTGACCTTAGTCAACAATTCATACTCTCTATCTCTCTATGTTGTCTTTTTTAAACATCTTACTGACATTCCCCCCACATTCAAATTTTTTCAATTTTAATATCAATCTTTCCCTAAATGTTTCAAATGCATAGCTATAAAAATTGATACTGTTCTTTGACTATTTTCCATTGACTCTCTCCAGTCTGCAATGACACTTTGAATGGCAGCCTCACAATCATGTTTTTCTCTGAATCCAGATTGGTGTTTACTTAACAGTTTTTTATCGTTTAAATATTCAACCACAGTAAACTAATTATTTATAGTAAGGAAAGCACCCCGGTCTTGTCATACTACTGTTATACAAACCCCCTGTATACATTAGTTTGGAATACAAAGTTCGAGAGGCGCTGATTACAGACCGTCACTAGGGTCACTGCATTCTGGAAGCCTGGCGTCTCCATGGGTAGCGACAAGCCCACGTGACCTGCCTCGGAATTTCCATGGGCGACTCGTCAACTTACCTCGGAATAATTAGAGTACCTACACGCAATTTCTATACAATATTGTAAATTAACCTCGGAATTTTTAGAGTACCTTCAATTTTTGTAGAAGTTTGTAAAGTGATCTCAGAATTTTTAGAGTACCTACCGTATATAAAATATTTAAAAAAAATTAAAGACCATACTTATATTTTAAGTTTTTGACCAACTTTTTATTTTTATAATATAAATTAATACAAAGAATACTACAACAATTTAATGCATATACTTTTACTATTAGATATAATAGTAGTTATAGTACTTAACTACAATCATAAAAAATATCATTTCTGTGGGGTCACCCTAAATTTTGCCTCTTTTGTAAATTTCTTATAGTTTCTAAAGTCATTTCTGTGGTTCTGCCGTGCTTCCAATCAGGTAGACTTTGTGCAAAAACATGGTTTTTTGAAAAATATTCCAAAACTTTTATTTTTGTATTTTACATCGATCAGTAAGTCTTTATTTGTTTTTAAAATAACATACAGTGTTTTTAAATTATAACATCTAACGGCATTGGTAGAGAGATACATTACTTAAATATTAAATCAAGTAAAACAAACTTAAAAACTATCGAGACTTCGAGCCTTAAGGTAAACCTGGACGATCACTCTAAAGTAGGAATGTTCAGGAAGCCAGAATAGTTTTTAATGGTACCTAGTCTTAATTCTACACTTTTGTTATTTTAATTTGATGTCCCATGTTAGTACCATGTACGTCTAGAGTACGTACATTTTACGTTTAATTGGATGTACCATGTACGAGTTTTTACGTACATAGTACGTACTTATGCTGTCTGGGTAGAGAGTGTGAAACCAAACCGAACCAACCGAAACATATTTTCTATTATTCTATAATTCTAACCTTTCTCAAATGATAGCAAACCTGTGATTTGAAGACAGTGTTTTAGTGGAAAAAGTCAGAGAGTGCCTGTACCGGTTAGAATACGTTTGCGATCAATTGAGAAAGGTTAGGAAAACACCGATTGATCGCAAATTTTTGTTTCAAAGAAATTTCCATTCGAAGCAACCGTTTTTGACAAATTTCCGTTCGAGGAAAATGTTTTCGAACAAAGTTCCGCGACTCGTCGTGTTGCTACCCAAAAAATACCTAGAGATGGTACAAAAAAAATTTTTAGACCTTCAATTTTTAGATTGTTGAATTTTTTTTACCGTCCTAGCCCGTGCAATAATGGCTAGAAAAGGTATTGCTTTCGAAGAAAAAAAATGTTTTTGAGATGACGCCGAAAATGTGTTTATTTGGGTGTATTTTGACTTATCTTCGCAATATCGTCGTGACGTCTGTGCGTGTATGTGTTTGTGTGTGTGTGTGTGTGTGTGCCTCTGTGTCTATCGTAAAGCATTTTTTTGCAATCATTACCGTATAGCTACTTTCGATTTTGGACTTTTTGTTTTTCAATCTTTTGTTTTTCGATCTTTTGTATTTTCGACCTTTTGTACTTTCGACCTTTTGTACTTTCGACCGTTTCTATTTTCGATCTTTTGTACTTTTGACCTTGTGTATTTTTGACCTTTTGAAGTTTTGGCCTTTTGTTTTTCGACCTTTTGTACTTTCGACCTTTTGTATTTTCGGCCTTTTGTAGTTTCGACCTTATGTTTTTGGCCTTTTGTACTTTCGATCTTTCGTGTCTTTGACATTTTGTTCTTTCGACGTTTTCTTCGCCGCCCGCTTTTGTTTGGACACCGTAATAAAATAATAGTAGATATTTGCTGTGTTTACTTTTAATTCCGCGGCAAGATTTTTTAAGTCCGACCGGAAGGACGGCTATAATTTGTTAAGTGATTAAATGGGACTCTAATGCCAATGTTTATATACTAAAAATAATAATAATCTTAAAATAAATAAATATTAAACCACTTACTCCGGTACTCTAGTTTTAGCATGTCAACCCCCGGTATATAATAATACAGCGGGCAGTGATAGTTTTCATTTTTTTGGTGAGCTTTGGGCGCGTTGCTATGGTAGATATTAAACAAAAGTCAGTCAGACGCTAACAAACATAGAAAAAAATGTGCAAAAAATAATATTTATTTCATAACAAACTAAATAAGAACAAGTTTTAATTAAATTTCTTAAAGATTGAACAAACGAGGGACCAAAGAATAATTCCTACTTTGAGATGGACATTGAAAACGCCGCCAACGAAAGCAGCTTTCAGAGTACCGAAAATGATGCAATAAAAAGAATGTCAAAAATTTCACCGAAAAGGTATTCCTGTTTTTTATCCTGGAGAAGTCTAGAAAGTTAAATGCTTCCTTTATATGAAGGCTATGCCAAAGGACACAATAATAATCGAAACCAACCAAGTCATCAGCAAAGTACAGTAACTTCTGCCAAGCTGGAAGCAACAGAATAACCGTTATCGTGTATTATGATAACTTTTTGTTTTTTGTATATTAAGAAAATAAAATGATCCAAAAAACCTATAATTTTTTCTTTATAGTTTTACAGAAATTACTCTTAGTCACCTAAGTCCATGATAAAAGGGATTAAACGTACACTTTTATGCCCTAGAATAAATCCAACAATAGTTTTCTATATTTCATAAAACATATCAAATAATTTTTGGTTTCTTGCGCTATGTGGGTAAATATTGAAATCATAAAAAATATCGTTTTTATTCGACAATCTGAAAAGCATTATTTGAATGGTTTGTTTATTTGGACAGTCTAAATATATATACCGAGTGTGACGGACAGTTATTTACGTAACATTTGTAAACCATTTTATTTTTTTAAATACAAAAAAAAGCTACGCTCGTGACAGTGTCAGATTCGGCATATAACCAAAAATATTTAGCTGTCGTGTCGCTACCCAAAGAAGACACTACGTCTTCGTGATGCAGTGACCCTAACCGTCACACCTGGTATAAAAATATTATGGACAGAGTTCTGTGCTGTCGCAATATATATTAACCGCTACTCTTGGTATATTTTGACAATTTGTTTTTGATTTTGACTGACATTGACCTTGGCAAAATAAAAAAAAATATGACGGTGATGTAATTCCATTTTACATTTTTGGTTTGTGGATGCAGTTTTTCGTTATTTATTGACTTTGTATCTTGTTTTTTATGGTGTTTTTTGCTAAATTATGGCCAATCGGTATTTTGAGCATTTTGATGGGGGCGATCCATCGCTTAAGAAATTGAAAAGAAAACAATGTTGTGTTCGTAGGTGCGAAGACTATGTTTGCAAGCGCCATCGCTTTCCCGAATGGAACCCCAAGCTATTTCATGAGTGGTTAAAATACTTCGGCCTAAAAACTGGCTAATTTTGACGAAAGACGAAATTTACGTTAAATATATGTATAGTGTGTACTTTGAACCAGGACAGAGTTTTAAATGTTTAGTTTTAAATTTTAATATTTAGAAAACAAGCGCGGATCTAGATTAAAATCTAGGGGGGGGGGGGTTGTTTCGGCGATATTTTTTTTTATTAAAATTTTTGAGGGGTGGGGGGTGGTAATTTTCCTGTTTTCCCTTTACCACTACCTCCCCTCAAATCCACGCTTGGAAAAACATAGTTTATTTCTCTAGTTTTATATACAGGGTCGGGCATAATGATCTACCACATTAAAAACGCCATTGTAAATGCTATTTAATTATTTTTTTAACTGAAACTCTATTCTATACCATTTATTTTTATAAATTTTTGAAATTTACAGAGTTCATGTGGCGGCCATTTTTTTCGATACACATTCGAAGCCGATTTCTGAAAGTTTCACTCCTACAGTAACTTAAAAGCGATATTTCTGTAATTCCTTGGCGCATTGCTGCGTTCAATTCGTCAATAGTTCGGGGTTAGTGTTTAGGTATCCACAAAGGATTTGGAACTAAAGCATGTCCACCAAGTGCGAAGTGAGTACGAAAAGTTCTTTGCGTCGTAATCACAGATTCGTTACCCAGTGGCGTATATAAAAAAAGTTTCGGGGGGGGGGGCCCGAGACAGCTTGGGAGGGGGGGGGCGAATCCCTCAGGCCCCCCCTTATATACGCCGCTGTCGTTACCTACTTTTAATAAATGTTTCGATAACGAAGGCACGATGGCAAGAAAATGGCAAGCCGCGAGGTACCAACCGACTACGCTAAGCTCTCAGCGGCGTAGCGTGGGGGGGGGCGCGGGGGGTTCGTCGCCCTCCCCCGCCCCGAGGGTAGTGGCGCCCCATAGGTGGCCGAAGCGCCCTCAGCTTTATTAAGCCGGGCCGGTAATGGCCAATTGAGTGGGTGCCAAAGGAAACTAACGACATGAAGACCTTTTTTTTTTTTTGTTTTTTTGGTCGCAAGATTCGTGAAAGGCGCCCTTGTTACTTATCGGCCGCCCCCTCACACATGATGACCTTTTTTTTTTGTCGCAAGATTTGTAAGAGGCGCTTTTTTGACCTTTTTGTTTTTTTTTTGCCATAAGATTTTTCATCAGTTTTCAGAGGCGCCCTTTTTAGCTGTCGCCCCCCCGCCCTTTCGGGCACGCTACGCCGCTGTAAGCTCTCTCAGTGATTCGGGCACAGTGGTGGTGCAAAATATGGGAGATCATATTCCATTAACGACATTGCAGCTTTAGTTTAATTTAAAAAGCTTACGTTAATTTTTTTTAAACACACATTAATACCTAGTTAATATAATATAATAATGTTTAATTTAAATACATTTTTACAACACCTAGCTAAAATTTACCAAATCCATTAATTTATATTTTCATTTAAAAAAAATTAAAAAGTCCCCGTTGATAGAAAAATAAGCTATATTTGCAACATTATTATGTATAAAGCATTGCAATAATTAAGTTAATGTATTCTATGCCCCAATAAAAAGGCATTTACTGCAGTATATTCGCCAGTCTTTTTTTACTAGAAAATTATCCTCTTAAGGAAATTTATATACCTATATCAATGGGAAACAAACTTCTAAACCTTAGATTTAATTAAAAAAATTCAACTTTCCTTTTTATTGTTGGTAGCAGTCATTATAAAAAAAAATCTTTGATTAAGCTTCCTTAATAATTGGTGTTTATAGAGTGTTTTTAGGCAAATTGAGCGTTGACACAAAATAACTCATTCTTATCAGCGCGCAGAGTTTAAATTTAACACTATGTATTTTATTGACGAGTAGAATGGGTCTTTTGGTGTCAAAATTTAATTTGATACAAATTATTCAAAACACCATATTATAAGATGTAGCTTGATTGGAGAACGATTGCATTGATGGCTATGAGCATTCGGTATACAATAATTTGAAAAGCCACCCTGTAGCATAAAGACAAACTGCGCAAGCGTTATATTGTTTCGAATCCCCCTGTAAATGTTTAGTACGGAGTACAAAGTTGGAGAGGCGCTGGTTTTTGCACGGTACCCGGTATACTGCGCCAATTAAGTAATAAAACTCCCACCGTGTAAGTGTCTGGTCTATCTCTGTCATTCGTCTATGTATTCAACTATTTCTTTATATATAATTTGTTCCAAAAATTTTGTCATGGTTAACAGCATATTAACTGGTCTAAAGTTACTAATTTCATTGGAAAAATTTTCCTTCTGGATAGGAACAATATAAGATGTTTTTAATGATTCTGAAAATTCTCCTCCCAATAAACAAGAATTAACAATGTGGATCTATTATATTATTAAAACATTCTTTAAAAAACTCTACAATAATATCGTCTGACCTATTTTTATTTTTATCAACTAAAGAAAATTCGGTCAAAAAAGATTCAGATTCATAAATTTTTTTAAATTTTCTTTTATCTTCATCACTAGACTGGATAGAATTAGCTAATTCATTTATAGAGTCTACAAAGTAAAAGTTAAATTTATTTGCAATATCCTCTTGTTTCTTAAAAAAAATAAGGTTTTTATTGATTTCATTTATTTCACTGCATTTTGACCCTACTATAAGTTTTTTAGAAACTTTTCACATTTTTTTTTTGATTTTTTTCTTTAAAATGCTGCCTTATTAAGTGGTTTCAAGGGCGCACTCAGGGTGGAATGGGGCCCCCCATCAAGCAGTGTTGCTACACGTCACAAAGAGAATTATCGCATGAGCCGTTTAAAATTATCGTACGTTATCGTACAAAATATCGATACTTAAAAACAAACATTCCTGCTTAATAAATTTTGGAAAAAGGGGTTAAAATACTTTAAAATTGATTTACATATCTTTATATTGAACAAAAACGATGTATTATTTTCATAAAATGTTTATTCTACATATAGTCATAGGAATAAAAACAAAAAACAAAAAAACGTTTATATTTCTTCAAATATAATCTCATCATCAGATTCGTCTATTTCTACAGTCTGATCCGATCGGTTTGTTTCTGATAAAGGTTAGCCGACGTCATACATTTCACCATTTTGTCACTGGTTCTGAAATTTATACAGCCTTGTTCTAAACGTACTTGCTGGGAAGATAACGTCCATTTAGTGTATCAGTTATTATCCCATTACTTTAAAAATATTGTAAGATTTCATGACTAAAACATCATTATATATTTTGCAATAGGATTTTTAGTTGTAATTTATAAATTATCGTACAAAATACCATTATCGCATAGCTACTATCGTACATTCGTTATATTCTCGTACATCTAGCAACACTGCCCCCAAGACAAATTCCTTGGTGAGCTACTGGTGGTTTTATTGCGATGAAATTTGTATTGCCAAAAATCTATAAAATTACCTGTGAATAAATATTTACTATAACATAAGTCCCTCCTCTCTATCTCCTACCGAACCTCCTAACAACACCATTCTATTTGTTCCCTCCTCTCTATCTTATCTCCATACAAAACCATTCTATTTCTTTAGGTTTACATTTTATACTTTTTCTTGGAAAATTATTGTTAAAAACCTTAAGAATGAGAATTAATTAAATTTTAAATCAATAGATCTTATTACATACCGCGTGAACAAGTTCATATTAAGGGGGCTAACTTAAATTTTTTTGTCATAGCCTGTAATATGCCGACAAATTGTGCCAAATTTCGTTGCCAAATTCTTATTAAAGCAGTAGCTACAACAAATAATGTAAAACACAGTAAAAATGACTGCAAAGTTATTGTGGCCCAGTATACACTTTCAGAAAATGGTAATGATGTAGCACCTATTACAAGAATAGAGTCTGATAAATGGTTTACAAATGAGAATATAGTGATTGCAATAAGATGTTTATTTGACATATCTAGAGTTATTTGAATTTTCAGCACGAAAATAAAAAATTACTTATCAAAAAACTTTATTGTCTAGTTACTTTTTAACACTCTGTATAAAAAAATTTATTTAAGAAAATAAAAGCTGTACTAGTATTGTTGTAAAGTGCTGACTTTGGGTTTTCCATAGTAATTTGTAACGTCGTCATAAAAAAAACTACTTAAGATGATCATAAAAAGTTTACTTATTTTTAAAAACAACCTGTATTTTTAACAGTTCTAACTAATTTTAATTTTCTTTTCTTAAAATATAAATAAAAGCTAAGTATCTTTGGTTTGGTATATATTTTTTGAAAATATCCGTACATCTAAGAAATCCACATACCTTTCCATCTTTTTAGATTTTTATTTTAAAGAGAAACAATTTGTTTATCTTCACAATAAATTTTAACATCTTATCTTGCATAACTAAGCTCCTGGATTTTTTTTTCTTTTCAATACCCACAACATAAATTTAAAAATATATATATATATTTTTTATTTCTTGAAAGAAAATCAAGCAATATATTTTTTTTTACTTAAAATAAAATTGTGTATGTCCTTATAATCGGTGCTAAGTTTCATTGCTCTAGCTTTACATTTGAATTTTATACAGAATTTTAATGAGATAGATGCAATTAAAAATAACACCCTGTATCTTTGCTCTGCACAAGGTTCGGAATGAGCACCACTTCGTGAAATAATACTATAGTGTCCTACTATAATCGTGCCAAGTTTCATTACGGTACGCAAAAATGCAGACAAAAGTGGCTTATACCCTGTTTCCACCAATGCATGCCCACCCCGATTCAAAAAACGCATCACGTGATGGGCCATGGATTTGCACCGGTTTTAAATGCAGCGTCACATGCGTTTTCTGAATCGGGGTGAGCATGCATTGGTGGAAACAGGGTATTAGGCTCCGGACTACACAGAAAAATTATCATTTTCCTTAACTAGTATATATAGAAGAAATCAAGGGTATTAATATGAAAGGTTAAAAAAAAAACACATTCGGCTGGATACGATAATCTTTCAGCAAAAATTTTAAAGAACTTACGATCAAACGTTTTGCACTAGCAGGAGCTATAAATTTATCTCTAACTATGGGCGAGTACCTACTCTCAAATTGTTTAAAAACTGCTGTTATGATTGCTTATCCATAAATCTGGAGCAAAAGACGATCCTGCAAACTATCGCCCGATTTCAGTTCAAACTATAATTTCAAAAATTGTTTTTCTAGACTCAAAGGAAATCATTGAAAAAAGTCAGTTTCGATTAAGAGGTGGAAGCCTGGCGTCTTTGTGATGCAGTGACCCTAATGATAATGTTCTCGTTTTTAGGGGAAGATTTTTTAAGCTCGAAAAATGATAAGGTGGCCGCAGCTGTGTTTTGGGATTTTTCGAAGGCTTTTGATTCTTTGGACCCACTAGGGGAACTTAACCACTATGGCATTTATTCGTGCTGGTGTAGTGCCCTGTATCAAGGACTAGCTGTTAAGCTTGAGTCGAACGTAAAATAATGAAAGAGTCGTTTCTTGTTACAGCTACATAAAATTTATTTGATGGTAGGAGCTAGGCGTTCTAGCGTGCAGAGCTATAACTATCTTCATTGGATAGGATCAATCATCAAATTAAATACCTTTTATCCATATTAAAACTTTATATTATAACAACTACCGTCTCATTGATACATAGTCAATAGTCCAAATATATGCAAAATTGTCTCTAAATTCACATCCATTAAAAATACCGTAAAAAAACACCATAAAGTCTATCAAACCGAGCTTACCAATGGCCTATAAAAATTCAGCCTCCACAAAGTTTACAAATTAGGCTCGACATTTCGATAGAGTCTAGGTAGGTACAGTTCTACATATTAAAATTCTCACTCTTAAAGCACCCTTTAGCACTTTTTCATTTAAATTTCACTGGGTCTAGCACTTTTACTTAAATTTTATAGACCATACGGTTATTTCTCACTTTTACTGTTTTTAATTTACTATAAACTTGTTAAGTCACTGACAAATATCTATGTTCAACTCCCACTAAAAACTATCTAAAACTCGCACTGTTTTGTGTTCCAAAAAAACCTTTTATAGCGTATTAATCCCGGTGTAGGAGGGATACTGATCATCATAAATATGTCTTTTGTGACATATTTATTACTATTTAATTTATGTGAATTGACTTCCTTTTTGAAGATTTTTAACTAATTCAATTTCCTGTAAAAACTCATTAATTATGTCTGTTTTGATTGATTTATATGTATTGACTTCCGTTTTTCGCGCTTTTTGTGTTAATTAAATTTACCGGGAGGAAGACATCAATTATGTCACTTTTGATCGGTTTATGTGAATTGACTTCCTTTTTGAAGATTTTTAACTAATTCAATTTCAATTTTTGTGTTAATTAAATTTACCATGAAAAAGACATCAATTATGTCACATTTGATAGATTTATGCTAATTCACTTCCTGTTTTACGATAACATGACCAAATTTGGGCTTCTAGTTAATTCATTTTACCTGGAAAAGGCATCATAATCATGTCATTTTTGAGCTTTATGCTAATTGATTTCCTGTTTTTCATCTCAAAGAGTTTATCCCCAAAATTAATTCAAATCTTTTTAGTTATTCTTAATTTTGCGACCGACAGAAACACATCGTTCAGTCGATGCCTCTGTTTAGTTTTCGTTGTGTATAGTGAAATTACAGTTTCGTGAATACATAGTGGTTTATTATACTATGGGGTATCTGAAGTTTTGTTTTAAATTTTTAAGCTGCCTGTTCATTGTGGCTTGTAGGTCCGTCTATAAAATACTGGGTGATATTTTTCCGGTTTTCTTGATTTATTTAAATTTTTCAAAAAGTTAAATTCTTAAATGTGTTTTTTCCAAAATTTTAGTAAATAGAAATAAAATATTTTAATTTAATACCTGACCCTTACATTCCTCCCTCCTTTCGACTCAAATGAAAGCTCTCAATGAGCTTTCATTTGGTTTAATTTAATATTAATTTGTATTATAAAATTTTAGCAATAGTTAAGAATTTTTTGTTTGTTTTAAGGAGTCTCTTGATAACTTAGTATTATAGAATGTAGTTACTTCTTGTGTAACTAGAATAAAAATTGATTAATAAAGGTTGTTGTTTTTTTTTAGTTAATGAGCGTTTTTTATTTGTTTAATCAAAACTCGATATTTTATTTTCAGCTAGGCATTCTATTAGGAGCCTTTAATCTGTAAAAACAAATCAAAGAAAAAGATCTCGGCAATCAACTTATTTGATAGCGAGTTACTCAAATGGCAACAATTAAGATTTTATTTATTGCCATTTGAAAAATATAATATTTGTCTAGTGCTTTTGTACTAAAAGGTAATGTACGTGCGACCCTAAAATCAAAATTTAGTACAATCATTAATTGGTTATAGTCTGATCTTAGAAGGTAAGCTAATTATCAAATATATTTTACCTTACATCCGTTATCTGCATCTATAATACCTACGTCTAAACCTTATTTGCTTCTTCTTAACTTTCGTTGGTTTTCCGTAAAATGTGGTTGACGTCCATCTTCCATGTAGATCTCCAAGTGCAGCTACATCTGATGACGTCCCGTTCTAACCATTTCCCACACGGTTGTAATTAGATAAAACTTTCTTTGTATTCACTTTTTTTACTTCACTTATACTTTTGAATTATTATTTTTATTTACTTGCACGTTATCTAACCTTATGTAACTTAGCATCCGCGCTCTTTAGAATTTGTCATTTTAAACTTAAAACTAAAGGTTAGTTTAACACATACAAAGCTAAAAGCATTTACTGCTATAATATTGCTACAATATTTCCTAAACTAATGCCAAATTTATCTGAGAACATTGTAAATATTTAGCTGCCTAAACTAGTTTACAAGAAATCAATATAAATCAGCTTCCCTAGGGTAAGTTTTACAATTCAAAAATAACTAACGCAACCTGAATTTCTTCTTGCATGCTAGTTTGATTCTTAACCGCAAATAAAAATTATATAATCTCAACCTATAAAGTTGACGCACTACAAAATATTTTATTTAATTCGTTTTATTTTTCAAGACCAAGTATAACATAAACAATATCAGACCGCAAGCAAGACATTTGCTCTGCCTGGTCTAGGCACCAAACACTGCTTCTAACCATCTTCACTAACGTCGTAAGACTTTTCTTTTCGTCAAGACGCTATTACGCAATTTATTTATTTTTCTGGCTCAAATTTCAAGTCGTCTGTCGTCTATTATATTAGGGACCAGTCAGATGTTTTGCTTTACTTTTCTACTAAGTTCTAGTAAAAGAAAAGTGACAGCACTATGGGTCGAAACAAGAAGGAACTCTCTTTTGAAAACTGCATTTTAATTTTTAACATCAAAATGTTGTGTCGTTGCACATTTTCCATTTCAAAACTGCTTAAGTTCTACGGCTTAATTGGATGTCTTCCACAACTTCTCCGTGACTGTCTCTATCACAGTAACTGACCATCTGTCAGCTACCACATCAACGTAACTGACCCTCTGTCAGCTACCACAAAAACTATAATATGATCCCGGGTCATTAAAGCTGCTCTCTTTTAGCAACAACTTCTTTATTATCAGCTTAACCAACTTCTAAAATCATCTCTCGTACTACATCTTCAGGTTATCTAATAAAATAATTGGCCAAACTCTATTAAGCCTCTATATTGATCAAAGTTATTTAAACTCAACTTTGTCAGTATCTAAACACACCATCCAATTCAGCATTGCGTAAACTGCTTTTCTTAAGTCTCTTCTAGTTTTTCTAATTTGTATATACTTGGTATGCTTCTTTCTTTGCTTTTTTTAACTTTAAAATATATCATAACTCAATCTAAAATGCCCTTTAAATCTTCTTTACCGCCTAAATATTACATTACATATACGTTACATTTTATGCAACTAACTCTTTTGTCGATTTTTAGTCAATTTGAGGCTTAGCTATTTACCATATCAGAAATTTCTTCAGAAAAAATTTACGAATTTCTTGTCTTCTCTAGCTGTTTTCTTCTCTTTCCTCTACCTCAAAGGCTCTGGCTAATATCAGTTTCTTGCGAACTAGCATCTTTGCACCGGTAATATTCGTTAAATGTAACGGTACATTGTCTCTCTTTTTGCCCAAGACTCTTGCCACTAGCATCCCCGTAGGATTATTCACTACAGGTTCCAGAACCATCTGCTGGGTATCAACTTTGGATATTTGGCGAATGGTAGCTGAACAAAGTGCATGGCTATGCGGAGGTATAATTAAATCTTCTTTCAAGTATACCGGTAGGCCTCTATCCTTTGTACTCTCTGATACGATATGCTTTGGAGGTAGCCTACTTGCCGAGCCTCCACTTTCTTGGGGTTTCTCTAATACCCTCTCTTTAATCTCTAAACATCTTTCATTTTTCATCACTAAAGAGTTTACGCTCTCGGAAGCTGCAGCCTTTCTTTCCTCTGTCGTTTGGGCCGAAGAATCAATCCTTGAGTTGTTATGACACTTGCCGCCGGTTCAGTGTACAAGTTCTCAGTAACGGCACTTACATGAGAACTTTGATTATTTCTACTTTCCGAGGACAGTTAGTTTCGTTAACTCCTTTTGAACTTCGAAAATTTGTCTTGTCAAATTTTCAATTTGAATGAAGGTTTGCTTGCATATCGTATTACACACACTATCAGGACTTCGTTTTTCATTGACTAAGGGTATTTCTCTCTCAAAAACGTACATCAGATTACTTCCCCAGTCTATCTTCACTCCATACTTGTGCAAAAAGTCTAGCCCCAACAGAATATCAGCTCCAAAACTATCTGCGTCTATTAAGAAAAACTGATGTGGTACTTCTAAATCTTCAACAAAAGTAACTGAACACAATACTTGTCCTTGTGTGGGTATTGCGTTACCTTGCACGTCCACCAACCTTTGCTTGACGTTAAAACTTATAGGGAACCCCTGCGCTAAATGGGATTTCATTAGGGATACTACAGCACCTGAGTCAATCAGAGCGGTACAGACACGTCCATTAATCTTTAGACTAACTACATTAAATGGGGTTCCATTGGGCTTGCATGCAAATATCCCTACTCTCTCTGTTTTTAGTCCCATCTCTCTTCTCCCACAGCGGAGTCCCGGGGTGGCTGACCCGCTGTGTTGCTGTTTTCCGCCTGTGCATTTCTATTCTCGGCTGGCAGTGTGTTACAAAATCTTGCAATATGTCCTTTTTGATTACATTGGAAGCAAACTATCTGTTGCTTACAATCCCTCATTAAATGCCCTTTCGTTTGACATTTAAAACAAATGACATTCTTTTTGACAGCTCTAAAAAAGTTTGCTGTATGCCCATCTTTAAAACAGGCTGTACATTTCCATTTTCTGGAGGGTTCAAACGCTCTATCCCTTTATCCCAGTCTGGCTACTATGCGCACTGCTCTGGATTGTGGACGTAGTAAATTTTCGATGCTTTCTTCCCTTTCGGCTATTTCCAACGCCTTTTCAAGGGTGGTGGGGTTACTAGACAAAACCCTTTGTTTTATTGGCATTAGCAAGCCCAATGAAAATTGCGTCGCTTCTCTTTGACGTGCTGTTGAGTGGCTTGAGCACTGGTTAACGTAACATTTCCTAATAATTTTAAACGGGTAAGAAATTGCCTGCAAGTTTCCCCTGATCGTTGGTGACATTCAATAAAATTCTGCATCGCTGACCCTCGTACATGTTGTCGAATAAACTGTTCGCGTAGTGCCTGCTTTAGATGGGGCCATTCGATACTCGATGTCCTCAATGTTGGTTCGCTGTCAAGAAACTGTTTGGCTTTAAAGCGTAACTTTAAACGCGTCACGCTTACTCGTTGCTGTTCGGTCCAATTTGCTAGCGTGGCTGTCTCTTCGATAAACGCCAAAAATGCATCAATGCTTGACTGGCCGTCGTAGGTTGGGATAGACTCGATGCCTACTTGAACCTGTTGTGGGACCTGTATGTTAATAGGAGCCACCGCCGCTGCTGCTTCTTGATTTCCGTTTAGTGTCATCTTTGCGTCTCGTTTTTATAGCTATACGCTTGCCTAAGGAGACCTAGAACATTTTCTGTAAAATAAACGCTTCAAATGGGAGGGTTTTTCTATGTTTTTCTCACCATTCAACTAAATATCATCACCGTTTTTACTCCCATGCAGAAAATCCATATCCTACCGACTGCGCCGGGTCGCGGTTCGTTTGTCGAAAACACGTTTATCGAAAACATCTTTATCGAAGACATTTTGATCGAAAATCTTTTATTCGGTTCGGTTCGGTTCGGTTCGGTTCGGTTTGGTTTGGTTTAGTTTGCTTCGGTTCGGTTCGGTTCGGTTCGGTTACACCCCCTCTAGGATCCCGGGAAAGAAATCAGGAAAGTTTTTTTTTTGCAAAAATATGATTGAAAAGAGACCCCTTTATCGAATTATATATATAACTTCATTCTCAGATTGTGTTTTCGATTAAAAAGCGATTCGCCAAAAATGTTTTCGATTAAAAAGTCATTCGAGAAAGTTGTATTCGATAAAAAAGTTTTCGATCAAAATGTCATTCGATCAAAATGTCATTCGAAATTAAGATTTTCGATCAAAATGTCTTCGATAAAGATGTTTTCGATAAACGTGTTTTCGACAAAGGAACCGCGATCCGACTGCGCCAAATGTAGTGCCCTGTATCAAGGACTAACTGTTAAGCTTGAGTCGAGTGTAAAATAATGAAAGAGTCGTTCCTTGTTACAGCTACATAAAATTTATTTGATGGTAGCAGCTAGGCGTTCTAGCGTGCAGAGCTATAACTATCTTCATTGGATAGGATCAATCATCAAATTAAACACCTTTTATCCAAATTAAAACTTTATATTATAACAACTACCGTCTCATTGTTACATAGTCAATAGTCCAAATCCATTCAAAATACCGTAAACAATACCGCTTTTTGGTGCAGTCAGTTTTTGTCCTTCAGAAAGCGGTGTGGTATCACGATCCGTGATGGTATCTTTGCAAAAAAAGTTGCAGGGAAACATACAGATTATTATTTATTCGGGAAGAAATTCTCACTGTACCTTGCATCTTCATCTTGGAGTCAGTATAATTAAAAAAAAAAAAAATCGGGAATCAACCTTACAAGAAATTACAATTTTCGTCACAATAGGATGAATAAAGATGAAAAAAAATACGATACCAATAAATAGCCTTCACACTTTTGGAATGGACGGCTTAAACTGGCTTACCCTGTTTTCTTTGAATTCAAAAATTTGACGCAAATGACTTAAAATGTACCATCTACAAAAATAATTAAAAAAATTTGGGACAAATAAATCTCAAAAACTCTCATATTTACGTACAGGCACCTTACTTATTTCTAATCGAGCCTTGCTCACGTGACCGAAGAATATTCAATACATCACTGTCCAACTTTAAAAATAAAACTGCAAACTTCAGTTACCTACCTTTAGAACGTCACAACTGACAGTTCTTCGAAAAAGAAAAAAAAACTTAGCACAAAAATATCAATAAATTACTTTATCCTCAAAAAACTATTTGAAAAAACAATGTAAATAAAAATTTTGGGAGGTGGATGAAACGTCCGTCTGTCTCTAGCCTGATAGGAATAATAGTAGTGATTGAGTAATCTGTGATATGAGTGATGGCGGGATGCGGGTCAAATCAGATGGAGGAGGAGGTGAGCATGATACCCTTGACCCCTTCTTTATAAGACCCTGAGCCGTGCAAGACATGAGACCAATTTTGGCGAAAAAACTGTGGTGGGCATTTTTCTCTTGTTAAAGTAATGAACCTTTTGATTTGGCATAAGATTGTCCAAACTATGGTTTGGTCATCTCTCTCAGTTACACAGAGGTAATGGTTCTACTACGTTATACCTTGCTCGTCAAAACGCCCTATATAACGATTTTTTTGTATGGAAATGATTCTTCGGACTATTTTTAGTCGATTTAGATACGGGAAATAAAGTATGGTTTTTTTTTAAATAATTTTTTAAAAAATGTTACATAGTGATTTTCTCTGACTTGTTTTGGTTGAAAAAAATCAATTTCTATCACTGCATCGTCAAATTTTCCTACATACGTAGATTTTCGTGTTTTTTCGCAGTTTTTTCACATACCTTCCCACAGATGTTTTGACACATTGATAGAAATTTTTTGCTGGGCCAACTGTTTCCGGGTCATTTGGCCATATCAAATTTCCCAATTTGATTTGCTTACGCTGACTTACCCTCAGATGCACCGTAAGCACTTAAGCATGATCATGGGTTTAATCGCGATTAAGTCCTTGTTGCTCACATACAAAACAACAAAGATTGAAAATGGATTAGCAAAGCCTTGTTACGGGGCATCTGAGGGTTAAAGGCCCAAATTATAGGAAATTATTTATTTAGAACTATTCACCAAGAATCGGCGCAGCCGATTCTTGCTTATTGCTTGTGCGGTACAGTTCCGTTCAGTTCAGTTTGGTTCGGTTCAGTTCGGTTTGGTTTAGTTTGGTTCGTTTTGGTTCAGTTAAGTTGCGTTCCGTTTGGTTTTAGGTTAGGTTTGTTGGGTCTTAAAGTAATTCAGCAGGAGTCGGCTGTGCTGAATTACTTTAAAACACAACCAACCTAATCTAAGATCGAACCGAACCAAACCGAACTGCTGAATTTCTGTAAATCATCATTATCATAATTGTTTCTGCATTTTTTTCATTATAAATGCTCAATAGTCGATTTTGAACGATTTTACAGAGTCAAAAATGCGCGACAAATTAAAATGTTTGAGCAAAATGTAAGGTCGAACGTTGGATTTCAAAAATATGGTGTAACCATTTTTCTATGCGTAAATACATTTCTAAAAAACCATAACTTTTTATTGCCTCTTGCCAGACAGTTGGTCACCTTATTTTTGGCTAAATAACCATTTATTTAAGGCTCAGTCGATTGTGAGCCGTCCCTCTCTTTCTCGAAATACGTCAAATAAATTCTTTCTAGAGCAATTTGTATGAGTTTTTACAAATTTTTTAATTTTGAAATTTCTAAAAAAAATGCGAAAAATCCGCATTTTTTTTTTCTTGAAAACAGTATAAAACGACCTCAACTTATTAAAAAAAGAAACACCCATTTTCAAGCATCGAGGTATAACATAGTAGACCCGAGGTAATGCAAGAGATAAATATAAACTACAATTTGGGTTTCTATCATTGCAAAAATATCTTGGTGGTTACTAGTTTCTCTCTGGGCTTTAATGATTTTAAAAAATCATAAAGAACATATCAGGCAACTCTTATCAATCAATCTTTGATTTGGCAAAATAAGGGCAAAACCCACTGACCCAGTCAGTATTCTAGTCTTGCTTAGAATATTGACATCAAGAAGATGCAGCTGGAAAAGTCAGGAAATTTGGTAAACTACCCAAATGTCAGAGAGTCAAAGAATTTGATAAAAAATTGCCAAAGTTAGGGGAAATTCTTGAGAAAATCTGAAATCTGACCAGGATGTTTATGCTTGACTGCCTGTGGGGTGAGGTTAAGTTTGGAGAAAAGTTCACTTTTACAGGTGGACTTGAGATCATTGGTGAACTTGAGTTCACCATCTCCCTAGGGAATTGAATCTGCGGGAGTGATTCTAACCTTACTTTTGATGGTCAGTTTTTGAATAGAACTGTTGTGATAGTTTCAATTTTTTAAAAAATATGGGTAAAAAATTAATAATAAAACAAAATAACTTAAAATGGTTGATTAATGACTTTAACCAACAATAAATGTCAATTCTCCACATTAGCTTGCTGGGGGTATAAGTGTCTTTTGAAGGTTTTTGAAAGCTGATGATGAGTCTCTTTAGACTTGACACATGTCCTAAATAAAACCCAAAATAATAAAGACTTAAGTGGAGAATACATTGAATTTTTTCTTTGTAATTTGCAAACTCCACTTTGAAAAATGGACTATTTTTTCAATTTAAAAAATTTATGTGAATGACCTTCACACTCACACAAAAAGCTCACCAAAACAAAACTGACAGGCAAAAGTAGGCTATATATATACACCACAACAATTCCTGTTCAAGGAATTCTTTTTTTTATATGGGTAAAACTTCTATAATATATAGCCTAACAATATAATAGAATTGTCCTCTAAAAAATTTAATTCAACATTTAATCCACAAATTATTCACTTGAAAACACTATTGATAAAGAAAATATATTTCCTAACGTAAAAGTAGTAGTATCTTTATTTTCATTCGACTTTACAAAAAGCATAGAAAGATAGTCAAACAGTAGGCATAGCCCTAGTGACTGAAACTTAAATAAGAATAATAACTAATTTTTGTAAAAGAAAAAATCTTATGTAAGTAAGTAAAAATCAAACACTGAAAGTTCAAAACTTCAAATTCTATACAAATAACAAAAAGATTTTGGAAAACCACAACCTTATTTTTTTTTGTATGAACAGATTAATTTAGGTCCATTGAAAAATATTCCTCCACATTATAAATTGTATTACTTATTGTATATCTTAATGCACATTATTTATGGCCCTTTAGCAGTGAAAGCTAAGCTGTGTTTTGGAATCTCCAATTGTAGAGGATGGCATAAAGAATAGCAGCTTGTCACACTTATTTGGTCTCTTAAAATTAATTTAGGATATAAATTGAATGATTTTTAAAAGCCTCACAACAAGAATCACAATAGCCCATGCCAGGTATCACTCCTAATATTCTTTTTTGCATAATTAGAATTTCACTAATTCTGTTGGCATTGCCTCAACAAAGAATATAGTAGTTAATCCAGAATGTACATATGCAAAGTAGTATATTTTAAGAATGTTGATGCCTACATAGTTATGAATTTCAAAATTTTCAAGCACAAAACCCCCACCAAAAATGTATTTTAAACTGTATTTGTTCTTGTGTGTAGTACTCAAATGTATAAGTTTTATTTAAATGTACCATGTTAATTTAACAAATGTAGTGTTAGTCTAGATTATATAGAATAATTTGAAATACTGTAATTAACCAAAGAACAAAAGGAAAACAATCTTGACTAGTCTGATAAGCTAAAAAATTTTGTAATAGATTTTAATGCTTTTTGAATTTGAATTTGTAGGTTCCATAAAACAAAGGAATGTTTAAACATTGTTTTATTACACAATCTATTTGGTTCCATGAGAGAGATGAATCCAGCAGACTGTCTGTTAAATGCTTATGTGCGAATGACAAACTAAGAATAATTAATTTCCTTGAGGCTGGAAAGTACCAATTTTGTTTTAGATGGATTTATTGCCAGACTATTATTTTTACAGTATTCAGACATAATTCTTGCTGAATTTGTGGCTCCTGAAATTAATTCTGATATTTTGTCAGAGGAACCTCTACTAGAAGAGTCATCTGCAAACTGTGCAGCTTTCAAAATGTTTATCAAAAGATCTGTTGTGAATAAGACAAAAAGTATGGGATCAAAATGCTACCTTGTTTTATTATTTACCTTTACTTGTTAAAGTAACTGCTTGAGGTCTGACTGTTCAAAAGCCATTCCCAGGCGGGTCCTCTGATACCAAATTTATAGAGTTTGTCTAGTAAGAGGTCATGGTTCACTGTATCAAAGGCCCAACATAGATCAAAGAACAGGCCAGCTGTTTTTTAGCTTGTTTAAAGCTCTGCAGGATTTCATTTAAAAAAAATAATATCTTGAGTAGTCATAGCACTATGAAAGCCAAATTGCCTATCAGACAGTATCTGATTCTTTTTTAAGAAACCACTAAGGCTCAAGTAAAAAGATTTTTTAAATATTTTAGAAAATATTGTGTATTGGTACAATATTATTTGTCTGTTAGAGAATAGATGGAAACTTTCCTTGCAGAAAAGAATGCCTTAGAGTATGTAGCAAGGCACTTCATCAAAACCTGACAATTTTTTTGTGGTGGACACAAGCTGTATGACTTCCATGATCTCTTCCATTCCATGATTATAGGTAATGTTTGAGGTTTTTTTTTAAGAACAACATGTTCCTGGTAAGGTTTTTTATGGACTATAAAGTAGTTTTTAAATGCATTGGCTACAGCCTGACCACCATTTATTGGTTTATTATTGTGGTCTACAAGATCAAGATATTCTGATTGTTTGACACTATTGGGTTTACACACAACTTATGCTCTACACAGAGCTATCGCCTACATTCACCTGAGGATGGCCCAAAAGGCCGAAACCGGTCGTGGATTGGCACAGATCACGTGTTCCTGATTGTCAGGACGTGTTCCAGACGGGGATCATTCATATCCTTGCGATCGACGCTGGAGAGAGTGAAAACCAAACAGTTTTAACTATTAGGTTTGTTCTTTGATAAGTTTCCAAGCAACCTTTGAGCAATTTTTATTTGTGTTTTTAAATTTCGATTCAGAATGCTCTCTCTTAGCTTTTCTGATTCTAAATTATGAAATTTTTTACCTGGAAGAACCAACTGAATGTTTAATTTAATTTGTTAAATTAAATATTAATTTAATACTGACAATGTTATTATATTTAGGAATAACAGAAGGGACTCTATTTTAAATTTAGTGAATTAGGACACATGCATGTGTGCACTTTTTACTTAAAAAAAATATTAAAATTTGATTTATTCTTTAATTAATAATTTTATCATAAAGCATCAATAAACCCCAAAAGGAATTCACCAAGGACTTGAATACTAACAAGAAATTTGTTTTGTATGTGTTTGTATTCATGTTCAAACGACCATGCGTAGGACGGCTGCTGCCGCGCTTAACTGGACCCAAATTCTGTGCACCGTAGATGTTATGTCGCATTCTAATTACAAAATATAGAAAGAGAGGACGACATGTCCCTAAATAATTTTACAGTACACAGAATCTGGGCGTTACTTCGATTAGTGCTATTGTGAATCAATTGAGGCGAACGATGTCGCCTGCAACCCCATGATGCTACCCGCGTCTACCGTTACCGTTGGCTATTAAAGGTGTGGGTGTGCACCTTAAATTAGTGCACTGAGACGTTATCGGTCGGGCCGTATTGTTTTGATTTCGACGATTTCGTAGTTACGACAATGGCGGAAGTTTCTAATTCTCATAGCATTAGCGTGCTAGAAGCAGTGGTTACGATGCCTATGACAACTGGAGAAGAAGTTTTTTCTTGACCCTAAAGAGAGTTAAAACTTTCGTTAGGAGCACAATGGGTGGGAATTAACTGCCCTCGCAATGTTATCTATTGAGAAAAAATGATTTAAGAAATTCCAAAGTTCAATGAATTCGTTATTGAAGAATTTATTAAAACGTGATTGTAAAATAAAAAAGATTAGGTATGATACATTTATTTATAAAAACAATAATAATAGATAACTAATATCGAGGGTTCAAGTGCAGTTCCTCGTGTGTGTGTGCATTTTTAAAAACTGTACAGGAGAAGCGAAAAACTGCAGTTAACTGAGCTGATTTTTAAAAAAAAAATTACCAAGTAAAAGTATTTTCTTTATTGTTTAGAATTTTTTTACAACCTTAAGTGCTTCTAAATATACGGCGCCACCTGTCACGATCATAATGGTGCCGAAAAATCAAAATCGACAAAGTGTTCACTTACGAGGTACTGCACTTGGACCCTCGATATCTAACTATATATATCTAATTTTTTAATTTTTTGATCCAAATTATATGACATAATGGCCCAAAAAGTTAGGCGTGGCACTCAAAAATTGCGCCTTTGCTGCAATTCTTTTGGGTGTGCACCCCCAAAGTTTTACACCACGCGCCGCCACTGATGTCAACATACATGGACTCTTAATAGCCCCTGAGGAGTGAATTGTGAAATCATTTTCTTGGCCCCAAATTTTATCTCTAATTTGATATGGGAAGTGTGTGCCAGCCTGAATTTTATGTTTTTGCCGATTTTCACTCAAATATGCCTTTCTTGATCAAAATAGTAAATGAATTTGTAGGTAATTTAATTCTCCAAATGTTTTCTTGAATCAATATTTTTGAAAAATAAATATTTATTGCTAATAATAAGCACAAAGTATCAAAAAAGGACACTAATGCATTTTTTTAAACGTTTGACCCATTTTTATATAACATATAATCCTTGCCATATGCAGTTACACTTTTGTAATGATACAAACATATTTCCTAACCACAAATTTATTAAAAAGTAAATATGTCATGTTGGTATAAAATTAAAGGTGAAACTGTCATTGTCTCTGAATATAAAGATGCTGACTGTAGGTTGAATAAAAAAAATGCACAGATAAAATCAACTCAATGACATGCCATTTTTCAGATTTTTTTTGTTGCTGTCAGTATGCATATAATAAACGAGGGGTGAACAGCTCTCACAATCACTGTACACATTTCTCACAATCTGTTCACAATCTTTACACAATCCCTCTCAATCACCCACAATCCCTCACAATCTTTACACAATCCCTCCCAATCACTGAAAATCTTACCATAGTCCTTCACAATCTCACCACAGTCTCAGTGGCGTAGCGTGGGGGGGGGGCGCGAGGGGTTCGTCGCCCTCTCGCCCCGAGGGCACTGGCATGGCGGTCCATTGGTGCCCGAATCGTGATTAAGTAGCAGGGCGGCAAAAGAAACTATAGACATGATGACTCCCTCACAATCTTAGCAAAAGATTGTGGATTTTCACAATCGGTGTACACATTTTGGGTTAGCTGTTCACCCCTCGATAATAAATAAAGAGGTCGAAAATGTCACAAAAGTGTAACTGCTTATGACAAGGACTATACCTAAGTTGTACATTCAACTTGAACAATGTTATTGACACTAAGGTAACTGATGATGAGTGCTGCGCTCATTATCAGTTACCTTAATTGACACAAGTTTTTGGTACGACGGTATGGAAATATAATTGTTAGGCATATTTTCATAATATGCCAATAATTTTATTTTAAAATTAAAGTACTTTATTTAAAAAACATTTAACATAAATAACCAAATTTGTATAAAAATAAATGGACCCATGATGGATCTGACACCTTCCTAACTAGCCTATTATCACACTTCAAGTGAAGCCATAATATGATAATAAATTAGCCTTGAAAACAGTTTTTTGTAAATATCTCAGAAACTAAAGCTCCTACGAAGTTTTCGGTTATAAAACAAATTATTGAGCAAAATATAGTCTACAATATTCAGAAAACAGTGTATTGATACGATGCTCCGTTAAAAAGTTAGCATTTTTTAAGTTTTTAATTGTCAAAAAACTCTCATTAGCATTAATTGATTTTGACCAAAATCTAATTAGCTCGTAAGAGTGTCAAACACTTTTTGACCTGAAAAGTTTATGAAAATCGGTTCAGCGGTTTAGGCGCTATCGTGTTTCGGCCAGAAATAATATACATATACAGACATCACGACGATATTGCTAGGATAGGTCAAAATACATCCAAATAACACATTTTAGGCGTTATCTGAAAAAAAAATTTTCATCGAAAATAATACCTTCTCTAGCCATTGCTACGCGGGCTAGGAAGGTAAACATACTATTGCTTATAATGTTTTACAATTATGTTGGTTGCCTTGTCATTTTAGGGCTTAGTAATGTATAAGTTGTTTATTCGAAACGTCTTCATAAAATAAGTGCCCTAATGAACCGAACCGAACCAAAAACCCATGAACTCAAGTTTTACTACTAGGTCCTAAGGCTTAGAATTTTAAAATCACTAATAACTTAATTTGTAAAGTATAAAGGCGGCTAGCTACTACAGATAAGTTAAACGTTAAATGTGTTTTATTTTTATTAACTTGCTTTCTCAGAATTCAGATATAAGCGCACAGGAAAAATAGCGCACAGAAAAAAACACTCAAGGAAGAAATCGCTTGTGGAAAAAAGTGCACACGGAAAAAACCTCACAGGGGAAAAACTTAACTTAATCAATAAAAACTTCGCCAAATAAAACAAAAAAATATGGTCTCTAAATCTTTTTTATTATATGTGGCGGTGTAAATATTACCTACCTACGACCTAGGGTAAGAAAAAATAATATATCTTACTCTCGGCCTACGACCTACCAATACCACTAGTCTAATGGCACATTTATGCCCGTAGGATAATTATGAATTTAGACGTGAATAAAGAGGTTTTAAACAAAATTTATTTGTTTTTTTTTATTTTCAAAAATATTAAAATAGTTTACAAATAATAAAAATTCTCCAAGTTTTAAATAATTTTGATAATTATTAAAGTTTTTACGTATTTGAATAAAAAAAATTCAATTATTTTCAAATTTCTAAAAAAAATTTCACCTTTTTCAAAACTCCTAAATTAGATGTCCTATAACTTAGGAACCATAGTGCAGCAGCTAATAGAGGAGGTTATTTTTCTGAATTTATATAACAACACTCATCTGTTTTTAAGATATAGGATTTTTAAAGTAGGAGGAGTGGGGGAACAAGGTTTAAGAAAAAAAAGAAAATTTGTTACAGTCAAATGAATACTTAGATGATTGTGATCCAAAAGTTTATTTTAAAGCCAAACCTTTGAAATTTTTTTATTGTTTATCTTCCAGGTCAAAACACAGCTAGATGTTTTGCAGTCAATGATAGACACCTCTGCAGAAAGACTGGAAGGGCTGCGAACTCAGTGTGTGACCAGTGCAGAACTTACACGTCAGGAGATCAGAACACTTGAGGTAAGCAGTAAGTTGAGACCCTGTATGTATGAAATTTTCTAAAAATATATCATAGAAACAGGGTCTCTAGCAGTAAGCATCTAATAATTCTAATACAATGGATAGGACTTTTTTCAATAACAAGACGCTAGCCCTACCAAGTCCACTTTGGCTTCCTGACTTCCGCATGCGCAGATCTACTAATATTACTTAACTCATGTATTAGAACAGGGTGATTTTCACTTGAATGATTCTAACCACATGAAAATAGAAAGTTTCAAAAACCTAATCTAACGAAACCTAATCAAATCTAACCAAACCGAACCAAAGCAAACTGAACCAATAATTTTTACGCAAACGTTCTTTATGTATGGTCTTCGAAGGTTCAATGTTAAGAGCGTTTGCGTACAGAGCAAGAGATTCCGGGTTCACGTCCCGGCCGAAGACAGAAAACTTTTTTATCAAATTAAAGAAATATATAAAAAACAATAATTAATAGCATGTGATTGCGTTATCGGCTTAGATAATACTTGCTAGTCTTCTAGGCATTGAATGTGCTAAATTTTGAAACAAATTTGGGTTTGCCTGAATGGAGTCTTCATATGCTTGTATAATAAGTTCCATAAGGTGGTTTGAGTTTCTAGGAGTAATATTCATTTTTGTTGATTTTCTTGAAATAAGTCCGGTCACATTTTCCATTGGATTGGCATTGGGAGTTTTGGCTGGTCATGGCAAAACCTCGACATTGTTCTGTTGAAACCACTGTCACGATATTTGGGCTGTGTGGACAGGGCAGTTGTTGTCTTGCTGGTATACAAAATCATCCGGATAAAGAGTCCTGACTTAAGAAAGCCTGACGTGTCTCATGATGGTAGCATAAGCCTGAGCATTAAACCTACCAAGTATTCTTCATGTTCTCTTGCCAAAATCCACCCCCAAACATTCACAGAAAATCTTTCGGCTAAGTCTTCGTTTCCTGAAATATATTTTTCTTGGTAGCGCGTTCTTGGTGGCCGATAAACTAAAATTTGTTTTCGATCACTGTGTGATTGAAATATCTTTTCATCTGTGACCACCACACGTAAGTTAAAGCAAAAATTAGGGGGCTTGGTTTTTTTCTGGAACACCTTATTTGCCTTCGACTCATTGTAAGTGAACCAGAAAAATTAAAGGCAATTCTTGCTTCAAAGGCGTTAGAAAAAGGATCTTTTTCTAAAAATTCTATTAGTTGCTGATCTTTTTGGAAAGTGCTGATTTTGGTCAAGCCAGGACCTTGCTTTCGCCAAACATTTCCCTTTCTTCATATTTTCTTTTGATTCGCACAATTGTCGACGTGTTTCGTCCATAGTGAGCGGCTACTCGATGCACTGACCAACCGGCATCTAATTTGGCCAAAATTTCGCAAATAATATAATCTTTAGTTAATAAGGGTAAGGATTTTATCATTGGTTTATTTAGTTTAATATACTATGTATGTAGGCAATTCTAGGTTTGTAATTAATATTTGTCTCTATACATTGTTTTTTTTAAATTAAATAAAACACAAAGCACAATGTCAAAATTGATGGTGGGTTTTTGTGTCAAAAAGCGGTACAATGGGTTTTTCGATATGCCAACTCTGTTTTTAAGGTCCTTTAAAAATGTAAAATAAAAGAAACAATCCAGGATCGCGTTTTGAAATTTTTAGGAAAAATTCTTTTTTTAATGGACCTTTCTCATTGACCTTATAATTTTAAACAAAAAAGCTTTTTTGCTTTTTATCAATATAAATAATTTTTTTAGCGGAAGTTTAAATCCGAAAGGGCTGTATTATCAATTTGGCTTGTTTTTAGGGCAAGCTGATAAAACTGTTTTCGCAGCAACTGGTGACCAAACTAAAATTAAAAAATGGAATAGATATAAGAATTCCCTCAGTAAAGCAATGGCTGCAAGTAGTAGGACTGAGCAGAGAGAGTATTCTGGGAATATGCCACAAAGTCACTTCTGTAAGTTCTTAATGATAATTTAGGTAATCATTAAACAATTTAAAAAATTTATGAAAAATTTCTACTCTAGTTTAAGTTGTTCATTTTTTGAAACAAAACCTTTTTATATAAAATTTTTGAAATTGGCGTAAAATTCCTAAAAAGTAATTTAAAAAAATGGTAAAAAAATAAATCTTATTTTGCAGAACAATGTTAATAATTGGTTTGTCCCGTACCACTTTTTTACATAAATACACTTAGTTTTAATTCAATATGTTTTAAGCTTTATAAAATTATCAATATTTTTATTGTCTTATAGTGCATTCAAAATTCGCGATTTTATCCGTCAAAATGCAGCTATTGCATAATTATTACTTAATTCAATTTGTCTTTCTTCCTTTTTCCGCCCTTACAATCCTTACCATATTATCCATATTTACTACCCTTGTACCCAACCTTGATCGCGAGTGCATCGAGTTAATGCCATGGTGGGAGGAAGAAACGACGCTGACCAGCTGCCGAAAAACCTGCGAGCGAGACGCGGAAGCAGCGCTACACACAGACCGATCGTTTTCGCCTTGCTGTCAATAATATACGATATTCTTATGATTACTAAGATACATATAAAACGGGAAATATCCACGTGCTACGCGAGTTTCCTTCTACAAATCCATGTTCCACCAGTGAAACCAGGGTAAGTTGAATTAACTTTCCTTTTTACCTAATTTATATGCGATATTTTTACCAAGAAAGAGTCAAGGTTGTACAGAATCCGAGAATTCAGATGTTCTGGTGAAACCTATGAAATTATAGTTCATGCACATAGTTCTGGTTAGACTAGTATAAAACTATTTTAACTAGAATTATGCATTTTTATGGTCCTTCGTTGGCCAGATGGCATTTTCTGGAACCCGGAGTCTGGACCTCTTCTGATTTTTTCTTGCGTCATAATTTTGAGTGCAATTTATACTAATTCTTTTCTGCTTTTACATAAGCAATCTTGCCTAATTTTGATATTTAGCAGATGCAACCCCAGTACTGTGCGAACACAGGTTTTACGTTGTCTATTTGCAATTTATCTAGCAAAATTTTACTTCAAAAATACGTTTTGCAGTTTTTAAAAAAATGTATTCTGCCATCAGATATTTTTTCTTTCGAAGAACTTACTTACATACTGTACTTTTACATAATTTTGGAAAATACCTACATGGCTTACGATACGATTTTTTTATCTATGCAAAAATAATACCTACATACTTATTAAAAAATTATATTGCCATCGATTTAATTTTGATAAAACATTGTATTAAAGTTTTATTTTAAATAAGATTTATTTCTTGGAGAATTGTGACATTGACCTTGAACGAGTTTTTTCTTTGCCATCTATTTTTATTCAGAAAAATCGATACTGTTTTTTCGACTTTTAGTGTACAGTCGAGTCATTATAAGTCGGGTAAATTTTGTATACTAGAGGGTGAGATTTATTATCGTAAGAGGTTGCAATTTTTATATATATATTTTTTTTCTCGTAAAGTTACTTTACTATATTTATATAAGATGACGACTACTACTGAAAAAATTTTAAAAGCTAAAGCTTTAAGGCAATCCGCGCTTTCGCAGCTTTCTTTGATTAAAGATGCGGCACAATTGGCAAAAGATAATACTGCTGAGCTCAACCCCTTTAAGGTTAGATACCACAGCTTATCAAAAGTCAAAAAAGATTTTGAAAAACATCATAATGCCACACTTACTTTGCTTGCTTCGTCTACTGAGGAGTTATTGCTCGAACAAAAGGTTGGTTTAGACTTTGCAAAAAGGTGCCACAAAATAGATACTATTTTTTATGAGCTTTTTGAGTTGCCATTGGAACTCTTGCTTGCTTTATCTGTAAAGGTTCCCACATTGTTTATCGCTGTCCTACATTTCTCGCTTAAACGGCCAAGGAACGTTTTGAGCTTGTTAAAGGTCAAAGAGCGTGCACCAATTGCTTGGCAACACTACACACAGCCAAATTTTGTACTTCACAAAAAAGATGTCGTTGCTGTTTTTTAAGTCTTGTGACTCAAACTCTTCTGTGCATACTCCAAATTCTCAAAATACGTCTTTACATAGATCGGCAGAAACATCAGTGCACCACCAAACTCTCAAAGTTCTCAACATACTGATAGCTCTAATCAGGTTATTCATGCTGGAATGCTTACAAATAGCCATGAAACTTTACTTTCTACTGCTTTAATTAAAATCAAAAATGCCTTTGATAACTGGTACACTTGCAGAGCCGTTCTCGATGGAGGAGCTATGACGCTATTTCGCGAGGTTTTGCTCATAGATTACTTTTACCAAAAAATAATATTTCTATGACTTTACATGGCCTCGCCGGTATGTCTTCTTCTGCCAAGAAAAGTGTTAATTGCGTTATGTCATCACTTTATGATCAATCTAATTGTTTTGATTTTGATGATATGCCTTTTATGGAATTTTCTAAGGACAGTTTTCCCAATATTTCTCAGTTAAAATTAGCTGATCCGTACTTTAATAAACAGTCTTCAATTGACATTTTATTGGGAAATGACGTTTACCCATATCTTTTACAAGATGGCAGGATAGAAAATGGCCCTCAGCAACCTGTTTATATCAATACTTCCTTAGGATGGACTGTAGCTGGAAAATTTTGATTGCAACCCTTTAAAAACAATTTCTAACACGTTTCTGACTACTTATCCTAGTTTTGATGTTTTAAATAACACTTTACAAAAGTTCTGGCAGACAGAAGAAGTACCAGAAGTCCTAGTTAAATCTAAAGATGATGAGTACTGCGAAAATTATTTTTTGAACATTACCTACCGAACCGACGCGGGAGGGTACGTTGTTTCTTTGCCTTTCAAGGAGACTGCTCCAGATTTTGGAGATACCTATACTGTTGCATTACGTAGATATTTGTCTTTAGAAAAAAGATTTACTCAAAATACTGAATTTTATACTTCTTATTGTAGTGTTATGCAGGATTACATAGATAGTAAACATATGCAACTGGTTTCAAAACCTAACCTCAAATTCAAATTCAAATTCAAATATTCTTTTATTTAAAAAATTGTACACAATCAAAAAGAGCATTGTTACAATTGGATACAATAAGCGTCAAAAAAGTAATATTTAACCTAGCTAAAATCAGAATACAATTTAAAAACAATATTACATCAGTAAAAGTTATTAAAACCTGAGATCAAGAAATTCTTGAACCGTATATGGCTCCAAATTGAGCAAGATAGTTTTGATTTTGTTTTTGTAATTTTTTAAGCTTTTTTCTGTTTTTAATTCCTGAGGTAATTTATTGAAAAATCTGATACAGGAGTAAGTGGGGCCTCTTTCTGTAGCTGTAAGCCTATGCAAAGGAAAATTGAGGCCAACAAACCTAGTAGGAATCTCATGTTGTGATTCAAAGAGTTCAAACTTTTCCCTGTTCTTGTGCAGAAACAGCAGGCACTCATATATGTACAGACCTGTTGTGGTTAGAAGTCCTAACTCCTTAAACCTACCCCTGCAAGAATGTCTTTTGCGAAGATTTAAAATAGTTCGAATGGCTCTGTCTGAGATATAAAATTATTTTTATATCAGTCATCATGCTGTTTTTAAAAAAGATTCCACTTCAACCCCCATTAGGGTGGTTTACGATGCAAATACCCATGCAACAAATAAAATTTCATTGAACCAATCTTTACACACTGGACCTAAACTTCAGAGGGACCTAGTTAATATATTGCTTAACTTTAGATTACACAAATATGCGTTTACTTGCGATTTAAACCAAATGTTCCGAAATATTTTTATAAACCTTAAAGATCGGGACTATCAAAGAATATTATGGCGTTTTTCTCCCAATGAACTCCTTTCTCATTACCAATTAAATACTGTGCATTTGGAGTTGTGTGTAGCCCATTCTTGGCCATAAGAACTTTAATCAAACTTGCTGACGATTACGCTGACCTACCTCTAGCGTCAGAAATACTAAAAACATCCACTTATGTAGATGACGTCACAGGGACTAGCAACAACCCCCTGGATTTAATTTCTATAAAAAATCAGCTGACTGATCTTTTGGCCAGGGGTGGGTTTGAGGCTCGAAAGTGGGCAAGCAATTGTACAGAACTATTACAAGACCTACCAAAAGACCACGTAGCCCTTGACATATCATTTGATAAAGAGGACTCTACTACCCTTAAAATATTGGGTTTGAAATGGGACCCGAGGCGGGATGTATTTTTTTACACCTTTTCAGTCGAAGATTCTGACTGTACTAAACGTACTTTACTCAGTAATTGTGCTAGAATATTTGATGTTTGCGGGTTTCTCACCCCTCTTACAATTTTCATAAAACTGCTTATTCAGTCTTTATGGCTCGCAGGGGTGGATTGGGACGAAAAACCACCAGGTGAAATTATCTAAGTGGGAAAAATTTAAATCAGAATTGCAACTGTTAAATACTTTAAAAATACCACGTGAAATCATAAGCATCGATTCTAATTCACATCAAATCATTGGTTTTTGCGACGCCTCTGAGCGCGCTTACTGCGCTGTCATTTATATTCGTATATTACTGCCTGATAATTCTTATAAAACATTTCTTGTTTGTGGTAAATCTAAAGTTAGCCCTTTGAAAACATTAACCTTAGTTCGATTAGAACTTTTAGGCGCAGTCTTACTAAGTAAATTAATGCATTTTACTTTAAATACATATGCCCACAAACTACAATTTATTGATATTTTTGCATTTACTGATAGCGCCGTAATTTTGCGCTGGATTAAAAGTTCACCCCATCAATGGCAAACTTTTGTGAGTAACAGGGTGTTGTACATACAGGAACGACTACCCCCTGAAGCATGGCATCACGTTCCCTCAGAGATGAACCCTGCGGACTGTGGTAGTCGAGGGATGTTTGTTTCTGAACTCACAAATTTTACCCTTTGGTGGGAGGGGCCTGCTTTTTTACTTGAACATCAGGATTGCTGGACATTCTCTAAAGTTACAATACCAGATAATATTAATTTGGAAAGAAAAAAAACGATACTTTCTACACTCGTGTTGAAAAATACAATTGATATTGACTTTCTTTTTGAAAAATACAGCTCGATCAATAAAATCAAACGAATTGCGGCATACTTTCTAAAAGCTTATAATTTATTTAAGAATGTGAAATGCCGTATTACTTTTAAAAAATTTCCTTACTTAACGTTAAGAGAATTAGACGACGCTCTACTTTTTATTATAAAATACGTCCAGAATATATATTTTTCCACTGAAATTACATTATTACAAAACAAAAGGCCAGTTCCAAAATATTTACAAAAATTACAACCATTTCTTGATGTTCAAGGGTACCTGCGTGTTGGTGGAAGGTTGTGTCATTCTAATACGTTACATTACGATAGTAAATTTCCTTTGCTTTTACCATCCAATGCTAAATTTACGAAGATGCTCATTCAATATTTTCATGTATCATACTTACATTGTGGTATACAAACTACTCAGCACTTACTGTTTCAAAGATTCTGGGTGATATCGGCTAAACGAATAATTCGAAGTGTAATTCACCAATGCAATACTTGTTGGAAGGTCAATCCTAAGCCCTATCTACCTCCAATGGGCAACCTTCCGCGCTTTAGGGTATCAGAATTCCCTAAAGCTAAATGCTGGTCTAGATCTCTGCGGACCCTTTAGTATTACTATTGGACGCCTAAGGGGTACAAAAGTACACAAGGCATACATTTGCTTATTTATTTGTACAAGTACAAAGTGCTTACATCTTGAGCTGCTATCGGATCTCACCTCAGAGGCTATGTTGGCTGGTCTCCGCAGATTCATTGCCAGGGGTGGGCGGGTTCTAAATTTACATTCTGACTGTGGATCGAATTTTTTGGGCAGTAATAAGTACTTGAGGGAGATATTTGAGGAATGTGCGAAAGCCGAGGCTATTTCTTGGTACTTTTACCCTCCTGCCGCGCCACATATGGGCGGCATCTGGGAAGCTAATATTAAGTCGGTTAAAACTCATTTAGTCAAGATAATTGGTTTCCAAGTACTGACCTACCAAGAGCTCAATACCGTTAATATTCAAATTGAGGCCGTCCTCAACTCGAGACCGCTTTGTCCGATAAGCACCAATCCTTCAGATCTAGTAGCTCTAACGCCAGGTCATTTTTTAACATTGCAACCTCTTAACGTTTTACCTGACCCTGATTATACAGGGACGCTTACAAATCGCCTAACGAGATGGCAACTTTTACAGCGCATGCATCGTGATTTTTGGAATCGCTGGCACCGGGAGTACCTTCACACTCTTCAACAGAGGGCTAAGTGGCACAATCCAATCAGTGAAGTGTTACCAGGTACCATGGTTGTCCTAAAAGACGATAACATAAAACCATTGGATTGGCCCTTAGGTCGAATTGTGGAAGTTATTCCTGGTAGCGACGGGGTTCCCCGAGTTGCTATAGTGAAGACAGCCAAAGGTAATTTCAAAAGGCCTTTGGTTAAATTATGTCCTCTTCCTTCACAATAATTTTTTTTCCTATGAAAACCCTAGTGTTTTCATGGGCGCGGGTATGGTTTGTCCCGTACCACTTTTTTACATAAATACACTTAGTTTTAATTTAATATGTTTTAAGCTTTATAAAATTATCAATATTTTTATAGTCTTAAAGTGCATTCAAAATTCGCGATTTTATCCGTCAAAATGCAGCTATTGCATAACTATTACTTAATTCAATTTGTCTTTCTTCCTTTTTCCGCCCTTGCAATCCTTACCATATTATCCATATTTACTACCCTTGTACCCAACCTTGATCGCGAGTGCATCGAGTTAATGCCATGGTGGGAGGAAGAAACGACGCTGACCAGCTGCCGAAAAACCTGCGAGCGAGTCGCGGAAGCAGTGCTACACACAGACCGATCGTTTTCGCCTTGCTGTCAATAATATACGATATTTTTACGATTACTAAGATACATATAAAACGGGAAATATCCACGTGCTACGCGAGTTTCCTTCTACAAATCCATGTTCCACCAGTGAAACCAGGGTAAGTTGAATTAACTTTCCTTTTTCCCTAATTTATATGCGATATTTTTACCAAGAAAGAGTCAAGGTTGTACAGAATCCGAGAATCCAGATGTTCTGGTGAAACCTATGAAATTATAGTTCATGCACATAGTTCTGGTTAGACTAGTATAAGACTATTTTAACTAGAATTATACAATAATAATATATCAAAATCACATATCGAGGATCCAAGTGCAGTTTCTCGTAAGTGTATTTTTATAAACTTTACAGGGGAAGCGAAAAACTGCAGTTAACAGCAATGAGAGCAGATTTGTTGTAAAAACTTTCTCTTTTTTTACAACCTCAAGTGCCTGTCACGATCATAATGATGCCGAAAGCCAAAATCGAAAAAGTGTTCACTTACGAGGTACTGCATTTGGACCCTCGATATGTCAATTTTTACACTTGGGAATCTCGAATATTTTTAAAATGTTTTTTGCAATACTCAGTATAAAAAATTTGAATTTACCAAAATGCGTGCTGATTTTTTTCTACAATTGAATGTTTAACATTTTTGTTTTATTCCGAGTAATAAACCCACACAAGAAATATGCAGAAAATGCTGGGACAGTGTTAGTGCAGGCGCTGGAGGTAGTTGAGCATGCAAAATATGAAGACCGCAGTTTTACAATGGATTGTAGCTGACAATAGGTCATAGACTAACGATCTGGATGTTGGCAAGCTAGGTTTTGGACCAATTTTTTTATCCCCGCTTTAATACTCGTGTTCAAATTTCTGAAAATTTAAGTTTATGCCCTAAATTCACAATGACACAGAAATGCATCAAAAATGTGTAAAATAAAAAATAGATTAGTTTTTTAAATTTTAGCTACAAAAACCCCCCAGACCACCCAAAATCAGAGATTTTTAGATTTGCTTCAAATTTTCTTAAAAACTAAGCTTCTAAAAAATATATCTTGATTATGGAAAATAAAATTTCCTTTTTAACGATGTATAAGTCAGTGGGGTACGCCCAATGACAAACTCTCCAGCGATGTTTGTTTATTGAGGTAATGTAAATAAATGAAAAAGAGAAACATGTTTATTACATGTTTTACCCAATTTTCTTAAAAACTAAGCTCTCTATTAAAAATTGTGTCATTACATATTTTTTCCTAAGAATCTTAGTTTTTGAGAAAGTTTGAAGAAAACCTAAAAATGTGTTCTGAGGGGTTGTCGGGGGTTCTAAAATTTAATATAATTTTAATTTTAGGTTAGATTTTACACATTTTTGCTGCATTTTTGTGCCATCGTGGCTTTAGGGCGTCAACTTAATTAAATTTTTAGAAATTCGAACACTACTTGAAGAGGAGGGGGGATAAAAAAAAATGGACCAAAATCTGGCTTGGCAACATCCAGATCGTTAATCTGTGACCTACTCTCAGCTAGAATCCATTGTGAAACTGCGGTCCTCATATTTTGCATACCGAACTATTTCTAGCGCCTACACTATGTGTACTTTTTTTAAATTTCTTGATCTTTACATATATTCTACCCTTTTTTTTTTAATTATAATAAATCCCTCCACTTTAGCTTAATGAAAACCCATTAATTATCTAGAGAATCCTTTTCATTAATTGTCAGGTAGAAGAGCTTCAAGAAAAGTCCGAACATGAACTGAAAACTATTTTAACTGATAAATCAGGCTGCTCAGAGGAATTAAGTCGACTTTGCAAGGCATTGCATAATTTAAGAAAGTATACTGGTAAGGATTAACGTCTTTCAATAGATTCGTTCATAAAACCGTACGAAAGATCCATTTTGCGTTCTAGGACGGCGGTGTACTGTTATCGGACAGTAAGTTTTCCGTTCCAACAGGCCACACACCGGTTTCAGACTCCTTCGAAATACAAGATCGAAGACAGGCGTATTAGACATTTTTGCATTTCACTCTTTTTTTTGCTGTGTTTATTATATATGTATATCATATTGCACTGGAAAAGTTGTATGTAAATTCTCATCTACTTCGTGACAATACATTTTTTTTTTACATTAATTCAGATATAAATATACCATAAATTTACATTTGTCTGAGAAAAATTACAATAAACTAAATTGAATTTCACAACCAATTTTACATTTAATTTGCGATCTTACATACATTCTCTAAATTCATGGAAAAATTGGGAATTAACACATGACCAAATGCAGGGAAAGCCAAGTAAATATACAAATATTTTTTAAATTTCGAAAAAAAAAATTGTGAAAATATGATTATTTTGTAAAAAAATAACCTTTTGCGCTTGTGAAACTACCAACGATTGCAACATATACTATTGACTTTTTCGCAAGAACCTCAAGTGTAAACAACACTCCCCCGAAATAGTAAATAAGGTGTGTTCAAACAGATTTTTCGACAACCCAAATATGACAAAAAATTGCACAATAAATATGCAAATTTTTATTGAAATTGTTCCTTGGGTACGGCCCTGCCGATTCTTAAACAACAAAAGGTCATCAACTATATATACCGTACTTAACTTCTTAGAACTATCACGATCTAGATTGGCTAAAGATGAGTAAAATCACAGAAACTTTGTGAATATTGAAGGTTCCTGTAATATGTAGGAAATTTCACAAATATCAAAATACAAATGAAATTACAAAATATAAGTATATAAATTTCACATAAAACTTGTGATATTACAAAAAAATAAACCGTTTTTCACAAGTTTCGGCCAAAGATAATTGGCAATGCAAGTGGGTTTCAGTTTTTGGTATATTTAGTTTAAGTATATTCGGCAGTCTGTAATGGTTTATAGTTTGTGAATATAAATTAAATTACTGTAATTTTATCTGCAATTTAAAGGGAACTTAAATTAAAAACATATTCTGATAATCCTTCGTAGTTTTACAAAAGAATGTATAAGAGACAAAACTAGTGTGGCCATAATTCTTTTTAATGAAATTTACATACAATAAGCAATTTCGCAAAGTTCTTCACAAATCTCTTTTTTCTTTGTGTTACATTCATTTAGATCTTTCGAGTTCGTGCTTTGCCTTTGATCTACCTTTACGCGAGACGACGAAACCAACCCTCTTTTAGTCACGTGACTTTCAATTAAAATCTCTTGCATATGATCACATGACTGAAAAAAATCGATCACTAAGCGAACAGCATTCGTTTCGTTTGACTAGTTATTTGGTCGTTCCATCTGACCAAAACATATTGTATTGCGCGCGCATTCGGATTTTTCGTACGGTCTTATGACTGTCCAATGGGTTGATGGAACAAAGCTATTTAAAGGGTACAGTACGATCATTTATACCTGCACATACATCTGAATTTTTTAATTTAAATTTAAATTTTTAATTAAAAAACCGATAAAATAAGATTGCTTCAAATTCGTTCAGTCCAAACCTTTTCCCTAATGTCATAAATTAACTAAGTCTTTTATGTGCTTCATTTTCTTAAATTCGTCGTCCCCTTTTAGTTATATTTTTTAGTTCTGCTACAAATTCTCTAAATAACACACAAGAAATCACAAAAATTCATGCATTAGTTTACGCGATATTATGCTTCAAACATAAAAAAAAACATAACATAACCCACATATTACATCTTTTTTTTTTTTAATTTTTGACTTTGACTAAAAACGTGTTGACATGCATGCATATATTATTTTTTCAATTTTGGAGACATAATACCCCAAAAACCAACGAATAGAATTGGGTGATTTCTTTTGTTTTTTACAGAATTTGTAGCAGAATCGAAAGATATAAATAAACAGATGTCGAAGAATTTAAGAAAATGAAGGAATTTTTGATATAAGAAAAAAAATTGGGTGCAAGGAATCTTTAGGCAATCTTATTTTATCGATTTTCGTTTCAAAATTCTAAAGCTAAGAATCAGTTCTTTTCTAAAAAAGTGGCCCTTTTTCTTATTATTAGTACGATTTGACGACTTTTTTAGATGTTCTAAAAAAAGGCGAATCTTTAGACACTACCCAGGACTCAAACCTGTCATGGGGCTCGTGGGACAGACAGCACCAGTTGCTGAAAATGAAGCAGGGTCTGTCACCTAGAACTGCCCGTTCTAGGGCTACTAGAGCTTCAGTACCATCGGGTAAGATAACTAGGCATTATACAGCGTTATTAAACAAACACTTAGGGTCCAAAATTACGATGTGTGTGGGTGAAATTAAAAAAAAAGACAGAAAGAAAAAAAATAGTCCGAGTTTGCCAATAGTTTCGAAGAAGTGGGTGTAGGTAACAGTCAAAAATTTAGTTTTCTTCTGATTTATTATTTTCACCAATTTTGTGTTTGGATAAAAGATGCTTTTTTGGCAGTTTTTCTTTAAAACTGATGAGCATATAAAATAAAAATAAGTTATAAAATAAATTGAAAGGAATATTGCGAGGACAATGAACCGAAGTCAACAGATCAAAAGAAAAAATAAGTTTGTGGGCAAATGCTTAAAGGGAGATATAGTAACTCGTGTATTACCCGGGAGCTTTGGCCTTGTTGGGCACTCCTTAGTACGAGCGTTACCAGTTCTTAGGGACGATGAATATTTAATTTTATGGTTTTACTTTATTTCGAAGCTCTATAAGCTCGGCATAATATTCGAATGTGCGTTATTAGAGATCACGATTAAATATGAGCGGTGCGTGACACTTTTACTACTGTGATTTAGGTGATCAATTGTGGGGGTATTAGTACATATATGACATTCACTGTGTCGTTTACAGTTTTTTTATATAACTGACACTTAAAAAATTAGATTTTGCGCAAGACTCTCTCTGCAAGTGGTACTTTTCACAATGCTGTGCTAAGTACGTTTTGAATATACTATTAACCTTGACTCTTGGCACTCACTAGCTCCAACCAAATAAATAAAATGTCAGAGGCCCCTCTATTGTTCTCAAATGTTTTCTTTATCTTGTTTTGCAGAAGAAAACCTGATAAACAACAATAACAAAACAGTACCAACTATTGCACCATCTCCTTCTGTAAGTAGTATTAACTCATTAAGTTCGAGCAGCACCATCTTGGGACCGCCACTGACCCCTCCGGCTCATATCAACTCCATTGCAGCTGCAGCACTGAGCCCCTCAAAAGAACGAGGAAAAGGTAAGAGATCCGATCATACTTAAAAACTACTTAATTTTTTTTCGAGGTTAAACTCATTTATACAATTTAGCATGTCCACCTAAGTGACACATGTTTTATAAGGGTTGTGGTAAGCTAATAATAGCAAATATTAAAATCCAAAGGTTTTTCAATTTGTAACTACAGATGGTTAAACAACTCAATAAGCCTCAAAAGTCAGATTTTGCTGTGGTTTTCTTGACTTCTTGTTAAGTCGATTATAGTATTGCTAAAACGTTTTCATAGGTAAATTAAAATGCTTGCTTCCACACATGTTTTTAGGAAATGAGACGCTGAAAAGCCAAATGTTTTATAAGAAAAATTATAAAAAAGACTCACATCATATTACTTTTCAAAGCGTTTATGACATATAACTGGTCTTATTTTAACGACTTTTGTCTTATTGGAAAGCTAAAGCTTTAAACTCTACCACCTTAAAATTGATATTTCGCTAAAATTAAAGATAGCAGACTCTTTAAATAAGATATAAGCAATAAAAGCAGTCATATATAATGTTAGAACTAGAACATTTTTGATTTCCGAGGTGAACTGCAGGATCTTTAAAGATATATTTGAATCCTTAATTTTTATTAAACACCTATGATAGTATTAATAATATAATAATTTAGAAGTACTTACCATTGTTACTTGATAGTGGATTATTTACAAAAAACATTTGATTTGTAACAAAAAAATAAATGGATCCATGACGGATCTGATACCTTCCAAGCTAGCCTATTAGCACACACATTCAAGTGAAGCTGTGATCATCAGCCTTAAAACATTTTTTGTCAATATCTCGGAAACTAAAGCTCCTACGAAGTTTTTCGTTATATGGTTATTGAGCAAAACATACTATATTTCGAAAACCGCATATTGATGTGATGCTCCGTTAAAAAGTTAGCATTTTTAAAATTTTGTAATTGTCATTAGCATTAATGGATTTTGACCAAAATCTAATCAGCTCGTAAGAGTGTCAAACACCATGTTTTCTGAAAATTTTATGTAAATCGGGTCAGCGGTTTAGGAGCTATCGTGTTACGGACAGAAAAAAAAATACACACACACATAGTTCAAAATACACCGAAATAACACATTTTCGGCGTTATCTCAAAAAAAAATTCGTCGAAAACCATACTTTCTCTAGCCATTGCTGCGCGGGCTAGCAAGGTAATGTAAATGAGTTGCTCCATCACTTTAGTGTACCGACAAAAGCAACTGGGGAGTGGGGCAATAATTGTAGCCAGTTATTGATTTGCAAAGAATCGTTTAGGTGCCTCCATGCGCCATTTTCACAAGGGTTTCAACCATTGTTGCGCCACCGCGCCGACGATAAATAATTAATTAACACATTTTTTGGCAAATTATTTGGATTATTTGTTGTGCACCAAAGGGCAGTTTAGGCATTGTCCAGTATTTAAGCATTCAAAATGTCAATTTGAAAGTAAACTAAAAGTAAGAGTCAATCGAGTGAATAGATAAATAAATACTGTTCATTCCGGGTTATTATTTATTTAAAAAATAATTTATTTTGTTTAATTTTATTTTTTAAGCATTTTTTGTTTTTACTATATTTTTAAATACGGCCTTTTGAATTAATTAGGCCATAATTGGGCTTCCTATAAGTTACTCTAATCAATCATAATTAAATGGTTAATTAGTTGTTAAAATAATTATAATTAAAAATAAAATCTTTAATCCATTTTTCTACTTTTAAATTAAAATAAAAATACAGTGAAACTCCCTTAGCGCCCCTCTAAAAGTTAAAACTGGACATATATGCGCGAACTCGCTTGTGAATTCAATAATGAAAAACAAGCCTTCGCGCCTTCAGCGAGTCTCTCACGATCAACCGAACAGTTCAAAAATAAAGAAAAACAATGCATTTTTTCTGATAAGAAATACGTGACAATGAATCTCGCCTGCACGTTTTTCGGCTGTGATTAATATCAATATATTTAACATTAAACCAAACACACAATAAAATTCTCACTTTTGCTAATTAGCGCGATTACGCGTGTGCTAAAACTATTGGAATAGAAGCTGGACACATGGAATCATCCCTCTGGAAGGCCTTCCACGATCTGGAATGAAGACAACACAGCAGTAACTGATTATATTTTTAGTGTCGAAATTCGCTTATAAAATTATATTAACAATAATAATTTCTTAGTGCATAACTTTAGTGCTAAGCTTGAGCGGAGCTGGTTTTTAGCAATCATATATTTTTATTTAGGGAAATTTCTACCCTTTCAGCTTGATATTATCGGCCAACTTAAATGCTTCTAAAATTAAAATAAACAATCCATAATAATTCTAAAAAATAAAATAAAATATAAAATTCTAATTTCTAATTACAGTCCACTTTGCAAACCAATTTTAACTGGGCGAGAAGTAGACAAATACTATAGTTAGTAGTTATGCTGTGTTTTAGTCATTTTTAAGAAAGTTTTTAGGTGGACATTAAAAAAAAAAGATAAAAATCATACCTTGCAAATTCACCTAAAATATTTTTGTTACAGTAGCTCCCCGCTAGAGGTCAGTAATCACATCTCTCGAATAGAAAAATTGTATTTTTTGACGAAACCCTAACATACACAGTTTTGTTTCTGCATGATTTGTACCCCTCACATGTACCTCCATGTCACTTCCTCACAGGGAGGGAATAAAAATTTCAGTTTTTAATAGATAATTAATAACTCATACATGGTGACAAAACTTGTTCTTATTATTTGTTCGACTTATTAAGAAAAGCCTAAAAATGCAAAACTTCTTGACTTTCTGTATAAATATGTATTTTTTTCCAAAAACGGAATTTTTTAAAAATGATCTAGATACAAATATTTTTAGTTGTGGTAAGTAAAGGTACTGAAACCCGCATTTTAAGATTTAACTTAATTTGCAAAAAATTACAGACGTGAAATTAGTTTACTTTATTGCATCTTACTTATACACATTATCTTTATGTTATAATTTGACGTTTATTTATTAAACAAAACGTTATTTTCAAATATCTTAAAAGCTAAGTCAAATGCTGACTTGCGGATTTCAATAATTTTTACCTTCGTAACCCGCGCAGCAATGGCTGGAGAAAGTATTATTCTTGAAGAATTTTTTTTTTCAGATTACGCCGAAAATGGGGGTGTATTTTGACCCATCTTAGCAATATCGTCGTGATGTCTGTCTGTGTGTGTGTGTGTGTGTGTGTGTGTGTCTGTGTGTGTGTGTGTATGTCCGTAACACGATAGCTGCTAAACCGCTGAGCCGATTTTTATAAAATTTTCAGGTAAAAAAGATTTCGACTCTATAACGAGCTGATTAGATTTTGGTCAAAATTCATTAATGCTAATGACAGTTTTTTTACAATTTTTTTTTAAATGCTAACTTTTTAACAATGCATTCAGAATATACTAGACTACATTTTGTTCAATAATTTGTGTTATAACCAAAAACTTCGTTGTAGCTTTCGTTTCTCAGATATGTACAAGTCAGATAAATAATAGGAACATATTTACTTACCACATAAGAATGAATATTTATTTAATAAAAAGTGACATTTTTATTCTGCTCCTGTGGGAAGTGACATAAAGGTACATGTGATTCCAAATGATGCAGAATTTTTCAAGAAAACTGAATATGGTAAAATTTCTGGTTGTAATCAGAAAATTTTGCAAAAAATGCGTTTTTTAAATTGAGAGCTCTGATTACTGCCCTCTGGCGGGAAGCTATAAAAACAAAAATATTTTAGGAGAATTGGCAAGACCCGATTTTGTTATAACAGCTTTTTTCCCGAAAGCCGCAGTCGTAGCGATAGTAGTTTCGAAAATGAATCCGGCTGTTATCCTTAATGGGACACCCTGTATATTTTTATACAACATGACTGGCAAATATAACATTTTACATCTTTTATATTTTTAGAAAGAGAAAAAAAGTTTCCCACCACCCCGCCGGCACGAAGAAAGCAAATGGTTGCAAACGCACCGGCTCTGTTGCCAGATAACTATCCGCTGACCAAAAGCAAATCACACGAGTCGCAACTGGCAGCCAGTCAGTCTGGCAGCACCGCGGATGTTAGTGAATTATGGTAAGAACACAAGATATTAAAAATGTTTTAATACAAAAGTAGTAGGGTTTTAAAATGTCTACTAAGCGGTGATCATTTAATTTTTACAGGGCTGGACATAAAGTCGTTGCACCTCAAAATTGATTTTTTTAGATGAATTTTCTTTTAATTCTAAGCAAAGGTTGTTCAAACATAATTTACCATAGTTCAACCTTTTCGAAATTACCGAGTTTTAGAAACAATGTGTGCATTTGCATAAGAAATTCATGGTTTTATTAACAACTCTGTAACAATTACAAATAAAGTGACAAAAAAGTAATCGTCTTATCTAAGGGCACCAAAGCATTTTTGTGTCAAATTTGGTTGAAATTCGTTAAACTATTTTTGAGTTATTGTATTACAAACAAGCAAACATTATTACAAAATTTGGTGTTTAGAACTGACCCAAAATACATTGTCCTTAAACAAAGTATGGGTTTTTTAAAGAACCTAAGAAAACTAAAATTAGGGAATGATTACTTGACGCCACTAGAATGTAGCACACTAGTTTTTAGAATCGCCGCTACTTCACGCCATATTTTTCTTACAATTTAAAAAAAACTGCCATAATTAAATTTAATGATGTAAGTTAATATCGTTTACTTAATTATGTAATAAGTAGCTTAAACATGTAAGATAGAGTATCTGATATAGTAATTTTTTAAAGGCGCTTTGACTTATGCCACACTGAGGAGATCATAAAGAGTTCGAAGCACGTGTCTGTGGCTAGTCAGTTTTTAGCTCCTTGTTGAACATGCAAGGCCCCCTGCATGGAGCTGGAGCTCTATTGGAGAAGACGAAAGTTTTATTTTTTCAAAACTAATATATTTTCACTTTAAATAATACCTTATTTATTTATTTATTAGCAGTAGTAAATACATTCTTAGTAAATACAATGATGCACTAATTCAACTAAAGAATATATCTTAACTAGTTAAACTAAATTAATTTAAATTCCTACACTACTGCCAATTTTTCGGTGCACTATGGTATTTAGAATACTGTGTGTGTACCCTTTTTCACAGCTATGTTATACAATGAGGTATATGTGGAAAAATTTTAACTTAAAAAGATAATATTACTCATGTAACTAATGTTAGAAAGAAGAAAGAAAAAAAATCCTAAGAAATATTACAATAGTGAAGCGCCATTCAAACAACAAATCTAATCAAGAGAAGAAAAAATAAAATAAAAAATACATATAATATTTTCTAATAAGCAAGGTAGTAATTTTCCAGAATCCATTTTTTTATATCATGGTTTTGACCTAATAGACAATGGTAAACTATTATAAACTTTTGGGCCTAGACAATATATATGATTTTGGCAAATAGTATGTTTGGGGGTTTTGCAGTGTAACACTATTTGAGCAACTGTCCTTGTATTCATGCCATGTGTAACTTTTTCTTTATAATATGTACTTTTTAACATAAATCTGATGATAGCTTTAATATAAAGCTGATTAATGCTTAGAAAACCACTGTCTCTATATACTAACTCTGTGGGATATCTTTTCTTTTTAAACAGTATAATCTTAATTATCCACTTTTGAGTAGTCTGTAATTTCTTTAATATTGTTGTCCCTGCACCACCCCAACAACTATGCCATAACTTAAGATAGATTCCACCAATGCAAACTATACCATTCTTAATATTTTAAGGGTTAATATATTTCTTAATTCATAGAATATAAAGATAATTTTCCTAATTTTGTCAGTTACATATTTTACATGCATTTTCCAGTTAAAAGCTTCATCAATAAAAACACCTAAATATTTTAAGTTTTGTGTTCGTTCAACAAAATTTTTAGAATTACACTTGATATCTAACTTACATTGTGAAACATGCAAAATAATCTTTTGGAATTCAGGCAGTGAACGCTGAGAAAGGGAAAAGGCAATAAATTTTGTCTTATCCACATTCAGGGACAGCAAACTGTGATCTAACCACCCTTTGATCTTTTGGAGCGTAATTTCTGCTCTGTATCTTGTTATCTCCCAATTATCACCACATACAATTATAGCAGAGTCATCAGCAAAGCAAAAACCTACTCCCTCCTCATTAATCACAGTTAGTATCTCATTAATGTAGATATTAAACAAAAGTGTTGAAAGTACTGTACCCTGTGGCACACAAAACTCCACCTCCAACTTGCTACTTTCATCACCTGAAATTCTTGTGCTTTGTTGTCTTTTCAAATATGATTTTATCAAATTATAAGGAATGCCTCTTATCCCCATAATATTTAGCCGTCGAAGTAGAATCTGGTGTGCCACCGTATCAAATGCCTTGCGCAGGTCCAGAAAGACTCCCAACACTTTTTTACCATGGTCTAAGTTTTTTAGAATTGTCTCTGTCACTCTGCACAGTGCATTCTCGGTGCTGGAATTTTCCCTGAAGGCAAATTGATTTTCATGCAGCACATTGCTTGTTAATGTAATGTGTCTATAGTTATTTGTTGACTTTTTATCTCCCTGTTTAAACAAAGGAATTATTACTGAACTTTTCAATGCTTCAGGGAAAACCCCAGAACCAAGAACCACATTAGTAATATGCATTAAAAGGGCCGTCAAGCTAAACATGTAGTTTTTTATTATATTTGAACCTATACAATCATACCCTCCTTTAACTCCATTTTTTAGACTTCTTATTTGTTATTGTAATTCATTTTCAGTGACAGGACTTAGTGAAAATGAATTTACTGACTGTCCTTTCATTCCCCCCACCCTGCTCACTGTCGCCCCTTTTAACAATTTTTTTGTGCTAATTCCTTTCCAATATTTGTAAAATACTTATTAAATTCGCAAGCTTTTTGATTTTTATTCATTATTTCCACATTATTTATTTTAATACAGTTTATTTCGCTATTATCTTTATGATCATTTGTTGCCTGTTTTATTGTTTGCCACAATTTTTTTGGGTCATTAGCATTTTTTTTTTGCCTGCAGCTTATAAAATGTATATTTTGCATTTTTTATTATTTTAGATAGCAGTTTTCTGTAATTTTTATATTTGTTAAGTAATAGATTATTACCTGGATAGGTTGCACATTCTTTCTTTAATTTATTCCTATTTCTAATTGAAATTAACATTCCACTTGAGATGCAAGGTTTTATTCTTTCCTTTTTATTACTTATTATTTTTATTTTTGTAACATTTGTTATCATATGTGGCCTTAAAAAAAGTTAAAAAAAATTTGGGCGCCAATTTGTGGCCTATTACAATGCGTTGTCTGACATTTGTGGCAGCTTAAAGACTTTGCTGCCATTTTGTGACACTGTAATTAGAATATAACAATTTGCCAACTTGTGACACAACAAAACCTCTGAATAATTAAACAAATATCTGGAGGCAGAACTGTATTTTCCAGCTAGGTAAAACATTGATATGCCCGGTAACTTTTATACAGTGGAGAAGGGGGGGTTCAGAAATAAGAAAATTTTAAGTGCGCCACATTATTTAATACCAATGTTTTACAAAGAAGTTCTTAAATAAAATACAGTTCAACCCAAACGTTGTAGCCAAACAATGAAATTCCACTTACTTCTGAGGCTTCCAGAGTATTTGTGTAATAAAAAAACAAAAAAAATTGACTAATAAACAGAATAAAATTCCAAAAGATTGAATTAAGATGACAAAAATAGAAGCACTTTACAGGTAGATGGATTCCTTTAACAGGTCATAGTGTACCTACATCTGAGTCAGTAGTGTGAGACTCGGTTACATAAATGATTGAAAAAAAAATAAATATACTTCCAAAATTATTCTGTCATAGGGGAGATCTAGACCAAATATCTGCTGTCATCATTCTACGTTAGGTAGAATGAGACAGACAGCAACCCAGTCCGAGATCTACCCCATGAGGCAAAACCATGTAAGGAAACCGCTAAAAAATATAATCTCATCTCTCTTTTGTCTCCGCAAAGTTGGTCATTGGGTTGCACAAATAACACAAAAATTTAGTTCATCTTGTTTATTTTCACAGGAGGATGAAAATGAAATTGATTAAAGTACAAAAAAAGTATTGAAATCTGGATAAATACTTGAAACATGAAATATAAACCAATGAAATTGGTGGGAACGAGTCAGCGCCAAAATAACCGCAATAGTAATTTCACAATAAAATTTAGCTTAATAGTACCGCGAAATTGGGGATATGACGTCATACCTTTACCTTGCGTTTACAAGAATTTCAAAAGTTATACTTTAAAAAAAATTATATGGAAATTATAGCAAAAAAAATTATATAAAAAGATTATATATGGAAAAAAATTATAGTTATGGCTTGCTCCTACCTTGGTCCTGCAATTATTTAATTGTTGGTGTTTTGTTTAGTAAACCTGGAGTTGTCCAGACATCCTCTCACTGCTCTCGCTGCTCCTGGTTTGCCCGCGCCTCCCCTAATGCCCACTTAGCACATCACGCTAGGGCAGCACATCATGGACAAAATGTTGTTGGTTTCTTGCCCCGAGCATAAAACCCTTTCCCAGGGTTAGAACTGGCTCGTCCGGCTTCCCACCAGCGTCCAGCCCAACTGTCCCGTCGCTGGAATTGACAGGGCGCTGCTCTTTCCGTACAAATGGCGTAGGCCGACTTAAATTCCCCTCAAAAGGGTGCGAGCGTCACTCCAGATTACGCCTAAAACACGACGGCTCACTCCTCACGGTCTCTGGGACAGAACCTGCAGTTTTTTTGCAGTGCCACTAACCAAAACAATGGCGATCCCAGAGCCTGTTGCCGACCCAGCCAAAATTTGTTAGCAAAAAGACAAAGCACTTCGTCGAGAATACCAGAATAATGAAGTGGCCGGAAACCGTTTTGTAAATTTGGTGGGGAGTGGGGACGGTAAAACGCAATAGTACCAACCTAATCTTCCCGGTTAAATTCAAATAAAGAATGCAAACCTATTTATAAAAAACTTTTTCGCCAAAAATAAATCTCTACCTTCAGTGGCAAGACTGGAAGAAAAAACCCGGGGTTTTCAAACTAACCAATGAGGACATACAGCATTAGTTCTATACAGGTATATAGGGGCAGCACCGACCAAGGGGATAGGAAGTACGTAAAACGCACCTTGAGGTGTTGTCGGATCTATTTCCACGGTTGAAATTTTTATAACAAGGACGTCGAGACACCCTCCATACAGAAGCTCAGCATTGAAACCATCAACTGTAAAATCAATTACTGGAGATTCGAGCATGTATCAAACCCAGGAATATTTGAACATTCAACCAATTCCCATATGAGTAAAGCTATACTAAGTGTAGAATTTAGTTGTATTTTAGTTACAGTTTTCGTCAAGTTTCCTTTGCTCTTTATAAATGTTTTCTCTAAGATTCATATGGTTTGACGCCATTTTTGTAAAACATTTCTACATTAATAAAGTTGTTTCTGAACCTGAACCTAAAAATACACACTGAACTACTGCTAAAAGGCACAAGAGTGTTCAGATGCCAACCCACACGATTTCGTCTATTCCCCCAGTCTTGGTTTTTATCCCTCGTCCATCTCCCATTTACAAAAGTGCATAACTCGTATTTATTTTATCCTTTCCCTATCAAATTAATAAAGATATCAAAGGGGCGGGGCCTCGGTTGTTACTGGTCAACCCAAATATGTTTTCGTACTATCAAAACTAGTTAATCCGTGAAGGATATGAGGTTCGGAATGTTCCAATATCCTCGAAAATAAACGTAAGGGAATGAAATGTTCATCTAAATGTTTCCTTCCTGTTACTGAAACCATTTGTGATGCGGCAACGCCGCCATTCCCCAGCATAACAGCTGTTTAACTTTATGAGCGTCAAGAGAATCACAAAATTCCACAGATAAAAACAAAACAATCAAAATTTTTATGTGATTTTCCCGAAGCCTGTGATCTTAAATTCCAATTACGATGTCCAGATAATGCGATGTGCGTAGTGTCCACAGTAATTCGATGGAATGCCCCTTTTTAAGGTAACTTCCTAGACACTATATAACCTCCAAACCTAGCTCTATAAAATACCCTTACTTTGTGTACAGAAAGACGAATCAAAGAGCCTTGATTATTTACCTAAATAAACAAATATGTAACGTTGTCTTAAACGTAAAAATGACACGTTACACATATTTAATTTATTAATAAAAATACTTGTACAAACATTTGCATCTCTAACATTTAGCACATCATTCCATATTGCTCGGTCCACTAATTCATTTAATTTCTCGTGATCTATCATCTGAAATGTTTTTTCTTTTTTTCTATATTAAAATATGAATTAGTCTTCAAGTTGAGCATTATGGGATCATGATCTGTTAAATCATGGTGTAATATAAATGGATTTATATTTCTAAAATAATCATCTTTGCAATTAACAAAAAAATGATCTAGACATGACTTAGACTCCCCTACTGTCCTAGTGGCTTTATTTATCACACTTACAAAACCATGGCTCTGCATCATAATTTTTAATACTTTAAGACTGTTTTGTGAAAGTAATTCACTACTTATGTGGTATTCTTGCTGAGCGTAGATCACGCATCCATCACATTTATTCAGAGAACTTTCATTAAAAATTATGCTATAGCCCGGTATATTAAAATCATTGGTATTGTAGACATAGTGTGACTCTGACATAACAATCACACCAAAGTTTTTATTTAATGATTCCAAAAAAACCAAAAACTGATTAAAGTTTTGGTAGATACTTCTTATATTCATATGCATCAAATTAATATCTTGCTCACCATTATTGAAATAGGTCACTTCCTCCAAATTATCACATACTTTTGTCTCAATTACCTTGTAATCATCTAAAATAATATTAAAGTTATTGAATTTGCACTTGGGTTTCTTTGCAGTCTACAAAAAACTGTAATTGCACTAGTTTACTCTGAGTTTTGTGAGGTCATTCTCTGATCTAATTTTTATTAAGTCCCCATTTTCCGTTTTCTTAAGGTAAATTAACCCATTTAAACGAAAAGTGGCAGAAAATTATTTTTCCCTTTTTAGGTCTCTGACTTTCTTAAAGAGACTCCGTTTATTTATTGGCAGATCCTCATTTAAGTAAATTTTGCCATTTTTACCTTCCAGATTACATTTCTCGACAGTTGTTCCTCTCAAGGATCTGATTTTTTAAAAAATGTCCTTTTTTATTTGTACATTTTGAAACTTTACTAATATTCGCCCTCCTTCCTTTTTCCCCAATCTAAAATTCTCCAGGATCTCATTATTTGAAATTTTTATTCCTATAGCCAAAGATATTTTGCTTATTATATTGTAAGTATCATTGTTGGATTGGTTTGGTACACCATCTATTATGATATTGTTTGCTCTCTCCCGAACTTCCAATTCATCAAATTTTGATTCCAATATCATAATTTTTTGTTTTAATTCATCATTTTCTTTTCTGACAATCCTCATTTTCTCCATAATTCCTTCAAACTTAGTTTTCTGCTCCTAAAAGGAGTCCGACATATACTGAACGGACTTTTTTAGCTCCCCAAACTTCTTATCCATTTTTTTCTCTACTGGCCCTAGGTGCTGTTGGAATGACTCCCTGATTATGTTTTTCAGTGTTTTTTCATCCATAATGAGGCCTAAATTATCGTCTTTCGTACTTTTTTGCGATTTTTTTTCCGATATAACCTCACTTTCACAGCATGTAACTTTATTTTTACTATTTACCACTCCTGCTTGTTGCCCACAGCTAGGGTATAAACTAGACTTACACACACCACAATCTAGTGAATTAGCTACTTTTTTCTTGCAGAATTTGCAAGTTTTTTGAAAATTTTTAGAATCAGCTATCAGTTGGTTCCGACATAACCTCAAATAATAGCGCAGCGATGTACAACATAATATGTTCACAGTTCATAGAATCATAAAAATTTCGACTTATCGAGACTTCGACTTATCAAATAATAAACAAACATTTTTGTGGCGTTTTCTTTTGTTTGTGAATCAAAATTTACGTGCTTCTTTAAGGAAAAATTGGTACTTGCAATAATTCCCATACAACCAAGCCTATATTAAAAACGTTTACCTCTAATACATGTGAATACATAGGTGATGACATAGTAATATACACACAATCCCTAAACGTATAGCAAATCAAATACAAGTTACACTGAATTGCGTCTTTAAAACATTCCAATGCAAGCAAACAAGTTAGAACGATTGGTAATTAGGGGATTCCCCCAGAAAATTCGACTTATCGAAGTTGGGGCCACATACAATGTTCGAGTTATCAAGATATTAGACTAATCGAAGTTTGAGTTATCAAGACGAAATTACAAATATTTCCTACCCTTGACGCCATTGCTAACAGTTTGGTTCGACTTATCAAAGATTTTGAGTTATCAAAGTTCGAGTTATCGAAGTTCGACTGTACTTGCCAAAATGTTTTTATAGAACAAGTAGAGGAATATATATATATATATATATATATATATATATATATATATATATATATATATATATATATCTGGGACAAATTATAAACCTAAAAAAAGAAAACCAAACAGCTGAAATCAAGAGACGAGTAAGAGTGGCCTGGGCAGCATTTGGTTAATTAAGCTACATATTAAGAAATAAAGATATCCTCAGTACCTCAAAACGAAAGTGTCTAACCAATGTATCCTTTCTGTATTTTGGATCCCAGACCTAATGGACACTTACAAAATCAAACGGATAAGGTAACAAAAGCCCAAAGATCAATGGAAAGACAAATGTTACATGTAAAGCTAACAGATAGAAAAATGAATGAATGGATAAGAGACAAAACAAAAGTAAGGGATGTCAGAGGAGAAATAGCAAAATTAAAATGGAAATTTGCCGGTCATAATATCAGACAGAAAGACGATCGATGGAACAAATGTATTGTAAACTGGAGACCTTGGGAAAATAAAAGAAGTAGGGGAAGACCCCAAATGAGATGGGCGGACAATTTGAAGAAACAAGCGGGGACTAGATGGATGAACACGGCGACAGACAGCGAAAAGTGAAAGATATTGAGGGGAGCCTATGTCCAAAGATGGATTAAAGAAGGCTTAATAGATAGATAGAGTAAAGGAAAAACTAAAATCCCGTAAGCGCCTTTTTTTGTACAGTCAACAAATCAATAAAGTATATTTTTTTGAATTAAAATAAAATTATAATTAGTTAATACTGAATTCTAGACCAAATTTTTTTTAAAACAAAACAAAATCAGGTACCTAATAGCTCCTTAGCGGCTCTCTTCGAAATATTAGCAAAACTTTCAGCGTCAACATCAAACTTGCATTAATATATCAAAATGAGAAATTGCACGATTTAGACAAAACTTGTCAAAATTTAGTAGACCTGGAAACACGCTTTAAAATCTTGGTTGGCCATCGCAACAATATAATTTTAAAACAATTGCCGTAAGTGACGCGACAGTTTGGCATTTAAAGTTGAGTGTTTGACAATGTCTCATTTCAAGAGGACCACGTACTAATAAAAACTGTACTATAACAAACAACATTTGTGTTCTTCATGGGTCCTCTTGCAGTGATACATTGTGAAACACTTAACTTTAATTGCCAAGCTGCCGCATCGCTTACAGCAATTGTTTTATAATTATATTGTTTTCATGACATCAAGATTTTAAAGCATGTTTCCAGACAGGGCTACTATATTTTGCCAAGTGTTATTTAAATGCTGTAATTTTTCAGAATAAAGCAAGGTTGATGTTGCCACTAAAAACTTTGTTATATATATATATATATATATAGTAAATATTTTTTTTCTTAAAAGTTCAGGTTCCACAAGCTGTGACGTCCACATATACTAATTTAACATTTACAATGTGGACGAGTCGAAAGTTGAACGTGTCGAATGATATTTGTTGATTTACATTGTCGCTGGACATGAATGAATGTATAAATGTACGGTAGTGGCGGCTGGCACCCTTAAAGGATCTAACATGGCACCTAGGCCTTCTTTCTGGGCCCGTTGTGCACCACGTACCTACTGTGTTCGAATAATAAAGATATCTAGTATATAGAAACCAGTAGACTTCAAATTATATTTTAGACCAGAAACTTAGTCATCATGATATACCACATAATGCCATGGTTGTAGCCTTAGACCACTGATGGGTCATAAACCTTTTGACATAATCAACAGGGTACAGAGAGCCACAATGTGTCTCCAAATAGACACTCCATATACCCTGTCCCATGTGGTGATTTCCTGAATGGCCAGGCCACCGAATCCATTCAGAGAATCACCAAATTAACCCATCCCCTTTACCATAGATGTTATCTGGTGTGATCCCAAAGGTTACCAGTTTAAAAAAAAATCTGTTAACATTCTGGTCAATGCTTGTCCGTTACCAAACTACCCATTTACCCATGGGTGGAGGCCCCTTTAGTCGCCTCTTACGATAGGCCTAGAGGTTACCTTGGTGCTATTCTTATCTCCGGACACCATACGGACCTGACATATTGTGGACACAGTTTAGCTCTTCTTTTTGAGCGAAACTGTATTTTGATAAGTGAGTAAATATAAGTAATTTTTTCTTTAAAGTGATGCGAAAGCTACGGTTAGAGCACGATTGCCAACTGAGCCAGGACCTGAAACGGTGGGGCTGACCAGTCCAGTGTTGTCAAGTCCCATTAAGTCACCACCGTACAACAGCACGGGAACAGGGACGGACAGCGACGATATCAGTAGTAGCAGTAGCTATACGACATGTAAGTTTTATAAATATTATAATAATAATTTCCGAATAAGCTGGGAGAAATACTGCCGTCCCGAAGAAGAAAGCCGGTTGTAGAAATTTTACGTTTTTGAAAAAGCCGGTTTAAAGTTTTATACTTTTATCTTACAACTTTGTAATAAAAATGATGCGTTTTATTTTTTTAACATTCAAATTTAATAATTATTATTTTTATTAACCCATATAGGTAGGTCAGTTGTAGTAAACAATGAAAAGTTTATTATTATTATTTATATTAAAATTACCCTCGTTAGCTCCTCCTGCACTAGCAGGAGGAGCTAACGAGGGTAATACGTCTTTCCGCACTTAGAGCAGTGTGGGAAGAGCCATGTAGGAACACTATCATATCCTAGAAAAAAAATATTTTTTAGCCAGAGATCGTTATTTTGTGAGTGACTTAAATATAACTTTTTTGCAGCTGTAAGTCTTCAAGTACCTGGCAAGAATATGGTTCATCGAATCAATCACCGTTTTACCAAGAATTTTTCCTTTATGTCAACGTGTTGTTACTGTTCACGACAGATAGTTATTAAGGGTAAGCAATACCGTAAAGCTAATTAAGCATTTTTAATTGTTTTAGCAACTTTTTAAATTTTTTAATGGGTAACGGTTCATGCTAAAAAATTAAAGGTACGTGGCGACGCGGCTTTTGATACACATACTTTTTTTCGTATAGTTCGCGGTTGGCTGAACTGCCCCCGTTAGTTAACAGGCGGCAAGAATTCAGTGTTTCTCTATGATATTGCGGCCTTCTGCCTTCTAACTAACGGGGGCAGTACAGCGCTCAGGGTTGCCAACTTTTTAAAAAATTCGACAGCTTTAGGAGGTTAGGGAAACTACAGTGAATTTTAGGAAAATTTTGGAAGTTTCAAATTGGAACTTTTCTTGATTTAAATTTAGTATACCAATTAATGAAGTAATTGAAATCAAATAACTGGATCCATGACGGATCTGATACCTTCCTAGCTAGCCTATTCGCACACTTCAAGTGAAGCCATGATATATGAACGAGGTTTTGGTTATAACACAAATTATTGAACAAAATGAAATCTACTATATATCACGCACCAGTATTTACTAAAGGGTCTAAAATACTAAAGTAAGTCTTTAAAACCTGGTCTAGATTTTGGTTAAAGGTTTAACTCATTTTTTTGCCATTAATGTAATATTTTTTAGTATTTATTCAGGGTGTCCCAAAAATATACCGACAAACCGTAAGGGGTGGTAGGGGCCACCAAAACAAACATTTTTTTTTCAGTAAACATATGTCCGCAAATGGGCCGTTTGGGTTCTAGAGCAAAAAAGCTGTTTTTGGTACTTTTATTTTTCGCATTAATTGAATCGAATAAAAAGCAATGGCATTTTTTCTTAGGATTGAAATGCAAAGAATGCAAGTACACCTGTCACAAGGAATGCGAGAGCAGCGTACCCCACTCTTGCGGCTTACCACGAGAGTTGTTGAATGTTTTCGTACATTCCGTAGAAGGCAGTAAGTAAATCACTTGATTATGTTAGAAGCGAAAAACTTGTTTAATTTTCCCAAGCTATCATGTGCTGTATGACAAAAATGTCATTTTTAATTTCAAATTTTGACAGGTACCTCGTTTTGTCTTATAAACATGAAATTAATTTCAAAATTTGTCCAATGGTTTTTAAGATTTTTTCATTTTGTTTTTTGTGCAAAACACAGAATGTAAAAATCAAATCAACTCTTAGATTAGTTTTGAAAAATAGATAAAACTTAATAATAAATCCTAATGTAGGTAGTTATTTTTATCTCAAAGAGCTATAGGTAAAATGTGGCGCTATTTTTTTATAAAAAAGCTGCATTTTTGCCAAGCACGAAGAGGTAAAAATCAGCAAAATCGGTTTGCTGGTTCTAAAAAAATATATTTTTGTTTGAACCATTGTTTTGAATATTATACGATTGCCTTGCCAATCATGTCTGCATTCACTTCCTTATAAATTCATTACTACTGAACAGAATTGATTGCTTTTTAAAGAACATGATCAAAATTTATCGCCATCTTAAAATTAAAGATGGCGGACAGACTCATACTTGACTCTTCAAAATAGCGTGTATATTCTTATTTTCTGAAGATGTTTTAGTTTTTATTTTAATTTATAGAAAAGCACTACTTTTCCCCCGCCCAACGAGGTACAAATTAGTATCAGTATCGGTGTTGTAGTTCTCAAAAAATCTGTTTTTGTTTTAGCCACTGTTTTACAGATTATACGATTGCATTGCCAATCCTGTCTGCATATATTTTCTTATAAACTCATTTTTACTGAACCGATCTTAGTTAAATAAAAAAAACTAAAACTAAAATCATAACAAACACAGATGAAGATATCACCAGAATAAACCAAGAAAAAATAGAACAAGTAGATGAATATATATCTGAGACAAATTATTAAACTAAAAAAAGAAAACCAAACAGCTGAAATCAAGAGTAAGATTGGCCTGGGCAGCATTCGGTAAATTAAGCTACAAAATAAAAAAATATCCTCAGTACCTTAAAACGCAAGTGTATAACCAATGTATTCTTCCTGTGCTCACATATGGATCCCAGACCTGGACGCTTACAAAATCACACATGGAGAAGGTAACAAAAGCCCAAAGATCCATGGAAAGACAAATGTTACATGTAAAGCTAACAGATAGAGAAAGGAATGAATGGATAAGAAATAAAACAAAAGTAAGGGATGTCAGAGGAGAGGTAGCAAAATTAAAATGGAAATTTGCTGGTCAAAATATCAAACTGAAAGACAATCGACGGAACAAATGCATTGTAGACTGGAGACCTTGGCAAAATAAAAGAAGTAGGGGAAGACCCCAAATGAGATAGCGGACAATTTGAAGAGACATGCAGGGACTAGATGAGAAGAGTGGAAGATATTGGGGGAGGCCTATGTCCAAAGATGGATCGAAGAAAGCTAAATAGATAGATAGATAGATAGACTTAAAATTATTACCAAAAATCGTTAAAATATAGTGCTAATATTATTATTTTATATTTGTTTTAAGGGTCCTTTAGACATGTACAAAAATCTATTTCAATTTCTTTTGTGTAAATTTAATAGCTCATAAAAATATTAATTCTTAAAAGAATTGAGAAATTTATACGTATTCCAAAGATTATTTAGCCACACTGTATCCTTAACCTATCTATATTTTCTTGGAAAAAAGCAACGTTGTTCAATTTGATATTTTAAAATTCATCGTTTTTCCCTACTTTCCAAACTTAAAAAATGCTATAACTTGGCAAAAAGTTATTTGAACTTTTTGTCTGCTTTGGACCTTCCGCACCATCTCTTAAAGATTGGTTCATCATTTAAATTACACCCTGTATTTTAGGTATCATATTTTGTAAAAGGCCAAGGCCCAAAAGTAGGTATCCATTTCCTGTTTACTGGGTATCCAATCTGAAGGACTGCGTATCCAAATGGATACACAATATAGTCTAAAAAGATGCCTTGCAGACTGATAGGAACTATGACAAAACTATTGGAAAAAATAAAAAACCCGAAATTATAATTTACTCCCCTTCCCTATACATGTAAAGTTATGTAAAAGTAACATTACCAACTTCCAGAAACGCTAGAGAGCTGTGATTTGACAGACTGACAGAAACTAAGAGAAATCTATATAATAATTGAGATAAAAGTATAGCCAAGTTCTCCAATATACATTTTAAAATTAAAGGTTTTTACTAGTTTCGAAAAGTTCTTTTAAATGTTTTGCGAAATATATTTAAAACGTAAAGTTTGGCACCCGTGAATAAAGAAAACAAAATTTTTTCGTGGATAATCGGGTGTAGAAAGGTTTTGTTCCTCTTGTGTTTTTCCGTGGGCAGCTCGAATGCTGTACACCCACGGGGGTTCAAGATCTAATGGCCGCCCATTAAGTGTTGACAGTTAACTGTTTCGTGCTTAAGGAACCCTTCAGAACCGTGCATGGTCAATGTAACACCTTTGTAAAGTTGGAGAGATGGTATATAAATTTCATCTTACGATATTGATAAGAGAAATGAAAAATAATGCCTGCAATACGGTATGCTTTAAGCACAAGTGGCGACATCTACCGAATACAAAAGAAACTATGCTCATGGAATAATACAAGAGAAACAAAACCTTTTTATATACGTTTAGCCACGAACATTTTTGGAATTGGACACTGATTCAAAAATAAAATGTTAATTAGTCAACTAAGTGTAATTCATTTAATAACTACTCATTATTTGCCTTTGCCAACCCCTTACAACTGATGTTATTATCACTGGACTTTAATAATAATGTAATTTAATTAAAGTGCCTTTTTATCGCTAAAGTATGTAGCTCTCGCTCCCCTCATGCTAAAAACTTATTGCTTTAAAAAAATATTAATGTCACTTTTATCCTTTATTTGGCGTGTAAAATAATAATATTAGTTTTTGCCAAACATTCTGCCTAATATATAATCCAAAGAAATAACCTAGGAAGAATTAAATAGACACTGACTTAAAAATGACATCTGCTATTTTGCAAATTTTATTCTGCTCTTTAAAATAAAAGTATACTATACTATAGTTAAATGTGGCATTTGCGAATTTCTTATCTATGAACCGACAATTTTTAATTTTGGTTACTTTGTTAAGCGCGCTCTATAAAAATGATAAAACTGTTGACTGATTACTATGTAAAAAGGTTCCAGTAAGCGAATGGTGTAACTTCCGTCAAAATCTGACGTATGGTTTTGAAGATATCGTAATTTTTTTAATAAAAATACATGAAATTTATTGAGCTTTTTAAATATTTTGGGATAAATATCAAAAACTATCGGTCCAAGATAATTTATTTTATAATGAAACGAATTGTAGCTCCGGCTCCTCTCATGCTACAGACTCAATGCATCAAAAAAAGTTTTAATTTCAACCAATTTGTGTATAAGATTCTATTTCGTTGACGTTTTACAAATATTTTTCGCGGTATTTGAACAAAAAATAAACCTAGAAACTAAAATTTTGTCATAACTTAAAAATGCCATATGTCATTTTATAGATTTTTGTCTCTTCTTTAACATGAAATTAATCCTATTATTATTGGAATTATATTTCAAAAAATATTTGCAAATTCCTTTAATTTTATAAGATTTTTATTAATTTTGGACCGTTTTGATAAATGTTAAGTGCCCTACACCAGCGCCCTCTACATTAAGGTTAAAACTATAAATAAAGTTTTATGTAGAAAGGTTCGGCGAAGTGAGTAGTGTAACTTTTGTCCAATTCGGACCTACTGTTTTAAAGATATCGCGATTTTTGTAAAAATGCGTGTTAATGCGTGTTATTTCGGTTGTGATTTTTGCGTGTTTTTTAGTATTTATTTTTCAAACTCAAAAACGGTACAACTTAGAAAAGTCGAACTTTTTTTAAAAAATATTTTGGTATTTTCTTAAAAAGATAGCAGTTCGAGAACTGTCAAAAAGTGTAAGGACAAAAAAATTTCTCGATTCAGTATTTTTGACTGCAAAAACCTTGCATAGTTTTTGAAAAATCCTCAAAACTCAAAAACCAAAAACTAATTTTAAAAACCAACTATACGGTTACCGAACAGTCCCTTAGGTCCGCAAATATTTAAAATTTGGTTAAAATCCATTAAACAGTTTTGGAGTAATGACCAGATATATTTTAAAAAACGGCAATTAAACAGTGAAATTCTGACCAATTTTATTGTACAGTAAAAATGCGTCACTGCAGGAATTCAGAAGAGCCCCAAAATTGGGCACTTGATTTTTTCCGATCTGACTGAAAAACAATAGGTTTCCTGACCACACATAAGAGTACACTTGTGCAAAATCTCAAGTTTCTAGAATAATCCCCTGGACACTTATGGTGTGCCAACGGAGGTACATCAAAAAAAGTCACTTTTTGACGGTTTTTCCCCTGTTTCCCCTACTTGAAATTTTCCGATTTGACCCAAAATTGACATTTTTGGTCTCCCGTAAGTTCTTAATCAGTGCGCCCAATTTCATCCTTCTACGTCGAAGCGTTCCCGAGTAGGCGTCAAAATTCGAGCGCGATACACTAGGGGTGCTAGGGACGGAATAAAAATAAAAATAAAAATAAAAATAAAAATAAAAATAAAAATAAAAATAAAAATAAAAATAAAAATAAAAATAAAAATAAAAATAAAAATAAAAATAAAAATAAAAATAAAAATAAAAATAAAAATAAAAATAAAAATAAAAATAAAAATAAAAATAAAAATAAAAATAAAAATAAAAATAAAAATAAAAATAAAAATAAAAATAAAAATAAAAATAAAAATAAAAATAAAAATAAAAATAAAAATAAAAATAAAAATAAAAATTAAAAATAAAAATAAAAATAAAAATAAAAATAAAAATAAAAATAAAAATAAAAATAAAAATAAAAATAAAAATAAAAATAAAAATAAAAATAAAAATAAAAATAAAAATAAAAATAAAAATAAAAATAAAAATAAAAATAAAAATAAAAATAAAAATAAAAATAAAAATAAAAATAAAAATAAAAATAAAAATAAAAATAAAAATAAAAATAAAAATACAAATAGAAATAGAAATAGAAATAGAAATAGAAATAGAAATAGAAATAGAAATAGAAATAGAAATAGAAATAGAAATAGAAATAGAAATAGAAATAGAAATAGAAATAGAAATAGAAATAGAAATAGAAATAGAAATAGAAATAGAAATAGAAATAGAAATAGAAATAGAAATAGAAATAGAAATAGAAATAGAAATAGAAATAGAAATAGAAATAGAAATAGAAATAGAAATAGAAATAGAAATAGAAATAGAAATAGAAATAGAAATAGAAATAGAAATAGAAATAGAAATAGAAATAGAAATAGAAATAGAAATAGAAATAGAAATAGAAATAGAAATAGAAATAGAAATAGAAATAGAAATAGAAATAGAAATAGAAATAGAAATAGAAATAGAAATAGAAATAGAAATAGAAATAGAAATAGAAATAGAAATAGAAATAGAAATAGAAATAGAAATAGAAATAGAAATAGAAATAGAAATAGAAATAGAAATAGAAATAGAAATAGAAATAGAAATAGAAATAGAAATAGAAATAGAAATAGAAATAGAAATAGAAATAGAAATAGAAATAGAAATAGAAATAGAAATAGAAATAGAAATAGAAATAGAAATAGAAATAGAAATAGAAATAGAAATAGAAATAGAAATAGAAATAGAAATAGAAATAGAAATAGAAATAGAAATAGAAATAGAAATAGAAATAGAAATAGAAATAGAAATAGAAATAGAAATAGAAATAGAAATAGAAATAGAAATAGAAATAGAAATAGAAATAGAAATAGAAATAGAAATAGAAATAGAAATAGAAATAGAAATAGAAATAGAAATAGAAATAGAAATAGAAATAGAAATAGAAATAGAAATAGAAATAGAAATAGAAATAGAAATAGAAATAGAAATAGAAATAGAAATAGAAATAGAAATAGAAATAGAAATAGAAATAGAAATAGAAATAGAAATAGAAATAGAAATAGAAATAGAAATAGAAATAGAAATAGAAATAGAAATAGAAATAGAAATAGAAATAGAAATAGAAATAGAAATAGAAATAGAAATAGAAATAGAAATAGAAATAGAAATAGAAATAGAAATAGAAATAGAAATAGAAATAGAAATAGAAATAGAAATAGAAATAGAAATAGAAATAGAAATAGAAATAGAAATAGAAATAGAAATAGAAATAGAAATAGAAATAGAAATAGAAATAGAAATAGAAATAGAAATAGAAATAGAAATAGAAATAGAAATAGAAATAGAAATAGAAATAGAAATAGAAATAGAAATAGAAATAGAAATAGAAATAGAAATAGAAATAGAAATAGAAATAGAAATAGAAATAGAAATAGAAATAGAAATAGAAATAGAAATAGAAATAGAAATAGAAATAGAAATAGAAATAGAAATAGAAATAGAAATAGAAATAGAAATAGAAATAGAAATAGAAATAGAAATAGAAATAGAAATAGAAATAGAAATAGAAATAGAAATAGAAATAGAAATAGAAATAGAAATAGAAATAGAAATAGAAATAGAAATAGAAATAGAAATAGAAATAGAAATAGAAATAGAAATAGAAATAGAAATAGAAATAGAAATAGAAATAGAAATAGAAATAGAAATAGAAATAGAAATAGAAATAGAAATAGAAATAGAAATAGAAATAGAAATAGAAATAGAAATAGAAATAGAAATAGAAATAGAAATAGAAATAGAAATAGAAATAGAAATAGAAATAGAAATAGAAATAGAAATAGAAATAGAAATAGAAATAGAAATAGAAATAGAAATAGAAATAGAAATAGAAATAGAAATAGAAATAGAAATAGAAATAGAAATAGAAATAGAAATAGAAATAGAAATAGAAATAGAAATAGAAATAGAAATAGAAATAGAAATAGAAATAGAAATAGAAATAAAAATAATGTTACGGCCGAGGCGGCTCAAGTAATTCATTTTCGCCACAAGCGAAAATCAATAAAAATAAGATAATAAAAAGATTTTACCTCAGGCCGGATTTGAACGAGCGACCAACTGAGCTACCGAATCACTGATTCAAAATACCCTAGTCGGAAGCCTTTTTTATTATCTTATTTTACGCCTTGCCCTTATGCCACTAAATTCGTCTCGTTTATAGAAAATATATTTTTATACAACTTGCATACAAGTTAAACACCAAATAAATGTTATAAATTTATTTAACTTACATCTAATTATGTTGTCAGTTTTATTAGCCAGCCCTCTGTGTGCCGACTAATTGACGTAACGCGGCCATTTTATCGTTTCGTCTTTATTTTCATTCGGTTGATTTTGAGAGAAAAAAAAAAACAAAAAGACGGGACTGACGGTGCATGTTCGATGTTGCTTACAAAAGTATTTAAGCAATGTGGATGAGAAAAAATCTTCGCGCAAACTTGAAATAAGTTTTATTTTTTTTTAGATTTTCCTTCGCCCCCGACTGAACGGCGATCAAGCAAGTCAAACCTACCTAGTCTAATCAATTCGTTGTCACGAACGAGTAAAAGAAAAAAATCTCTTACTCAGCAATTACCTAATATTAAGGTAAGTCTCGGGTTTCGATCCCACTCAAGCAGGTTTTTAGACATTCTATAGCTAGCAAGCACGCAAATGAAAAATGTATTAAAATATACCAAATATAAAGTCACTTATTTAAGAGTAAAAATAATAGCAGCTTTTAATCCACAAAACATATCAAAATATTGTCTTTAAAACTTTTTAATTCGATTTTTTCAACAATGTTTGTAATGCCGTGTCCACATCAAACCAACAAAACAAAAACATCCACAAAACAGCAACACAAAAAAACTACAAGTTTTCGAACTGCAAGTTTTCGAAAACACGAACAAGTTGTCAACTGCTGTCCACATACATATAGGAAAAGAATTAATGAACTTTTTATGATCCCCGATAGAATAATTCAATAACTGATAATTTCTGTGTTCTCTTTGGAACTGGCTATTGATGTTTTTTATTTTTCTGTCCACTTCCTCTGAAGAAGTATCACACAATATTCATATTTGCTTTAAGGCGTTTGCCTTTTTATAACGATTTTTATAATCAGGGTGGTTGGCGTCCCATAAGAATCTAGCTATTCGATAAAGCTCAATTAATTTAAATGTATTTTCTACACCCCATTTAATTTTTTTTCACACAGACACTACACAAACTGAACCACGATGCTTGTTTCTGTTTTATTCGCGTACAGACTGGACCAACAAAATTGCCGAAACGAAAACAAATCAACACTTTGATCTTTACAACTGGAATAACTTAAGTAACCTCACAGTGGAATCAGCTACTAAAAACCAGTTTAAGAATCGCCTAGATCGTGAAACAAAAAATCAAAACTCAGTGTTCTTTATACATTATTCAGCATAGACCTACAGTAACTTAAGATCCGCCTATTCTGAAAAAAAACTAAGCCTAAACTAGTGAATAACAAACCAAAGAGACTCAACAGTCTCATCGGATTTATCCGTCTACTGTTGAAAACCATAATAATAATAATAATAATAATAATAATAATAATAATAATCTTTACAGACAGGCGACGGGAAAATTAAAAGTTGCTGAAAACGCCAACAAAACAAAAAAGTTGCCGAATTGTTCTCATATTGTTTCAAAAATGTTGGAAAACATTGAGTTGCTGTTTTGTTTTTATTTTGTTGGTTTGGTGTGGACCCGCTATAATAACCAAAATTGTTTTTAGCGCTTTTTATGCTTATAAAAAATTAAGAAAATTCCATTTAGTAGATCCAACTTTTCTGACAATATTGTTGTTTTCATACTAAAATATGCAAGTTATACAATTCAAAAGTACATGAAAAGTGTCTTTTCATTGAATGCACGCCGTTTGCTTTTCCTACATTGCACACTATATACCTTCATATACTCATCTTTCTCTCTCTCTCTCGTGATTTTTCAAAAAAATAATTGAATTGGAACACTGTATTTTAATATTCGTTATGAAGCTGTTCATACTTTGAAGTTTGAGTTTGAGGTTTGATAAAATCTTGCCGCAAGTCGGTTATATACATTTTCCAAACCACAACATCCTTGTAGTTGTTTCTCGTCTTCCAGAAGAGCTTTTGATTTCGATGACCCAGTCGTTGCACTTGCATAATTTATATACCAAACAAATTTTTATGGCTAAGCGAGTAAAAAAAGGCTTTTTGTTTCTCTCGTATTTTTCCGTGGGTAGTTCGAAAGTTTATCCTCACGGGGGTCCAAGATCTAATGGATACCTAATAAGTGTTGACAGTTAACTGTTTCGTCCTTATAGGACTCCTCAGAACACTGCTTGATCAATGTAACACCCGTGCTAAGCTTAGTACACGGTTTTTCACCTTACGTTTCTAGTGAGAAAACAAAACCAATACGAGAGAAACTAAAACAGCAGCAGGCGAGTGAAACTGCTATATCATCGATCGATTAAAATATCGATTGAAAGAGAAAATCCATCACGTGATCTAGGACACACATTGTCTTTTAGGCCGGATTAACGCTGATTGCGTTTATTCCGTCACTAAGACGTCGGTGTCGTGTCTGTCAACGGAGTTTAAAGCCAAATACTAAAAAACGTAACATTTGTTACCCGTAAATTAAAAGTCAAACAAGTTTTCGTGGCTAAGCGGGTAAAAAAAAAGTGTTTTTTGTTTCTTTCGTATTTTTCCGTGGGTAGCTCGAAAGCTTATCCTCACGGGGGTCCAAGATCTAATGGACGCGTAACAAGTGTTGACTTTTAATTGTTTCGTCCTTATGGGACTCCTCAGAACACTGCTTCGTCAATGTTGCCAAGTTAAGTACACGGTTTAAAACCATTTGATCTTGAAGCCCATGAGGTGAAGCTTTCGAGCTACCCAAAGAAGAATACGATAGACAAAAAACCCTTTTTTTTACCCGCTTAGCCGCGAAAACTTGTTTGACTTTTAATTTACGAGTACTAAATGTGACGTTTTTTAGTATTTTGCTTTAGACTTCGCTGACAGACGCGACACCAACGTCTTAGTGACAGAATAAACGCAATCAGCGCTAATCCGGGTACAGGTACTAAATTTTACGATAATTTATATATTTTGTATAGTTGTATTTGTGCCCGAAGGATTTTTTTGAGAGGTTCTGGTCTATAAAACTTTACCACCATGCTGCGTGGTGATTTTTCGTCGTAGATGGCAATGGCGTCGTTCTTCTGTCAATCAAAATTGAAAATATGAAGTTTTGCAAAAATGCGAATTTGATGCAAAATAAGCAACCTCTTTTACTTGGAGATGTATTAGATCCATCTGGCTCCTTTTGATTATTTATTTTTTAATTTATTTTATTGCGTCATCTTAACTGAGTTGATCATTAAGTTTTAGCATTTCATTTTGTTTAGGGAGCCTTTCAGATAATATTTGACCTAACATTTGTTTACTAGAAATATGCTGGTTTTGCTCAATGAAAGTAGCCACATAAAACTTTAATGTTTCTACAATTTGACTCGGACCACTTTGTTTGGTGTAAATTTGACAAAGAATGGCCAGAGTATCATAATATAGTAATTTCTATATTATATAGTAGGTTATGTATTGATGTGTATAGTTTAAAATATATTATTTAATTATTTTTCACAGCCACCTGACAGCAGTTCAAACACCTCCAGTTGCAATAGTTCGACGGCCTCTAGTCCAGCATTACAAACCACAACCACCCCTTCTAGTAATACCAAAACGTCGCAGTTCCATTTTCCAGGTAACCGATTGATTCCTTTTCCTTTTAATTTAATTAATAATAAATTAAATCACAGACATTATTTAAAGGTGTAAAGTATTTATGTGAATCCCGGAAATATACGCATAGGGAAAATTCTGAAAAATTTTAAATATTTCCAATTTTTTCAAAAATTAAAATTTCAATACATTTAAAAAAATCAAAATTAAAATATTTATTTTTAGTATGTATGTAAGGCTAGTCTTTATAAGTACATTTACTCCGCTTTTCTTGTCGGTAAAGTTAGGGTTTTCAAATAACCTTATCTGTGTATGTAGGTATACTTCCGTGTTTTGTGGGTAAAGTTTATGTGATCAAGTAACCTAACCTATATATGTATCCTCCCGTTTTTGTATGTAAAGTTTAGGTGACCTAACCTATCAATATCATAAAAATAATTTATAATAATTGACCGCTCATAATCCTTTTTGCTGTGCACTCCCATAATATATTTTTTCTTTTTTGTTGCATTTTTTTAATGCCTTTTATCTAGTTTTTTCGGGTTGTGTCTGCCTTGCTGGCAAAATCTGGAGGTATTAGATCTTCGAACTTCATGGGAATAAAGTTCTTCAGGCACAATAATGCAATCCGATAGCCACGAAACTTTTAATATAACTTAAAATTTTAATTTCAGACGTAACAACTCATTCCGATACAAACAAAAAGCCTCTAACCAGCACAGAGCAGTATCAGTCGCCTCTTGCCGGCTCGCCGAGGCATCACGAAGCAGTCAGTATTCAGCACTCAAGAGAAAGTGACAAAACGGCCTCTCAAACATCAAATAGGTGAGTTTTTTCTTCTTTTTAGTGTCTTACACCAAATAAGTTGCAGAGGCTCCAATTACTTTTGGAAGGATCACACAAGAATTAAGGAAAATAATTATGATCAATCAAAACATGCCTTATGGTCCAAGACTACAAAACTCTTACTGGAAAAGTTAATGCTTAAATCTAACCTAAAAAAACATAAAGGAGATTTAATAAAAATGGTGCTAGTGTGATATGACTAAGTGCGAATAAGCAAATAAGTGCACAAAACACATTGTTTTTCTGATCATAAGCCAGTGAATATACAAACTTGTTAAGAATTCACAAGAATTTTGGCATAAGTAGTTTTTTTTTTAAATCTCTAAAAATTTTACTCAAAGTAACATATCTGCTTATTCACTGATACCAGAGAATCAATAAAAACAAGAAATCAGTCAACAAATAAAATGTAAATTTGTAGATAAAAATTTAATTTAACAATTGTTATTTTTAATTATGGGTACTATACAGTTAAAATACATAAAAACTCAATCAAAATACTTAGGCCTAAACACTAAGAAATCACAGAAAATAAAACATAAATAGAATTTATAAACAACTAGAGTAAACAAATTAAACAAATTAGGAAAACATTAAGTAGGTAAACTATCTTCTCATAAAACAAATATTTTGCTATAAATTGCTATGTTAAAAGCTATTTTTTACATTCCTAGCCCGCGCAGCAATGGCCAGAGAATCAATAAAAACAAGAAATCAGTCAACAAATAAAATTTAAAATTGTAGATAAAAATTTAACAATTTTTATTTTTTATTTTGGGTACCATACAGGTAAAATACATAAAAACTCAATCAAAATACTTAGGCCTAAACACTATGTAAGAAATCACAGAAAATAAAACATATTGTGATTCCAACTCTCCTACGTGGAGCATTTTTCAATTTGAACTGAATCTTAAGGAAAAACGTCTTCACTCCACAATCATCTTCCTTAAGATTCATTTTAAAATAAATAGAAATTATAAACAACTAGAGTAAACAAATTAAGAAAACATTAAATAGTATCTTCCCATAAAACAAATATTTTTCAAAAATTTAAAACTTGCTATGTTACCTATTTTTTACCTTCCTAGCCCGCACAGCAATGCAATGGCTAGAGAAGGTATTATTTTCGACGAATTTTTTTTTTTATGAGATAACGCCGAAAAATGTGTTATTTGTATGTGTATGTGTATTTTTACCAATCTTAGCAGCAATATTGTCGTAATGTCTGTCTGCATGTGTGTGTGTCTGTCCGTAACAAGATTGCTTCTAAACTGCTAAACCGATTTTCACAAAGTTTTTTTTAAAAATAGTGTTTGACACTGCTCATTAGATTTTGGTCAAAATCCATTGATGCTAATGACAGTTTTTTGACAATTATAAATTTTAAAAAATGCTAACTTTTTAAAGGAGCATCGCATCAATATGCGGTTTTCGGAATATAGTACACCACATTTTTCTCAATAATTTGTGTTATTACCAAAAACTTTCCAGGAGATTTCGTTTCTGAGATATATTAAAAACATATATTTTCATAATCAGAAATTATATTTCTCGATCACATTTAGCAGATCACTCCACGCTATATCAGCGTTGAAAACAGTTTTTGTAAATATTTCAGAAACAGAAGCTCCTACGAAATTTTTAGTAATAACATAAATTATTGAGAAAAACGGGTTCTACTATATTTCTAAACACCGCATATTGATGCGATAAGTTATTAAGAAGTTTGTATATTTTCAATTTGTAAACGGTCAAAAAACTGTCATTAACATTAATGTATTTTGACCAAAATCATCAGCTCGTTTCAGTGGGTTAGGAGTATCGTGTTACGGACAGACATATACACACAGGACAGGACAAATAACACATTTTCGGCGTTATCTCAAAAAACAATACCTTCCCTAGCCATTGATCACGACATTATTTTGAACTCATTTCTAAAAATATCGCGAGTTACTGTCTTTGTGCTTACGACGCCGACGGCAAACTAGCAGTGTCAACATTTTCATATCTTTTTCTCTGGGCGATTATTATGTTATTTCTCCACTGGGAGTGAATGTTTACTTCAATCCACGGTTACCATTGGTCAATTTATAATATCTGACTTTAAACTGACGCAGAAGTGATTATTTTTGAGAGAAAAATTGACATAACTGTTCTCGTGCTTTGCAACAGAAGAACTGATGAGTGATATTTTCATTGGACACACTGTAAATTCTATCAAATTAATGTCAGATGTCTGATATCGACCAATAGGAACCGTAGATTGAAGTGACCATTGACTCCCAGGGAAGAATTTATACAGAATAAGCGCTAGTGTAAGAAAGGACCGGGCTCATTCCTCTCATGCTTCTTCCCGAAGCTCCCGTAAGCGCCTTTTTGAGTCGCACTTTAGGGCCGTCAGAGGCCTGACGCGATACCCTCATGTTCTGTGACATCGATCAACCTTGTTGTATCTTGCCACGTTCACTGTTCATTCATTGTACTTAGACACAAGTGCACAGTTTTCTCTGGTCGATTTGCTGGTAATGGTAATTTTGATTATTTTCGTAGTAATAGCACGGATTCAGACAGAACACCAGTGAGATTAGAATCGCAAGACAGTCAAGCGTCGGATACGGACACTATTACTGATGGTCACCGATGGCCTAGGCAACCCAGTGTAAGTAATATAAATAGTTGAATAGGAAGTAGCGTCGGACAACGTAGAAAAACGTCCTAAACCGACTAAATAAATAAAAAAAAAATAGGAAGTAGCTAAACAGTATACCGGGTTCCCAAAGTGAAGTCCAGGATGCCTAAAAGACGTGTGTTAGAGTATAGACAGACAGAAAATGAATTAAGAAAAAGTCGGGCATAGGCTGGGGTTGCCAATACAGATTAAAAGAAGAGGGTGTTGGTTAAAGAATCCTAAATGCTTTTTGATTAATTTTTCTTTGAACAATATAAATAACATATTAAAATTGTTTTTAATACTAATATTTGTAGACTATATACAGACTCGGAGTTTCAAATTATTATCCTATTCCGAGTCGGTTTGCAAAAACTTACCGTCCAAGGGAGGAACGCAGCTGGTCAATGTTTTTTCAACTTTGTTATTTTGCATCTGGAAAACCCGTTTTTTTCAAGAAAAAAATCACTGCACTGCCTGCTCCCCATGTCTCCCTGATCATTATCTTCACTACCACCTTTATATTTGTTTCTAATCGAATTTGTTTCTTTTAGTTATCAATGAGAGAGTGGGACATTCCATACGACGAACTTAAAGTGTACAAACCAGTCGGAACAGGAAGATTTGGCACCGTTTACAGGTAAGTTCTATGTTTGTATTTCCGAAATTTTTTATCGGTACCCCAACGGTATACGAGGTGTGCTTTTGCTGCTACCGGTATTCTGCGAGAACATGCTAGTCAACTTCTTATTCCTACGATACTCAAATGATTTAAACATTGTCTAAGTTAAAATGAAGTGGGGAGATTCCTTGGTAACTCGCGTTACAATCGAATACATTATTGAGCAATAAAACTACAATACTTAGTTTTAATGAGTAATGATCAATGTTTTTAACCAAAAACTTACACGTCTCTTAAACAATTACGTTAGTATTGAAATAAACGAAATCTTTTGGATTTCTAATTTTTAGGAGAGCAAATTTATCAATTACACGCGTTACATTTTAAGGACATAAGATTTATCTTTCCTTAAAATTCTTAATTTGTCTGCAAATTTAACAATTGAACTACTCTAAAATGTCAGAAATATAATTAGGCCAATGATAACAAAGTATAAAGATATAATTTATTTTTTTAAAATTTGCTCGTGAATATTAAATAACAAAAAGTTTGGTAACGAGTGTTACATTAAATTTGTACCTCTTGCTGCCACGAAAACCTAAAAACTTATAGCTTTTAGGTATGAATTAGGCCAAACTGACCGTTCTCAAATTTATTGAAGATGAAATGAATATAATAACGCTGTTTTTTAGCAACAATTATGTCATCATTTTTATGGAATAGCGCAGCGGGCTAAGCGGCATACACTGAACTCGTCACTTTAACCTCAATTTTTGCGAAAACAGACTTTCTCCGCCATTGAATGAGAGTAAATGGTAATCGTAATTGGGTAAAACTGTCACAGAAACTTTGCTGCCAATTGTCAAAACAAGTAATACAAATTAGGCACTTTTGGGGGTTTAAGGTAGTTCTAGAGGAGAGAAAAAAGCTTTTCCTCCTTTTGCCGCGCTCAAATTTATATCTTGATATATTAAGCCGTGTTCGTACTACGAGGGATTTTTTAAGTTTGCATTTTGCGAAAGGGTCTATAACTTTTTAATTTATTAGCTTGTCATTTTGTTGTCGTCCGTCTTTCTAAATTTCATCTGTCTCTCTTAGTTTCTGAGATATTACATTGAGTTTAAACCAAAATGAAATTTTCATAAATAAAATAGTTATAGTGTAAGCGTTATAGTTGTAGTATCAAGATAGGGTTTTCAACTTTTAACTTTTGGAAGGTAACTTAGACCCCCCCAAAAAGCGTCTAACTTGGGCCACGGAATTAAAACTCTATACGGTTGGAGCTTAGGGGAAAAATTGGTAGAGCAAAATTAACACAAACTTAATCCAAAAACACCAAACATCTTAATGAGGCACCCATTTTGTCCCCAGATTTTTCTACCATACCATATGGACTATGATTTAAAGAGAGAAATCCGATCTAACCGTGCATTCGAAACAGACAACTCCATGACAGGCTAGGAAACTTTGCTTTAGTTTAAATACTGTGCATTTGAAACACGCCATATAGGCTGTGGTTGTATACACTATAAATGTCCCCCTATTTTTTTTCCTAAAAGTTTTATAGTCGGATTAAGTCTGATATGATGCGGGTTTTTCAAACCTCAATTTATTTACAAATTCGTTTATATCTTTTTTATTATGATGAAGATTATAAAAATCGGCAACTTTTGCAAAAAACATAGAAGATGCACATCACACGTAAACAGTTACAGTTATAATAAAAAAAAACAAAGAAAAAAATAGATTTGTAGGTTTGCTTATGTGTCGAAAATGAAAAGTTTCTTTGCTTTAGCCGATAGCCATAAAAACGTGTTGGATTTTTAAATTCACGGGTACTAAAATTTACGATTGTTGGTTTTAAACCTTTTCGATGTTTTAACTATACAGTCAAACTTCGATAACTCGAACAACGATGTCTCACATTAAAATTTCGACTCATTGAGACTTCGAGTTATCAAATAATAAACAAAAATTTTTGCGGCGTTCTCATATTTTTTGTGAATTAAGATTTAGGTTTTTTTAAGGAAACATTGGTATACTTGCAATCATTCTTATACAACCCAGTCTATATTAAAAAATTTAACCTCTAATTTATGTGAATACATAATTTTTGTTCTGTGAATTCATATTTATTTTACCGAAAAAAAGTCGGTTTTTGTGACATTGTAACATACACACAACCCCTAAAGGTATAGCAAATCGAATAAAAATTACACTGAATTGCGTCTTTAAAACATTCCAATAAAAACAAATAAGTTAGAACGATTGGTAATTAGAGATTCCCCCAGAAAGTTCGTCTTATCCAAGTTGGCGCCACATACAATGTTCAAGTTACCAAGATATTCGACTAATCGAAGTTTGAGTTATCAAGACCAAATTACATATATTTCTTACCATTGACGCCATTGCCAACAGTTGGTTCTATTTATTTTTGATTTTGAGTTATCGAAGTTTGACTGTATGTCAAGGCCGTTAAATTTCATCGCAAGTGTTAACTTTTGACTCCTCGTTTCATTTGATAAAATATTTTTAAGATTAGCTACAAATAAAGTAAATGGAGGCAATTTTTCAAGATTTTGTTTTATTTTCATCAGGGGTTACTGGCACGGTGACGTGGCCGTCAAACTGTTGAACGTCAGCTACCTAAAAGACGAAAAGACTTTGGAACAATTCAAAATGGAAGTGTCGATATTTCGAAAAACCCGCCATGAAAATCTCATCCTGTTTATGGGAGCGTGCATGAAGCCTCCCAAATTGGCTATAGTCACTAGTTTTAGCAAAGGCAACACTCTATTCACGCATATTCATTTAAGGAAGGATAAGTTTAATATGGATCGAACGACTATGGTGGCGCAACAAATTTGTCAGGTAACTCAGCACTCTACCCAATGAGATTCAAGTATTTTATTACAGGGTGGGCCAAATTCGATGTTTTTTTGGGGGTTTTAGGTATTTCTAGCCAAAATAGATAAAAGCAAGGAGATTTTAAAAAGTCTGCATTTATTTATAGCTATTTTTATGGAGAATTCAACTGTTAAATTTGATTGACTCCTTTATTTCTTTCATATTCTTTGTATTTTTGTTGTTTTTTTTTATATTGTTATTTAAGGTCTGGGTTTATAACATTATAACAATAAATTATACAAATATCTAAAAACAAAATTTTAATTAAAAAATAAATATATACAATAAAAACAAAATATTGAGTGTAATACGTCATTTTAAAGGAAATTTTACGCTGATTTCAACAATCAAATAAAAAGAGGATCATTTCATAAAAAATATTAACTTTATGGAAGAACACCTATCGGAAAATCATTGCCAGATTAATAAATAACTATTGATGTGTCACTAACGGAACATTTATTTATTTTATTTATTCAAAACTATTTGTAGGTTTATTTAAAATTAATGTATATATTTAACATTAAGGTATTGTTTTATTTTGAAAAATTAATTAAGATAAAAAATATTACTCATTTTGCAACTTTAAAGACTTTATATCCTCTGGCTAAGAAAATAAGTTTAAAAAATTCACTGCCTCATACAGTAAATTTTACCTTTGATTTTTTAGGGTATGGGCTATCTTCATGCCAAAGGTATTATTCACAAAGACTTAAAAAGTAAGAACATCTTCATAGAAAACGGCAAAGTGGTGATAGCCGACTTTGGACTCTTTAGTGTTACCAAACTTTGCTTTGGGCATAAGTAAGTTTTTAAAATTTGATCAAAAATTTACACTACAATAAGCAATAATGGGAAACCATACTAGCTTTGATACAGGATACAAACGTCAATAGTTTCCACCCTTTAAAGACACGCCAGTTTTATTTATTTATTTTAAGCGAGATTATGTAAAATTTGTAGCCTTTGTATAAGTGAGGATTGATTTAAGTGTCATAGCTTTGGTCGCTTTAAATATAATAAATCGCGGTGAGCTTTTGAAGTATTTTAAAAAAGTGCGCGATACTGTGTGTGCCCCTCTACTTCCTTCCCGCCACCACGTCTTTTATGACGCGGTACCACTTTCAAAGATCTTCAACTATATTTTAACTCCCTAGGAGAATCTTACCCATAAGATCTTAAATAGAAAGGACACTTTTTCTTTTAGGAAAAATGACAGTTTGCATATACCACCTGGTTGGCTGTGTTACCTCGCTCCTGAGATAATGCGCAGCTTGGATGCGCATTTTTTTCACGAACACGAGCTGCCATTTAGCAAAGCCTCGGATGTTTATGCTTTTGGGTAAGAAAAAAAAATATATAATAGAACAAATTATGACGTCCCCCTTACTATTACTACTGTGAAAAATTGCCCAGCTCACTTCGGTGGAAAACAAAACAGTCGGACTCGAAGTCATTTGGTGCCCTCTAACCCACCCGCACGACTCACTAGGATCGAGTAGAATTTTATTTTGTCATGCCTCTTTATCGAGACAAGGTTATGTTACATGCAACACGATTAAATATATGTTACGTGGGACTATCCTCGTAACCTTCTGTTCATTTCAACCAACATTTCTTGTTTTATAAAGGTTCATAACAAATATTACATTTCAAAGGTTTTTTAATTTGCGACTGTTTATAGTTATTAACTAATTATAAAACCGTTATAGGCCTTAAATGTTAGATTCAATGATGGTTTTTCGCGACTTTAAATTCTATTACAATTATAATTGTTTGGTTTTATAATGCTTCCTAACCGTTTTCATAGTTGTGTCAACAGTGATGTAGAGGGAATAAAAATGAAATGTTGGTTTTCTTTCTCTGTTTGAAATTTTTGAAATGTGTAAATTCATACTTATAATTATTAAAGAATTTCATGCACGCACCTAAATATACAACATTTACTTGAGACTTTGTCTTGAATCCAGAGGTGAAATCTTAATGCTACTAGTTTTTTCAGACAAATGAATGATTAGGTTTTCCGATTTTTTTTTAACTCAATATTTTTGTCATTTCTTCCAAAGGTTAAACATGAAAATTATACGCATGCCTTTTAATTTTTTTATTCAATAAAACGCTAATAATTTTAGTTTATTATTTTTTAAAACATGTTAAAGTTTATAAAGGTTATTTCAACCCTTATAAAAATATGCAAACCTCTACAATAAACTGTAGGAAATAAGCAGCTGAAAAAGCTATACGGGATGTTATAAAATTTGTTTATTTTTAACACGTTCACTACCGCCGGCCACTATAGTGGCCTTTTGGTTTTTCCACTGTGAACCGCGGCCACTATACTGGCCCTGAATTTAAACTCATTTTCATGCGATACAGATGCCGTTGAGCTACAAATGGTCGCGCGTATGGTTTCTTCGGTTTATCGCGAAGTTGCAGGCGCGCGCACGGCCACTTGAGTGGCCGTTGGTTTGGTGAGTGTGGTTTTGTTTACAGGTGAACACGTGCATTTGCGAAAACCAACCTGGATTATGTTTAACACCATGTTTTGCAGAATAGCACCTTCATTGGTCCTAGAATTAATGTTTTATTATTTACAACTCAAGTTCATTTCAATAAATAATTATTCATATCAATTTAGTTTAATTTTCTTGAGACCACTATAATGGCCGTCGGTCTGCCAAGGTGTCTATGACTACTCGTAGACATTTGTGAAAACCAACCTGGATTATGTGTTACACCATGTTTTGCAGAATGGCATCTTCATTTGTCCTAGAATTAATGTTTTATTATTTACAACTTAAGTTCACTTCAATAAATAATTATTCATATCAATTTGGTTTAATTTTCTTGAGACCACTATAATTGCCGTCGGTCTGCCAAAGTGTCTATGACTACTCGTATACCGGCGGCCAGTTTAGTGGCCCTAAAACAAAATGGCGGAATCTTCTTCGGAAGATCAGAGTGTGTAGGTACTTAAATCACAAAAAAATTCCTACTGGTTCAAACGTTTACCCAAGTAGTTTTATAAAAAATTTCATGAGAAATAACTGGCTACTTTTTTAAGAAGCTAAATCTAAGAGTTTTTGAAAATTTTGTTGACTTCGGTATAAAATACACAACCGTTAAAAATCCTTATATGTTTAATGTTTTCTAGAACTGTTTGGTACGAGCTCCTCTGCGGCGAGTGGCCGTTTAAAAACCAGCCTCCAGAAGCTATTATTTTTCAAGTTGGAAGAGGCATGAAACAGCCTTTAGCTAACCTACAAGCATCAGGAGAGGTTAAGGTAAGTAATTTAGTATAAATAGTATCTAAAAAATATTTCTTAAGATTTCATTGGCAACTTTAATTTAAAAACCATCATGACGAGTTTTAGAACAGCTGTTCTATAATAGTCCAATCATTAGAGACATAAAAATAAAAGGTGGTGCAAAAGTTCCAAAAGTTTTAAAAATTGGCACGATAATAGAATTGAGTCCCTAATAATCCGGTAAAATTGCGAACGCGAGCGATGTTCGCTCGCACCGCCGGCTGCCCTTTTATTATCCCAATTATTCTCAAAAATAACTAGTTTTTAATTTTAAGTAACTGGCCATAAAAGAGAAAACATTCGGTAAAATCCAAAATGGCGGCAAAATGTTTGATATTATAACTTGAAAACTGTTAGTCTGATAAAAAAACACATATAAACATTTTTGTAAGAATTTTTTTGGCTATAATTTTCCTTATAAACTTTTTCCTACGACCTACAGACACGGATAAATAGAACATTGACGGATTGGATTTAAGCAAAGTAAAAGCGGCAAATCCAAAATGGCCGCCGTCCCGGCCTTTTTAACCATTGACATTTTTTTATTTGGTTTAGAAATGTCTTGTCAACCGCTGTTTTTGTTTATTTGTTTTTTTTGCCAGTTTGTTTTAATTAAATTTGGGATGGAATCTATCAGTTAAAAACTGTTCAGGCTCTTAAAACTTTACTTTTTCCATTAAAATAAGTCCCACAGTTCATTATTTTTCAAGAAAAACACAACCAAAAAAACAATTGACAGTCTCCGCCATTCTGACAAGGACGTGATAAAATCAAAGTATAAGTAGGTTTGGTTAGGCTGCCGAACAGTGCCAAACGCATGGTATACCCACTCTTTCTATTTTGGTTGATTATGAAATCCAATCTCTAGTTGTACTAATATCTCTGCCTACAGAAACCAAGTTATTTTAGAAAAACTGACACAAGCAAACGTCGCTAAAGGTCGTAAACTTACTGGAATATTATATAATCGTGTCAAGTTTTAGAACTTTCTAACCTTTTGCAACTCAAACGGATATAATGATTTGCCTACTAAGACTTCAATTCTTTTTCCGTTTGAGAATTCCTAAGAGTACTTCTATCAAATAAACACGCATCCTAAGGACTATTTTACATGAATCAAGATACATCTATCACACACTATATGTCGGTAATTTTAAATCACACGTCAGTATTCGTTCGATCGCAGTTCGGTACAGTTGTATTGCATCGTACCTGCATGATAGTACTAACGAGGTCAAAGTCAAGTTTGTTTTGTTTATAATAAACCTCGCGCGCGAAAAATCTATGTTAAAAATTTATAAACAATGTTTATTATAAATAATATATCATGTTTAAAAGCAAAAAAAGTGTACCATCACCTGTGAAGCTTGTTTTAAAAATTAGCGAAAAGCCCAAACAAAATCAAGAAAAAATGGATAATGCCGAATTATTTCAGGATAGCCACAAAATGAAGAAGTTTTATATAGCGAATGGAAAAAATCCCAAAACGAAAAAAAATCACTTAGTGTACAAGTGGATTATCTCCGAAGTCAACTGGAAAGTATGCAAAGAAAATTTGCAGATTTAGAGTCAAAAGTCACTAAAAAAGATGAGTCTGACATGGACTACATTACTGATGAGGACGATCTGGCAAGAGAAACTGAGTGGATCAGACAAAAAGGAAAAGGTTGGAAAAAACGTCGAATGGATACTTCACTCTCACCACCACAACAAAGCTCGGGCACTGGAGAGCCCTCCAATAAAACACAAAATGAAGAACCCCCTACTAAGTTTAAAAAAGCTCCATTACCTCCATCGATTATGGTAAATGGCGTAAATAATTTTAATGATATTTATGAAAAATTAAATATCATACAAGGAGTTAAAATAAAAGTTTTAAATAACGAAAATATTAAAATAAATGTACAAGACGCAGACAGCTATCGGCTGGTTACTAAAATGCTTAATGAAATAAAGCATCAATGGCACTCATACGAAAACAAACAAATAAGGCCAATTAGAGTAATAGCGAATAGGCTACACTTCTCATGTGACCCACAAAAAATTGTAGCTGATCTACAAAAACAAGGTTTTAAGGCACTGGAGGCCAGCAACAAACTTAAATGGAGAACAAGACAACCTCTTAACATGTTTATGCTCACATTTAGCCACGATGAAGATATCAACAAAATTTTTGAAATTTCCAGTATCCTTGGGATTGAAGTGGAAATAACATCACTTAAAACCTCAAAATTCGTCCCTCAATGTAAAAGATGTCAATTTTATGGACACACGCAAAAATATTGCGCTAAAGAACCACGTTGCGTAAAATGCACGGGGAATGCCCCAAACCAAAAGAATCTGAGCCAAAATGCATCCACTGTGGAGGCAAGCATCCTGCTAACTACAGAGGATGCCTTGTTGCTAAAGAAATACAAAAATTGAAAAATAAACCTAAGAAACCGAATCTCATACCAAACGTGAGTACAAATAGACAAAACCAATAGACAAGAAACACAGTCACACAAAACTCTGTGACAAGGACATACAGCCAAGTAGCAGCAACAGCTACTATACCTGATATTAATATCAGTAGTAAAAATACTATGGAAGAAACACTACAAATAATTTTGGAGAAATTGAACAAACTTGATGAGCGACTAACTAAACTAGAAAGTAGCAATAACGGAGCTACCAATATGCCTCAAAATGGTCAGTAATCTTAGAATCCTAGCTTGGAATGCCAATGGTCTCATGCAACATCAGCAAGACTTGCAAGTTATTCTAGACATAGAAAAAATTGACGTCTGTCTTGTGTCAGAAACGTATTTCACTAACCAGTCTCACATTAAATTTAAAGGTTATAAAGTGTATCATACAACTCACCCTAGCAATACTGCACATGGGGGAAGTGCTGTAGTAATTAAAGAAAATATATCACACTATGAGGAGATGGGATATAAAACCATAGAGACTCAAGCTACATTAGTAAGTGTAAAAACCAAAACATATACATTAGTCATAAGTGCTGTCTATATACCACTAAGGCACTTACTAAAGAAAAATCAATATCTTAATTTTCTCAGAAAATTAGGTAACCGTTTTATAATTGGAGGTGACTTTAATGCAAAAAATACCTACTGGGGATCTAGACTGACGAATTCTAAAGGAAAAGAACTTTTGCAAGCTATTAGTGAATATCAATATGAGCCGATATCAACTGGTAAGCCCAGATACTATCCAACAGATCCAGGAAAAATTCCAGATCTAATTGATTTTTTTATAGTAAAAAATATATCTTTAAGTTTTGTAGATATAGAAGAAAGTTTTGATTTACACTCAGATCATTCACCTATTATTCTAACTCTTAGTAAAAACATAATAAAGAAAGAAGCAAATATCTCACTAGTTAATAAACTGACTGACTGGATTAGTTTTAAACAAAGTCTGTCAGAAAAAATAAACCTATCAGTACCATTGCAAACGCCAGAACAAATCGATAATGAAGTTGAATATTTTGTTACAAATATTCAACAAGCAGCTTGGGAAAACAGTCCAAAACCAAAGAGAATTTTTAAGGGAAAAAACTATCCAAAGGAAATTAGAGACCTTATATTGGAAAAAAGGAAACTATAAGAAAGTGGCAGCAAAGCCGTGATCCTCGGGACAAAACAAATCTCAACAACATGACGCAGCGCATTAGGCGAGAAATTCTAGTAATAAAAAATGAATCTATTAACCATTTTCTTAATGAACTTACAGATGATAAAAATACCGACTATTCCCTTTGGAAAGCAACCAAAGATTTTAAAAGATTATCATCCAATTATCCAAATTCCACCCTTACGAAAATCTAACAACCAGTGGGCAAGGAGCAACGAAGAAAAAGCAGATATTTTCGCAAGTCATTTAGAAAAAACATTTCAGCCCCACGAAGCACCAGATGAACACTTTCATTTAAGTGAACCCCATCAAATCGAAGACCATATTAAGCTTCACCAAAAGAAATATTAACAGAAATCAAAAATATTAATTCGAAAAAAGCCCCAGGGTATGATCTTATTAACGGGGTAGTCATAAAACAACTCCCCAGAAAAGCTATCGTAAAACTATGCAACCTAATTAATGCGTCTTTTAGGCTTAGGTATGTACCTAAACTGTGGAAAGTTGCAGAAGTTATCATGATTCCAAAACCGGGAAAACCACTCCATGACGTGTCATCTTACAGGCCAATATCTTTGCTGCCAATTATATCCAAGCTGTATGAAAAATTATTGCTTAAAAAAATAAAACCCATTATAGAAAGACAAGAAATTATTCCGTCTCATCAATTTGGTTTTCGAGACAAGCATTCCACGATAAATCAAGTACACAGAATTACTAATATAATAGAAAAAGCACTAGAAGAGGGAAAAGTTTGTTCTGCAGTTTTTCTAGATGTAGCACAAGCATTTGACAAAGTGTGGCATGAAGGCCTTAATTTTAAATTAAAACGGTTTCTGCCAAAACAATATTCGGATATTTTGGAAACATACATATCTGATAGACATTTTAGAGTAAAACAGGAAGACTCATACTCAAATTTAAGAGAAATTCAAGCCGGCGTGCCCCAGGGTAGCGTACTAGGCTCATATCTATACTTATTATTCACTTGTGATATCCCAAAGCCAGAAAATTGCCACTTAGCAACATTTGCCGATGATACTGGTTTATTGACAGTAGAAAAATCTATTGAAAAATGCATAGAAAAACTTCAGGATGCAGTCACCCAAGTTCACAGTTGGACCACAAAGTGGCGAATAAAATTAAATTAAACCAAATCAATTCATGTTGATTTTACAAAAAAAAATATAAATCACATACAAATTACAATTAACAACATTCCCGTACCATATTCAAATCATGCAAAATATCTAGGTATGAAACACTTGATGCCAAATTGCGCTGGAAAGCACATGTTAAGAAAAAAAAAGAAGAACTTGAGATAAGGTATAGAAAAATGAACTGGCTAATTGGAAGGAAGTCCAATTTAACAATTCATAATAAGTTACTGCTTTATAGACAAATACTGAAACCAGTATGGACATATGGTATTCAACTATGGGGTTGTGCTAAAGAGAGTAACATTCTAGTTGTACAAAGATTGCAAAATAAAGTATTAAGAAACATTGTGAATGCACCTTGGTACGTTCGAAATAGTGACCTTCATCGAGATCTAAAATTCGAAACAGTAGCAGATACTATAAAAAAGTACGCAAAAAGCCATGAAGATAGACTCCATTGGCATGTGAATGTGGAAGCAATTCAGCTTCTAGACAATACTATGCTAGTTCGATGACTAAAAAGAGTGAAGCCGTTTGAGCTAGTAAACTAAGTGAATTACACATAAAACAAAATAATGCTATAAACACAACACAATTGTGAGTTACAGACTAAACAAAGCGGGGAGAACTGTTGAGTGAACCCTAAGTTTAAATCTGACCTTTCTAGTAAATTAAGTTAAAACAAAATTGCTAATTAGTCTTACTGACTAGATTGTAATACAATAAACACAGTGTGTTTGACAAAAAAAAAAAGCTGATCGTCACAGTTAGTTAGTCAATTAGGGTACGTCTAGAGACCCTGTATGTATGACAATTTTTAAAATAGAAAGACGCGACAAACCCATCAAAGTCACTGAAATTGAGATTTTTTGGTTATGTTATTCTCTTGCCAAAATCACACGTCAGCTGATCGTCACAGTTAGTAGAGACCCTGTATGTATGACATATTTTTAAAATAGAGAGACGCGACAAACCTATCAAAGTCACTGAAATTGAGATTTTTTGGTTATGTTATTTTCTTGCCAAGTTCATTGGCGTTTCACTAAAATAATTTGTTGTCAGCGGTGAATGACATCAATCAGCATGCAACCAAAAACATTCAACTACAAACACGTTTGTCGACACCCCCCTGTATAGGTTTTGTTAAAAATGGTTTATTTTTATTTTCCGACACTTACGAGTTAACAAGGACAGAAGGTGCGTCTCTCTCTAAACATCGCTAGAGTATAGAGGACCGATATTTTCATCCTTTGATTTTGACTTTGAAGAGTTTGTCGCGTCTCTCTATTGTAAGAATATGTCATACATACAGGGTCTCTAGGTACGTCCAACCTGAGCAACATTTGCGGGAAACAAGCTGTTGGCCGTGTACGCTGCCGACTGAGCAACAAATCGATATACAGGGTGTCTCTAAAAGGTCTGTACAAAATCTTAGCACATATTCCTGAGGTCAAAATAAGTCGATTTAATGCAAATTACCTTAGTCCAAAATTGCTCCGTTTCAGAGATACAGGGTGGTGAATTTAAAAATTAAAAATCGATTTTATTAAAATTTATGAACATTTCTCAACGCATTACTTTAAAAATTGGTACTCGGGGGTTTTTTGGGACGCGAAACCTAAATATGAACACTTTTTCACTGTGGCCGTTAGAGGGCGCTTCACAATGCTCATCTTATGGTTTAAAATGACCATAACTTTTTTCTCAGTGTATTTTTCAACTTTTTTGTTGATAAAATAATTTCCTGAACTTTTTAACCAAAAAAGGTACTTTTGATAAAATCTGCTAGGGTGAGCCGTTTTCGAGATATTTCCGTTTTTAGTGTTCGATGCCGCAACGGAATATTGAAATTATTTTGGATCAAAAGATTTTGCTGCTACCTTTAAGGATTAAATTTAGTCAGTAAATGATTAACACCCTATATCTCTGAAACGGAGCAATTTCGGACTAAGGTAAGTTGATTTAAATCGACCTCAGGAATATGTGCTAAGATTTGTACAGACGTTTTAGAGACACCCTGTATACTCGGTAGTAGAGATTATAGAAGAACTGGAGATTGGATTTCACAAAAAAAGTGGGTACATGCGTTTGACATTTCCAATGAAAAAGCTGAAAATTTGTCTGAAATATAAGGGTACTCCTTAGGCAGCCTAACCAAAGTTACTATACTTTGATTTTATCACGACCTTGTCAAAATGGCGAAGGGTGTCAGTTGTTGTTATTTTGGTTGTGTTTCTGTTGAAAAAGAAATAAATTCTCGCACTTTCTCTACTCTAATGGAAAAGTAATGTTTTGAGACCCTGATCAGTTTTTAACAAAAAACTGCGGTTGACAAGCACTTGACATTTCTAATCCAGAGAACGATAGGTCAAACTGACACGTTTGCCGGGCGGCGGTAATTTTGGATTTGCCACTAACATTGGTCACATCCAATCCGTTTATATCCAATAACCCGTGCCCAACAAGTATGCAGCTCGGTGCGGAATTTTCACTATTTAGTTCATATATGGTATTTTGTAAAAATACTTGGAGTCGATTTCATGCTCAATTGACCGGCCAAAGTTTCTAGTAAGATTCGAAAAATTTTTAAACTAACATTATACTATGCACTATATTGAGCATGGAATTAACTCTGGGGTCAATCGATTTAAACATGATTGATCCTTTAGGAACCCGTTTGTTGTTTATTTGTGACCTCAGCAACATTTTCCTGGCGTAAAAAAACACCAAGTGAGACCTGAGAAATGAGAATGCTGGACCAGCCTAACAGTAAAATGTATTCGACGGCAACATTTTGTTGGTGTTGCTCTTATGTCCGCAACATTTTGTTGTCTAGTTTGGACGAGGCTTTAGCCAGCCCTGTAAGGAAATATTTACTTTCAGGAAATCTTAATGCTGTGTTGGCAATTCAAAGAAGAAAACCGGCCAGACTTCACGAGAATCTTCGATTTTCTAAAGAAACTTCCTAAAAAAAAACTGGCGCGAAGTCCGTCGCATCCCATCCACTTATCAAGATCAGCCGAATCGGTTTTCATGTGAAATTTGGTTCTTAACCATAAAAAGTCAAGGTAAATAATTTTCAGTTGTCCAGAGAAAAAATTGCGTGAATGCAATAGAAGATACCTAGGCCAAATATAGGTATTTCAGAGATATCTGAGGCGATTACAGCGTTTAAAATATTATGACCTGGTTTTTACCTATGGCCAGTCAATGAAGATTTCGTGTTAGCCTGAAGTCTAATAAATATTTGATACACTGTTTATATGAAGTTAAACTATTTTTTTTTTTGGGAATCGGCTCTGATGGGCGACTGTCAAACAAAATCTATATTTATCGATTTTTTCACGGATAACTACGTAGGTAGTATATTATATCTGTTGTGGTAGATATACTACATCCAATACCAAAAATGAAAACAGCGTGCGTCCGCCACACTTATGCCCAGATGAATGCCTGAACTTGATTTGCAGGGATATATTTTGACAACTGCCGTTTTTTCTAAACTTATTTTTTCCGTGTTTTGTTGTTTCGCACGCTCTTGTGTTTTCGTTTCGTGGTTTTGTATCTCATAATATTATCACGCTTACCTGGCCTATTCCCGCCTCGACAGAGCTCTACACGCCGTCGCTCTAAACGTTAGAGTGCCACCCTCAGTGAAGTACCACTCAGAACGATTTAAAATTGGGAGAGGTTAGAAACTTATAGGTACTTACTTGTAAACTACGGTAATCCTACTTATTTTGGGTCGCTTGCTTATATCTGTCTTTTGGACGGCCACTCGAGACTCGTCTTACTTTCTCTGCACTCGAACCTAACTTTTCTCTTCCCAAAAACTGACTGCCCTGTCACCCCGTTTCGCACCCTCGATCTTTCTTTCGTGACCATCAAAAGTGCTGACGGTGTGACATCACATTTATAATTATTATTTAATCCTAATCAAAATATTTGGTAACAACTATAAATGATCGATACAGTGCCGTACGAATTAGCAGGCTTGTAACCATTTTTAACCCTTTTTTAGCTACAAGCCTTTAATTCGGCCAATCGCTATATCTCCCCCCTCTCAATAAAGCTCGCCCTCGAGCTTGAGCAGCGACCCACTAAACTAACTAACGTATTCTAATCTAACGCTTATCTATTTTTTAAATTTTTTTTATTTATTTGTATGTTTTGAACCATGGACCCATTTCTAGACTACTTCTTTTGAAGACTCTTCTCGATGGGGTTGAGCGGACTTCTTCAATTTTGGTGGAGCGACTACTCGAAACTCTCTTCTAGTCATTGTCTGCACTTGGCAAGGCTCTCTATATCTGTATTCTATGTACCTGTGTGTATCTGTTAACTTTAATCTATTTCCCAGATAACATTCTTTATAGTGACGGTTATACTCAAACTGGATATCAATTTGTTTTCGGGGTCTTGCACCCCTATTGGTTTTTTCATTCCACCTCAATACATAAAAAAAATTTTGGTCTGATATATAAGGTCTTTTCTTTCCCTTAATACCCACCTTCTTCTATGTATCGTGACCGTATCTTCGGTACACTTTTCGTTATGATTTCTATTGGACCTTTTCAGTTTCATAAAATACAGTTTGTGCCTATCCTGCCAAGGTTATAAATTTCTTTAACCCATTTTACCCAGGATAGTAGCTTAGGGCAAGCCCGCGGGCTACTTGTAGGTATCCTGGAACCATAGGTGCGCCGACCAAGGATAGGGTGTTTGTCCGGGTCACATATTCAGCTTGCTTTGTCCCTTTCTCTCCACTCTTCCCTCATTTTGTGTCTTCACTGTTGCTTTGGTCTCCGGAAGTCCAAACATACAAAAAAAATAAAACATTGTTAATATCTGCTCTTGAAATGCCTAATATATGATGGGGTAAGTACGATTATGCTCGCCATACTGCTTAAAGTATTGAGCATATATTTTATTTTTTATGTTTATTTGCCTTTGTCATTAGTGTTCAGTTTATTCTTAACATGATATTGACTTAGCATCATGTTTCGTCACGTTACTGTACTTGTATTTTAGTGTCTCTGTCTTGTAAGTTTCGTAAATTGTGACCGTCTGTCGGTATTTTTAATAATTTATTCATTATTACTATTATAATTTTTTTAAATACTTTCGACCATTTTTAAGGCAAGTTTGTTTTTTCCCTATAATTATTTCTTTAGGTTCCCCCCATCATAATCATTAAGTATGAGTAATTTGATATCCTATATTTTTTCTTTACCTATTCTATTTTCCTTCAATCTTTCCCTATTTATTTTTATTCTCTTAAAACAAATGTGCTTTTGCGCATGTGTTCCTGTATTTTAATTTTCCTTTATTTCCTCCACCTGTTTTGATTCTTTTATATCTACGCGTATAACTCGCCCAACCTTGGGGTCTAAATTGGTAAGTCTAAATCGGTAAGTCTAAATCGATATCAACCCTTTTGGGATGCTTTATAATGTTCGGGGGTTCCTATCAAAAAAGTGAAGCTATCTTAAGAACATGCGAAAATTTTTAGTGACCATTTCGCTCATTCTTACTGTCATATTTAACTCGTCTGTTTCTCGTCTTTGTTTAGGCGAAAACAGTACGTGTCTTGGTCTAGTCTGCCCCAGTTATTTAATTATTTTTTATTTTTGTGTTGACCTACGCATCTCTATTTATTTTTCTATCTCCTCTAAATCCTACTTATATTATTTTTCGAGTTCCCCCAACTAAAGTTCCTATGTAAATTATTACTTTTCCTCTAATATGTTAGTTTTACATATCTAGATATATCTATATTTTTTTTTTAAATAAGTTAATCCCACAATAAAAAGTGTACTTTAATAAATAAAATATTTTAAAACTGACAACTGTCTAAGAAACGCTCTCGTCTTTGTTATTTATACTTTTTTTTTAAATTTAACTTGTCGTGGTTAAATAATCTGTTTAACTTTTTATTCATTCGATTCTATCTCTAGACATCAAAAATATATTTTTGTCTCTTTAGTCCCACCTTAGTTTTAAATTTAGATAAATTAACTTTTATTTTATATCCTAGAGTTCATTTCTACATTGGATTAAACGACAAAACGCAATATCCTTTCAGAAATTTTTAAAATTTATGATCCCCTTGGATGGTTGTCGCCAGTTACTATTTTAATTAAATGCCTAATCCAGGAATTTTGGAAATCTGGATTGGACTGGGACGAAGATGCTCCCATAGCGATAAGTAGCCTCTGGGAACGCTATAGGTTAGAATTACCAGTTTTAAAAGAATTTCGCTTATCCCGATTTATCAATATTTTATCTGGAAACGCTCAATACGAATTAATCAGTTTTTCAGACGCTTCAAATAAAGCGTACGCAGCTATTGTTTATTTACGCGTAATTTATAAAAATAAAATTTTTATTTATTTTTTATGCTCAAAAACTAAAGTCGCCCCTATAAAATTTACAAGTATCGCACGACTCGAGTTAGCCGCTTGTAATATATTAGCTGATTTAATTCAATTTATTCACCAAATATTCGCATGGAGTGATTCTCAAGTAGCTTTATCGTGGATTAAAAATGGACATCCGTCTAGGTGGAAAACCTATATACAAAATAGAGTCACGCAAATTCATGAAAAAGTATCTCCTAAAAATTGGCATTATATTTCCACTTCTCAGAATCCCGCTGATGTAGCTTCAAGAGGTCTCTATCCTAGTGAACTTATAAAACATAGTTTATTTTTTGAAGGTCCCCAATTATTAAAATTACATTATGACTACTGGCCTATAACCTTGGAAATAAAAGACACTTCTGAAACTTTAAATGAAGAAAAAGCTAATAAAAACTTAACTTTAATTACTACGCAAACCCCAAACTTAAATTTTTTAACTTCGCTTATTAATAAAAACTCCTCTTTTACTAAACTCTGTAGAATTTTAGTGTATATTTTACGTTTTATAAATAAAAAATTTCTAAATAAAAGTATAATTTTTGAAACTTTTTTAACGTTTCAAGAAATTCAAACCGCACTTTATTTATTAATCAAAAACGAACAATCGATCTATTTTTCGGAAGAAATAAATTCTCTTAAAAATAATATAAAATTATCTAAACCAATGCAAAAATTAAATCTATTTTTAGATGACCAAAATTTTATACGCGTCGGTGGAAGATTGCACAATTCTTCTCTCTCTTATGACAAAAAAAATTTTTACATGCTGGATTAAGAACAGTACATTTTTTACTAAGCCAAAATTATTGGATAATTGCGGCAAAACGCAAAATTCGTCAAGTTTTAGCAAAATGCATCCCCTGTTTTAAATTATCCCCTAAGTCAGTACAACCCCCAATGGGTTCACTTCCGTTTCCACTAGTTTCTCAACTTAGAGCATTTTTGCATACGGGAGTAGATTTAGGTGGCCCCATTCCTATTTTAATGAACCGAACCCGCGGTGCACCACGTACTTTAAAATCATATATTTGCTTATTCGTTTGTATGAGTACGAAAGCGGTACATATCGAAATAGTCAGTGGTTTGACAGCCGATGCTTTTATCGCTGCAATGCGTAGGTTTGTGGCTCGTAGAAATTACGTAACTGATATGTATTCTGATAATGGAACTAACCTAGTTTCGGCAAATAGACAGTTGTTACAGATTGATTCTTCTCGTCCAATTAAATGGCATTTTATTCCAAGTCACAGTCACAGTCTTTGGGAGTCAGGGATTAAAACTGTCAAAAAACATTTATTTCGAACCATTGGTTCACAAATTTTAACATATGAAGAGTTATATACAGTCACCTGTCAGATTGAAGCTATTATGAACTCTCGACCGCTAACTGAAATTTCCTCGGATCCAAATGACATTTCTGTTTTGACACCAGGTCATTTTTTATCATTGGAACCGTTGACAGCTCTTCCTGACGTTGACTTAACATATGTCAAAATTAATAGATTAACTCGTTGGCAGCTACTTCAAAGAATCCATCAGGATTTCTGAAGACGCTGGCAGCAAAAATATTTGCATACACTTCAACAAAGGAGCAAGTGGCTGGACCCCACTTGTACTCCAGAAGTTGGTCATTTGGTAATAATCAAGAATGATTTTATACCCCCGCTACAATGGCAGCTCGGTAGAATAATTGAAATTTTTCCGGGTAAAAATGGTGTAAATCGAGTTGCTAATGTCAAGACAAGGGACTCGGTGTTAAAGAGACCAATCTCAAAGGTATGTCCTTTGCCACTTGATACTTTAGAAAATGCATAGCATTTTCGGCCGGCAATATGTTCGGTTTCCATAAAAAACCTCTTTATTTTTCTTTTATTTTTGAATTTTACTTTTTTTTTCCTATTTTTCATGGACAAAAATTTTGTCTTGAACATAAAATTATTAGTCTTAAATTTATATTAATCCTCAGTAAATGGGTCAACTATTAGTTATTATAAAATTTACCTAAAGCAGAATTGCATTAAAATGCGAGAATTAAACGCAAAAAATGTAATTTCTATTCTAAATTTAAGAATTATCATTTTATTTCTTATTTCTTTATTTTTATATACTTTGGCACTACAAGCGTCCTCTATCGTGTTTTTCACATATCCATAAAATTTAAAATATAGTGATATGGTTTCCTATAGAGGGTGAAGTGCTGTGCGCATGTGCGAAAAAACTGCAAGCGCAGGATTGAGAGACAAAGTGTGCTGCGCGTCGCCATGTCTAGAAACCGACAACCTTAAAATTTAAATTTAAAAAATAGTGAAAATTCACTTTAAAATTCCGCAAATAATTAAAATTATCGTGTCATCATCCTGTTGGAACTTCAAGCCACATAGCTCTTATGGAAAGGTGTACACCTTGCACTTTGGAACTTCAAAACAGCGGTAAGTCCCTCTCCATGAGGCTATATCACAATTTTATTTCTCTTTCAAATTGAACCTACAATTTTTAAATTATTTACTTTCTCTAGTTAAATGAATTTTTTGCGCCAATGTTAATTATAGTCCACTGTATCTACCAAAACCCAATCTGAGCCATCGGAGTGCTACAGATTATATTATTATTATTATTTTATTTATTTATTTTATTTTATTTAATACTTTAAATAATTTTTTAGTCTTTTTTCCCGACGATTAAAACACTATTATTGTTCTTCCATTTCTTCTTCCGACTTTTTTCCCCTCCTAAGTAACTATTTTATTGGTTCGATCCTGTCTATTCTTGGAAGTACGAGGCTTGTATTCCCTAAGTGTGCAATGAATGTTCCTCGTATTTACTAGACTCATTAAATCCTCCCTCTCTCTTGTCTCCAATATGTAGCTTTTTACTATTTCAGACGAATTGTCTTCTTCAATATTTTTCCTTTTTTTTAGGTAAATGTAGATTAGACGTAAGATACTGTAGGTTACTAGTTTTGCGAAAATGGCATAACCCAGAACTACCAATACATCATGATGGATGACGTTACCTTCATTGGCATCCACTCTGCTTACCAGCGTTGGTATGAAATCTGCTGTTCTTTGATTATGCAGCACTAGATAAATAAGCGTTACCGTAATTGCTGCGTTCCAAATTATCATAAGCGTATCTGTATGATATCCGTATTTGTCGCTATACGTCAATTTTTGCGGTAACTCCTTAATATTGTCTATAACCTCCTTCACAGTATCTTGGGCGGAGCTAATGTTTATGTGGGGGATGTGCAACGTCCAGTTAGGGTTTAAAATCGCATTAAATTTCGTATATCTGGGCGGATATCCATTGTTTGCGGAACCTAAAATAAAACTTTTCAGATTTGTCCATGCGTCTGGTAAGACGTGCGTAATTTTGTCTACATTCAAGTTGTCGTCTGGACATGGGAACCTACGTGGTATCAGCTGAGTGCCGCCTTCCATAAGTTGACAGTTGCATGGAAGTTCTATTTTGAGTGCTCCTGGTGCCTTTAACATTTCTTGGGAGATCTCATATTTTTTGGTTGGACAGGCAATCGATGTATTTGGCTTTGGATGAGCCAACATGAAAACAGAATCGTCCACCTCCGAAATTAGTGTTGCTGTCGATTTGTGACAACTGATAATGCAAAACTGAAACAAATCTTCGACATCGCTTCCAGTATATAACTTCCTGGCGCAAATGGGTCCCTGTCTAGTATCTGCTGCATATCTAGGTAAAAAACATAGTCCGTTGTCATGTGGTTTGCAATTGTGTAGTCCCACTCCACTTACTACTCTAATGTCTTTTTTTCCCTCTGCCTTTTTGCGCTACCGCTACGAACACATTTTCGTGATCTAGTATGCATGTTTGTTCGTTCCATTTAAATGGTATCATAGCTAGTTCAACAAGTGACCATTCGATATGTTTTTTTGTTATAGGTATTTTTATATGAATCACGATTTTATCGTTTGTTAATGTACAATCACATATAGGCATTTGGTAATATTTTGCAATATCTTTTAGTTTTATTGCAAGGTCATGGTCGTCCTTGTCTAGCTTTATTCTTAAATCTATTAGGTCTCTGTGTAAGATTTCGTAATTTACTATGGCTGAGGGTATTAAACTATTTTTGCAGTCGCTTAATATATCCTGTTTTCTGGTTTCTCTTAGCAGCTGTAAAAATCTAAGCGTATTCTGATAATGTAGAATTAATAATTGGTCTGTCATCTTAAAAGCGAACTCTTCTGATTTTTCCACCATGGATTTGAAGTCTCCTAAAAATATCTCCACGGATTTTATTTTATCCTCTTTGTATTAAAGTTACCAGCGTACTCCTTGTTCAGCTTCTCAAGTTCGCCAGAGCTGTTTCCAATGACCCTTAGCGATTTTTGTAATCCAAAATTAATTTTATTTAAGTTTTTCTGTAGCTCCTCTTCGTTCATCGCGAGCGTGTCCAATTTCTTGTGTGTCGCGATATTGCAACACCACGAGGAGAAGTTCCCTATTGATTCTATCTCCCTAACAACTCGTTTCTTCCCGTATTTTAACGAAATTTCTTTTACTTTGCTTGTGTTCCAATTTGATTTAATATCTTTTAATTCATTATCTACTAGCGAGTTTAAACCTGTCATACTGTTAATTATGGCGCAGTAGTGATTATCAAGTATACTATTTGCCTTACATTGTTTGTTCTCCAGTTTTGGCTATGCTGCTCCTTCGATCCAGTCCATACTGTAGGTGATCGGGATCTTGCTTCATAGGTGACTGTCTCTGGCAGAGGTTTTACATTAGCGGTTTTTCTCCATATTTTTCCAACTTTCTGTCGTAGAATTTTTTCCAACTATCAATGAGGGTCCACATACGAACAAGCGAAGGTGTAACAAGTGCATCTGCTAATGTGGCAGAGGCTGATATTCGCAAGTGGTTCGACGACATAGAACAATATCTAAAGAAGAAAGGCTATTTTGACATTTTACAAGATCCAGAAAGAGTTTTGAATGGCGATGAAACCTGCTTTCTCTTTTGCCCGAAATTAGGTAAAGTAATTGCGGTAAAAGGGACAAGAAACGTATACGAAGTGGATCAAGGCGAGGCTAAACAAAATCTCACGGTGATGTTTACCTTTTCGGCTGCTGGAAAAACAACGCCTCCCATGATTATATTTTCAAATAAAAGGCTAAACTCCAACATTACCAACAGCATTCCCGGCGAATGGGGTATTGGTCTTAGTGACAATGGTTGGATGAAAACCGAACTTTTTGTGGAATATATAAGAACTGTTTTGCATCCCTATCTTGTTAGAAAAAATACTCAGTTCCCAGTAATTCTTTTCGTAGATGGACACAGAACCCATTTAACCTATGAGATCAGCATTCTTTGTACTGAGTTACAAATCATATTAATCGCTCTTTATCCAAACTCCACGAGAATTCTGCAGCCAGCCGATGTTTCAAATTTTAAACCTCTCAAAAATTAATGGAGAAAAGGCGTACTGGAATGGAGGCGCTTAAACCCTTACACAAAAATGGGTAAAGAACATTTTGCTCCAGTGTTGAGTAAAATAATAGAATCACTGAAGCCTGAGACAATTTCTGCAGGTTTCGAGGCTTGTGGACTTTGATTTTTCAAAGTGCTTGGGCAAAAAGCAGCACATTGATGCAGAATCTAGCTATGCTGTTGAAGAACAAGACGCTAATATTGACAAAACAATGACATATCAGGTTTTTGCTGCTTTAGTGGGTGATGAAATCTTAAATAGCTTAAAACATAATGAAATATTCAGTAACCAAGATAATGCTCTGAAGCGCATTTATGATTATTTTACCGTTTCTAATGAGGTAATAAGAAGGGACCCCATTAATATTGTTACCAGTGATGACATAGATTTAGACGATGTCCTGGACGATGATATATCGGAGTTACCTTCAACTAGCAAGACACCAAGCTTATATTCAGAGCTGGATATCAACAGTATGCCAATTGATCTGATAACTCATGAAAATATTGAATTTTCGATTTTACCTTTGATAGAGCAAGATATCGCAAGCCACTACTTTAATCCTGAACATACTCCAAAGAAAATAGATGTAAAAGGAGGCGAAAGAGATTCAGTGAGGAAGCAAGAGTTAGAAGCTACCGAAAAAATAAATGATAATGATCATGCTCAAATCAGTCAAAAAAAGAAAAAAAATTATCAGACGCAGAGAAAAAAACCTGAAAAAAGTGTAAGCTGTGGAACTGTACAAGAAAGTAAAGAAAATGAAAAAAATCATTTAGGTATCAGTAAAATTGAAGATTATTTGCCCAGAGCTAGAACACCAAAAAGAAAAAACAAAATACAAGTACAAAGATCATCCTTTGTGATAACTTCTTCTGGTTATAAACAGCAAATGGAAGAAAATAAGAGAATTAAAGAAGAGATTGTGAAGAAGAAAGAAGAGAACAGGAAACTAAGATTAGAAAAAAAACTTGAAAAAGAGAATAAACAAAAGACAAAAACAAAAGCATCAAAGATATTTAAAAAAAATCAAGAAAAGAAACAAAATGAGGAAAAAAATCTCGAAAAAGGAAAAAAACAAAAGACTAAAACAAAAACAACAGAGAGATTTAAAAAAGTCAAGAAAAAAAACAAAATAAGGAGAAACAGGAATCAGAGTTATTTAAAAAAAATCAAGAAAAGAAACAATATGAGGAAAAACAGGAATTAGAGGTTTTAAAAAAAAGTCAAGAAAAGAAGGAAGATTAGAAAAAACATGGATCAGAGTTGTTAAAAAAAATCAAGATGAGGAAAAACAGGAATCAGAGTTATTTAAAAAAAATCAAGAGAAGAAACAAGATGAGGAAAAACAAGAATTAGAGGTTTAAAAAAAAATCAAGAAAAGAAAGAAGATGAGGAAAAACAAGAATTAGAGGTTTTAAAAAAAAATCAAGATGATGAAAAACAGGAATCAGAGTTATTAAAAAAAAATCAAGAAAAGAAAAAGATGAAGAACAGGAATCAGATCTATCTGACAAAAAAGTGCATTAGATGTCAAGAATGTACAAGAGCATATCATGTAGAATGCTTGAAAAAAAGAAATGTGTTTAGAGACTTCTTTTGCTGTGCAGTTTGCGTTTTAAAGAAGAAAATTTAAGTTTAGTTGTTTTTGGTAGTTGATTCTACTTTTAAGTTTATGAAAATTGTTTATTCTGATTAAAAATACAAATAAAACAGATTATAATTGTTTTTTTTTAGAAAAAATAAAAATAAATAGAATACATAATACTTTTTAATATCAGTGCCAATAATTGGTTTAACCAATGCCAATAACTGGGAAAATTGTGCCAATAACTAGATTTTTGTCCAAGTTCGACATTTTCTAATTTTTTCTCAATTAAAATTGATTTTGCACGGATAAAAACAAGTAGACACCAAATTTTTTTTTGCAGTAGAAACATATTCTTTGTGCAAAAAATTATTTAGTATTTTTTAAATAAATAATTTTTCTACTCTCTGCCTTAAAGTGCCAATTGGGTGTTTTACCCCACCTACCTTATTTAATTATTAGCTTATTTTTACAACAAATATCAAATATTACAAAATGTTACGAAAATTACTACACTTCATAACTCAAGAACCCCCTAAACGATTTTAATATCCTTTGATAGGATTGACATATTTTTAAAATGTATATATGGATGCACGTGTAACCATGGTTTTTATTGAGTTTTCGTTATTCAACACATCTTGTATGAAGATGTTTATTAAACCAAAGAAGAAATTACAACAAATCTTATATTAGGCCTATCCACTAAATACTTTACTTACACACCCTGTATGACAAAATTGTCAAAGTTTGATATCGTTTTTGAATACTTTGGAGAACGCTGTTATGTTTGCTAGTCTAAATACACTGCATAACTCAATAATTTCTGCCTATTAATCAGAACAAATAATTTCTAACTCAACCACCTTATATGGTGAAAATAAAATTTTAATGTTTAAAGATTTAATTTATTATTATCAAATAGCAAGCTTACAAGTTCAAATTTTAAATTAAAAAATTTGTTTTGCTGATCATTTTTCTATTTATATTATTCCCAATACCTGTAAATCAATCAATATTTATTCCCAATTCTTCCTACCTGATTATTGGAACAGAAGAAAATCAATATCAAAAAGAGGCCTGCCCAAAACTGGAGAAAACGTAGAACCGGCTTTGGTCGTCCAACAACAACAATTTCACGCCGATCGTCGTCTTCAAGCCGAGAAAACGGCAGTTCCAGCAAAGAACATATTATGTCATGTTTAGGGTTGAAAATGTTTTCCATTATCACTAAATCACTTGAAACTATCACATACAGTTCTAAAAATAAATCGGGCCGGATAACCGGGCTTGCTAGATTTCAATAGTCTTTAGGAAAGCAGAATGATCCGATTTCTGGCGAACTGATTTAAACCAAAACAATAATAAAATATAGTTAAGACGCCTAGCGGGCGAAGTGCGAAAAAAGATATTATTAAGCTTTCGCCATAATTGGCAGATATGGCGTGAGAACTCGGATACAGGCGCTAGGTTCTATCGCCTACCGATGCACACGGTAGCCTAGAGTGAGATAAAGGCGACTGCTGAAAAAGCAAACGGAGCTTGTAATATTTTTCGACACTCTGGTATAGTTCTTTCATTTCAAAAAGCCACCATAATAAAATTTGAAGTGTGAAACCCATTAAGTAATCCTAAACAAATAAAAGAGAATATGGGCCGGACTGGGAACTGTTTATAGTATATAGTCAAGTAAATTAAAACGTTTAATAATAGTTACTACTTAATCCCATTTGCCTTAAAAAAATTTCTTAATGTGGAACGGGATTTATATGTATACGAAATTTGTTTTTCTATAATTTCTTTTAATAATTCCTCGATAGTAGGGCTCTTATTGGCTGCGTATAAATTGTAAATCAGTGTACATATTTCGTACACCGTACCAGCTGATATATTGGTTAATCTTCTACTATTTCTTGTCTTTCGTGTTATGGCGTATCCTCTTGTTATTATTCTAGATATGGTTCTGTAGCTTGCCCCTGTAATATGTGTAATACGTTCGTATATTCTGGAACGATTTACGTAATTTTCTACTGACAGTTGCGTATACATATCAAGAATAATATCTGGAGTTTTCCTCGTACAATGTGTTATTAAAAGTTTTGGATATTTTAGGGTTAAGGTTTGGTTCCTGTAAAACCGCAGACTCTAATGGTCCCACCACTTCTTCTTCTCCTTGGTCCTCAAATGGTCTTCAAAAATTTGTTTGTGGTGTTTCAAATGGCCGCCAAAACGCCATTATTAATATCACTAATTATAGTTGAGTATGTATAAAAGTGGCACCGCGTCATAGCTATGGTAAACCAAGTTTTGTGGCAAAATCTATGTAAAGAAGCCCCAAAAAATTGTTGTTTCACTTTGTACCTGCAGTGTGCCGTATTATATGTCTATAAAAACATTAGTTACCTTGTCCAACGATTTTTAGTTCCAAAGTCTCAATTTTTAGTTCCAAAGTCTTAATCTGTTTTTTAAGGGAATTTATTTCGGGCAGTTCCTGGTCTTGATTCACCACTGCTTTGGAATTTTTACATATTTTTGACATATTTAATGAAAAATAAAATAACTGTCCAAAAAATCGGGGTAAATTTCTGTATCCGGGTCCTCGGGCCCCAAGACATATTCCTGGGTGTGCCATTGCCACAGAAAATATATATTTTATAAGTTATATTTATTAGAAAAAGGTTTGACTTACAGAAAGTTTGAGTTTCGAGGGTCAAAATGCATAAAAATTAAATGTACACTAGAATAGTTTGAGATAAAGAGAGGTTCCATTTAAGTTATTAAAATAATTGGAAAAATTGTGTTGACCAAAAAAATTACTTACCTGTGCAATTTAATATTTGGGATATTTCTTCCCAAGCTAGATTTTTCTTCTTGCTATCTTTATAAGACTTATGACTTAGGTCATACAAAAATTCATAAGATTGAATGGCTTCTATTAATAACCCCACATCAAAATCTTGTGACTGTGTTTGCTGGTATGGGAAAACATTGCCATCTTCATCTTGAACTTCAACTACAAATGAATAAATATGTACATACATAGAAAGTTTCCCGCCTGGATATGCAGATACTATTAATAATAAGTGGATATGCAGATACTAGGAGTTCATATAATTCTTTTTTAGAATAATTGCTAGACATTTTCCCAACTGATTTGAGACCACCTGTCTCTTTTCTCCACTCCGTTTTTTTCATCTGTCTTCTTTTTTTAATAAACCAAAGATCACAAAACAACTAAAATAAACAACAACAACAAGAATATTGATTTTATGAAACAGTTTGTTTGTTTTTGAATCCTATTGGTCAAATATTACGCTAGGTACCCCCTCCGTTTTTGCTACGAGCGACCGACAACAAAAGAGACTTTGTTCATTTTCAACGATGTGCGACGGACAGTAACGATGTTCGGCGATGTTTATAAATGGAAATTGGGTACTTGCATTGGTTTAACTTTTTCACAGTAACGACAGCTACAACGATCGACGAAGCGAAACGATGAGTTTATAAATCCACAATAACTGTAGCCCAACTTTAACGAAAGGCAACTTATAATCTGGGGTAATGGCCAACTGATAAGCCATGCGCCTCAAATCTCTCATAGTAAGCCTGTAAAATTTGGCCTCCTTTTGCAAAATGTAATCAACCAGTTGCTTCTCTCGCTTTTCTCCCAAAACACTTTCTTCCAAGTTTGGTTGCTGTGGCTTCATCTGATGGAACTGCGTTATTTTGACTCCATTAGTTACCTTGTCCAACGATTTTTTGTTCCAAAGTCTTAATTTTTAGTTCCAAAGTCTTAATCTGTTTTTTAAGGGAATTTATTTCGGGCAGTTCCTGGTCTTGATTCACCACTGCTTTGGAATTTTTACATATTTAATGAAAAATAAAATAATTGTCGAAAAAATCGGGGTAAATTTCTGTATCCGGGTCCTCGGGCCCCAAGACATATTCCTGGGTGCGCCACTGCCACAGAAAATATATATTTTATAAATTATATTTATTAGAACAAGGTTTGACTTACAGAAAGTTTGAGTTTCGAGGGTCAAAATGCATAAAAATTAAGGAAAATGTACACTAGAATAGTTTGAGATAAAGAGAGGTTCCATTTAAGTTATTAAAATAATTGGAAAAATTGTGTTGACCAAAAAAATTACTTACCTGTGCAATTTAATATTTGGGATATTTCTTCTCAAGCTAGATTTTTCTTCTTGCTATCTTTATAAGACTTATGACTTAGGTCATACAAAAATTCATAAGATTGAATGGCTTCTATTAATAACCCCACATCAAAATCTTGTGACTGTGTTTGCTGGTATGGGAAAACATTCCCATCTTCATCTTGAACTTCAACTACAAATGAATAAATATGTACATACATAGAAAGTTTCCCGCCTGGATATGCAGATACTATTAATAATAAGTGGATATGCAGATACTGGGAGTTCATATAATTATTTTTTAGAATAATTGCTAGACATTCTCCCAACTGATTTGAGACCACCTGTCTCTTTTCTCCACTGTCCGTTTTTTTCATCCGTCTTCTTTTTTTAATAAACCAAAGATCACAAAACAACTAAAATAAACAACAACAACAAGAATATTGATTTTATGAAACAGTTTGTTTGTTTTTGAATCCTATTGGTCAAATATGACGCTAGGTACCCCCTCCGTTTTTGCTACGAGCGACCGACGACAAAAGAGACTTTGTTCATTTTCAACGATGTGCGACGGACAGTAACGATGTTCGGCGATGTTTATAAATGGAAATTGGGTACTTGCATTGGTTTAACTTTTTCACAGTAACGACAGCTACAACGATCGACGAAGCGAAACGATGAGTTTATAAATCCACAGTAACTGTAGCCCAACTTTAACGAAAGGCAACTTATAATCTGGGGTAACGGCCAACTGATAAGCCATGCGTCTCAAATCTCTCATAGTAAGCCTGTAAAATTTGGCCTCCATTTGCAAAATGTAATCAACCAGTTGCTTCTCTAGCTTTTCTCCCAAAACACACTTTCTTCCAAGTTTGGTTGCTGTGGCTTCATCTGATGGAACTGCGTTATTTTGACTCCATTAGTTACCTTGTCCAACGATTTTTAGTTCCAAAGTCTCAATTTTTAGTTCCAAAGTCTTAATCTGTTTTTTAAGGGAATTTATTTCGGGCAGTTCATGGTCTTAATTCACCACTGCTTTGGAATTTTTACATATTTTTGACATATTTAATGAAAAATAAAATAATTGTCCAAAAAATCGGGGTAAATTTCTGTATCCGGGTCCTCGGGCCCCAAGACATATTCCTGGGTGCGCCATTGCCACAGAAAATATATATATTTTATAAGTTATATTTATTAGAAAAAGGTTTGACTTACAGAAAGTTTGAGTTTCGAGGGTCAAAATGCATAAAAATTAAGGAAAATGTACACTAGAATAGTTTGAGATAAAGAGAGGTTCCATTTAAGTTATTAAAATAATTGGAAAAATTGTGTTGACCAAAAAAATTACTTACCTGTGCAATTTAATATTTGGGATATTTCTTCCCAAGCTAGATTTTTCTTCTTGCTATCTTTATAAGACTTATGACATAGGTCATACAAAAATTCATATGATTGAATGGCTTCTATTAATAACCCCACATCAAAATCTTGGGACTGTGTTTGCTGGTATGGGAAAACATTCCCATCTTCATCTTGAACTTCTATAAAGTTTATTGATTATTATATTTTATAATAATATTATTTTTTGAAATAAAATACTTTTAAATAACTTTTATAGTTTTTATTATAAAGTTCTTACTGAGATGACATCTATGGAAAAGAGAGTTAAAATCTACAAACAGTCGCTTATATACTAAGAAGTAATACCAACCTAATATACCAATACCAAACTGACAACTTAAAGAAACTTAATGTTCCTAAATATAAAACAATTTAGAGAAATGGTGAATGCGCTAGAATTATAATTGTCTCTACACCTTACATCCCCCCTTACAAGTTTTTATTGAAAATAAAATACCCTCTGAAATTGAAAAAAAAAAATAAGTTTTATCACAATAAAGCCAAATAGAATTTTTTTTTTTAAGTTTTTTTTTTAGATAATAAAAAGAATTATTTAGTTTGATATATTGGGGTCAATTCTTTACATTTCAAAAAATTTGACGAAATTTGAAAAAATGTGACATAATCTGGCGCTTAAGATTTCTCGTTTAAAAGGCAATTTTTAAACTTAAAAACTTACCTACAAGGCAATTTCCCACTTTTTGTTGGATGCAGCATCACGATATAATTATTTTTTTTTAGCAAAAATACGTTAGTCGTTAGAAATTTTTAATTTAAAAATTGGAAATAAATTCACACCGTCACTAGAAATTGACATTTCAAATATCGCCAAATTTTTTCAGATTTGTAATTTCTATTCGTTTTCTTTATGAGGTCAGCTAAGTTTACTTTCCTTCTTTGTTTTTCACGGCAAAATTAACAAAGAGGCACTAAGTTCATGTCGTGGAAGGTGCGTGAAAGGCTCGCTACAGAATTTGCTCCACGGTGTTGCCACCGTTATATTTTTATCGGGTTTTTATGGAAAAGTCTAATAATGTCAAATATTGTCCCTAGAATTAGCCAGATATTCTGACTGAAATGGGACTTGGTCAGATTTTGTAAGTGGTGATTATTTTTGTACTTTTGCTATCAAACGACCAATTTTCGTCTAAAAGTTGTTATTGCTGGGTTTAAACATATAAAAATAAAAATAAAAGTTATTTAAGTTTTATCTGGAACTGGATGTGCGCATGTGCGACATCGCGTCACGTGACATTTGTTGTTGTTTTGATAGAGTATTTTTTTGTTTTTTCGTACCATTTTAAGCAATACACCTTTTAAAAGCGAATCCCCATCCATCGTCATAAATAAATCATCCAAGATCATCAAATAAAAATGGCCTAACAGTCCAATGAAAAAAACGGAAGTATTAAGACCGGACATTATCAAAAACGTCATTCATCAAAACAAGACAACAGCAAAATTAAAGTTTAGTATATCGTCTTTTATCAAAACCGGACAAAATCAAAAAGGACAAAATCATAAAAAGGGGTCTCCTATCTTTATATGTATACTGGTTCCGTCTCTCTTCTTCTCATACAAATCGGTCTCATGAAAGTTTGGCGGCAAATTGGTGTTAACCGAATCGAACCGACCCTGTTGGTCAATTAATTGCAAATGAATCCTAACCTAGGGTCCAACACCTGGCCTTTTTTAAAGATGACCCTTGCTTAATGAAAACGCGTTATGTGCTATAGCAATCCCTATGTAGAGACGGTGTTTTTATTAGGCATGGTAGTAAAAAAAATTGCAGTGAAGGACGCTTTAATTGCATAGTTATATCAAAACCGCTCTTCCACTGGCGTATATATGGGGGGGGCCCGCCCCCCCCCCCCCGAAGCTAAGATTTTTTTAGATATTTTCGACATATTTCATGAATAAAAACATAAAATAGCATAAAATACGCCCTCATGGGGCCTCGGGCCCCCCCCAAAACTGCCTCGGGCCCACCCCGAAACGTTTTTCTATATACGCCACTGCGCTCTTCTTTAGGTGAACGTCGAAAGCTAGGCCCGAGCCCTTTTTATGTTTTTGTCCTTTTTAATTTTGTCCGGTTTTGATAATTTAAAAGACTATACAGAACTTCGATTTTGCTCTTGCCTTGTTTTGCAGAATGAAGTTTTTGATAATGTCCGGTTATTAATAATTCCGTTTTTAACATAGAACTGTTATAACTTTGTTTATTTATGATCTTTAGACGATTTTTTATTTGTTTTTTATGATAAACTACGAGGGCTATAAAAAGCCAGTGATTTAATACAAAAATACTTTCACACTGTTTTTTGCAAAAAAAAGTATTAAAAAATAATTTTAATTTTTTTTTTTGGCTGAATAAACAGCAAAATGTTTTTATTCTAATTTTTATTTTTGTCTGTATAAACCCAGTATAAAATCATTAAAAAACAAGGAAATTAAGTGTTATTTCATGATACAAAAAATAATTTTAAATATCTTATTAGGTTCTACTATCCGGTCCGGAAATGTCTTAAGAATTGCTAATTGAGAACCTCCCCTGGACATGCTTAAAGAACATTCTTGGAATGTCGTAGGGGACCAGCGGCGTAGCGTGCCTGAAGGGGCGGGGGCGACAGCTAAAAAGGACGCCCCTCACAAAAAAAAAAGGTCATAATGTCGTTCGTTTCCTTTGCCGCCCTCTCAATTTGCCGTTGGCAGCCCTGGGGTACTTAATACAGCATAGGGCGCTTCGGCCACCCATGGGGCGTCAGTACCCTCGGGGCGGGGGAAGAAATGCGAATAATCCATATCTCAACTACTTATCACTACTAAATGTTTGATTATTTTTTATTCCTAAAAATTTCGGGGGGAGATTGATCCCCCTTAGGTACGACCTTGCACGTCACGTTGTAACAGTTTTTCGTAATCAAATTTTACCAGTGGCGTATATAAGGGGGGGGGGCCGGGCCCCCCCGAAGCTAAGATTTTTTTAGATATTTTCATATATTTTATGAATACAATAATGAAATAGCATAAAATACGACCTCATGAAGTCTCGCCCCCCCCCCCCCCTGAAACTGTCTCTGCCCCCCCCCCCCCCCCCGAACAAGGGCGGATCCAGAGGTGCTTCTCGGGGGGGGGGGACACTTTAGGTGACATTCTCTGTTGGTAAAAAACGGAATATATTTTTTCAGCAGCATTTTATTGAATTAGTCAGTGGTTGTAATTTCGATGATAATAACAATAGACACTTTCATGCGCCGCGCCACAGGTAAAAATTTTGAATTTTTATTATCAAAAACATTACTTTTTACTCATTTTTTGTATATTCAAAAAATTCTCGGGGGGGGCAAGTGCCCCTAGTGCCCCCCCCCCCCCCCTGGATCCGCCACTGCCCCCGAAACTTTTTTCTATATACGCCACTGAATTTTACCAACATAATTAAAAATTAATAAACAAACTCTGCTACTTTCTCTTGGGAACAATCAATTGGCAACAGCGGCAGCATTTGGCCTTCGAATCTGTAACTGACAGTTGACAAATGTGCCGGGCCCAGATGCTTTAAAATCGAGGCTAAAGGAAGCCCTACACGAGTACAGACGTATCATTTCTAAGTTGAAGAACCTACAGACTGGGTGAATAATATTGTCATTGTCGAAAAGCGGTCTAGGACAACTGGGCGTCGAGCCAACTCGGCGGCGCCAACTGGGCGCCGGGCCAACTCAGCGCTGGACTAAAAAAACTTTTTTCGATAAAATGTGCAGATGAAGAACAAAATAGATATATTATTTATACAAAAATATCTTTAAAAAATCCTTTACGCAATTTTCTTGAAATTTGGTTTTGTTAAAGTTAAATCCATTAAGTCGAGTGCTGAAATTTGGTAGGTGTAGTGTTTGGTAACCTGGTAACCTAGCAAACATGGATTACAAAAAAAGTACTTTTTAAGTACTGGCTTTCGCTGCACGCCATAACGGCAAAGTACTAAGTAGGAAGTACTTAATTTGTATTGATTTGGAACAACGGCCGGCATTCTTAAGCTTGACATTCTTCAGTGTACCTGTAAAATGTTGACTAGTGTTTGCCATCTAGCGGCCAGGCCAGCAAACACGTTTTTTTGTAAATACTTTATTTTCACAGTAAAATATTTAGTTTTTTTGTACTAAAATAAAGTGCTTTAAAAGCAACCATTTAAAAATGCTTTTGAAATGTTTTTTCACTGTTATATTAATTTTGCAGCAAAACTTTTAAGCTTTTATTAAAAAATTAAATGTACTTTAAGAGTACCTTCTTCAAAATATTATTAAAATATTTTTTGTATTTTATTTTCACCGTAAAATATTTAGTTTTTTTGTACTAAAATAAAGTGCTCTAAAAGCAACTGCTAAAATATACTTTGAAAATGCTTTTTTGCCATTAACCCTGGCTGCACTTGGTATTTTTCATAAATAAACTATTACTTTTCGTTGTACTAAAAATAAAGTACTAACATGTTGCATTTTTTGCACTTTTAAATAATATGCAAATTACACAATACAAAAATAATAAAAATAATGCACATCGTTGCCGATGCCAGCAGTTAAAGTCAAGTACCAGCAGGTCAATGTTTGCTGGGAACACTTTAATTTAAGTTTTTTATTACAACAATGGCGGATCCAAAATGGCGGATTTCTTTATTTTTAAACCGATTTGTCTCAAACTTAAAAGTTTGCAGTGCCTGAGATCACTTAAAACAGTTTTATCCTCAAATTTAAAAAATTCAAAATGGCGAATCCAAAATGGCGGATTTTCTTATTTACTGACCGATTTGTTTGAAACTTCAAATATTACATTGCTTGAGGTCATTTAACACATATTTTTACTCAAACTTAAAAAAATCAGAATCGCCGATCCAAAATGGCGTACTTTCTTATATATGAACCGATGTGTATCAAATTTAGAAATTGGCAGTGTTTCAAGTAGCTGATTATAATTTTTGACCTAAACTTTAAAAAAATTCAAAATGACGAATCAAAAATAGCGGATTTTCTTATTTACCAACCAATTTGTCTCAAACTTCAAATATTACATTGCTTAAGGTCATTTAATACAATTATTTATTCAAACTTACAAAAATCAAAATGCCGAATCCAAAATGATGGGTTTTCTTGATTTGTCTCAAACTTGAAATATTACATTGCTTGAGGTCATTTAACAAAATTTTTTACTTAAACTTACTTATGAACCGATATGTATCAAATATGGAAATTGGTGTTTTAAGTCGCTGATTATGATTTTGACTTAAACTTATAAATAATTCAAAATGGCGAATTTCGATAATTGATACACGTCGATTCATAAATTCATTCATAAAAGTTGATAATTTTTTTAAGTTTGAGTAAAAAATTTTGTTAAATGACCTCAAGCAATGTAATATTTGAGGTTTGAGACAAATCGGTTAGTAAATAAGAAAATCCGCCATTTTGAATTTTTTATAAGTTTAGGTCAAAAATTATAATCAGCTTTTTGAAACACCGCCAATTTCTATATTTGATACACATCGGTTCATAAATAAGAAAGTCCGCCATTTTGGATCCGCCATTTTGATAAAATCGCTGATATTAAAAAATCACAGTAACAAATATTATTATTATTATTTATTATTATTATTATTTATTATTATTATTATTACAATTTAATTATGTGCAGAGGAATATATCCTATTATAGCACAAAATGAAAAATGATTACAACAGCATCGTAAAATAAAATAACAGATTCTTAAGCTCAAAAATAAAATAAAAATACAACCAAAATAAACAATTTTTTAAATTCTTAACAAAATAATATTAAATTAACTAAATTAAAACCGATAAGTTTTTATGTTGAATTTGTATTTAAATATGAGTCCAATTTTTTTTTGAAAATTGCTAAGTTGCGCGCGTTCACTACATCGGCAGGCAAGCTGTTCCATTCTTCAAAGTATCGGTTGCTGACAAAGTGTAGTCTATGACTTGTTCGAAATTGCTCTTTGCGTATTTTATATGGGTGGCCCCGGAGTCTTTGATCCTCATTAAGAGTGACAAGAGGTGATGGCGAGGGGAATTGGTTATGCGTCATTCTGTACATTTGAATTAAGTCGCCTCGCATGCGGCGCACAGATAATGGTTGCAATTTAAGTCTAGAAAGCCTTTCTTCGTATGGTAAATGACGAATATCAGGTGACCATCTTGTCGCTTTTCTTTGGACTTTTTCTAAAATGTTTTGGTCGCCAATTAACCAGGGGTTCCAGACAGGTGCTGCGAATTCTAGAATTGGCCGAATATACGTAGTGTACAGCTTGGCGGCGAACTCTGGTTTAGGCTTTAAAAAAGTTTTTTGTGCGATATATAATGCGCTATTGGCTTTTTTAACTGATTCGTTAACGTGCTGGGACCAGGATAAATCGTCGGTTACTGTGACACCGAGATCTTTTTGGGCAGTGACGCTTTGAAGCTGTAGTCCGTTGATATGGTAATGACGACAAGGATTGTTGCGACCAATGTGAACAACTACGCATTTTTCAATATTTAGGGGTAATAGCCATTCTGTACACCATAAATGAATTCTATTTAGGTCGTTTTGAATGTGATTACTTCCACTTAACGGATTTTCAAATAGCTTTTTATCATCTGCATACGCACTTGCATGACTTTCTAACGACAGAAGTAGGTCTGCAGTGTAGATTAAAAATAATATGGGGCCGAGCACTGACCCCTGGGGGACGGATGACGGCACTTGTGTAGAATTTGAGAAGGAATCCGCAACGCGAACACGAAAGGTTCTATTACTTAAAAATGCTTCTATCCACATGAGTAGTTTCCCGCGTACCCCGACTTTTTTTAGTTTTAAGAGTAGTCTCTTGTGCGGAACTTTGTCAAACGCTTTACTAAAGTCCAAATATACAATGTCCAGGGGGTTACCCGCGTCTAAGGTAAGCGTCCATTCATTAAGAGATGTGATTAAGTTCGAAATTACGGATCTACCTGGCAGAAAACCATGTTGTGAAGTCGGGATTATATTGCTTAGAAGCAAAAATGGCAACATTGCATTAACAATCAACCTCTCAAGGACTTTGCATATTATGCATACTAAGCTTATGGGCCTGTAATTACAGCAATCTAATTTGTCGCCTTTTTTAAATATGGGAGTGATATTTGCGGTCAACCATTCATCTGGGAGCGATGCTGTGTCAAGTGACATTCTCAGAATGTGATATATAGGTCCACTCAGCTCTACAGCGCATTCTTTGAGAACTTTTGAATTTATTCCGTCAGGCCCGGGAGCAGAGTTACTTTTCAGGCTGGTCAATATACTTTGAACATCAAGTTGAGTGAATTCAACGTTGGTTATGTCCGCCGGGTTATTCTTGCCTGTATAGTCGGGTAGCTGACCTAGAGGTTCATGTGAGTAAACCGTGGCAAAATATTTCGCAAATGTTTCTGCTGCTTCCATGTTGTCATTACATATTTGATCTTGGCTATTTCGTATTGTTGGTGTTGAGACCTTGCTTGACAGGTGTTGTCTAACGTATGAGTAGTAAGACTTGGGTTTCTGAAGTAAGGTCGTTTCAAAATTAGTTTTTGCTTTTCCAATGTCGCTTGAGAGCTGGTTTGAAAACGTTCTATGGATCTGATAGTCCCTTTGAAATTTTGTTTGTTTATATGTTTTCCAGAGTCGCTGTTTGTGTTTGACTTTTTCTATTAAATTATGATTTAGCCATGGTTTGGCAGGGTTTGTATTAACGGGTATTAACCTAGAATTGTTTTTTATACATTGTTCTAGTGTTGTTTTAAATATTGTCCACATTTGATTTATGGTGTTGGTATTAAGTACGTCAGACCAATCTTTGCTGTGTAGCTCTTGTTTTAATTGTTGGAAGTCTATTTTGTTATAAGTTTTTACGGTACTAGAGCTTTTATAGTTAATAACCTGCAAATTGCTTGTAATAACGCTGTGGTCAGATTTTCCAATGGGTGCGTTCACAGATATAGTGGTAAGTAGGTTTGGGTCTGGGGTTATTATAAGATCTAATGTTGATGAAATTTGGTTTTGCCTAAATCGTGTTGGTTGATCTATTAGTTGAATAAGGTTGCAGTCCGAGAGTAGTTCGAGAAAAATGTGTTCGATTGAGTTTGGAGGAAGGTGGTTACCCGTTAAAGGCCACTGGATTTTTGGAAAATTAAAGTCCCCAGCTATCACTAGATTCTGCACTTTGTTAGTTAAATTTGAGATTGCATTAAAAAGAAGATTGTTAGAGTTTGTGTCACTGCTACCGGGTCTATATAAGCATAATAAAGTAAATGAAAAATTCCTGCACGTTAAATCTAAACATAAAGTGTCTACGGCACCTGTACTACCAATGTCAACTTTGGTAATTTTGAATGAATTACTCACAGTTTCAGAAATGTACATGCATACCCCACCACCTGTTCTGTCTGTTCGATCTGCGCGGTAAAGAATATATCCACGCAGGCTCACTACGCTATCCGGTAGAGATGTATTTAACCAGGTCTCTGTGATAAGTAGTATCAGAGGATTGAATGTCCTAACCATAACATATTGACTCGTTTAAGCAGTTTCACTGTATATGAAATCCTTGAGAAGTATTTAATCGATAAACCTCTGGCCGCGTACATTGTTTTTGTTTTTTTTTTTTTATTATAGATGGCAGCAGTTGGCTTTTTTCTCAGCCCCAAGTGAGCCCCTAAGGGTAGGCAGCACAATTAACATGCTTCCCCATTTATTTGATATTACAAAATAAAGCAATGAACAAAAAGTGTCATTGCGTCTTTTTCTTTAGTATATAGAAGGAGAGAGTAACTTGACTTCAAGGGTTAGATCAGTAAGTTGATCACCCAACAGCCATTTTCTTAGCAGAATGGAGTCAGATTTTGTGAATTTGGTGAGGTTGAAATATATTTTTAAAAATATGTTTTATTTTGTGGATATTTTTAGACTTTTTTGTGAAGAATTAAAGTGGTTACAGCTTGGGCATTCTTGGAATTCATTTATCCAAAAGAAACATGCAGGTTAGTGGATTAAAAGCAGGATTAGTTTTAGGCGCTAGTAATTTCTGTACCTAATGCGTAATTTCGGTAATCTTTTAATAAAAAGGTGAACATTAAATACCGTTTCAAAGGATTAGGAAGCATTCTGTTCAAACAGAAGGTAAATATTTTTGCAAACCATAATTAGGTAGTTTATAGGTATAATTAAGAAAAATGGGTAAATATATAAAATAGGGGAGACTAGGGATAGTTCATGCATTTTTTAAAAATATTTTTGAATAAAAATATAGATGACATTTTTTAATATTTTTTTTGCATTATAATATATAGCTAAATATTTTTGAATAAAAATATAGATGACATTTTTTAATATTTTTTTGCATTATAATATATAGCTTAATATGTAATGATTTTGAATGATTTTAGTGTGACAGTTTGCTAATTAATGTATCAATGATCCCTATATCTGTACCCCAGAGCCAGACTATGTTTGACTTTTTTTGGTTTGAACAACCTTAATACAGACTTAACATTGTTTGCCTAACGATGTCTATGGACTTAATATTTGTTCATATCGAGGTTTATAATTAGCAAATAAAAATACATGAAAAAATAAGTATTAAGGTTGTTCAAACCAAAAAAAGGCAAAAAGGGATTTAACATGCAATAATAATATATGATATATTAGGAATATTTGATACAAGTTGCATAATACATGAATAAAGAAAAAATATTTATTTGTGTTTCAGTGAATTCTCTAAAATATGAATCTTTAATAATCCCTCAAATAATAAGCAGCCAAATGCAAGTAATTCTCACCAAAATAGGTACCAATGATAGTAGTAGTATTTAAATTTTGCCAGATTTTAATACAAAACAATTTTCCCTGAACTGCTGGTTTAGTGGTGCCCTAAGGGAGATCCATATAAAATATCCATACAATATTTGATATTAATAAAAATATATCTACAAAGGTGTGCTGTTTTTAATTATTGTAATGTTTATTTTTTTTCAGAATTGAAAAAGCGTTGACGATCCTCTATTCTTAGTTCAGTAAATTTGACTAGAGAGAAACAGCTGACACCAAAAGCCAAAAAGCTTTATCGAAGAGTGGTAACTGACAGTAAAAAATTAGCCAACCAGAGCAGGACAATCATTTCGAAAACGTCTAGAGATAGCTGACAATTTTTCCAGTCACTATAAACATATAATTAAAAGGGTAAATAATCAAACCTTATTTTGTTATCGTTACCGAACTGGCAAGATTTTTATAATACACGTATCCTACCCTCAGAACAAAAGTGACACATCTCAAAATTCTAATTTTAGGATTTTTACTTTTTGCGGTTTGTCAATCACTATCGATACATTGTCAAAAAGTCACAATTCAAATTACAAATAATAAAATAATATATTTAAAGTTTTAAGTTACCACAGCTTCTTATGGTAACCGCAAAAGTTTTTTGCAATTTTCCAACATTTTAATTTTTTGAGCTTTTTGAGGGTGTGATATATGCGTAAAAATATTTAACTATTGTAACAAATACTCTTACTAATTAATAAGTGTCATTGAGATTTATGTATATTTTGTAAATTGTATTAATAAATTTTTTTTTACCAAGTTTCAATCCTTTTTGTATTCCTTTTATTTAAAAAGTTAAGTAAGTTTAAATAAAAGGATTAATTAGTCACTTATTTCCTTTATGAGACATTGACAACTTTTACAGTTCAGTTGCAGTGGTTGCTTTTGGAAACAATGATGAAAACCATAATTTATTATCAATAAATAGTCTGACACAATGAAATTAGTAAAAGTTGTCAAAAACACCATAAAGGAAAATCAGACTATAAAAAGGACCAAGAAACAGGCAAAATTAAAGTTCTTTGATTTTTTAAATCTTTAATTTTGTCTTTAAGTACTCTGTAAGAAAGTCGCAACTGTTATTAGCATATATTATCCAAATTGGTTATGCTAATTTACAACTGCAACCTTCTTGCTTAGTATGGAAATCTTGGCCCTTTTTGTAAAAACCTAAGTATTGATTCCAAAAAACAAATCAGTATTTTGTTAAGAGCGCCATCTATGTCAAACCTAAGAACTAATCAAAATGTTTGGCCGCACAGTTTAAGGTGCCTGTAATACTTCTCAGAGCTTAGCACGGGAGAAAGTCTTCTGGTCTGCAAAGCGGACCGAACCGTGGTCTTCTGTGGTCCTAACATACGCCGAAAGTTCATAAAACTTAGCAGGCAGCGAACAGAGGTTTGTATACATAAGAGGGATGTCAATTATATTTAGTTTTTTGGAAGTTCGTTTTGTTTAATGATGGTAGGTACATTTTTTATGTACTTAATGGTCAACGATGATTCGCCGGCATTTTTTCGATTTTCTAGTTCTTTTCGCTGATCATCTAGAAACTTTCTCTGTGCTGGTGTTTGATCATCATAGATTTTTATATCTTTGTAAGTCGATGTAAGAAGTTTGTTTTTATTTCGCAGGGTGGCTTTGACGATGTTTGGGTTTCCTAGGCAAACTTTTAAAGGTCGAATTTTGATGTTACTGTTATCGTTATTTTGCATTCCTAATCTTATTACAGAAAAAGAGTCTACAGTAGTGTTAGTTGTTATTTGGATAATATTTTTTACTCGCGTTATATCATCATCTGCGGTTGTTTCGGGAAGCTTTGCGATAATAAAGTTTCCAGAGCGTTGAAGACGATCATTAACCTCTGTTATTAACGTTTCTTTATCATAAGTAGAAGTTTCTTGTTTGGTGAGACATTGAGATTCAAGTGCAGTGATGCGTTCATCGAGTGCTGTAATGTGTCCATCCAATACGGTCATACGCTCATTAAAAGAGGTTGTAAGCGCGTCCACTTTTCTCTCAATAGTATCAAATTGTTTTTCACGTACATCTAGTTTTTTCAAGAGTTCATCGATTTTGGTTTCACGCTCATTACACTTAGTGCAATAGACCTTTACATTTCTAAGTTTACCTCTTGTTACTGTGCTGATAAGCTCCTTTGGCATCCCAATGCAGTTAAGATGAATATTTGAATCGCAGCTGCTACATTTTGATGATGGCGTTTTTTCAGTAATCGCACTATCGCATTCTTTACACCACGCCATTTTTGATTAACCCTCGTATCGGTCCACAGCAAGAATGCGTTCACAATCCACGAAAGTTGACCGATCAATTCAAGGAGGTTAGGAAAGTTTGGCCGCTCGTTAATAAGGTTGCGCAACAGCTAATCAAAAACCGTTCACACGATTAGATTCTTGGATTCAAACTTAACAGTTTTCTGTCAAATTATGATTAAATTTTCGAATTTTTTACACTTAAAATTGAGATTTACTAGAGAGCAAATTAAAACGTGTTTATACTACGACGCTATCGAAGTTCTCGTGATAGTGTGATTGGAAAATCACGATATCGCTCATCTCTAGAACTTAGACATAAGCTGCCACCAGTGCAAAATAAGCATGAAAATCAAAAGTTAAGTTGCTCAAAGTGCACAAAAAATTGACTTAAATCGTAGATCCGTAAATAATCGCGAAAATGAAAATATTGTGCGATAATAACTTACCGAATAATGATTCTTATACAACACCATCGATACGCGTTGTTAGCCAACTCTTAAGATTTTAGGATGAATTAGTTAATTTTAAGTTTGTTTTTATATTATATTATTAACAAAGGAGGTGTACATAAAGTATATAGTGTATGTAATCTAATGTAATCCAAACAAAGATCTCTATATATCAATAACATATAATTCAATTCGCTCATTCTGCGTACAAGGCCACGTCGCGGGGTGGCGTTAATTCCTTCGGTCAATTTTTTATTCGCTTAGTTTAGACGGTTGCCGCTGGGTGGCGCTAGCAGAGACGGAACAGATAGGAATTACCAAGGCGTCTAAAATTTTTACAGGCATGATTAATTTTCTTATAAATAAAACTTTTTATGAATTTTTTTTAAAACTTTCGTTAAAACGCCTTTTAGGAAAAAAATATAGCATTTATTAATAGCATAAAATTTTCTTTTCAATGATGTAAAACTAAAGGGTTTAATTTACAATAAATGGTACAGTGGCATGTATAAATGAAGATTATTTACAAAAATCGTAAAAAATAATTATAAGTTTCGATGTAACTAATTATCTTTATCTATATGAAACATTAGGGACCTATTGCAATAGTGCCAGGCACAAATTGTGCCGGGCACTATATTGACACTTTCGCATTATAAGAACAGCTGTCTTCTTTCAAAATTAGGTCATTGTGTATTATAAGAGCCGGAATTATTAGTGACGCCACTATTAATGGAAAATAAACGACTGGATTTCTAAATTCGACTTTGGTATGTCAATTTTGAAAGATCAACTGTCAGTTTTTAATGCGAAACTGTCAATATAGTGCCCGGCACAATTTGTGCCTGGCTTTATTGCAATAGGTCCCTATTAGCATCAAGTCAGAATAGATACACTGGTGCAGCGGCGGCTCGTGCCGCAGGCGAGGTGAAGCGCCACATTATAAACACCGGTACAAACGTTATTCTTTTTAAAACTCTTTGCGTCCTAGAACTATTGGAGCATGGTACGACCGTTGAAAGAGAAAAACGACAATATAAATAAAACTTTTTGCCCATAAATATGTTTCTGATTTCTCTTTCAACTGAGGACGAGGACGCAATAAATTTTCTTCAGAGATAATACCTGTATAATAATATGTTTGTAATGTACCGCTTCACCTCGCCTGCGGCACGAGCCGCAGCTGCACTGGTGGTCGCAGTGGAAGGGCTGCAAGACCCACTCACATATGAATCATCAATTATCTTTACATAATTAATCTGTGCATTATTTAAAAGAAAATTTTATTTTCGAAAAGAGTACAAGAGTACTTAATTTTTAAGAAAATTAGTAGCAATTTTACGTCTTGAGAAAGACGGGTTTAGTTTTATACTTTTTTATTTTCTTTTAAAATAAAAGTGAAGGTTTTAATTTTTTGCTTTTTATTTCAAAATTATATATAACCTGATTTTCTCAAAACAGAGAATTTCTACATGCGACAATCTTTTTAGCGACGGCAGAATATTTTTTTTGAAAATGAAGTTCTCTAGGCAAAAACAATTTCTGCCACTATTTAGAAAATAAAATTTTCTTCTTAGGAACGGCAGTATGTATTATAAATAATACTGATTTTTGGCGATTTTTACAAATTGTCTCCAGTTATGTTCGTCGTTATACCTAAAAGGGCGGAAGACCACCCAGGAAAAAGTGGCCAAAGAATAAAACTTATAGAAGATAACGCTTTCTTTCCAAAAATGTAACTCACAAAAATCGGTTTTTCTTTAGAAGACCACGCGGAAGATCATCGACCTATTTTTATGAAAGAAAATGTAATTTTCTATAAGCTTTATTCGTTATGAATTTCTTACTTTGACCACTTTTGTCCCCCTCTCCACCCTAGATGTAGGCTGTAGTTGGCAATGTGGCAAACAAGTAAAACATTAAACTACATTACAATAGCAACAAAAATATATCTATCTGTCAGGAAATCCCATATAGGGGGAAGGTATAACTTATGACGACCTTCGGTCTAATCATTTAAAAGAAAATTTTATTGTCTATCACGTAGTATAATTAAAATTTATACACCTTTAGAAATAATTATAAATGATTTTTATTGCTAAAAAAGAAATTTGGTCTTCCTAATAAAGTGTAATATCAGTGTTTTCTTGCAGCACTTAGTTTTTATGACAATTGCAAAATTTTAAAATTAAAAAGATTGATTGAAAGAACTTTTTTGTTGAAAATTCAATGAAAATGTAAAAAATCAATAGATTTTTCGAGGATTTCTGTAAATCGCCCACATTGATGGATGTCACTGGCTCATTGAGAGTGAAATTGTCTCTATTTGATTATCAATTGTTGGAACACAAAGTTAATTTTCCTAATAAATTATTAAATACATTTCAAAAAATTGTAAAAAACAAAAAATATTTGTAGTGATTTTTAAAAAAGTTCTTAGTTTACGGACGCCAATGAAGTATTACCCACAATCTGCACTGAGAGATATATGATTTAAATCAATATATTACTTAATCGCGATTAAGTGACTAATCCAAGAAATGTGCTTACGGTGCATCTAGGGTTTAGTGTCCAACAAAATTAGTTAAATTTAAAAATGTTAGTTGGTTTGTGTTGAATAAAATGTGCAAACAATCGTTTTGAAGATGTTGAAGGGTTCGTATCTTTGTAACAGTATAGTACCTAGGTAGCTTCAATTTATCTTGTTTGTTGACTCTCTAAGGGCCGGTTTCTCAATAGAGGGTTAGCCCTGACCCGTGGGTTAAAAAAAGAGTTGGCTGACATATTTACCACATGCCAAAAAAATACAGCTATTAAAGATAATCCACGGGTCAGGGGTTATCCTCTATTGAGAAACCGGCCCCTAATGTTCTCTGCATATTTCGTCAAAAATAAGTTTTTTCTTGTCTTGGTTTTACATTTTAAAAATCTATATTTTTAAAAAAATTTTATTGTTATTATTATATTATTCAAATCAAACCTCTTGTCGTTTGTGGCCTTGTTTCGCAGGTGGACGGATTATCAATTATCATAATAGGGCGAATAGTGTTTATAATTTTAATAGATTATTATTTTTCAAGCAAATTAATGAGATTCACGCATGTCGCCGTAAGTTGTTTTGTCTTAAATCAGATTAAAATTATGCCAATGCCTTATTTGAATTCTACATTGCATTGTATCGTATTTATCCTTAGAAAATTGATGCAATGTTGTCAAGATTTAAGGTTAAAATCTGGCATGTCAAATTGTGTCAGATTTTTTCAAATTGTGAAGAATCGCCCCCATTAAAGCAAATAAAGTATTTGAAGAAAATCAAACCTGACTTAAATCTACAAAACAATAATTTAAATTCAAAAATAAATCTAAAATACATGGTAATATGCTATAAAAAAAATTACTACCCAATAAATAAACAATCTCAGTTGCAAATCATATTCAAAATTAAAAAAAATATTAGCTAAATAAAATAATTAATTAAAGAATCGGTATAATTAATTAAATTAAATAACCATTAACACTTAAAAATAAATAAATTTCAATTCAAGAAGAAAAATATGGGTGTACATAGCTATATGTAGGTATAAACTTAAAACTAAAAAAAATCATTTCAGTCAATATAAAATTAAAAAAAAAAATCTCTATAAATACATAATATTAAATTACCAACAAGATAAATATTTCAAAAATAAAAACAAAAATAGCAATTTGAAGCATATTACTTTTCGGTTTTTTAATTTTAAAATAAATAAACAATTCGAAAAAAAATGCTATAAATATTTACAGGTTTTAGACAAAACAAAAACATTAAAGCAGGTTAAAAATAGAATGCATTTATAAATAAAATATACAGCAAACAAATAGTATAAAAAAAATTAGGTTTCCTTTTTTACTGTACTTTTAAAAAAATAAGGATCTCTTACAAATGTGTCTTTCTTTAAAATACTTGGTTTTGTTAAATTTTTATTTTCTAAAATTAAATGTTGTCTTGTTCGTCTAAACAAGTTGCCAAAATTGTCCTTAACTAAAAATGATCTTGGTTCATTACATTTTTCAACAATAATACCATTTTCCCACTGATCTCTATTTTTAAACATGACTTTATCATCAACCTTCCCACCTGCCAAGTTTTTTGTTGTTCGATCATAATAAAATTTCTGTTTTTTGCGTCTTTTAATTTTATTTTGCCTTAATTTTTTGTTATCTAAGAGCATAGGTTTGAGCATAGAATCCACAATAGGTAAATCGTCTTTTAAACGTCGATTAAATAACATTTGAGCTGGCGAAAAACCCAGATTAGGAATTGGAGTGTTTCTATGATTTAATAGATAAAAATCTAAATTTTCTTAACTGCCCTTATTTTCATAAAAGCATTTTTTTTACATATTTTTGCAAATATTGACACCTTTCTCAGCCATGCCATTACTTCTCGCATAATTTGGGCTAGAAGTAATCAATTTAATATTATGTTCATTTAAAAATTGTTTAAAAATTAAAGAGCTAAATGGATTATTGTCTGAAATAATGATACATGGAAAGCCATGAACTGAAAAAATTGGTTTTAAAACTTTTATGCATTCTTCTGCAGTTTTACTTTTTAATCTTTTTAATTCAATCAAATAATCAAAATTTGAAAAATAATCAACAACCCCCAAAAAACATAAGCCTTTGAATTCTAAAATATCCATACCAATTTTTTCCCATGGTCTTTTAGGCATTTCATGTTGTTTTAAGGGTTGTTTTGTCGAAATCTTAGACAAATTTCACAGTTAGTAACAAATTGTACTATTTCATCACTAATGTTTGGCCAAAAAATAGATTCTCGCGCCTTTGTTCGACATTTGTTAATTCCTAAATGCCCTTCATGTAGTTTTTTTAACATAGACATTCTAAGGCTTAAAAGAATCAACAATCTGTCACCATAAAAAATTAAATTATTTTCAATAGATAATTCGTCTCTAATTTGATGAAACTTTTGTTGTTCAGTGGACAAATTTTTTATGTTTTTTGGCCAACCTTGCGATAAATATACCGTTAATAAAGACAAATTTTTATCGTTTTTTGTTTCCAATAAAAATTCGAATTTTTTGTGGTCACTCATAGGAATATTTTTATCAATATTATGTACGACAAAATTGTTTTTCGGATCGTCTTTTACAGAGTGTTTCAAAAAAGATCGAGATAAAAAGTCAGCAATAAACATTTGTTTTCCAGGCAAATAGTTAACTGTTAATTCATATTTCATTAATCTTAGCAGCAATCTTTGCAATCTACTAGAAACTTTATTTATATCTTTTTTAAAAATACTGACAAGAGGTTTGTGATCAGTATAAACTAGCACATTTTGCTTGCCATAAATATAAAAATTAAATCTTTCTGCTGCAAATAAAATTGCTCCCAACTCTCTCTCGATACAAGCCCATCTTTTTTCTGTATCAGTTAAAGCTCTACTTGCAAAAGCTATAGGTTGTCCCTTTTGCAATAAACAAGCCCCAACGCCCTCTTGACTAGAATCACATTGTATCACAAGAGGTTCATTTATGTCATAATGTGTTAGACAAGGAGGTGAAGTTAACATTTGTTTTAATGTGTCAACCCTTTCTGAATGTATTTTTTCCCAGTTCCAAGGAACATTAGAACAAGTTATATTTCTTAATGGTGCTGTTATCTGAGAGAGGTTTGGTAGAAATTTTGCTAAATATTTTAAAAGACCCAAAAATCTTAAAAGTTCTTTTTTATTTTTAGGATAGTCTAGTTCTAAAATGGAATCTATTCTATTTTTATCTATTTCTATGCCTTTTTCTGAAACTTTAAAGCCTAAAATTTTTACCTCTGTCTTTTTATACTGAAATGTGTCTTTATTAAAGATTATGTTATTTTTTAGTGCGGTTTTTAAAACTTCATTTAAAATCATATCATGTTCGATCTCTGTAGTTCCTGATATGATTAAATCATCTATGTAGACTTTATTGCCAATTATTCCCCCAAAAATGCTAGTATTTTTCATTTGAAAAACTTCAGCTGCTGTGTTAATTCCGAAAGGTAACTTTAAAAACCTATATCTGCCCAAAGTTGTTAATTTTTAAGAATTTTCATCTAACTTTATTTGGTAAAATGAGTCTTTCAGGTCTAAAATTGAAAAATATTTTTTATTTGATAAATCACACAAAATTTCATCCGCTGATGGAATCATATAATGCGCCCTTCTAATATAAGGGTTTAATTTCGAAGGGTCTAAACAAATTCTTAATTTTTTATTAGGTTTTTCAGTCACAACAATATTATTAACCCAGTCAGTTGGTTCAGTTAGTTTACAAATTACCCCCTCTGATTCCAACTTTTTAAAAATTTTTTCAAACTCGTGCATCAAGGCTTTTGGAATTCTCCTCGCTGGAAAAACACATGGTATAGCATCATCTTTCAAAGAAAATTTATAAGGTTCCCCTGGAAATGTTCCTAGTCCCTTAAAAACAGGTTTAAATTTTTGCAAAATTTCATTTTTTGAAGAAAATTTTATAAGTTCTCCCTGTAAATTTAAATTATTAATCGTTTTAATTAAATTTAATTTCAAACATGTCTCCAATCCTAGAATAGGTTTACCCTCAGCCCTTACAATCAAAAATTTTATTTAGTGTTTCTCACCACGTATTATACAATTTAGCTTTGTAGATCCTATGACGTCAATCCTGGCTCCTCCATAGGCAGTTAGGCTGACGTTGCTTGGGTTGAGCTGTTTCTGGGGTGCTACTTTCTGTAGAACCTTGGCAGGCAGGACGTTGCATTGTGCTCCAGTGTCTACCTTTAAAAAAATGTCAATATTATTTATGGAAATATTTTCTAAAAGTTCATTTTTATTTATTGGCTCCCTGTGTATTTTACTTTCAGAGCATATAGATTGCACCTGCAAACAATCTATAAAAAAATCATCATCTGAGGTATTCGAACATGAAGATAAATCTAAATTGTTTAGTTTTTTTTATGATTAAATTTTTTTGCATGTGTTTGACTTTTTTTATTCTTATCAATGTATTTATTTTGCGAACAGCAGGATTCAAAGTGGTTGGCTTTTTTACAAAAACTACAAAATTTCCCAAAAGCTGGACACTGTCTATAACTGTGTCTAGTTTGACATTTGCCACAAAATCTTATTTGACTTTTATTTTGAAAATTGTTAGAAAAATTGGTATTGTTAAAATTTTTAGACCCACTATTTTTAGAAAAATTATTTTTTAAAGTTTTTTTATTAGAATTAGAAAAATTACTCATCTGTTTATTCCGATGTGCTCCAACAATATCCACAGAACTTGTGGAAGGCTGATTTTTCTCCATATCTTCCATCTGCTTCTTGTCTTGGTCATAAATCTTGCATTTAGCTTCCAACTTTTCCAAAGTTAGTTTATCAGTTTGGAAAAGTTGCTCTCTAAGGGATTGGTGTTGCATCCCCATTATAACCATGTCTCGTACCATATCATCGCTATCGGGATACTCACAGGATGAGACCAATGTTTTTAGCTCTGTGATGTAGGAGCTGATGGATTGGTCTATTTTTTGCTTGCATGTGAGAAATCTGTATCTTTCATATACCACATTTTTCTTGGGCTCACAATAATTGGTGAATTTCTTTCTTACGTCATCCAATTTAGCTTTATCTAGCTTTATATTCAGCGTGTTAAATATCTCCACGCCATCATCTCCGATCAAATTGAGAAATATTGCCACTTTGACTGCTTCTACTGCTTCGTTTTTTTTCCATTGCTATTAAATATAGCTCGAATTTTTGCCACCATTTCGACCAATTCTTAGCCACATTGCCGGTGACAAAATTCATTGCAGGTGGTGCTCTTAAAAAATCCATGATCATCCACTATTCTAGTGCACTTTTCTTAATTTTTATTCGTGAGTTTTACACCTGACACCATATAAAGTTTATTGATTATTATATTTTATAATAATATTATTTTTTGAAATAAAATACTTTTAAATAACTTTTATAGTTTTTATTATAAACTTCTTACTCAGATGACATCTATGGAAAAGAGAGTTAAAATCTACAAACAGTCGCTTATATACTAAGAAGTAATACCAACCTAATATACCAATACCAAACTGACAACTTAAAGAAACTTAATGTTCCTAAATATAAAACAATTTAGAGAAATGGTGAATGCGCTAGAATAATAATTGTCTCTACACCTTACACTTCAACTACAAATGAATAAATATGTACATACATAGAAAGTTTCCCGCCTGGATATGCAGATACTATTAATAATAAGTGGATATGCAGATACTGGGAGTTCATATAATTCTTTTTTAGAATAATTGCTAGACATTCTCCCAACTGATTTGAGGCCACCTGTCTCTTTTCTCACTGTCCGTTTTTTTCATCCGTCTTCTTTTTTTAATAAACCAAAGATCACAAAACAACTAAAATAAACAACCACTAAAAACCAGCATAGAAGACTAAAAAACAGGTTTAACAGAATATTGATTTTATGAAACAGTTTGTTTGTTTTTGAATCCTATTGGTCAAATATGACGCTAGGTACCCCCTCCGTTTTTGCTACGAGCGACCGACGACAAAAGAGACTTTGTTCATCTTCAACGATGTGCGACGGTCAGTAACGATGTTCGGCAATGGAAATTGGGTTCGGCAATGGAAATTGGGTACTTGCATTGGTTTAACTTTTTCACAGTAACCACAGCTACAACGATCGACGAAGCGAAACGATGAGTTTATAAATTCACAGTAACTGTAGCCCAACTTTAACGAAAGGCAACTTATAATCTGGGGTAATGGCCAACTGATAAGCCATGCGCCTCAAATCTCTCATAGTGAGCCTGTAAAATTTGGCCTCCATTTGCAAAATGTAATCAACCAGTTGCTTCTCTAGCTTTTCTCCCAAAACACACTTTCTTCCAAGTTTGGTTGCTGTGGCTTCATCTGATGGAACTGCGTTATTTTGACTCAGACGAAATAGCTTAATTCATCAAATTATTATTTGAAAACTCCAGAAGGTTCATTGTAATTAGATATGTTTTAAAGAAAAAACTAAGTTCAGTTCTAAGCTTCTTTATGAAAAGTCTACCGACGCGTTTCGAAGTTATATAATACGTTATTAAGGCTGATTTTTCAAATGCTCGAGGACTCTGGATTTTTCAACCCTTCAAGAAGAGATTGAAGTTTGTGTTTCTGGTGAATCTAGAAACCAAACCTGAACATTGATAAATTTTCATGAAAATGTACTGATGGCCAATTATGTTTTTAAAACTTTATTTTAGACAAGTTAATGTTTAAGGCTAAGGCTAAGCTAAGAATGAATTTTAAAATGAACAATTCTAAATATATAACCTACTAGAGGCTTTTCTTTTGTAGTAATACCATAAATCACATACGAAGGCTACTGCTAGACAGAACATAGTAGTGGTAACTTCCCTTGTTTGGCATTTTTAATAGGGTGGCTGGATTTTGCAAATTCTTGATTTCTTTTAAATCAATACTATTTAACTGTACTGGATTTGATTTTAATTGATTTTTCCGATGAAAGATTTTCATTGGTGGTAGAAAGAACGGACTACCATAATAACAATAACGTCCTCTTTATTGGAAATCATTTGATTTTATCATGGAATGCTACAGTGTGGCGGTAGCTCCACTAAATTTGGACTCTTGATGAACATGAATTCTCGATTGCTGCGTATTTTCTGTACTTTTATTTCTCTCTTGATCGGTACCAATAATACGTATTGATTGAACAATTGATTTCGATATTTCAATATGTGTGGATTGCCAATTTCTGATATCAGCTCTTTTTATAAGCTCCAGTGCACAATCTTTAATGTGAGGTGTCAGGCGATTTTTGATATTGATTTTCTTCTGTTCCAATAATCAGGTAGGAAGAATTGGGAATAAATATTGATTGATTTACAGGTATTGGGAATAATTAAAATAGAAAAATGATCAGCAAAACAAATTTTTTCATTTAAAATTTGAACTTGTAAGCTTGCTATTTGATAATAATAAATTAAATCTTTAAACATTAAAATTTTATTTTCACCATATAAGGTGGTTGAGTTAGAAATTATTTTTCCTACTTGCGTGCGTAAAAGTGCACTTTTACGCACGCATTTGCGTGCGGAAAGTTGAACTTTCCGCACGCCGTGCGTAAAAAATACTTTTACGCACGCTTTGCATATTAAAGTAAATTTAGACTTTTTTTTGTTTTATATTTTTATTTGTAACGGAAACAGTGAAAAAAAAAACTAAAAACTACTCGAAAAATTAAAAAAGTTTAACGCATAATGTGAAAATTAAACGTGCAATGCGTCGCCACTCCGCTTCGCGTCGTTCGTGTAACTACCGTTTGTGCGGAAAAGGGTCACTTTCCGCACTTGTTAGGTAAATAACTATGTTCTGATTAATAGGCAGAAATTATTGAGTTATGCAGTGTATTTAGACTAGCAAACATAACAGCGTTCTCCAAAGTATCCAAAAACGATATCAAACTTTGACAATTTAAAATTATTTGAAAAATTGCATTTTGTGATTTTAGATAAGTGGTAATATCATTTATTGATCTGGTGATATTAAATTCTAAAATCTCAATATGTTTTTTAGAAGTTCTTAATTTCTTACTAAAAGCGTTACAGTGTTCTTCTGTGTTTACTGAATATTAATTAATCAATAATGTATAAATTGCCTGATCGTATTTTTGACCATCATCTGAGTCTAAAGTACCGAAGATCCATTTTAATCCTTTTCCAATAACATTAATTAAGCCACGTTTTGCCCTTGTGTGTCGTTGCGGTAAAAAGTTATTTAGTTTCACTTTTGTTTGTGCGATAAGATACCTAGCATGAATGAGTAAATTCTTAGAACTAGAAAAAGCTATCAATCGTTTCCAATTGATTAAAAATCATACATTTTTACATACATAATGTAAAAATGTATGTTTACCTTCGATTACTCTAGTGTTACCTAATCTAAAAGGGAGTAAAGGGGTATGAATAGGGGTTATATTTTAAATTGCTTCATTCTGAGTCTTCACTAGTGTTGTCATGATGAACAGGGTAGAGTTCAGGTCGCATTTTCCTGCGAACAAGAAAACTTTTTAGGTTTTTGAATTTGTGATTTATGTATAATTTTCTTTTGTTTGGTATAAACTTTATTTCCAAGGTCTTGGGAAACCGTATCTTTTATTTTACCTGGTTTGTCTTTTTGTCGTTTAGCTTGTTTGTCTGTTACATAAATGGTTGTATCGGGTGGCATGGCAACTCGGTCTTCTCGTTTTTGATTTTGGTTTTGTTTGATTTTAGTGTTATGGGATGTTTCGAATAATTTTTTGGTAAATTATTTTCAATCTATCACGTCGAAGGGGTCTAGAGAGTCAAGCCGTGCATTATTGACGTCATAAGGTCTTTGCTTACTTACGCTATGTACTGATGAGTTATTATTATTATTATTGAAATTATTAGGTTCTTCTGAAATGTTCAATTAAAGTTGAATGCAGACGTTTTACAGGACTATTACTATTTGAGTTTCCCGGTGTTGTAAAATGAATGCCTATCTTGTGCAATTGGCAAAAATCAATAATCAATTTATTTTTAAACTGCGTTTCTGAATCGGCAGTAAAGTATTGCGACAGGCCATCGTAAAATATATTAGACTATCAAATGGTTCACACAGTCGCTTTTTGTAAATCCCGCTTTCGAGTGGTACTGCGAAGTAATACTAAGTGAGTTTATAACTATTTTTCGATAGAAAAAACCTTACACACTTGATGTTCTAATTTTAACGTATCTTTTACACCAGGAGCTAGATCATACTTCTGGATTATCTGGTTAATTTTCCTGCGGTGGTACTCATGATCTACCTATAATAAAAATATTTTTCACTTTTTTAATAAAGCTCAGTAGATCGATTTTTAAAATTCAATTTTAAATTTGCAAAATACGGTATGACATAGTAAGGTACAAAATACAATAAACTATTGCTATGAAGCTCGGTTACGGGTTTTTGTCATACAGGGTGTTTCAATTCAATTATTTTTGTTTAAAAATCATGAGTGCGTGAGACAAAGTATATATATGATCTGTGTGCACTGCAGATAAATCAAACAGCGTACATCCAATCAAAAAGAGGCTATCCTTTTCATGTTCTTTTGTATACCTTATCTGTCGCACTTGAGAGTTGTCGATGAAATAATGGCAGTGGAGGATGAAGTATAAAGAAATAACACATAATCACGTGACTGGTCATAGACAAAATAAATGTCAAGCACTCAAAAGTCTAAAATTAAGATTTTTAGTATGTACCGTTGAATGTTAAAGAACTCTTCATAAGGTTAAGAGAATCATTATGAAAAAGCAATATTTACGTTGTCAAAATATGTCTCATGCTATGTGTCAAAATATGTCTCATGGATAATGCAAGTTGCAGTTTGAAGGCCTTTACGATGTTACACGAATAATAGTGAGTTTTGATAAGCAAAGATATTGTTATAGGGTAAAAATATATTTTTTCTATATTAGGAACGCTCCAGGGAACCATTATTCTAAATAAGTGTTAGCAGAGAGAGGTACATATTTTAAAGGAAACATTGCACTTTTACATAGAGTAGACTAAGAGCTGTCTACGAAGAATATTAGGTGTTCGCGACCCCAAATTTTCCATACAAATGCACCGCCAAGGATATCGCTTATCGATCATCTCTATACCTGCATTTTTAGCCTATACCCTTCATTTTAGTTAAAACTAACGGCCCTTAAGGCAGTTTGGCAGTTGTTTTACGCCAGTGTATGAATTCTTGGAGTACTTTCTCAAAATCAGGTAAAACTCTATTGGTCTCGACATTGCGACATGCTCATTCTCATCCATTTAAAGAATTCGTACACAAAGGAGAGCCACTCTCTTTGACAGTTGACAGAAATTTTGAATTAAATGAAAGGCGATTGGTACCTGCAGATTGGCATTACTTATCAACAATTTATTATTAAGATTTGAAGTTGTCACTTCATGCACTTTTCGTGTTAATGCAAAGTTGACCCAAGCACTTACCTTTGGGAATACAATTCCACTTATTAGACATCTGCCAAACTCAATCCAAATACAATATGGCGGCTCAAACATGAACAACTTTGTTATTTCTTAATCGATTTTTTCTAAATGAATTTTATTTTGTTTGGATTATAGTGTACTTTTTCGGAATATATTTTTTTTGAGACTTAAAGAACATTAAAAATCCAAAGAAAATTAAATTAGTTTGAAAAAAGTCGGTTAAGAAATAAAAAAGTTGTGAATTTTTCAAAAATCTTCTGTTTTTACAAGCTTTTATTTAGCTTCAGATGTTCTGTCTAACTATCTAACTAACTATCTATCAAATCTTGTGAAGCGTTTTTGACACACTTCCCATTATCCGATTTGGATGAAATTTGGTACACACATAGTGGTCCCATGACAATACAACATTAAGAAAAAAATATCCTCCCACCCCTACCCCCACCCCTTCTATAGAAAAATGTGTTTATGACACACTTCCCGTTATCCGATTTGGATAAAATTTGGCATACACATCGCACCCCCAAATCAATAACGCCATAACTGCAAAAAGCTAAATTTTTCAGGAGAGGCCAGAAAAGAATTGGTTTTTAGGGTTTCTTTTGATAACATATTTATTTTTTCAGATATACAACTGATTTTTGAAACATAGTAGTTTTTTGAAACATAAATTGATTCTTAATTTAAATAAATTTAAAATTTTAAAAAAATATATTGTTTTGTGAGATATGGCGGTACGACACTTACTGAAGAAGAATTTACAAAAAATCATACGGCCATAACTACTAAAACAACAAGTTTGAAAAGTCATTTTTAAGAAAATTTCTTTATTTGAGGTAGGTAAGAATAATTAGAAGGTTGCTAATATGGTTTTTAAAGTATTTTTTTCTTAAATCTAATAACAATAAACAATATAGAAAGAGCATTTGATCAAAAAACTAACGAAACAAATTTTGATAATAGTGCTGATGCACTTTTTCTACCAAATTCATTTTACACAGTTCTAGTAGGTGCTCTTTGGTTTTATCCTTTACTGTTGGTGGTGTTGCATAGGCTTTTTGTAAAATAACTTGTGTCATGTCTCTGAAACGACGGTTGGTAAGATCAATGGTGTTAAATGTTGAGCTTTTTACATCAGTTTTGTAGAAAACTTTGCCTGGTGATTTTTTTTCCACCTTGAAAACTTGAATGCTGTTCCAGACTACTTTTTCGTTTTCAGTATTTTTAGTCACTGCTTTCTCAATCAGCTTTGAAAGCTCTTTAAAATTGAAAAATTCTTGTGTATCCATTTCCTTCACCTTATAAGGTTTTCCATCTTTTTTTGCAGTTCTAATTATAGGTGGTAATTGGGAAGGAACACAAATAGGCCCACCTTTTAGAACCCGATTTTTTGCTTTCTCAATCACAGAGTGCATGGAATCATCCTCATTTTGAGTGTGCCCTACCGTTAAAAATTTGTGGGTAATGCTATTTAGGTTAGATTGAGAAACTACGTATAAGTACATTGCCAAAACCATTTTATTTTTGTTTTGCCCAACACAATTATCTGAGTAAAATATGATATCCTTTCCGTCGGGCAAAGTGGAAAGGTACGTAAAAATGCATGTAGCGATTTCATTCGCGCCCCTAAGAGCAATAGCTTCATTCCAGAAGTAACAGTATCCATTTTTAGAAGTTATTTCGTAAATAGTAAAGTTGAAGCAGTTTAGGCGACACTTATAGAAAAATGTGGCTACTTCTCCGCATGGGACAGGCATGACAGCTTGCAAATCAAAACAAGCAACGATTAAATTATTATTTTCTTCACTTTCCGTAATGTCTTTTTTCTTTTCCTTGCGGCAGTTCTCTTTGTTTAAAATATGACGAGTGTATTCTTCCTGTCTCTGTTCTTTCTCTTGTACATTACTGTTTTTGTATGCTTCACAAACCGCGCATTGATCTTTCTTTGGCGTAAAAAAAGAAATATTAAATTCGGAGTTAAAGATTGTTTCGTATCTGCATTTTTTTGCAAATGATAAATTTTCCCTTTCTCTTTCTTCTTTGTAATATCTATACATCTGTGTCAAAGTCAAGGATCCATCTAGGTACTCTCTGGTCGTCTGGGCTCTTAGGTAGTGTGATTCTATACGCTCAAATCGATTAATGTGCTCTCTAACAGAATTTTTAAGTTCTTCTGACACAGTTTGTCGTTTTAAGTAATTACCCATTTTAATTTTCTCGGTAATCGAGGTGTTTTTTGATTTGGCCCAGGATGTTCGTATAAATCGATCTCCTATATTCAGTGTGTTCATAAAAAACGTTTTGCAAACTCGTTTTTTCACTGAATTTATAGTAAAATGGTATGCAATATTATTAGAACGATTACTGTCTTCTAATACTCGCCTGTATTTTGGATTCACAGATTCCATATGAGCCACCACAAACTGCCTCTGTGTTTGGTTATCGGCAAGTGCCCAAAATCGGGAAAATATTACTTTCCTGTCTGCCTCGCAAATTTCAAAACATTTGAGTTTACATTTGCAAGGTTTTTTAATTCTTTTTGCTGGTATTTCCCTGTTGCCTTCAGATATGTATGACTTCCCTGTATTAACCTTTAACTTCTTGATATTCCTTTTCCACCTTTCTGGGTTTCTTTGTCTTTTCCGAGAACGAAATTCATTTTCTGTGTGATCGTTTTCCTCTACTACATTTTCATCCTGCTCAATACCATTTACCTCATTTTCGCCATTCTCATCTTCTTCCTCCGAATGTTGCGTTTCATTCATTTCCTCTTCTTCCGAGACACTCTCAACAGATCTATTCTCGTCGGTGTCCGGATAATAATCTTTATCTTTAACGGAATCATCGTCATTTTCATCAGAAAGCGTTTCCATTTGGATAACAAAACTGTCAGTTGAGGTTGGCTGTAAGCTCTTGCCCTAAAACAATAGTTTAGTACAGCTTGGTAGGTCTGGATAAAGGCTTTTTTGTTAAAGCGGTTTTCAGACAACGATTGTTTAACCAGTGAAATCCGCCCGAATACAGAAAAGCACAGTTAAGAGATGAGTTTGATTTAAAAAAAAATAACTAACCATTTTGCAAAATAAGTTATTTAAGTAGGTACTTACCATGACAGTCTTAGTTTGCAAGTGATTGTCATCACGATTTAAATCCAAGCAAGTAGTCATCTGGGCACTGGTTACGCTTGAGTTAGCTGATGTCGAAAGAATGTCAGTTGAGGTATTATCCATTATTGGTTGCGATATAATCACATTTTGAAGAACATGCAAAACAGTACCCTAAAAGTAACATTGTATTAATTGTAACAATTTGCAGATATATAAATATTATTATGTTAATATAGGTGAAGGTAGGATTTAATTTATACATGGAAGTAATTATTACCGTCCTAACATCTTTTTCCAAATTTTGATCATCCTTACGAGCTACGTCAAGACTAGTAGTGTTCCCTATAGTATTTGGTAGGGTTTCTATTGTATTGTTAGATGCGGGATCAGATGGCTTCTAAAATAGGCAATAGACAAATGAATAAAATATTACTTACCTGATACACCTGGTCAGTTGCTATACAATTAAAAAAATACTTACATCTTTGAAATGAGAGTGCTGTCTCTCCAACCAATCTTGCACATACTCTTGATTAGTAGTACCATCTTTAAAAAACTCCAAGTCTGCAGTTACGTGCACTGTAGTTGATAGCGGCTTCTGGCTATTTTGTTTTGTCTTTTTGTCCTGAAAAATAACTTTCTAGTTAACACTTTTCTTAAAAATACAATTTATTTATAAAAAGTTCATTTGTTTAATATTTACGTAGGTAAGTACCAATTTTAGTGATACAAATTCCACAAAATTAAATTAAAGAAAAGTTTTTACTTACCCCAATACTTTGCTGCTGTGATTGTTTAACCCTTGATGAACCTGGGACATCATTGGTATTTCTTAATTGAAATTGCGATTTGGCACGGTCAACAATTAATTTAGTCCTTTTTTTCATGACTTTTCAATTTCTTTCTTTTATTTTTTTAATGCAAGTGTCTGCAGGGTCACTAAAGAAACACTTTTGAAATGTTAGGTTATGTGAAAGCACCGGTAAAACTTCAGGAATATTAGTGCAATGGTGCCACAACTAAAACTTATGGCGCTATTACATTAGGTTTTCCAATGCAATACCGCCTCATCTGCAGTTATGGCTATATTGACCCGAATAAAAGATAGAATTCTATGGAGCCATAAATGCAAAAATTAACATAACCAATTTTTTTTCAGTTGTGGCTTCATTGCAGTACGTACCTATGACAAAGTGAAGGATAATACCGCCATAACCCAAATTTCAACAAATTCGGAGTTGTGGCGGTATTGAATTGAGGGTGCGACATAGTGGTCCGATGATAATACAACAATAAGAAAAAAATATCCTCCCACCCCTACCCCCACCCCCATTTATAGAAAAATGAGTTTTTGACACACTTCCCATTATCCGATTTGGATGAAATGTGGTATTCACATAGTAGTCCGATGACAATACAACATTAAAAAAAATATCCTCCCACCCCTACCCCCACCCCTTCTATAGAAAAATGTGTTTATGACCCACTTCCCGTTATCCGATTTGGATAAAATTTGGCATACACATAGTGGTCCGATGATAATACAACAATAAGAAAAAAATATCCTCCCACCCCTACCCCCACCCCCATCTATAGAAAAATGCGTTTTTGATACACTTCCCATTATCCGATTTGGATAAAATTTGGTATACATATAGTGGTCCGATGACAATACAACAATAATGAAAAATTGTCCTCCCACCCTACCCCCCACCCCCTTCCATAAAAAATGCGTTTTTGACACACTTCACTTTAAATGACTTTTATAAAATTTGGTATATGCATACAGGTCCGATGGCAATACAGCCCAAACAAAAAATATATTTCTACCTCTACCCCCACCCTCTCTTTCCCCCAATAGAAAAATGAGTTTCCAAACAACTCACGATCAGCGATTTCATTATAATCTAGAATAAACTCTTCTGTTCTGTTATTGAACAAATATTTTCATTTAATAGAGTAGATAGCTGAGACTAAAAAGTAGAAAATAAATTGGTAAAACAAATTTTTTAAGTCACAAGCTTTTATAAAATGCATTAAAAATTAAAAAATAATTTTCTAACATTCTAATATTATCATAATAATAAAAGCGATTCATTTTTAAGCCACCAGATTGTATTTGGCATGAGTTTGTCAGATGTCCTATAAGTGGAATTGTATTCCTAAAGGCAAGTGGAATTGTATTCCCAAAGGTAAGGCCTCTAAGCGAATAGAGTATTGCCGCAGTTTCCACAGTGAATGAATTTTAGTATAATTGTCTATACTCTATTCTAGAAAAATATGAACTAGGTTCCTTCGTAGCCAGCTCTTAGTTCAATACAGTCTGTTTGATTAATGTGATTCAAGAAAGAAATGGTAAAAAATTTAATATAAAAATGATTTTACAAAATACACCTAGACAAATTGTATAAAATCTAGAAAAATAAGTCTAAATCTATGCATTTTTTGTTTTATTATATTTTATACAATTTATAAATAAGTTTGGGTCTATCGGGCTAAAGCATGTTTTTGTTTGCTCTTTTAAAACTATACAGCGTGTCTTAATCTTATATCGAAAACAATACCTTGTTTAGCCATTACTTTGCAAGATAAGAAGAAGATCATAATAGAGCAAAAGTGTTCAATCATTTGTTGAAAATAATCAACCCGTACTTTGTTGATATCAAAGTTTTTATACACGGTGCACCAAAAAAGTTATTTAGAACCATTTTGAAAAAAATTAATAAGACACACTCTGTATAAATTATTTAAGACTTTTGCTCTTTTATGAATAATAAATTCACAAAGGCAGAGAAGGCCGGGACACCCTGTATATGATGTTTTGTAACTTTTTATCTTTATTTTAAAATATAGGTAATAATAATACAAAACAAACGCTTATTTGTTGAGTAAACTAGGCGTCAAATGTATAAAGTTTTTAATTTAAGTGATGTATTTATGTAAATGAAAAATGTCAATATGTATATTGTGACAAAATAGCTGTAAATAATATTGTGTTGATTGTAAAAATATCTAAATCCAAGGCGACGTTTTTAATTTCGCCTATGTTAAGATGTGTAAATATGTTACAAGTTAAAACCGGTTGAATTTAGGCGTGCATCTATGTTCTTTATGATGTTCTTTGTTTGTAAACTAACTCGCTATATGGCCTGTTTTTAAAGTTTTAGAGTTTTTCATTGTCTTTTGAAATAAATAGTAAAAAAAAAATACATCATTTTAATTTAAAATTTATAATACAATAAAAAACTATAAAACTTTAAACCCGTTTTTCTCAAAATGTAAATCTACATGCGGCTTTCTTTTTAGGGACGGCAGTATTTTCGTCCAAAACCGCGGAATATAATTTAAATTGTTTTAGTAATTAATTTGAAAATCAATTGTTGAAATGGTAATTTTGCGACTTCACACAAATTACGATGAAAAAGAAAGCAACAATTTTATGCTACAGTTATGACTTAGGTGAGTCACAAAATGTATTTACTAAGTAACTTTTTTATTCTAACCGATTTTGATGAAACAACCACCATATTATACCAATTGAAGAAGGCTATCCAATAAATAAAGCAAAAAAACGTCATTTTAAACATTTATGCAAGGGGTAAACAACTAAACAAAAATTTCCTGGAAGCACAAATAAGGGATTAGCTAAAACTTATTTCGAAGGGGGGCGCAATTTTGAATTTCAAAGGCGGGAAAGATTTCCTATTCTTTTTTAATAGCCTGGTTTATTAGCTTAATATTTGTTTTACCAGGTCACTCGATTTAGAAGAACGCTATAATAAAAAAACATAAATTATCATAATTATGGCGTTTGAGATCAAAACAGAATTTGGAGAAAGAGGACGCCATTTTCGTTTTTAAAAGGTCGTAGCTTTTGCTTTATGTGGGAGATTAGCCCAGTTCATTTACTATTTACTTTAGTTGTTTTAAAAAAATCGGTTTGAAAATAAAAAAATGTTAAATAAAAATTTTTCTCCGTTTTCTTGTAGTTCACTCGGTATACAGTGTGTACACGGATTGAGTTACAGCTATAAAAAATTTAGATTCTGATTTGCTGGAAATTGTTCCTGCTTGGTCTTAAACCAAGATGTTAAGAAAATGAGCCAAATCAATTAATATACAGGGTGGTTTAGTAGGTTGAATTGATAAAAAGTGTTAAGAGTAAAGTACCTTTGTTTTAAGAGATATCAGAAAACGTTATTACGAAAAGTTGTTTTCAGTTAAAATCAACTTGAAATCGTCTAAACAAAATTTTCATAATCTACTATTAGAGTAGGCCGATTTTTTTTCTGAAAATTGAGAATCTGCCGTAACTTTTTAAACAACTCTTCTTAATTACATTTCCCGGTATCTTTTAAAGCAAAGGTATTTTACTCTTAACACTCTTTATCAAATCAGCCTACTAAACCACCCTGTAGACTAATTGATTGAATTCATTTTTTTAAGGAGCAATTCCCAGAAAATCAGAATGTAAATCAAACATTTTTTCTAATTTATAAACCAACCTGAATATTAATTGATTGGGCTCATTTTTTTAACATCTTAGTTTGAGACCAAGCAGGACCGATTCCCTAAATCGAACCTAAATCAAAATTTTTTTGTCATTTATACCTTACCGGCACATAATCCATGGACATACTGTATGTGTATATATAAGTTATGAAGTATACAAAACATTCTAGCCGATTTTGCATAGTAGACCATTGGACTGGGTACGAAACAAAGTTTTTAACAGATTGGAATGATTGGATGTTAAGAAAAATGACCATTATAGCAAGTTAGTTTTCTACAGAAGTATGTTAAAAGGTCACAGCGTTGAGTGTAAAATGCATTCCTATTTAAAAAAAAATCTCAAAACTCTAGTCAATTTTTGCAAGTTAAGATCTTTTTTTTATTCAACTTAACAACATCTAGTACTTCCTGTTTCATTTTAAGTGAAATAGGCAGGACGTATTTCAAATCTAACGTGTATTTTTATTCCCCACCTAAAGAGTTTGATTGTATGGATATCCAAATTTAATTTAACCTTAAATTTTTAGGCCGAAATCTCAAACATTTTTAGTAAATCTCAGATTTTAACACGAGATTTTTTATTGTAAACAAAACACTATATTTAGATTCCCGTTTCTTCCTGATTTTAAAAATATAAAATGTTTGTTTTTTTTTGTTAGGCGGTTACGTCATGACATATTTACATTTACATTATTATCAATAACTAACCGCCTTGCTAAAAAAACTATAATAATCTATGCTGTTAGCATTTTCTGAGATGTATTATTCCTACACTTAAATGTTATACATTCCCAAGGTCTTTATACTTTTACACAGGTTGCCCACATAATTTGCCCAGTCATGTGTATTTAACTGGACGACTGTAGCTGTTACATAAAACAGTGGGTTTAAGGCAACCAGTGACGTAGATTTTTTATTCAGGATTACAGTCGGCCAGTCAGGTTCAATGACCTTTCAAATTCTGAAGATAACCTGTGTAAAAGTATACATTCCTGTTTAGTCAGTTTTGTTTCTTTCTCAGTGATTTTGAGTGGCCGTAAAGCTCTTGTTTGCCCTTGGCAGTCTCAGTGTGCGTCGTTGGCATGGTTCTCGCTCTCGAGTGTGTTTTCTGTGCCTAAGTCAAAGGTTTCGTACAAAGGGGTAGAGAGAATGTAAATAATTGCTCTCGTCTGCTCTCGGTATGCAGCGCTGGCCTCACTCTATCGAAATATTATACATATTTTTTTAAATCAGAAAGAAACGAGGAGTCTAAATGAGTGTTGATTTGTTGGAAGGGGTCAAATTAAACAATAAACATTTTTCTCTCTGGAAAGAGATTTCTTATTTAATTTGATCCCTTTCAACCAATAAACACTATTAAAAAAAGTAAAACAAAAAATTCAGAATATTTCGTTTAAAATAAGAAACGTCCAATCAAAATCTAAAATTTGTCTTTTTTTTACCATGTTATCAAAAAATTATAATAGAAAAACCTTGATAAAAAAATAAATCTTTTCTTTTTACCATATTTTGATATCCAGTTCTATTTAAAAAACGGTTTGAAAAGACAATTTTTTTTTATCAACGAATTCCAGATATAGAAGTCAAAAACGTAGCATGCTTTTTTAGGTCGGGTCCAAAAATATAGAGAATACCCTGCACAAGAAGTGTGTTAAGCCCCTAACAAAAAATTACTGTAAAAATGAGTATTGGTTTAACACGTTCACTGTCCGAATTGTTTTTCATTGGCTTCAGCACGCCCCTCCATTTAATAATGGTTTATATCTAAGCATACAGTTTGACTCACATAATATGGGTCGCAGAACTAATAGGTAATTAAATGTATGACCCAAATGTTGGTCGTAGGATACTGAACGTGTTAAATTGAAACCAAAAGCTTGTCTTAATTCGATCAATTTCGCGTTAGAGCTTTCAATGAAATGGCAAGATTTTTTTCCTAAAATGAATGAAGTCGAGCACTATTATTTTAAGTTATTTAAAAGATTGAGCTAAGCTTTTGGTCACAATTTAAATAAATGCAAAATAATTATCATTTCTACAGGACCTTTCCTTATATATACAGTAGGTCGCCGTTAATTGCACCATATGGAAAACTTATTTATTATTAATTTTATTAAACAATATTCTATTTATAGTTCTAACTATTTTTGACGTGGAAAACCTTTTAAGAAAATTTTTTTGCAAAATTAATGTTAAAAATGTTTCCATATGATGCCGTTCAAAGTAGACACACTATACATTATTCTAAACATGTTTTCAAAACTCTTATAAATGTAACAAACAACAGACTAGGGAATAAAGTTTTAAAAAATTAAGAAGCACGCAATTGTCATTTATTTATTGCCATATTGATAATGTATCGATAAACATTACAAAACTTAAAAAACTGAATAAATAAATATAAAACAGGTAAAATAAAACTAAATAAGCAAGACCTGGTGGTCGCATTACTTAAGAGCTATGTTTTTCTTAAGTAGGTATCTGCAGTTTCGTACAGTGCGATCATTTATACCTGCAGGCACATCTGGACCGCTTATTTTTAGCTTTAGAATTTTCAAATAAAAAACCGATAAAATAAGATTGCCAAGTATTTTTGACGTCCTTAATTTTCTTAAATTCGTCAACCTCTTTTATTTATCTTTTACGATGCTACTACAAATTCTCTTAATAATACACCAAAAAACGAACAACATTGACGTAGACAAATACTTGCATTCCTGTAAATTATACCATATATACTATACATTTTTCCAAAATTTTGAGACCCAATATCTCGAAAACTAATTGATGGAATTTTATTATTTTTTTGTGTTATTTAGATAATTTTTAGCAAAATCGAAAGAGATAAATAAAAAGTGGTCGACATATTTAAGAAAATTATAAAAATTGTTTGTGGTTTTTTCAAAATTTTAGAGTCAAAAATAAGCGCTCGAGATATGTACGCAGGTATATGATCGTACTTTACATATTAATTAATATTAATTTGTGGAATTAAAGCTACAATTTTATTTCGGCTATAATAATAATAAATATTTCTTTCAGATAATATTTTATTTCACACGTTTGCGACGACGTGTACCCGCAGTAGCATGTACTGGGACAGTTTTGGTTATTTTACTCTGTGGTGCGCGAGGTACACGATAGAAAAATTCCAAAATTAGGAAAAATAAAATAATTGATTCTTATTGACAATAAAAATTAAATATTTTGAAAAAAAAATCAAAAAATCCGCCTGGCGCTAATCACCCAAAGTACTTGTCGTCGGAAACGTGTTAGGCATTTTGAAGAATGGAAGAAAATAATATTGGCATGTTGCACTTTTAAGAACTCCGGTGTCATTTAGCGAAAAATTGTTTTACCCTCACCGAATTAATTTAACCATAAAGTAAAAGCTTTTTCCTCAAAGGAAATAATTCAAACATGAATACAAACGAATTTAAAAGTAGTAGATGCCATCTTGAGTTTTTTAAATGCTTAAGACTGTTAGAGTGGTATTAGTGGAATTCCAGAAATGGTATTGTGGCTAACGTCAGATAAAGTATGTGGCTAACGTCAGATAAAGTATGCGGGTTTCAACGTACATGTAAATATTTATTTATTGCATTATGATTGTAATTAATAATTCTTGAAAAACTTGTCGATTTTACTCATATCAGTCATCATAAAAAAAAATTGAATAGGAAAATTAACATTTATTCCCCAACGGGCTAGACATGGAATGAGAGAGAAGAAGCTGAGATGAGATTTAATCTTCCGTCTTATGTGACGTATGTCCTTTAAACCAGCAACGAAGATGGAAACACGGCTCATTGCATTCAACATGGAGAACGATATAACAAATTATATAGAGTGAAGTAGATTTATTTTATAACTTATCCTATTATATGCGACAAGAACCTTTTTAGAGACTGTATATATCTCAGCATGTCGCGGACAACTTGCATCTCTTTCAAAGCCCGCCTTAAGAGCAAAAGAGATAGGGCGGGTCAGACTAGAGTTCCTGTATGTTGACATATTTGGATATATTCCTGTATGTTGACATATTTGGATATATTAATATATCCAAATATGTCAACATACAGGGACTCTAGGTCAGACCTGCCCGATAAACTAAACGGTAGTGTACAATTAATTAAATATGACGTCTAAATATGAATAAATTAGTAGATTCAATAAAGTTCGATAAATCACATGATTAGACTTCATTTGTACCAAAATCAGTTATAAATGATGAAAAATCGTTTAATGTCACATCTTGTCAGGTAACGAATTTCTCCTGATATTGATTAGACCTAATCTAAAAGTTTTTCTTGTGTCTGTGTTAGGTGAGAAGGTGACCACCAGTTTTATGTTAACTCAGTTATACAGGGTGTCCCAACTAAAAGGTAACAGAGGTGTTTTTGTTTATTTTTCATGCGAATTTAGAGAAACGCTCGGACACGTCGATTTTGTTTGCGAGGGGGACACTTTTTGAAATTTTTGTTGCACGCACTATTTTCAAGGGTTTACTTCTATATTTTGAATAGGGAAAGTGGCTCTAGTGTTATCTTGTTTTGAAGTTCTCTTCAATATCTTTACAACCGTGTAAAAATTTCGAAAATTCATCGATTAGTTTTTGAGATTTTGCGTTCAAATTTTCAAATTTAACATAGAATAATAAAATAAAAATTAAATCCGAAAAATATAAAATTCTGATTAAATTTGTATTTTATCAGTCCATGTTAAATTTGAAAGTTTGAAGGCAACTATCTCAAAAACTAATGGATAGATTTTTAAAATTTTTACACGGTTGTAAAGACATTGAAAAGGCCTTCATAAAAAGGTATCACTAGATCCACTTTGCCTATTCAAAATAAAGGGGTGAAGTATACCCTCGAAGGGAGTGCGTGCTACAAAAACTTCGAGAGCCAAAAAGTGTCCCCCTCGCAAACAAAATCGACGTATCCGAGCGTTTCTCCAAATTTGCACGAAAAATAACCAAAAACACCTCTGTTACCTTTTAGTTGGGACACCCTGTATACAATAAAAAACGCACTTAAATATAGATTACAAAACAAGAAGGAAGTAGAGAGCCGCTTTATCAAACACTTCCTTGTTTCCTTTTCGTTAGATTAGCATTTAATTCTGTAGAATTATTTTTGTAATAGTCGTTGTTTTGTATATCGCTTTCCTGGTCTTCCTCAAGTTCCAGGGGCATTTCCACTCGATTTGCTATACCGTATGGCCTTAGATGGTAAATAAGGTACTCAAGCACGTGCATTTGGTTTGGAGAAACATAATGAAACGAGGTAGCGGTATCTGAGCAGCAATCTTTGCCCTAAAAATTATTTCGTTAATATTTGACGAGTACCATTTTCGATGATTAAGTGGGAAACTCGGTTATCAGCCCTTGGAAATGGTGTAATTGATATTTGTCTATTATTTTGAGTTTTGTTAATTTTCTGAAAAAAAATTAATGTAAACTTTTTTAAGAGAAAATGATTTGGTTTAACATAGCCTGTTGTTTTTGACAAAATCCTAAAAGGCAATGACGACTCTTTTTGGCTACTGGTACGTCTATATACATTTTTTAAAAACATTTTGTTCGAAAACATTCTTTAAAAAAAATATTGGTTTTTTATTTCTATTTGACGGGAAGCAAAAAAACTACAAAAAGTCACATTTTTCCATATTCCAGTGGGGCGCATTTAAATAATTATAGGTCGAAAACGAAACCGCTTGGGTCCTAACATATCCTTAATTCACCTCATTTGACGCATCCCGATAAACACACTATTCCCTAGACAATTAATAAACATGTCATTCATTGAATTAAATTTTTTTTTGAAATACCCTGTAAGTTTATCACTAAACCCATTATGCAAACATCCCTTTAGAATAGTTAAAACGACTCACATGAAAGCAAGTGAAGTTAATGTTGACCATGCACTTTCAGTTTCCTTTCTTTATATTTAATAAATCTCAGATATTTTTCCTGTATTTTTTTTATAATTATTTTGAGCCACTCTGTAGGTATGTTATGCAAACTATATGTCAAAAATTGATAAAATTCTTAAATGGACTCTTTTGCAATAAAACAAAACTAATATCGGTTTTTTATTTTTTCTTGTCGATAAGTTATAGCAAAAACACTGCAAAAAGGTACATTTTTTTATATTTCAGTGGCGCGCAATTAAATAAGTATAGTTCGAAAACGAAACCTATGACCCGTAAATTTTTATATAAAAAATATCGGGAATGTTTCGCCTTCAACATATCTCAAATTCAGCTCATCTGATGCATCCCGGTAAACAATATATTTAGTTTTGGTTTTGTTTTTTTTTCAAATATTGCTTTAAAGCAATAGTGTACAATCGAATTTTAAAACATTTCTTTTGATGTTTAATAAAAATTATTTAAAAACTTTGAGACCAAAAATATAAAATAATGAGTATATTTAAAATAAACCCACTCTATTAGCGTTGCGTGGGGTTGCGGTTGCGTAATGGCATAATCGATCGGTTTGATCACGCGGCGTATTTTAATAAGTACAGATTATTTATTTCATGTGCGATATTTAGGGTCAAAAACTATGATTATAGATTATTCTATTATAAACTAAAATGTCGGTACTTCCCTCCCGTTTCTCTGCAACTAAACATACAGGCACTTTAAATATTAGTAAGTTGCTTTCAAATGAAAACTTAAGGGAAATCTCTAAGAATGAGTATCTGCTGAAATTCTGCTGCGCAATCTTATGTCTATGGCGGATTAGGGTAGAAAATTATTATACAGGGTGTCCCAACTAAAAGGTTTTGGGTATTTTTCTTGTGAATTTGAAGAAACGCTTGGACACGTCGATTTTGTTTGCGAGGGGGACACTTTTTGGCTATCATGAAATTTTTGTAGCACGCACCCCCTTCGAGGGGTATACTTTACGTCTATATTTTAAATAGGGAAAGTGGATCTAGTAATACCTTGTTTTGAAGGCCTTTTGAATGTTTTTACAACCGTGTTAAAATTTCAACAATCCATCCATTAGTTTTTGAGATAATTATCTTTAAACTTTCATATTTAACATGGAGTGATAAAATAAAAATTTAGTCACAATTTTATATTTTTCGGATTTAATTTTTATTTTATCATTCTATGTTAAATTTGAAAGCAAATTTCTCAAAAACTAATCGATGGATTTTTGAAATTTTTACACGGTTGTACAGATATTCAAGAGAACTTCAAAACAAAGTATCACTAGACCCACTTTCCCTATTCAAAATATAGGGGTAAACTATACCCCTCGAAAATGGTGCGTTCGAAAATTTCAACATAGCCAAAAAGTATCCCACTCGCAAACAAAATCGATGTGTCCGAGCATGTCTCTAAATTCGCAGGAAAAATAACCAAAAACATTTCTGACACCTTTTATTTGGGACACCCTGTATAGTTAAAACGTAAGATATTTCTTAAATTTTGGCTGTGAGACGTCGACAATCCTCAACAAAAAAGATGTTACTCACAGCTTGACTCTCGTAATAAGTCCAATTCCAGAACCAAAAACTCTTGGGCAGAAAACCGGCTATCAGATGGTGTTCCGGCACGAACGCGAAGAATCGTCCCCTGCCCAGATGGTCTCTCGAGTCGCCGGCTCTTACTTTCGCTGCTTCCATGCATTTGCCCATCTGCACATCCTCGTCACCCACGTCTGTATTTGCTGCACAGCCAGTGGCGTTTTTCAGACCCACCTATATTTCAAAGAAACATCAATATGATTTTAGATCCGGTGGTCCAGTGCCACAGCGTGCAGATCAAAAGTAAGTTAGGAATCTTGATTGCTACAGTGGCGGGTTGAAATCCCGTCCGTGCAGGATATAGAGGATTTCACCCCTGGGGCGAATGCAAAATGTAATTCCCGTCGGATCAGATCAGAGATCTCGTGAAGTCGGACTTTGTTACGCACTTCCTCAGTCAGTAGTTTATTCCAATAAAAAAGACTCTCTATTTAGCCTTCTTTAATACATCTTTGGACATAGGCATCCCCCAGTATCTTCCACTCTTCTCTGTCTGTCGCCATGTGCATCCATCTAGTTCCCGCGTGTTTATTCAAATCGTCCGCTCATCTCATTTGGTGTCTTCCCCTACTTCTTTTATTTTTCCAAGGTCTCCAGTTTACAATATATTTGTTTCATCGATCGTCTTTCTGTCTGATATTATGACCGGCAAATTTTCATTTTAATTTTGCTACTTCTCCTCTGACATCCCTTACTTGTTTTATTTCTTATCCATTCATTGCTCTTTCTGCCTGTTATCTTTATTATGTAACATTTGTCTTTCCATTGATCTTTGCGCTTTTGTTACCTTATCCATGTTTGATTTTGTAAGCGTCCAGGTCTGGGATACATAGGTAAGTACAGCAAGGATACATTGGTTATACACTTTTGTTTTGAGGCACTGAAGATATTTTAGAAAAGGTGTCAGGCAGGGTGACACAATATCCCCTAAACTATTTACACAGGGATTAAAATGGACATTTTCACATCATAATATCAGATGGAAAGACGATCGATGGAACAAATGTATGGTAAACTGGAGACTTGGGGAAAATAAAAGAAGTAGGGGAAGACCTCAAATGAGATGAGCGGACGATTTGAAAAAACATGCGGGAACTAGATGGATTAATACGGCGACAAACAGAGAAGCGTGGAAGATATTGGGGGAGGCCTGTGTCCAAAGATGAATTGAAGAAGGCTAAATAGATATTAGGTGAAAATGTTTTTGTTCATTTGGATCTAAGACACATCCCCATCCCGAGTGGGCGAAAAAAAATTGACAAAATGTTTTTCTTGATAACATTTGAACTGTACCAACGATTTTAATTAAATAAACTGAACTCTACAAGGAATTACAGGGTTTTGAGCAGAGATTTTGTCCGTCATCTTAGAACGACGATTGGCGTGTTTAATGATCCACGTGTTTAAAGGAAACATACCTCAATAAATTTCTTAACAGCCTCCCTACTTAAGACGTAACCCGCCCCTCCACTCATGTAACCTTGCTTCGTGTATTTTTTAGATCTTAGGCCATAGTACACAGGCTCACTGGAATTGGACTTCATCAACATGTATCTTAAGTTTTCCAGGATCATATATCTGAAAAAATAGATACTATTCATTGACCTATGACCCGAAGAAAATGTGCCCCGTATTCCACGATGGGGAAAATTTAATTTATATATAGGGTGTTCTAAGTTCAGTGTCCACCATTGCTAACTTTTTTATTATTAAAGATAGAAAAAATTTTTTATTGGCAATAGTAGAATTTTTGATGCTCTAAGATACTTAAATAAAAAAAAAATAGAGCATACTTTTTGAAGTTTTCAAGTTTTTTCAAAAAACATAAAAAAAAGTAAGTAAACACCTTGTATTTTATAATTTTTTCTGATAGGTGTTTCAATTTTAAATAAAAATTGTCTTTTGGATTTTTTTCTTAAGTTAGAAATAACGAAGATATTTTAAATTCAAAATTACGTATTGAAGTATTTGTAGTCAAGGTCCAAGTGATTTTGACAGCAATAGAAAATGATCAAATTCAAGTATGCGAAAATTTTGGATTTTGCCAGTAGGCTGATTTATTGTTAAGTGTGCTCAAATACTTGAAGTTTTGCAATTTGCGCCGTTTAGCACTAACATGGAATTGGATAAGCGTCAGTAGTTGTTACTTAATTTAAAGGCCTAATTTTCAATCCCCATTCTTCTTGTTAACCATTAAGATGGGTGAAACATTAAGCCAGTGTGATAGTGTTACAATTTTATTAATTACGAGACATAGTATGTCGCCAAATCATCCTGAAATCACTCCGGTTATATTTAAAATAACTGATTTTGTTTGCACTCTGATGCTGCAGTAAATTTATAGTTCTTAAACTTGACTTATAGTTGGTTCTGTAATTACAGTGGTTGCCTGTCAAGCAATTCTCTGCGTTTCCATGGGCAGCAAATGCACTTTCAGATAACAGTTGTGATTTGTCTTAAAATCACACTTCTTTTTTAAGCAGCATTACAACACCTGGTAGGTTTTAGCCTGATTAACTAGAGCCCTCCATTTTGCTCTCTCTAGTATGATTCTACACCACTTTCTTTTTGCCATATTCTTGATGCAATCTTCAACATCGTTTATCCACGTTTTTCGTGGCTCATTGCATTCTTAAAGTCGTCGACTGCTTGCATTCTTAAAGTCGTCGACTGCTTCTTCTGGCGACTGAAATCCTTGACCACGCAGTTCATTCTTGATTTTCGAAAAATTATAGAAATCGTTGGGACTGTATGGACGATGGTCCAACAATTTGTGGTTTTGTTGAGTTAAAAATTGAAAGGTTTTTTGTGCTTTGTGCGAACTTGCATTGTCTTGGTGGAGGATGATTCGTCGTTCGGAGTACGCTTTTCGAAGCTCAGATGACTTTTAGCAAACAGACACTGATGTACCAATCGGCAGTCACAGTCCTTTGATCTTTCGGAGAAATTGTTGCTACCTCACCTGCTTTTGAGACAATTGTCGCGACCATATTTTGGGTACAATCTCGCGATATGTCACATGTCGATCTTCCGTGATGAGCATGCGCACTGCATCGATGTTTTCCTGGGTGACAGCTGTCATTTGTTTACCTGACCTTGGAACGTCGCTACGGCTAATCCGTCAACGCTTGAATTTTCCATACCAACGAAAAACTGTGGACTTATGTGGTGCTTCATTACCAAAAACAGAAATCAACTCGGTAAGACATTCTTGTTGAGATAATTTCCTTCGAAAGTTGTAAAAAATTATTTTGTCAGTTTAATTCCATTTTTCGACTCATTTGTTAAAAATTCACCTTATTAGCTATAAAACTATATGTATCGCTCTGACGTTTTAATTTAGGTTGGGTAAACATTAAGTTTTTGTAATGACATTTGATCAGTGTCGCCATCTATGTTCCTATATGCAATATATAAAAGACAGCCCTCGTACTATAAACACCAATATCATCCACATAGCCCGTTATCAGCGTTGATTTGGAGCCCATATAACCGCTTGTGTCAACCATGCTAAGAAAAGCTTCAAGGACCAGATTAACAGTAATGAAGATAACGCAACACGCAAGCCTTACTTCTGAAGTTACAAAAAATGGCTCTGAGAATTGATTATTTATTCTGACAGCTTTTGTACCCTGAATAAAAACGTTGATAAGCTTAATGTATTTTGAGGGAATTCCAAAAGTAGCTAAATCCTGCATCATTCTCTCGCAATTTACGCTGTCAAAAGCCTGTTTAATCTACATAAATACTATATATTGAAATCACACTGGTTTAAGTCCGTTGTCTGCTCTTTCATGCCGCAGCAAATGCACCTATAAAGAAGGGTTTTATCTGCATTTTAGTGCTACAGGAAATTCATTTTCAAATCGAACTTCCGTTTGATTTTAAAATCACACTGGTTTCATTTAAACCAACTGATTTCGTAATCACTTTCATGTTGCAACGAATCCCTGTTGAAATCTGACTTCTGTCTTATTTTATAATCACAATGATTGCATTTAAGTCAATTTTATCTGCGTTTTCATGCCGCAGCAAATGCATTTTCAAATAGGGCTTCCGTTTATTCTCAAAATAAATCAAATTAGGTTTTTGGGCGGCTTTTTCGCATAGACCTTAAATGTTGAACGACCGACAGCTACCTACCCTGTGTCAACGGTTTGCGTCACTCTTTACTAGACACTTAAAGTTGATACGCACTTTGCAATGCGTAGTCCTTGGTGTAACTGGGAAATGCTGTGATCTTATTGGTCAGGATACGCACTGGTTAGGTATAGTAAAGCTACATGTTCTCGCCCGTACGAATGTCAGTCAGTCCCGTAGGCACCCAATCAAATTACGGAATTCACCTCGTCACGACAACGACAATACGATTCACCTCGACACAACAACGAAAACACGATTCGAAGCGCGTATCCACTTTAAATGTCTACTTTCAGTCCCATTTAGTGCGTAAATAACTTGAGTACACCCTTAAATATAATTTTAAGCACTATAAAGTTATAGATTTGCTTCATTGATTCTTTTTAAATATTTATCCCGACGATTCGATCGATAACTAGCGACCTGGCCAGACCTAAAAGCATCCCCTAGTCCCCCTTATTCGTGACAATAGTATTACAAAAAGAAGGATGGAACTTACGTATCGTCGTCGGCCTTAACAAACCAATCTGCCATATCCAAGTAATGTGAGTAGACATGCTGAAAAGCCAGTTTGGTTTTGTGCCACAAGTATTGTCTGCCCTCTTTTACTTTTAAGACGATGGTTGGCAAACTCTTATCTAAAATTTACAGTATAACTGCTGACTTAGTTATGGATTGCTGTCTATACATATAATACTGGTAAAAAAAATAAGCCAATCACTTTCACCATACCTACGTTATATGCTTTATTTTTCAGGTTGACTGCCATGCATATCAAGAAAACGGCCTCTGTTGCCAAATGAAAAAAAGAATAGGGGAAGAAAGTGATTAAAAAGACAAGAACACGGTAGTAAAAGAGGCGGAAGAGAAGCAGTTTGGGGAGTGTTCCAGAATTGAATTTGGCGTGACTTGGCAACGCCATGAGTTGGGGCTTATTGTTGTTACATACCTTCTTTGCTGCTCATAAACAACAAAATGTTACATCTTTTGCCCCAAGTTTGTTTCACATGAACCGCCTTGGTCTGATGATTTCCAGGCATAGTCAAAATCCAACATAGAATTCTAATTTTCTTATACATTTTGTCTGCCACCGAAGTGTCTTCAGTTAAGTGATAGTCTTCTAAAGAATTATTTACATCTAAAAACAATATATTTTAATGTATAGGATGTCAGCTATCAATTAATCCCTAGCGTGACAAAGAATTTATCTTTCTGATTCGGACAAAGCTAGTATAGTAGCTCCAACACATAGGGCTATCTTGTCTGGCAAAAAAAACTGGTACAATTTCTTAAATAGCTGGATCCAAAATCTTCTTATACAAAAAAGTGTTGAGATCAAAAATAGTGTAGGAAACTTGGCTACCATATTCTGGCCATTATAATGGTGAAGCAAAAACTATAACAAAAAAGGTACTTAGATATGAGCTTCATGAATACTCGGCTTGTACTTGGAAGTGCGAAGTATGACTAACAACAATGCAATAAGTTTCACGGAAACACTTTTAAAAGACAGCTAAAAAGTAGAAGCCTTTAAAAATCGTGTGAGATAAAAGTATTGGTCCACCGAGAGACCAATACACAACATGGGATTAAAGGGATCTGGTAGGATGGCTAGCCTTTTAAAAAACTAAGAATTAATTTGTAATGTACTTAATAGATATGTGCAGATACCTTTAGAAAAGGCAAAAAAGGGAAAAAATTTGTAAACAGTATCAAAAATTACACGTAAATTTAGTGGGAATAAGGACACTGTTGTTCTGGTAAATATACGTTTTAATCCATACGTTTATATTTACCAGAACAACAGTGTCCTTATTCCCACTAAATTTACGTGTAATTGAATTGCAAGGACGTGATAAGTTTACCAAGTATCAAAAATATTGAAAATGTAAGAAAATGTATCGGCTCCGGTTCAAAAGAGCGATATTTGAAACGACGACATTTACAACAGCTGTCTCATTTGAGCGACATTCAAAACAGCGGCATATTAAAATGGCGACATATCAAAAGGACGACATATTATAATAGCGACATTTAAAAAATGTTTAAAATTACAATAAAATGTAAAAATAAATGTTTTGATTTAAAATAATTACGATGTGCATTATAGGATATAAAAGGGTATCAAACAAGTTTCGTGGCTAATCGGGTGAAAAGGAGTTTTTATTTCTCTCATATTTTTTCGTGGGTACCTTGAAAGCTTAACCTCACGGGGGTCCAAGATCTAATGGACACCTAATAAGTGTTGACAGTTAACTGTTTCGTCCTTACTCTCGCAAGAAGCGCCATCTACCCACGGAAAAATATGCGAGAAACAAAAACTCCTTTTTATCCGATTAGCCACGAAATTTGTTTGATTTTTAAATTCACGGGTACTAAACTTCAGTTTATAAAAGGGTATGTTTTCAACAAATTACGTTAAAAACAAAAAAATGTAGAAGATAAAAATCAAAAATGAAAAATAGGGTATTTTCGATTTTTTGTGGCCTTTTTGTTACCTATAACTTTTGTATAATAGTAGGTTTAGTTTCGCTGAAACCGTGATAAACCATAATCCACTTCTAAAACTTCACCCTAATAACTCGGATCGAGTCTAGTTTATTTTTCCCGTTAGCTGCAATATATTTTCTTTTGTTTCCAATAGTTTTTATGTTCTAATTAATTTTTTCCCTTCCAAAAGATATTTTCACTGGTCTACTAAGACAAAGTTTACACTATTACAATATAAGTTGCTTCACTTGAGTCGGCGGCCGACATCAAACGCCGAATCGCATTGCTGTTTTGCAGCGGGTTACTGGCGGTGATTCTTTGAACCGGTGGCCGACATCAACGGCCGAATCGCACACCTGTTTTGCAGTTGCGACCAGCGACAGCCTACGCCGGCACGCGTTTGATCTCTATATTTCCATTGATTTTTGACAAGTGTAGCAACTGATATTTTAATTGTGTAAACTTTGACCAAAAGCACTACAATATAGGCGCGCTTGTTATAGTGGAAATGATTTAAATATTCCACGCATACCTGGATCAATCTGGTTCAGCTGTAGCTCATGAGGGCGCGGGGTCTACATCGTTGAATAGAAAATAAAAACTTGCGTCCAAGGAAACTTTTAAGGGGATCCATTGGTTTTTGTGCTTCTATTTGCGACCATTGAGTTGGTATTGTAAAATTTAAGAACTAATTTATTTTATACAGAAATGAACTGCAATAATAACAATTAGGCAGTAAATATAATAAACGTGAAATTTCGTACCCGTGAATTTAAAAATCAAACAAGTTTCATGGCTAATCGGGCAAAAAGGAGTTTTTTGTTTCCCTTATATTTTTCCGTGGGTAGCTTGAAAGCTTAACCTCACGGGGGTCCAAGATCTAATGGACACCTAATAAGTGTTGACAGTTAACCGTTTTGTCCTTATGGGACTCCTCAGAACACTGCTGGTCAAGTGACAAATCTTGCGAAGTTAATCAGACGGTTTTGTCTCTAATTAAATGTAATTAGTGAGCGAACTATAGCAAGAGGCGCCATCTACCGAGATACGAGAGAAACAGAAACCAAAAGCAGGGAAAAACACTGCTATACAATATCGATCAATGAAAAGATCGAATGCAAATAAAAGAAAACAACTATAGTCCGTGACCTACGACAGCTCTTCATTAGGTGTCCATTAGATCTTGGACCCCCGTGAGGTTAAGTCGTAGGTCACGGACTATAGTTGTTTTCTTTTATTTGCATTCGATCTTTTCATTGATCGATATTGTATAGCAGTGTTTTTCCCTGCTTTTGGTTTTTTGTTTCTCTCGTATCTCGGTAGATGGCGCCTCTTGCTATAGTTCGCTCACTAATTACATTTAATTAGAGACAAAACCGTCTGATTAACTTCGCAAGATTTGTCACTTGACCAGCAGTGTTCTGAGGAGTCCCATAAGGACGAAACGGTTAACTGTCAACACTTATTAGGTGTCCATTAGATCTTGGACCCCCGTGAGGTTAAGCTTTCAAGCTACCCACGGAAAAATATAAGGGAAACAAAAAACTCCTTTTTGCCCGATTAGCCATGAAACTTGTTTGATTTTTAAATTCACGGGTACGAAATTTCACGTTTGTTAGTATTATTTGGCTTAAAAATTCCGTTGATTGACGCTCACTGTCTTGATGACGGGTAAAAATGCAAAATGCGTTGATCCGGCCTGAAAAGACAAAGAGCTGTCGTAGGTCACGGACTATAGTTGTTTTCTTTTATTTCCATTCGATCTTTTCATTGATCGATATTGTATAGCAGTGTTTTTCCCTGCTTTTGGTTTTTTGTTTCTCTCGTATCTCGGTAGATTGCGCCTGTTGCTATAGTTCGCTCACTAATTACATTTAATTAGAGACAAAACCGTCTGAATAACTTCGCAAGATTTGTCACTTGACCAGCAGTGTTCTGAGGAGTCCCATAAGGACGAAACGGTTAACTGTCAACACTTATTAGGTGTCCATTAGATTTTGGACCCCCGTGAGGTTAAGCTTTCAAGCTACCCACGGAAAAATATAAGGGAAACAAAAAACTCCTTTTTGCCCGATTAGCTATGAAACTTGTTTGATTTTTAAATTCACGGGTACGAAATTTCACGTTTGTTAGTATTATTTGGCTTAAAAATTCCGTTGATTGACGCTCACTGTCTTGATGACGGGTAAAAATGCAAAATGCGTTGATCCGGCCTGAAAAGACAAAGAGCTGTCGTAGGTCACGGACTATAGTTGTTTTCTTTTATTTGCATTCGATCTTTTCATTGATCGATATTGTATAGCAGTGTTTTCCCTGCTTTTGGTTTTTTGTTTCTCTCGTATCTCGGTAGATGGTGCCTCTTGCTATAGTTCGCTCACTAATTACATTTAATTAGAGACAAAACCGTCTGATTAACTTCGCAAGATTTGTCCCTTGACCAGCAGTGTTCTGAGGAGTCCCATAAGGACGAAACGGTTAACTGTCAACACTTATTAGGTGTCCATTAGATCTTGGACCCCCGTGAGGTTAAGCTTTCAAGCTACCCACGGAAAAATATAAGGGAAACAAAACACTCCTTTTTGCCCGATTAGCCATGAAACTTGTTTGATTAGTAAATATAATCTTACCAGAATTGATTGGGTCTAATTCAACCCTCTGCAGGTAAAACCTTCTAGAATAAGTGTTGTCAGGCTCAGAAAAAACAACCATATAGGCCAAGGAAAATCCACAAATAAACATGGTAATTCCAAACGCCAGCGCTAAAATGGTGAAATAGTTCTTTTTTGATTTCAGTGGTTTATGCGGCCCTATATTAGAGCCAGCTAATAACATTTTTGAGTTTTAAATGGATTAATTTGTTTTCAAGTTTAAAATAGCTGACTTTCGTGGACTGACAAACTCTTCTGTCTTCGTTTGCCAAAAAAACAACAAAAAATAAATAAAATTTCTTTAAGACCACTGAATTGCTGAATATCCATTAAAATTATCCACGTTTGCAAATACAAAATTTAAAAAAGCAAATTGAAAAATAAAAAAATTGCATTAATTTATCAAAAATATATATACTTACAGGGTCTTTAGGGCCATCTTTTAAATACTTGATAACGTAACTGGTAATGAATGCTGCCAAAAAAATAAGTGTAAGCAGTACGATATCGGAAAAATAATAAATCCAGTTTTAGATATGCTTTTATGTTTCGAATAGCTGGAATAAATTTCAAAAGTTTGTTCCTACCACACGCTAAAGTGATTTGAAAACGCGAAATTGATTTCAGCTTTGCAAACGTATGTCTCAAAATGTATTACGAGGGCTGCTCTTATATTTTGCATATAGGAACATAGAGGGCGACACTGACCGAATGTCGTTACCAGAGATATGAGAGGATTGGAAGAATGAGCTTCGACCACTGCGAAGCTGCTTTTGTATGAGACGCTCAGAGATATGAGAGGGTGGCTCATTCTCCCCACCCTCTCATATCTCTGGTCGTTACTAAAACTTAACCTCAATCTTTACCTAACCTGAATTCAACACGTCAGTGAGATACATGTAGCTTTAAAAATGGAACCGAGAACATTTTCGGCATATAATTTCACCAAATCACTCGACAGTTTCTCATTGGTATGAAGAATTCAAGCCTAGACGGATTAGTCTTAGTGTAGATCCAAGGCCATCGATGCTGTGCGCATGTTTATCACGGAAGATCGACATGTGTTATATCGCGAGATTGAGGCTTCATTGGGGATTTCACAGACCTCAATAGAAAAATTATTTTGCATGAAAAATTAGGGCTAAGAAAATTAGTTTCCCGCTGGGTACCGCATCTGTTAACCGAAGAAAAGAAAGAAGCTACGGTCAATTGGTGTCAGAAAACTCTAGACCGCTTTGAGGCAGGAAACTCGAAAAACCTGTACAGCATTGTCAGTGGTCATGAATCGTGAATTTACTCATATGAACCCGAAAATAAACGTCATCTGTTTGAGTGTTCCAAGATGAAGAAAAGCCAATAAAAGTTATCTGTTCTCGAAGTGTATCCAAAAAGACGGTCGCGACATTTGTCTCAAAAGCAGGTCATGTAGCAACAATAATTCATCTGGAAGATCAAAGGACTGTTACTGCCGATTGGTATATTACCATTTGTTTGCCGAAATTCATCGCCGAGCTTCGCGAAAAACAAACCTCGAACGATGAATCATCCTCCACCAAGACAATGCAAGTTCGAACAAAGCACAAAAAAACCATTGAATTTTTAATCCAACAAAACGTTGAATTGTTGGACCATCCTCTATACAGTACTGACATAAGTCCCGAAGATCTCTATACTTTTCGTATGGTCAAAGATTTCAGTCGTCAGAGGAAGCAGTCGACGCCTCCAAGAATGTAATTTTGACACTACCAACAAACGAGTGGAATTACAGCTTTGACAACTGGTTTGAGCGCATGCAAAAGTGCATTAATTTTCGTGGATAATTCTTCGAGAAACAATAAAGTATTTAAAAGTTATCTACTGTTTTATTCCAGCTATATATACAAAACTTAAAAGACAACCCTCGTATTTGCGATAATTTATATAACTTCCCAAAATTTTGAACTGTTTCCCCTAGGCTCTTCAATAAAAAAAAAAAAATCGAGATCCCTAAGACAAACCATGATATTCATATGTATTTTTCAACGCTGAATTCTATTCCGGGGTCCAAAAAGTCCCTGGACGCTTAGAATTTTTCCCAGGGGGTTGATTCATATGAAATCAGCCAAAAAAATGAGGTTTGGCAGACAATCTTTCCAATTTTTGATATGTTCATTCTACCAGTCAAAGGGATGAAAAATCTCAAATTTTACAGTTTTCTGATCAGTATTTTTTTATCTAATTTTTGAGATATCTAAATTTATTTTAGTAGATGTTTGATCCAAATTGGCAGCTTTTTGATTCGAAATCTACTACAATAAATTTAGATATCTCAAAAATTAGATAAAAAAAATACTTTACTTTTTGATCAAAAAGCTGCCAATTTGGATCAAACATCTACTAAAATAAATTTAGATATCTCAAAAATTAGATAAAAAAATACTGATCAGAAAACTGTTGGCAGCTTTTTGATCAAAACATCTAAAATAAATTTAGATACCTCAAAAACTACTTTCGTCAGGGTAGCGATATATAACTTGTTTAAAAGTTTTTTAAAATACGTTTCAAATGAGGTATCACAATTTTTACAAAAAAACAAATTCTAAATTTTAAAAATGTTCAATTTGTTTTTTGTATAAGTTTCATCATGTTATACTTTATTCGAAAGGTATGTTAAAGGCCTCATATTAGACACAACCAGCATACGTTACCCCTCTCCTCTACGTGGGAATTTTCGATCTAGTTTCAGGTTTTATTTGTTTTCCACTTGTCAGGTACAGCATATACCCAGGGGAGAGGAAATGATCACCCAGACAAAAGGGGTCACAGTAAAAACTCATTACGGAAATAAAATTTCAATTTTTCTGTGAATTCTAAGCAGTTTGACGAAACATAGTGTATCTAAATTCGACAGTTTTCGAGTTATTAAGATTTGAAATTATTGTAGTTACATAAGAATACATGTTTTTAAAACTCGATAACTTGGAAACGATTGAACCCAGATACATTATGTTTTGAAAAATTTTGCTCAGAATGGAAATGTTAAATAACAAACAACATCTGTATTGAACTTTTGTCGATATCTTGTATAGTTTAAGAAAGAATCAACTATTTGGATCCGACAGAATTGTACGATGTCGCAATATCGTGACTGTGGTGGTGGTACTGTGAGGTGCCAAAATGTAATGTAACATTGAAAATTTCATATTTTATTGTTTCTATATCTGACTACAATTGAAAAATCATTTTACAGTGATAAAAATTACAAAATATATCAGTCAAAAAATAAACTATAAAATTAACTATAATGACTAGTTTTTCAATTTTTCAATTGATTTGAAATAAATTTTTACCTAGTTTGATTATTAATTACACCATCACTACACTTAAGAAATGGCCGGAAAAAAATTATCCCTTTCAAATATAACTTTCCAAAACCAAATATCGTGGTGATAAAATTGGAAGCAAAATTATTAACGAGAAAATAGGGTCTTTTTGGTCAGTCACTGTAAAGGTCAATTTCATTAAAGTTGTGGTTATCTTTGTGCTTAATAACGGTAAGTTTTTGTCGCGAAAAACAGACTTTAACGGGCCAAATTTTAACAAAGTCAAGTGCAAATGTCAATAGGGACATTTTGGGTCGCGTATTTTACACTTTGTTACCGTTATTGCTATTACTGAGTCTGCGCATTAGCAGCTTTTCGCTCCTTTTTTGTTATGTACGGTAACGGCGCCCGGTACTTACGGTGGCCGGCCTTTAATGTTACCGCTATTTTTTAAGGTTAGTTTTGTATTGTTTTGTTTAATGCAGTGGTATTTTTTACTATAATTCGGTAGTTTGGTTTGTAAAAAGCCATAAATCTAATAAAAATAAATTAACAAATAGAAATAAACAAAAAGTTGAAGGTGTGTGAAACTACTAAATTAACGTTTGTGTTGTGTTATCTTAAGTGTTCCAAAATCTATCTTTTTTGCCCTGAATGTTGCCGTTATTCTTAGTAACAATAACGGTAACAGCTGTCAAATTTTCTGTTATTTGACCTGACCCAAAATGGCCCTAATGTTAAATAACCATTAAACAGTATGTCCCCCTAAGTGGGAATTATATGGAAGACTTTTTTATTATTAATTTTATGAAAAAAACTTTTTCTTCATAAAAAGTTCTGCATTATTTAAAACCTAGAATACAGTCATTAAATATGAACATTTTTCATTGGTATACGAGGTTTGTCAAAAAATATGAGTTTTACTCAAGAGCAAAGGACCTTTAAATTTGCAAAATAAATGAATATGCACTTATTACGCGTTTTAATTGCTAAATTATTAGAAAACATCGAAAAACTAAAAGGTTATCATGTGTTTCGATACATGTTCATTCAAAATAGAAATATTAGTAAAAAATAAAATAATCTGAAGTTTTAATTTAAATGTACTTGCGTAATTTTTAATTCTGATGAACTTTTTTTTGGAACATTTTTCGATATTGTCAAATTTAAAGGTACTTGAGCAAAACTCATATTTTTTGACAAACCTCGTATACCACTGAAAAAATTGATATTTGATGACTGTATCCTAGGTTTTAGATAATGCAGAACTTTTTATGAAGAATAACTTTTTTTCCTAAAATTAATAATAAAAAAGTTTTCCATATGATTTATTGTCTAAGTAGAAATAAGATTTTAGTAATAATCTCATTCCCTTACTCAACCCAGACTGTTAAAAAAAGTGGACAATATGCTCCCGGACCACTATAAGGACTGTTTCTTCACATTAGAGAACTGTTCGGGATTTTCTTCCCTGTCATTTGAATTTCAACCCGTGAATCCGCCACTTTTGGGATCGGGGCTAGTTACATTTCAAAGCGATTTATGAATGGCTTGGTGAGTTTTTATGTCTGAGGAACATAGGATTGGAGCAATTCCGGATTTGAAACCCCAAAACAGTGTTTAAAACAGGACTTATCCATAAACATGATACTATATACTACATTATATCCACTTAAATATTAATTATTGATATAATAATATACAGCCACTGGATTCCAGAAAAATGACAGAAAACTTCTTAAACTGGCGCATCAGCAACTAGAGCGCTGGGAGATTCACGGTTACTTTCTACGTCATTTATATTCATCTGAGTATTATAAGAGTTAACAAGACGCTAGCCCTACCAAGTTTACTTTGGCTGCCTGACTTCCGCATGCGCTGATCTACCAATATTATTTACCTCATGTATTACACTAGATGAGCAGGGTGATTTTCACTTGATTTCTAACCACATGACAATAGGAAGTTTCAAAAACCTAACCTAACGAAACATAATCAAATCTAACCGAACCGAACCAAAGCAAACTGAACCAATAATTAAAAAAAAACTTTCCTGACTTCCTACCCGGGATCCTAGAGGATGTGAATCCGAACCGAACCGAACCAAACCTAACCTAACCAAACTAAACTACAACACTGCTAATTAGGTTTAGTTGGGTATGGTTAGGTTTGGATAGGTTCGGTTCGGTTCGGTCCGGTTCGGTTCTGTTCGTATTCACACTCTCTAGGATCCCGGGAAAGAAATCAGGAAAGTTTTTTTTTTGAAAAAAATTGTTGGTTCAGTTTGCTTTGGTTCGGTTCGGTTTGATTCGGTTTGGTTCGGATTCACATCCTCTAGGATCCCGGGTAGTAAGCCAGGAAAGTTTTTTTTTTTGAAGAAAATTATTGGTTCAGTTTGCTTTGGTTCGGTTCGGTTAGATTTGATTAGGTTTCGTTAGGTTAGATTTTTGAAACTTTCTATTTTCATGTGGTTAGAAATCAAGTGAAAATCACCCTGCTCATCTATTGTAATACATGAGGTAAATAATATTGGTAGATCTGCGTATGCGGACGTCAGGCAGCCAAAGTACACTTGGTAGGGCTAGCGTCTTGTTAAGAGTTATGGCACTAAAGAGGCATGGTAAACATACTTTTTTTTTATCTTAACTACACTGGAAATAGATTAAAATTGCTTTGCTTATGCTTTTGACAGACGATTCGACAAATTCGATATTTGTATTAAATCTGTCAAATTACCGGGCAAAAGGAGATCTACATGGAAAAAATTACAATCTTTGTGACATTGTAAACCTATAGAAAAAAAAACTTATTACTTAATTTAAAACCTATCTAAAATGCAACAAAAAATAAGGGGGCAGGAACTACAAATCTATAGAAACATGCACAAATTTATTCACTGCTATTATGGCTATTGCAAATTAAAGCGTTAAAAAGTAATAGAATAAACTTGTACAATGCTTAACTAAACAAGCCTTGAAAGTACTCTGTACCGAGTGAATTTTGATAACGCTACCTCACTCAATATATTGTAGCTATTACAATTTCCGTGTATTCACAACATAATTTGCCTTCTAAATAGACACCATGTCTATTATTTTTTTTTAATTGAGTGGATCTCTTCTTTCTGTCTTAAAAGATAGCACAATTAATACGTTTATCTCTAATGGTTTGCATGTAAAATACATCTTCTGTGCGCAATAAATATGTAGGTGAATAAAAAAGTCATTGTGAGGCAAGATTATAAAAAATCACATGTTGTAGACAAGCGGTATAAATGCTCTTTTAGTTGAGTTTTTCACTCCAATCTTAATTGTATTAACGTTGAAAATATGATATGGTGACCTCCCAAAATATTGAGCATTGAATTTTTCTTGGAGCTCCGAAAGTAACTGTGTTTTAGAATATTATAGCTTAAATTCCTAGTCTGTATACTTACATATGAGAAATTGCAAAGGTTCTTAATATTAGTTTGATACCTACAAAAAAAAATACAAATGAATTCCTAAATTGAATTTCAAAAACTCCATCTTTTCTTTTTATTTTTTTCTAAACATTATGCTTCGCAAAGCAATGAAAATGGATTTTCAAAATCTATAAAACAAAAATAACGTTTCAAAACTTAAAGTTTTTTTTAAGTGGAAAAATGAAGGAAATTTATTTGGATAAATTCAGACGAACTGACCCTACCTACACTATTATTATTAACTACATATTTTACACCCTTAAACACTAAAGTAAAACAAATTTTTGGTAATGCCTACTTTTAAGGTAACAACGACCATGTCTGCTTTATGGTATTTTAATTATATGGCTTAAGTTTTAGCAGGTTTATAGTAAAAACCGCACTTCAATTTATCAACCCATTTTTTCGGAATGTTTGCGTATAATAAGAAAATCTATGACTTATTTGTAAACACGTATCAGTTGGTTTTCTTCTTTAGGATTTTATAAAAGCCATATTGACATAAAACCACACAGCTTAGCTCAGATCAAAATGCGATTTCCACAAAAAATCTATCAAAAAGCAAGTAAAACAGTGGAAAAGTTATAAACAAAGTAAAGCGGATTACTTTGTTTATATTTGCACAGTTTTTAGACAGCTGTTTTCTGTTTTATTTCTGTGTTATTATTTTTACCACTAATTTTGATATTACTACTTTTGTTACCGACATCTTTACTATCCACTAGAGAATGGGGCATTTCCACGTGATTCGAGATTCCATACGGCCTTAGGTGATAAATTAGGTATTCTAGTACGTACATTTGATTTGGAGAAATGTAATGAAACGAGACGGCGTTGTCCGAGCAGCATTCCATGCCCTAAAGAGGAATAAACCGTAAATCTTCTTTAACCCGTAACCGTAATGTTATACCGCGTAAACAAGTCCCACCTAGGGGTCTATAAGAGGATAAAAAACTAATAGAATATAGCATGTATTAATAAGAGACCGCAATAAGACCGATTCCCGTTGAAACCGTTTCAGCGTTGCCAAATTTAACCTTGATACATAACTACAGACGCAAGTGGTCGCAATCGTCAAGGGGCGGACAACCTGAAACATTTGCTTAGGGCAAGAATTATTACATGACTTGATGTTTAGTCCACCATACAAGAGGTGGACTATTAAAAACGTAAAATATAGTTTTTTAATTTTATTAAATGTGAGTTTTAGGTCCTAAAACACAGAAATTGGCGAATAGATAAATCAAGAAAACCTCAAACGATTTTAGCCCAATATGATACAGAAGTGTTTTGTTGGCATTAGATTTTGGTTAAAAACAAAGGGTTAAAAGTATTATTTAACCAATTTTATCTTAAAACTAACAGTTATGCATGATTTTATTTGTTGTATCGTTTTTTGTTTAAAAATTTTCTTTTTGGATTTAAAAAGTTTTTTTCTGTGGCGCATGTCGCTCTTTTACCAAAAGTTCAGCATTTGTCTAAAAAGATAATTAACTCGAGAAGATTGCTACGTGCGGCGTATTTTTCCGGATTCAAACCTTTATCTGTAGGTTTTGAGTTATCAAAAAAGTTTGCTTTGTATCTATTTTTACTCAAGAAATGTCTGCACCTTTTTTCAAATTTTGTGGATTAAGGCTTCATACCACCTCTGCCACCACCTAGGGTCTCGCCCCCTTACGCGTCCTCTACCCGCGCTGCGTCACTGTAGTCCACCATTACCTTTTTTCTATAGTTGGACTAAAAATGCATTAAAAAACTAAAATTAAATAATAGGTAGCTTACTTGTAGATTGGTAAGTTGAAAAATGAGTTTAGGAAATGTGAAACGAAAATAATGTATATAATAAAACAAGTGAATTATTTACTTTTAGAAACAAGCAGAGTTTTAACGTACTATTCTGGTAGTGTATCGCCCCGTTTGTCACTTACAGAAAGCTGACTAAATTGACCTTTCGTGTATTGAGTTGCGGCTTATACTGATATTTTTGCTAAACCGGCAACGTTGGTTTTACGCATTTCTCTTCTCCCATGCAATCCTTATGGCCAATGCAAAAATCCTACCCCTAGATAGAAGACTGGCTACGCGGTATAACTAGTATGTACGGTGTGAGCTTCTCTACAGTAACGAGTGGGGAATATTGCTACGAAGAGGTCGTAGGTTTTTGTACAATTTTCTCTTTATAAAATAGGGGTACTAACCTCTTTACTATCATAATAAATGTAGTTCCAGTACCAAAAACTTTTGGACACGTGACCGGGTATCAGATGGTGTTCGGGCACGAAGGGGAAAAACCTACCCCTGCCAAGGGAATCTCGCGTGTCACCCGCCCTGACGTTAGCGGCTTCCATGCATTTGCCGAGTTCCACGTCTTCGGGACCTCCATCGCTCTTGGCTGCGCAACCTGTTGCGTTTTTTAGACCAACCTAGATTTACAATGTTGTGTGAATTCGAGAGTCTAGCTTATATTTCTTAACAATATTGTTAGATCAAAGATGAGATTCATAACCGTCTCTTTAGCTTTACAAGGTTACACATTTATGTGTTCTGATGAGTTCCTTTAGGATGGAACAGTTACAGTTTTTTGAAAAATTACTATTTGAAAAAGCATTTTTTTGTAGAAAATGTTGGTGTATGGACCGGTTAGGATATGTCTGGGATCAATCGACCTCGGTTGGGTTTAACTCCGATTTTTATCTCCCAACAGGAGGACAGAGGAGCTATAATTTAAGAATTTTTCTATACCGCAATCAGATCTTGGACCCCGTGAGGTTCAGTTTTCGAGCTGGCCACGGAAAAATGTCAAGAGAAACAAAGTCTTTCTTTAACCGCTTAAACACAATTTTTTTAAATTCAGGGGTACTAAAGTTTGCGATTATGCCGTTTTTAGCTGTGCCTAGAGTCCCTGAAGTATGTCAACATACAGGGACTCTAGCTGTACCCTGCCTATGTGTAACGTTTCCGCACGCGATTGCAGTTGGCCGAAAAAGAAACTTTCCGCAAGAGTTAGGAACACTATTAAATCTTCGAGCGTGTGGAAAACATAAAAAGATAACAATTATTAAAAATAAGTTTATTAAATTCATAGGTTTTTTTATGCAGATCACATTACGAAACTTTATGACTGGGCACTATTTGCCAGATAGTTGTTGACAACTAATTGAAAGTTGGGTTGTTAAGGACACCAAAAAAGTTAATATTAAGGTACAGATTCTTAGATTTTTCGGAGTCCGGAAAAGTAGTGTCGAAAAGTACTTTTCCGCACGTAGTGTAAAACTAAAATGCTTGCGAAAAAGTGACACTTTCCGCTCGTAGAAAAAAATTTGTTAGGCGCATCTAAAAGTACAGGAGCACAGCTTCAATGCTGTGTATTGTTTGTCTATATCCCCTAAAGGGTGTCGAATTAGAGGTAGTTTTTTAAAAGTCATTTGATTTTTTTTTAATAAGTTTCTCCAATAAACTTGTTAATACAAATTTTGTAGATAATAAAACCATTTTCACCTTTTGAGAAAAAATGGTTTAATTAAAAGGATCACTTTACTTTTAGGAAACTACCCCTAATTCCACATCATATATGGGTGTTATTTTTGAATTCCTATCCATCGTAGATGACAAAAACAAAATCGTCTAAGATTCAGACTTTTCTGACGACTTTTCTTCAACTAAGTGACAGAAACCGAACCAAAAAAAAACTTTGATGATGAATTTTTTTTCAATTTTTTAAAATAAAAATGGAAGAAAAAATCAAACAAATAAAAGATTTATAACTTAAATCATAAATTAAAAATAAAGTTCTTAAATTTACCTGCATAAGTTAAGTTTGGCAAAATTATTGAAATATTTGCAAAATATATAACTTTGCCTCAAAATAGTCAAAATCCTGCAAATTCGGATAAAAACCTACAATGCTTCAATAGTCACAATTTTTGTTCAAAAACCTTCATATTGAAGGAAAACCTTCAAACCTGGCAACACCTGACCTTTTTTAAGGATGGGTCTTGCATAATGAAAATGTGCTATAACAATACCTATGCAGATACGGCGTTTTCTGTAGGCATGGCAGTAAAGAAATCGCAGTGAAGAATGCTTCAATTGCATATCAATATCAGAGCCGCTCTTCTTTAGGTGAACGTCAGAAGCCAGGCCCGACCCCTTTTTATGATTTTGTCCTTTTTAATTTTGTCCGGTTTTGATAAAAGACAATATATAAAACTTCGATTTTGCTCTTGTCTTGTTTTGAAGAATGACGTCCACCACAAACCCATGTTACTTTTAGGTAATAAACTTTTGAGCAAAATTCCAAAATTATCGATTCGAACCGAACCGAACCGAACCGAACCGAACCGAACCGAACCGAAAACAACCCCTCCAGCTAGCAAAAAAGGCCCAAGTAGATATCGAAAAAAAGTATCATATTGTTGTTTGACATTAATAATGACAGATTTAGTAATGTATGCATCACGCATTGGACAACAATCTTTGAAATCTGCAGAAAAGATAACATAAAAATGTTAATATATTTTTTGAACGGCCAAACAGTTTCTTAGAAGTCTGTGGAACGGCTAAATCCGTATGCGCATTTCCTTTAAAAAAATCGTTTAATTAGATTTCGTAAAATATGAAAATAAGCTCATGCTGTTTTTGAATAATACGCTTTTACTCATAATTGTGGAATAAAGATTATACCTCCGAAAATCCCCTTACCTCAATAAATTTTTTGACTGCTTCTCTGCTGAGAACATAGCCCGCTCCTCCACTCATGTAACCTTGCTTAACGAACGGTTTGAATTTACATCCATAGTACACAGGTTCATTTGGACTGGATTTCATCAGCATATATCTCAAATTTTCAACTATCATGTACCTTTAAATAAGAAACGAATCTTGAATGATCTATTAAAAAGTAACTACAAACTGCCTTTTTTGCGATATTAATCGGTATAAACTCATCGAATTATTTACAAAGTACAGTAGACTCGCGCTATTGTGAACACGAAAAAAATCTGCACGTTCATACCATGGAGACTGTTCACACTACGGAAGGTCTATACCTATCAACTTTTAAATGTAATTATTCTAATAATTTGGAGCAAATTTATAGGTTTCTCCTGAAAATGAAAATTTAAAGTATCGACAAACACTACAATTATGAATTTTTATGAAACTACAAAATTTACATATCATTCGGTAAAATAAGATGTTATTTTAGTCCGAACTTATCTAGCTGACCAATGAGTGGCTACTGCTCGGTCTCAATATTTCTTAGACTCTAACACCTATCGATACCCTAATTCTGACACGTCGTAACCCACGGAAAAATAAAAATTAATTTTTTTGCGTCAAAAGTTAGTAATGATGCATAACTATATGCTGCTAAATCATCGCAACCAAAAAAAAAACATAAAACGGTCATTCCCGCGATTTCTAATAAGTTCTATAATGCTTACGTTAGGTAATTTGCTTCTGACTTTTCTTATTCATGTAAAATTTTATTGAGTTGGGTTACGACGTTTCAGAATTAGGGTGACGCTATGTTGTTTGTTTCTGACTATAATGTTACCACTTTAAGTGATTCCAAAACATACTTTAATGCAACTTTTTCAGGTGTCTTCATTTCGTTCTCAGATTCGCCTTCCAAACTTACCTCTGGGAGCAAGAAATTAAAACTTCTTGGATTTTGAGATTTCACAAAGCAAAACATGGAATGGTACTAGTATTTACCACAAAAAACGAATTAAAACTAAGTAATTCTCGGTAATTCCCTTAAATCTAACCATTTGGTTAACACCTCTTTTCCGTTTTCATACGATCGAGACTCGTTACTCTTTATACTGCTATAATACATTGATCCTTACTGTTCACACTACTGGGAAGTTCACACAAGCGTGTGTTCACACCAGCGCGAGTCTACTGTAATTCGGTTTTTGGCCAAAGTGTGTTTTTGAGAAGACTCTGTCTAGCATGTAAATATGAATTTTATACTCTTGAGAAGCCAGTGTAATTTTTTAAGTAAGTAGCTCTGATAATTTAACAATCTTTATTAGTAACTGATTACATAAAAACTCAAACAATCACGAACTATAAAATAAAATTATAATTATACATGGTAGCGACTTTAAATAAAACGCTGCCTCTATTGGGTTAATATATGCTTTTTTAGAAAGAAAAAAAAAAGAAAAACAGGTCAACTGAGTTTTTTTACGCGCTTTCTTCGAGCATTGCTTCAAAACAAAATTCAACTTAGTTTTAATTTTTTTTTTTTACGGGTATGCGCACTCGCAAGGAGATCCCTATCACGCTCGAGAAGCGGCAAGTGCGCGAAAATGTTGGTGTGTGTTGGTTTAGAAACGGTTCAGGTTGTAACCTGCACGGAAAACTGTCGCAGGGAGTTTATTCCACAGCGATGCTGTTCTCCAGAGATATGAATTCTGATATAATGAGGTTCTTGGTGCCTCTATTTTGACAATAAATTGATGGTTACCGTCTGTTTGACGTGTTCGTCTAGTAGGTGCTACTCCCGGGGGAATCATACGTGCCAACTTATCAGAGCATTTTCCGTGATAATACCTGTAGAAAAGAGATAGATCGCCCACAGTTCTTCGATGTTCGAGACGATCCAAGCTACGGGTAAGTGCGGGGTCATTGATCAGCTTGATAGCTCGTTTCTGCACGGTGTTCAAAAGCATTAAGGTATGTTTGGGTGCCGCACTCCATATATGTGAGCAGTACTCCATAGTTGGTCGAATCTGGGCTTTGTAGAGTGTCAGCAGTTGGCTTGGTGTATACAGATGTCTTGTACGAAATACCACCCCAAGCTTTTGGGACGCCCTTTTAGCTATATCTGCCAAGACATGTTGGTCTCTGCAGTGACTCCTAAGATGTTCAACTGGCTCTGCAATGCGACAGCACTTCCAGATAGCATGATGTTTGGCTCACCGGTGCTGGTCTTTTTTGAAAACAGGGCTGCTTGGGTTTTCTGCGCGTTGAACTGTACAGGGTTTTTGTTGCCCCAGTCCTCTATTATCTCCAAGTCGTTATTTATCTGTGATATTTCAGTTAGTCTAAGGTAATGGAATTCACGTGCGGAGAGACATGTGGGTGGTATGACTGAGGAGACTACATTGCCATCATCTGCAGAGCAATAAAGTGGATTTACTGTTTTATCTATGAGGTCATTTATGTAAATCAGAAAAAGTGTTGGCGAAAGGATTGCTCCCTGTGGCACACCAGCATTTATTTGGTAAGAGTTGGAGTTCCGGCCATCCAGTGCAACATAAATGGATCTATCCTTAAGGTAACTTTCAAACCAAGTGCAAAGTCTCGGCGACAATCCCGTTGCTTTGAGCTTGTTGAGCAGATTTTCATGCCAGACTTTATCGAATGCTTTAGATATATCTAAGGCAATTGTTCTTGTTTCACCTCGCAACTCAATCGCTTTTTGCCATAAGTGAGTGACTTATGTAAGTAAATCGCCAGTTGACCTATATTTTCGAAATCCGTATTGCTTGTCGTTGATAATTTTGTACTTTTCCAAGTACTTGGTTAGGTGATTGTTCACAACTCTTTCCATTACTTTTGATATCACCGGAAGTAGAGCAATTGGTCTATAGTTTAACGGATCTGTCTTTTTTCATTTCTTTGGAATGGGTTGTACTGCGGCAGACTTCCATGATGATGGATACACTCCTTGCCTATAAGATAAATTGAATAATTTTGCGAAAGTTGGGGTGAGTTCGCTAGCACAATTTTTGAGTACTATCGCGGGAATGCCATCTGGACCCATTGCTTTGTTTGTATCCAACTTTTTAAGGGATTTTCGTATTTCTCTGTGACAAAAGGGTACCTCTGGCATACTGTGGGAAACCCTTTCAATGAACGGTGGAGTTTTTCCATTTGGCACTGTTAGGTTTGAGTTGGAGGAAAAGATTTTGGCCAGCATATTGGCTTTTTCCTCTGATGTTGTGGCTAAGTGAGTATTTTTATCTGTAAGTGGTGGTATGGGTGACTTGGTGAAGTTTGATCCAACGGCTTTTGCAAGAGACCAAAAGGACCTAGAACTAATTGGACAATTCAGCAACCTGTTTTTTATTCTTTGATTGTATGTTTCTTTGGCGGCGTCAATAGTAATTTTGCAACTATTTCTGGCTTCTATAAATTCTGTGGTTTTGAGCGGTTTGTTGTCGTTTCCAAAGGTTATATGCTCTGTGTTTTTTCTGTACAGCCGTTTGGCTGTTGAACCAAGGTTTCGCATTAGCTCTGCATTTTATTGTATGTGGGATATATGCATCCATTCCAGATAAGATTACTTTTGTTATTTCATTACAGCAAATAGTGGGATCAGCTGTTTTAAAGCAAACCTCTTGCCATGGAAAATCCAGGTAAAATTGTTTAAGGTCATTCCATTTTGCCGATTTATAGTGCCACATTTTACGAGGAAGTGATTGTTGGCTTGGCGGTATGAACATTTCGCACTTTGTTCTTATAAGTTTATGATCGGATGAACCAAGTGGGGGATCTACTTGAATTGTGTACAAGTCAGGATTTGTAGTTAGGAACAAGTCTAAAAGCGCTGCAAATTCACCCCTTTCTAAGATACGGGTAGGTCCATCGACAAGCTGCGTTAGACCACAACTTATGGCAAAAGCTTCTGCTTCCCTGCGTTCATTATCTGTTTTGTTGTGGTGTTTTAGCCAGGGTATATTGTGGACGTTGAAATCGCCTAAAAAAACAATATCCGCATGTGGATAGTTAGACTGTATACTATCACAGTTTTCGGATAATGTCGCAAAAAAGTTTTGGTACTCGGTGTTACTTGGCGGTCGGTAGAGGCAGCAAATGAACTTGGTCGATGACTTTGAGGTGAATTTCAGCCATATGATATCGAGGTTCGCTGGTTCTAGCTTCTCCTCTCGATGACATAAAAGGTCATTTTTAATGTACACACAGATCCCAAAATTATGTCGAAATCGGTGGTGTAGGTCATAGCCGGGATAAAGATAGTTCACAGTAGGTGTTGCAGAACTGATTTTAGTTTCAGTGAGAACAAGGATGTCAGGTCTTTGTTCTTCAAGATGTTGGTGAACTGAATTCATGTTGGTACTTAATCCTCTTATATTGCTAAAATCAATTCTGAGTTGAGTTTTTGGTCTTCTTTTAATATCTTTGCATGAAGGACCCCCAGGATCACCCGACGCCCGGAGATCCGAGTGGTCGGGTATTTTACCTCCGGAATATTTTGATCCTGGAGGCGCCATCATGCTATCTGTTACTCATTGTTGGAACCAGACTGCCAGCGCAGTAGCGGAACGTGGTGATACCACTTAGCGCTACTCACTTCTGGTTTGGTGGTATCTCACCGGTCGACGCCCAATGAGTAAAAATCATTGTCTACCACCTACCATTGATAAAAATAGTTTTTTATTGATTTTAGAAAATAACCTCAAATCACGCTAGCAAATGGAGTGGCACCTCACCTCGAACTTCTTTCAAACGAATCTTGAATAATAATCCTTCTACAGACAGCGCTGTTTTAATCGACAATTAAAATCAAAATGTATTTTATTATAATCTATCTCGTTTTTTATTGGTCAATCGACCAGTCAATTGACTGGTAAAATACCTAACCCTAATAAGAAAGGGGTAATAAGTGAATAAACTTCTGTTTTTTTGTCTTTTAAAGACTTAAAAACGCTTTATGAACCTACAGAAGTTGCAATTGTTTTGATTGATCGTCAAATGTTATTACAAAAAATGTCAAATTTTGACAGAAAATTTCATATTTTAACTGAAATGCCTTGTATATGACCTATTATATTTAGTAGTTTCAGAGAAAAAATTCAAAACTGTGCAATAAGAATATTGTGTAATAACACCGTTCTTTATTATCCTTATGACACAAAAGTGAAAAATAGCCTGGGTGTCCCATTTAAGGTTTCGTTGTAGAAATGTTCCGAGGTATTTTACTTGGTTTTTATATGGTATAATATATTAATTAATATATTTGGGGGCTTTTCTGTGTATTTTGTGGTTTTGAACTGCCTCTTATATAGAGATCTCTGTTATCAATAAGTCTATAAATTAAATTACTCAGCGATATTGGGATTTGTCCCTCAGTAAGTTGTTCATACAACACCTGTGGATTCACACTATTATAAGCCCCTGCAATATCTAAGAATATTGCTATTGCTGTTTGTTTTTCTTCAAATGCAGTATTTATACAAGTGGCAATGTATGCTAAATTGTTATTTATTCCTGTATTTTGTCTAAAACCCATTTGAAATTCTGAAAAAAACCTTAGCTTTTCCAAGTACCAATCCAATTTGTTTCGTAATATTGTTTCAAAGACCTTGGCTGTTAGGTCAGGATTTTTGTTTGGTTTAAGAAACACAAGAAGAAGAAGAGCAAAGTGGGTTTCGTGCAGGCAGATCTTGTAGTGATAATGTTTTTTGTCTTAAACAAGTAATTGAGAAAAGGAGTGCCAGAAATATAGAGACTCATGTTACCTTTGTAGACCTACAAAAAGCATATGATACCGTTCCAGTAGAAAAATTATGGACAGTGCTAGAGCAGACTAATATCAATCATACATACATAAAAGCGATAAAAGAACTATACAAAGGGTCAAAATCTAAAATTAAAATTGGAAATCGAGTTTCAAAAGAATTCCTGGTAACGAAAGGCCTAAGACAGGGATGATGTATCTCTCCAACTCTTTTTAAAATATATATCGCAGTAGCTCTAAAAAACTGGAAACGCAAAGTACACGGCATGGGAATATAACTTAACGACCGATTTACCATATATACAATACAGTTTGCTGACGACCAAGTCATTGTAGCTAATGATAAAGAAGACATGGAGTATATGATGAGAAAGTTGACGGACGAATACCAAAAGTGGGGGTTAACAGTGAACGTGGACAAGACACAGTACTTATGTATTGGAAACGAATCAAGTGAATTAGAACTAGAAAATGGACAAACAATACCTCCATGCAATGAGTATGTATACTTGGGTGTCACATTTGATAAGACAGGAACAGACTGTAAAGAACTGGAAAAAAGAATAGTAAAAGCAAAAAAGGTTATTGGTTGTCTTAACAGTATTTTATGGAGCAGAGAGATAAAGAAGAATGTAAAATTTAACATATATGAAACAATGGTGAAAAGCACGCTGTTGTATGGAATAGAGACTTGTCGCGTAACAGAAAAATACAAAGCAAAAATGGAAAGTGTCAAAATGGATACAATAAGAAGATCAATAAGAATATCCAGAACAGATCATATAAGAAATGAGATCATAAAAGAAAGAATGGGAATCGAGGGAAGCATAACAGATGACATCACTAAAAGGCAACTGATATGGTACGGCCATGTACAATGAATGAGCGACGAAAGATTACCAAAGCAGGTCCTAGAATGGCAACCAATAGGGCGCAGAAAAAGGGGGCGTCCTAAACTGGAATGGCAACAGTCAATCCAAAGATCAATGAGTCAAAAAAACCTGACGGAAGATGAGTGTCAGGATCGAAAGAGGTGGAGAACAGGCGTCGGACAACGTAGAAAAACGTTCTAAACCGACATCGTAGTTGTAGTAAGAAACACAACCAACAATAATTGTTCCTTCCATTTAGTAGGAATGGATCCTTCACTCTTCACTGTATTAAAAATATTCGTTAGTATTTGTAATGCATTATCTGGTAGACAGACAGACCTGGGGCTGCGTCTTTCTTTTTGGATTTTAAGACGGTTTTTGGTTCATCTATTGTAAAGTCCATTTCCCTATCTGCAGTAATTTGAAGTGAAAATGAGGGGCCATCCCCACCGTTGTAAGAGAGTCTAAAATCTTTAAAGAAAGTTATTTTTCGGGTACTTTTGAAGGTTTTTCATACTTCTTTAATTGTTGTTTCTCTATTTATTTTTCCACAAAAAGTTCTAAAACTGTATTTTTTCTTTCTCTTAAAAAATCTTTTACTCTTGGCGATTTGTTTTTTTAATTCTAAAAAGTTGGTCATGGTTGGTGTTTCCCTAAAAAGTCCTGTTGCTGTTTTCCTTAGCTCAAGTTCTTGTTTGCATTCATTATCCCACCAAGGATTTCAAGGTTTTCTCAGTATACTTGTTTGGGATACTTTCATTTGCTGTTTGAAATAATGTTTTCTCAAAGTTTTCATATTTAATTTCTTTATTTTCAAATGTTTTAAATTTTTGGTTTGCTTTTTCATTATAGGCTTTCCAGATTGCTTTTTGAACATTATACTACATTGGTTTTTTTGTTGGTATCACTTGAAATTTTTTTTTGCTGATTTCACTCAGTGGTGGTCGCTACTTCCGTTCTCTGTTAAGATTTTCCAGGTTGTTTTGGAGCTAAGACTTTGTGTGGTTATGGTAAGATCAATCGGGCTGGGATTACATCCTGGTGGTCTCAGCCTGGTGGAACTTCCATAATTCATCAGGATTAAATTATGCTCCTCCACAAGGTTAAATGTTGTCCTTCCATGTCTATTATTATATGCACTGCCCCAAGTCTGGTGATATGCATTAAGGTCACCCATCAGTAAGTATTCCCCTTCAAGTTTTTCCATAATTTGGTTCATTTCTTGCTCAAAAGTATTTAGATTTGGTATTGAATATACATTAACCACACTGAGATCTCCAATCTTTATTATTATACAATGAAACTTCGATTCTCCATCTGAGATATACTTAAATTTATATCTTATGTTTTTCTTAATAAATGCTGCTTTATCTCTTCTGATACATATATAGTTTTTAATATAGCAGTTATCTGTGTCCTTCAGCCAGGTTTCATTAATCAAAATCATCTCTGGGTTGTGTTCATTTATAATGTTGACTAGTTCTGCCCTATTGTGTTTCAAGCTCTGAATATTCCATTGTATTATTTTTATTGATTTTTCTTGTGTGTTATTGAAAGTAAGCAGTAAAAAATTTATGATAATTGCTGGGCATTTTATTTAAAACTGGTTATTTTTAGAATTCCATGTTTGATGTTTCGTTTTCTGTATCATTGTGTCTAGATTTCTTTTTTTTCACCGTTGATAACTGGAAAGTATGTGTTTAAATTTTCTTCATTGTTTGGAGTTCCTAGTTGCTTTAATTTTTAATTTAGTACTAATAGGGGGGTCTCCTATCGGGCTCGTACTTTTTTCCCTTGGAAGAGTCGCTCCCTCAAATGTATATAACATTGTTTCAGTTGGTACCCACTTCGGATTTTCCTTATCAGTGTTGTCTTTTCTGTCAAAGCGTGCTATCAACCCCTTTCACCACCCCTTTACGAGTGACCATACTAAAGGGTATAAAGGCCCTCAAGTCTGAATCCTTTTCGCTCTGTTTCTTAATAAAATCATTGGCTGTTTTTCCGATTTAAAAAATTACTCCCACCCGGTTCCTTCCCTTCACATTGAACTCCTTGATGAAGTCCAGTTGACGGCCCAGATTTTTTTTTGCAATTTTTAACGGGCTATGTTTACCTATATCCCGTCCCTCCACAAAAACTAGGAATGATCCCCCATTCGCGTCATTAAAATATAGCGTCCCGCTCTTTTCCTCTTTTGAGGCGTTTTTTTCATTTACAGTCGCGGCCATTTTCATGGCGTGGTCATTTTTTTTATCTAACATGACTGCCTGCTTGGCGCCATTGTCATCAGGAATTTGTACAATCACTTACCCTCAATAGATGGGTCTCTTTAAAATTTTATTTTTTAATTTATTTTTCTTGAATTTAAGGGACAAAGGACGAACACGTAAAACACACACATGTTCAGGACGCGGATAGAAAGGAAGTGTCGGGCCGCAATTGATGATGCTATCAATTTCATGTCATATCTCTGATAGCTTGATCCGCCGAAACATTCTGTGTCAAGTTTAAACACGGTCTGACTTGTTAGTCCGTCTCCAGAGCCGCTAGAGTGAGATCGTGTTTATTGCTCCTATCGCGCATCATGGATTTTGAACAACGCGTTAACAGTAAGTTTTATTTTACGTTGCAAAAACATGATCTCGTGAAATGTTAAAGTCGGTGCATGGCGATAATGTGGTAACTATAAAGACTGTTTACAAGCGGTATGAGCGATTTAGAAATGAAAATAAGTCGATTGAAGAAGAGCAACGGTCGGGACGTCCATCGAACTCAATAACCAGACGAAAACGTACAAAAAGTGACAGAAATCGTGTTTTTGTTTGCATGAAATTAAAGGATCGTCTTCAAGCAGATCCAGACTTCATGGCCAACATTGTAACTGGAGATGAAAGTTGGGTCTATGGCTATGACCCTGAGACGAAAATGTAGTTCGTAATGGAAAACACCTAACTCCCCTTCGCCCTAAAAAGGCACGTCATGCTCATTGTTTTTTTCGATATTGAGGGCTTAGTGCGATCAGAGTTAGTTCCACAGGGAACAACTGTAAATTCCGACTTTTAGAAAGGCGTACTGCGAAACGATATACGACGAAAGAGACCAGAAAAATAGACTAATGGCTTTCTTCTTCACCACGACAATGCTCCGTGCCACACATCGCTTCTGATTCGCAAGTTTTTCGGCTGGGAAAAATCTTCATATGTGTCTACATCCGCTTTACTCACCAGATTTAGCACCATGCGATTTCTGGCTCTTCTCAAAAATAAAAACCGTGCTAAAAGGAAAACGTTTTGACACCATTCTTGACATTGAGATGGCCACAAAAGAGCAGCTGAACGCCCTTCTGAAAGAATTTCCCAAAAATGTTTCCAGTCATGGATTCAACGTTGGGATAAAAGCATATCTAGGCAAGGACAGTACTTTGAAGGACATTAATTCCATTTCTATATACACTTGCTACTTTGTTTGTAATAAAATTATTCGCCGTTTTATTTTATCAAACCTCGTATCTTGAGTTGGATGTGATATGAAATACGTTTCGTAATTAAATACAAGCTACCCTGGGAAAACTAATTCTTCAGCGAATCATTACATGGCGATGCAAACAAGTGTTATAAAATCGTTTTAGTATAAAAACTTTTATAAGCTTACGTGTCATCATCAGCCTTGACGAACCAATCCGCTTGATCTAAATAATTCTTGTAAATATGCTGAAAAGCTCGCTTTGTTTTTCCCCAAAGATATTTTCTGCCTTCTCTGACATCTAGGGCGATAGCTGGCAAACTGTCATCTAATTAAAAAAAAAGTTATGCGTTAAAATTTAGTCAAAAATTATAATTGCATATTTCACGTTTTATAATTGAGGAACAGAAGTAACAAAGGGGCTAAGTGCCACTTTTCCTAAAAACGAGATTTTTACATAGAAAGGTTTTATGGGCCATCGACTATATCCTATTAAAGTCGCAGGATTACTAATTTCGTAAGCAATCGGCAATCCGGCAAGTGATCGATCATTTTCGTCATCAATTTTTTAAATATCTCCATTTAGCAGTTTTGGCACCTAGCCCCTTTATTACTTCTGCTCCTCAATTGTTTTTCTCGATTTTTAAAAATCTCCCAAAAACTAAAGCCCTGGCCATAATTTTTGGTTATAACAAAATTTGTTGGAAGACAATACACACATATACATATTATCGAATATTAAAGAAGTAGTAGCCTGGGAGGGAGAACGAGGGAAACAATTTATATGAGAAGAAAAAATATTGTTTGTACTGCAACATTTCAACCTAGAGCCTAGGCACTGTTTGAAATTCCGACCTTACATTCAGCACCTTAACTACATTAATAATAAAACCAAATAATTTAAATATTTGTTCCTCACTCCAATACATAAACTAGGTACCAAAAATTATATTTTCATATGTAACAGGGTGATTTTTTATAATTGCAAAACCCCTGCAACTCGTTTACTTTAAGGAGTTAAGCACTGGTCGGTTAGATAAATTATGTCCACTTCAAGCAGTGCAACAGTTTTTTTGCTATCTTACTTTGTACAGAGTGCGTCAATATTGAATAAGCATGGCTTTGTCCATGTTTCTTGTATCTATGGCAATCAAGTGTTCAGTTTTGAAATATTTTTCATGGTTTTGGGAACTTTAATTAATCTTTAAAATTACAGTTAACACACAATTTTAATTGGAATAAATTGTGCTTGAATTTTGTTTATTTTTGCATTATTTTTCATAAATTATTCTAAGCGTGTAACTTGAATCAAACGTCAGTAAAAGTGGTGCGCAAAACCGCTACGTCGCGTCACGCACACATATTCGCCAGTCGATCAAAGCTTAACTGAGTAGGTTTCACTGGAACGACGGTCGTTCGTGCGGGCGAAGGTGCATAAAAAACAGTTCAAGTTCTTAACCCATTCAAAACCTCTGGATGGAATTATTTAACCACTACTTAATCTACACCCACAATCATTGGTCGTTCGAGCCGGATTTTGAACTAGTTTTTTTTGGAATTAAAAAAAAAATTGAGATTTTTGGATTCTTACTTTTTATTTTTTTAAGCATATTTATTTAATGTGCAAGTATCTAAGATTCCTAGTAATTTTCTAGTTTTAATTTTTTGAAAATTTAGTAAAATATTTTATTTTATTTTGTAAAATAAAATCGCTTACCTTTTTGTATGTATGCACTGGGAATTGTTTTTCTTATCAACCAAAAAACAACGTATTCATCAAGGTTTTTTTGCCGCATTGATCTTTAAAAATACTCATTTTCTTTTAAAATAATTTATTTTTCGTGGAAAATAAAAATGGTGCCTTGTCGTTGTTTTAGATTGGTAACAGACAAAGAATAAATTGACAGATCTTGTTCGATTTTGAATAGGTTTTTTTTAACCGAAAGTGTTTTATTTTTATGCAGTTTTGCGGTATAAAATAATTAATAAGTTTTATTGTTCATTGCCTGGACATTTTGTCTATGTGTTTCTTCATCCTTTTTTTTCGTCGAATTTTTTTTTTCGTTGAAGTTTTTTGCTTAAACCATGCCGGGAAAAGAGTTTAACTCCTCTAAACATTCCGAATTTACAATTCGTTATGAGTATCTCGAAGGCTTACGCATAGATTTCGAGGAAAACCATCAAAACTTTATTGCTTGTAGTCAGCTTTCTGACGAAGAATTTGAGGCTAAAAACCAAAAAAGGTCATTATTTGACAGTAAGATTTTTGCGATAAAAACTGACTTTTCGCCGATTTTTTGGGCGAACCAATTAAGCACCAAGCAACCCTCTTTTGTTTCAATATATCTGCATCTTTTAGTAAGCCAAATTTATCCGTGTTTGAAGGCAATATTCGTAATTGCAGGGCTTTTTATGACCATTTCGAGGTCTCAGTAAATAGTCACTGTGGGTTTTTCATAAGCAATGGTGTAACCGAATAATCATTTGATTTAAATAAGGTTCTTTGTCACCGCGAGTTCTGATATGAACTTTGACAATAGGTTTAATGTAAACGTGCTTATACTCAGTCGATCGTCGATATCGTCAAAATATTGGTTGTTTTGCTGTTTTACTTCGGAGGACGTCTCAAAGAGACGCGATCTCATTGAAGTATTGCTGTTTTACTTTTTATAAAAGAGAAATATATTTTTCTGCATTTTATGGTTGATTTTATGAACATTCAAAAACAGTTATAAGACTGCGCTGCTGTCCACAATAGGTCCAGGCCCAGCTGATTCGAAAGAGACGAAGATGAGAAAGCCCTGAGTAAAATCAACCTTATGATTAGAGACAAATTGTCTATCACACGCACTGAAGGCAGAAACAGCTAAAGAAGCTTGTGTGGCACTAGAGAAGGCTTTTGAAGATAAAGGGGCTTTTGAACCGCCGGCTTCCCTTAATAAAAAGTTTATTATGAGTAAAGCTTATAAACTTTTCTACTATGGAAGAATATGTCAATAAAATACTGAATATCTCCGAGCAAGGTCTATGTAAGCCCATGGAAGATGAATATATTGCAATTATAATGCTTCAGGGGTTGTCAAATGAATATAAGCCGACGGTGATGGCTCTGGAACATTCAGAGGCTGAGATTTCATGAGATTTAGTGAAGACGAAGCTTTTTCAAGATAAAAGCTACACAAATAATACTGATGAAAATGCTATATTTTCAAAGCATCAAAAATATGACGAGCAAGCCTAGAGAGAACAGTCAATCCAAACAACAGTCTTTTTGCAAAAATAAGGCTTTGATGACTGCTTTAGGGTTAACAAAGGGGGTTTGGCCAACATAGTTAATACATAGGCCACGAAACACATGCACAAAAGGACAGTATGAAAAAAAATCTGTACAGGACCAAGGATTAGAAGTGACAGTTACTAAATAAAAATCAATAGTTAAAAATATTAAGAATTAATTAATTAAAAATAAGCAATATCCTTTATGTTCCTGACCTTTTACTAATTTGTCAGGGAGTTGATGGTAAAGGCTGGACTGTCATATTTAATCAGAAGGAATGCAAATTTAGTGATAATGGCAAGACGCTGGTCACTGCACCTGAAGTTTGCGGTGTTTACAAAGTGAATTTGTCAGCAAGTGAAGAGAAGTCAGAGAAGGATATGGCTTTTGTGTCCACGGAAGAATCCGACCAGAACTGAATGGCATAGAAGGACACCTCAACACAAATACCAACATATAAAAAATATTGAAGTGAACACAGCGCTCTAAGAGCACTTAATTATTATACCTGATACGATTCGAACGCCAAATTCACTTTTTATACCGCTTTTCCTAAAGCCCCCGAAAAAAATGTTACAATGTATCTTACCCGCTTTTGTGCTCATGAATAGGAGCATATTGCACCTTTTACCCCAAGTCTTCTTGACATGCCTGGCTTTTTTCTCATGATTGCTCGGGGATGTCATGATCCAACACAAAACTCTTACTTTTTGATACAGTTTGTCTGCCACAGAAGTGTCCTCCATCAGGTGATAATCTTCTAGGGCTGAATGTCCACCTTAAATCGGTTAATTTTAGAAATAGTCAACCATGATTTAGATCAAGCAAATATATCTTCTTATGAGCTCAGGACAACAAAAAATACTCTGCCAATATATGGGCCCCTAAGCTCACACTAGGTACTATAGTTATAGTGTACGTGTGAGCTAATATAACTAAAAACTGAAATATATTTTATTCAACTCCGGACTAAATTACCATTTGTTTGATACCACACAAGCCATGTTTTGACTTAAACTCAAATTTTTTAAATCTACCCCCACCCTTAAAAAAAACAAAAACTAAAATGTATTTTGTTAAACTCCGGACTCAATTACCTTTCGTTTGATATCACACACGCCATATTTTCACATAAAGTCAAATTTTTGAAATCTACCCCCACCCTTTTATTTGGTTTGTGTTCGGTGGATTTTGTTCATTTTTAAATGGGACCATCTCGAACGAAGACCCAGCCTAGGTACCAAATTTCATTAAAATCGGCCAAGCGGTTTTTGAGTTATGCGCGTTGGTCGTTACAGACAGACATACAGACAGACATACAGACAGACATACAGACAGACAGACGGCGCAACAAAAAAGTTTCAAAATCATCTGAAACGCAAAGATATATAAAAAATTTTGAAATCGGAGCAACTTTTTTTTTCTCGAAAAAATTATCACCATAGCTCACACTACTATAGTATTGTTGGTGCAAGCAATGAATTTCCTATTTTTCATTTTCTTTTCCTTTTCTGCGCGTTTAAAATAATTTAAATTTTCGCGCTCTTAAATATGCATATGGGTTCATACCGAACCGAAGACACTAGAAAAATCACGTTCCCAAAAAAGTGAATTTTGAGGTGAAAAACTGGACGTTTAAACGTTGACTGGAGCCGCAAGAGAGTCCGAGGTAGGTGCCTTTTCATATAAAATTCCATATGTATCGTAACTTTCCATTTACAATCGTCAATACCGACAATTATTTTTAAATGTGCTTGTAAAGCCAAACCGGCGACCTGTCGAAGGAAATTCCATTATTTTTCAGAACTTGCACGCACAAGTATAGTATATGTGTGAGCTAATATAACACTTCTGAAATAAATATTTTTCAATAGGTGATGTACTTACTAGTTAAAGTTTCATTAAAAAGAAAATCCCTTTCTCTTTTCGAGAAATGTCCCAAAATGTATTTTTTCTTTAGATCCATCACCCTCAAATTTATTATGTCACTAATTATTTTGTATAAATTCGATATTTGGGCCAAGTAGGCTTAGGATAAAACATTTTATTTATAGCAGTTAAAAAAAATTAAAAATAACCGTTCAGGGACGGACAAAAGTGGGATAGTTTATGAAAAAACATTTTGCTGTAAACACTGAACTATTGTAACTGTAGATCTCAAATCGGATGTTAAATACAAAAAAAAATCAAAAAGTTTTAGAAAAATCAACTACTTTCAATATATCTCTAAATTACCTAAATATGTTGGCTATTAAATGTAGAAACACTTCTTGCTAAGTTATACTTACAATTCGGGATACATTTTTAGATTAAACATTTTTGAAATGGGACTGAAGTCATGATAAACTCGCTCAGATCCCTGTTCGAAAAAAAATACAAGAGTTATTTTTGATTGAGCACATTGAAATAAATAAAAATACATTTTTAAGTTAATTTATATCAAATAGAAATATAATATACAAACACTAAACTTTGTAAGCTAATAAACCATTTTCCTGATTTTTTTTCGAAAAGACATCTGAGCAATACCTTGGTTTACAGGGTTGATATTATTTCGAAAATGTATTAATTAATTTTTAAGATATTCCCATTTAAAAAATGTATATGTATAAGGTTGTTAAAAACGTACCTATTTATATCTCAAAGTAGACATTTAAAAAATTTAAAAGATGCTTAGGTGACACCTTAGCAGAAATGTTTCCAAAATAAAAAAAGTATAACAAACTTATGAAGTATATATTTTCTAAATGGATGAATAGAAGACTGAATATGTACTTATTCTATTTTATGCATTTCCTTATGACCAAATAGCAAATAATCTCTATACAGTATGATATCAGTATGCACCTTTTATAATATTTAAATAATTTTTGTATTTAATACTATAATGTATCCACAGAGATTTTCTGGCTTTAGCTTTTTTTATCAATCATTATTTCTAGTTTTTCGAACTTTAAACCATCCCTCAGGGGTATTTTTAACCGGAATTCTACCATAATCATATCAAAAATTACATCTTGTTACAAAAGTTAAATTTGCTTTTTCTATATTTTTAAAGTTAATTTTTAATTTAAAATTTTTTGAGATAAATCTTTGTAGTTATTTGATTAAAATATAAAAAAATACACCTAAACTGGTCGGCATTAAGTTTTAGGATTTTAGTAAATACTGATGTAAAAGTTAAGGTTAATTTACTTAAAACTACTGTTTATAAGCGCACTGAGCTCTTAAAATATGAAAATCTCAAAATCCATTGCTGGAAGCTATGTGGTGTACATACATAGCTATACAAGGTACAGGGTGTCCCAAATTGGGCACTTTTAGGGGGTTTAATGTACTTCTAAGGGAGACAGAGAAAAACTGACCACGCACTGCGAGGCTCAAATTTCAAGAGAAGACTTATAGTAAAAACCGCATTTTGAAATATCGTCTCGTCTTTGAGCTACGGGGTCTTTTTGAAAAGTGCATTTTGGAAGGGGGTCTATAACTTCGTTATTAGTGGAAATTTTGATCTAGAGTAAATTGCAATTTTATAGACTATGTGACGAGGAATTCACTAGCTAAACTAAATTTTAACTGTCACTTTTAGTTTTTGAGATATGACATAAAGTTGCATTTTTTCTTATGGAATGGCCTATATTTTAATTAATTTTCGAATTTGCCATTGAATTCTTTTCAAAATGATGTATCATATGTCATAGTTTGATTGAGCGGTTTAGGTGATATTCAACTTTTTCACTTATTTCTAGTGCGCTATGATTTCCTGCTGAGGCAGGTCAAGGCACTCCAGTATTTTTATTATTTTAAACACTCAAAAATATAGTCAGCCTGGTTTCGAAAAATTATAATTCAGCTGACGGCCCTCAAAGCTTATAATTATTCCGTTTAAGTGTTCGGTGGATTGGAAGTTCTCGGTATGCCTGTGGCAGCTTCTAATTGTCTCAATGATCGCGAATTATTTTGTTCTAACTCACCAATAATGCCTATCTCCTCTAACTCACGGTCCCTCCTAACGTCATATATTTTACCCAGCCGTTTTGAAAAAGCCATACTGAACAAGGTTCCTTTTCAACTTTGGAAATATATCCATATACGGTTGTCTTCGTTCGGGATACCTTTGAAGATATAAGTTTCTAGCGCCCTGTCGATTATCATTACTTTCCCAGTAACATTTTAACATTGAGACATATTTTAAAATAAAATTAAAAACGCTTTTGTGCAAAATAATTTCATATCAAAGCGTAATGTCAAATTCTTTAAACAATTGAAAACAATGACAAAACGCCAACACGCAATGCCAACTTGATTTGCATAGTATCAGACAACAAAACTATAAGAGCATTGAAGTAGTATTTGACCGCAAGCTTTCAGGTCAATGGCGCATGACGTCCTTCAACGCCTACTAGACAAAAATAAACAACATTAATTATCTTCGAAACCGCTAAATAAAACTATGACATATGATACATCATTTTGAAAAGAATTCAATGACGAATTCGAAAATTAATTAAAATATACGCCATTTCATAAGAAAAAATGCAACTTTATGTCATATCTCAAAAACTAAAAGTGACAGTTAAAATTTAATTTAGCGGGTGAATTCCTCGTGACATAGTCTATAAAATTGCAATTTACTCTAAATCAAAATTTCCACTAATAACGAAGTTATAGAACCCCTTCCAAAATGCAGACTTTTCAAAAAGCCCCCGTAGCTCAAAGACGAGACGATATTTCCAAATGCGGTTTCCACTATAAGTCTTCCCTTGAAATTTGAGCCTCGCAATGCGTGGTCAGTTTTTCTCTGTCCACCCTAGAAGTACCTTAAAACCCCCTAAAAGTGCCCAATTTGGGACACCCTGTACACCTTTTTTTGTAAAAATTATAAATAAAAGTTTAGGTTAATTTACTTAAAACTATTGTTTATAATCACACTAAGCTCTTAAAATACAAAAACCTTTTTGTGTAAAATGACTAAAAAAATCATTTTTCTTAGAAAAAGTGAATTTTTAAAGTAAGGTAAGTGTGACCAACTCAATATTTTAACTAAAGGAATCCACAGTTTTATTGTGTACCATTAGAGACACCCTTCATAAACTTGTCAGCATGTCAGTTCTGCCGTCCTTAAGCTAGAATGGCGCTATCTACCTATAAATTTTTTCCTAGATTTGATTAAAAAACCCGGAAATTAATAAACAAATGATGGTCCTTGATAACTGTAAGGTATTTGTTTCTTAAAAACCATAAAAGATAAAGAAGATTTGCTTCTAAAAATTGATGTAGAATAATGTTGTGACTAAGGCACCAAAAAATCAAAATTAATCAAATGTTGGATAATGGCATTATAGATTATGTGCAGCAGAGGTTGTAAGTTGACTTACTTGAAAAATTAGATTTTTATACCATTGAAATTGTCTTATTAATCTACATGTCAATACATTAACTAAAATGTCAAAAAACTATTTTTAACATGTGTTGTTTCATATGAAATCAACCAAAAAAGAAGGATGTTTGATAATTAATTAATTCTACCCATAAAGAAAATGAAAACATTCAAATCTTCTCATAATTAAAAAAGCTGTTATTTTGACTGAATGTACTTAAAAAACTAAAATATCTCAAGAACTACTAACAATAGAGTGATAATATAGGGCTGAATTGAATGGTCTTTAAAAAAAGTGTCTGGCTTTTTATGCTAGACAAATACAGTCGAACCTCTCTAACTCGAACCTCTATAACTCGAACCCCTCTATAACTCGAACCTTTTCAGAGGTCCCTGCACTTTTTAAATGTATTGTAACCTATGTAACTCGAGTTTCTATAACTCGAACTCTCCATAACTCGAACTGTTTTGGTTGTCCCTTCAGGTTCGAGTTATAGAGGTTCGACTGTATAATAATAATAAGCTAGTTTAATTATAAATCAATATATCTCATTATCATTCTAATTATAAATAATGATAAATAAACCATTTGGCCCTGAAGTAAATTTATTACTTGTTAGGTTAGGGCTTGGTAAATGCTATGTTCAGTAAATACTCGTCAGCAAATACTTGCCTCTTTCTACAACAGAAAAGATTTTCATATGTGGTCATATTCTTCCATCTAGAAAAGTTTTATAAGATTCAAGATTCATTTATTTTATAAAAAAGCATTACGTTCAAATTACAATTTCCATTTGAACAGATTCCCTAAGTCACAAGTGACTTGTCGGGAATGTGTTCCTTCGTCAATCCTTATCCTTATTCCTAGTTAAAATTTATATTACAATTATTTAATCTATTGAGATCCTTATAAAAATTATTAGTAGTATAAAAAAGATATATCACATTGTTATGCCCTATTATTATTTGTATCCACTGAATTCATATACAAGAACACACACATACAAAACAGGTATATACTATCACAGAACATGAGATTGTTTTTTTAAAAACTTAAACCTAATAAAATTAATGATCCACCATAGTGTTTGGCCTTGAGGTGATGCTGAGTTATAATTTGTTTTAGAAGATAATTTGTTTTAATTTGTTTTAGAAGATACTAAATCTGCCCTCAATGAGATGGGAGTTGCCCCTTATCCAGCTGTTTATTTTATTGTTGAAGGTCTTTTTACTAACTATTTTTTTTTATTTCATTAGGTACCATGTTAAAGACCCTAGGCCCAACAAATGAGTGTGACGCTGACATGACACAAATTCCACCCTAGAGATATGAATATTTTTATTTGTTATGGATCTTGTTCCAATGTTATGATTTATTGAAACTCTATACAGTCGAACCTCTCTAACTCGAACCTCTACAACTCGAACCCCTTTATAACTCGAACCTTTCAAGCGGTCCCTGCACTTTTTACATGTATTTTAACCTATGTAACTCGAGTTTCTATAACTCGAAATCTCCATAACTCGAACTGTTTTGGTTGTCCCTTCAGGTTCGAGTTATAGAGGTTCGACTGTATTTTTGATTTTTGTGCATATATTTAGAAGCTGTTTTAAAATAAAGCTCTCTAATTGTTAATACTTTTATTTCATTAAAAAGATCCACAGTGGGATATCGTTTTGGTTTTTTTAAAATAATTTTTAGGATATATTTTTGTGTTTTTATTAAGCCATTCAATGTGGTTGTGCACGCACTTCCCCATACACCTATTCCATAACCCAGTATTGACTCCACTAGGGCCTGATACACCATCTTTAACAGTTTATGAGACATGAATTCCCTTAATTGGTAAAATTTATAAATCGTTTTTCTTAGCTTTTTTGTTATGTAGTGGATATGCTCATTATATTTTAGGTTTTTATCAATATATACCCCAAGGTATTTTATATTATCTGTAGCTTCTATTGACATGCTGCACTTGCAGTTTGCAGGGATATTTTTCTCGAAGCATTCATGGTCATGGATTTTTATGTATTGGTTTTGTGGAATCTTGCAATTAGTCATTTGAAACGGTATAAATTTTGTTTTTAAGCTATTTAATGTTAAAAGATTTTGATCCATCCATAGTTTTATAATAGTGACATATTTTTCAGCGATCTCAAATGCTTCCCTCCATGTTTTGGCTCTAATTAGACAAACTGTGTCATCACAATAACACCCTATCCAGCTATTATGTTTAGGTAATACATTTGGTAAATTGTTTATAAAAATGGAGAAAAGTATCGGCCCAGAACGGTACCCTGTGGCAAACCATACTCTATCTCTCCTTTTTTGCTTATACTTTTATTTATTTTAACTTGTTGTGTTCTCGATTCAAGGTAAGATTTAAAAAGATCATATTCAATGTTTTGTATTCCTATGCTTTTTAAGGTTTTTAACAGAATTGGGTGCGCCACAGTGTCAAACGCTCTGGCAAGATCGATAAAAATGCCTATGGTTTTATATCCTTCATTGAAGTTTTTTACAACATACTCAGTCATCAAATCAAATCAAATCAAATTTATTTATTGCAGAAAGCCTATAGCTGTATTTTCCCTATAGCTAAAAACTTAAAACTAATTTTTTACAACAATCCATAATTTTAGACATAATGTTATTTTTTTTCTTAAATAGTAAAGTTGGAAAAAAGGTTTATATTTTCAGTTATATCTTTTAGTGAATAGTGTACTGATTCTAGCAAATAATTTTTCAAAGCAAAATTAAATTTGTTTACATTTAAATCTTTTATATTATTTGGTAGTCTATTGTAAATAGTTTTTTCTAGATGAAAAACGGAGTTCCTTGTAAGTGCCGACAGTGGCCTTTCAGTATGCAAGTGATTTTTTGTCCTTGTATTATATTGATGTAATTCACATCTTTTTTGAAAGAATCCCTTCTGGGTGTAACTGTGAATCAATGTTAGAGATTCATATAAAATAAGATCAAAAAATGTAAGAATTTTTAAGGATTTAAAATATGATTGGCAGGATGTTAAATTAGAGATCTTTGCTATGAGGCGAATTGCCCTTTTTTGTAGTGAAAAAACTAGCTGCATTCTATAATTTGCAGAGTAGCCCCAAAATGGAATGCAATATCGTGCATGTGACTCAAACAAAGAGTGGTAGACCTCAATTGCAGATTCTTGATTTAGGGTCTTCCTTGTAACTTTTATTGCATAAAGGCTTGATGCTAATTTTTTTAATGTGTTGTTATATTGTGTCACCCATGATAGTTTATGATCAACAGTTACACCCAAAAATTTATATTCTTCAACATTTTGGATAGCTTGGCCCTCTATTTGAAGATTTAGTTTTGTTCTGTTTTGAAATACCATATGTTTAGTTTTATTTAAATTTAGAGCCAACTTATTAGCATCGAACCACCCTTTGATCTGCTCAAGGTCCTCATTCATCATCCTCTCTAACTCCTTTCTGTTATTTGATGACCAAGTTATACTAGTGTCATCTGCAAAAAACGTAAAAATACCTTGAATAGGAAGATCTGAAAGGTCATCAAGGAAGAGAAGAAAAAGAATGGGACCCAGAACAGATCCCTGAGGTACACAGCAAGTTATTGAAGCAAGAGAAGATCTAATTATCCCACCTCTGTCCCTTACTGTCGTAATTTGTCTTTTATTTACAAGATAGGACATAAACCATTGCAAGACCCTGCCACGAAAGCCATAAAATTCCATTTTCTGCAGCAGTGTATTGTGATCTACACAATCAAAGGCTTTTGCGAGATCACAGAACACCGATGCTACAAAAGACTTATCCAATTTTGAGTAAACTTCATTTAGGAAGTTGAAAATAGCATCTTTAGTGCCTTTTTTATTTTGAAAGCCAAATTGTTTTTTGGAAGGAAGTTTGATTTTTTCAAAGTAAGATAATATTCTAGATTTTACTATTTTTTCAAAAATCTTTGATATAACCGGTAAGAGGGAAATGGGCCTATAGTTTGCCGGATCTGTTAGGTCTCCCCCTTTTGGTAAAGGCACCACTATTGCAGTTTTCAGGTCGTTTGGAAAGTAGCCTTCATTAAAAGATTCATTTATGATGTAACTTAGAGCTTCGCAACAGTTTTCAGGAAATTCCTTAATAATTTTAACAGATAAGCCATCTATACTATGAGAGTTTTTGTTCTTTAGTTCTTTTATTGTTTTTATCACCTCTTCAGTCGAGGTGGGCAAAAATACAAAGCTATTTATTTCATTAATTCTTTTCTTTTTTAGTAAGTTATTAGGATCAATTTTTGTTTTTATATTCTTTGTAACAGAGGCGGCTATGGTGCAAAAATGAGTATTTAATTTGTCAGCCACTGCTAGTGGTTCTTTAATATTTTTTGTTTGCTGTTTTTTTTGTCTACCTGATAATTTATTTATTATGTTCCAAGTTTCTTTTTTGTCATTTTTTGCTGTTTCAATTTGGTTTTTATAAAATAAAGATTTGGCTTTCAAAATAATTTCTTTTAGGATAGATTTATATTTTTAAAGTAATTAATGAAGCTTAAATTATTGGTAAATTTGGCAATGTAGGATAGAGAACGTTTGTTTCGACATGACATTTTTATGGCACTTGTAATGTACTGTTTAGATGTTTAGATTGCAAGTTTCGTTTATTTTTCCAGGGAAAGCAAGTTTCTACGACATTGTTTACAGACTGTTGAAAAAACGCACATTTTTCATGTAAAGGAACATGCAAAAGTGACGTTCAGTCTATTGTCGACAATGTCTTTCTGAACTTTGCTTTGTTTTTTTCAGAAAAAAATTGAATTTTCTCAGGAATCTTATCAGTAGCGTCATTTAGCGAAATTTGTATATTTGCGACAAGAATATCATGATCACTTAAATCAGTGTTAATTGTTTCAACTTCTGTTTCAGAAAGAAAGTTAGAGCAGAAGTAGTCGATCATGGTTGCACTATTTTTTGTTATGCGAGTGAAAGAATTTACATGCATTTTTATATTATTTGGGAAGTTTCAAGATATTGATTTATATTTAGATCACCAGTAAGAACAATATTTGCCTTGGGGGGCAAGTTGGTGAGGATCTTATTTAAGTTTTCGTAAAAAATGTCAATATTCCCTAAAGGTGATCTATAGATACTTAAGATGTAAATGTTGTAGGGTTTTAAGTTTACACATGTCATTTCAAAATTTCTATCACTGTTTAAATTATTAAATCTATCTATAATTTCAAAAGTAAGACTATTTTTAACAAGTATAGCGGAACCCCCATTTTTCATAGTAGATCTGTTATAAATAACTGCTGTTTCATACCCCTCAATTTCCAAGTGTTCATACTTTGTATATTTAAAGCAAATATCGAGAGTTCATTTTTTTTGTTAATTTTAATAGTTCCTGTAGGAGTTTCTGTGATAGGATGGTGTTCTGTGGAATCGGTATGTTGAAGTGGGGGGCATAGCTTCTCCTCGAAAAAACCGAAATTTCTTGACCACAACACCGTCTGGCCAGTTTTGCCGTTCCATAAATTGATTTTGTAAGACAAGATCAATATCTATCTTAAAGCTGCTATACTGCTCTGATTTAACTTGTTGCTGAGTTATGGTAAATTCATACTTATTACTAAATAAATTTGTTAAGTGGTCTTGTAATGTACCCTCTGTGGTTGACGGATCCAATCTGCTAACAAACATTGATAGTTTTTGTTTTATTATGGCAGCTGATAATTTATTTTGGCTTCCACGGAGTGTTGGGCTATTTTGGTTCTGAAAAGCAATAGAGCTTTGAGCTGCTACTGCTTTATTTTGTTGATGTGTTTGAGAGATGGTGGAGTTTGGAAGGTTAATTTTTGCTACTTCCGTTTTCAGTGATAAGATTTCCGCTTCCAAAGCACTATATTTAAACTGTAGTTCATTGTAGCTATTTTTTAGAGATTGTAGTTCAGTTTTAGGGTCATTTATTGAATATAGTTTGATCATTTCCTTATTTGTGGAATTAAGGTTTGTATATAAATTGACCATCTCCTTATTTGTGGAAGTAAGGTTTACAAATTCACCAAGTAGTTTATTTGATGTAGCTTCTAGTTTAGTTGAAAAATTAGTCAGCTGTTTTTGACTAAGATCAATTCCTTTTGAGATTTTCTCTATTTTGTCAGCTCTTATACATACCTGTGACTTGAGATTTCCTATACCGCTATTTATGTTATCAGCGATGTGAGTTTTAATGCTTTCCGGAAAGGAAACTATGTCCGAATTTGATTTATTTTCATTAGAAATAGTTTTGACTTTTTCCTCCAGGGAACTTACAGCGATGGAAATTATGTTGAGCTTTTGACCAATGTTTTCAGTAAGTTTAGGTAATATTTCATCTCTAAGTGAATCCCCAGTCTGTTTTGATGTATAGCAATTTGTACAACTGTACACTGCATGCACTGATCTTTTTTTCACGGCCAGACCTTTGTGTTCTGACGCTGAGAGATTTGAACAATTTAAGCAAAAAAGTTTGCTGCAAATATCACATTTTACATGACCATAACTGTCTGTTTCGGAAGCACTGCATTTGGAACAGGTACTCATGTTTAATGCGATTAAAAAACTTTATTTAAAGTGTCTATTAGTTTACCTTTTGTCTCTTAAAAAAGTATTATTTTATTATTAAAAGTTCAACAGTTTATTTATGCTTATCAATCTTTTTTTAAACTCAGTTGGATAGCGGTTACTGATCTGAGGTCACCTCGGGTGATATCTATCACTGTTTTACTCATTGGGTAGTGCACTAATGATGATATTTATGTATAACTTAAAGTTTGTAAAAATAGGGCCCTAGTTGGAATTTGTACTTGTCTTTATGTACACTAGTTACTTAAACTTTTAGCTACTTTTTGGTGTAAAAATAAATAAAAATTTCGATCGTTACAAGGCTCAATTTAAGGTTTATAACAGAGCTTAACAATGAAAGATACTTGCTACCGACGCGAAACTTGGTAATTTTCATGTCCTGTAGAGCATCCTCAGTGCTTACCCCAGCTCCATACTGTGAGTCTGACATTATATTATTTTCATCCATATAACTAGTTAACCTAAGCTATATGCACTTTTCCAGAAGCTTGTTTATGGTTCCTGTCACTGCTATTGGTCTGTAGTTTTCTTTGTCCTGCCTGTCACCTGCTTTAAACACAGGGGTTATAATTGAATTTTTAAGTAGCTCTGGCCATCTTCCTGTTGTGATAAGGAGATTTACTATGTGAAGTATAGGTCTTATTAAGCTTTATTGGTTTTCTTTTAAAATTTTTACACTTAAGTGATCCGGTTCACTTGCCGCTTTGTCTTTTAGTAATTTTATTTGTGTTATAAGTTCATCTGATGTTAGCTTTTGAAATTTGGCAATCGAGTTTATTTTTTTTTCTGTGAATTTATATTTGTTTTGTTGTATTTTTTTGCTTAGTTTTCTCCCAATGTTACAGTAATGTTTTAGAAAAGTGTTTGCAATTTGCTTTGGTTCTGTTATGAGTGCATTCTCATCATTTAGCGAATTTATATTTGTAGCTTTATTATTTGTTTCATTAGATGCCTCTCTGATTATTTCCCATACTTTGTTTATATTGTTTTTATTTTCTGATAACTTTTCTTTGTAATAGGCGAATTTAGCTTTTTTAATTATATTATTTAAGACATTCCTATATTTTCTATATTTGTTTAGTAAGTTTATGTTTAGTGGGTCTTTAATTGTTTCACGTTTTAATTTATCGTGATTTTTAATAGATCATATGATTCCCATTGTTATCCACTGTTTTTTCTTTGTTTCATATTTTTTTGTTTTTACTTGTGTTGCATTTTGTATGATTTGTAGTAATATATCTATAAATTTATTTGTAGACAGGTCAGTTTGTGGGCAATTTAATACACACTCCCAATCTGTGTTTTTTAAGTTATTAGTGATTTCTTGAAAATTTATTTTTTCAATTTTAATGGTTTCATTTATTGAGGCTACTTTTTTGTTGTTGCTGTCAAGAGTCAATACAATTGGGAAGTGATCAGTTAAACCACTCCTCAATATGAATAATTTTGTAATAATCACATCATTTTGGGTGTTTTTAACAAAGAAATGATCAATACATGTTTTATCATGGGTGGGAGCATTTATGTAGCTAACAAATCCATGTTTATGGAGGTAGTTTAAGTAATCTGTTGATAATGGCTGTGTTGTGTTTGTTTTAAGTATGTTTATATTTGTATCACCACAGAATATTTCTATAGTTTGTTTTTTTGTATTGATTAGTTCTAGTGTATCATTTAAGTTTTTGATAAATAACTCTTTATCACGGGATGGTGAGTTGTAAATTGAGGTTAAACCCATTTTTATGTTATGTTTTACAAATGTAATTCTTAGAAATTTGCTAAAGTACTTTGTGATTATGCTTGCTGAAGGAAATAAGTTTGTTTTGATTAAAATGACGGTACCATCACATTTGTTGAGCTGGCTTTCATTATAATATATTTCATAATCAGGGATTGAGATGTTGTTTATATTGTTGATTATATTAGTTTCAGATAAAATTATTATATCAAATTTTATACTACCTGTCTCAAGGTATGCAGTTAGGTCATCATAATGTGCATTTAAGCTACATATATTAAAGTGTATAACATTTAGCAATTCCCCTTCCGCACTTGTTTTGATATTACTCAGACAGTCACACTCAATAGCTTCTGCACTCTGGTAGTCATCCAACAGTACATTGTAAGTCATTTTTAAGTCTAAAAAAAATTAAGTTAAGTATATATTATATCCTAACCTACTTATTTATTTTAACCTCTCAATATCTTCTTCGTTTCTTATTTTTATGATCATGCTTGTGTCTTCTTTTCTTGCAAAAATGCTTCCATTCTTGGCCCATACATATTTATACCCCTTCATATTTAATTGCTTTGTCTTTTTGAAGAGTTTGCTCTGTTCTTTAGTCATCCTTGTTGAAATAAATTATGGTTTGTCCATGGCTTAGTATCCCACAGTCAGCTGCCTGTATTTTTCCTTTTGCTTTGCGCTCTGTTACAAATTTAGTTTTTGATGCTGTTGATTCAAATTCGATTGTTAGCGGTGCATTAGATAGTTTGGTGTTATACTACTAAATGTTTGCTGATATAAGCAATTTTGTACCTTTAATGAAAACAAAGTTAATGTACCTATTGTCTACAACAAATAGACCAATTTAATATACAGTGAAACCTTCTATAAGCAGACACACACAGTTTGCTCGATTTTGTCCGCTTATAAGAGGGAACTGCAAAATTTTTTCATATATTTATTAAGAATTTCCGCTGCGTGAGTTTTTCCAATATTAAATTTTTCAGCAATCTTTCATGCTGATAGATGTTCCTTCTCCGAAATATTAACAACTTTCAGTTTTTCACATAAACTAAGAAGTTTTTTACTAGGCACAATTTCAAAGACATCTATTACTACCCAACTGAGCAATAAAAATAAAACACAGCAGTCCCACCGAATAAAATATTTTGTAAATATGACAGAAGCATTTAGTCTCCGCATTAAAAGGGAAAAAGGTAATTCCCCAGCTCCAAAGTGTGTTGTTGCCAACAAACAACATAATATTAATGCCCATGTCATGCAGAGCTCCATCCCGTTGTCAGAGGTTTCCATCCAGTTAAGGAAGGTTTCAGAATTTTTTAACAAAATTGTCTGTGTCCAGTTATAGGAGTGAATTTTACATGTAAAGAAATAGGAAAAAGCTTGGTTCTAACAAATTTGTCTGGCTAAAGGAAGTGTCCGCTTAATAGAGGTGTCTGCAAGAAGAGGTTTCACTGTAGTTATAATTCAAAAATTTCAATGCATTTCAGCATATAAATATTCCCTAGATTTTTTTTGTTCCAAAAAGTGTTTTAAAAGAAGAAACTTTTTGCCACATTTGAGAAAACTAAAAAAGAAACTATAGGAAAAAATGTGACTCTGCCAGCAACAAAAATTCTAGGCATACACATAAACCAAAATCTAACATGGGATAAGCACATTGATGAATTAAATAGTAAATTAAGTAGTATTTGTTACACCTTAAAGGTTCTAAAAAATTACATTTAGAAATACTAAAAGTGGTCTATTATGCAAAACTTTCAATCTTTGATGAGATTCAGCATTATCTTTTGGGAGGGATCTAGTAGATGTGAAGATATCTTCATTACACAAAAGAGAGCTCTTCAGCAAATGTTAGAAAAATGAAAGTTGTAGGGGTAAATTTAAAAACTTAAAAATATTGACAGTGTATGAGACTTATATCTTCGAATGTCTTATGTTTTTATTTAGAAATAATTTTACATCTCATCATGAACATAATACTAGAACATTAAATTATAACATTCCTCGGCACAGATTAACTTTAACTGAAAAGATGCCTACCTATACATGCATAACTTTTTCCAACAAACTTTCTGTAAATATAAAAAGGGAAAATAATCCCTAACACTAAAGAAGAAATGTATTGACCTTGGTATTAGAAATCGAACCCTATAGCATCCCAGAGTTCCTGAGCTACCCAATATAATAAGTGATAAAAAGTTGTGATAAAAATGTGATACCTAATGTTTGTATGTAATATTCTAAAAAAGAAAATAATAATAATCAATTTTGCCATGTTGTCATTTATTGTCATTTATTTTGTTTTATTTTTGTGTAGGTAATATTTTAATAAGTTTGTATTTTTTTTTACCTGTCTTTATATATATTTTAATTTTAATTTGTAAGATGTAAGATTTCTCTTTTTGACTACAATTCATTTTAACAGTGGGGCATTTATTTGTATTGTATCAACTGGTTTCTATGAATAAAGAATTTTTGACTTTAACTATATTTTTAATGGAAAAAATGAGGAGTACTTTTTCAGATTTTACAAATGGCAATATGGCAAAGATCAGCAACTTTTGAATCCTTTTTGCTTAAACTTCATAGGAGTAATAGTAAAAAACTTTTGCTGCAGAAATGTGTACAAAAGAAGATGTAAAGGATCTCTTTAAATATTTTTGCAGAGGCTGTACCCAAGCAGCTTGAAGATATCTTGGATAGGTCCTACTGGACCAATCCTATAATAAAGTTGTAAAAAAACTATTGTCTAAACCAGAAATCTAGCACAAGGTACCTTAATGGATATATCTGTCATTACCTGGATCAATTTCAGGCCCTTGCATATTATGCATTTCATAGCTACTATGGGGATCAGCAAAAGGATCATCAGTAGTGAACAGCATGTAAGCTATGGTGAAGCCAATTGCCAACCCTGACAACAGTGTTGCAATGCAGTTCTTGTTCAATGTTTGCCTAGAAGAATGTGTGTTTTACTAAACAAACTTTATATTGATATTTCATTCATAACTGTTAACCAATTTTTATCCAATATGCACTCTCTTTGATCATCTAAAATAACTGTTCTGAGACAATCAAAATGTAGATTTACCTTTAAAATCTATTATTTTATTTAATAAGAGTATTCACATAATTTTTTATCTGGATTTTGGTGGCAAACAGAATGGTCATGTTGGCCTTTCCAGATGTGAATAAAGACATTGTATTATTTACCATTTGTACATCCTAAAGTATCGCATAATCCACTGGAAACACAAGTGAAGAGTATGAATTTCTTATAGTAAATTTTAATTCATGCTGGGTCGTTTTATTTAAATTGCAGGCCACAACAGAGTTGATATACACCAAATGTCTTTCACATTGTTCATATATCTTTTGACGCCCACAGAAAACCCGCTAATTTATTTATCCATCCTGTGTGAGTGTTTATGATGATTATTTACAATTTATTTTAAATAACATTTGTTTAATTAATTTAAAAAAGTATTTGTTTACAACATAAAAAAATCTGTTGTTGACAGTTGACAAGTTAACAACAGAAACCTAACCTTAAAAGACGCCTGAGGGTGTTTGTAAAGTCACCGGCGAGATAACCGGTAAAAAAATCAAATATTCATAACATCGAAACCAGACCACAAAAATTTAAACTCTTATTTTGCGACCATCTAATGGTCAATCGTGGTTACGTTTCCTAGAAAAGACCGGTCTATGAATCTTATCTTATACAGGGTGTCTCAGATAAAAGCAACTACTTGGGGATTTCGGAAACGGTAAGAGATACGAGTTTGTTTAAATAAGAAAAAAGTTGCACTATTTGTATCACCACAGTCCAATCAGGTGCTGTATCAATATTAAAGATATCTACAGGGGTTACTAAAATATCAAGCAAAAACTACAATTTATGTTTTTTTGAAAAATTTAAATATCGCCGCCATCTTGCAAACAAATTTAATGAAATTTGGTAGTTTTGTATAAGCAACTACGGCCAATCGAATGACGTTAAGAATTTTTTTTTCGGCCTTCTAGTTTTTTTGAAACCATAGCTAACTCTTATGACCACCATATTGAATTTATACATCAATAAATAAAGCATTAAAAGAGCCTTTCAACCACATATATTTATTTATAAAACTGTTTTTCACATGGTTGGCTGTGAAACAAAGGCCGTAGTTGCGTTTGTTGTCACACCTACGTAACTATCTGTCAAAACTTTGTCATTTATTTGATTTATCTGTTGGAGTCTTACAGTTTCCAAATTACTTAAGATTTTTTTTGAGTCACATTATCAATCAAATTTAACATGAAAAGGTTTCCAAATTGGGAGAAAGTAGATATGTATGAATGTTATATTTTGTGTAATAAGAATGCTGGAAGAGCTCGATATGTACTTTCAGAGATATACAGAAAGACGACAACCAGGTTTGTCAATCATCAGAATACTTAGAAATAATTTAATTGAGTATGGTTACTTTAAAAAACAAAATCGTAATCGACAACCTGATGAAAATATTGAAGCTCTGGTTTTACAAAGTGTCGTTGACAATCCTCGCATCTCCCTTCATGAACTGGAAAATAATGTTGAAGTACCCAAATCAACTGCACAAAGAATTCTTAAAAAATTTAAGTATCATCCATATGCAACACATATTAGTCATAAGTCGAATTCTTAAATCGTTAGGTGGGGTTTGAATGTATGGCGAGGAGTCATAACGGACACATACTATTTAACATTATGATAATTTGACGGCACCTTGATTTACGTTGAACAAATTTTAGATCTCCTCTTCCCACTAAGCACAACATCGTAAAAAACGTTAAATAAATGTTAAAAAAAAATTTTTCTAACACAAACATGTGTTCAAATTAAGTCCACTTTTGACATTAAAAAAACATGTAGAAAATCCTAACAAAAATTTCATGTAAAAGCATTACCAAAAATATATTTATTAATAACGTTAAGAAACCATCATTAAAAAAACCATAATATTACTGACATTAAAAATAATACCATCAATATACAGGGTGTTCGGCAAATAAACCGTGAACATTTTTTGGGCTATTGTTGGGGTCATTTGCTACCTTTTCAACCTTGGAACTTGGGTCCTACAAGTCACGGCAAAAGAGATATGAATTTTTTAATTTTTTTTTCTCAAATTACCCAAAACCCATCTTTAAACCCTCGTAAGCTTTTTATTATTGTCTGGAAAAGCACCATTCTTTTTTTATAATTCTGTAATCTTATGCTTCTTCAACTAATTAATAGATTTGTTAAAATTGATGTACCAAAGGGACATACGAGATTTTTATTGAAGAGCATTAGTGATTTTGTGAAAGAAAATCAATTTCAAAACTAAAAATTTTAAAAAGTATCGACAATTGAACTTCATTTTCTTTTAAAAACTTCTCTAGTTGATTACCTTTCTAACGGTATGCTAACATCGCAAACGGGACTGTATCTACGATTTTTTTATATATTGTTAGGACCCATGAGACTAAGTTATGCCCAATTTTGCAACCATAAAAACCTGTGCTACTCCCGTGATACTCAAAAAACCTCAAAATGTTGGTGCTTATTTCAGTTTTTTTGAAAAAATGTTAAGACAGCATTTTTCGAATTTAATTATTTTATACTTTTAAAAAGTCATCTAAATTTCCTACAATTTGAGCCTAACCCGAATCCTCTAGGCCAATTCGTTATTGAAATACAGCCAATCAAATGTCGGCAATTTTTTTGAAAAATAAAAATTAATGAATACGGTCACATTCCAAAGCACTTATCAGCTAAACTAATGGCTCTAGAGAAAAGTCATAGCAAATAAAGTTGTAGAGAATTTATTCAGCTTTAATTTGATGTAAGAACTATGCTTCGTATTTGCCTCAAAAACCAAAATATAGTAAAACATCGAAGTTTGAGGAGTATCATGAAAACATATTTTATTAAACGTAATTAAAAATAAACAACATAAATATAATATGTATAAACTATAAAATATAATAATACAAAAACCCTACTTTACTTGGCCCTCTTAGAAGGACCGGGCCTCATCCATTCCGGATCAGTTGGAGAGGGAAAGCAGGAGGAGAAGGACATTCTCTGAAGATGGAGGTGGGTCCTCATATGTTAAATCGTCCAATTCCTCGTCCTTCTCACCCAGGATGATGGGAGCAACGTTGCTGGAGCTTCGCCCTTGGCAAAAGGAACAGAGCATGGAGCACTTCAGTCGTGCTTTTCTGCAGGTGCAGGATCCTATGCAGCCTTTCTTGCATCTGCAAGCAACCATCTTAAGCAGATGTACAATCAAATCCAATGTACAGATAAACTGCGTTTTATCTTAAACTCACCAGAACACTTAATTGTCGATGCTGTGACATATGACACCCTCGTTAAGGTTATGAATCTGATATTGCTGTGTATAATAAATTTTTTGTGAAGTAGCACCATCTATGAAATACCCTATAAACTAAAGTAGATTTGCTTTCGATATTTTTTCCACTCCATTTCGGAATATTCTTAGCAAGTTAATCCAAAGATACTTTTGGCAGGTTCATATTTGGTAAATAATATGCATGTGCTAAAACGAAATATTATCACATGGTATATATGCTAATAATATGCTATGCCCATTCCTAATGAATATATTTTAAAGTCTATACTAAATATATACTTAGAATCTAAATATTCTTTTAAGAATATGCTATGCCTATGCCTAAAGTAATATCCTTCAAAGTAGCTTAATCGCATATTCTTAGCATTTGAATGTTCTTTTAATTCTGTGAGGGTTTTTTTGAGATGGATAAAGTTGAAATTCTGTCTATCTAGAGGATTTACACCACTAGACTACCAAAAAATATAAAAAATTCTTAAAAAAATTCAAAAATACTGGGATACAAATATATATTTTTTTAGGTTTTCGCTGTTTTCCTTTCTTTTTCTCTGTTTTGTTTTTCACGTGATTTATTTTGATATAAGTAAAAACGAAACGAAAGTGGTGATATGGTAAGTCGGCAGCACACACGGTCCTTATTCTAGGGACCGTGGGCAGCACACACGGGCAACAGGCGTTTATTCTTGACGGCCGTGACGTGATGTGAGGTGAGCGCTCACCTCTGTGGTTTTATTTTTCCGTGCAAAAAGTTGGTTAAAGTCAAGGACTATGGACATAAAGGACTACTTAGTTCCATTTAACCTGTGTTAACAAATTTTGCGGGGTGAGGAGAGCGGCGTGACGTCACCACTTGTGCTAAATCCTATGTTTACGTTCGTTGTATATGATGTTATTCGTATTTTCAAGAGAGTTTTGTTGATATTTCGCTGAATAATTTGTGTTTTTTGGATTGTTTCAGTGCAGTGCTACTAAGAAAAAACATATAAATAAATATTTTCACGTTTGGTTTGTTAACAGTGTGTAAAAATTCGATTCAGGACAGAGAAGAACGTTCGTTTACAGGGTAAAAAAAATGGCCACGATTTTCTCAGCAAATGGGCTTCTTGTTTAATAATATCTATCAAGAAAATTACAAAAGATTGTGAATTGAAAAGGAATATTTTCCTAAATTAAATATTATTATTTATATTAATATTTTTAATTTATTGTATGTATCTGTACTTTTCTGTTTTTTTGTAAAAATGTAATACTAAATACTTTTTTTATGTCCTATATTCCCGTTTTTTAATTATCTAATTAATAATCTCTTAACATGCTTTAAAAAGCGGTTGTAATAATTAGACTATACATTAAGTGCATTTTTTTCTCTTTGTTTTTTGTCTTTTTGTTAAGAACAATATTTGTGCTTTTCCTTTTTTAAATAAATCAATAAATTTTTCGTCTACCTATATTTCCGTTTTTAATTATTATCGCAAAATAATTTCTGACATACTTTTAAAACAATTGGACAAATTATACAGGGTGTCCCATAACTTGGGGGCCATAGTGCAGCAGGTGATAGAGGAGGTTATTTCCGAAAAAAAAGTTCATATAACATGGGGTCAACACACATCTGTTTTTAAGATATTTTTAATGTTAGAGGCGTGGGGAAAAAAGGATTTTGCAAAAAAAAGAAAATTAATCTATCACAGACAGCTGAATACTCAGCTAATTGTGATTCAAAAATGTGATACTCCTTTTTTTTAATAAAATTACAAGTTAAGAAGATACAGGCTGTCAAAATTACCTCCAAAAATGTATAAAAAATAATTACTTAGGTACTTACTTATTCTTTTAAAAAATATTAAAAATATTTTATTTATTATTATGTGTCGCTAAAGGCTTGTTTTTATTAACAAAAAATATAAAAAAAATATTGCGTTTAATATGGCATTTATAAAAGGTTATACCAAAAAAATAGTTTTTTCTAAAAAAAATTAACCGACTAATTTTTTTTCAAAATAACTTTTATTTCAATTTATTGCTCTTGTTATGATACACGACTTTACCCAATTTTATGTTTTTACTGCGTTTTTTTAAAAAGTTATTATCAAAAAAGTTTAAAAAATTGCCAACTTTGATGCTCTGTATCTCTACAAAGAAAGAGTTTTGACCCATGCATTATATAAACTTTTTTATCAGGCATGACCTCCTTTATCACCTGTTAGCCTATGGTCTCTAAGTTATGGGACACCCTGTATAAACTCCATATCATAATTTTTGAGATGACTTTTTGATAGTTATCAGCTGTTTCCCATAACAAATAGCATAGGCCAACGAAAAAAAGTCGTAAAAATTTGTCTCAACAATAATGATATAGGGTGTAGGTACTACAACATTATGTGTAGTTTTTTTTTTCACTTTAAGTATTTAAATTTAATTTATTTAACAGATATTTCAAATATAAAATCATTTATCATCCCTGTAAAGACAATATTTTTAAATGTACACTGCCTCAATTTTGCATAAAGAAAATAGCTCTAAAAGCACATAAAATCCAATATAACGATAGGCTCGCTTTCTGCCCAGCACAAGTGGTGACGTAACAGCGAGTTTGACCTTGAACATCGATTGCAGACAGATTCGGCAACTGAGCAATCCTGTCTAGTGTATAATCGTTGGGTCAAAGTATGGTCCACCCGTAAAAGTGAACATTTCGTTATCCTCACCACAGAGGCAGTCAAGAATTAAACGTCCTGCTTTCTTCCGGCAAATGTTGCTCGGTTTAGGAATCCCTGTATTTTGACCTGTTTCTTCTTCTTTCTAGATTTTTGTCCCTTGACTGCTATGGTCCGGTAAATCTATTGATTGACCTTAAAAACTCTCCCTCTGCGGTTTCAAGAATCACGTGAACATAAAGGCATAGTACTTTTTCTCGTTGGATCAACCAACCAAAAGACTTTTTGGGCCTCCAACCTTACTTTTGATAATATTTTTTTTAACAATTTAAAAAAAAAAATGAGTAACTATGCGAAGTACACAGACCTCATTAGGCAAACAACAGAATACGCTCGGAGAATGAATAGGTTAAGCAATAGGATATTTGGTGAGGTAATCAAAGTTTGAAATGTTTTAATTAGGGCTTATTTATATTGTTAATATTTATCATCTAGATTTATAAATACATAGGTTTTTGTATCAATCAGGAAGTACAGCCATTTCAAAGATGTGGAGAGGAAAAAAATGTTTTTGTTTAGAACAAAAAAAGTGTGTTTTTTTTTTTAAAGAAAACAACTACAGTTGAACCTCTATAACTTGAACCTCTCCATAACTCGAACCTTTTAAGTGGTCCCTGCACTTTTTAAATGTATTTTAACCGCTTTAAATTGAATTTCTATAACTCAAACTCTCCATAACTTGAACTGTTTTAGTTGTCCCTTTAAGTTCAAGTTATAGAGGTTCGACTGTACTTCTATTTTGTAAACTCGTTTCTAAGACCTGGTCCACAGTTTTTGTTTCTCCAATGGAAGCAGACAATTAATATCTTCTCTTTTTCTATTAGAGAAAGGGGGAAATACGAGGGGTGATCAGCTGCCTACAGTAGGTGTGCAAATTTTTCTACAGGACCCGAGGGTACTGGTGCCTAAGGGGTGCACTAAGCATGATTAAGTACTAAGGCTGGCAAAGGCAAATTGGCTCTCTAAGAAAAATGAGAGTTAAGATGTGATGACCTTTATTTTTTTTTTTGGTCGTGAATATTTTTCTGGGCACGTTTTCAGCCACAGGACTATACAGGACCCCACAGGCAGGACTATACAGGAAGGACTTGTACAGGACACTACAGGACCAGAAATTTATTAAAGTCCTGTAGGACAGTGTACAAATTTGGTTCAGCTGATCACCCCTTGGGGAAATAGAAGTCAGCAAGAAGTGAAACTGTGGACCATGCCTAAAATATAACAAATGCTAATAATTTAGGTTGCAAGGAGAACAAATTCAAAATCTATGAAAGTAGTAAGGCTATTTAGCGAAGAGCCAAACAACCTAAAAAAGGACATAATCTCTTATTATCCAAGGCATGTGGAAACAGGCAAACTTATGATGAAACTAAGGTAACTTTACCTTATGTGCCCCAAACCAAACAAGTTTTTTCTCCTCCCTATTGTTATTTTATATTGAACAGCAATTCAACAAGGTGTGTCTTTAATATTCATTTTATAATTAAATGACATTGATCATAAACATTTTAAAGTAATAATTTGTTTTTGTTAAATCCAAAAATACTACCCACTTTAAAAGTTTGAATTTGCAAAAAAATTCAAAATTATATATAGAAGTTTTTACACATTCAATTTGTCTTTCTTTTAAGGTACTATGGTCTGTTTCGTGATGAGCATGCAGATTTCGTAGATGAAATGAAAAGAATGAGAGAACTTAGGGGTAAAGCTAAGAAAGGTTTTGTGTTTAAAGCTCAGAGGGAGAAAAAAACTGACAGTTAGATATCTTTAGTACCTCAGTTAATAGTTAAGGTTTTATTATTAACCAGATATTTGTAAAATTACTAAAAATTACTTATAGATAGATAAATTAATAAATTTGATGTAAAAAAAAGAGTTACAAATATCTTAATCCTAATATGGCAAAATAGTGGTACAATTTAAAAAATATCTACTTATAACTCATCACTGCTTCTTGGTTCTGAATTCTTCTCACCTTTTTTCTTTTTTGTGTTTTTTTTTAGCTTTTTATCTTCTTCAGTCTCACCCTTTAGCTCCTCCTCAAGACATTTTGCCTCATCTTTATTTAAAACTCTGTCTTTACACAGATATGTTTTAAGACTTTCTTCTTCCTGGTGATGGAAGTACCATTCTTCTATGTCTGATTCACTTTCTTCAAGCAAAGTTTCACACTAGAAAGAGAAATTTAAAAAAGCTGTCAGTTATATTATTTGCTGCCCTAAGTTTTTCAGATTTGACTTGATTTAGTCTCTGACCAATAAGAATATTCAGCCGATTCATAGAATCAAAAGTCACAGCAAATTTTAAAGTGTTATTTTTTACAGTTTAGGCAATGAATGTATAAGTAAATAAAGAAAGATGCTACAAACATGTAAATCCTAAGTGTTGTGAATGCCTTAGGAATGCTGAATGATTTCTTTGAGTATTAATTTTTATAGCATTTTCTTTTTGATTTGACTTGATTTAGTCTCTGACCAATAAGAATATTCAGCCGATTCATAGAATCAAAAGTCACAGCAAATTTTAAAGTGTTATTTTTTACAGTTTAGGCAATGAATGTATAAGTAAATAAAGAAAGATGCTACAAACATGTAAATCCTAAGTGTTGTGAATGCCTTAGGAATGCTGAATGATTTCTTTGAGTATTAATTTTTATAGCATTTTCTTTTTTATACTGGGTATTTCCATCCAATCAGGATCAATCATTTCACAAAGTTAAAGCATTTTAAACAATCACAAACATCCATCCAAGTACCTCACCAGGAATCAAACCCGGGCCACCTGTGTTTGAAGCAAATGTTGCTACCACTACCCTATGGATGACAACATACATACATACCTGTGTTTTCATGTTTGATACTTCAGCACTGGGTTTATTCCAAAGTTCATAAGGAATCCCTAATTCCACTTTGACCCCCTTATCTACAAGGCCATGTAGGGTTTGAAAAGTCTGACTCATTCCTTTAGCAAACCTTGTACTATCTTCCCTTTCTTTGTGAATATTATATTCTAAAATATAACAAAATAATTATACTGTAAGTTAATTTTAGAGTAACATCTATTTCCCCAAGGGATTGAACTATTATATATCCACCTTGCAAGAGAGAACAGAGATGGGCATTGTGGATTTGCTTGCTTTTGGAGGTTATAATTTCAAAATGTTTTCCTTTCTCCTGAACAAGGGATTTTAAGGGATCATTATTTAGTGGGGGAGGCAGCTTTAGCCTGTGTATGACACTATAAAAATTTACTCTATTCAATTCTATATTGATTAAGATCTAATAATCTGAATAACTTAATTATAAAAGAATTCTACCCAAAATTCTTTCACAAACTCCATCAAGAGATTCAATAAATCTCAGTTCTGATTTCTTATATTCTTTGCGTTTTTTTGGTTTCACATCATCAAGTGAGTAGCCAGTTTCTAAAACTTCACTGGTTTTTCCAGTTTCTTCAAGGCGACTCTGAAGTTCAACAGCCAGTATCTTGCACACTAAAAAAAGAATGCTGCTGTAAAATTTGATATTTTAATCATCAAAATAATCACACAAGAACTTTAAACTTTATAAAAATAGTACATACCTTCACATTTATTAGCATATTTAACCCCATGGTCTTCTTCGGTTTCAGAAAAAATCAGTTTAAATAAAAGAAAAACAATAAATATTGTCTGCCTTATCATTTTACCACCAAGCACTTTTAAGTTATTATATTAAAAGGTCAAAGCGGATAAATATATTATTGATAAGGCACAAACGTGGGCTATTCGACTGTTAACGGTTCTAAAGATCATTTATGATCCATTTTTTTTATTATCAAAAGCGCTTCTTGTTTTCCAAAATTTCCCAAAAACAAAACACAAATCAGCTGTTCAAAAGTAGGGTTATTGGCTTCTTGCACAGTCAAAAAGTGCACAAGCTGCGTTCGGTATTCCATCTCAGACGTGACGAATTTCTGGTCACGTGATTACAAATTAGTCTGAGTAAATTGGAATTAACGAACGATCCAGATCAAATCGATCAAATTTTTATAAATGGTTATAACCAAAAATATTATGTACATATTGCAACTCACACCCAGCTATAATTTTGACAAAATTTTCCTGTGATGTCGGAAATTTATATAATTTGTTGTCTTCAACATCAAATAATTCGATTTCAACATTTTTACATAAAAAAATTATTTTTGTAAACAAAACAAATACACAACTACGTCACAATCTCAGATTAATCTGTTTCGTCGATCAAAATGTACGGAGCAACCGGATTTTCGGCCGACTAGTCTGAGCAGAATTACCGACTGATTCAGATCTACCTCCCCTATATCTAGATGGAATTAACGAACGATTTCGATCAAAAAGATTAATCTGATAGTGGGCTTACACATGCATGAATTTAGTGGCGCCAGTGTTCGCGCCAGTTCTATTTGCACGCCAGTAAAGGTTTACACCATTGTGCGAAAAGTAAAAGCCAGTTTCATTTTTAAAGTGTACACGATACGCGATATGTCGGCTGAACTCTCGGAAGCCTGCAAAATAGTCGCTAAACTTTTATTGAAAAAAAAAATAAAAGAGATTCAGAAAAAGGAACAACGAAAACGCCGTATCTGGGTTAAAGCATGGATTGCTCGTCGATCTACTTTGGGTGCTTCCGAAAAACTTTTAGGAGAACTTGCACGAATTAAAAATGGATACCCACATGAGAGATGCGTTAACCCCAAAATTGAAATGGGAAGTGACATTAAGATATCTTGCAACAGGAGATTCTTTTGCATCATTGCAATTTCTTTATTGTGTACCAAAATGTACAATTCCAAAATTTATCCCTGAAGTTAGCCAGGCCAAACATTCATAGCCTTCAAGAAACTGTATGGTCAGTTCTGCTGACCACTTTTTTTTAGCCATAATAAGCTATAAAAACAACAATAAGCAAAATTTTGAAGCTCAAACACAATGAAAATTAAAAATAATGTAAAATAACGAACTTAAAACTGGCGAGCCGACGTGCAAGCACTTGTTTACACATGAAAATTTTCTTTTTCTGCGCGCATGCGTCACCACTGGCGCCAGCAAATTCAGTCAGCTGCAGATTTTTTTGATACATGCATGCAAAAAAATAACTTGTGTGCAAGTCGGTGTTTACACTTGCAAATTTAACTTACTGGCGCGCCAGTTTTTATTGGCGCCAGCAAATCCATGCATGTGTAAACTCTCCTTAATGTAATACCGAACGCAGCTACATTACACAAGATTCGAACACCGGTCTATTCTATCCACCGTGACCACAGCTTACCGGTAAATTTTAGTCAAATTGGGTTACCACGCAAAAAATTACCTTTGACAGTTCTTGGGCGAGTTGTGATGATCACCGGAAACTACCGGTATAATTTTTTTTCGTTGGTTAGGAATTTTTCTCTTCAGTTTTTGACAGTTGCCATCCATAATTTTTCAAGAGTAGGGAAAGGTACAGGTAGCAGCCGTGAGCTGTTTTAAAAGTAAATAAAATATAAAGCAAAAAAAATAATAAAAAATGAGTCGTCTCCTAAAGCTGCAGCCTCTCCTGACTCGGACCGTTTTGGACCACACCATCAATAAGGTATGCTCAATGTACACCTGTTTATTTAATTTTTACCTTTATACAATTATGTAACTTGTTTTTTATTTTTATTCATTCTGGACCATTATTTAAAATAATGAATGACATTACACATTTTTCCTTCATGTTTCTAACTTTGCTAGAATTTATTTTGTGGCTTGATTTGTAGAGTGGAAAGGCTAAGTGATCTAAGTGCCAAAAAGCATTTTTGTGGGAAACTAAAAAAAACTGTAAAATTTATGGTAGCAGACTACGGATAACGTCATTTTAAATATGCCATATAGAGCATAAGGTGGGGAAATGACACTTAGATCTTATAGCCCCATATTGGCCTTGACACCTAAATCATTTTGGGTGGAAAATCTAAAATTTGTATATTTTGGCACTTAGGTCATTTAGCCTGGCCGCTCTACATTTATTTTGAAGTAGTGGCTAAAGTTTATACTGAATCTGCATTAGCGGGGTTGGTTCAGGTCAGGAGAATAAATAAATTAATAGTTGTCCAAAATTGTTTATAAAAATAAGGAATACCTAATTAAGTCTTTGTTCTTACTCATCCTTGTCTTAATTTCAGTCCTAACTCATATTCTTATGACTGTTAGTTTAACAAGAAAAAAAGTGATAACAATACTTAAAAGACCTGATCTAAACTGGGAATGTGATATGTCTGTTTTTCAGTAAGCTGTCCAATATTTTGTGTGTGTGTGGTGTTTTAAATTGGCTGGGCTGTTTTTTTTGGTCTCCATAGAAAACTTACTTAGGGCTACATAATATTTTTTTCTAATAATTGTGCTAGACCTATATAGTCTATTATAACATTAGCACAGGTTTTTTTGCATGCTTTAATTAGATGAAATTTGTTAAAAAATGTCAATCAATATGAATTTAGGGAATAATAAGTTTTTCTTTTTGACCCCTAAATATTTTAGATTATTTGCCAAGTTTTTCAATAAAGCCTTAAGACCTTTTTAACTAAGGGTTAAACTATGTATTAATGATTCATTTATTTCCTTATTGTAACCTATTTTCAGCAGGGCTTTTATATAATTTGTACCCTGTATAAATACATATCGCCAGCCAAATTTTAAAACCTCTTGTCAAAAAATTGGAAAATTGAGATATGAGTTTAGTTGGATGCAGGATATCAAGATCTTCAGTCTTACAAAACTGAGTAACTTCTATTTTAAACCAGCAGCCTCTATTGAACATGTATAAGTTATTTTGGTTGGATTATATTTTCATTAGTTTAAAAAGCAGTTTTTATGCCCTCCTATAAAATCAGTTAAAGCTGACTTACATAGTTTTAAAATTAGGGGGATGATATGTACTTAGCTAGTTATATTGTTTGTTTATGTACAGGTTGTCCCAGGCTTCTCTATTTGCTGGGCTTTTGTGAGTTTTTTATTTATGAAAGTGTTGATTCATTTATTATTTGCAGGAAAAAATATTAGGACACTTTGATAATTTAAGAAATTTTATGTAGTAAAAAATTAATTTATTAAAAACCATTTTGTGAAACAAAAAAAGATTTCATTATGTACTGAATTTATTGATAAAAATTAATACAAATCAAATTTCTCAATTTAAATTTTGAAATTGGCAAATGTATAAATTTACTTAAATTTTTTTATTTTTTGTTTAACTCTATAAATGCTGGATTCAGAAAAAAATATCTAGTATTGCTTTAAAAATCTATAGAGTGAGTATAATTAATAAAAATAATAAAACATTTTTTTAAAAAATGTTCTTGAATATCATTCAATTCGGTTCGGTTTGGTTACATCAAACCAGAAAATTTTATTATTTGCTTAATTTTTTTACTGTAAAAATTTATATATAGTATAATATATCTACTTATGTATTAAAATAAGGATCATAACAAAAACATTTCATGTAAAAAAAGCCAAGTACACGAAAATGGTATTCTGTAAAAAGAATTGAGATATAACCAAGTTCTCCAATACAAATTTCAAAATGAAAGGTTCTTACTAGTTTGGAAATGTTTTTTTTAAACTTTGCTATTATAGCCAAACTTCTTTATGTTCAATTTAGCACTGTCCCTAAGGGTCATTTGCAGCTTTAATAGCCAAGTTTAGAAAAACATTTCCAAACTAGTAAGAACCTTTCATTTTGAAATTTGTTTTAGAGAACTTGGCTTTACTTTTATCTCAATTCTATTTATGGAATACCATTTTCATATACTTGGCTTTTTTCTACATGAAATGTTTTTGTTACAATTTCACTTTGATAAAAAATTTGGATAATATTTAAGTTTTAAAGTAGTAAAATATGTGGAATATTGTTCAGAACTATGGAATGCCTTGAATGAATTTTGAGGTTTTTAATTTTTTTCCTATGGTTTTATCATAGTTTCTATCAGCCTTTCAAAGCTCAGCTCTTTACATTTACGGGAGAAGGCAGTAAATTAAAATTTTGGTGTTTTTAAATTTTTTCCTATAGTTTTATCATAGATTCTATCAGTCTTCCAAAGCTCAGTTCTCTAGCCTTTCTTTCACATAACTTTGCATTTATTGGGGAGGGAAGCAAATTAAAATTTTGGGGTTTTTAAATTTTTGTCTATAGTATTATTATATTTTCTCTCTCATTCTGCACTTTTAGAAGTGGGCAATGTTACATTTACATAACTTTACATGTATAGCGGAGTAAATTAGAATTTTGGGGTTTTTTGATTTTTTTCCAAGGGTTTGGTCATAATTTCTCAGCCTGCCATATTTCAGCTTTGTAGCATGGAACTACAGTAGAATTTTGATGATCTATACATGAGTGAGTGTGTGAGTGGCAATTTCGACGGTTTTTGAAATTTCATAACTACTGTACTACTTTATGGAAGTCAATGAAACTTGGAGGGGTTGGTAACATTATGAAGATCTATGACTGTGCATAGCTCATTCTGAAGTAAAGTTTTAGATATGTCATATATGGGCTGGTTCAGTTCAAAGTGTTTCAAAGAAAAGATGGTATACAGCAGTTTACGCGAAACGGGCACTGCACTCAGATAAATAAAATTTATTATTTTTACTTTTTTTTCATACATCAATAAAAATATTAAAAGCTACTTAATTTATTTTGACACTAAGCTGTTTCATTATACATTTATCATTTGCGTGAATGTGACAATAGATGGTTAAAGCTCCAATAAATGTAGCTGTTAAAGAACAAATGAACTTTCCCTTTATTTAAGACATTTTGGGTTTCAACTAGCAGAGCATATCAGTGTGGTTGTAGATATAGGCAGAGATTAATTTTTATGTACCAAGTGACGTATGAACGAGTGATATTGTTCGTACGCGGGTTTCTAGAAGAAGGGGCCAGTGAAGCCTACTCAGTTCAACTTTGATCGACTGGTGAATTTGAGTTTGATCCAAGTTACATGTGTGGAATAATTTATAAAAAATATTGGAAAAATAAACAAAATCAAAGTTTTTTTTCCCACAAGTTATAGATTAATTAAAGTTCCCAAAAACCATCAAAACTATTTCAAAACTGAACTGTAAGTGTTATTAATTTTTTTACGTAATAATGGTTTTCTTGATTTTAGGGTGATTTTTGTAAAACTAATGCTTTCAAATTTTAAAATGTATTTTTTATAAAAGAAAATTAATAAAAATCCTTACTTCCGTGAATCTCCTTGTTCTCTTCTTATCATGCATAATTTGATGGGAAGGGATGGTTTGTTGTTTGTGATATGTCAGTTTTGGCAACAGATTTTGGTAATTCAGGAAGAATCCCAAAGCTTTGCCTGTTGAAACATAATATGTGATCAATATTAACGATTTTTCTACTATTTTATTGAAATATCAGGTTTACTACCTTGGGTAAAACAAAAGCGTTTTCTACATTTTAAACAGATTATTTTGTTTTAAATTATTATTTTTATGTCATGTTTTATAAAATATCGTTTTTGTAAATCTTTTGTCAACTCCATTGATGACAATTTAAAAAATAATCTAATTCGCAAACAAAAAGCTGATTTACATTACATCTACATACAAAAATGAATATTACATATAAATCTGTTCAAAACAAAAAAATACGTTGTGTTTTTTTGTTTTCTAAATCATCATTTATTTAAATTAAGTTATGTTCACCATACAAATAACTTGCTGTAGTCCCTGGCGTTACTTAAAGCGTGTGCAGGCGCCATAAACTTATACAAAAAAAATCTTAGTACACTTGTGTATTTATAAATACACATAAATTCAATTCAAATTCAATTCAATTTTTAATACCGATTACACCACTATAAGGTGCAAGAAGGTTTTTCAAGAGGTTGTTTTGAATTATTAAAAATAATAAAACTAAACTAGTGCATAGAAGATTATAAAGTGCTAGTAGTTAAGTTATTTGTTACCATTATGTATTTTTACCTTCCTAGCCCGCACCACAATGGCTAAAGAAGGTATTTTTTTCAGGTAACGCCGAAAATGTGTTATTTGGGTGTATTTTGACCTATACTAGCAATATCGTAATGATGTCTTTCTGTGTGTGTGTCTGTCCGTAACACGATAGCTCATAAACCGTTGTAGGGATTTTCATGACATTTTTAGATAAAATAGTGTTCGATACTGTGACGAGTTGATTAGATTTTGGTAAAAATTCATCAATGCTTTTGAGTTAGTTAGTTAAAAATTTTAAATTAGCTAACTTTTTAATGGAGTGTCACATCAATATGCGATTTTCGGAGTTTAGTAGAGTACATTTTTCTCAAAAATTTGTGTTCAGTTCGGTTCCAAAAACTTCGTTGGAGCTTTCGTTTTGTACATATTTACAAAAAACTGTTTTCAAGGTTGATATAGCATAGAGTTTACTTCGAGTGTGCTAATGGGTTAGGAAGGTATCAGATCCGTCATGGATCCATTTATTTAGGACTAGATATAGCCTGCTTTGTCAACAGAATTTTTTTTCTTGACAATAACGTATTTATTGAATTGAATTGAAATATGTTTCTTAAAGCAATATCGTAAATATACCTCTAATTATGTTAAATTATTTTTTTTTTATTAGCTTTATCCAGTAGCCTTTAATCGCTCGCTGCACATCAATGTGGACCGAAAAAATTCCAAAGCAGGTGGCGGCGGCTCAACAGTCTATCCTGTGGTAGACCACCAGTACGATGCTGTTGTTGTAGGAGCGGGCGGGGCTGGCTTAAGGGCAGCTTATGGTTTGGTTTCTGAAGGTTTTAAGACTGCTGTGGTGACCAAACTGTTTCCCACCAGATCACATACTGTAGCTGCACAAGGTGGTATTAATGCTGCTCTTGGTAAGTAATTTCTCACTCAAATTTAAAAGGTTTGTTTTTAAGATATACGGGATTTAATTTAGATAATGCACCAAACTTTAAGGGTTGGTAGGAAGGGTCAAAAGTGGAGAAAAACCTACAAATAACTTTTATTCAAAAGTTTTTTGTTTTCAAGCTATAGGCATTTGTTAAGTTTGAAGTGGGAGAAAACTATGGATTTTAAAAATAACAAATAAAAAATAACCTTTGGATTCAATTTGTCAATTTTTTTCTGAGCCAATTATATACAAAAAAAAATTGAAATGGATTTTTGTACAGTCACATATTTTTTTATTGTCATCTTGTAATTCAAACTTTTGTAGATTAGGAAAAAACCGTGCGTTGTTTGGCAACACCACATGGTTTCAAATAAACATCATGATTTATTTTAGCAGTTTTTAAAGTATGCTAAAATCCCTACCTTTCCAGATGAGTTTAAGCTTAGAGTAATATTACTCTAAGAGTTTAAGCAATTTTTCTATGACATTAAAAAAGTGGGCGACCGTACATATTAATTAATATTTTTGTAATATTAGCATTAAAAAAATAAAATAAGATATTTTGTAAAAACAGATTTTTTGTAATTGAGTATTTTATTTAACTTTTTTATATTAAAATTTTTAGTGGGTAAGTATTTATTTTCAAAAACATCGCTTTGATCGAATGAGACTACTTTGTAGATCTCCGAATAAAACAAAAAATAATTGTAAAAATTTATTTAGCCATTTAGGTGTTTGTTTCTAATAGCTATAATACATATGAACATAGGATGGAACATTACAGAAAACTTTTTTTATTATTAATTCTACAAAAATAAGTTGTTTAATTTTATAGGATAAAGTGTTAAACAAAAATTTAGGCACAAGGACACAATTTATATTTTGGAACCTACTTAGGAAGTTTTTAAACTCTGATCAGCTGTTATTTAAAATAATTTTCAAATTGTCAAAACTATAGCTACTTTAAGCAAGATTCATATTTTTGAACACCTCTTGTATACAACTAAAATTTTTAGGTTTTTAGGTTGCAGAACTTTTAGAAAGACTATCTTTATGGTAAAATTAATAATACGAAAGTTTTCTATATCGTGCAATTCAAAGGGACTGTACTTAAATTATGTAACGCTCTAGGGGGGGAGGGGGCGTTTGGCCTTGTGTTACAATAATTGTTTTTTTAATGTGTTTTTTCTTGAAAATCCTGAATTTTTGCGTATGTATATAATTATTATTTTTTGCCAGACTCAACAAAAGATAATAAAGGAAATTCCCAAAACATATGAGAAGCACAAAGTTCAGGTTTTGATTAATTTACTAATAACTATGGTGATTAAATGAATATAAATTTAATGAAGTGAAATTTAATTAACACTTGATAAAGGAAAAGGTTAAAGTGCAGAAAGTAAATATTCATAATCAAAATTACACATACATAAAAATTTTCCATTTCATTTAACTGCTTACAGAAGAATAACAGGGCTTGAAAGATTTCGTACTTTTTCAACTTAACGGCATTGCTCTGGAAAAATATTATAGTTTAAAAATGTTTTGCCTAAAAATTTCTTCAAAACCGGTGCAGTAGTTCCGAAGCTTCAGTAACATAAACTGACAAACACCAATATCTCTTAGTAGAACTTCGAATAATGTAGGTCGGGAGCTTAGGGCCTGTCCTTAAATTATGTAACAGTCAATGTTTCTTTAATGTGTTTTTTCTTGAAAATGCGTAACGAGGGGGGAGGGGAGGGTCAAAAATCCAAATTTTTTGCGTTAAGTAATTTAAGGACGTTCCCTTACGCCCCTGACTTAAGTAAAATCATCAACTCTTTTGAAAAGACAATAATTATATTTATACAGTCATTAAGAATGGCTACCGCATTTAACTTAGAAACTACTACGACTTCGAGAATTTTTTTTTTATAATAAAATCACGGATCACCTAACAAACAGATAGGGAACTCAGGTGGTGGGGGGTGCTACGCGGAAATTTTTTTTATAATAAAATCACGGATCATTGTTAGGTGATCCGTGATAAAATCGAGCCTTGCGAATTCACCTAAAATAGATTTTCTTTCTGTAGCTCCCCGCTAGGGGACAGTTATCACATCTTATGACTAGGGTCACTGCATCACGAAAACTTGTACTTGGGAAAACACACTTAAATCTAATAATACAGAAATGTGTCTAAAAACTTTCACTAAAGAGTTAACATCAATAATTGAGAAATTTACTAGCTTCAAAACAAGAACTTTTATTAATAAAAAAAAACAATGGATAACTTCAGGAATTATTAAAGCTATAAAAACCTGTGACAAACTAAAAAAAGACATACTTAGAGACCCATTAAATAATTATGTTTTAAATAAATTTAGAAATGATATAAACCTACTAACCAAAATAATAAAAAAAGCAAAATATTCTTACTACAAAACTAAATTAAACAATAACACAAATAATATAAAAAATGTTTGGGAGATAGTAAAAGAAGCCTCAAACGAAACTGTAGAAAGGAACACAATCAACTCACTTATTGAAAATAACAATGAAATCAATGATAGCAAAAAGATTTCAAATATATTTTTAGAATATTACACAAATATGGGAAAGAACTTGAGTAGACAGATTGTGGGAAACCCATACAAATTTAAAGAACCTAGGCTACAAAAAACAGCTAAATTTAATAAAATTAGTCAAGATGAATTAATATTGCAAATTAATTCACTAAAAAATAAAGCATCTTGTCAACCGGATAATATATCAGCAGTAATAATAAAGGATAACCATTTGACCCTGCTTAAACCTCTCCTCCACATTATTAATCTAGTATTTACCACAGGAATATACCCAAGTATATTAAAAAATTCCATAATTACACCAGTACATAAAACTGGAGATAAACAGAGTAAAGAAAATTATCGACCAATAGCTGTCACAAGCACTATCAATAAGTTGATTGAAAAATGTATAAAATTACGGCTAAACAATTTTCTAGAGGAAAATAACATACTCTCAGATACCCAGTATGGGTTTCGCAGTAAATTAAGTACTGAAGATGCCATTCTTCATTTGACAGATGATATTACGAAAAATTTCAACACTGGTTACAAAACCATAGGCATTTTTATTGACCTCGCAAGAGCCTTTGACACTGTGGCACACCCAATTCTACTAAAAAAATTAGACAATATTGGAATTAGGGGAATTGAGTGGAAACTCTTTAAATCATATCTTAAAGAAAGGACACAACAGACAAAAATCGATAAGAGTTTAAGTGACAAAAGAAAACTAGAGTTGGGTTTGCCACAGGGGACAGTTCTTGGGCCAATATTATTCTCAATATACATTAATTATTTAACAAAAATTTTACCAGAGGAGAATGGTATAATCATATGCTATGCCGATGACTCTGTAATATTAATTAAAGCAAAAACATGGGCGAAAGTGTACCAATTGGCTGAAAAATATATAACATTAGTAAATATGTGGTTGGATCAAAATCTGTTAACATTGAATGAAAGTAAAACACATTTCATACCTTTTTCAATAAACTCAAAAAATAATGTTGCCCAACCAAATATAAAAATACACACATATAGATGTTTTAATAATGAAGTAATCTGTGACTGTAGCAAAACAATAAATGCTGTTTCAAATGTAAAATACCTTGGTGTATACATAGATAAAAATCTAAAATATGATACTCATATTGACTACATAGTCAAGAAAATAAGAAAAACAATTTACAAATTCTATCAACTGCGTGAATATATGACAAAAAAACTGCTAAAAACTATTTACCAGGCACTAATTGAATCAATCCTAGGTTACGGTCTGAGTGTCTGGGGAAGTGCATGCAGCACCACTCTAGCAAACTTAATAATAACACAAAAGTATATTCTTAAAATAATAAATAAAAAACCAAAAAGATATTCTTTCCATAACTTGTTTATTGAGGATGGTGCTTTAACAATAAGAGAACTATACATAAAAGGTATCCTAAAATACATGATAAATAAGAATACATATAAAAATCACATAACACATAATATTAATACAAGATCATTAACACAAGAACATGTTATTTTAAATAAGGTTGACTTTATGGCCTGCCAAAGGCACATATCATTTATAGGGCCCAGACTCTTTAATCTTCTACCAAATCAATATAGAACTTTAACTAAGAAAAACAGCTTTAATAAAAATATAGTACCCTGGATTAAAATTAACCCTAAACTAATAATAACAAAATTACCGATCTTAAAATAAGAAAATAATTATAACAATATCAATAGACAAAATCTCAAGTGTAGGTATTAAATGAGTAAATTTTCATCAGAACATGGCTCCTGCTGCTCGGGTGGGTGCAGTTGCTGCAACATTCTTGAGGACTGAAACATAAAATAAGACTGGAGGGTAGAGTAAAATAACTTCAAGAAAATAGCATTTAGAAAAATATGTATGTGATTAATTTTATGTATGTGATATAAATTAAATTAAATTAAGTATATATGTATGTCTGTCGGCAATGTAATCATTAAAAGATTTGTAATAAGTAGGTAGCTCTAGATTAGATAGACAAAGACAGAGAAATGATACGAAGACGATGACCCGACAAGTCACTCGTGACTTAGGGCTTAGTCATAAGAAACTGTCTGTAAAATCTGACTTTTATGAAATAAATGAACTTGAACTTGAAACTTAGACGCCATGCTTCCAGCATGCAGTGACGTTACCTATGACTATAAAAATTGATTTTTCTGTAGAAACACTGAATAACATAAACCAATATTCCTTGAAAAATTCTGCATAAGTTTGACTCCTCTATGTCACTTCGCCATAAGGACAAAATGATAATGTACTAAAAAAATTATAATTACTACCACATGGTAACTAAAGCTATTCCTATGATTTATTTGCCTTATTAAGAAACGCCTAAAAATGCAAATCTTCTTGACTTTCCGCCAAAGTTTTTTTTTTAAGTTCCAAACCTATGAACTTAAATTTTCTTATACTATTAGATAAAAACTTTTGTAAATCAGATTTTTTAAGTCTTAAGCATGTTGAACTTGAACGCATCAATGCAGTTTTTTTTAATTTATTTTTGTTCTTTTTTAATTAAGTATTTAAGAGTAGCCTAACTTTACTTTATTGCATCGTACTGTATCTTTACATTATAATTTGACATTTGTTTACTTTGAGTTTTCAAAATTAAAAGTACAAAAAAACATAAAGCTTTTAAAAACTGTAACAGATGTTATATAAAAATAATATAAAATAAGGCCACATTTTACTAAGGTAATTGATAATAAGTGCTGTCGCTTTACTACATAATACACATAAAAAACTTTTTTTCATAATATCTTAAAAACCAAGTCAAAATTACTGGTAAAAATTCTGAAATTAATAAATTTGTATCTAAATACATATTTTAAGAAATTTAAGTTTATTGGTTTGGTACTTTTTAAAAATTTCCTCTGTGTAGTTACCACATAGGAGTAATTCCTTTTTTTGTAATAGGTAAGTGACATTTTCATTTCCTTCATGTGGAGAACTGACACATGTTATGACAATGATGCAGAATTTTTCAGTGAATATGAATATGGTATAATTTGTGTATTTGAATAATAATGTTTTATCAAAAAATGCAATTTTCCTGTTGGGACATGTGATTAATGCCCCCTTGCTGGGAGCTAGAAAAATAAAAAGGTGCATTTGGAAAGGCTGTTATATTTATTTTCTGGAAGTCGTTGGGGTAGTAGCTTTTAAGATAAATCCGGCAGCCATCCTTATTGAGACACTCTTTATATACATGGTGTTATTCAATAAGATGCTAATTTCAAAAGAAGGTAATTGGGTCCATTTTGAGAAAAAACTTTATATAAACAGATGTACTAAACGTTTTAGCTTTAAATATGTGAATGTGAATTTGGTACACAGATCCCTTACAGCGTAAAACAATTTATTTAAAATATCGAAAGCAATGCCCGCACGAACGCCAATGATCGAAATAAAAAAACATTTTATGCATTAGAAAATCCCTATTGATGAATAGAATGTGTGTACCAAATTTTATAAAAATATCTAGACCGGAGATGTTTTAAAAATCAAGAGCTTGCGGGAAAAAAGATGAGAGTCCAAAAAGTCAAAACGTACGAAAACCCCATCTTTAGATTTTATAATACTTTTTTTCAAAAATTTTGGTAGTTTGTAATAAATCAACACAATATTTTAATAGGCTAAATGTTAGTTTTAAATAGCAAACTGTTTTTCTACTAAATCATTTATATGGAAAATACGGCTTATTTTTCTGTTCAGTGACGGTTTTGTATAGGGAATAAAGATGATATTTCACGACAAAGAATGATTTTTTCGAATTGTTTTGTAGCATACTTGCCAATATTCGCCCTTACGTCGAATTCTATAGCTATACACAGCTTCATTTTTGCTGTTTTAATTATCTGCCTTCTAGGCCTCCTACGTATTATATCATGTACTGTAATAAGCCCAGCTATATAAATATTTTGATCATTGTAACTTGGCATCAGGTTGACATTTTTTATTATTTGACTTTCATTTTTATCGTTTAAATACAAAAAACATTTGTACCTTTTGCACTTACAGGGCTCACTGTATTGCTTGCCAGTTTCAGTTTCTTAGCCACATCCCTAATTCTTCCATATGATTTTCTTTTTTTTTCATCGATTTTAAATAACTTCACTAACTGACCATACTACCTACTTAACTCAAGCTTCTGACTAAACTAAATTTATAGGAATGCTAGAACCGAGCATTAATTTACTCTTATCTTTCTGAAAAAAAATCACTGTATCGTTAAAGGACTTTTTTCCCAAAAAAACACACTTCCTCTTGTGGACTATCATCTTTTTTCCCGCAAGCCAAATTTAAGTTTTTTAATTTTTTTAATATGACAATTCTAATAATTTTCATTTATAACAGGTAGAACAAAGTTCAGAGAATCCAAATTTATCAAAATTTAAAATTCGAAAAAAATGGACTCTTTTTTTTTCCAGCAAGCTCTTCAAATTTTGAACACCCTTTATCTTAAAAGTTAAGATTTTTAGGACATATTTTCTTATGAAGCTTTTTTTCTCGCCACAAGAATTTTCCTCCTTCAATATTAGCATCTTATTCAATAACACCCTGTATATTTTTTTGATAATCTTAGGAAACATGGAGGATGATAATTGGCAATGGCACATGTATGATACTGTCAAAGGCTCAGATTGGCTCGGCGATCAAGATGCGATCCATTACATGACCCGTGAAGCACCGAAGGCTGTCATAGAATTGGAAAATGCTGGTAAGTAAAAATACAAACCCTTCAAAAACCACTAAATTAAATTTACATCACGATTTCATGTTTTTGTTTCGTGAGCGTGTCTTAAATCTGTGGGTATCTTATGTGTACTCTCTTAAACCATTTTTTTACAACGCACGTTCCCCTACAACTCGGAACTGCTGCTAGATTGCCAACAAAACCCGTGTTTTACATACACAAATTTAGATTTTGAGTTGCTAAATTGCGCGGTTGTAATTCATTATTTGCGGATCTAGACTAATAATATTTTTAATATTTTCTTTTCTATCGGTATTAGGTATGCCATTCTCTAGAACCAATGACGGCAAGATCTACCAAAGGGCGTTTGGTGGTCAGTCATTAAAATTTGGTAAAGGAGGACAAGCTCACAGGTCAGTATAGTTGGCCGTTTTTATCTTTTTAACAGCAGCGAGTAAAGAAGGAGCCTATGATTTCTACATAAATGTTACTATGAAAAATATTGCAGAATGAAGCTTTCAGAAAAGAAATATTCAGGGACTTTACATTTTTAAACTGTTCTTTAGTCTGTGGTTGACTAAGAGAATTTAGAACTTCTGTCATACATATTCCTTTATTTTAATTCCTGTTTCCTATTAACGTAAAGTTATCTCTCTCTCTCTCTCTCTCTCTTAATTTTTTTTGCTAATTCAAGATCAACAAAAATAAATAATAAGAATAAGGAAAAAATCAGCTGGTATATCCGAGCGTCACTTATTGTAGAGCAAGCTCTATAGGAAGCGAAGCCTAACATTGATTTTCTATTTTTTGGTTATTATTTTTAGATGTTGTTTTACATAGTCTGAAGGTACCTAAACTATATAACTTCATGTATTTAGAAATAAAGTTATACTGCAACAAAGTATTTTGAAGCTCTATTATTATTAAATAGATCTTTAGACTGTGTTTAAACCAAATTTTAAAATAAGAACGAACCGAACCGAAGCCGAGGAAAACATGTCAAGAATTATAACCCAAAAATAGAAAATCAAAGTCAGGCTTCGCTACCTGTAAAGCTCGCTTTACGATCAGTGACCTTAGTGGCGCCACTACGCATTAGTCTATCTGTTAATTGTTAGCTGTATAAAAAAAAGGTGGTTTGGTCTGCTTTGCTTTACTATAGAGAAAGTGTGTATAAGGAAATAAACATGCAGTAGATAAGAGGCATAACATTACTTTCTTTGTTTTAATGGAATCATAAAATGTGTCCTTTCTGCATGGATTTCTTAGAAAGAAAATGGATTGCCAGCTCTTTGGCCAAGAAATCACTGCTGACAGGAGTTTGGACACACGGAAACTCTTTAAAAATATTGTAGTTTGGTATTAATTCTCGTTGTGTATTTGGTGTTATTTTGGCTCAACTATTTCTTTCAGGTACTTTTTTGAGTGCTTGTTGTGTTTATTTTGTATATAACCTGGAAACATATTGTTTTAACAGATTCAGTGTTAGGTACCACACTACCATCTTTTGAATGAACTTTAGTGTTGCCAACAGAAATTGTCCCGCGTTGGGAGATCTCTATCCAGCAGAGACACACCAACTCAAGGACTTTTTTCGTACTTTCTGAAGTTTTCTGTAACTTTCGATTTGCAGATGTTGAGGTTTTATTTGAATTTGACATATTCAATGTGGTTAACAAAATTACCCGTTCCGGACGTGGTTTATTTAAATTTAATATAAATACAGATACTTGCCTTTGTCTATTTTTGAGTCGCAAATATTTATTTTACGCATTTTCCCTTGTTCAAAGAGTTTTTAGTTATTACCTTATTACCTTTGTATTTATAACAAATTACAAGTCATAATAAAATTAAGTTTTACCACAGGCAATTTAAACATTTTTGTCCCTACTGTCACATATTTTTGTCCATCCTTTTAGTTTATTTTTTAAAAAACTAGCCTTGAAGCCAATAATTGCTCTTAAATTGAGGTTATTGTGAATATTTACTTTGTATCCTGCCTGTAAAAAGAAAATTAAAAGTTAGTTTTACCAGGTACAGATTTATTAATAGTGTTTTTCTGTGAAATCTATAATAAATAGCTTCGGATAGCGTACGGATCGGCAAACAAATTTTGCTTCTAATTAGAAAAAAATCATAAATTATAAATAACTAATCATCGCTTTTTTAAGTTATGCTGAAAAAATGTGATTTTTAAAAAGAAAAACCTTTGTATAATATACTTCGTCTGACAAAAATTTTAATTCTAAAAACAGTTATTTATGTTAAAGATAACATTAATATTGTGATTTTTAAATATTATCAGTAACAATAGTAAAAATTTGTAATTGGCTATTATTGAGGTTTTTAGCGAAAAATTATATGAAAAATTTACGATTGCTTCACATTATTCACAGAACTCGTTATCGTTGTTTTCTAAAGCCCCCTAGATGTGGCTTTATCGCCTTTTTACTGTTATTACTGGTAATATCTAAAAATTGTAACATCGCTTGTTTTTTACTTTGGGAGAACATTTCTTATAAGCCAAGCGTTTTTGTTTATAATTTAAAATCAAATCAGATAAAACATATTACATCAAACCGTAAATATTTTTGGAATATTATAAAATAATTTATTTCTACTTTATTTTATAATATATCTTTTTTGCTTATTTTTTATATTCATAACTTTTTATTAGGAAAGTTATGAAAGGTACTTACCAAATACTTCATAAAAATATGGTTTAAATAGACACTTAAAGTGGATACGCACTTCTTATCGCTTTATCGTTTGTGACGAGATGAATCTCGAAATGTGATTGGATAGGCGGGCGATCGATACTATGCCTACCAGGCTGGCTGAAGTACATAGCTTTTAGAGCAACCAACTCGTGCAGCAACGTAGTGCGCTGTCCGAACAGAAACTTAACCAATAAGATTACAGCATTTCCTAGTTACTCCAGTGACAACGCGTTTCAAAATGCGTATCAACTTTAAGTGTCTAATAAAAATAAAAAAACCTAAAAAAACTGATTTACATATCTTTAAAAATACCTTCCTTCAAGAAGTTCACTTATTGGGACATTTACTGTAGAAGGACGTTAAAGGGTACAAGTGGCAGTACTTTTAATTTTCTAGCCGTTCTTTGGTAGAGAAAGGCCCTATTAGCAGAATCCAAAAAATTATATCACTCTAAAACTATAGTGTCAAATTTTATCCATTGCTTCCGTAGTATTCTATTAAAAACAATAAAAATTAAATATATGAATAAATTAAAATGTTTGGGAGACTCCGGCACGGTTAAAGCGGCTTGGTTTGCCTACTACTATTCGCAAGGTGGAATGGCGATTCGCGCGTATTTTAAAAGTTATCGGACATTTTTGGATGGGAGAAGTCTTCCAAACTCCATCGCTCCATCCTAAAAATTTCTCAAAAATGTTTCAAAATTAAATTGAAATTTCGGGCCAACGATAGAGAACCTAGCAGATTATTTTGCCCAGTAATCTAACATAATAAAAACAAAACAGCGTTTCTTGGCGCAATTAGTGAAACAGTTTGAAGTTTTTTTTATTTGGAAATATTCAAAATCGTCAAATGTTTAATCAAAGTCGATTTAGATACTACTACTATGTCGGTTCGGTTCGGTTCGGTTTTTCTACGTTGTCTGACGCCTATTCTCCACCTCCTTCGATCCTGACAATCATCTTCTGTTAGATTTTTTTGACTCATTGATCTTTGAATTGACTGTTGTCATTCTAGTTTAGGACGCCCTCTTTTTCTGCGCCCTATTGGTTGCCATTCTAGAACTTGCTTTGGCAATCTTTCTTAGTTCATCCGTTGTACATGGCCGTACCATATCAGTTGCCTTTTAGTGATGTCATCCGTTATGCTTCCCTCGATTCCCATTCTTTCTTTTATGATGTCATTTCTTATGTGATCTATTCTAGATATTCTCATTGATCTTCTCATTGCATCCATTTCGACACTTTCCATTTTTGTTTTGTATTTTTCTGTTACGCGACCAGTCTCTATTCTATACAACAGCGTGCTTTTCACCATTGTTTCATATATGTTAAATTTTACATTCTTTTTTATCTCTCTGCTCCATAAAATACTGTTAAGACATCCAATAATCTTTTTTGCTTTTACTATTCTTTTTTCCAGTTCTTTACAATCTGTTCCTGTCTTATCAAATGTGACAGCCAAGTATACGTACTCATTGCATGGAGATATTGTTTGTCCATTGTCTAGTTCTAACTCACTAGATTCGTTTCCAATAGATAAGTACTGTGTCTTGTCCACGTTCACTGTTAATCCCCACTTTTGGTATTCTTCCATTAACTTTCTCATCATATAGTCCATGTCTTCTTTATCATTAGCTACAATTACTTGGTCGTCAGCAAACTGTAGTGTGTATATGGTAAATCTGTCGTTAAGTTGTATTCCCATGCCGTGCACTTTACGTTTCCAGTTTTTTAGAGCTACTGCGATATATATTTTAAAATGAGTTGGATAGATACAACATCCCTGTCTTGTTACCAGGAATTCTTTTGAAAGTCTATTTCCAATTTTAACTTTAGATTTTGACCCTTTGTATAGTTCTTTTATCGCTTTTATGTTTGTATGATTGATATTAGTTTGCTCTAACACTGTCCATAATTTTTCTACTGGAACGGTATCATATGCTTACAAAAAATTAAATACAAGAGTTATGTATATAATTTTTTCAGTCTTATCTTCTGGGCAATGTCAGAAATGACAAATGTCATTCCTTATTTTTATCGATAATTATGTCCCTCAAATTTTCAAATTAAATCTTTGTCGTTGCTTTTTGATTCTAGAACAATAAATTAGAAATTCAATTTATGGCCAACGTTTCATTTATTGAGTATAAACTTCATAAAATATCAATAAGATATATTTTTAAATCGGGAGAAACATATCTTTAGTTCCGATAAAACATATCCAGGGTGTTGCAATTAGAAAGCTGCTGTCAAGATTTGACATAATAAATTAAATTTGACATTTTCGACATATTCCAAAAGACGAAAACATATTGTATGTATATTTAAGACGTATTTAGACCTAACGTACTGGATTGGACCAAGCTAAGTGGATACGCACTTTTGTTGCATTGTCGTAATGGTAACTAGGAAAATCTCGTATTCTCCTTGGCTCGGTTCGCGGTTTAAGAAATGCCTACGTCAGTGGTAAGTATGCGTACAGTTATTTAACCAACCCGTGCATGTGTTAGGCAATTTGAACTGTCAAACGGCAAAGCTGACCAATTGGATTGCGAGTCTTCTTTAGTTTCGAATACGTCAACGCGATATTAAGTGCGTATCTATTTTAAATGTCCAATAATTATTTACTTAGATGTTGCTGTGTAGCTGACAGAACCGGTCACAGTCTTTTGCACACCCTCTACGGCCAAAGTTTGAAGTATGACTGCAACTACTTTGTAGAGTACTTTGCTTTAGATTTACTTATGGAAGAAGGCGAATGCAGGGGAATTATCGCCATTTGCTTGGAAGACGGAAGCCTTCACAGGTTTAGGGCTAAAAATACGGTAAGAATATTATTCATGGCCACCACAAGCAGACTCAAGTAGTTCATTTGTTGTGATTGCCTGTCGGGTGCGATTCACACAGGACGTTTTGTGATGTGTAAATCTACTTTACCCGAGACACTGTACATAGTATAAAGGGAGATAAGGCCTTAAAACCTTTTTGCCTACCGTCGATACGTCCCCCTGTCGTGTTTTATGTTAAGAATAGTCAAATATAAGAGATTTACTTGTCTTTTTTTTCTATACAGCAGTCAGTCTTTTTTCGTTTTACGGAAACTGATACGTGTGCTACAGCCTACAGCCGGCTTCTTGTAGCTGCTTTAGTATTCACTCTTTGAAGGCTCTTTTTTTAAAAATTCTGGTTAGCCTTAGGCAGTGTTTAAATGTCCTCCAAAACACGGCTGAAGTACATGTGTTTCCTTATATTTCAACCTACAGTATATATAATTATTTTCAGGTTTGGTTTTCTTGGCTCGGTTTCAGAAATCAGACATCGGGAGATTCCAAGTTTGTTTGACACCAAGGTCACTTGGGATCTCTAGTTTCTGTTCTTCTAATGGGGTCCCCTTCTTGTAAAGTTGTTGTCTTCTGTTTGATTCTTTCAATACTAGTTCTGTTTTTCCACCTTTTTATACTTATTGCTTTTTCAACTTTTAGGGTAAATGTTAGATCAACAGCTAGTTTTTCTTTGTAGAATTTTTTGTTTCTAGTTTTTGTTACTTTCTTATTATATTTTTCTCTTTTTTATTATTTTTTCATTTTTTATATGAAGCAAATAGTTAAACATGAAAACACTTAATAAACAGTGAAATCCCCATAATAAAAATTATTATGGTTTAAGGATATTAAGATTTTTATTTACTCCAAGATATGCTTTTTAGCTACATTATCTATTTAAAATCCATTATGATATATAACTGTCTATAATTTAAATCCACAGTTAAATTAAAAAAACTTTACTGCCAAAGAAATTTCAGTTTTGTTCACTTTACTTAAAAATGCTTGTCTATAGAAAAATCTCAAATAAACAAAAGAGCAAAATGTAAATAAGTACGGACCTGTCTTTTGTACATTCAGCAGCTTGGATTAACCCTATACTTAAATAGATTTAGCACCGGATGAACTCAATACCGCGAATCATCTCTTTTTTGGCGATAATGGCTGATCGCATATTATCGATCGGATTAATTCACTGGATAAGATAAGTTTTATGAAACGAATATCCCCATCTATACGTTTATATCTATTAGCGCATTGAAACTGTATATTCCATTAGGGATTTGTTGAAATAAAGCTATACAATAATAGTGTCAGGCAGTATTTTGACAGATTTACATTGCACGCTGACATACCAAAGTCGAATTTAAAACTAAGTGGTTTATTTATCTATAATTAAAGTCGACAATATTTATTTCGGTTTGTATAGTAAACAAAATCCTTATTTTGAAAGATTAGCTGTCATATTTCAATGCAAAACTATCAAAATACGGCCTGACACTTTATTATTGCATGGCTTTATTCCAATAAGTCCCTATTGTCCTTTTTTGTGACGTTATTTAAGAGAAACCATTGTCTTCTAACCAAGGCAAGCAATTTTTTGATCTTTCCCTAGTTATGCTATGGTATGAAAAAAGTTATTCCAAAAATAATGATATATACTGTAGATCTACTGCTTTTATTATATACAGGGTGTCCCATTAAGGATGGCAGCCGGATATTTGTCAGATACTAGTATTTTTTAACAAAATCGGCCTTGTGAATTCACCTAAAATATTTTTGTTTCTGTAGCTCCCCGCTAGGGGGCAATAATAACACTTTCCAACTATAAAAATTGCATTTTATGACAAACTCTATGATAAACATACACAAATTTTACAATATTCGTATTCCTTGAAAAATTCTGCATAATTTGGAGCTCTCACTTGTACCTCTTTCTCACTTCCCCACATGGATGGAATGAAAATTTAACTTTTTATTTAAAAAATAATTACTTCTACGTTGTAACTAAACCGACTCTTATTATTTATTTGACTTTTTAAGAAATCCCTAAAAAATGCAAATATTCTTGATGTTTTGTTTAAATTAACATTTTTTCGAAACAGGAAATTTTTTAAGAGGACTAAACCAAAAAACTTAAATTTATTAAAAAATTCAGATACAAACCCATTAATATTTTTAATTGAAGTTGTCAAGCGATATTCATTTAAGATATTACTGAAATCCGCAAATCAAGATATGACTTACTTTTTAAGATATTTAAAAAATAGTTTTGTGTCTTATGTGGTGAGACCAGACCTTATTTTGTTATTTGCATGAGTCACGCCTGTTATAATTTTTGTACAATTTAATGTTTATTAACGTTTTATAATTTGTTTTTGACAAAAAGAATTATAAAACGTCCATAAACATTAAATTGACAAAAAATTATAACAGGTGTGACACATGCAAATATAACAAAATAAGGTCTCGTCTCACCACATAATACACAAACAAAACTATTTTTTAAACATTAAATTGTCAAAAAATTATAACAGGTCTGACACATGCAAATATAACAAAATAAGGTCTCGTCTCACCACATAATACACAAAGAAAACTATTTTTTAAATATCTTCAAAACTAAGTCATATCTTGAGTTGCGGATTACAGTAATATCTTAAATGAATATCGTTTGACAACTTCAAGTAAAAATATTAATGGGTGTGTATCTGAATTTTTTAATAAATTTAAGTTTTTTGGTTTGATTGTTTTAAAAAATTTCCTGTTTCGAAAAAATGTTAATTTAAACCAAAAATCAAGAATATTTGTATTTTTAGGGTTATCTTAATAAGTCAAATAAATAATAAGGGTCGGTGTAGTTACAACGTAGAAGTAATTATTTTTTAAATAAAAAGTTACATTTTCATTCCATCCATGTGGGGAACTGAGAAAGAGGTACAAGTGAGAGCTCCAAATTATGCAGAATTTTTCAAGGAATACGAATATGGTAAAATTTGTGTATGTTTATTATAGAGTTTTGTCATAAAATCCAATTTTTATAGTTGGGAGATGTTATTAGTGGCCCCTAGCGGGAAGCTACAGAAACATAAATATTTTAGGTGTATTCACAAGGCCCGATTTTGTTATAATTTTTTTTTTCTCGAAGTCGTAGCTGCACTAGTATCTGAGATAAATCCGGCTGCCATCCTTAATGGGACACCCTGTAGATAGCAAAAGTTTTATTATAAACAGCCAGGAAATGTTACGAGATAAAAAAGTAACCGTAAAGAATTAGGATATTTTTTTCTGTAGCTTGAAAAATGTATTTGAAAGTAAATTGTAATATTGTCTCTAAACTAGCATGTTTTGTTTCGTCAATTCGAAGCTCGAAAGATTTGTGCGTCCGCGCAATTTGTTGGGAATTTTTTTTTTGCTGGGAAGAAGTTGCGCGTCTCGGCAAAACAAACCTATGTATGTACAAAAATTCAGCCTGTATAATATAATAAATCGGTGTACTGTGGACTACCTTGGTTGAAATATTCGGGAACACCCTGTACTACATGTCAGTTATTTAACCTTTTGGACTGAGAAGTACTTCTCGCTCCACTATCTGTAATCACGTTTAAAATAATATTGCAGTATTGCTTCTATTCCTTAGATATTAGCCACAGGCGGTTATGGTCGTGCCTTTTTCTCCTGCACGTCTGCCCACACTTGTACCGGTGATGGTACTGCCATGGTCGCTCGTGCTGCTCTTCCTTGTCAGGATTTGGAATTTGTTCAGTTTCATCCAACTGGTAAGAAATTTTAAGAATTGCAGTTTTTTGTTGTCAAAACATTTTAAATCGTAAATCATAAAAATAAGAAAACATTAAAATGTAATTTAAACAATTCAGTAAACGTTGCGAAGCAGTGCCTATGTCTATTAATACTTGTCATTTGAGTAAACCAAACTGTTGTTTATTTTCTCATTAGGCCTGGCGAACAAACGCAAAATAAACAGCAAACCAAATGTAATAGGTAGTCATAATATAAGTTTAACGATAAATATGCTTACAATATTTAAATATTTTTTATTCTACTAATTTTTTAGGAATCTACGGAGCAGGTTGTCTGATCACAGAGGGTTGCAGAGGTGAAGGCGGCTACCTAATCAATTCCGAGGGAGAACGTTTCATGGAAAGATACGCTCCCGTTGCTAAGGATTTGGCCTCCAGGGACGTCGTTTCTAGGTCAATGACTATGGAAATTAGGGAAGGTAAACTCCATAGTAACCAATTTAAAAGTGTTGAGCAAAACTTTTAACAACTTTAAATTTAAACAGTTGTTTAGGAATATAAACTTTAAAAAAGCCACTAAGGCATTTTATCTTTGTTGTCTCTCAGAACGTCTGCCATACAATTAAATAGGATATTGTTAAATGGCACAAAATCCAGCCTCTAGGACGCTAGTAAGAACTGCCAATGTCGTGCCATCTAATTTGACCAGTCGAAACTAAAGTAGATGCAGAGTTGGGTAGTAGTTAACAGCAAATGTAGTTAACTACTTTTAAAAAGTAACTACGTTGTTAACTACTTTTTCCGTAAAAGTAGTTGTACTCTGATTACATTTTTCTCCTAGTTATACTCGATTATTTTTATTCTGCATAAAATAATCGCAAATAGTACTTTAAAAATAGTTAACTACTTAGTTTTAACTACTTTTAGTAATTTAACTATTTTTAGTACTTTAACTACTTTTAGTAAATGAACTACTTTTGTGGGGTTTGATTACTTCTAAAAATATTAAACTACTAGTAGTATTAACTACTTTTGCGGAATTTGATTACTTTTAAAATACTCTGCCAATTTATGAACACCTAAGTTCACACGATTAATGTATAATGTAATTTTTACCCATTTTGGTCCTCGAAAATAACCCTATAACCGCCGCCCAGGGACGCGTCCGATTGGAGATTCTCCCCTCAGTGTAACACCACTGAAGAAAACAAACTATGATTTATTTTTTTATCTACTTTCGCATTTACCTTTAACATAGTACCACCCAAGTCATATGTTTAGCAAAACTATAATTTATGAAATCAACCCCCACCCCTTATTTTGGCTTGCGTGCGATTTTATTTATTTTTAAGTGGGATTATCTAGAGCCAAAACCCAATCGTGGTACGAAATTTCACCTAAATCACAAATAATATTTTTTGAAATTTACCCCCACCCTTTTTTTTGGCTTATGTATGTCCAGTGGATTTTATTAATTTTTAAGTGGGACCATCTAGAGCCAAAACCCAACCCAGCTACCAAATTTCAGTAAAATCGGGCAAGCAGTTTTTGAGTTATGTGCGTTGGTCGTTACAGACAAACATACAGACGGACCAACGACTGATGAATCTTCATCTGTTTCTGGACATACAGATAGATAGACAGACGGCACGTCAAAAAAGTTTTAAAATCATTTAAAACGCAAAGGCAAATAAAACAATTTGAAATCAGAGGAACTTTTTTTTTTCAATGAAGGGGGATTTTTTTTTAATTTTTGACACGATCACCATAGCTTACACTACTATAGTTATAGTATATGTGTGAGTTAATATTTAACTACTAGTATTCTTAACTACTTTTGCGGAATTTGATTATTTAAAAAAATATTAATAAATTAAATTAATAAACCTTCTAGAGCAGGCAGCGTTCCATTTAAATTCGCTACCTATATATGGCTTGTATTCAAAAAAGGATTTAAGTTTTTAACGATTAACTACTAGTATTTAGTAATTTAACTACTTTTTTGATGCAGTTGTTAGTAGTTATACTCCACTACTTTTTTCAAGTAATCTGCCCAACTCTGAGTAGATGCAACCCTCATATTAAATAAATAGGTACTATTCCATCTACAGCAGGTTTCATGTGATAACGGTTTTATCAAATAATTACTTGAATTGGATATGTTTAGGCGGATTCTCGTAATTCAGAAAGTTCATTGAATGTTTGGTTTTGTGTTAATTTCAGGAAGAGGTGTCGGTCCAGAAAAAGATCACGTATTCCTTCAACTTCATCACTTGCCCGCTGAACAACTGCATCAAAGACTGCCCGGTATTTCGGAAACCGCAATGATTTTCGCCGGTGTTGACGTTACCAGGGAACCGATTCCTGTTATTCCGACTGTGCATTACAATATGGGAGGTGTGCCTACGAACTACAAAGGACAGGTAAACAAAATTGGCTTGCTACCCAATTTCAAATTTTCGTTTTTGTATGTGTATCAAGTAATGGTTATAACTTTAATTTTAGTACATTTTTAATTGTTTTTTAAATAAATTGTTTTATTCCTTGAATTGACAAATTAAGGTAGGAGGTTTAGGTCGGATGATGAAAAATAATGTAACTGGTACTTAGTTTATTATATTAAAATTTTTTGACTAAGAAGGGTAATTTTGTGGGATCTCTTTGGGAATGATGAATACTTTTTTCAATACAATAAGCATTGAATAAGATTCCCACACAACTTTTCGATTTTAGTAATAAATATTCTCTAATAAACAAAATGTAACTTGGACAAGTACCTAACTTTTAGTGTGTCAGAATCTCTAAAACCTGACCTTGCTATGGGAATGAGTGAATCAATCAACCTTTTACTATTAAATAAACATGTTAACTTAAAAAAAATACGAGTAAAAGAAGACGCTTTACGTTTCTGTTTATTTTTTGTAGGTTCTTACGTCTTGCAATGGCCAAGACACAGTCGTACCTGGTTTATACGCGTGTGGTGAAGCGGCTTCGTCATCAGTGCATGGAGCTAACCGACTGGGCGCTAATTCGCTTCTCGACTTGGTCGTCTTTGGCAGAGCATGCGCGTTGACTATCGCGGAAGAACACAAGCCTGGCGAGAAGGTTGGATCTATCAAAGATGTAAGTGTAACTATCCCCCTAAATGGGGAAAATTTATATTGTAGAAAAGTTTTTTAAAGAAATTTGAAGCCTAGAAACTAGAAACACGTAAATTAATAAAAACGAAAATTCTAAGAAACTGAATTTATAGAAAAATAATTTATGGAAATATAAAACGTCAGGCAGCTCAACGTGTATAAGTTCGCTTTTCGTTCAGAGGGTGGTGGCTTCGAATCCTATGTCTTCTGTCTTCTACACAGTTTAATCTATTATCTCTGTGAATACATATCCATCTGAGAAGGGGAAACGCGGGTTTTTTGCGGAATCTGCACATCAGCGAAGTACGCAGAGCTGATGTTCTGCAACACCGTCATTCGAAAGTGACGTTAGGAGGATGGTTCCGTGTCAGAAGCATAAATGGCGCTGGCACTATAAGGGTCACTGCATCTGTGTAAGAATCTGACACTAGAAACAAAATGTTTTGAATGACGTTTTGGTTAGTAAGTATCTCTAACCATTTTCAAGTATAACCTAAATAATCCAATCTACAGGCTACTACTTATACTTACTTTTTTTCATAGTAAGGTGTCCTGCACATAAAATTAGCCTAACAATTACAATAAAATACTACTTGGTGTGCGGTCAATTGTGCCCGCCCCCTTTATAATCCTAAGACGCTGGTTTTCCTTAAGCTTGCTTGGCTGACCGAAAACTTCTTTGTTCTGCATTATAAATACAGCTTCAATAAACTTTCGTTTTTACCAATATGACTCCTTATGCAAAACTTTAGCTCTAGACTATTGAATCCCGTGATCATTTGACCATGTATTTTTCATTATCCTCTAATTGGGTACATTTTAGATGTTCATTTACTCTTACCTGAAAAGGGCGTTTCGGCGAACTCACACAGTATTTGGTAAATACGTTCCTTATTATTTGAGGGATTTTCTGGTTTTGTTTTAGTTACAAAACTCTTTATCGTATTTTCTGATGAAAATACTGTTTTTATATTATAGTGTTTGCTATTCGTCTTTATGTTTTCTGAAATCGCTTGAACATTATGGAATGTTAATCACATTAATTTAAGAGATCGTTGAGTTTATTAATTTCGCGGAATAACCATTCTGTTGTAAGTCCTTTTTTGTTAATTTCTGTGCTTAATTCTTCATTATTACTACAAATATTTACGGCTCTTAAAACTCCTTGTTTAGGTACTGCCCCGTGTGTGTAATTTTATTATACAGTGGTTTGAATGTTTCTGTCTATTCTTTTGACAACATCCAAAAAAGGTGGAGCCGAATCTTTTTCCATTGGATTGTTGGTCGAACACCGTTCAGATAAAAAAAAGTTGCTCCAATTTCAAAAATTTTTAGATATCTGCGTTCCAAATGGTTTTAAAACTTTTTTGTCGCGCCGTCTGTCTGTCTGTAATGACCAACGCGCATAACTTAAAAACTGCTTACCCGATTTTAATGAAATTTGGTTCCTAGCCAAGTAAAATTTCCGATAACATGTGTTATAAGGGTTGCTAGAAGTTTGCGGCTACCAAATTACAAAACTAACAAGTTTTATAGCGAGGTCGCGAGAACATTCTTGGAACCCCCATACCACTCTTATAACGCGCTTAAATCAAGAATTAACTGGTGGTGGCAACTTATTTATAAACTTCTAATAAAACCTATAATGGCTGCGTTGTGGTGCCGGTTACCCTTATATAACCCTTAAATACCTCTAAGCAACCTTACTGAGTCATATACGAGTAATAAGAACGTTGACGCAACCCTTATAAAACCAAATAAGGTAGTCCGGTTCTCTAATCATTATAATCTGTTTTTTTGTACTACTGACTTCCTCTACAAGAACTTTTGTAAATTAAAATTTTTTTAAAGAGTTGTGCGATAACCATGTAATGGCTAGATATATACAATAGAACATGAAATAACAATCCTAAACAAGCATCTATAATAGTTATGGAGACACATGTGCCTTATTACCATAAAATAATTTTGGAAATCCAGTGTGTATGCCTTAAAAATACCTGCGGACCTAACTTTACCATAAAATTTATGGGTTCTGGGGTTAAAAAACTCGGAGGCCCTGAAAATTGACAATATTGTACCAAAATTTGAACACTTTAAAAACAAGTGACTGTTAAAATGAATTTTTTTTTAAAAGAATATTGACAAATATGATTAAAAAACACTTTAATTTATTCCGAAACAACCAAATTGTGAATATATTTAATAGTTCTAACATTTTTTACACGCGTGACGATTGTTTACGTCGCCATTCTCACGTTTAGGTTTTTTTAGAGCAGTACGGTTTTATACAAAAAAACTTGCTTACCAAAACTCTCTTTGATAACCCTTATAAGTGCTGGACAAAAGTCCCATCTAGTGGATTTTATTAAATTTTAATATATATATATATATATATATATATATATATATATATATATATATATATATATATTTCAGTAATGTAAAAATGCCATTAACAATAGAATTATTAGAAAAATTATTTTAACGTAACGCAAAAAATTCATGATTTTTAACCCTCTGCTCGCCCCTTCAAAACGAATTTTCAAGAAAAAAGACACTTAAAAAACATTGTGGTTGTAAACCATTCCTCCCCCCATAAGCATTACGTAATTTAAAAATGGTTTTTTAAAATAATTTTTACAATTCTAATAATCCTATTGTTAATGGCATTTTTACATTACTGCAAGTTATATATTAGAATTTACCAAAATCTACTAAAGAAAATCTGGCTCTGTAAAGAATCAAAAAAGCGCGTGTCCAAAGTAGTGCGTATTCAAAATAGCGCGTATCAAAACAGCGCGTTTTTTCAATAGCGCATGTCAAAATGGCGCGTGCTTAAAACTGCGTGTGTTCAAAACAGTGCATATCGCGTAATAAAATGGCGCGATTTCAAACTAGCGCGAATTAAAAGATCGCTATTACAAAACGTCGCTGTTACAAAACGCAAGGCACCCTCACACCTGACGCAATATTGACTCTTGTACATACCGAACCAACTCAACCCAAACCAAACCTAACCCAGTCCAACCCAAACCAATATAAGTTACGGTAGGTTTGGTTTGGTTTCATTCAGTGGTGGATCCAGGTTTATTGCGGGTGCCCTGCTTTTTAACACGTGCTATTTTAAACACACGCTATTTTGATATGCGTTATTATGAACATGCCCTGTTTTGAAGACGTGCTAATTTGATACGCGCTGTTTTGATGGGCGTCATTTTGAACACGCGCTGTTTTAATACGCGCTATTTTAAAATGCGCTATTTCGTTACAGAGCCGAAAAATTTGCCCACTAAAATTTTCTCATAAAAGGTAAAAATCTACCAAAAAAGCAGAAATCTACCAGATGTGGCAACGCTGCAACTGAGTTATGAATGGTGACTAGAAAATATATAATGATACTCTTATAAACATCAAAAACTTAAGGTTTTATAAGGGATCTTTTATAAAAACGCACTGTGGTTATATAATACAGCTAAGGGGATCCTGTTCTGCCGGTTATATTACAGCTTTTTTATATAACCACTTTTAGTAAGTTAATATAACTTTGGTTCTCCAGGTTCCTTCAATTACCCTTATATAACTTATCGTAACTTTCAGGTATTTTATAAAACCAAGAAAGCTTGTTATAAAATCAGAACACCCTTATAAGAATTGGGGACCAAATTTAAAAAACCTTAGGTTATTAAAAATGTGGGCATAAGCCGAGTGGTGGTAGATTTCAAAAATTAGAGCTTGGGTAAAAACCTTACTTGTGCGGTACTTTTTTCACAAACTTGTTTGCCACATCAACTTTACAGAAAAATTGTACAGTTCTTACCATAGTCAGTTACACTTTTGTGACATTTCCAACCTCTTTGTTTATCATCAGCAACAAGAAAAATTCTGAAAAATTTTCATTTGAGTTGTTTTTATCTGTGCGTTTTTTGTGTGTCAAAATACAGTCAGCATCATTTCATTTAAGACAATTACAGTTTTGCATTTAATTTTAGACCAACATGACATATTTAATTTTTTAAATATTATTGGTTAGGAAATATGTTTATATCTTGTCAAAGTCACAAAAATGTAACTGCGTGAGGCAAGGAATTTATATGTTACTATTTGGTTGTGAAAAAAGTTAAAAGCAAAACTTTGTGAAAAAACATGGAAAAAAATCGCAATCTTGTATTTGTGACATTATACAGGCGCTCTTACTCAAATTTCAGGCAAATATATGGTGACCTAAAATTAAGTGATCCATCCATAACATGGGTAGTCTAAAACTCACTTCTTTAATTTTTTTCTTGCAAACAAAAAACGTATTAATAGTTTTTCTGTAAAACTGATTTAGCGAAAGTTATAAGCCAAAGTTTGTGAAAAGCATGAAAAAAGCCGCCGGATTTATGACGTCACACAGGCCCTCCTACTCAAATTCGAGGCAAACACCGGGCGACTTAATATTAGGTAAATCGATCAAGGGCAGTCTAAAACCAAAAAATCCATTAAATTTCTTTGTCTAAAACTTTCCTGCCCAATCTTGAATTTTTATAACTTTTTTAGTAGTTAAAAAAATAACTATCTTTTTTAGTTTTTGAGATATAAAGCTTAATAAAACGACGATTAAATCCTTGTTCTATTGCGAACAAATCGACTTATATGATTTTTCTGTAAAGTTGATGCGGTAAAAGTTACAAGCAAAAGTTTGTAAAAAACCATGGAAAAAAATCGCAAAAATTTATGACGTCATACAGGCATTCTAACTCAAGTTTTAGGCAAATATACGGTGACCTAAAATTAAGTGATCCATAACCAATCGATTTGGGGTAGTCTAAAACTGACTTCTTTAATTTTCTTTAGTGTTTTCTGAAAATCTAATTTAGCGAAAGTTATAAGCCAAAGTTTGTGAAGAAACATGAAAAAAAAAGCCGCCATCTTAGATTTATGTGGCCCTCCCAAGTATCATTATTACCACTCAAGGTTTTATTAATTTGGTTTCTAGGTTACTTAGAGGGTGCTGTTATGGGTTTTAGGATCAATTTGGCTACATAAAGGTAATTTATATTGCGAATTACCTAAAGAGGTGTTATACAACCAAAAAGTGATTTATAAAGGGAGTATAATAAAACTGATATTCCTTTTGTTCCTTTTAGATACTTTTGGTTTTATTGATTTCTGATTTATAAAGATGGTCTTATAAAACCCTTTTACCTAAAGTTTTTAAAAAGAAATAAATATAAACTTTGGTCATTTAGTTTTTTTTTCATTACTTTAGGTCATCACAAAAGTGTTTTATAAGAGAGCTAAAAGGTTACCTTATATCCTTTTGTTTTTATAGTTACCAGTAGTTTAAAAGTAAATATAATTAGATAGGCGGCCATATAGAACCTAGTTTCCTTAAAGTTTTTAAGAGTGGTAAATATAAACTTTAGACTTTTGGTTTTTGCCATTACTTTTAGGCATTTTAAAAAAGTTTTATAGGAATGCTTAAAGGTAAACTTAATTCTTTTGTATATTTATAGTTATCCATAGCTGTATATTAAATATTATTTAAATAGGCGACCATATAAAACCTTGTTTCCTTAAGGGTTCTAACAGAAGTAAGTAAATACTTTCGAGTTTTATAATTTTTTAGGTATTTCTGGTAAAAATAATAGATATACCTAGGTACAGCATACGTATTGCAAGATTGTTTATTTAAAGCCCAATAATTAATAATTGTTGAGTTTCCGTCCTCCTGGGTAGGACACCCAGGCCTAGATAAGGCCTGTTTAGACGGCCAATATAAGAGGTTGCTCTCCAACCTGCAGGCACAACGAATATCATTGCACTGGCCCTCTCGATTGTGTCGAAATTGCACGATAAAAACTTTTAAAAGTGTTGAATTATACGCTTTTAAACACTTAAAAAACAAATACAAAAAATTTAAGTGAGGTTATGTTTACTTTGTTCTTTTTTGTTGGTTTCATAAAGGCACTCAAAAATCCTTGTTGCGATACAGTAACAAATAAAATCAAGTGACCACTATAAAACCATAATGGCGTATATAAATTTATTTAAAAAATATTGTAAAGAGAAAATATTTATCTAGTCGTTTTGGCAGTGTTTTTTAACAATAATTTTACTTTAATTTTGATTTATGTAAACCAAACAGACTTTTTTAATGGTGAATGGTGTAAATTATTTTTATTTTATTTTAAATATTTGTTATTTTGTTATCAAAAAACGATTAAAAGGCATTTTTGAGCGGGCGCGCTTGTTTTGAGAGCTTTTCAGATACGATTTTATCAGAAAAATAAATCTGGCAGGCAAAACGACAAACTCGGTATATTTTTATGTGAGAAAATAATTTTGGGACATTTTTGGCAATTTTATATAGCCATTGTGAATCTAAAATATCGCTATGACTTTTATAAGAAAACTTCTTTACTCTAAAGGTATTATGGTATTCAACAGAATCGCCAGGATACCAAATTACCAAGTTGCTTTTAGAACCTGTCATAATAGCTTTAGGCTCTGAAAGGTTCTATACTGGTGGAACCGCTAGAGGGCGAAGCTGGAGTTTATTTCTTATGGTTTTATAGTGAGTTTAATACAGAGGTTGCCACCACCAATTGGGGAGTCCCATTTAGGAGGTCTAAAGGGTATATTAGGGTAATGGGAACGTGTTAGCGACCAAACATTGAAACTAATGGTTTTAAGGAAAGGCAACCTTTTAGCTTCTGCTATAAATAAAGAAATGTTACTTGGGCTCCTACTCAAATTGGAGGCAAACACCGGTGACTTAAAATTGTGTGATCTATTACCAATAGTTTTAAAAAATCTTCCACAACTATCCCACGGGACACGATTTTTGACAATAAGCCACTCAACTATACTGCCGTCCTAAGCGTAACCCCCGTAGTTGAATTTTATATGAAATGGAGTAAATCGCGTTTGAATGTTTGAAACTACATAGTGCCTTACGGAAAAAAGAAAATTTTAAGTGACTTTTTAAATACTTTTTGTAGTAATGATTTTCGTTCACAGAACTCGGGCGAAGAATCGATCGCAAACCTCGACTGGTGCCGGTACGCCAAAGGGGCCATTCCTACTGCAAAACTGAGACTTGACATGCAAAAAACCATGCAAAATCATGCCGCTGTCTTTAGAACTGCTGAGACGTTACAGGAAGGTATCACGAAAATGCAAGGACTGTACAAGAAAATGGGCGATCTCAAAGTGTCTGACAACAGGTAATGTTTTTTCAAATATTTCAGTATGTGAAAATCTTTGGACATCGCGCAAAATTTTCACGAAAATCGCATAATATTGGAAATCTGAAGTTTTACTATCTAATATTTGTCATATAACGCGTGCATCTCAATTTTGCTTTTCGGAAATTTTTCAAAATTGAATTTTCAGCCGATTTTTTTTAACAAAAGCTTTTGTGCTGCGACATCAGACGGCACTAGTTACATTACTACGGAAAATTCATGGAATTTCAGAAAATCTGGAAATAATCTATTTTAATGGATTTGACATATATCCGCTTGAAAAGTGGTATTAATGTAGATTCTAAAAAGAATGTTGCCAGTTTTAAATTATACTTAACGTGTGACACTAGTTGCATTAGCAAATAAGCTGATTTTTTAAATAAAACGCCATTCTCTTATTAATTAATTTATATAACTTATTTAAATGATTGTCGTAATAATAATATAGGGTGAAGTGTAGTGTAACTGTAATTACTTTTATCTTGTTTTTTTGGCACGTTTTCCTTCACATACATATTTTTAAATAAATAAATCCATGACGGATCTGATACCTTCCTAGCTAGCCTATTGGCACACGTCAGGTGAAGCCATAAGATATCAGCCTTAAAAACAGTTTTTTGTAAATTTGTAAATATCTCGGAAACTAAAGCTCCTACAAAGTTTTTGGTTATAACATAAATTATTAACCAAAATGCAGTCTAATACATTCCCAAAACCGCATATTGATGCGATGGTCCCTTAAAAAGTTATCATTTTTAAATAAATTTTAATTGTCAAAAAAGCAAATTAGCAATAATCGATTTTGGCCAAAATCTAATGAGCTCGTTGGAGTGTCAAACACTATTTTACTTGAAAATTTTATGAAAATCGGTTCAGCTGTTTAGGAGCTATCATGTTACGGACAGACACAAATCACGACGATATTGCTAAGATGGGTAGGTCAAAATACACCCAAATAACACATTTTCGGCGTTATCTCAAAAAAAAATTTTCGTCGAAATTAATACCTTCTCTAGCCATTGCTGCACGGGCTAGAAAGATAAAAAATAAAAATAAATACACATTTTTACTTGCATTCCTTTAACAACTAATGAAGTAATAATGTCACAAAAAATAGACAGTGTACCACAGTTCGTTCGTTAAGTTTAAAATCGATATTTTTTTTTAAATAGATTAATTTTCGGGCTTGTCCTCAGAATGGGGTAGTAATAGCCGTATACATAGATGTAACTACCTTGTTAGACATTATCCCCCGTTCTGAGGACGAGCCCCAAAAATAATTTATTTAGTCTTTGACCATACCTCGAAAAATTATTTTAATTTTTTATTTTTTTAAAAACAATCATAAATAATGATTAATGCAAAGTAAATTTAACTCCTACCACCTCCAGCCCACAACCATGAGAAAATCTAAAAAATAAGGTAGTGCATAATAATTTCAAACCCAAATATTGACGAATTTTTAGTAATGATTATTAACGCGACCCAGATTTGTACAACATGTATTGCCAAAATGAATCCCCCCTTAGCGATGATATAGTCTAAATTATACACATTTGTAATGACGTCACCAGGTAAGAAAAAAACGTATGGCGTAGATATTTTTGCCAATCAATGTTTTTTGATTGACGGTGACGGATACTTCACATAACCAATTACCAATCTATTTAAATCATAGACACTACTTTTTTTTAAAAGTTTATTGTCACCGCTGTTTATAATATACTAAACAAAGATAAAGAAAAATGACGTCATTACAAATGCGTATAATTTGAACTATACGTTAAAAATGCTCATAAATTTAAAAATAAAACGATGTTTATTTTTTATCTTTACTACGCTCAGAAATATTATGTGGTAAGATTTTAGTAAAGATATTGCAATGTGTTTTTTCCTTTTAGTCTTATCTGGAACTCCGACCTGATTGAAACCCTGGAACTTCAGAACTTAATGCTCAATGCTATGATGACAATTGTGGGCGCTGAAAACCGTAAAGAATCGAGAGGTGCGCACGCGCGAGAGGACTTTAAAGTGAGAATAGACGAATATGATTACAGCAAACCCCTTGAAGGTAAGCTAAGCAGGTTAAGTATTAGACCAGTCATCATATACATTTAAGGTGGCAAAAAGTCCGAAAGTTTTAAAACTTGGCACGATTATAGGGTTGATATAGTTTTTTTTCAACATTTAAAAAATTACTGCAGTGCTCAATGATGCTCCTGGAGTGTTGACTTTAGCTGCATCACCACTTTGTAATACAAAATAAAATAATTTTTATATTCTACAAAAAAATTCTGCTGGCATTTTCTCTAAATTGCTCAGTTTTTCAGAATTCTGAATAAAACCTATAACATCTTTAAAAATAATCCCAACACTGGGACGCCAATGGATATTAACCAGTAACTTGACTCACCTGAAGTGACCCTCTGTTTAAAAGGTAATTCAATTTTTTACATTTAATAAGGTAATTATACATTTTTTCTAAAATGCTTAGTTTTTAATAAAATTAGATAAAACCAAATAATTTCAGTTTATTTTGCATATAATCTAGAAATACATAGGAAGTTAAGGTATCTTTAAGCTTTGTGTCTCAGGAAGGATACAACCCAGGCAACCAATTGATACTTTTTGTAGGGTATTTATCAATCTTTATTTTATGTCATTAGAATCATTCTCAAAAATAAATGGATCCATGATGGATCTGATACCTTCCTCGCCCATTAGCATAATTCAAGTAAATACCATGCTATATCAGCCTTGAAAACGGTTTTTATAAATATCTCAGAAATTAAAGCTCCTATGAAGTTTTTGGTTATAACACAAATTATTAAATTAGCATATTTGTAATTTTTTAATTGTCAAAAAATTGGCTTCTAATCAACTCGTTACAGTGTTGAACACTATTTTACCTGAAAATTTCATGAAAATCTGTTTAGCGGTTTAGGAGCTATCGTGTTACGAACAGTCATATGTATGTAATGTTTAAATTTTAAATAATTATGTGTGTTTTATTTAACTACTTTCTAAAGTTTTTATATATTTTTTTGTATCCTTTGTTTAAGAAAAAGAACTAAAAGAAAATTTTTAACTATGTATATTTAAAAAAGAACATCTTGTATGATTCCATAATATTATTTATTATTAATATACTTAGGTTACAGAGTAACAAACTTTACATGAATAATAATCATAAAGATAAAAATTGTGTAACATTTTGACGTTGCTGTGTCATTTAAACGTGATTTCGCTGACAATAAAGATATTTATTTATTTTATTTATTTCATACACACACGGACAGACGACACACCGATATTGCTAAAATCCAAATACACCCAAATAACACATTTTCGACGTTCTCTGAAAAAACTAATTGGGTTTTTATCACACTTTGGTTAGTTCTACTTGGGAAAAGGATCGAATAAGTCACAAAAGCCACGGGACCAACTTAAACTAAATTAATTTACAAGATTTAAAATAGTGTGTTGAAAATCAGTTATCCACTTTCTTAATTCTTGTTAAAATGCATGGAACTTAGTAATTGCCTTTAAGTTATCTGGCATTAAGTTGAACAATCTTGGTGCTATGTATTCTCTATGTCTGGGTCCAATGCCAATACACTTGTTAGCTTTTCGAATTTGGAATAATAAGAGAAAAAATGACCATATGTAATTGTATTCAACTATTTTAATTTTAAAAACTTTAGAATAACAAGAAAAGTTTAAATCAAGCAAAATTCAATTATTGTATTTTTGTAGTTTCTTTTTTAGGAAGTATAAAATATTCATAATTTACTGTAAAATTATATTAGAAATGAAAATGTATCTACAAAGACATAACAGTTTTAAAAGAAATTTGGAAACAAGCCAATATTTTGCCACCATTTTCAGTTTTTCATGTTTCGTGTCCAGAAGAATCTTAGTAAGAATTAGGTGTAAATAAAGACATTTTTGTTTTTAAAACTTCTACGTAAATAACTGTTTTGTTTTTTTTTTTTCATTTTCATAGATACATTTTAGAGTTTTTGGTTTCCTATGTAATTTTAACGTTAATTATTGTGCCTTGAGTGCAACAGTTTTTAATATTTATATAATTGTTAAATTTTTATTTACTTATTTTTTAAGTTAATTTAATTTTTTTTAAAATACTCACTGAGAAATGCTTTTTATGCTACTGCACGTTAGCTTAACATAAATCATTACAGTTATTTGACCTGTAAGTATTAAAAAAGACACATAAATCGGGCGGTACTAATGGTCGGGCAGCAAAACGCTATTTTCGTCAATTTTTGTGGGATTTTGATAAACATTGGCACGTTTGTCTCTCTAAGCTGCGTATCAGTGCCCTGAACTTTCCGGTTTGCATCTTTCCACTTTTTTCAATATATCTCAAAATCAAAACTAAACTAAATTTTTATTGCTACGGTTTTCATTAGGTAAGATCTGTCTCTATAAGCCTATGTTCCACAAATTTTAGAAATATTTATCGATTTAAAAAAAATAATGTCAAAGTGAAAACTTTGACGAATTTACCAAAGTAGTGATTTTTTTAAAATTTGAATTTTTGGACCCCGTCAAGAAATTTCTAACGGGGATTTTATCTGACATACTTTTTTTTCTTCCTCTTGAGTCTCGCTATACTAAACTTTTTAAAATATTACAAAATGTTGCAGGGAAAATCTGTAGCAGAACCACAAATACCCAGCTGTCGGGTTTTTCGCAAAATTAAAAGATTTTAGACTGCTTATACAAAACAATTTTTTAAAACCTTATTTAACCCAAACTTAAAACACTTTTTACCAGCTCTGATAGAGAACTAAATACTAGATTTACTTTCTTAAAAAAATAGTTAAAAATACAATCCAAAATAATAAAAAATTTACCGCAAACATGAAAAAGTCACTGTCTCAAAATATCGGTTTTTTAAGCAAAAATCACATGTTTGGAGATAAACGGCTGGGGATTTTTTATTTTACGTTTAATTTTGGGTCCCCCGAAAACCTTTGTTCTAATATAGACAGGCTTTCAAGCGGTGTAATTTGTTTTTCAAAATATACTTGGTAAGTGGTAACAAAAAAGCTTTTAAAGTTGGATATTTTTCAGTTTTTTTTTAAACTATCCAAATCGTATACTGTTCGGTCATTTAGCCGCCATTTTCATCAATTTTTGGTGGACTTCATAAAATTTGGCAAGTTTGTACATCGAGAAGTAAAAAATAAAAAAACGTTGGTTGGTACTCCACTCTAAGCTACCGTTTCAGTGCCCTTAACGATCCTTTCTGCACCTTCCCTCTTTTATCAAAATAACTCAAAATATAAAAGAGGAAAAATATTTTTTTGTAACGGTTTTAATTAGGTAAGACCTGTCTCTATCGGCCTGTCTAACACAACTTTTAGAAATAAAGTTTGTTTTCAAGAAAAATAATTTCAAATTAAAAAATTTGCCAAAGTAGTGATTTTTTTTTAACTTTAATTTTAGCTCACACTACTACTATACTATAGTAGTGTGAGCTATGGTGATCCTAATTTTTTCGAAAAAAAAAAAGTTGCTCCGATTTCACAAATTTTTATATATCTTTGCGTTTCAGATGATTTTGAAACTTTTTTGTTCGCCGTCTGTCTGTCTGTCTGTCTGTCTGTATTTCTGTATGTCTGTCTGTAACGACCAACGCGCATAACTCAAAAACGGCTTGCCCGATTTTAATGAAATTTGGTACCCAGGCTGGGTTTTGGGTCGAGATGGTCCCATTTAAAAATGAACAAAATCCACCGAACACAAGCCAAATAAAAGGGTGGGGGTAGATTTCAAAAATTATAGTTTATGTAAAAATATGGCGTGTGTGATATCAAACGAAAGGTAATTGAGTCTGGAGTTAAACAAAATACATTTTGGTTTATTTAAAAAAAAGGGTGGGGGTAAATTTTAAAAATTAGTGTTTAAGTGGAAATATGGCGTGTGTGATATCAAACGAAAGGTAATTGAGTCTGGAGTTAAACAAAATACATTTTAGTTTTTAAAAAAAGGGTGGGGGTAGATTTGAAAAATTAGAGTTTAAGTCAAAACATGGCTTGTGTGGTATCAAACGAAAGGTAATTGAGTCTGGAGCTCAATAAAATATACTTCAGTTTCTAGTTATATTGGCTTTCACGTAAATACACTATAACTATAGTACCCAGTGTGAGCTTAGGTGCCCATAGATTGGCAGAGTGTTTTAAGTCTGTCAGGAAATTTCTAATGCGGATTTTATCTGACGTACTTTTTTTTCCTTTTAAGTATGCCTATAATTTGCTTTCTAAAATATTAAAAAATACTCTGCCAATATATGGGCCCCTAAGCTCACACTAGGTCCTATAGTTATAGTGTACGTGTGAGCTAATATAACTAAAAACTGAAATATATTTTATTTAACTCCAGACTAAATTACCTTTTGTTTGATACCACACAAGCCATGTTTTGACTTAAACTCAAATTTTTGAAATCTACCCCCACCCTTAAAAAAACAAAAAACTAAAATGTATTTTGTTAAACTCCGGACTCAATTACCTTTCGTTTGATATCACACACGCCATATTTTCACTTAAACTCTAATTTTTAAAATATACCCCCACCCTTTTTTTAAAATAAATTAAAATGTATTTTGTTTAACTGCAGACTCAATTACCTTTCGTTTGATATCACACACGCCATATTTTCACATAAACTCTAATTTTTGAAATCTACCCCCACTCTTTTATTTGGTTTCTGTTCGGTGGATTTTGTTCATTTTTAAATGGGACCATCTCGACCCAAGACCCAGCCTAGGTACCAAATTTTATTAAAATCGGCCAAGCGGTTTTTGAGTTATGCGCGTTGGTCGTTACAGACAGACATACAGACAGACAGACAGACAGACAGACATACAGACAGACAGACGGCGCAACAAAAAAGTTTCAAAATCATCTGAAACGCAAAGATATATAAAAAATTTTGAAATCGGAGCAACTTTTTTTTTCTCGAAAAAATTAGGATCACCATAGCTCACACTACTATAGTATAGTATATGTGTGAGCTAATATTACAGGAAAAATCTGTAGTAGAATCACAAATAACAAGCTGTTGCGTTTATCGCAAAATTCAAAGATTTTAAACTACTTATACATAACCACTTTTTTATACTTTATTTCAACATAACTTAAAAGCGCATTTACCGTTTTTGATTTAAAAAAAAACACCATACCAACCGAACCGAACCGAACCTGCTTAAAAAAAATATAGAAAATTTTGAAAAATTTACCGCAAACATGAAAAAATCGCTGGTTCAAAATAACGTCTAAGCGAAAATGACGCGTTTGGAGATAAACCGCCGGGGATTTTTTGGTTTGCGTTGAATTTTGGGTTCCCCAAAAATATTTATTTTGCTATAGACATGCTTTGAAATAATGTAATTTTTTTAGAAATATACTTGGTGATAGCAAAAAATATACTTGCTGATAGCAAAATTGGATATTTTTAGTTTTTATAAAAAAATATCCAAGCCATAAATTCAAAGATTTTGGACTGCTTAAATACAAAACCATTTTTTAAGCTATATTTGACCAAAATTTAAAAGCGTATGTTTCTGATAGAGAACTAATATACGATTTTTTTTTTAAAAATAGGAAAATAAAAAATTTACAGCAAATTTGTTTCAAAACAACAGTTTTTAAAGCGAAATTGTAGATAAATGTGATTCTTTAGTTTGCGGTTAAATTTGGCCCCCCCGAATTTTTTTTTAGCTCACACTAATACTATACTATAGTAGTGTGAGCTATAGTGATCCTAATTTTTTCGAGAAAAAAAAAGTTGCTCCGATTTTAAAAATTTTTATATATCTTTACGTTTCAGATGATTTTGAAACTTTTTTGTTGCGCCGTCTGTCTGTCTGTCTGTATGTCTGTCTGTCTGTAACGACCAACGCGCATAACTCAAAAACCGCTTGCCCGATTTTAATGAAATTTGGTAGCTAGGTTGGGTCTTGGGTAGAGATGGTCCCATTTAAAAATTAATAAAATCCACCGATCACAAGCCAAATAAATGGGTGGGGGTAGATTTCAAAAATTAGAGTTTATGTGAAAATATGGCGTGTGTGATATCAAACGAAAGGTAATTGAGCATGGAGTTAAAAAAATATTTTAGTTTATAAAAAGGGTGGGGGTAGATTTCAAAAAATATAGTTTAAGTCAAAACATGGCTTGTGTGGTATCAAACGAAAGGTAATTGAGCCTGGAGTTGAATAAAATATATTTAAGTTTTTAGATATATTAGCTCACACGTACTCTATAACTATTGTACCTAGTGTGAGCTTAGGTGCCCATATATTGGCAGAGTATTTAATATAGACTGGCTTTTAAGTGATATAAAAAAAAATCAAAATATAGCTGGTAGTAGTAGTGGTGGGGAGACAGACCATTTTTGGTCTAGCGACTAGGCACATGGCGCGCCCTTTTTGCAAACCCCGATTTGTCCGTACACCATATACCAAACTGATGCACGCGCCCCTTAGGATGCAAGTTTTATTTCTTTTAGAGGACTATATTTTTCCTGTCACCTCTTTGTCGAGGGCAGGGATCTATATACTGCGTAGCAAGTAAACACAGTGGACCCACGCTTTTACACTCCTTCCGAAACATGTTATCATCTAAAATCGCTATCGTCCCAGCAGAACTTATAAATATAGCTGGTAACTGGTAGTAATAGGGTGTTTGGGTTAGTTGGGTTTTTAATTCTCTTACAAAATTACCAAGTCATATAGTAAAATAGTGTAAGTCCTTAATATAATTTAGAAGACCGAAATAAATTGAATTAACACGTTAGTAAGGGTGCTAACTATATTTTATTTTATTTTTAATAAAACTCAAAAATATTTATACTTTTCGAAAAGAGTGATATTTTAAGCTCTTAATAAATACAAAAGGTAAAAAAATAGAATTAATTAATACATAAATTAGTACGTGAGCGCGAAACCGATTTTTAAATTTAACAAATGTTACTGCACGTGTAAAATTAAAATAGTGTCTCATAAATACATACAATTAAATTTCATTACATACAAATAAGCTGATATAAGTATTTTTGGGATTCGATGCTTAAAGTTACTGAAAGCAAAGAACAACAAAACGCTTCTCAATAATGTTTTGTTTTAATTCAAACACCAATGTCATATCCTGTCCTTGTCCTTAGTGACAAATTTTAATTATTTATGCCTGTAATAGTTAGCCATTCCCCTTAATCCGCCCCTCGGTATGGCCATAAGACAAACAAAAATATCCAGCTAAATTGAACATTTATGCAAATATTACCTATTTTATTTATTTTGTTTTTAAAAATATGAAAAAACAATATCTTCCAAAACATACATAGATATGTACATACAAAGTATTTGTATTATATACCTTTAGGCTTGTTTAGTACGTAGGTGTAATTATACCATTACTTATTATACTACAGAAATTTATGATTAAAAAAAAATTACCCCCGTTTTAAAATCGCCCCAGTTTTTTCGTAGGATAGAAAACGCAGTATCTACCTATAATTTTTCTTCATTTCAGCTTGTAAAAAATAAAAAGAGGGTTAGAACCAAATGCTTTTTCCTTATAACTTTTAATCAGTGGTATTTCGAAAGGCTTGCTTGTATTTGTAGAAGTATCTGTCATAATGCAGTAAAATTTTTAAGAAGGAATATTTTATGTGTAATTTTCTATTAAAAATGGCAAATACGCTTTTAAATTGTGGTCAAATAAAGTTTTAAAAAGTGGTTATGTATAAAGAGTCCAAAATCTTTACATTTTGCGTACAACGCATCAGCTTTGTACTTTTGATCCTGCTGCAGATTTTTCCTGTAATATTTTTTAATTAAAAAGCAAAGTATATGCAGACTTAAAAGAAAGCAAAAGAAGTACATATGTAAGATGAAAACCTCAATAGATATTTATTGACAGAGTTAAAAAATTCAAGTTTTAAAAAAATCACTACTTTGGAAATTTTTTTTTCTTGAAATAAAAAAATATTTCTAAAAGTTGTGTAGGCGAGCCGATAGAGACAGGTCTCACATAATTAAAACCAGTGTTAAAACCGTAATAAAAAATATTTTGACTGAGTTATTTTGATAAAAGTAAGAGTGCAAACTGAAAAGTTAAGGGCACTGAAACACAGCTTAGAGTGAACTACCAACCAACTTTTTTTTACTTCTGCTAAGTTGATGTAGAAGCTTGCCAATTTTTATGAAAGACCCGCAAAAATTGACGAAAATGGCGAACTGACCGACCAGTATACGAGTTGGATATTTTCAAAAAAATTGAAAAATTTCCAACAATAATCGATTTTTTGCTACCACTTTTTGAAATAAATTTTACACCTGTTGAAAGCTTGTCTATATTAAAACAAAAGTTTTCGGGGGGGCCCAAAATTAAACGCACAATAAAAAATCCTCAGCCGTTTATCTTCAAACATGTAATTTTTACTTAAAAACCGTTATTTTAAACCAGTGCTTTTTCCAAGTTTCCGGTAAATTTTTTAATATTTTGGATCATATTTATAATTTTTTTGTAAGAAAGTAAATTTTGTATTTGGTTTTCTATTAGGACCACTAAATATTCTCTTAAGTTTTGTTCAAATAACGTTTCAAAAAGGGATTTGTATAAGCAGCCCAAAGTCTCTGAATTTTGCTAAAAACGCGACAGCTTGGTATATGTGGTTCTGCTACAGATTTTGGCTGCAATATTTTTTAATATTTCAAAAAGTAGAGTATAGCCAGACTCAAAAGGAAGAAAAAAAATTTTTGTCAGATAAAATCCACCTAAGAAATTTCTTGACAGGGTCCAAAAATTCAAGTTTTAAAAAAATCACTACTTTGGTAAATTTGTCAAAGTTTTGATTTTGACGTTATCTTTCCTGAAATCGATAAATATTTCTAGAAGTTGTGGTATATAGGCCTAAAGATACAGGTCTTACCTTATTAAAGCTGTAATAAAAAAATAATTGTTTTTTTTATTGTGAAATATTTTGAAAAAAGTGGAAAGGTGCAAAACCGAAAGTTAAGGGCACTGATACGCAACTTATAATAAAGTGCCAACCGTTTTTAAATATTTTTTATTTTGCTTGAGTCGACGTACAATCATGCCAATGTTTGTGTCAAAATCCCCCAAAAATTGACGAAAATGGCGGTTGAATGACCGACCAGTATACGATTTGAATATCTTTTGATAAAAACTGAAAAATATCAACTTTAAACGCTTTTTTGCTACCACTTACCAAGTATATTTTGAAAAACAAATTACACCGCTTGAAAGCCTGTCTATAGTAGAACAAAGGTTTTCGGGGGACCCAAAATTAAAAGGAAAATAAAAAATCCCCAGCCGTTTATCTGCAAAAGTGTAATTTTTGCATAAAAACCCGATATTTTGATCCAATGATTTTTCCATGTTTGGGGTAAATTTTTAAATATTTTGGATTATATTTTGAACTATTTTTTTAAGAAGGTAAATCTAGTATTTAGTTCTCTATCAGATCTGGTCAAAAGTGTTTTAAGTTTTGGTTAAATAAGGTTTTAAAAAATTGTTTTGTATAAGCAGTCTAAAATCTTTGAATTTTGCGAAAAACGCGACAACTTGGTATTTGTCATTCTGCTACAGATTTTCCCTGCAATATTTTTTTACATTTTAAAAGGTGTGGTATAGCCAGTCTCAAAAGGAAGAAAAAAAAGTATGTCAGATAAAATCCGCCTCAAAAGTTTTAAAAAATCACAACTTTTGTAAATTTTCAAAGTTTTGATTTTAACATTATTTTTCTTAATATTAAAAAAAATATTTTTAAAAGTTGCGTTACATGAGCTTATAGAGACGGGTCTTACCTAATTATTATTGTCACAAAAAATGTTTTAGCTGTTTTTGATATTAATATATTGAAAAAAAATGGGGTGGTGCCAAGTTGAAATTTAAGCGCACTGACACGCAGCTAAGAGTAGAGTACCGACCAGAAAATTTTTTTTTTGTACTAACCTTGTGTTGATCTACGAATGTACCAAGTTTTATCAAAATCACCAAAAATTGTGTTTTGCTGCCCGACCATAAGTCTATACACTCTGATCTAAGGGCTTGGACCTTATTTAATACTGGCGTTGTTGTTTTTCTGACTTTCTCAAAATTGGTTATTTACATAAGGTCATTTTTTTCTCTTTTATTATTTATTAGTTTTAGAATTTTTGAAAATGCCTTTTTGAGCCGAAACCCGACGCGTTGGTGAGCAATAGAAATAAATCAAGCATAATGTTACGAAACTACAGTTTCTATTTCTTACACTATCAAACATTTGTGGATCAAGGACGTTTTCCTTTAAGATTCTTGTTAAATTAAGTTTGGTTTGATGTATACCGATTATAATTTCTGCGTTTTTGACAGGTCAAACCAAGAAACCGAAAGAACAACACTGGAGGAAGCACACCTTGACAGACATTGATCCTAAATCCGGTCAAGTAACCATCACATACAGAGATGTCATTGACGATACTCTAGATTCAAAAGAATGCTGTACAGTACCTCCCGCGATTAGGTCATACTAAAAAAATAGTTAAATAAGTAAACAAGTTTCAAAGAAATTGATTTTTTGGTGCTAATCTTGCACAGATTAATAAGAGACATGAGATCAAAAACGCGCTGCTAAAAGAAACAACAAAAAACGTATTTTTTTTGTGTTCTGGTTTTTACGTCCCATTCTTAGGGATGGATTTTATCTTTACACTTTGAAATTTAAGAAACATAAAATGCTAAATTATACCATTTACAAAATCAAATAGGGTCCGTAGCGACCTGAACACCCTGGAAAAAAAAATTGACAAAGACCTGAAATATATCTATCATTTTATAAAGTGGTTTGTAATTATCTTTTAATTTTGTTTTCCTTTTGTGGCAAGTGGCAATACAATCCCTGGTGGGTTTTAGCCTGATTAACAAGAGCCCTTTCTGGTACGATTCTTCGCCAGTTTCTTATTCCCATATTTTCGACTTCTTTTTTTTTAACAAAAGTTAAATATGAAAGATCTATTTTATTCTAGTCTTATCTATGACCGTTCACAATGGTGTTCGCGCCATCTCTTTCTAGCTGTTAACAAAAGCAAGACAGTTGATCCATTTTCTGCAAGCAAAGAGAATTGCGCTGTTCTAGAAAGTAATTAGATAAAAAGAGACAAATGTGCTTTTATAAAGTGTAAAGCGGGCACAGTTTTGTGATTTGAAAAAGTTTGGAGAAACAAATCTTCTATTTACTTTTGAGGAAAGCATTTTTTTAAAATAAAAACTAGTAGACGTGAGGGTAGATTTACAATTTATTATCCCTCATTAGGCAGTTAAGATTCTTAATTATTTTTCTACTTTCTACCAATCCAGAAAATTATTGTATACAGTGAAACCTCTCCCTGCGGACACCTCTATTACGCGGACACTCCCTTTAGGCGGACAAATTTGTTGGAACCAAGATTTTCCATAGTTATTTACATGTAAAATTCACTCCTATAACCGGACACGGGCAATTTTTTTTGGTTAAAAAATTCTGAAACCTCTACCGGACGCGAACCTCTGACAACGGGACGGAACGCTGCACGATATGGGCATAAATATTATGTAGTATGTTGGCAACAACGCAGTCTGCGGCCGGGGAATTTCCTCTTTCCGTTTTAATGCGGAGACTAAATACTTCTGTCGTATTTACAACATACATATTTTATTCGGCACTGCTGTGTTCAGTGTTGCCAGATTTCAAGGTTTTTCCTTCAATATGAAGGGTTTTGGACAAAAATTTTGCTTATTGAACGATTAAAAGCTTTTATCCGAATTTGAAGGATTTTGACTATTTTGAGGCAAAGTTATAGATTTTGCAAATATTCCAATAAGTTTACCAAACTTAACTTATGTAGGTAACTTGAAAGACTATTTTTAATTTTGGTTTTTATAATTTATGATTTAAGTTATAAATCTTTTTTCTGTTTGGTTTTTTCTTCCGTTTTTATTTAAAAAAATTGTTCATGGTACAAAGTTTTTTCTGGTTTGTTTCCTGTTACTGTTTTGAAGGATATGAAGCATTAACGTATACGTTCATGATATGAACGGTTTTTGTCAATTAGTTGAAGGAAAGTCGTCAGAAAATTCTTAGTTTACGTGAAAAAATGGAAGTTGTTATTGTTTCGGAGAAGGAATATCTATCAGCAAAAAAGATCGCTAAAAAATTTAATATCGGAAAAACTCAAGCAGCGGAAATTGTTAACAAATATATAATAAAATTTCGCAGTTCTCTCTCATAAGCGGACACCTCCAATAAGCGGACAAAATCGAGGAAACCGTGACCGCTTATAGGAGGTTTCACTGTATATCTAAACCACCGAAGTAAATAGCCCCCGCCATGCTCCGCTTAGGCTACAAAATGTTCTCATTAAGTAAAAAAGTGCCACTTAAGTCCCTAGGTTTATAATGTATTATTTGATTCCCGCCGCAGTAGAACAAAATATGTTTTGCTCCAACCTAGAATTTTTTTAAAATCCGAAAACCTGGAAATGTCCAGGGGTTTGAACAACGATAAACGCTACGAGCCCTGTCAAGAATGTGATAACTAATTGTTTACGTTAAGAAGAAATGAAGAAATTTAACTGTAAACATTCTTTTAACCTTTAAAAAAGTATATTTTAGTTTTTCAATTTCTTAAAGGGATTTATTTATGATCTCTTTCAATTTTTCGGTACTTAAAGAACAAATTATATTTGTTTACCATTGATATTGTTACCTTCTACAAGACGTCTCTCTATATTTTGACCCTAAGTTAGCGTCATGGTTCCTATAATCAAAGAAGCTAGAATACCAAAGTTTTACATGAGGGCTAACGAAAAGTTTCCACCTAGTACTATACACACTACACAGTACATCAGTCTATTTTTTAACTGATGAGTAACACGCTGAATTTTTTAGCTTTATTTTGCCGAGACATTCAACATTTCAAGTGATTCCTAACAGATGCGCAGGCGCAGAAATCTTTGGAGGTTCGGACTGGCTAAAGCGAGCATTCGATTACATTAAATACATTTTGTAAGCCACATAAACAAAACAGCCGGTTACTAATTCTCTAATCTTACTTTTTTCAGCTCGTAATTTATGAGATGACAAAAATAATAGTAAAGAATAACTATCCAGCAATTTTTTTTATTCTGTGGTTTAAAAAATGTTAAAAACTTGCCTCCAAAATCGCATGTTTTAAATGCTTTTAAAAATTCAGACTGTTTCATCACTTTTCGTCGGCCCCTTTTGTAAAACTTTGCTAGCCATATTGAAGGGCTTTTCGATCCTCACTACGGCGTATGTTTTTTAGATATTTATTTTCAAAGATTCATGGGTTGATTAAAATTTATAATTTTTTAGGCATTTTATTAAATTTTGAATTTATGTTCAGAGATACGTTTCATTCGCTTTTGTGTCTTTTGTTTACCAAATTAAAGTGGAAATTAGTAATGTACAACCTTTATATCAAAATTTTAATGTCTTGTAACATTTATTTTTCTTTTTGTTTAAACAATTTTTAATATAGAATAGAACTGCGCCAACCCGGGGTCAAATTATAGCGGGAAACCTTGTACTCATATATTAATTGTTTTTCTTTAGTTTTTCGACAATGAAAAGTATTTTAGTTTGAGTTTACACAGAAAAGTATTGCAATAGATTTAGGTATTTATTAATAATTATTGTGTAAAAAAAGAGTAAGATACATTGCCCGAATAATGTAAATAATTTGTTATGTGGAGTTTTAATAAATAATAAACAATTTAAAAAAAATAGTTGTATTTTTTTCATAAAATACGGTGATAGTGCAAAAAAATTGATCGTGATTTTTTAAAAATATGTAAACTTTAATTTTTTACCCGATGTCTTATTGAGAGTAAATTTTTAAAAATATTTAAAATTTGAAGGAAGTAGAAAGTAACAACGAAAACTTGACATTTTTGGTCTCTCCTTAGTAAACACCATATTTCTTTTTCAGATACCCACATCATCGTTTCATATCCTTCCATTTTATGGTTATGCTCGGGCTAAATGAGGCCAAAATGAAGCGTCCCCGAGATACCTTTATCTCTGAGGACTAGCCTGTAAAACTTTTTTGTTAAGACTTTCTACCTCGTGAACTTCCTTCAAATTAAAAAAAAATAAATCAGGGCTAAGGATGTTTACTGGGAGCAGATTAAATTTGTCTCCGTCGCGACGGCGATATTAGCCTCAAAACCAAGGCAACCCTGACCGAAGCTGAAAATTGACAGTTGGTCTCTCTTTATTAAATACCAAATTTTAACATTTCTTTTAAGAGTCGGCTGAATTTTTGAAAAAGGTGGGAAGATCTGTGTGCAATCCTCAACATCCAGTCGAAGCACACTGTCCAAAGCGATGGTTTCAACAATATGCTTTCAGCTGTAACTTACAAGTCAGCATTTGAAAGAAGTAAACCTAAGCATCGGCGCACCCAGGAAGGGGGGCTTCAGACCCCGCCCTATTCCAGTAATACAAAAATAAAATAACAAAATACGGCATCAAGGGGTCTTAGGTCTTTGTAGTTATCTTAGAGTAATAATATATGTTATTACTCTGAGGTAGTTATAGTTCATTGTTGCTATTGTTATTATATATTTTAACCTTGTTTTCTTCAATTTAAGCTATCAGTTTGTCAATGAATTAACTTAAACCTACCTTTGAATTTCACCATTTATTTCTTCAAAAAACTTTATAAAATATTAAAATTGATTTTTATAGAGCAGGGTCAAGATTTATAGAATTCAAATATGTTAGAAAACAATACATAAATAACATTTATAGGGAGCATTGAACATAGAGCAGGGTCAAGATTTATAGAATTCAAATATGTTAGAAAACAATACATAAATAACATTTATAGGGAGCATTGAACATAGTTCAAGTCAAAAAAGTATGAACAAACAAAGCCGTACCCGTTACCCGTGTTTTTCTTGAAATATCTTTATTCTGGAATCTTTTTTGTGCACTGTCTTTACTTAATGGTTTTAATCAGCAATAGTTGGGTGAGTTTCATCGAAAATCAAAAATCCAAGACGCACGGTATTTCCTTGTATTTCCTCAAATTTCAATGGTATTTCCTAGTATATTTCCCAGTAATTCCCAAGTATTTCCCCTAACCTGTACACCAAAAGGAAATACGGAACCACCCCTCGGTTTTTACACTGTTGAAGATTAGCTTAAAACATCATTCGATGTATAAATCGATTTAATTATGGTATGCGTATGCCCCTAATACCTTCATAACTACTTGCATTTTTTTTTAAATCAATGTCACGATATAAAATACTCTGCCAAGTTATGGGCACCTAAGCTCACACTAGGTACTATAGTTAGTGTACGTGTGAGCTAATATAACTAAAAACTGAAATATATTCTATTCAACTCCAGACCTAATTACCTTTCGTTTGATACCACACAAGCCATGTTTTGACCTAAACTCTAATTTTTGAAATCTATCCCCACCTTTTTTTAAACTAAAATATATTTTGTTTAACTCCAGGCTCAATTACTTTTCGTTTGATATCACACACGCCATATTTTCACTTAAACTCTAATTTTTGAACTCTACCCCCACCCTATATTTAAATAAACTAAAATGTATTTTGTTCAACTACAAACTCAATAACATTTCGTTTAATATCACACATGCCATATTTTCACATAAACTCTAATTTTTGACATCTACCCCCACCCTTTTATTTGCCTTGTGTTCAGTGGATCCCTAGGTCTATCTATCTATTTAGCCTTCTTCGATCCATCTTTGGACATAGGCCTCCCCCAATATCTTCCACTGTTCTATGTCTGTCGCCCTGTTCATCCATCTAGTCCCCGCATGTTTCTTCAAACCGTCCGCCCATCTCATTTGGGGTCTTCCCCTACTTCTTTTATTTTCCCAAGGTCTCCAGTCTACATTATGACCGGAAAATTTCCATTTTAATTTTGCTACTTCTCCTCTGACTTCCCTTACTTTTGTTTTATTTCTTATCCATTCATCCCTTTTTTATCTGTTAGCTTTACATGTAACATTTGTCTTTCCATTGATCTTTGGGCTTTTGTTACCTTATCCATGTTTGATTTTGTAAGCGTCCAGGTCTGGGATTCATATGTAAGCACAGGAAGAATATATTGGTTATACACTTTCGTTTTAAGGTACTGAGGATATTTTTTAATATGTAGCTTAATTTACCGAATGCTGCCCAGGCCAATCTTACTCGTCTCTTGATTTCAGCCGTTTGGTTTTCTTTTTTTAGTTTAATAATTTGTCCCAGATATATATATTCCTCTACTTGTTCTATTTTTACTTGGTGTATTCTGATCGTGGTATCTTCATCTGTGTTTGTTATGATTTTAGTTTTAGTGTAGTTCATACTCAAGCCCATATTTTTAACTGCTGCTGGATACAGCAGATCCCAGCATTTTCATGAGTTCTTCTTTCTTATATGCTATTAAGGCAATATCGTCAGCATATCTTAGGTGGTTCAAGTATTGTCCGCTTACTTTGATGCCTATTTCTTCCCAATCTAAGTTTTTAAAAACATCTTCTAGGGCCTGGTTAAATAGTTTAAGGGATATTGTGTCACCCTGTTTGACCCCTCTTCTTATACGGATTGGCTTGGTCCCTTCGTGGATTTTGATTGATGCTGTTGCTTCGCTATATATATTGGCTATTAAATCTGTGATCTATTCGGCTATTAATTAAATATGCTTTTACTGTCCAGTGCTCAATGCTATCGAAAGCTTTTTCAAAGTCTATAAACGCAATATACAGTGGAATGTTGTATCCGTTGGCTCGCTCTATTAGGATTTTTCATGGTTAGTAGGTGGTCAACTGTACTGAAACCTTTTCTGAAGCCTGCTTGTTCTTTTGATTGATATCCGTCAAATTTTGTTGTTAGTCTATCTGTTAATATTTTCGTGAAAAGCGTATAAACTACATTGAGGAGTGTTATAGGTCGATAGTTTTTTAGGTCTGCTCTATCGACTTTCTTGTGTAGAATAATGGTTACTGATTGTTTTCAGTTGTTTGGGATTATTTTTTCTTTTAGAATTTTATTGAGGAGAATATGGAGGGTATTAACTACAGTCTTTTCCAGGTGATTTGTTATTTTTCATTTTCTTTAATGCTCTCTTTATTTCCGTTTTGCTTATTTCGGGTTGTAGTTCTGAGTTTATGTTCTTTATTTTTGTTTGGAGTTTCTTAATGGTTTCTCGCGATGGTTCCCTTTTTTGGTAGAATTCTGTATAGAATAGCTGTGTGATATTTATAATATCCTCTTAAACGTTAGTTTCTATGCCGTTCATATCCTTTATTTTAATTATTTCATATCTACCTAGAGTCGGTCTTAGACATTTCATATTCCTGTTATTTTCTATAACTCTTTCAACTTTTATTTCTTGGCTCTTTCTTTTATTTTCTTTTATCATTTTTCTTATAGTTTTATTTATTTCTGTGTATTCTATCGATGTTATCTTTCCTCCTTTTGCCAGGTTCCGCCTTTTTTCCATGAGTTTCTTTATCTCTTCTGATATAAAATTTTCTCTCTTTTCGCTCTTTTGTGTTCCGACTTGGGTCATAGTTCTTATCAGCGTATCATTTATTTCATCTATAGTTTCGTTTTCGCATCTTAAGTTTTGGGTTAGCTGTTCCTTTAGCATTTCTTTGTATAAAGCTTTATTTTCTGTAAGTTTATTCATGTCAAGTTGTTCATTCTTATTAATTTTTCTTTTCATTTCGAAATTTCTATCAATGCAGATTTTTGTTCTGACCATCCTGTGATCACTGCCTGTTGTAAAGCTATTTAGGACTGTTACATCTCTAACGATGCATTTTTCAGTAGTCAGTATGTAATCAATTTCGTTTTTTGTTATTCCGTTAGGGCTGAGCCATGTCCACTTTCGTTGCGGTTTCTTCCTCTAGAACGAATTAATTGCATACAGGTGTTTTTCCTCTAGATAGTTTATTAAGGTTGTGCCCCTTCCTTTCGCCATATCCAAAATCCCCTATTTTAATTTCCTCTATGTTCATTTTCTTACCTAATTTGCTATTGTGGGTCTTGTGTTCTTCTATAGCTTTGGAGATATCTTCATAAAATGCTTCGATGTGTTCGTCTTCGTAGGTAGATGTATTAGACAAACCTTTTAAACTCAATAATGTTATTTTTTTAAGAAAAAACATTTTTTGAAATTTAGGGGTAGTTTTTCCAAAAAAAAATTTTGACCAATGATTAGCATTTCTTGTAAGCATTCCAGGAAGCTATCATACGTGGGGTATTGCTATTTAAGATTTTAAAGTGAGTAGGGGTAGGGCTTAAGGAGTGGGTCGGGGTGGTTCAAAAAATATGTCATTTGTATTCCCCCCGACTTTTATAGAAACGGTATTTTTTATTTTTTTTCTCTCCCTCACTCTGTATAGTAAGCCTAGGTACCAAATTTAATTAAAATCGGGCAAGCGGTTTTTATGCGCGTTGGTCGTTACAGACAGACATCTGAAACGCATATAAAAAAAATTTTGAAATCCAAACAACTTTTTTTTCTCGAAAAAAGCTATTATAGTATAGTAGTAGTGTGAGCTAAAATTGTAAAATAATAATTTAATTTAATGTGATGATTTTTTTTGTTAAGTCTGTTTTTTCTGTATTGTGTTATTCATATTTTTGTACCATTTTTATGACTTGCTATAATTTGCATTTAGATATATGTAAAAAAAGTCAATAAACGTTTCTAATTCTGAAAATGGGGGTAGTTGCAATTCGTTGGCCACTTATCGCTGATCGCGGAAGCAAGAAGTGACAATTAAGCGTCATCCCCGGTATATATGGATGTGCGCTGACATACCGGGTCTTATTGCATCGTGACTAAAACCATAAAACCCAACTTAATATTTTGGTGAACAGACCCTTTGATTGTTGGCAAATCTAATTTAAATAAAGCAAAAATATCGCAATAAAATAAAATATCAGAGATAAACAAAACTTTGTATTATAACATTTGTTAATTTGAATTTTAGCTCATAGGGGATATGAAATATCAGCAATGTCCCTTATTGGTTGTTTACATTAGCCAGCGATAAGTGTATTTTTATAATAGAGGTTTTAAGATACTACAAGAAGTTTGAACTCGACCCCGATTGCTGATGAGAGAAAGTCGTATTTGTAAAAATTTATACTTTTCATTTGACTACCCAAGAAGGATTTGTTGTTTTATAAAAATTGCGCCAACCGAATAATAGCAAATATTAAAATCTAAAGGTTTTTTAATTTGTAACTGTAACTGTAGAGACTTACTCTTACATAAAACCCTTATAAGCCTTACATGTAAGGCTGCATATTGGTTTTATGACTTTCAATGCTATTATAGTTCATTGCAAAGATAATTTCATTGTTTTATAATAAAACATTTCCATAATTTAACCCTGATGTGGAGTAAATAAAAATGAAATTTCTATTTTCCTTTATTCTTTTTAACAAAAATATTAAAACTGGACACAATAAATTATAATACAATTTTGTCTAAAATATAGTTTCAATCAAAATTGGCTGAATCCATAATAAAATTAAAAAAAAAACGATTTTTAGAAAATGTGATAGATATACTTCAAAAGTCTGTACACATTTAAGTAAGCTATACCGTTTTTAAAGAACTTTTTAAGAAAAATTGGTGAAAATGTGCGGGGTGTGATGCACCAAACTTTAAAGGATGGCGGGAAGGTCAAAGGTAGACTAAAAGTTTACAATAACTTTATTTCAAAATTTTTTTGTTTCCAAGTTATAGCATTTATCAAGTTTAAAAAGTGTGGGAAAACTGAATTTTAAAAATAAACAATTCGACGTCAGATAATTTTGTGATTTATTATGATAAAAAAATGTTCTATTGGTCTTTTCCAAAAAATTATAGGTTAAAGAGATACAGTGTGACCAAATAACCTTTTAGGTATAAATTTGTCAATTTTTTAAAGACTTAAAAATTTACGAAAAGTTTTTGTACATATCTAGCATCACATTTATTAGCAATTTGTTTAAATTTTTTGAAAAAAAAAACTGATTTTTGATTCTAATTTTGAGTATTTTATTTTTTTTTAAATAATTTCATTTCCTTTATTGTGATACATTATTTCGATTGTCTGTTGTAATTTTTAAGGAAGTTATAACAAAAAAACAATTCAGTTTATTGATACCCTGTATCTAAACAACAAAGAGGTTTGATGTAAAATGTAATAGGAAAAAAATCATTCTTTTGACGTTTTCTACATTCCCTTAAAATTTGGTGCATCATTTAAATTATACCCTGCATATTACAATTTTCGGACAATACTGACGCGTTTTTTATTCTAAATGGTTAGTATAAAAATTAGCGTAGAGCCTAAATCTTAACATTTTTACAAAAAAATACTTTCAGAACATATTCTAAACTTAACCTTCTTATTTAAGAAACTATTGTTGATGAAACAACCTCGTTATTACTTATATTTAATCAAATGACCTGGGTAGCTATTCTGGGTCTTGAACGATATGATAGTTCCCATCACATGCATTTGCCAATGGCAAGCTTTAAATTAGCTCCGAGCAGTCAAGTGCTATGCGAAAAGACTTCCTTCTCTTACGATCCGACCGAGAAACGTTCAGTCGGTACGGGGCAGGAGAACAGATTTTGCTTCAAACACGTAAAATTCACTAACTCTGAAGAGCGGGCGACTATGCCATTGATCGAGACAAGTTTTCACGCGACCGCTCAGAGTTTGCTATTGGCCAAAGCGTGTGATGTGGATGGTCATATCGTTCAAGACCCAGAATAGTTACCCTGGAGATATCACGGATTACCAATTAATGATCCGTGGAAATATAGTTATTTTTTATTTATTAAAATGTGTGCTTCTTATTTTAATTTGCGCATACGGCGTTTTTAAACACATTTAGGAAACATATCAGCATTGTTAAACTCCTGATAACATTTCTTGTGATCTGCCCAGTTCAGAATTTCGTCTGGACTTGAAAGGTGATTTCTAAGTCAACTTTCTTTGCATTTTGGTTCATTTTTGCAGGTGCTACATACGTCACATTTGTTTGACTTTTATTTAAGATTTAAGTCGAAAAACTCTTTAGATGGTAGACTTTGGGTACGAAAGCTTTTTGACAACGGAAAACAGCGTGCAGCTGGATGCTTTATTTGATATTTGCAAAAATTGTGAAGGTAAGCAAAAAACTATCGTCAGATGAAACAGGGTAAAGCCAATTTATTACATTTACTAAAAGTAGAAGACAATATCCAAATATGATCATATTATTTTACAAAAAACTAAGCCATTTGGATATATCTTACTGTTTTCCCTTGTTTCAGCGATGAAAGATAACTAGAGGCACTGGAAATACTTTTACAGTTGTTTACACAGCAGTAAAATGTATCAATAAGGGTCTCTAGTTTTAGCTATAGACCTGATATACAAGGTGTTTCAAGGAACATCCAACCAAAGGCGTTTCAGGGCATTTAAAATACGATTTAGAAAAAATCCTTAGACGCCATTTTTTATTTGGGAGGGACGTAGTGATCAACTTAGCGGTTTATTTGACTGACATAGTCATCAACTTACCAGTTTGTTAGTCTGACATAGTCATCAAGGTAACTAGTTGAAGGACATAGTCCTTTACATTTTTAAAAGTAATCCTGCCTGCTGTTAATTTGCATTTAAGTGGGGAAGTGGATTGATGGACACCACTTTTTAAAGGTATTAGCATTGCTTTTACATTGGTGTGAAAATTTTAAAAGGTGGTCGATTATATTTATTAAGATGGATATTTAAAGGGTAAAGCACACCTATTATAGCAAACTAGATATTTCACGACTTTTACCAAACTCAATTATGTACAAAAAGACAGTAGGTAAATTAAACAAAGGTGTTTGTTAAAAAAGTTTATAAATTAGCCAAACTGGGTTTACCAAGCAGAGTTATCAGGTACTTTAAATACTTGAAATTGTACTTCAAGAACTTACAAGTACTTCAAGAACTTACAAGTACTTCAAGTAAAACTACAGTCCAGTACTTGTACTTGAAGTTTTTACAATGCAATTGATTTTGTCAAGAACTTCAAGTACACCAAAATGTAAAATGTACTTTAGGTGCAGGACTTAGTACTTTTATATGTTCTTGATAGTTATTACATTCGAAAAGAAAATTTACTTAAAACTTTCAGTACTTTTACAAATCTTAATGTACTTTATACTTGCACTTCAAGTACTTTACCAATGTACTTGTGACAGCTCTGTAATCTAGCAAGTTTCTGTAAAAAAGTGTTGTGGAACCAAAGGTTACATTTTGTAAATACATATTATTTTAGCATTTTTAATCTAAAATGTCCAGATAATTTTCTTATAATTATCTGTTACATATTGATTAAGTGACCTAAAATGCTTTTATTTTAAATATAGTTATTATTTAAATGTATACTTAATATTTTTTATACGCGACAATATTCACTGCTCATTTTTGGACCTAATGAACTGATATAATATTAATCTCCTTGCGATTTTTTGGAGAGTTATCTTTTAAATTGATAACCCACAAAATCGCATTGCGACCTTGTTTGCTTCATGAGAAAAAGTAAACATTAAACTGTCGATCAGAATTTTTTTGTTAATTTGTAATATAAATAAGTAAACATGTACATAGATGTAACAAGCTTAAGAGCCAATAGGCATTGGCCAGCGCTGGACTGGAACCCTAAGGGCCTACAAAACAGAAACCTGAAGGAGTCCTTTTTGGTAAAAAAAAATGAAAACTGCCTTCGAAAAATTTTATGACCAAAAAAAAGAAGCAGTGGTAAAAAGTTTCATTTTTTACCAATGGGCGTAAGGAGTTCTAAGAAAAAAGCCCGGTATGGCTCCTACTGGGCTTTTAAGGCCGATAGTTGATACCGATTGAAAGAGAGGGAATTTTACTTCAGTAGAAAATAGATGGTGACGCGTGAGTATGTAAAAACGAGTTTCGTAGTTCAACTGTGAGCTTTAAAAAAACATTTGTAAAATAAAAGCCCAGGAGAGGGGCGCCCTTCCAAACCCCTCTGTTTACGCCTATGAATATACATATGTATGTATCTAATTATAAGATTTTTCTGGGATTTCCCATGTCATATAAAAAATTTGCAAATCGTAGAGGTCACTTTCGAGATATATTTTCTTATACATCGCGCGCACTTTGGGATTTTCCAGTCCAATCTTTTAACATCAAAAAACTTTGCGACGATGATAAAAAGCTTAAAGCTACCATCGTATTCATTTTAGTTGATAATTCCAAGTGTATTAGAGTGAATGAGTCTCTTTCCCAATCGATTGTGGTTGCTTTAGGGGTCCCTCAGGGTTCGCACTGTGGGCCCTTGCTGTTCTTATTATTTGTAAACGATGTGGAGACACTCAAAATGTTTGAATTTTGCCAACGACAAAAAGCTTTATAAGGTAATTGATTGTCTAGCTGACCAAGTATGACTCCAGGAGGATTTGACCAGCGAGTGGTGTGCGCTGAACGCTTTAAAACTAAATGTAGACAAATGTGTGATATCGTTTTTCCGTAAAAGCTAACCCTTGTTCCACAATTATACAATAAAAAACACCATGTTAGAGATGGTTGATTGTGTCAAAGAAATAGGTGTTCTATTTAAGACTAGCCTTACATTTACAAAAGATAGATTCGGTAGTGAATAGAGCTTTCAAACAACTCGGATTCGATTGTGGTTGCTTCAGGGGTCCCTCAGAGTTCGCACTGTGGGCCCTTGATGTTCTTATTATTTGTAAATAATGTGGAGAACGTAATCAGACGTAATTGGTTGTCTAGCTGACCAAATTTTAGTCCAGGATTTGACCAGGTTTAGCGAGTGGTGTGCGCTAAACGCTTTAAAACTAAATGTACACAAATGTTGTGTGATAGCGTTTTTTCCGTAAAAGCCAACCCTTGTTCCACAATTATACAATAAAGAACACAATGTTAGAGAGAGTTGATTGTGACAAAGATCTAGGTGTTCTATTTGACACTAGCCATACAAATACCACACATAGAGTCGGTAGTGAATAGAGCTTTTAAAAAACTCGGATTTATTCTCAAGAACTCAACACAGTTATCTTTTTCAGTTCTACCCATTCTCTTCAACAGCCTGGTTACATCTAAACTGGAATATGCCATAGTTGCCTGAGGGCCATACTATCAGTCATCCATTAAATAAACTTGATCGTGTGCAACATACATTCTGTAAACACCACCATTTTAAAAGTGCATTCAACCACCTAGCTGTACCTTATAGTTTTCTATAAGGATTTAAGGATGGTTTCCATTTTAAACTCTTTAATAGTCAGCCCAGAGCTGCTGAGTAGAATAGGTTTTTTAACACATGAAACCAGACATACCTCGCGTTTGCATGTACCATTTTATCAATATAATTATGAATATTTTAAACCACTGGCTCATATGGTAAGATTGTCCAATAGATACGAGGGCGATGTGAGTATGTTGTCCCAATCTTATATGTTATAATAATTGTAAATTATTATTCCGTTAATAAATAAATAACTCATATTGAAAGATATTCGACCTAAAACCACCGACTGAGAAGATGCATGGAATGGATAGTAGTGACGCCTTAGACTTGCCAAGTGGGAATTAGAGACACAGGGCACCGGTCACCTGAGGGACACCAGATATCCAATGCTCGATCCAGTCCTGATTTCAAATTAAGTTTAAACGCCGTCATCTTTAAACAAATGTATCGCAATCCTGACATATCCATTATATAGATAAAGACAGGGTGCCCCATAACTTAGGGGCCATAGGCCAACAGGTGATAGAGGAGGTCATGTCTGATAAAAAAGTTCCTATAATGCATGGGTCAAAACTCTTTCTTTGTCGAGATACAGAGCATCAAAGTTGGCAATTTTTTTTTTACTTTTTTGATAATAACTTTAAAAACGCAGTAAAAATATGAAATTGGGTAGAGTCGTGTATTAGAACAAGAGCAATAAACTGAAATAAAAATTATTTATGAACAAATAAGTCTTTTCTTTTTAGAAAAAAATATTTTTTTGGTATAAACTTTTATAAATACCATTTTAAACACAATGTTTATTTATATTTTTTATTATTAAAAACAAGTCTCTAGCAACACATAATAAAAAAATTATTTTTTTTATACGTTTTTGTAATTTTATCAAAAAAAGGAACTGAGTATTCAGCTGGCTGTGACAGATTTTCTTTTTTCTGTAAAACTCTTTTCCTCCCACTCCTCTAACTTCAAAAATCCTATATCTTAAAAGCAGATGTGTGTTGTTATATAAACTTTTTTCTCGGAAATAACCTCTATCACCTGCTGCACTATGGCCCTTAAGCTATGGGACACCCTGTATATAACGTCAGAGGCTTGAAGAAAAATATGAATCTAGTAAAGGAGGAATTATACATCACATTTCTAACAACCGCAAGCACGGAGAAAATAAAAATCTCTTTACCATCAAATCAAGCATAAATCTCTCTAGTGGGCCATAACGGAGGTTTGTCCTTTTCTCGTGCACAGTATCCCCCCTCGTTAAATCTCCTTAACCGCCCGAATGAAAAAGAGAAAGTTCTTCTACTACTTTATTTATTGTTTATTGTTGTACTTACCTCAAAATTCCTCGTTACAAACTGAAGTGGGACTTAAGAGTCAAATTGGATATACAGTGGCCTGTTTTTAATCTGTGCCTTCCGGCGCACCTCTGTATTAAGCCTCCTATCAAGTTTTATTTTGTAATTAATCTAAGGGCCCGTGCCCGGCCAAGTTCGCGCAACTGTTGTACCATCTTTTCTTGAAACATTTCAGCCCATATTTGACCTATCTAAAAATCTACTTCGGAATGAGCTACGACACTCAAACTTTGCACAGTCGTAGATCCTGATAGAGTTAAAAACCCCTCCAAGTTTCATGGACTTCCATAAAGTAGTAAAGTAGTTACGGCATTTCAAAAAACGTCGAAATTGTGCCACTCACACATGTATAGAGCATCAAAATTCTACTGTACTTCCAGATATGCTACAAAGCTGAAATTTGACAAACTGATAGAAATTTTGACCAAACCCCAAAATTCTAATTTACTTCCCTCCCCTATACATGCAAAGTTAGGTAAAAGTAACATGCCCACTTCCAGAAATGCTAGAGAGCTGAGCTTTGGCAGACTAATCGGAACTATGATAAAACAATAGGAAAAAATGTAAAAACACCAAAATTTTAATTTACTTTCCACACTTATAAATGTAAAGTTATGTAAAAGTAACATTGCCCACTTCCAGAAACGCTAGAAAGCTGAGCTTTGAAAGGCTGATAGGAACTATGATAAAACCATGGCAAAAAATTCAAAAACTTAAAAATTTTAAATAAGGCATTGCAAAAATGTTGAACAATATTCCACATATTTTACTACTTCAAAACTTAAATTCTATCCAAATCTTTAAAAAAAAGAGTGAAATCATAACAAAAACATTTCATGTAAAAAAAAGCCAAATACGTGAAAATGATATTCCGTAAAAAGAATTGAGATAAAAGTAAACCCAAGTTCTCCAAAGAGAAATTTTAAAATGAAAGGCTTTTTTTACATGAAATGTTTTTGTCATGATTAACTTATTGGTAAGTCAGTAAAATTTGATTTTGTTCCTTTTAGTATGATGGGCCATCTTTTTGCCTAAGTGTGCGTATGAGTAATGACATCTTGTAGTTTCTTTCTTGTAGATTCATCGTTAGTTTTATAATGTCGGAATCAGAGAAAAGCCAGTTTTCGCTCTTCTCCGGTTGGAATTTCACAAGTATACAACAGATATATAAAAGAAGCACGAGTCCCTTTGGTGTACTCTTGTTTTAATTTATCTTATACCAAAATAGGTATCTTCTCGTTTTATTCTGAAATTGGAATACAGCTTTGGTAGAAGTCACACTTTGTCAAAATCTTGGACAACATATAGAAAGCCAGCGGGCAGAAATTTTTCTCTTCTAGGCTTTATCTATAAAGTTTCATTGTTTCCTTAATTTTTATGATTAATATTTTTTAGCTTGTCAACAAAACGAAACTATGTCGGCCATTCCACAAGGGGCGTTTGCTGCTAAAAAATTAAGAAAAAATATGGAAAAAGAAACAGAGTTTTCCACTGAAAGTAAGTATTTATCTCAACGCCTAAATCTGCCAAAATTTTTACAAACAAAAGAAATAAATAAAAAGTTAAAAAATGTGTATATAGAAAAACTTGTCTTACATATAAAAATTTTAAATATAAAAATGCTTTGTAAGAAACCGGCTGGAAATAATACAGAGTTTATGACGATAATACAAAATATACGTTTTTACGCCATTGCTGCTTTCTCTTTTTTACGGGTTCGCGGTAAATTAAAAATAAAAATACATTTTTGACACTCAGTTGCAAGACAAGTAGTGCTTTGGTCTCCTAGATGCTAGTTTTTATTTTAAAGCAAAATAATACTTCACTTCACTCCACAGCGTGGAAAATGTTGTCATTACTAGTTAGAACAAAACTGAAACACTACTACTAAGTAAGTTGGATCATCGTATGTTTTAAAAACAGATCCTAGGCTCGCAGATAAGACGCTTAGGCCAAATTAGGAGAAAAACAAATGATTTTCCTTGTGTGTGCTACAAGAACCCGTCCTGACGCCGGAGACGAAAGAGGTGATTTTGGGCACCAAGTGACTTCAAATCAGATTATTGATATCCACCGATGTCAGCTGGCTTATTGTACATAGCAGATTGAGTCAATAAAAAAGTAAAACGAAAAGAAATTAAAACCTAATCTGTGGAGCTATGACGTTCTTAACCGATATGGAGTATGAATTACTTTAATTATTTAATTTTTAGGTGCTACAAGATACAACAGCAAGTATATGATTAGCATCTGGAACATGTACAACCGGTTCTCAGTTTTTAACTTAAAAAAATTGAGAGACAGTCAGGCCAAGTAAGTAAATTTGAGTGGCTGGTTTATTTTGTGTGAATAAGTTGTTATTGGATTTCTTAAGTACGTGTATAAGCGGACAGTTTTTAATGGCATGATCACTTGCTTCTCCCCCTAAAGTCGCTTCGAATTTGTATTGTAGACCGTTTTTCACAAATTCCAAAGGACAACCTAATATTTTACTTTTTAAATTTTAGTCAATTCCCATTGGCCAGTGCTTCTTACGCCCAACTATCTACCTCAGCTGAAAGACTTTATTTACCTATGTAAGATGTTATTAGATTAAAAAAAAACATTTGTAAGCCTTCATGGGCTATAGTTTGATGCACATAAAGAATAATTCTCAATTCGTATTTTGTTCAATGTTTCAATCTTACACTTTTTCTTTCTTGGTTGTCTAGTTTCGTTTCTTTCAATTATGTTTAACGATGTGTATTATTTTTTAAGAATAAAAATGTTTTGATTAAAATTGAAAATATTTATTTTAAAAATAAGTTAAAAATCGCTAACAAAACATCCTTTTCAGTCTTGTTAATAAACAAAATTAAGTAAAAACTAAGTAAAGAATAAGAATAAATTATTTTTATAAACGTTGGAATGGTAAAAACTAGATATAAATTCACTCAACCAAAAATAAAACAATAAAAAAACACAAATTTTTTAACGTGTAGCGAGTTATTTGGTATTTTCAATCAATCACAAAATTACTTACTAAATGTACAATCGGGTTTAAAAAGACTGTCGCATTCCCTAGATTTAATAGAGTCCGATATGACCCACCCAAGACAAGGAAGCATAAGCACAGATGATTCCTTACCAGATTTTGTTTAATAAGAGATGCATGACATTAGCTCAAATTTGTCTTCCTAAAAATTTGATTTGCGACATTTTTGAACCCGAGTGTACTTGACTACTTCTTGTAGCGATTTTTTACAACTTCGTGTTTTTCAAACTAAATAACAAAAAAATCAGATAATATTTTTGAATCAGTCTTAAATAAAGACCAAAATAATCATGAGGCACTAAAGGCTCAACTTGAAACAATAAAAATCTCCGTTAAATGATGAATTGTGTGTAATATTTTTGAAGGGTCTTTAAAAACTTTTTAATGTTCTTACAACGTGATGTAAATCAACATAATTGTTTGTAAAAGTTTTTTAAATGAATGTTAGTGACCGTCCATCACATCATTAAAGAAAACGCAATTAGCTTAGAGGCCTACGGATTTTTATATTGGAGTTCTGTATAACACTTATTGAAAATCTTATCAAATACAAGATGACGGCTTAAACATGAAAAACATGACAACTCTAGAAAATTCACAAATTTTTCTTTGGTGTACCAATTTTTTTCAATTAATTTTGTGTTATTTAGTTTTTTGTATAGAGTAAATATCGATTGTAAAAAATTCGCACCATAAAAAAAAAGCGTATAAGAAGTTGTATCCATAAGGGTACAATGATTGTCTAGTGGGTTTTTGCTTGGGACAGCCGAGATTCCCAAAGGGTGAAACACTGTTTCCAAAGGGTAAAACATTGTTCCCAAAGGTAAATGCTTTCATCCTCTACACTCAAATTGTGAATACAGTCAAAAATCACGAAGGCCTCTAAACAAATAAATTATTACAAAAGAAACAAAGCGGTAAGATAGTGGCAGATACGCTAACTGCTTGTGAATCCCTTAAAGGCCCCTCTTTCGAATGCACACTTGCTATAAACTGTGACCAACATTGAAGTTGTAAAAAATTGCCTCCTTAAAAAAAAGATAAATCAGGTCAATCTACCAATTTTTCACTGGGTATTCCGTGCAATAAACACAGAATTTAAAAATTGATTAGCTACATACATATATTTATTGCGTCGTACCTTAAAATTTGTCACGCAAAAGTAAATTTTAAATTTGACAAATGTGTTTTTTAATTAAAAATAATTAATAGGACCCCGAAGTTGAGAGCTACCAAGTAAAATTTTACGATCAAACTTTCTTTTTACAATCTTACTTTTTATTCTAATTTAAACCATTTTTTGATAGAATAATTAGTCCAGTGTTTCTTTATTCCTTCAAAGTTAGTACACAGCACACCGGTGTATTTTTTGAGTAAAATATTAGATGCCATGAAAACGGTATCTCACGCCCAAAACATGTCAAAATAACGAGATGAAAAAAGTGATTAGGAACCGGCGCATATTTTTTTCTGTTGCGCCTGCGCACTTTGTCAGGAATCACTTTTAAGAACTTTCCGACGTACAAGTTTAGCGTTTTGGTAAAATGTATATTGGAAAATTCAGCCTGTTACTCACATCACTTAAATACTCTGCCAATATATGGGCCCCTAAGCTCACACTAGGTACTATAGTTATAGTGTACGTGTGAGCTAATATAACTAAAAACTGAAATATATTTTATTTAACTCCAGACTAAATTACCTTTTGTTTGATACCACACAAGCCATGTTTTGACTTAAACTCAAATTTTTGAAATCTACCCCCACCTTTAAAAAAAACAAAAAACTAAAATGTATTTTATTAAACTCCGGACTCAATTACCTTTCGTTTGATATCACACACGCCATATTTTCACTTAAACTCTAATTTTTAAAATATACCCCCACCCTTTTTTTTTAAATAAATTAAAATTTATTTTGTTTAACTGCAGACTCAATTACCTTTCGTTAATTATCACACACGCCATATTTTCACATAAACTCTAATTTTTGAAGTCTACCCCCACCCTTGTATTTGGCTTGTGTTCGGTGGATTTTGTTCATTTTTAAATGGGACCATCTCCACCCAAGACCCAGCCTAGGTACCAAATTTCATTGAAATCGGGCAAGCGGTTTTTGAGTTATGCGCGTTGGTCGTTACAGACAGACATACAGACAGACAGACAGACAGACAGACAGACGGCGCGACAAAAAAGTTTCAAAATCATCTGAAACGCAAAGATATATAAAAATTTTTAAAATCGGAGCAACTTTTTTTTTCACAAAAAAATTAGGATCACTATAGCTCACACTACTATAGTATAGTATATGTGTGAGCTAAAAATTGGCATATTAAAAAAAAATACTCTGCCAATATATGGGCCCCTAAGCTCACACTAGGTACTATAGTTATAGTGTACGTGTGAGCTAATATAACTAAAAACTGAAATATATCTTATTCAACTCCATACTAAATTACCTTTTGTTTGATACCACACAAGCCATGTTTTGACTTAAACTCAAATTTTTGAAATCTACCCCCACCTTTAAAAAAAACAAAAAACTAAAATGTATTTTATTAAACTCCGGACTCAATTACCTTTCGTTTGATATCACACACGCCATATTTTCACTTAAACTCTAATTTTTAAAATATACCCCCACCCTTTTTTTTTAAATAAGTTAAAATGTATTTTGTTTAACTGCAGACTCAATTACCTTTCGTTTGATATCACACACGCCATATTTTCACATAAACTCTAATTTTTGAAATCTACCCCCACCCTTTTATTTGGTTTCTGTTCGGTGGATTTTGTTCATTTTTAAATGGGACCATCTCGACCCAAGACCCAGCCTAGGTACCAAATTTCATTAAAATCGGCCAAGCGGTTTTTGAGTTATGCGCGTTGGTCGTTACAGACATACAGACAGACAGACAGACAGACATACAGACAGACCGACAGACAGACGGCGCAACAAAAAAGTTTCAAAATCATCTGAAACGCAAAGATATATAAACATTTTTGAAATCGGAGCAACTTTTTTTTTCTCGAAAAAATTAGGATCACCATAGCTCACACTACTATAGTATAGTATATGTGTGAGCTAAAAATGTACGGTGTATTAAGTTTGAACAAATAAAGAAAAACACAATAATCTAACACCACAAACTATAACTATATAAAACAAAAACGGGCTTTGTTTTTGCACAGTGTCAGGCCTAAAAAAATAAAATAGACCTATTTTTTTGTACAAATTTTAAGGTACTCCTAACGGTTCACTAAAATCTATTTAAAAAAATTGCACATTATGTTAAAAAACATTAAAGGAAGGCATTACTTTTAAGAAAAAGATTGCTTGTACTACAAGTGTAAGGCACCTAACGTTATCAGTGATAATTATTATTAATAAAATTGTGAGCAACTCTTTAAAGGTTGCTAATATAAATGCATTAAAAATTAAGAAGACGCACTTATCTTTATGTTAAAAGTTAATAGCTAAAAAACTAATATAGGTAAGTATATATGGCAATAAATTAGTGTACGAATAATAAATTGTAAATAAATGCAAATGTCTATATTGTAATATGTAATTTGTAAGATGTAAGCTAAAAAGAACTCCACGGACTTAGTTTAATTTAAGTATTTACTACCCGTTGCTTTGGGGCGTACTTTTGAAATAAAACAAATATTTCGCACTTAAAAAATTAAATTAATCAGTTGTTTCGTGTCCTCTCTTGAGGATATGCTAAAAGACAATAATGGTTCGTAATTGGTGATTTAAACCATGTGACCTAACCTCCGAATCCCAATTGGGTCAGCTTTGGAAGGATTTAGGTAAGGTCAGGTTAAGTTTCGGTATGGAATGGTCAGGTGTTTAGGTCAAGTTAGGCTAAGTTTCAGGTTATGTCGGTTCGGTTTAAACACAAGGCACTGTGGAGAGGAAAAACTCCATACTATGTTGCCAGTTTTACGTGTTAGTATGAAATTATAGGATGTACACAGGTTTCTAATTGCTACCGGCAAAAACATTTTTTCGAAAAACTTATTTCGAAATGCATTTTTTTTGTCAAAAAACATTTATTTGCAGAATGATTTTTTACATTATAGCTATTTTTTCCTCTGTTTGGGAGGTCCAAATCGGTGTTAACCTAACCTTTACCAAGGTAAGGTTAACACACCGATTTCGATCTCTCAAAAGTAGAACAAGGAAGCTAATTAAAAATATATTTTTTCAACAAAAATTATTATTTTTAAAATTAATTTGTCAAAAAATATCAAAATTTTGGTCTTGGTATATGCAGAGATTATGTTGGATAAGATTAGTATATGTACCGTCAACATGGCTACACTTTTCGGATACTTACAACAAGTATATGAAGTTCATTTGCATCAAAAGCTAGAGAGGAAAAGGTCTAAAGGACTTGGCAACTGACGCAGTATTGCCATTTGTGCAGAGTTTTTGCCTCTCCACAGGGCCTAGTGTTTTACCAAACAAATATAATAAAAAAAATTAGGTTAGGTCACGTAGTTAATCAAAAAAAAATGGGGTTAGATCACTTAGTTCAAACCACCAATCAGAAAACACCAAACAGCATCTCTTGTAAGCTGCCAGCTTAAGTTCTGGCAGACAACAACCGACACGGCCCTGTTAGCCCAACCGCCAACTTATAGACATGAAAACAACTGAATGAAGTAAGTTTATAATAATTTATGTTAATAATTTATGTCAAAAAAGAAATGTTTATAACATACTGCATATTTTCATGTAAAGACGTCGCAAACATTTTATGACTGTCAACACTAACACGAGAAAAGTAGCAGAATAACGTCATAACCTAACCTTTAAACCAATGGCCGGTAACAGTACCTCTAGTTAAGAATGCACCGCCGGCGCCGGTATTAACTCATTAAAATTGGTAAAAAAACACTCACCGCAGCTAATTTTGAGGTTATGGCAATCTTGTTAGTAATGTATTTTTTAAAATTATTGAAAAACAACAAATTAATCAAGCGGTCCCTATCGGAAAATCCAGAGTTTGAACCTGAAATTTACCAATCTTTCTAAAAAGCAGGAAACGTAATTTTATTTTCGAAAAAAAAAAATGTTTGTCAAGCTGTATAAGTTGGTAAAAAAAAATCGAGCTCATCATTTTCAAAATTAATAGAATAACTTATTCTAGCCACTTGCAATTTCTAGGTATTAATTTTGGACTTTAACAAAAACAAACACTCCTTAGCTTCACAAAGATTAAAGAAAACACGCTATAAGACAACGGTCCAAAGTGAGATTTCTCTCCAGTTCTTCAGTTACTTTAGGTAGAAATAACGAAACCGTCGGTAACAGCTATTCATCAAAGATATTGAAGGCTCTTTATATATCCAGATTTCCAGGACTGGGAGAATCAAGGAAGTAATAATCGGTTATGCTTCTCAGTGCAAAAATCTAAATTTAAAAAATCTTACCTAAACAATCCGAATCCTCTTTCTATAAAAAATATCACAAAACCAGCCTTTTGACTCCGCATTCAATGCAAAACTTTGCCGTGTCCACTGGGAATCTCGTGCCGCACTCGTGGCAAAATTTCGATACTTTTTGACAGCCCTGTAAACTGTCGAGCGTGTCGAAATTTGGCTTCTTGTTATTAGAGGGCGCTGGATAGTCTTGGCCATTCTCTGAACCACTGGAACTGTTTGGACTTTCCATTTGTTTCTGTTCGAGAGGGGTGAGTTTGGTGATGCGATGGTTCTGTTTTGGAGTTTTTCTTGTTAAACTAAAAATAATAAAAATAAAATTTTTAAGTTAAAATAAATAGAGCCTGACAGATTTAATATTTTACAATTTACTATCAAAAGTAGTCTTCAGAATAAGTCGCCATAGCGTCAAAATTTGGACTCTCCGTTGGCTTTTACAAAAACATTTCATTTAGTAAAAGTAAACCCAAGTTCTCCAAAACAAATTTCAAAATGAATGGTTCTTACTAATTTGGATTTTTTTTTACTTTGCTGTTACAGCCAAACTTCGTTATGTTCAATTTAGCACTGTGCCTAAGAGTCATTTGCAGCCGTAATAGCCAAGTTTAGTAAAACATTTCCAAACTAGTAACAAACTTTTATTTAGAAATTTGTATTGGAGAACTTGGGTTTACTTTTATCTCAATTCTTTTTACGGAATACCATTTTCGCGTATTTGGCTTTTTGTTACATGAAATGTTTTTGTTGATGATTTCACTTCTTTTTTAAAGGATTTGGATAATATTTAAGTTTTAAAGTATTAATGCCTTATTAAAAATTTTGAGGTTTTTTAATTTTTTTCTATGGTTTTATGATAGTTCCTATCAGCCTTTAAAAACTCAGCTCTCTAGCGTTCCTGGAAGTGGGAAATAGTACTTTTAAATAACTTTATATTTATAGGGGAGGGAAGTAAATTTAAATTTTGAACTTGTTTCCTGTAGTTTTATCATAGTTCCTATCAGTCTTCCAAAGCTCAGCTCTCTAGCGTTTCTGGAAGTGGGCAATGTTACTATTGCAGTGAAACCTCCTATAAGCGGACACGCACGGTTCCGTAGATTCTGTCCGCTTATTGGAGGTGTCCGCTTATGAGAGGGAACTGCGAAATTTTACTATATATTTATTACCTATTTCCGCTGCTTGAGTTTTTCCGATATTAAATTTTTCAGCGATCTTTCGTGTTGATTTCATTCCATTTTTTTACGTAAATTAAGAAGTTTTTTAGTAGGCACCATTTCAAAGAGATCTATGACTACCCAATTAAACAATAAAAATAAAACAAAGCAGTGCCGCCCCCGCCGAATAAAATATGTTGTAAATACGACAGAAGTATTTATAGTCTCCGGCTTAAAAAGGAAAGGTCATTTCCCGGCTACAGAGTGCGTTGTTGCCAACATACTACATAATATTTATGCTCATGTCATGCAGCCCTCCGTCCCGTTTTCAGTGATTCGTGTCCGGTTAAGGGAGGTTTCAGAATTTTTTACCCGAAAAAAATTGTCCGCGTCCGGTTATTGGAGTGAATTTTACATGTAAAGAAATAGGGAAAAGCTTGGTTTCGAAAAATTTGTCCGCCTAAAGGGAGTGTCCGCTTAATAGAGGTGTCCGCAAGGAGAGGTTTCACTGTAAATAACTTAGCATTTATAAGAGAGGGAAGTTAATTAAAATTTTGGGGTGGTTTAATTTTTTTGGTTTGGTCATAATTTCTATCAGTCTGCCAAATTTCAGCTGTGTAGCATGTCTGAAAGTACAGTAGAATTTTGATGATCTATACATAAGTAAGTGAGTGGCAATTTCGACGTCCATGACACTTGAAGGGGTTGTTAACTCTAAGGAGATCTACGACTGTGCAAAGTTTAAGTTTTGTAGCTCATTCCGAACTAGGTAGGTAGTAGATAGGTCAAACATGGGCTGAAATGTTTCAAGAAAAGATGGTACAGCAGTTTACGCGAACTTGGCAGGGCACTGCATCAAGGAGCATCATTGGTGTATTATTTTCAGGGTTTTTTTAATAGAAACTAGGAACCTTTTATAAGTAGAGAGCGGCATTGTAGCTTAAGGGCGGCAGATCAGCTGTTCAAGCCTGACTTTCAGATGTGAAAAAAAATCAGGGCAATATTTATCCATTACAGATTAGAACAAAAAACGTATATCTACGTGGGTCTTTTTTAGTTTGGGGTTATCCTAAATAGAAACTATATAAATACCTTCCATAAGCTGAATCATTCGATAACTTCGCATTCGAATTCTGCTGGTCATCTTCTTCGTTATTTGGATTAAACAAGCCGTAACTTTCCAAAGTGTTTCGATTGCTTTTCTTTCTACTGTTGGATCGTTGTTCTTTATCTTTCAAATACATTTCTTCGTATTTTTTATATTCTTCATACATTTCGTCGTCTACTGAGAATAGTTCTTCGGCTTTAAAAGTCAGCTCTTCTACTGAAGGTGTTTTCTGCAAAATATTAAATAATATTTTACCACTATAAGCCCACACATTGTCCCTGAGCATCAAAAAAGTGTAGAACTTCTTATTATCAAATTATAAAATAGTAAATCAAACCTAAATAAAAATATCTTATTTTTTTAATTTATTATCACGCTGTGTAGAAAGTGTAATTTCCTTTTGAGCGAAAATAGTCTAATTAGATTTACGAATAAAACTACAATGACATCCTTAAGTTGAGAGTTGTTTTCTCAATTGGCTGAAAAATTTTAAATGGTTGCCACTTAACTGTAATTTAAATCTCACCATTTGACATTTGAGTTTTGATTGATTTTTAAAAACAATCCTTTGGACAAAATTATAACAAGAAATCATACAATTATACAAAATATCAAATTAAGTACATTTGCACATGGACTACAGATCGAGTTTCGACGTATTAGCAAATATTTTCTAAATCCTATGAGATAACAACTTGTTTTTATTTTATCTGGTTTGGAAAATATTAAGTTTTTACTAAACTGACTATAATTTTCTGCTGGACAAAAATATAGATAATTAATAAGATTTAATAAGCGATTTTCATCTGTGTACAGTATCTTAATTATGTTTTGTATCTTGTACCACTTATATGTGATTATTTTAAAACAAAAAATGCTTAATTTGGAAACGGTGATATTTAATAGACTTTATGTACTAAACTAGAAGTTTTTTTTTCAAAATTTTGACAAATGCAAAACCTATTTATTATTAAACATGAAATAAATTCGATTCTATAGCAACAAACATTTATCTCTCATGTTTTTAAAGCCCTAGATATTTAGTTTGGGTTATTTATGTTAAAACTAATAGGTTGTATAGTATCTAATGAAAATTTGAAATATAGGTAAAAGCAGTTACAATCGATTTATGAAAATGTGCATCAGGGTAGCAAACCGAATCATAATATAATTTATTATTATGTTGACTAATTAAAAACCTTTATGTGATGTACAATAAAATAAGGTGAAAAAAACAAAAATATTAACAATTTTATTAAATAAAAATTTGTGAAAAGTGGCCTGGAAAGAAGTATACCTAAAACAAGTATGCACCAAATGAAACTCTAGCAATACCCTAATGCAGACCACACACAATATGAATTAAATTAAAACATAAAGGAACAACAAGGACGAAATTAAAAACCACACCCTGAAAGAAGAAATTAGGACACTGAGAGAAAAATTGGAAAAGGTGGAACGAACCTCTAAGAAATATAGTCTTGTGTTCTATAACCTTCCTGAAAAGAAAGATGCTATTAACGAGTTCATAAAAATTGCTACAAACGAAGTGAAGATAAGCTGTGATTTCAGAGATATAAGAAACTTTTGGAGTGGGAAAATCTCAGGAAAATAAAGCAAGTCAACAACCTTGAAATAAGTGGACAGAAGATATAATATAATAGAATATATTGCAAAAAGGGCGCAGAAGGACAAAAAACTCAAGAGAGAGAAAAAAACAACAAGGAAAACAAACGAAAGCTAAGCGATAGCACGTAAAATCCACATCCAAAAAACTTGAGAAGCAGTACAAGAAATTAAAAAAAAGAGCAATTCAATTCGTAGTCGTTTTTAGTAATTTTTAAACTTTTTGTTTTTTAATCATTTATAGTTATAGTCTCCTATATTTTGTGTTTTGCGTTTTATTTTTATTTATTTTCTTTTTTACTGATTTTGGCTGTGTGTTTTAACAAAAATTTAGCATTTAACATTTGTGATTAAATTTTTATATATATATATATATATTTTTAAATTGTGTTGGTTTATTTCTTTTTTAATTTCTGTTTTTAATATTTTATTTTATTGACTTAAGTTTTACGTAATTTTTAACCGAAAATGGATCTATATATATTCAGAATTTTTATATACAACCAGCTAAAAAATATCATCGGATTCTCGCGATTGCAATCACATTTTTTTAGAAACAAATAACTTAATATTTAGATTAATACTAATCTTTGTATCAGCAGTTATAAAAATCCATTTGATTGTATAAATTAACCAAAATGCGCCAAATTGTTGATATTTCAATATTTCTCACATCCATGGTTACGACTTGATCTATAATAACGGATTAGAAAACCAAAAGGATGTAATTATCATTTCTGTAAAAAGCTGTGTTTCTTATAATTTTCGTATAAAAAGATTTATGGAAATTGATGCTATTAAACTTTCTTTGAAATATCAAAACAAACAGATACTAATTACAGGACTATATCCTCTTCCTTCCGCTTTAATGAATCATTGCATGACTATTTAAACATATGCTCAAAATCCCTGGATCTACACGTGTTTGTTTGTGACATAAATGTGGATATAACAAAAAAATAGCGAGGTTAGCCCAGAGTACCAAAATATAATGCAAGAAGCTAATTTTATCTCAACCATAAATACTGTAACAAGACCTTCTTCAAATACCTGCTTAGACCATATTTTCAATTTTCATATAAAATTAAAAACAACACATCTCTGATCATAACCCAGTCATGTTTCGAATGGTATTTCCTTTACAACGAAATAACTTCCCCAAAAGCAAGACACACTCGATTTTAAATACCAACAAACTAACGGACGACATACAACATGAAACAAGGCAAGAAACATACTAGCAAATTGATTGTAATACCTCTGCAGAAATATTTGTTAATATAGTAAAACAACACAAAAATAATTTACTTACAAGAGCACAAAAAAAAAAGGGTTCCGTGGATAACTCAAGGCTTACTTCGATCAATTCAAAACAAAAACACACACTCTCTCTCTCTCTCTCTCTCTCTCTTATAATATCATCATAAATTTATCCTACAATAGAAAACATAAACAGGTAAAATCATCAAAGAAATATATTACATTCATAAATAAATAAATAAAACCAAAAATATTTTAAACAAGAGAGAGAGAAAAGCGTAAAAGAAAAAGTCAGAACCGAAAAATAAAACTACAGAAGAAATCAAAACACCTAAAAAAACTTTAACTCAGGATCATCAAGAAATTGCAAATGTTCTTTCTAATTTTTTTACAAACATAGGTAAAGACTTGGCTAACAAAATAAGTCAATGTCAAAATCTGTCAACTTATGTCAAAGCGTCTAATCAAACTCTTAACTCATTTGTCCTATGTTCGACCGATCGCATAGAAGTTCGGCGGAAATTAATAAAATAAAAAATCATCTGGAATTGATCAACTTAGGTCAGAAACTTTAAAATGTATAGCCCATGAAATTGCAGATCCGCTAGTTTTCATTTTTAACTGTTGCTTTACACAAGGAAAATTTCCAACCATATTTAATGAATCATTAATTAAACCAATCTTCAATAGTGGTGACAAATAAGACGCTAAGCACTATAGACCTATTTCCCTTATAACCAACTTTGGACAACTGCTAGAAAAATTTTTTAAGAACAAATTGTGATAAATTCATAACAAAAGAGGACATTTTGTCCCAAAAACAGTATAGCTTCAGGGAAAGTAGGTCTACAGAGGACGCTAGTCTAGACTTGACAACTAAAGTTTATAAATCTATTGACAATAAAAAGCCTGTTATAGCAGCTTTTATCAATCTAAAAAAAGCCTTCGATACAGTGAGCCATCAACAAATTGCGGCACCAAACTGTACAATACTTATAGTCGCAAAACTAAAATCGAATGTGGTTTGCCACAACGCAAAATTTTAGAACTTCTGTTTTTTAATATCTATTTGAACTGTCTTTTTAATTTAGAGAGAAGCCGAGTTGATTTGTTTTACTGATGAGGCAGTCATAATCTTTCAGGGAAACGACTGCACGAGTTTAAAAGCCTAAGTTAAACGGGAGATAAGTAAACTGTTCCATTATTTTAAAAGCAAATCTTTAACTGGTAACTTTACCAAAACAATATTTGTGGCTTTTGCATCAAAGAACTCAAAATGTTTCCCTATTTCACAGCCTCGCAGTAACCACTACGTGTGTATGGGAGAATTTGAATATTTAAGGTGTTTTCGTATGTTGCGGAGTATACAGGTAGGTGGTAGACGCTTTTTACTCATTGGGCGTCGACCGGTGAGATACCACCATGCCAGAACTGAGTAGCGCTAAGTGGTATCACCACGTTCCGCTACTGCGCTGGCAGTCCGGTTCCAACAATGAGTAACAGATAGCATGATGGCGCCTCCAGGATCAAAATATTCCGGAGGTAAAATATCCGACCACTCGGATCTCCGGGCGTCGGGTGATCCTGGGGGTCCTTCATGCAAAGATATTAAAAGAAAACCAAAAACTCAACTCAGAATTGATTTTAGCAACATAAGAGGATTAAGTACCAACATGAATTCAGTTCACCAACATCTTGAAGAACAAAGACCTGACATCCTTGTTCTCACTGAAACTAAAATCAGTTCTGTAACACCTATTGTGAACTATCTTTATCCCGGCTATGACCTACACCACCGATTTCGACATAATTTTGGGATCTGTGTGTACAGGGTGATTTTTTATAATTGCAAGATCGCTATAACTCGGTTATTATTGGGAGTAGAAAGTTCAAACAAAAACTGTTCGGTTTGATAAATTATGGCCACTTTAGACCCACCATTAGTATTTTTTATAGGTTATAATATATAGGGGGCGACAATCAGATCAATTTTTTTAAAGGGAACACCCTATATATTTTTGTATTTTTAAGTTCCGCAAAAAATTAGCTTTACAGATATATGTAACACTATGGCTCTATCTTTGTTAGTTTTCGAGATATTGACGATTGAAATTCCGAAAATTTATCTCTCTCTTGTCGCCCCCTGTATATTATAACCTATAAAAAAATACTAATGGTGGGCCTAAAGTGGCCATAATTTACCAAACCGAATAGTTTTTGCTTGAACTTTCTACTCCCAATAATAACCGAGTTATAGCGATCTTGCAATTATAAAAAATCACCCTGTACATTAAAAATGACCTTTCATGTCATCGAGAGGAGAAGCTAGAACCAGCGAACCTCGATATCATATGGCTGAAATTCACCTCAAAGTCATCGACCAAGTTCATTTGCTGCCTCTACCGACCGCCAAGTATCAAAACTTTTTTGCGACATTATCCGAAAACTGTGATAGTATACAGTCTAACTATCCACATGCGGAAATTGTTTTTTAGGCGATTTCAACGTCCACAATATACCCTGGCTAAAACACCACAACAAAACAGATAATGAAGGCAGGGAAGCAGAAGCTTTTGCCATAAGTTGTGGTCTAACGCAAGCTGCGATGAACCCAGCCGTATCTCAGAGAGGGGTGAATTTGCAGCGCTTTTAGACTTGTTCCTAACTACAAGTCCTGACTTGTACACAATTCAAGTAGATCCCCCACTTGGTTCATCCGATCATAAACTTATAAGAACAAAGTGCGAAATGTTCATACCGCCAAGCCAACAATCACTTCCTCGTAAAATGTGGCACTATAAATCGGCAAAATGGAATGACCTTAAACAGTTTTACCTGGATTTTCCATGGCAAGAGGTTTGCTTTAAAACAGCTGATCCCACTATTTGCTGTAAGGAAATAACAAAAGTAATCTTATCTGGAATGGATGCATATATCCCACATACAATAGAACGCAGAGCTAATGCAAAACCTTGGTTCAACAGCCAGTGTCAAACGGCTGTACAAAAAAAACACAGAGCATATAACCTTTGGAAACGACAACAAACCGCTCAAAACCACACAGAATTTATAGAAGTCAGAAATAGTTGCAAAATTACTATTGACGCCGCCAAAGAAACATACAACCAAAGAATAAAAAACAGGTTGCTGAATTGTCCAAGTAGTTCTAGGTCCTTTTGGTCTCTTGCAAAAGCCGTTGGATCAAACTTCACCAAGTCATCCATACCACCACTTACAGATAAAAATACTCACGCCACAACATCAGAGGAAAAAGCCAATATGCTGGCCAAAATCTTTTCCTCCAACTCAAACCTAACAGTGCCAAATGGAAAAACTCCACCGTTCATTGAAAGGGTTTCCCACAGTATGCCAGAGGTACCCTTTTGTCACAGAGAAATACGAAAATCCCTTAAAAAGTTGGATACAAACAAAGCAATGGGTCCAGATGGCATTCCCGCGATAGTACTCAAAAATTGTGCTAGCGAACTCACCCCAACTTTCGCAAAATTATTCAATTTATCTTATAGGCAAGGAGTATATAAGTCTGCCGCAGTACAACCCATTCCAAAGAAAGGAAAAAAGACAGATCCGTTAAACTATAGACCAATTGCTCTACTTCCGGTGATATCAAAAGTAATGGAAAGAGTTGTGAACAATCACCTAACCAAGTACTTGGAAAAGTACAAAATTATCAACAAGCAATACGGATTTCGAAAATATAGGTCAACTGGCGATTTACTTACATACGTCACTCACTTATGGTGGGGCTCCCTGGTGGTCCAGATAGGAGAGTTGTCTGGAATTTAACGGTGTCAGATGTGGACTGTAATTTTAAGGGAATAAGGTCATAGGCTAAGCTGGTACAAGGGATTCTGAAATGGTCTAGTTTACCTTCTAGGTTAGTGTAGCAATAAACAAATGTATGTAAGGTAAAAATAATGCATTTTCACTTACCATTTTTGTACAGGAAGTGGAACTCATGGGAGGACGCGCTGTTAACCGTATTTTTTGCACCCCACATGAATGTGGTAGGAGAGTCGCTAACACGCGTGTATTATCGTTCGAAGGCGAAACGGTTCTCTCTATGCTGCGGCAGCAGGTATCGCTGCTGCGTTCATTCTCCCACATGGCGCCCAGTGGCGTCGTTAATCCATAGGCGTAGGAGAAAAGGGAATAAGTAGGAGGGAATGAGATTACGAAGGTCCATATTAAAGGAACTAGGAACCTTAGTAATTCAAAATGCATTTTATGTAAAGTAAATTGATTATAGCAAATTGTAATATTTGCCTTTAAAACCGCGGGAGTTTCAAATGCAAATAACCCAGTAATTTTAGGTACTTAATTAGTTAATTAATACTAAATAAACAAAAAATAGAAAATGCTCTAGTGAATCACCAAATAGCCTAATTCGAACCAATTTGGTAAATTATAGTAAAAAGAACATATTTACAAAAAGGAAGGCGGGACGAACCATTTCCCACCCCCCTGAGAATGCCCAGGGGCATTTCAGAGAGTTTAATTTGTAGGCAGGGCGCATAGTTTTACCAAAGGCCGTTTGTAGGTACCTTTAGTAGTCTTTACAATAGCAACCCGTGGAACATTATCAGAACCTTTAATAAGGTCTTCAATGCGGCCTAGGGGCCAATCCAATGGAGTGGAATTTTCATCTTTGATCAGTACCATAGTACCAATATCAATGGAAGCAAGAGGTTGGTGCCATTTGGCTCGCTGTTGCAAAGTGTGCAAATATTCGCGATGCCAGCGAATCCAAAAATCGCGGTGCATTCTTTGCAACAGTTGCCACCTGGACAGCCTGTTTAACGCAATATCGCAGTAGTTTGGATCGGGTATTGTACCTGGAGGCCTCAAATTTAAAAAATTATTAGGAGTCAAGACCGCCAGATCAGTAGGATCGGTGCTTAAGGCACATAAAGGACGTGAGTTCATTATGGCTTCAACTTGGGTTAAAACCGTATTTAATTCCTCATAGGTGAGTATTTGATTTCCAACTACCCTGTGAAGATGAGTCTTTAAAGATTTAATGTTTGATTCCCAAATGCCTCCCATGTGGGGAGCAGCAGGTGGGTTAAAAGACCAAACTATACCTTCCCCCTTCACGCAATCAGAAAAAATTTGTCGCAAGTATTTTTCAGAGGCCACGAAGTTGGTCCCGCAGTCTGAAGAGATCTTTGAGCATAGTCCTCTTCTAGCTATGAAGCGGCGCAGAGCAGCCAGAAAGGCTTCTGATGTCATATCAGAGACTAACTCTAAATGCACGGCTTTAACAGCGCAACAGATAAATAAACAGACATATGCTTTCATGGTTTTTGCACCTCTGGTCCGACCAAGAGTAATCGTGAACGGACCACAAAAATCTATACCTACATTTTCGAACACCTTTGCTTCGGAAACTCTAAATTTCGGTAGGTTACCCATAGGGGGTTGAAGGGAGTTAGGTTTAGTTTTCCAGCAAGTATGGCAAGAACTTAAAACTTTTCTCACTACCTTTTTAGCAGACAATACCCAGAAGTTTTGCATTAGTAAAAAAGTTGTGGTCTGTATACCACAATGAAGATTGCTGCGATGCAAATCTAAAATCAGTAATTCAGTGAATTTTGCACTAGAAGGCAAAAGAATTGGAAATTTTTTATCGTATGATAAATTTGAATGGCATAAACGGCCTCCAACACGAAGCAAATCGTAGCTTTCATTATGCAAAAATGGACATAATTTTTGAAAAGCTTTTGGAAGCTGTTTCTTATCTTTTAGTAATTCAATTTCTTTTTGGAAAGAAAAAGATTGTACGCATTTCGAAATAAAAAGTAAGCTTTTGTAGTAATCCTGATTTGTAAGGTAATCAGTAGCAAAATTGTATGAGGGATTTTTAAACTTTTGTAACCCTCGCAAAAAGTAAGCAACTATTCTCTTAATTTTAAAAAGAGAACTGTATTTTTCAAACAAGTTGTTTACATAATATTCAACTGTTTGTTCGCAAGTAAAAACGTTAAAAATATTTTTTCGCTGTTCTTCCAAAACTGCATTCCCATCGTAAGTAACTGTCATAAAATCCCAAGTATTTGTAGGTTGGTTTAGAAAAGAAGGCCCTTCTAACCAAAAATAAAATCTTTGTAAATCAGAGGGATACATTTCCCTAGTACCGCAGTCAGCAGGATTTTGTTCAGTAGGAACATAATGCCAAAACTCAGGGCTAATTCTTCCTTGTATATAGGCAGTTCTATTCGAAACAAATGTTTTAAATTTGTGAGGAGATCCCTGAATCCAAGATAAGGTCACTGTGCTATCAGTAAAAGCAAGAATTTTATCAAATTTAATTTTTTCCGAGAACGTTTCTAGTAAAAAATCCATTAATTTAGCCAACAAAACAGCTCCTAAAAGCTCTAGTCTTGGTAAAGTTAGTTTACGACGCAACGGTGCGACTCTAGATTTACTACAAACAAAAAAAACTTTAATGTTTCCATCAGAATAAAAAATTCGAATATAAGCGACAGCACAATAGGCCCGTTCTGAACTATCGCAAAATCCTACTAGCTGGATTTGACTAGCATTAGGCAAAATTATTTGACGAGGAATTTTAACAGAATGCAAAAACTTTAATTCATTTTTAAATTTTTCCCATTTAAAAACAATTTCCGGACTGACAGGGTCGTCCCAGTTTAAGTCTTCTGCCCAGCAGTATTGAACAATTAATTTTAAAATTAAAACTATTGGCGCCAAAAAAGACAGAGGGTCGTAAATGCGGGCCAAATTACTTAAAATTGTTCTTTTAGTGCATGTTTGGAGAGAACAGTCGAAAGTATAAAAAAATTCATCAGTATGAGGGTTCCAATTTAAACCGAGAATTTTCAAAGTTGAATTTTCAGCATCTAAATCGAGAGAAAGAGCCTTCATCGAAATGTGTGACTCAGGAAGATCGGATAGTAACTCGGGACAATTGCTCGCCCATTTACGCAATTCGAATCCACCTCGGCTAAGTAGCTCGATTAATTGATTTTTCATCTCAGTGGCCTTAAAAAAGTCATCACTTCCCGAAATCACATCATCGACAAAAACTGTCTCCTCAATGATTTTTGAGGCAAGAGGAAGGTCCTCATGCTCTCTAGCAAGTTGCAGCAAAGTTCTGATAGCCAAAAAGGGGCTACAAGAGACCCCGAATAAAACTCTATTTATTTCGAAGTCTTGAATAGGCTGGTTAGGATCAAACCTCCAAACTATTCTTTGAAAATTAGTTTGACTAGGGTCAACTAAAATCATCCTGTACATTTGACGGATGTCGCAACAAAAGCAAAATTTATGCAAACGATAAAGTAATAAAATTTTTTGTAAGTCCCTTTGTAAAGGGGGCCCAGTATAAACAGCGTTGTTGAGCGAGATTTTGCCAGGGGCGTGCATGCTCGCATCAAAAACCACCCTCAGGGGGGTGCTAGTAGAATCTTTTTTAAACACCGCATGGTGTGCAATATAAAAATGATTTGAAATTTCGGTCGGCAAAGGTGCAGAAACCGGTTGCATATGATTATTATCTAAATAATCTTGTAAAACAGAGCTGTAGGCAGCATAAAAATCAGGGTTTTGTAGCAATTTCTTCTCAAGGGAGAAAAAACGACGTACGGCAATGGATCGAGTGTCGCCAAAATCTGGAGCAGTAACTTTAAATGGTAAAGATGCAATATATCTCCCCTCCTCATTTTTTGAGGTAGTTTTCAAAAAATAATTTTCGCAAAACTCATCTTCGGGGTCAATGGCCTTGACATTAGGTATGTCATCTATTTGCCAAAATCGTTGTAGATTTTTATCTAAATTGACAAAAGAATCGTTCATTGACGTAGTAAAAAATGTTTTAATTTGATTTGTAGTTGAAGGTGAAAGTGAAAGATTGCCCATTATTCCCCAACCAAAAATAGTATTAATGCAGACGGGGTTGTTGGGTCCCGTAGACAAACGACCATCTAGCAAAATGTAAGGGTACACATCGCCGCCCAACAATAAATCAATTTTATCGCTTTTATTAAAGCCTGGGTCAGCTAGTTCTAAGTTGGCGAGAAAAGGAAAACTTTTAATCGAAAATGAGGAATGAGGTAAATCACTACAAATTTTATCGAGTATTATCGCATCAAAATTAAAAACAAAATTATTATCACGCAAAGAGGATATATTGCAATTAATTCCAGATTTTGCCGAAGTTGTCATTCGATCTAAGCTTTGTAGAGTCATGGCGATATTAAATTTAGGAAGGCCCAAACTATCAGCACATGACTTAGATATAAATGAAGATTGAGCACCAGAGTCACAGATGGCGCGCACTGTGTGCCAATTTTGAAAAACATCCTGTATTTGTATTAAAGCGGTACAGAGAAGTACTTCGCGATCATTTAAAGACATACCAGTAACAATGGTGTTAGTGGTTCTATTAAATTCGGTAGCCACGGGGCTCCTCGGGGGTTGCACTGCAGAAGTAGAGGGGCTACTCGCAGAACTAGGTGTAGAATTAATAGGAAAAAAATGTAAGAGACTGTGATGAAATTGGCCACAATGTAAACATCTTTTTTCTGATTTGCATTGCTGGGGTAAATTATGCTTTGAGGCCAAACAGTTGACACACGCTTTATGTTGTTTAACAATCTCAAAACGTTGCTGGGGAGTTTTCGCCAAAAAATTAGGACATCTGTATATTATATGATCGCCACTTTTACAGAGAAAACAAAAATTTTGAGGGTTTGGAGTATTATTTAAGCCACTTTGGCCATTTGGAGACTGGGAGGCATTTTTGGAGGCTCTCTGAGTATTAGCAAACAAAGCAGATCGATTTTGAAACTTTGCTTGATTTTTCTGACTTGAAATTGACAAATCTTTATTTTTTAAGTAATCTTGAGTTTGTTGTATTTGTTCCAACGCAATGCAATGGCTAGAAACAAAAGCACGAATTTTATCATAAGAGGGGATCTCATTGGAGCAATAATTTTGCTCAAATGCCTTGCGCGTGGTTAGGTCCAACCTATCCAAGAGCATTTGTGCCATAATATAATCCCAAAACTCCGTTTTAAAACCCATGACTTTTAAAGCACTCAAGTTTTTCGAAAAACAATCAAGCAAATTCCTCAAATTCGTAGCATTCTCTTTAGTAAGAGGAGAGAAGCCTTCAATTGCCTTCCAGTGAAGGTAAGCTTGTAATCGTTTATTTGTATACCTATCCACCAAGGTGTGGTAGGCATTTAAATAATTTTCAGCAAGGATAGGAATGTCAGAAATGACATCCAGGGCAGGGCCCTTTAAATTAGAAAAAAGCAAATTGAATTTTTCAAAGTTTCCCAGCGACCTATTATTGTGCACGGTAGCATTAAAGGCTTGCAAAAAGGTTGGAAACTCCTTAAATTCCCCTTGAAAAAGAGGTATTTTTATCCTAGGCAGTAAACCATGCTGGTTTGTGGAGGCACAGGGACTGCCCATGGGATTTATCGTACTGCTCAAAAGCCCTCCATCTTCAAAGGGTAGTTCGAAAAGTTCGTAAAATATAGTGGAAATCTCGTCACAGCGTTTGCAAAAGTCCATAGACACTTTGGTTTCTACTACTAAGCGATCCTCATCAGAGGCTACCAACGTCAACAAAGTATTATGGTGCTTTTCAAAATCTTTTTTGATTTTTGACAATGTCCGAAATTTGACTTTAAAGCCGCTGTGATAGGCAGGGTCATTTTTTGCGAGGGTCGCGGATTCAATGATCAAATTTAGCTGTGAAATCGCACTATAGCGCAAGGCTTTAGCCTTTAAAATTTTATCCGAACTAGACATGATTTAAAAAAAAATCCAAAAAATAATTGACAAAAATTAGGTAAACTGAAAAAAAAATCAAAATTTGGACACCCTGTATAAATATTAATGTCCTACGTTTAATTACAATAATCAAACTATAAGCGCACAAAAGTAAAGAAAATACCCGATGCAAACTAATGATAACAAAAAAACTTGTGTATAAGTTTTTTTATCTTCGCCTCGCGAATTCAAACAAGTAGGTACCTACTATGTACTAAATTTAAAAATAAATACCTACAAATCAAAAGCATTTAATTTGGTAAAACTATTTATCTGCCTTTACACGAAAACAAATTCTCAAGTTAAGAATTAAATTTCCTTCAAAATTTATTATGCACGCAAAAAATGGATACAATCATAGCCATTTGCAGACAGATATTATAATAGTAAATTAGAAATAGATATATTCATAGCAATTTTTACGCAAAAACGAATATAGTAAAGCATCCGCAATCGGATATAGTCATAGCAATTTGCAATAAGCAAAAATGGATATGGCAATTTGGAGATTTTTTTCGAGCAAATTGGATATAATTATAGCAATCCACAAATGTGAAGGCACAACGGCTAAAATAATAGCACTTTGCAGACACTATTTTAAACTATTTCCAGTGACAAACAAAAAAACACCCAAATTCTATACGGTTTTTTTTTTACAAAAAAGAAACGAAAAAACTTGATTTATTCGAAACAAAAAAAAGCATAGTAGTTTACAGATTTTATCTGTGTTTGGTTTTTCGCATGAAAAGGCTAAATTTATTGGTAAAAATATTTAATTTTTACACAAAAAAAATCGCAAAATGTATTTTAGAAACCTAGGGGTTTTCTAAAGTAGGCATGTAAGAAAAACAAGGGTTTTTCTTGCATTTGTTTTTACACAAAAAAAAATCGCAAAATGTATTTTAGAAACCTAGGGGTTTTCTAAAGTAGGCATGTAAGAAAAACAAGGGTTTTTCTTGCATTTGAAACCAGTAAAAAAGGCATTTAGGAAAAACAAGGGTTTTTCTTGCATTTGAAACCAGTAAAAAAAACTAACCTAAAAAGGCAAAAAAACGATTCCAGAAATCCGGTTCGAAGGACCAAAAATGGGGCTCCCTGGTGGTCCAGATAGGAGAGTTGTCTGGAATTTAACGGTGTCAGATGTGGACTGTAATTTTAAGGGAATAAGGTCATAGGCTAAGCTGGTACAAGGGATTCTGAAATGGTCTAGTTTACCTTCTAGGTTAGTGTAGCAATAAACAAATGTATGTAAGGTAAAAATAATGCATTTTCACTTACCATTTTTGTACAGGAAGTGGAACTCATGGGAGGACGCGCTGTTAACCGTATTTTTTGCACCCCACATGAATGTGGTAGGAGAGTCGCTAACACGCGTGTATTATCGTTCGAAGGCGAAACGGTTCTCTCTATGCTGCGGCAGCAGGTATCGCTGCTGCGTTCATTCTCCCACATGGCGCCCAGTGGCGTCGTTAATCCATAGGCGTAGGAGAAAAGGGAATAAGTAGGAGGGAATGAGATTACGAAGGTCCATATTAAAGGAACTAGGAACCTTAGTAATTCAAAATGCATTTTATGTAAAGTAAATTGATTATAGCAAATTGTAATATTTGCCTTTAAAACCGCGGGAGTTTCAAATGCAAATAACCCAGTAATTTTAGGTACTTAATTAGTTAATTAATACTAAATAAACAAAAAATAGAAAATGCTCTAGTGAATCACCAAATAGCCTAATTCGAACCAATTTGGTAAATTATAGTAAAAAGAACATATTTACAAAAAGGAAGGCGGGACGAACCATATGGCAAAAAGCGATTGAGTTGCGAGGTGAAACAAGAACAATTGCCTTAGATATATCTAAAGCATTCGATAAAGTCTGGCATGAAAATCTGCTCAACAAGCTCAAAGCAACGGTATTGTCGCCGAGACTTTGCACTTGGTTTGAAAGTTACCTTAAGGATAGATCCATTTATGTTGCACTGGATGGCCGGAACTCCAACTCTTACCAAATAAATGCTGGTGTGCCACAGGGAGCAATCCTTTCGCCAACACTTTTTCTGATTTACATAAATGACCTCATAGATAAAACAGTAAATCCACTTTATTGCTTTGTAGATGATGGCAATGTAGTCTCCTCAGTCATACCACCCACATGTCTCTCCGCACGTGAATTCCATTACCTTGAACTAACTGAAATATCACAGATAAATAACGACTTGGAGATAATAGAGGACTGGGGCAACAAAAACCTTGTACAGTTCAACGCGCAGAAAACCCAAGCAGCCCTGTTTTCAAAAAAGACCAGCACCGGTGAGCCAAACATCATGGTATCTGGAAGGGCTGTCGCATTATAGAGCCAGTTGAACATCTTAGGAGTCACTGCAGAGACCAACATGTCTTGGCACAGTCACGTGGCAGATATAGCTAAAAGGGCGTCCCAAAAGCTTGGGGTGCTATTTCGTACAAGACATCTGTATACACTCTACAAAGCCCAGATTCGACCAACTATGGAGTACTGCTCACATATATGGAGTGCGGCACCCAAACATACCTTAATGCTTTTGAACACCGTGCAAAAACGAGCTATCAAGCTGATCAATGACCCCGCACTTACCCGTAGCTTGGATAGTCTCGAACATCGAAGAACTGTGGGCGATCTATCTCTCTTCTACAGGTATTATCACGGAAAATGCACTGAAGAGTTGGCACGTATGATCCCCCCGGGAGTAGCACCTACTAGGCGAACACGTCAAACAGACGGTAACCATCAATTTATTGTCAAAATAGAGGCACCAAGAACCACATTATATCAGAATTCATATCTCTGGAGAACAGCATCACTGTGGAATAAACTCCCTGCGACAGTTTTCCCTGCAGGTTACAACCTGAACCGTTTCAAAACCAACACACACCACCATTTCCGCGCACTTGCCGCTTCTCGAGCGTGAGATCTCCTTGCAAGTGCGCATACCCGTAAAAAAAAACAAAAAAAAAAAAACGCTTACCTTCTTCTTACAGCCAGTCTTAGTTCCATTAACACCCATAGTAAAACTCTTTGCCATTTTCTGCTCCTGATTTAAATAGTCGTCCACGTCTTTTTTAGTCTTAAAGGAAGGTTTAGGAGAAGGATCAAAGAGGGTCATGGATCGTTTTAACAGGGGCAATTGTTTCTTTTCCTTTTCTGTACTCTTCACACTAGAAGCAAGACTAGATTTATTTGTGGTTTTATTACCAGGGGTCGACTTTTTTGTGACTTGCGTAACTTTGGTTGGGATTCCTTCTTTTTTGGTCCTATTCACTAAACTTAAAGATCTTTTAACTAAAGGTTTTTTATCGACTTTAGGTTTTATTTGTTCGTCTAAAGTAGCTTCGATTTTTTCATTGTATTGTAAGCTATACGGATCTGTATTGTCGTCTTTGTCGTTTTGTATCGTTACTTCAGTACAAATAGTAGATGTTGGTGAGTAACTGTCATTTTTTAAATGTTCGGGTATCGACAAATTATCATTTTCGTTAATAAGATTGGGATCAATACTTGACATTGACATATCGTCACTATATTTCCTATTATCTAAAAGGTGATCTAAAGTAAGAGATTCTTTGTTATTGTTAAGATTGCTGTGTAAATAAAAACCGTCTGTATTCCCGCTATTTTCCTCGCTAAATTGTTTGTTGATTAGGTTTTCAATCAACTCGAATTCATCAGTGACGCTTTCGAAAGAGTCCTTAAAGTTAACAGGTGGATCAATAACAGAGGCGCGCGGGTATTTTTTCCCGCCAACTTCGGCCGACTTAACCGTCTTTTTTATAACCTGAGGGGAGGGTGTTCTATCGTTACTATTTGAATTATTTGAGGAGTTATTTGAGCTGTAATTTGAAGCAAGTGGGGTGGTGTGCGGGCGGTTTGGAGATTGTGTGGAAAGAGGATCGGAGGGAGTGAAGGGTTTGAAGTCATCGCATTCAAGAAGTTCCATAAACTGTCGTTGAGCTATCTCAAATGGGTCGTAGTTTGAGGGAGAGGGGCTGTAATGAAAAATAAGATTAAATTTTAAAAAACCATAACACAGCTATGAAGAAAAATAATATATATAAATATATATATTATGCGACATGATATTTGTATTACAAAAATAATTAAGTTAATACTAGTACAGACCTTTCGAATTTCCACTTCTTAGATCTCGTCGATGACAAATACGTTTCTTAAATCAAAAATCCTAGTTTGATTACAAATTACTTATTACGTAGCTTTTACGTTTGATTAATTAAAAAAAACTTATTCAATCAATTCATTTGTGAAAGTTTCTAGACAGATTTTAGACTGCGTTAAGTTGCACCTCTTATTGTTATTAAATTATTAAAAACGTAATTCTTAAAATATTTTATAATAGTTTTGGGGTAATTTAAATACGATAAATTTTTGCCCAAACATTTCGACCTTAATATTTCATTCTCCAAAAAACTGATTTGTCAAGGAACTAGCCCTCAAATTTTCTTGGCCGGCCTTATCTTTGTTAAAGATTTTAGGATATCTTCACCACTCAAGGCCGTAGCAAAATTAAGACGGCGATTGTGAAAGGGCTAACAACCCAAGACAGTTTTTAGCGGGGATTGATTACAGGTTTTACAGATAAGTAAATATAAGTACCAGGTAGGTAAGTTCAATACACAGGGTGCGAAAACTGTACGGCAAAGAATGAGAATTACAAAAAATATATAAAAAACATTCGCTTATCGTTATTTTCTTTAAAAACATTGATTAACTTTAACACCCTGTATCTCAAAAATTAAGATGTTTAAGACATATGCAAAGTTTTTTTCTCAAAAGGACCTAAGTATTACCTCCTTGCATATTAACATTTTATTCAATAACACCTGGTGTGTAACTGAACAATAAATGCTAAAAGCGCATCACACTTCAAATAAAAATAATATATTTATTCTGGCACCGTTATATTCGTTTAGGAGCAATATGAATTTAAGCAACGAAGATATTTTTCCTATTAATACCAAATATCTGCTTTTGTATTAGAAAAGCAGAAAGTATTTGTTGTGATGTAATGAAATAGCATAACACATTTAGGTGAGACAATACAGCTATAGGATTTAATAGTAAACTAAAATACTGCAAAACCATTTTATTACAGAATTTCTTTTAAAAAATCCTTTATTAGCTTTATTAGCTAACCCTAAAATTAAGGTTTTAGTAGCCAACCAATCTTGTACGATAAATAGATCTAATTTTTTTTTAAAATACATCAAATAATCATCTATTATAGGCATGTAAAAATTAAATTTTAAAGGGCAAACTTTAGAGGAAAACAATGCATTGTTTATATCTAATTTTGGGGATTAATGTGCCCTGTACCCCTTCCCCCATTTTGTTTTATATTCACACAAACAAGATATAGGTTAAAGGATAACTTGGCAAATAATATCAAAATTTAATAACAAAACATTAAGGCAAGTCGGCTTATTGTATTATTATATTATTGTTTGAATAATTAAATACCCAAATAATAATCATTCATAAAATGTATTCCGTGTAAGCGGTGGTGACATGGTTACAATGTATTAAATTTTGGACCAGAAATACCCCTTGAAATATTACCTGTGTAATTCCGGAGAAATACTATCTAATTCCATGTTTATATTACACTACACGTTCTTGCACATACTTTTTTCAAACTGAAAGAATTTATTTGTACCTATTTTACTGCTATAACCGGGACCTAAGTACTGTGCACTAATGATATTCAGGTTTTTTGCACTAGCCCACTCTTGTTTCTGAAAAAGGAAAACTTACTTTTTTAAACAAGGTCGACCGAGTTCAAATTGGTGCAATTTGATACTAAACTAAAATTAGTAAAATTGTTATGGTACTTTATAAAATCAATAAAATTTAATACGATTTAACAGCGTCCGCGAAGCGTATCTTATACCGCCTGAACAAGTCCACATCTAGGGGGCTTAATTTTCATTAGAGGACATATAACAGATAGAGCATAGCATGTACTAGTAAGAGACCGCTATACTCACGATTCCCGTAGAAAGCGTTCCAGGGTTTCCGAAGTTAATCTTGATAAATAAGAACAGGCGCAGGCAGCCGCAGTCTTTAAGGGGCGAACAACCTCAAACATTTTGTTTGGGGCGACAATTACTACTTAAGGAAAATCAATAAACAGAATTACACTTAAAAATTCTTATTGTTTGTAAAAGTTAGTGAATTATTTACTTTTAGGAACAAGCCGAATTTTAAGGCTTTACATCAAACTGACTAAATAAGTGACTTTCGCGAACTGAGAAACGGCTTATACTGATATTTTCGCTAATCTGGCAACGTTGGTGTTACGCTTTTCAGTTCTCCCACGCAATCAAATTCATTAAACAAGGAGTAAATAAAATTAAAGTGATGGAAATATGCGTAGAAATATTTGGTTTGATACCCAACATAAGAGGCTAACCAAAACACAGCGTGAAAAACATAATTTATATAGGACATGCCAATCAAAAATGTTAATAGTAAGCTAGTAGAGCCACCCCGGATAAATAAAAGAAAGAGGATCAATTACCTAATACTAATACACCACTTTTTTTCATTATAACTTTTAAACTATACCATCAATTTTATTGAGAAAAACTGCACTTGCCAGAGAATTAATCAGAGTTTTGAATAAACATATTTTAGCTCACACATATACTATACTATAGTGGTGTGAGCTATGGTGGAGCTAATTTTTTCGAGAAAAAAAAAGTTGCTCCGATTTCAAAAAATTTTATATATCTTTGCGTTTCAGATGATTTTGAAACTTTTTTGTTGCGCCGTCTGTCTGTCTGTCTGTCTGTCTGTATGTCTGTCTGTAACGACCAACGTGCATAACTCAAAAACCGCCTAACCGATTTTAATGAAATTTGGTACCTAGGCTGGGTCTTGGGTCGAGATGGACCTATTTAAAAATGAACAAAATCCACCGAACACAAACCAAATAAAAGGGTGGGGGTAGATTTCAAAAATTAGAGTTTATGTGAAAATATGGCGTGTGCGATATCAAACGAAAGGTAATTGAGTCTGGAGTTAAATAAAATACATTTTAATTTATTTTAAAAAAAGGGTGAGGGTATATTTCAAAAATTAGAGTTTAAGTGAAAATATGGCGTGTGTGATATCAAACGAAAGGTAATTGAGTCCGGAGTTTAACAGTTTTTGTTTTTTTTTAAGGGTGGGGGTAGATTTAAAAAATTTGAGTTTAAGTCAAAAGATGGCAAACATCAAACAAAAGGTAATTTAGTCTGGAGTTGAATAAAATATATTTCAGTTTTTAGTTATATTAGCTCACACGTACACTATAACTATAGTACCTAATGTGAGCTTAGGGGCCCATATATCGGCAGAGTATTTTTGTCCGCCATCTGAAAATGCAAGATGGCGGGCAAAATTAAAATGTACTCTTCAAAGATGCTCGTTTATTCTTGTGTTGCGAACATGTTTTATTTATTTTTTTTTAAATCGATAAAGAAGCTGCATTCTTGCCACGCACAACAAGGTACGAATCAGCAAAATCGGTTTGGTGGTTCTAAAAAAAATATATTTTTTTTTCAACCATTGTTTAAAATATTATACGTTTGCCTTGCCAATCATGCCTGCGTTTATTTCCTTATAACTTCATTAATACTGAACCGATTTTGATGAAATAAGAAACATCCTGGTGAGAATTGATTGCCTTTTAAAGATGATGATCAAAATGTATAGTCATCTTAAAATTTAAGATGGCTGGCAGAATCATACTTGATTTTTTAAAATAGCGTGTTTGTTCTTATTTTCTGACAATGTTTTAGTTCTTCTTCAAATTTATAAAAAAGTACTACTTTTGCATGCAAAAACATCCTAATTAGAATTGATTGCTTTTTAAAGATCAGGACAAAGTTCATCGCCATCCTAAAATTTAAGACCACACCGATTTGACTAATTTAAAATTTGTACCTCATTGTGGGGAGAAAAGTAGTGCTTTTCTATAAATTAAAAAAAAACAGAGCATTTCCTTAAAATAAGAATAAACACGCCATTTTGAAAAATCAAGTATAATTCTGTCCGCTATCTTAAATTTCAAGATGGCAATAAACTTTGATCCTGATCTTTAAAAAGCATTAGGATGTTTTTTATTTCATTAAAATCGCTTCAGTAGTAATAAATTTATAAAGAAATAAATGCAGACATGATTGGCAAAGCAATCGTACAATATAATATGCAAAACAATGGTTGAAACAAAAATATTTTTTTTAGAACCACTAAACCGATTTTGCTGATTTGTACCTTGTTGTGCGTGGCAAGAATGTAGCTTTTTTGCTAATTCAAAAAAATAATTAAAACATTTTCGCAACACAAGAATAAACGAGCATCTTTGAAGTATATAATAATTTCGTCCGCCATCTTGGATTTTGAGATGGCGGACCAAAAATATATTATATAACGAAAAAAAATTGTCCGGATCGGATAAATCTTCTGATTTTCTACAATTCTTATTGCCGCTGTCATTTTGACAAATAAGTAATGTGAAAACTTTAACAAAATGAGGTCAAGAATAGTATTAAAACGGAAGACTTGCGGTACATATATCAACCATCGATATTGAGCACATTATTAAGGAAATATTACCTATTATCCGCGCTTAAAGATTTTCTCTCAGACGACTCACTCCAGACATTAAAATTTTCTGTAATAGCACTTCTGGATTTAAACCTATGTATGCTCGCTCTTTCATCCGTAAGTATTATTGGGAAACATGATTGATCTGGAGATATTAGGTTTCCATTCTGGTGTTTATTTTCGTTAATTTTCGGTAATTTAACCGCTTCTTTATTTTTTGGATCTAATTTTACTTGAACCTCTTGATTTCGCGTTTTGACTTTTGGTTTTCTACTTACGATCTCAGGCAATTGGAAATTATCTGTTTTATGTCTAACTTCACTATTAATACTCTTTTCTATTCTAGGCAAAATCTTTCTATCCACTTGAATTAATTTTTGACACTCATTAACTGTCATCGCCAATAATAAATCACTAGTTTCAGATTGAATCTTTTTACCTAATAGTACTTTCTTTATCAAATTGAATGTTCTGGGAGTTACCATGTCACTGGCAGAACTAAGAGCAGAATTATCTCGTGAACAACTCTTTCTTTTGGCTAACAAAGGTTCTATACCAGAACTTTTTCTAGATGTGTCTATTTTAGGTAAAGCGTTAACTTTCTCTTTTATTAGCTCTGTGTTAAAAACCTCAAAATCTTTTAATTCTTTATTAATATCTGAGATGTTTATATATTTACATTTTGTCTCTCCTTTGCAAACCTTATCTTTTAAGTTTGTAGTATTGCCTTTATTACTTATGATTTGAACTGACTTTAAAATATATTTTTGATCTTGATTATCTGTATTTATTGTGTTAGAAGATTTGCATTCCTTAATTTGCTCTTCATAAGATTTACTTGTGACTACTGCTACCTTATTGGAAAATATGTCTTCTTTAGAATGTTTGCTAATATTTTCACACGTTCTGTTTTGCTTGTCTAATGTTTTATTATTATATGTTTTGCTAGAAGACCTTGAACAATCTGTAGAATTATCAATATCAGATAATTTATCATGATTACTTAGATCACTTTTTTGATTGTCCAAACTATCAATACTTTGCTGATGTAAACGTCTCTTTTTTTTTGGAACATCATAGAATTCATCATTAATATTTGAAACTTCGTAATCACTAGCAAAAATGTCGAAATTTTCATCCGATTTCATTTTAATAAATCTTTCTGCAGCTAGTCTTAAAATTTCATGTCTTTCTTTTGTTTTTTGATCTGATTGAATCTTTCTTGTAGCATTTTTCTGCTGAAATTCTCCAAAATGTAAATTTGGCAAAGATCTTAGAAATTTACATCTAACATTATGATATGAATAAGCATTTTCTACGCTTTCTGAATCAAATTGAGATTTTTTAGTACATAAATAAATCGGGACAACATCATTTCTATTTTGCTCTCTGCTATTACACAACGAATTGTTGGTACTTTTGAATAATACTATATCAGAGAGCGACTTCTTTAACATAAATTTAGAATTATTTTTAATTAAAGACACATCGGACTTGTCATGCTCTTCAAATTTGGATATCTGAATTAGTTCTTTGGCAAAATTAGAACCTACTGAGGACCAGGACTTTTTGTCATCAAGAGTGTTTAAACTGTTCTCCCTTGTTAAATTTAAGCTTGTGGCTGACTGAAAGAGGCAAACAAAGCTTTTACAACAATTAATATTTTTCTTTGTTATATTCTCACCCTCGATACCTCCGGCCTTTTCATGATCTGCAGGAGAACTAAATGTAACTTTTTTAGTATTATTATCGCCTACAATATTTGCGTTTTCTGACTCTATTAAAGTCTCCGCTGGCACCGTTTCCAAAATATTATTTTTTTGAAAAAACCTTTTTTCAACTAAACTAGCGTCTTCTTTACCAGAATTACCAGAATATTCTTTGGAAGACATCTCTTCTAAATAAATATTAGAATCAACATTTCCATTATTCATGCAGTTATTAAACCAAGAATTCATTGTTGTATGCCTTACAATGTTATTATTTATAAGGTTAACCTGAGAAATGCCTGAAGAAAGTTCCCTAAAATTAGGTTCAACTGTTTTAAAATAGTTGCCATCAACGCTTGTTTCGATTTTATTGAAGTCGCCAGAATATGTTACAAAATCTAACTTCTTTACCGTAGAGGTTTTAGATTTGTTATCCACATTTTCCATGATTACATTGTTTTTTAAGGCATCATTAATCATTGGACCTTTGTCAACACTTAGTTTCGTTGAATGAGTCATATACTCATCTAGGTTCTCTTTGGTAAGAACTTCTTCTGCTTCAGCAAAGCCCTTTCTTTCAAATCTATATTTTTCATTCAAACAAATATCTACACATCCTTTATCCTCATATGATTTTGCGGTTGAGTTTCTGTCTGCAGATTCTATTGAACATGATTTATCAAGATTTAATTTTTGATTGGTTATATTATCGTTTTTCTTTTCAACGTTTTTAAAAAATGATTTTCTGTTAGAGTCAGTTATATTATTATTCGGAGTTCTGATTTCTTGTGTAGTTTCTCTTGCTAAACAACCACCACTTTCTTGAATATCAATGCCTTCATTATCCTTTTTTAAAAAGTCAGAAACTTTTTTAAAAATCTTTGTAGGAAGCTTAGATTTTTTCTTATGCAGAACATCGTTAGAAGACAAAATTTTTCCTATTTCAAACACGGAAGATTGATTTAATCCACCTGGCTCGCTATTAATATTTTTAACCCTATTTGTGACAACAAAAGTATCATTATTAAAAACAGTTTTGTTGGTTTTTAAATCTGATGGTTCCGCCATTTCTTTTCTTTCAGACTTAACTTTATTCTTAGCATTGTTAGCTTTACTAAGCGAAACATATTTATCATTTAAAGTTCTATAAGACTTTGGGGTTTTGCTATTACAAGCGGTGTCTTTCCAAGTTGTCATGGTTTTGTTCACCTCCAAAGAACTTATGGACGAGACTGCAATTTCACCAATTTGAACGTTAATGTCAACGGAATTTAGCTTGGTTAAAACGAAGTTTGATTTCTTAGAGTGGGAACTGTGGGAAGAAAGGAAAAGGGAGTTTTTAGGGATATTTCTTTTGAGGCAAAACAAGTAAAAAAAAAGGAAAAGGGAGTTATGGATTACAAGAAATATCGTCAGCGAAATGCGAAAAGTGTGTAACTCCAATTTAACAAAACTTACAGGAGAGATCAATAAAACTTTTTTAAAAATTGGATAACAGCTGACTGGAGTTTTCTATTTTATTAATTTTAAAAAATCTGCTTTCCTAGGACATACAAAAACTTCTATAGTAGTAGCTTTCGTTCTTAGTTAATAGATAGGTAAAACCATAATCTAAAATTCGTTCTAATGTGGAGTTACACATTTTTAGGGGTTCGCGGACGATATACTGCAAATAATTTTACAGCAATCTGATGGAAATTATTAAAACTTTGACTAAACTAAACCCTTCTCCCTTGTCCTTTCTTCCTTTTAAACTGCTAAAAAATATATATAACAGATAGTTGATGTAAAACAACATCAAAAATTGGGTACTTGTAAAAGAAATTACCTTTTGGTTGATTCAGATTTTGGTGATGGACTACCAATAATGGGAACAGGTGACTGCGATATCGGCGTCTTTTTTTCATTAGTATTTTCTTGTCTATGGACGTCTCCCCTGGCCCTTTCTACGTCCGTCCTTTCTGTCTGATCTCTTGTCCTTTCCGCCTGCACCCGTCTGCTGGGCTCAGGAGTTTTGATAAGATTAACCGTTGATTTTGGTTTTCTAAAATGCAAACAAAAACTTAAGTTGTTTCTATTTTTAAGAACCACAGAAGCCTTACAAATTATGAACATTTTGTGCTTATAAAAAAGTAACGACAGTCAAAAATGTATTTTTGCTGCTCTTTGACATATTGCCGCGCCAACTGTTTATATTATTCGACTAATAAACAGTGAAATCTCCCATAAGCGAACACTCACGGTTCCGTCGATTTTGTCCGCTTATTGGAGGTGTCCGCTTAAGAGAGGGAAGTGCGAAATTTTGATATATATTTATTAACAATTTCCGCTGCTTGAGATTTTCCGATATTGAATTTTTCAGCGATCTTTCGTGCTGATAGATGTTCCTTTTCCGAAACGTTAACAACTTCCATTTTTTCACATAAACTAAGAAGTTTTTTACTAGGCGCCATTTCAAAGAGATCTATTATTACCCAACTGAACAATAAACACAGCGGTCCGGCCGAATAAAATAATGTTGTAAATACGACAGATGTATTTCGTCTCTGCATTAAAACGGAAAGAGGTAATTCCCCGGCTGCAAAATGCATTGTTGCGAACATACTACATAATAAATATGCACATGTCGTGCAGCGCTCCGCCTCGTTTTCAGAGGTTCGCGTCCGGTTAAGGGAGGTTTCAGAATGTTTTAATTAAAAAAAAATTGTCCCCGTCCGGTTATTAGAGTGTCCGGTTATAGGATGGAATTTTACATGTAAAGACATAGGCAAAAGCTTGGTTCCAACAAATTTGTCCGTCCAAGTGTCCGCTTAATAGAGGTGTCCGCAAGGAGAGGTTTTACTGTACACCGTGTTTAACTTCAATTCTTGTATCGGGAAGTCGCAATTGCGAGAGATAAGATACACAATTTAAAAGTGCATGAAAAGGATAGCGAGCTGTTAGATCTCAAGTGTTTTCAATTTTTTTTTGTTTTTTCTTTTTAGTCATTGCAGTTTTTGAGATACTTAGCTCAAAGTTAGAACCTAATTTAAGCTGCAAGGCGTACATTGGGCATGCCAAAAAATAATTCGAATCAACAGGGAGATATTTTTCCCCATGAGCTTTTTTGCTGCACCGCTGGTAGATTGTAAAATACATTGTTCGAGGTGGAAAAGGTCAGTCCTAAATATGGAGATCAAAGGGTGGACTGGCAGGCGGGGAGACATGCCCGCACAGCTGCTTCCTTGTCCTTTTTGCTTGGCACGAACGGCTTCACAGGAAGGTAAAGGGGTGAATAGTTAGCACAAGGGCAAAGGGAAGTAGGGTAATTATAGTAAAATTGGGATAAACACTAAAAGCTTATCGAGTATATGTAAACTTAATGGATTTAAGTAGACTTGCAGTGCAAGAAAAAATTTAAATCTAAAATAGATATAAACAATTTTCGAAGCAAAAAGAATAGAGACGGAAACAAACCATACATTATATGTTTTATCTAGGTTTTGGTAAACTGCAGTTTTTTTCGTATCCGCTATCGTTAAGTAGTACAAAGATTAAAAATAATTCGGTAATTTTAAAAATCAAATTGCAAAAAAATAATTTTAATAATGGCATCAAGCATTTTTTTTTAAACTTCTGGTTACCTGATACTGGGTCCCCGTGAAAACAACCCAGTGCTGCTTGTAGATTGAACGTTGATGGGCGGAGCCTCTGGTGAACTGGGTGAGTACTTTTCTCGTATTTGAGATCTTTTGGATCTGTTTAAAGGTGCTCTAAAAAAGTTATTTAACATGAATAATTATATTAGTATTGACAAAAATCTATTACAACAGGGCCAATTCTTCTTCATCATGAAAACTATTGGAAATGAAGAAATTTGGTGAAAACTTACCTTTTTATGTCTTTAACACGTTTTAATTTTTTTAAATCAAAATATTTATATTTACATTTTATTTTGATTAGTAAACCTAAAAAGAGGCCCCATTTTCACCCGGAGGCAATGTTCTGAAAATTTAAAAATGGTGTAAATAAATAAACATAACTATTGAAAAATTTGCAATGAAATATGAAGAACTCACACAGTGATCTTGATATAAGTTGTATTTCAGTAATTTTATTTTGCAATTTTCTAAAACAAAACTGTTTTCAGGCATTTTCGGATGAAAAATAGGGCCTCATTTTAGGTGTTCAATAAATAAAAATTACAACGTGTTACTGACACAAATAGGTCTATTTCATTCAAATTTTTCCAAAAGCAAAAAAAAATGTAAAGGATTATTTTAAAAAAACTGTTTTTTCAACTACTTTTGAAAAATGTTGAGTTATGAAAAAAAATAGTAATACAAAAGTTTTGATACCTACAACTTTTTTGAAAACCGTAAAAAATCATTATCTACTCGTAAAAGCTCACTCCATTTCAGCCCAGTTATCAGGTCGAGTCTAATTTTATTTTTTAATTGGCTGCGATAGATTTTCTTTTATTTTCAATAGTTTTCATCCTGTTTTTCTCTTCCAAACTGGTCTAATATCTTCTCTGTGTTTTACGAATCCTACTCATTGCCAGATCTGGTCAACTCTTTGAAAATGGCCCCCACGGTGTGTGTTATTTTAAAAAAATCAGGTTGGAACCTTTTCTTGAAACATTTCAGCCCATATTTGACCTATCTAAAACTTAACTTCGGAATGAGCTACGAAACTCAGACTTTGCACATCTTCATAGAGTTAACAACCCCTCCAAGTTTCATGGACTTACATATGTTTTTGACTTCCATAAAGTAGTAAAGTAGTTACAAAACTTCAAAAAACGTCGAAATTGCCACTCACTCACTCATGTATAGATCATCAAAATTCTACTGTACTTCCAGACATGCTGCTACAAAGTTGAAATTTGGCAGACTGATAGAAATTATGACCAAACCTTTGAAAAAAAAATTAAAAAACCCCAAAATTCCAATATATTCTCCTCCCCTATAGATGTAAATTTATGTAAAAGTAACATTGCCCACTTCCAGAAACGATAGAGAGCTAAGCTTTGGAAGACCGATAGGAACAATGATAAAACTATAGAAAAAAAATTGAAAACACTAAAATTTTAATTTAATTTTCTCCCCAATAAATGTAAAGTTATGTAAAAGTAACATTGCCTACTTCCAGGAACGCTAGAGAGCTTAGCTTTAAAAAGCTGATAAAATTATAGTAAAAAATTTAAAAAACCTTGAAATTATTAATAAGGCATTGCAAAATTTTACTTTGTTTCCCTCCCTTATAAATGTAAAGTTATCTAAAAGTAACATTGCCCACTTTCAGAAACACTAGAGAGCTAAGCTTTGGAAGACTGATAGGAACTAAGATAAAACTATAGAAAAAAAACCCCAACATTTTAATTAACTTCCCTCCCCTATAAATCTTAAGTTATGAAAAAGTAACATTGCCCACTTCCAGAAACGATAGAGAGCTAAGCTTTGGAAGATCGATAGGAACAATAATAAAACTATAGAAAAAAATTTGAAAACACTAAAATTTTAATTTACTTTCCTCCCCAATAAATGTAAAGTTATGTAAAAGTGACATTGCCTACTTCCAGGAACGCTAGAGAGCTTAGCTTTAAAAAGCTGATAAAATTATAGTAAAAAATTTAAAAAACCTTGAAATTATTAATAAGGCATTGCAAACGTTTTGAGCAATATTCCGCATATTTTACTACTTTAAAACTTAAATATTATCCAAATCCTTTCAAGGAGTAAAATCATAACAAAAATATTTCATGTAAAAAAAGCCAACTACGCGAAAATGGTATTCCGTAAAAAGAATTGAGATAAAAGTAAAGCCAAGTTCTCCAATTGGAAAGGTTCTTATTAGTTTGGAAATATTTTTATAAACTTGGATATAACGACTGCAAATTGACTCTTAGGCATAGTCCTAAATTGAACATAAACAAGTTTGGCTGTGATATCCAAGTTTAGAAAAACATTGCCAAACTAGTAAGAACCTTTCATTTTGAAATTTGAATTGGAGAATTTGGCTTCATTTTTATCTCAATTCTTTTTACGGAATACCATTACCGCGTCCTTGCTTCGTTTACGTGAAATGTTTTTGTTATGATTACTTATTACCTGTGGATGTTTGACATAGAGGTACAGGGTTATTTATTATAATTGCAAAATCCCTGTAACTTGGATATTATTTGGATTTTTAAGAAGGTTGTGGTCAAATTTAAAGGGAAGAGGGGGGATAGGGGATGATTTTATAAATTTATTTTAGTCCTTATAACGATAATAATGCAGTTTTACAAGTCTAAGTAAAATTATGCGGTTAGTTCAGAATGCTAATTTAATAAATTCTAAATCAAATAATTCGAAAACTGATCATCAGTTATCATTGAGACGCGCCCCCGCTAGGGGGCCCCCCTCGTAAAAAAAATCGACGTGATTCGGCATTTTTAGCAGTTCTCTAGAAATCCCGGGTGGAACGTTTCAAATGGAACACCCTGTATGTATTGATGATGTTAAGATATGTTAGTTGAATTCTTTATTTAAAAAAAAACAGATTACACCAAAATGAAATTTTAATAAATAAAAAAGTTCTAGAAATTCTTAAAAATGGCTTGCTATATCAAGATGCGGTTTTCACCTTTAATCGTCACTTGAAAATCAAAGCCCCCCCCCCTCCTCCCAGAAAACCCCTAAAACATCGGATTTGTGAAACCCTATACATATAACAGTATCATAGAATTTTTAAAAATATATTCTGCTGTGTTTTGCTGCTTGGGCTCTCAAAAAGAATCTTAAAAACACAGTTTGGTCAAATATTACCTATATTTTATCCTAGCCTCCAACATCTCCTTGGCCTTTTGAACAGCTGCAGGCGACTGCTGGATTCTGTGCTTCCTTTCCATGCACCACTCGACGTGTCTGTCAAAGGCTCTCATGCCAAATTGCCTGTCACAAGATGGGCATCTTTCTGTAGGCGCTGCCGCAGTCAGAGAAGTGCTGCTTTTCGCTTTCGTGTGGTGGTTCGAAGTGGGAGAAACGGTGCTTCGCATTTCTGAGGAAACGCCTGAACAAAAGAATTAAGATAAAAATATTGAAAATTATATTTAAAAAAAATAAATGATTCCATGACGGATCTGATACCTTCCTGGCACATTAGCACACTCCAAGTTACTCAACGCTATATCAGCTTTGAAAACAGATTTTTGTAAATATCTCAGAAACGAAAACTTCTACGAAGTTTTTGGATGCTTCGTTAAAAAGTTAGTATATTTTCAATTTTTAAGTCAAAAGACTGTGTGGCATTAAAAGATTTTGACTAAAATCTAATTAGCTCATTAGAGTGTCACCTGCAAATTTTATGAAAATCGGTTCAGGGGTTTACGAGCTATCTCGTTTCGGACAGACATACACACACCGACAGACAGTGGCGGATCCAGGATTTCGAGGGGGGAGGGGCCAAGGAGGAAGTCTTAAGTGTAAAATAAATATTGATAGATATAGAAAAGGCGCCGCAGGCGAAAATTTTGGGAATACTAAGTAATTTTGATTTAAAAAAATTAAAAAAGTTATATTGCGGGTAAATTTTGTTAAAAATTGCGGTTAATGCAGTGGAATTTTTTCCTTGAGCTAAAAAAAAGTTTAATGTCAGGAAGGGGGGGAGGTTCCAGGGCCCCCCTGGATCCGCTACTGCCGACAGACGTCACGACGTTATTGCTAAAATGGGTCAAAATACACCCATAAATTACATTTTCGACGTTATCTCAAAAAAAAAAATATTCGTCGAAAACAATACCTTCTCTAGCTATTGCTGCGCGGGCTAGGAAGGTAAAGTATTAAGTATTAATGGAATTCGGAAAAACTTTCGGACACGTCGATTTTATGTTTGCAATGGGGACACCTGTTGGCAATCTTGAAATTTTTGAACCACTTCATGGATTAAACTTTACCACTTTATTTTGAATAGGGAAACTGGGTCAAGTGAGAAGGTCTCTTGAATGTCTTTGCAACTGTGTCAAAATTTCGAAAATCTATTGATTAAAATAAAAATTAAATTAGAAAAATATAAAATTCTTCGACCCACTTTTCTTATTCAAAATATAGGGGTAAAGTTTACCCCTTGAAGGGGGTGCGTGCTACAAGCCTTTCAAGTTAGTCAAAAAGTGTCTTCCTTGCTAACAAAATCGAGGTTTCTGAGGGTTTTTCAAATTCCATCAAGAAATACCCGAAGCGGTCTGTGTTAAGTTTTCATTGACACACTGTATAAATTGTCTCAAGGGATATTCCATGGTAATATTTTTTATTAAATACAAACACGGCTCTTAAACACTTACCTTAATATTAAAATAAATTAAATTTTCACATTTTAAATCTTTACAAGAGCAATATAATCAGTCACTCACTGTGTTACATTTTAAGGACATACGATTAAATTTTCCTTAAACATTTTAATATTCCTTGTTATTTTCCAAAAATTTACTAAGGCAAAATAAAGAGCAAGTTTGGTAACTCCCGTTACGATAACTTGGCAACTCGTGCTACCATTAAAATTTATCTTATCTTTCAGCTATGACGCTTGCCAAAGTGACAGTTCTCAAATTTATTTTATAAGATCAAATAAATACATTAACGCTGTTCTGTAGCAACAAGATTCATAGCCTACTTACTATAATACAAGTATTTGTTAATTTTTTCAAGGAATACCCCTGAACAAGATATTTGCTTTTGATTCTTTAATCTTTTCTTATGTCAATAAAGTTATGTCCTTATTGACAAAATCACACATCAAAATATTAAATCTTGACTAGTGCCCACAGTATTTTTTTTTATAAATCTATTGTATATGTTAAAGCAACATTTTTGAAACTAGAAATGTAATATCTTTAGATTGTAAGCCAGAGAAGCCTTTGCTTCCCCTAACAAATCACAAAATGTAAATAATTATTTATATTTTTTAAGCGAAGCAAAAGTTGTAATAAGCTCCCGTCTTGTAAGATTGCAGCAGCTATTATTTCAAGAGCTACCAATGCGGCGTAATCCGCAGATTCAATTTAATGCCAATTATTGAAAATTATTTTTTATTAAAACTGGTAGATATGTGTTGTTTGGCAACAGTGTTCCACAACTAACCAAAAGACATCAATGTTCTGTGAAGTGTGTAAAAAAAGGAAGAAGTACACAGTACACAGACGGAATCCTATATTTTCCTGGCGGTTTTGGTTTGGTTTTTCTGTGTTTTTCCCCAGTTGCTTTCAGAACATTTTAATTAATTTTACCTACACAACACAAAACAGGCTTTTAAGAGATAAATAAAGGATAACAAAAATTACGCAAATAAAAATTGTCTCTGCAAAACGTAAAAAAGCACTTTTAAATGTTGCCTCAAATTTTACTACACGTCACTAGCTATTTTGGCATTGTTTGACAGAAAAAAAACTCACTCCCTTAATTAACTAATTTTTATATACCTTTTGCAGCTCTTATAGCCGTGACCAACTCCAAATGCTTCTCTTTCCACTTATTTGGTTTAGTTTTCTTGGCTTGTTCTACTGGAGGAATGTATGGCGTTACCTCAGGCTGTGAGTGTTTCTTTAGATACGACTTTTGATGAAAAGCTGCCAGATCTGTCCCTTCCACCCTAGAATAAAGAATAAATAGCTAAATATAAGTCTCACATCTAGAGGCCCTTGAAACATTTGCCCGATGTATTTCCCTAGAAGTGAGAAACTCATATTGCTCTCTCTTACTTGCAGAATCTAGTTTTATATGTAAAATCGATTCTAAGAAACAGAAAGATTACCTTGCGTTGTATGTGCTATTTCCCTGGACATTTTTTAACGTTCTGATTATATTATGTTAGTGAATACTTCAAATTTTGACAAGAAAAACAAAACAGATAAATAAAACAGATTACTAACCACAGAAATAGATGGGACACGACACGTACAATATGTCAAGCTCAAGAACAATTTATTATATCTGATCAGCGTCATTGCGTAGCTCGCGAGCAATTTGTCTTTACTTATTGGTTTTTGAAAAATGCGGGAAAGCGACAACTTTTAATTTTAAAAATAAATTGTTAATAAGTAATGCCACAGCCCCCTCAATAAAATAGTATGCAAACAAATTGCCAAAATTAATTTAAAAAATTTGTCAACATACAAGGGACTCTAGGTAGGAGTTAATGCTGCTCTTTTATGCACGCGTTTTTGTCGCTAGTCGCGGGGCGACAAGAAACGCGGAGTTATTTTATGAAACAATATCTAAGCGTATCTTGTAGCGTGCCACTTGCAAATTTGATCAGTTTCAACTGTTGCAAGTGGACCACACAACGGCAGTGATTAAAAATGGATCCGTGTGTTTTTCTTTTTCAGTTTTTTTTAACTGACTTCGGGAATAATTATTTCGCTAATTTCCTTCCACGCATCTCTTTTCAATTGCCTGTTTTTGTAATCTTCTGATGATTAATACCACAAACATGTTTTTTCATTTACTGCGTCAATAAAAAATTCAACGTCCAGATTTTCCATGGTACTTCTTCAGACATCACCACAACTCTGCAAACTGACTGTTCAAAATTACATCGACAAACGATAATAAACGCGCTGCATAAAAGCACCAATTGAAATCAATGTACTTTTGAAACGCCTGTCGCGACGCGTTTTGTAATTCCACGCGACAGGATTTTAGTACGCCGCGACGCAGGCGGCGAGCGGCTGATTGACGTCGATGCATAAAAGCGCACATTTAACAACGTGCTTTTAGAAAACGTCGCGTTTTTTGTCGCCCCGACAAGCGGCAAAAAACGCGTGCATAAAAGAGGCCTAAGTGCTGCCAGAGTTTAGCGCCTTGATCGCAGCGTGACTGTCCGCGCAAACTGCGCTAGACATTCGCATCACGTAATTAAGGCACAAGTTAAATAATAAAGTGAAAAGAGTAACAAGGTAAAAGCTAAATCCTGCAAGAACATTGACATACAATCTCATAAGAAGATAACCAGAATACTCGGTTCCAAGTGGTCAAAGTGCCAGACAATCATGGAATCGCCCGAAGAGTGCTGGCAGATGGTTTCCTGGTTGAAACCAAGCCAAGAAGAAAACCTGAACCTGAAGGCACAAGTTGTTCTAGGCTTACCTTTGTTTTAATGAATCGAACGGCTTCCTCTTTTTGGCGGCATTTTTTTCGCACACCTTAGTGTGTTTCTTAAGTGGGTTGGGGAGGAAGGTGCGACCGCACACATGACATGGCAAAAGGCTTTGTTCTTGCAGAAGAAGTTCTGGAAAAAAAATAAAAAATAACGTCTACTTATAGTACAGGAATAGTTCAGTATTACACCGGGTGTTTCTGCAAGATGGTTCAACCCCTTTTTTACACTTACTAATATAAACAATGATGAAATTACATAACATAACATAAAGTAATTGGAGCGTGGTTTTATTTTTAATGAATGGTTTAGGACCAAATATAATTTTTTAAGGACCAACGTAATATTTAAGATTCTTCTAAAAAAATAAAAAAAGTAATATTATACAGGGTGCTTCATTTAAAAATCGAATTGCAGAAATAGCCGGTAATAGGTATACACAGTGTTTAAAGGTATATGATACCGCGAAATATAAAAATAAATATAAATAAAAACATTCCTTTTAGTCCGTGGATTTAGTGACAAATGCCACCAAAATATTTTATTTTCCGTTACCAGTTTAAAATTTTTCATCATGCTTGGCCATACAAGACATAAAAATACGGCAGCAGTAATTATTTTCAAAGGTAGGTATTAAGAAAAATGGAAATATATGAAAATATCATTACCGGTGGCATGATTGAATGTTGTGACACATCGTTGGAAAGGCTCAAAAAATGTTACGACTAATGCCCTTAGCAACTCTTATGACGTCATCAGTGTATTTTGAAAAATATAAATATCTTGATTACGGGTGGCAATATTTGATATTGTGATGCATCATTCAAAAGGTCCCAAAAAATGCTACAATCACAGTGTATAGTCCCTTTTTTCTTGGACAGGTTGAGTTCGGTTTGATTACTTTTACTTGTCAAGTTACTTCGCCTAATCGCGATTTTTTAAACACCCTGTATAGAACTATGTGGGACAGAAACTATAAATCATAATTTTTATAGTGCTTTTTGTATTCTAAGATCAAAATAGTCTACCAAAATCAAAATAAACCTTGGAATTCTTAGTATGCCCCTTCACTTGTTACACATAAATCAAATTTAGCATACTATGCCACCTTCGCAAAAGTAAGTACTTTAATTAAAATAAATGAATCTATGACGGATCTGACCTGAAGCCTTGAAAACAGTTTTTTGTAAATACCTCAGAAACTAAAGCTCCTACGAAGTTTTTAATTATAACACAAATTATTGAGCAAAATGTAGAGCATATTGATGCGATGCTCCGGTAAAAAGTTTGCATTTTTTTAATTGGCAAAATACTGTCATTAACATTAATGGATTTTGACCAAAATCTAATCAGCTCGTTAGAGCGTCGAACAGTATTTTACCTGGAAATTATACACTCACAGAGACCGACATCACGACGATATTGCTAAGATAGGTCAAAATATACACAAATAACACACTTTCGCGTTACCTGAAAAAAAAATTTTTGTGGAAAATAAAAATTGAAACTGGAAGAAATTAAAATAAGCTAGTATTTTATTCTTAGAAGTTAATACTACTACTTCTTCAATAAAAGTCAATAAATAGCTCAATTTATTTAATCCAAGCTTACCCCAACTGTTAGGCCCAATCTTAACCATCCTAAACAATATCCTAATTACAATAACAGACATCAATAAACAAAACAAAAACAAAAGAAAACGCCACTAATTTTTCATTTTATGATTAACGACAGGTATGTATTCTTTTATTTTTTGTTGAGCAAAAAGCTAAATAGTAGACTTGATATGCTATTTTTTTACCTACCCACATAGTTGGATGTCATATTATTATAGTTGATTAAACATATGTAGGTTTTAATGGTTATCGTTGTTGTTCCACACCTTCTTTTTGAATAAACTGTCTAACGCAAAACTTAAATATAAAGGTATTATAAAACCAGTGTGACACACAGTGGCGGCCTTAACTTTTATTTAATCCTGAATATTTAACAATCACTCAAAAAATGTACTTAATATTAACAAGAAGGGGTGCCAAAAAGTCCGTAGCCCATTGCTTGCCCACCCGTTTTTCTTCTTTTGAACCCCCTATCACCGATTTCAATAAAATACATGTAGTAAGAGACTATATTTCTAGGTACGCAAACTGTGTAACTTGTTTGACGTATCTTATTAAAACAAATATTGATATTATTAGCAACGAACTTCGTCAGGCTATTAGGGAACTTCATTTTGAACAAAAATAATTCAATAACAGTTTTTTAATGAGCTTACTGTTGAAAAAAACTCCGACTATTTCCTTTGGAAAGCAATATCTTAAAAGACAAATTAACGAAATTCCAAACATAAGAAAAAAAAAAGACCGGACAAGCAGTAATGAAGAAAAGGCAGAAAATACGAGGGACATATTAGGCATACATCACCAAAAGAAATATTGACGGGGATCAAACAAAATATCAATTCAAAAAAAGGCCGAGTCATTAGAGCAAAAATAAGAGCTTGCAAAAGGTGGTTTAGTCGTGTAGTCGTGATTTTTATATATGTTATTCACATTGTAGTCCTAAAAAATTAGTTTTCGACCTTTCCGGGGGGCCGGTTCCCCCGGGTTCCTCTCCTCCATCTTGAATTTAGTGTGCTCAAAAATGGTTTTTTTTATTACTTGGTTCCTGAAAATTTCAGAAAAAAAAGTTTTAAACAAAAATTGAAGACAATAAAATTTTCTACAAAAGCGCTTTAGGGTTATTTTTTAATCACGAAAAAAAATCATGTTTTTTTTTAGGTTTTATTTAGTTTTGGAAAAAACTAAGAAAAATGATAAAAACACCTTCTCCAGAGAAAATAAAAAGTCCTTTTAAACGGTGTATCACAAAACTTTTTTATTTACAATGTTTTTTATTTGTTTATACCAAATTTTCTTAAAAACTAAGCTTCCCAATTAATCTCGTTACTCAATATTGTTGAAAATAAAAATATCTTTAAAACGAAATGCATCTAGTGGGGTTTTGTTAAATGGGAACAGAATCTTCCTTGAGTGTTTCCTGTTAACAAAAACCCACTAGATACATACTGTTTTAAAAATATTGTTATTTTCAACAATATAGAGTAAAACAAGATTTCTCGAAAAGCATGGCTTTTAAAACAAATTATATAAAACAAAAAGTAAATATATATATTTTTTAATAACTTCCTTATCATGTCAATAATATCTTAAACACAACTATGTCATACACTGTTTAAAAGGACATTTTATTTTCTCCAAAAAAGGTATTTACATTTTTGCCTAAAATGCTTAGTTTTTTTGCAAACTGAATAAAACCTAAAACAATATGAATTCTTTTCGTGATCTTAAAAATACTCTGCCAATCTATGAGCACCTAAGCTCACACTAGGTTCTATAGTTATAGTGTAGGTACGTGTGAGCCAAGATAACTAAAAACTGAAAAATATTTTATTCAACTCCAGACTCAATTACCTTTTGTTTGATACCACACAAGCCATATTTTGATTTAAACTTTAATTTTTAATATCTACTCCCACCCTTTTTTAAAAAACTAAAATGTATTTTGTTTAACTCCAGACTCAATTACCTTGGGTTTGATATCACACACGCCATATTTTCACTTAAACTCTAATTTTTGACATCTTCCCCCACCTTTTTTTTTATAAACTAAAATCATTTTGTTTAACTCCAGACTTAATTACCTTTCGTTGGATATCACACAGGCCATATTTTTGGCTTGCGTTCGGTGAATTTTGGACCATCACGACCCAAGACCCAGCCTAGGTACCAAATTTCATTTAAATCGGACAAGCGGTTTTTGAGTTATGCGGGTTGGTCATTACAAACAGACAGACAGACGGCGCAACAAAAAAGTTTCAAAATCATCTGAAAGGCAAAGATATATAAAAAAACATTGAAATCGGAGCAACTTTTTTTTCTCGAAAAAATTAGGATCACCATAGCTCACACTACAATAGTATAGTAGGAGTGTGAGCTAAAAAGCCCCAACCTAGAAATGCCAATTAGGTGCTAACCGTTGACTTGAGTCTTGACCCACTTAAGTGATATATCGTTTGAAAGATAATTTGATTTTCTACAATAATGTTAATTACACATTTTCTGTGCTAACCTTTAAAGAAAATGACATAAAATATAATATTTTCGGTTTACTTTGCACATACAACGGAAATACAAATTAAACGGGTGTACTGCTAACACTTCAGGGTTCGAAGGTACTACCAAGACAACTAACTGAACTAACTCAATGATGTATTATTTTCTAGACTATTAATTAGTCTTTATTTTATGTTAGATGGGAGTTAGATTTTCTCAAAAATAAGCAATTTCCAAGATAAAGGCCACTAAAAAAGAAAATTGGTCAATATCCAAAATGGTGCCGAAATGTTTAGCATAACATAACTCGAAAATCAGTCGTCTGAGGAAAAAACGTATTAAAGCACTTTTTTTCTAAAATGTACAGGAACCGAATAATGAAAGAAACCTTTTTGTACACACTAAATTCAATATGACGAAAGGAGTCGCCCCTCCCCCCCAATGTCAAAAACTTAAAAAAATTGTGACTAATGTGTATAACATATGTCATATAGATTAATCTCTTTGCTGCCAATTATATCGAAGCTCTATAAAACCCTACTGTCTAAAAGAATAAAACCAATCATAAAAAAAAGAGAAAAGACAATCCTGATTCTTCACAAATATAATTTAATATTAAATATCTAAGACGCGTTTTTGGTTTTAGGTACTCATTTTCAAGGAGTCAATAAAATCTAAACAAAAAAAAAAGAATAAAGTAAGTAGCTGTCCAACACAAAAGATTATCCCATCTTACCAATTTGGATTTCATGAAAAGCACTCCACGAAAGACCAAGTACACAGAATTACTAACATAACAAAACAAACACTATAGAGGGCAAAGTTTATTTTGCAGTATTTCTAGATGTAGCACAACCACTTGACAAAGTGTGGCATGAAGGCCTTAATTTTAAACTAAGACTATTTCAGCCAAAACAATATATCATACACATATCTGATAAACACTTCAGACTAAAAGAGGAAGATTCACATACAAATCACAACTAACATTTCCGAACTATATTCAAATCAACCAAAATATCTCGGTATGGCACTTAAAAACAAATTGCGCCGGAAAGCACATGTAAAGAAAAAAGAAAGAATATGAGTTAAAGTATAGAAAAATGAACTGGCTAATTAAAAGAAAGTTCAATTTAACCATTCGTAACAAGTTACCACTTTATAGATAAATAGTGGGGTTGTACTAAAGAAAATTTGCAAGTTGTACAGAAATGTCAAAATAAAGTACTAACAAAATAGGAACCTAAAAAATTGAAACTATTACAGACTCTATAGAGTCTATATTGCTCGACATGTGCCTAAAAAGTGAGCTTCTAGACAATACTAAGTTCGAAGACTAAAAAGAGGGACGCCGTTTGGGCTAGTGAACTAAATACAATAAATAAAACGAAGTAACGCTATAAACATAGCAAAATTCTGAATTATAGTTCAAACAAAGCGGGGAGAACTGTCGAGTAAACCCCTCTTACTGACAAGATTCTAAAAGAATAAATACAATGGGTTTGACAAATTAATAAAAAACTTACATTAATCAATGGATGTCACTGTATTCTAAGAAATCAATAAATAATCATTATAATTCAAGAAAATTGGGCAGTCTTAAACACTACTGGGGTAGTGACAATTAGCGACCCTACCCTCATTCAACCAATCATGCAAGGCGGAATCCAATGAAACCGAAATGTGGGATGATAAAACTTTTTAGAGCAGATGCATCCAGGATTTAAATTGCCATGATGGCTGTCAATATTCATTGTAGAGATCGTATTTAAAGTTGTTTATAAAAACTCTTAAGATAAAAATATTTAGAAACGCCACTGGATAACACTAATTAGACAATAAATCTTATCAAAATTTAAACATAACAAAAATTAAAAACGTTCAATTTATTTACACTTTTTTTAACTTTAAGCTCGAACTTTTAGATTTTAACTTGAACTCCTTAACGATAACTTTGTTTTGATTTTTCAGACCATAAAACCCTGCCTTATTTTCGATTTTATAAAAAGATTAATCTATGATCACATCCTAGCATAAGCACTCTTGCTTATTAGCTAGGGTCAGTGTGACCAAAAATTGTCAAATTAAAAAAAACCTCAAAGGTTAGTTTTAGCGCCCTAGTTATAAATAATACAACGAGGAGAATTTAGTGGCATAAGGGCAAAAATAAACCAGGCCTGGTTAGCAAAAGGTCGGTGGTTCAAATCCAGCCTGAGGTAAATCTTTTTATTATCTTATTTTTTCCTTGCCCTTATGCCACTAAATTCTCCTCGTTGCATAAAAAAAATCTATTAAGGTAATTTACAAAATGCTTTATTCTATTGTTTTACAAAGAATCTCATTAAGGATCACCTCTGAAGTTATTTCAGAAAGTAATAACGCTATACGACTTTTAGCGAGCTTCTGGAGTACCTCAAGAGTAGCATTTTGATAAACTTTTCTAACATTTACAGATAATGTCAAGCATGTTATAAACGAGTCATTAAGAAAGGAGCCTATTGCAGAATTTTACAGAAAGATATAGATAATTTGGTCAATTGCAATTGGTGCGAAACTTGGGTTAAATTGACAAATGCAAAACTCAGAAAACTGAGTACTATTAAATTTATTTAATACATGCATGATCAGCAAATATCCAGAGATAGCATCATTTATGATTTAGGTGTTGAATTTGTTTGATTGCAGATTATCCATTTGCGACCATAGATACTGTCACCTAATGGTATGTTAAGATTTTTATTGAGACAACTCTGGGAATTCACTGGATGTAAAGACGATAAAATTTCTATAATATGCTTTGATCAATACAAGTGTCCCAGATAAAAGTAACTACAGTCGAACCTCTCTAACTCGAACCTCTATAACTCGAACCTCTCTATAACTCGAACCTTTTAATGCACCCTGCACTTTTTGTATGTATGTTAACCTGTTTAACTCAAATTTCTATAACTCGAACTCTCCATAACTCGAAATGTTTTGGTGGTCCCTTTGAGTTCGAGTTATAGAGGTTCGACTGTATATGGGTATTTCGGAAACGGTCAGATACAATTTTGGTTAAATGGAAAAAATGTTGAGGTATTCTGAGCAAAATCAGATGCTGTATCGAAATTAAAAATATTTAAATTAAAAATATCGAACCAAAATTAAAAATTGTTTTTTTTTGAGAAATTGAGATATCATCGTCATCTTCTAACCAATTTAATAAAATTTGTTAGAAGATAGTTGTCTCCGAAACAAAAATTGCATTTGATGTCATACCTACGTAAATATCTGTCAAAACTATGCCAACTATATTTATAAATTAAACAACAAGCAAATTAAAGACCAATCAATCGCAAGCTGGAGGGCAGGTTTTGAAATGAATGACCAACAAAGAGCGGAATACGAATAAAAATCGGGTTGTGCTCTTTTTGCTGGCCTCTTTAGATATTATTTGAACTCTAGCTTGGAAGATACTTTAAGTTATTTCTAGTGGCAAGAAAATCAGTCAGGAGGTTAAGCTTGAGTTAACATCAAGTGACAGAATATTGATTTTGGTGACCCTATTTTAATATCAATCTCAAAACTCGCTAATTGTCTTGTTTATTCTCAAATTCATACCATAAACTAGTTTTTTTCCTCATAATTTAATCCTCTTATGGTTAACTAGGTATGTTTATGAAATAGTTTAACCAAATAGGTACATACATGATAATAATATATTTTTTAATATTGAACGCTTTGAAAATAATTGCAACATTAAAAACAAATCTGATAAATTATTCAAAAATCAAAAGACGAGGTTGCCTACGCCTACTTTTAACTATTTTTTAAATAAGATTCACATACCCACTTCTCCGAAGTAGTAAAACATTACAATCAACCAACTAAAATACTAAAAACTAAACATTTAAAACCGATTTTTAGGTAGTTTTGTTGCTTTTTTGACACAAAAAGTCTATTGTGTCTACATTTTATGCACTTAAATCTTTAATGTATTTAAAACGTGAGATGACTTAAGAATTACCTGGAACCATACAAGGACAAATTCTTATATAAGTAGCATATTAGTACCAGATATAGCCTGCAGGCACAATTCACTTATTCTCAATATTTGTTAGTCAACAAACCATATACATAGGTACTAGATAATAAAATGGTGTGTAAAGAAATTTAAACAAAAAAATACTTGATTACCAATTTTTTATATTTTTTTTTATATTACATTAAGGCGCATCGACCACATAGGGTCTTTAGCGCAAATGAACATTTGTTTAACATGATGTAACCTTAGTATTTACCATATTTGGGCTATAATTTTTGACAACTCTCGAAGGAAATTATCTCAACAAGAATGCCTTGTGTTTTCGGTAATGAAGCACCACATCAGTCGACAGTTTCTCGTTGGTATGGAAAATTCAAGCGTGGACAGATTAGCCTTAGCGAAGATCCAAGGTCAGGGCATCAAAAAAGGCTGTCACCCAGGAAAACACACATTACATATCGCAAGATTGAGGCTTCATTGGGGATTTCAAAAACCTCAATTCAAAAAATTTTGCATGAAGAATTAGGGGTGAGAAAAATAGTTTCCAGCTTGATACCGCATCTGTTAACCGAAGGACAGGAAGACGCTAGAGTCAATTGGTCTCAGAAAACTCTAGACCGCGTTGAGACAGGAAACTCGAAAAACGTTTACAGCATTGTCAGTGGTAATAAATCGGAGATTTAATCATATGAACCCGAAAATAAACGTCAGTCGTCTGTTTGGGTGTTCTAAGATGAAGAAAAGTCAACAAAAGTCATCCGTTCTCGAAGTGTAACATCAAAGGACTGTTACTGCCAATTGGTGCATCACCATCTGTTTGCCGAAAGTCATCGCTGAGCTTCGAAAAACCAACTCCGAATGATGAATCATTTTCCACCAAGACAAGGCAATTTCGCACAAAGCACAAAAAACTATTGAATTTTTAACTCAACAAAACACCGAATTATTGCACTATTCTCTATACAATTCCGGCCAAAGTCCCAACGATTTCTATACTTTTCCGAAAATCGAGAATGGACTGCGTGGTCCAAGATTTCAGTCGCCAGAGGAAGCAGTCAAAAATGCAATTTTGACAGTACCAACAAACGAATGGAATTACAGCTTTGACATTTTTGAGCAACTGGTTATCTACTATTTTATTCCAGCTCTATATGCAAAACTTAAAAGACAACCCTCATATTTTAATAGAGGTTGGTGCAGAATAATAGAGAAATAATTCATGTCGCACCCGTTCATTAAGAGCACGCGACTGCGTCATATTTCTCTATATTTTAAAACAAAACCCTATTCAGCGCCGTAGCTAGGGCCATAATGTAGTGTAGGCAAACAAGAAATTTCGCGCCCCATAACCTACCACTCCTTTCCCCACGAACATTAAAAGCAGATTAGTGCACATTTTCTTTTAAATAAAAAACACATTTAGGCAGGGGTTATAGAAAATCTCATGGGTTCGGTTTGCTTTTAAATCTGTCCCAAAGAACTCAATTACAGACAGTAGGAAAAAAATGAGATCAGGGGCGCAGCAACCAGCCATTTTGGGCTTGTGATCCAGGCTTAATACCCATATAATGCAAAAAAAAAACTACTACATGTGGGAGTGGAGGGTGTAAGATGACTTAACACACCTCAAGATGAAGGAAAAAAAATAAAAAAGTTGCGCTATGGACGAAAGTTTTAGAAAAATTAAGTACTTTTCAGAAAAATCGCACCGCAGACAAAAACTTGTAGAATAATAAGAAAATGGTACCGTAGGCAAAAATTTTAGAAAATTATTATATTAGTACATTTCGGAAAAATTACTCCATAGAAGAAAATTTTTGCAAGACAATAAACTACGGGAAAATTTGAAAAACATTGTACCGCAGACAATGAATTTAGAAAAATTAAGTATTTTTCGAAAAAAAAAACTAGCCGCGGAAAAATTTTTGTAGAATATAACAAACGTTTTTGAAAAATGAAGTACTTAAACTTACTAAAATTGCGCAGGTGAACACTTTAGAAATATTAAGTTTTGTTTTAGCAAAAATGGCGCTAGAGGAGCACATTTTTGGTAATAAAGAAAATGAGAAATAAAGAAAAATGAGAATGAAATCATAAAAAAGGCGCCACAGGCCAAAACCTTTTGGGAAAAATAGTACGAAATGCAAAATTTTTGGTTCGTTTCATAAGTATAACGCCCTGATAAATTATGCTCATTTTAGGGTCTAATATTAAATATTCATTTCAGCGCCTCTGGTGCTTGACGCCCTAGGCAGGTGCTTACGCCTAGATACAGCTCTCTATTTACTCCGGTTGCTTTGGATGCCTCTATCTATGAATTTTGTATGCTAATGAAATTAGATTCCAGAGAATGAAAGCTCTTACCTTTGTGAGTAGAATTTCCATTATTGGACATCTTTTCAACCAGCAAAAAGATGGCGGCTCAAACATTAAAACGAGTTTATTTTTGGAACATTCACAACTTTTTTAATAATGTTAACCGATTTTTTTTTAAATTGATTTTATTTTGTTTAAATCATAGAGCACTTTTAGAAAAAATAATTACCATTCACTTGCAATTTTAAGGTTTCTGTGTCCTCCCCAACATCATATTTTAACTTTTTTTTTGTGTTTTGTAGCCTGTCGATTCTACAAAAAACCATATGATACAATAAAGATGTGTATTAACAACTTGTATCCATAATGGGACAGTACTATTTATTTAGTAAAAAACTACGAAATTTCACCATTTTATAAAAGATTTAAAAAAGCTACGAAAATTGAAAGCCGTTAGCATTTATAACAACTTAAAATATGGCGGCTTACATATCGCCGGCTCGCGATTTTGATAAATGTGTTCCAGACTATTTTTTGAATTTCAAGATAACCTCTAGGAGCCTAAAAGACACAGCACACAGAGACTACAAAAAACTACATAGGAGACAAAAAAAAACTTTGTTTAAAACACTTGCACAAGACTCGAAAGAGCAAAAAACTAACATAGAAGACCTTAATAACTAAGATAAACACATTGTTTAAAACACTTGCAAATAAGAAAGAATAAGATAAAAATGTACACTAAAATATGTCATTACTTAAGATTCATGTAGTGATCGGTTTTTAAGGCAATTGAAGGTGAACCACAAGGAAAACATTTGTGAAACAACTTACGTATTTGTCGAATTAAATCATTTGATTGAAAATTTATATTTGGTGACATTTTCAAGTGTATTGATTTTATACACAATACAGGGTATTCCCTAAGTGCAAAAAAAATAAGCAAACAATTTCTACAATACCTACATTGTATTTTGAATGAACGTAAATAGTATAACTTATAATAATAGTTTTTTTTTAATTTAATTGTCATCGGACCTAAGTAATATTAGGTATACCCATTGAAGTACTAAAGTAGTATTGTATCGTATAGAAGTCAAAGACACGATATAGGCCAGTCATTTGAGTGAAAAAAGACCTCCAGCTTGCAAAAGGTGGTAGTAGAGGAGGCCGTGAATATTTTTTGAAACTTTTGTTGGTGTATATATATAAATAAGTATGTTCTGTTAATGATAATAATCAACAATTTTTCATTCTAATGATGATTTTCCGATGGGTTGAAAAGTCAGTAAATGATATGAGTAGACTTGTTTCTTAGTTCTTAATATTTTACACAAAGAAGAAGAGATCATGAGCATTATGAGAAACGTACTCTGGTTCATCTCAAGTGGTGGAAAATATACCTGACTGAAAATTTTCGGATCCAAAAAGTAGGCTCATTTATCCCCTTATTTTCTTTGTCCTGCAACTGAACGTATAAACTAGTTATCAGACACTATAACTAAAAATAGCTCCGGCTCATTTACAAAGTTGAAAAATGTACTTACCGGCGTCTTCAAAATTGGAAAAGCAGGAACTTATTTTCTTAGTTTTGACATTTTTGTACATAGTAGATTATATTATATTGTCATATTGTGAACAAACTCTCAATGTCTGAGTTGCTGGGACCCCGAAAAATCTGCTGGAAGATATATGAACTTGACAAATAACTGTAAAAATGACAAAACGCGGAAATGTCATGATAGAGAATACTAATCTACTGTTAAAACCAGAAAGACGAAATTCGGTATCAAAATAAGACATCCAGTCTAAAAATATTGATAAAAATTGATGTCTTGAACCGTACCGTACCGTAGAAGTAAAATAGTCGGAGGTCATTTAAAATCCAATGACCTTGAAACCGTTTTTTAACCCTCATTATTGAAAAGGATTACAATCATAACCTGGCGGTAAAAGTTGTAATTTTTTTTGGCCATCATTGTTTAAAATATTGTTCTTATAAGGTGTGCCAAAATTAAAGCTTTCATACCTAATAGCCATATAGTTATTTTAAGCCTCTGAGCTAACAGATGCTTGGAAACTAAATCAAATTGTTTAAAAAAATTCAATGAATTGCAAATATTAATTGAAGATTTGGTGTATAAAAACTAATATTAAAAACCAGTTCCTGTTTGTCAAGGTTATATAGCTTCCACCTGGTTTTTCGGGGTCCCAGCAACTCTGAAATATTGAGAGTTTGTCCACAATAATATTAGTTTTTCAAGATCATTTGAAATTCAATGACCTTGAAACCATTTGTTTAACCTTTGTCATTGAACACAATTATAATTATGACCTGGCGGATAAAGTTGTAATTTTAGTTCACACCATATACTATAAAGAGTGTGAGCTAAAAAAGTTGCTCAGATTTCAAAAAAAATTATATATCTTTGCGATGATTTTGAAACTTTTTTGTCGCGCCGTCCGTCTGTCTGTATGTATGTCTGTATGTGTGTATGTCTCTCTGTCTGTAACGACCAATGCGCATAACTCAAATTTGCTCGATTTTAATGAAATTTGGTACCAAGGTTGAGTTTTAGCTCTAGATGGCTTCATTTAAAAATAAACAGAACCTACCAGACATAAGCGGAAAAAAGGGTGGAGGTAGTTTAAAAAAATTAGAGTTCTGGTAAAAATATTACTGTGTGGTATCATATTAAAGGTAACTGTGCATGAAGATACAAAAATACATAATAAATTGTTTTGTTCCTTGCTGATACACTGGGGGGGGGCGGATAGCGGTTTTTTTTCGAGGACCAAAATGGGTATAAATTATACATTAATTGTTTGAGCTTAGGTGCCCATAAATTGGCAGAGTATTTTTTCCGGCCACCATTGTTTAAAATTGTTCTTATAAGGTGTGCCAAAATCAAAGCTTTCATACCTAATAGCCCATATAAGCATATTAAAGCTTGGAACCTTAATTAAATTTTTTTAAAAAATACAATGAATTGCAAATATCTGCTAATTTAAGATTTGGTGTCCAAAAACTAAAGTTAAAAACCAGTTCCTGTTTGTCGAGTTATAAAACCAGGCAAATTTACATATTGTTCTGATGGTATATACATTTCACCCAAAACCTACACACTTGAAAATTTATCACTAAGTGCCTCTTTTGAAGTGTCCTATGCATGCCTAATGTTCAAAGAAAGAATAACTTCCTTTCTATAATGGCTCGCCTCTTAATATTTTTAGAATTACCTAGTTCAGAGGCGGAACCAGAAACGGTTTAAATACATTTTTTTTTAAATCCTCCGCCATATTTACAGTTTGGCTGGAACTTGTGACATTTGACATACATTTAAGTTTGCCAATACTGGATTGGCGGCCCGGATTTAGTGAGCGTGCGTGATTCCCATGCCTGTCACTCAGTGGCGGCTGCTACGGGAGGGCAACGGGGCAGTGCCCTCCCAAAACTAGTCAACAAACAGTTAAATCTTCTCTTACGACATGATTGTCTAATTCTTTTTATTATCTGTGGTTAACAGCAAGCGATTAATTGAAGTTTTTTAGCGTAAATAATTACAAGCCGGCAGCGTCGCGCGGGGCGAGGTTTCAATTTCACCCGTTTTTTAGCAAGGTATGGGTGGATATTCTCGAGCGGGGGCGGTAGGACCGTTTATTTTAGAAGTCGGCTATCAACATCGTGCGAAAGACGTCTGTTGCTCTTGCTACGAAGCTGGTTTTATCCTTCGTGAAGACGTATCAGTTTGTTTTGATCGCGTGTCACTGTTTGTTTTTGTTATCGTTTGTTTATAAAATGGAAATGTCGATTACATAATTAACTATGCAAATTTAAACACGTTGACATATGAACTCCGATTACAAATAAAATCTTTAAGGCCACATAGACCGGACCTAAAAATTAACCAACATTTTAGTGCAACTAATGCCGAGGGGTGTTCCAAAAAAACTTATAATAGAAAATTTAATAAAAAATTATACCAAGCTGATAACTGGTTGTGCGGGTGCGGTGTGAAAAAACAAATGCTTTTTTTTGCTTTATTTGTCTTGTTATGAAGAATCCACTAAGTGATCCTGCGTGGGTGACAAATGATATCAAGCACTTTAGTGAAAAGTCAAAAAGACACAAAGTAAGTGGTATTCAGTTAAATAACCACATAGAATTTTCTATGCTAGGCAAGACTATATTAGGTCCCAATTGAATAGTGCCTATAGGCAAAACATTACCGAACATAATGAAAATGTGACAAAAATTAGACATACTTCGTAGGTTAATAGACTCCTTAAAATTCTGTGGGATTTTTGATATTGCTCTACAGGGACATAAAAAAGAAACGCGAATGGACTTTATCATTAAACAAATAAACTAAAAACTACACCAAGTAGCTGCTTGTTTGGAAAATACTAAAATAAAATTGTTTCAGTAAGTTTTTTATCTCATTTTTAATGCAATTTAAATTTCTGCCCCCCCCCCCCCAATTTATAACGTCTCCAGCCGCCACTGCTGTCACTACAAACTCGAACCTACTATCCGTTTGTGAATACACATTTACCGGAAGTAGGGGTAAAGCCTATCTTGGGCCAAGTTTAGGCATCAACGAAGTAGACAAAGTTGATGAATAATACAAGGCCGTGGTTCGGAAGTCATGTTGCCCGTGGTCCGTGTTCAGAGCGTAAATGGCGCTAGCACGATAAAGACCCCTGTGACCGACAAAGGGTATCAGACAAAATTAAATCCTCCTTGAGAAAAGAAAATTTCCTACCGAGGGGTGCTTAGCAGGCCGGCCTGCTGAATTGAGTTGACAAATTGTCTGCAATCGGCGGATAAAATAAAGTAAAAACAAAACAAAAAATACAGGATTGGCCGATATTTGACGTAGCGTTGAGGAGAGGGTCAGCTCTGCACAAATGGCAACACTGCGTCAGACGATAGCACAGGTTGAACGGGATTCCAAGAGATGGTGTCAGTTGCCTTTAAACAGTTCTTCTCTAAAAAAAGTGTAGGTGTTAGTGTAGACGTGTCTGCGATACCTACATACAAATGTTATTTAACGTAATATGTGCATAGGTAAACTAAGAAAATACCTTGGAAAATATTTTTTTGAATAATGTTTTTCGGAAGTAATTTTTTTCGTTTTTTTTTTCCTTTCCTTTTTTGGGAGGTCGAAATCGGTGTTATTTTGACCTCCCAAAAAGTATCCTAACCTATCCATATTCACCCAGGTTAGGATATGTTTGCGATTAACAGACCAAGGTTAGGTTAACACAAAGAAGATATCATTTTTAAAATCCAGCCTATATAAGGTTCTGGTCAAATTTGAAGGCAAGAGTCCGTATAACGATAAGAATGCAGTTGTGCAGGTCTAAGTGAAATTATGCGGTTAGTTCAGATTACTCATTTAATAAATTCTTAATCAAATAACTCAAAAACTAGTCATTTGATAGAAAAATAAAATCAGGTCTAAATAAAGAATTCAAAGACCTTTCCAACGAGGTATTACTCGACCCACTTTTCCCCATTCAAAATCAAGGGGTGAGACGAGCCCTCCCTACGGGTTGATAGATAAGGATGTCGCAAAATCTCGAAAAAGTGTCCCCCTCGGAAACAAAATCGACGTGTCTCAGCATTTTTAAAAAATTTTAGCAGTTCTCGAGAAATCCCGGGAGGAACGTTTTAAATGTACATATTTTTGGTTTAAATCCTATAATTTTTTACTAACACGTAGTACTCGCATGAGAGAACAGTGTATAAATGCTTGAAATGGGTGAGAATGAGAATTCACTCTATCACGAGCTGACCCTCTCCCCAACGTTTCGTGATATTCGTGTATTAATTATTAATTAATTAATGTAGATAATGAGATATTCTTACAGGCTGTTCCTAATTAAGTGTCCACCACAGCTAACGTTTTCAATTTAATTTTTTTGATCATTTTTAAATTTTAAATCCAAAAGCTTCTATTAGTTTCATTTTAATTTTGCCATCTTAAAGGACGTTGAACATTCTACCAGTTTGCTAATTGAACTATTCCGCATCAATATAGTGGACACATAATTTGGAACAGCCTGTGTATCTAATACTTGATAATTCATTAAAATTTTGAAATAAAAAATTTTGTTTTACGTATGAGCTTAATATCGATTTAATTTAATAGCCTTTAGCTTACTTTGTTTGTTTAAACAATTTATTAACAAAGATGGTGCATACATTAAACGTTTCATTATTTTTGAACTTGTCTTTAATGAATGGAACAATAGAATAGCTTTTAATCGCTTAAATAAAAGAAAAATATATTAAATATTGGATGTACATTTTCGATGGGATTAAATCGGAAACTTGGTTTTTTTTGTCATACCCCGTAGTTTTTATTATACGAGGGCTTTTTGAAAATATTGTAATTTAAACAATATTGATATACTATAAAAAGATAACAACTTATTGACAAAAGATGTAGTTTTTGATATATGTCATTTAAAATAAAAAAGTAAAGTACAGAACTGAATTTTTTTTTCAAAGAAAAAATTGTTTTACCAAGTAATTATGATAAAATACTAAATTTTTTAAAATAATATGGTTTTGACAAAAAAAAAATTAAGTAGATTTCGTTGTGAATTTTAATTTGTTTTAAATATTGTTAATTGCTTTTACTTTTGGATTGACAAATTAAGGACTGATGATGTTAGAAATGACGAAATATATCTAACCGGCAACTTTTAAAAAAATGAGGCACATTTCTCTAATGCAACCCCCTTAGATCTGCACCTGAATTAGTTTATTTTTATACCAATTAGCTTAGCGGACTAATGAAGGAAAACAGTAATAATGTGGGTGGACCATCTTTGGCTATTTTTAAACAAATATTATGTGCTTTAAAGAAGTGTGTGTGTTTGGTTTCAAATGTTTTCAGTTTAATTTATTTTTAAAATTTATAGATTTGTAATTTACTTTTCTATTGCTGCTTTAAAGCAGGCATATAAAATTAAATTAAAATCTAGAGCAACAGTAACATTAATTCATTCAGACCAATTACACTTGTAGCTCTGACACAAAACATTTGTTTGATTTAAAGTAAACATCACTTAAATACGGCTCATTAAATGAATTTATGACCACAAAATAAGGTTTAGGAAATAGGTTTAATCCACACAAACTAAAAGAAGTGCTTCTTTTTTGCATGGGTTTACTAAGGAAAAATTAAATTGTTGATTTTTTTTCAGGTTGATGTCAGGGGGTTAACAGTAAACGTGGACAAGACACAGTACTTATGTATTGGAAACGAATTGAGTTAGAACTAGACAATGGACAAACAATATCTCCATGCAATGGGTATGTAAACTTGGGTGTCACATTTGATAAGACAGGAACATATGGTAAAGAACTGAAAAAAGAATAGTAAAAGCCGAAAAGGTTATTGGATAACTTAACAGTATTTTATTAAACCATGGTGAAAAGCACACCTTTGTATGGAATAAAGACTTGTCGCGTAACAGAAAAATATAATAAGATCATTGAGAATATCTAGAACCAAGGATAAAAATATAAGAAATAAGATCAGAAAATAAAAAAATGAAAATTGAGGGAAGAATAACGGATGACATCACTAAAAGACAACTGGTATGATACGGCCATATACAACGCCTTAACGTCGAAAGATTACCAAAGCTGGTCCTAGAATAGCAACCAATAGTGCGCAGAAAAAGAGGCTAGAAATGGCAACAGTCAATCCAAAGATCAATGAGTCAAAAAAATATGACAGAAGATGATTGTCAGGATCGACGGAGGTAGAGAATAGGCGTCGGACCACGTAGAAAAACGTTCTAAACCGACATAGTAGTAGTAGTAGTGATGTCAGTCTAGCAGCCAAAGGTAAATAGGGGTATTTTATTAACAATAAAGTTTAATACCTTATAAAACATTGAGGGGTTTCAGGTGTTAAAAAAACTGACTCCACATGCGAAGTTCGATTATTATGAGAAGCACTCGGGTTCATGATAATGTCGCAAAAATTTCACAAGGAGGGAGGGGGCCTACACAAATATAAAAGTAACTACATTTGGGGACTTGGAAAACGGTAAAAAATACAAATTTGGTAGTTATGTGTAAGCAACTACGGCCAATCGAATGACGCCTAGGCCTTCTAGTGGTTTTGAGACCATAGCTAACTTTGATATTTCTTTTTACTGCCACATTGGATTGGATATTTTAGAATTATACATATCTGATAGACATTTTAGAGTAAAACAGGAAGATTCATACTCAAACAAAAAAGCAGGGTAGCTTACTGGGCCCTTATGTATACTTATTATTCACTTGCGATATCTCAAAGCCAGAAAATTGTTACTTAGCAACATTTGCCGATGATAATAGTTTATTGACGGCAGAAAAATCTATTGAAGAGTTAATAGAAAAACTTCAGGATGGAGTTACCGAAGGTCACAGTTGGACTACAAAGTGAAGAATACAATTTTAAATGAAACGAAATCAATTTATGTTGATTTTACAATCAAAAATGTAAAAGACATACAAATCACAATTAACAACATTGCCGTACCATATTCAAATCAGGCAAAATACCTCGGTATGACACTTGTTGCACTGTAAAGCACATGTTAAGAAAAAAAAAGAAGAACTTGAGATAAGGTATGGAAAAATGAACTGGCTAATTGAAAGTCCAATTTAATAATTCATAATAAGTTACTGCATACATGGTGAATGCACCTTGGGACGTTCAAAATAATAATTCTAAAGTTAATGGGGGTTGCGTTTATAAGTGATCACCCTTTACAATAATCTGAATTTTAAACCTTTTTAAGTGCTGTGTAGTTCTACAAAAGATTTTATTAATATTGTAATCTTTTATAATTGTAATATTTTAAACTATTTAAAAGGATCTTAGATCCATTGTTTCGACGTTGCTTTTGCATTTAAAAAAGTTTAACATATGATCTGTCAATTTGACATATGCACTTAAAGGAAACTTTAAACGGAACCTAAATATCAAAACTGTAACAGAGACTATAAAAAAGTACGCAAAAAGCCATGAAGGTAGACACCATCGACACGTGAATTTGGACGCAATAGAGCTTCTGGACAATACTATGCTAGTTCGAAGACTAAAAAGAGTTGAACTAAGTGAAATATATGTGAGTTACAGATGAAGCAAAGCGGGGAGAACTGTCTACTAAACCCTAAATTTAAATCTAATTTTTCTAGTAAATTAAGTTAACACAAAATTTCTAATTAGTCTTATTGACTAGATTGTAATACAATAAAAGTGTGTTTGACTAATAAAAAAAAACTGAATTTATACGTTATTAAATAGAGCATAAAAAAGCTTTTATACATGGTTAAAAAGCTTTTCTTTGAATTATTGTTGAAAATTATAATTTATTTAAAAAACAGTTTTTCGCTTAGTTGGCTGTAAAACAAATGTCGTAATTGTGTTTGTTTTTATACCTACATACGTAAATATCTGTAAAAACTTGTATTTTCTAAGCTTACTTTTACCTTTTGCCAAACTTAAAATTTATTTATGATACTAAAGTTAACAACTGATACATTATTTATGAATAAGTTTAAAACAAGACCAAAAAAGAAAAACCGATGACAAAGCGTTGAATAATTAAATAAAGTAAATGTTCATATTTTGAAAATTTAAAAAACCAACCCACATAGGATGAACTAGAGCTTAAATCAAGCACCGGTACCAATTTCTGAGAGTACATAAGTTATGAGCTTCTCCAGCGTTGTTATGGCACAAAATCAAAAACTCATATGTATCCAATTTTGTCCAATTCAGAAAAATATTCATATTAAATTTAATTGGCAGTGTAACCCAAAAAATATTACAATTAATTGATAAGCTTTAAATGTCTTAACAGATAAATAAAATAAATGGCAACGTTTTGACAGATAGTTGCCTGGGTATGACAACAATTACGACATTTATTTCACAGCCAAATAAGTGAAAAACTGTTTTTTTTTGTTAACTTTATATTTTCCATCATCCAACGCAAACGTTGACTAGGGTTCCTAAAAACTAGAATGTATAGAAAACATTCATTAACGTCATTCGATTGGCTGTAGTGGCTTATACAAAACTACCAAATTTCATTAAATTTGTATAGAAGATGGTGACGATATTTCAATTTTTCAAAAAACACCACACCGATATTTTGAAAACATCTACAGTTATTTTTCGATACAGAATCTGATTATAATCGCAATAGAACATCTTTTCTCTCCTTATACTAAAATTGTATCTTATACCGTTTTCGAAATCCCCCTGTTGTTACTTTTAACTAAGAGAGAAGTATGTTTAATTTTTGTATTATTTATTTTTTGCATAAATTGCCTTTTTATAGACTTTATAATAAAGGTTTGCTTTTTATTAGGGTTTGAGATATTAAATAAAATTCTTAATTCTTTATAAAATGACCCATTTGTTACTTTAATTGTATTTTTTGGAATTTTTCGTTTTATATTTTGTTACAGGGTTTAAAATATTTTAACTAATTCAATCAAAAATAAACAGCTAATAAAAAAATTAAAATATAAAAAACATTAAAATACTCTGCCAATATATGGGCCCCTAAGCTCACACTAGGTACTATAGTTATAGTGTATGTGTGAGCTAATATAACTAAAAACTGAAATATATTTTATTCAACTCCAGACTAAATTACCTTTCGTTTGATACCACACAAGCCATGTTTTTACTTAAACTCAAATTTTTGAAATCTACCCCCACCCTTAAAAAAAACAAAAATTAAAATGTATTTTGTTTAACTCCGAACTCAATTACCTTTCGTTTGATATCACACACGCCATATTTTTACGTAAACTCTAATTTTTTTAATCTACCCCCACCCTTTTTTTAACAAAAATCTATTTTGTTTAACTCCAGAATCAATTACCTTTCGTTTGATATCACACACGCCATATTTTCACATAAACTCTAATTTTTGAAGTCTACCCCCACCTTTGTATTTGGCTTGTGTTCGGTGGATTTTGTTCATTTTTAAATGGGACCATCTCCACCCAAGACCCAGCCTAGGTACCAAATTTCATTGAAATCGGGCAAGCGGTTTTTGAGTTATGCGCGTTGGTCGTTACAGACAGACAGACAGACAGACAGACAGACGGCGCGACAAAAAAGTTTCAAAATCATCTGAAACGCAAAGATATATAAAAATTTTTAAAATCGGAGCAACTTTTTTTTTCACAAAAAAATTAGGATCACTATAGCTCACACTACTATAGTATAGTATATGTGTGAGCTAAAAATTGGCATATTAAAAAAAAATACTCTGCCAATATATGGGCCCCTAAGCTCACACTAGGTACTATAGTTATAGTGTACGTGTGAGCTAATATAACTAAAAACTGAAATATATCTTATTCAACTCCATACTAAATTACCTTTTGTTTGATACCACACAAGCCATGTTTTGACTTAAACTCAAATTTTTGAAATCTACCCCCACCCTTAAAAAAAAACAAAAACTAAAATGTATTTTGTTAAACTCCGGACTCAATTACCTTTCGTTTGATATCACACACGCCATATTTTCACTTAAACTCTAATTTTTAAAATATACCCCCACCCTTTTTTTTTAAATAAATTAAAATTTATTTTGTTTAACTGCAGACTCAATTACCTTTCGTTAATTATCACACACGCCATATTTTCACATAAACTCTAATTTTTGAAGTCTACCCCCACCCTTGTATTTGGCTTGTGTTCGGTGGATTTTGTTCATTTTTAAATGGGACCATCTCCACCCAAGACCCAGCCTAGGTACCAAATTTCATTGAAATCGGGCAAGCGGTTTTTGAGTTATGCGCGTTGGTCGTTACAGACAGACATACAGACAGACAGACAGACAGACAGACAGACGGCGCGACAAAAAAGTTTCAAAATCATCTGAAACGCAAAGATATATAAAAATTTTTAAAATCGGAGCAACTTTTTTTTTCACAAAAAAATTAGGATCACTATAGCTCACACTACTATAGTATAGTATATGTGTGAGCTAAAAATTGGCATATTAAAAAAAAATACTCTGCCAATATATGGGCCCCTAAGCTCACACTAGGTACTATAGTTATAGTGTACGTGTGAGCTAATATAACTAAAAACTGAAATATATCTTATTCAACTCCATACTAAATTACCTTTTGTTTGATACCACACAAGCCATGTTTTGACTTAAACTCAAATTTTTGAAATCTACCCCCACCCTTAAAAAAAAAACAAAAACTAAAATGTATTTTGTTAAACTCCGGACTCAATTACCTTTCGTTTGATATCACACACGCCATATTTTCACTTAAACTCTAATTTTTAAAATATACCCCCACCCTTTTTTTTTTAATAAATTAAAATTTATTTTGTTTAACTGCAGACTCAATTACCTTTCGTTAATTATCACACACGCCATATTTTCACATAAACTCTAATTTTTTAAATCTACCCCCACCCTTTTATTTGGTTTGTGTTCGGTGGATTTTGTTCATTTTTAAATGGGACCATCTCGACCCAAGACCCAGCCTAGGTACCAAATTTCATTAAAATCGGCCAAGCGGTTTTTAAGTTATGCGCATTGGACGTTACAGACAGACATACAGACACACAGACAGACAGACAGACAGACAGACAGACAGACAGACAGACAGACATACAGACAGACAGACAGACAGACAGACAGACAGACAGACAGACGGCGCAACAAAAAAGTTTCAAAATCATCTGAAACGCAAAGATATATAAAAAATTTTGAAATCGGAGCAACTTTTTTTTTCTCGAAAAAATTAGGATCACCATAGCTCACACTACTATAGTATAGTATATGTGTGAGCTAAAAAAATAAAATATTGAGTTTGATAAAATCGAATAAAAAGAGGGTCATTCCATAAGAAACATACCAACTTCATGTAATATCTCAAAAACTAAAAGTAACTGATAAAATTAATTTGTTTCTTTACAAAAAAAAACTGAAAATAGTAATATACGTACACCAAACTTAAATTATTGTTGAGATAAAGTTATGGTCCTCTCCTAAAATGCACACTTTTCAAAAATCCCCCGCTATATAAAGATGCAGTTTTCACCTTTAAACAGAGCCTGGCACTATAAACCCTCCCCCCCATGCAAAAACATTGAATTTGGGACACTCTGTACAGGGTGGCCTATTCTGTGGAGAATTCTAGCCCTGACTTCCATTCATATTTTATGCCACACCATCCAGTTGTGAAGGCAGATGGTGACTTGTCAAAAATTCGAATTGTATTTGATGCATCTGCCAAGACCTCAAATAGTCGTAGCTTAAATTCTATTTTATTAATAGGAACTTAACTCCAAAGAGATATTCTGTCAATATTGCTTACTTTTCGCCTTTATACTGTTGTATATTCTAGTGACATACGTCAAATGTTGAGACAGATTGATATGCATCAGGCTGATGTGTGTTATCAAAAGATATTGTGGCGGTTCGACCCAACCGATAAGATTCAAGAGTACTCTCTTCAAACTGTGACTTATGGTGTGAATTCGAGCCCTGTTAAAGATCATGGCAATGACTTTCCACTAGCGAGCAAGGTGTTGATGCATATTACTTATGTGGACGATGCCATTGGATTAGCTAATTCTGTAGCTGAAGCACAGCTAATTGCATTGTTAAAATTGGGTTGCTTTGAACTTCGTAAGTGGACTAGCAACACTCCTGAGTTACTAGAATCGGTTCCAGCTAGTCATCAGCAACCAATTTCCTTTGATGATGAATCGGATTCGTTTTGTTATCATGTGATGCCCATGGAAAGACCTTGTACCAAGAGAAACATTCTCTCTGAGATTGCAAGGATATATGATCCACTCGGGTTCCTAGCCCCAGTTGTCTTGGTTGCTAAATGTTTAATGCAACATTTGTGGGTCCAGGGTCTGTCATGGGATGATACCCCCTCCAGTGATTGTTGCACAGTCGCAACTTTATGTGTCACAACTACCATTGTTATCTTCGATATCAATACCTCGTTATGTTGTGAAGTAGAATGCTGTAACCACTGAACTGCATGGCTTTTGTGATGCCTCAATGTGTGCATATGGTGGTGCAGTATATATTCGACAAATTGAGTCCTATGGAAATATATCTATTCCACGCCTAGAATTGTGTGCTGCTGTATTGTTAGCAGAACTTTTGGAGTTTATTGGCAATCACCTTGATTGCATCCAGATTGATAAGATTTTTGCTTGGTCTGACTCCAGTGTTACTCTTGCTTGGATAAAATCGTATCCATCAAAATGAAAGGTTTTTGTAGCCAATTGTGTAACGACTATTCAAGAGAAAGTTCCCCCAGCTGTTGGTACCATGTAAATGGTAAGGAAAACCCAGCTGATTGCTTATCCCAGAGCTTACTTCCCAGTCAATTGATAGACCACCCTCTTTGGTTTACTGGATCATCCTGGTTGGCCCAGTCTAGTGAAACATGGCCTATAAACCATAATATTGATTTGTTTGATGCTGATCTACCCCCTGAGGAAAACGTTTGTTTTTGTGACAGAAACACCCCTTGATGCGTAAAATACTGGGTATTGTTGCCTTTTATTTGAGACCTTTTCGAGTGAAAAAAGATCCTTCTCTATCTTTTCCTACTAAGGCCCTCAATGAGGCAGATCTTTATTATGCTACCTTAGTTGTTGTGCGAGTGTACAACAAGAAGTTTTTTTTGAAGATTTGAAAAGGATAAATAAAGGTGAGAGTTGTGCTAAGCCTCTTCGAAAGTTAGCTCCTTGTTTTGATTCCAATGGTGTCCTCAGGGTGGGCGGTAGATTACGTCACACTGATTTGGCATGAGGTGAAACACCCCATGTTGTTGCCTCGTAGTCACAGGCTTACCACTTTGAATATTGAGAAATTCCATAATGAGCATGGACATCCGGGTCCTCGTTTATTAGAGTACCTACTAAATCAACAGTTTTGGATTTTGTCTGTGAAAAGTGCCATTCACAGTGTTATTTCCAAGTGTTTTTGTTGTGCCAGGGTAAATCCCAAACCATTGCACACATTCGTGGGTTACCTTCCTAAATTTAGGGTGTCCCAGGTGAAGCCCGTTTCCCATGTGAGTGTAGATTTTATGGGTCCATTTCCTCAGTCGTTGCAACAACGCGAAAGATGGAATACCCCCGAAAGCCCTCCAAAGGTATGTCCGTTACCCAGCCAGTAACCAACCTTCAAAGCCTTGTGTAGCGTGAATCATGCTTATTTGAATTAACTTAAGTATGCCGTCCATAGGTATTGCGATAAAATTATTGTTGCAACAATGCTAATTTATTGTTTAGACCCTTTGGGTAATTGAATAACCTTTTTTTTGATTTTTTAGATTTTTGGGTTTTTCTATAAAAATTGGGAATTTTTATGGTGGGCGGAATGTGCCAGTTATTTGTGTTTTTGTTTTATTTTGAATTTTTGGAAAACCTAACTTTAAAGTTTGTTTTGATATTTTTGGGCTCTTTAGCAAAAACCTTTAAAAATGAAACTCCTTGTTTGGGAAAAATTCCAATAAGGTGATAATTTATCTCTTTCTTTTTGATCACCTGATTATTTTGGCAAAAACCATGCGCGATTTGCACACGCTGGGAGTTTGAAGCGCCACCCTGTGTTTGACAGGGGAATGAAGAACCACTTCTGACAAGACAATGAAAGAAGTCACACATGTTTTAAGTTTAAGAACAAAATTCCAGCCACAAGAAAAGCCGCGGCGCCGCAAGTGAAATGGAACTGCTGTTAAATGAAAGAAGGTAAGCTTCTAGCGTGTTGCCGATTTTTTTTCGTTTGTTTTAGTTTTTCTGTTTTCCCAGACGGGGTGAATTTAACTTTGGGGTAATTTGTTTGTGATATCTCTAGTTTTCTCCCCTTCAGGCAGAGCGTCTAAACAGTATATTAATACATATTTCAAAGTGTTTTCGAGCTACAGGATGTTTTTCAAACATTTGCATTTTAAAAGCTAGTTTATAAAACTTTTTATATCTGAAAATTAAATATTGGTGTAAATTGCAAGAATCCTACTGTTAAACTTTTTTTCTTTTTAACTAAGTCTTACTTAAGTTTGTAATTTTTATTGTTTTCCTATTAAGAAATATCATAAGTAGATTTAATTAAGGGTTTTAACTGGATTTTAAAATTAAAAAGTAGAACTTTATACTTTATTTAATCTGCTTTTGCCTATGGTTAATGAATAATGAATTTTCTATCTTATTATAGTGTCTGTCTGTGTGTGAGTATGTTTCATTATTATTATAATTATTACTTTATTGTGTTTAATACCATTGCATTTTTTAAGTAAGTGCTGTATAGGATACATTTATTTGTTAAACAAATAATAAATGAGATGGTAACCAATTTATCAAAGAAATAATGGTTAATAAAAGTAAAGATGAACACTCAGAACAAACAATAATACAAGAGTAAAAATAGAAATTGTTTGATACCAAACGGCTTGACAGTATTGAAGTATTGCTAGAAGTCTTCAAAAGACATTTTAACAAAGAGAAATTAGATGACATGCACGAACTCCTAATCAATGCACCTGATGTAATGTTTAGAAAACGGTTCCGGGGGCACATGCATTTTAAAGGGACCACTTGTTTTCAGTGCTTGCACTGACTATGCCATTAACAACAAAAAAAAAAGGATATATTTATGCTCTTGGCTTGCCTTACATTGGCTTCTGGCTAATTTTATCTTTGACATAATTTTAGTTTTTTTTATTTTATAGAATACATTGCTCTGAAAGGCTTGAGTTTGTGTGGGGTGAGTTCCAAGCATGGATTTTAGTTCCATTTTTATTCTGATTTTTTTATTTTAAATTCAACTTAAAGTCCTCTTTAGAAGGCTTTGTCAATGTATACCTACCTGCATTTTGACTAATAAAGCTAGATTTTGAATTTGAAAATGCAGTTACAAAAAAATGGTGGCACCCAAACAATAAGAAATAATGGCATTATCTAATATTTGCTTTGTGCATAATTTGCCATAAATTTGCTGTGTAAAAACAAAAATTTGCTGCTTCCTTTGCAAAAACAAATGGTGTTCTGCTCTCGGTTCTGCTAAAGAGGTGAGGCATACATTTTAAAACTTAAAGATTAATTACCTACAAATTTTTTTCAGAAATTGTCAAAAGACAAGACTTAAAATAATTTAAGGAATCACCATGTAAATTTTTGCCACATGGTTAATTAGTACCACCCCAAGGTCACACCCTTTATTAAGCAGAACATTTTATACCTATAAATTATTTGCTGTTAACTATATAGTATTTTCGAGCAAAGTAACAAATTTAAAATTTAGTGGAGGAGACTGAAGTTTTCTTATTATAATTTTACAAAGCTTCACTGTAAAAGAATATGCTATTTTTTCAATTGAAGAAAAGTTAATAGTAAAAGAATAAAAAGGGAGGTAGGTACTTCAGGAGGTACTTGAGGACATACAAAATATCCTAAATTTTTAGATGAGCCCTATTGATTTTACAAGAATTTCTTGAAGAACACAATAAAATTTATTATTTCTTAGGTTTTAAATTAAAAAAACAACTAATCCTACAAAGAAAGAAAAAAAGATTGAAGTGGACAGCAATGATTTTTATTGTGGTACACTAAAAACGGCTATAAATAGGCTAAAAGGGTTTCAGTGCACTATCCGGACACTAAAATGAGATATTTTTTGATGACGATTCTTTTTGAAAATAGTAATTTAGGGATTTTGAAACTGATTTAGGTACGGAAAATTTTAAAAAAATAGTTATTTTAATAAAAAACACACTTTTCAATTTCTACTGCACACAAAATCACATACACAGGGATATTGGGCATAGATACTATGGACTTTGGGCCATTTGCTGGGGTTTTATTCTTAAATTCCCTGCCTTTGAGCCGACTGACTGGAAATGCGAGGTTGCCACATCACAGGCATAAAAATAAAATATTTTGATTTAATTTTCCCTTCTTTCTGGCATTCATATTTTTTTAACCAATAAATTAAAAGGGAAGGCTTGGATCAGGATAAGTTTCATTATATTTGTAGAAAGGTTGGGTTTGGGTTGATTTTGGTAGAGCTGGGATGCCTTGATTTAGGTTTGGTTTGGGTTCAGTTGGGATGGGTTGGTTTGTTTTGTTTTGGTTCAGTTTGGTTAGGTTCGGTTCAGTTGGGATCGGTGTGGTTCGGGTTGGTTCTGTTGAGGTTGGTTCCGTTCGGTTCGGGTGCGGGTTCCGATTGGTTCGGTTGGGCTCGGTTCTGTTCAGTTTGGTTCGGTTCGGTTGGGCTCAGTTCCGTTCAGTTTGGTTTGGTTGGGATCGGTTCAGTTCGGTTTGGGGTGGTTCTATTCGGTTCAGTTCGGTCTGGGTGGGTTCTGTTCGGTTCAGGTTGGTTCCGTTCGGTTCAGATGCAGGTTCGGTTCTATTTGGTTCAGTTGGGCTCGGTTCCGTTTGGGTTCGGTTTGGTTGGGATTGGTTCAATTCGATGCGGTACCGGTTGGTTCTGTTCGGTTTGTTTTTGCTCGGGTTCCTTTCGGTTCAGTTGTGTTGGGTTCGGTTTGGGTTGGTTTAGGTAGAGCTGGGTTAGGGTTAGTTAGGTTGTATTAGGTTTGGTTCAGTTTGGTTTAGGTTGGTTTAGGTAGAGCTGGGTTGGGGTTACTTAAATAGAATATCACTTTATTGCCAACAAGCTTCATTGTACTAAGTTTGGTTAATTTTATCTTTTTAGGTGTGATCAAAACAGATTTAATAATATTTGTTTTCTTATTTTGATTATTTTTGCGGAAACGTGAAAACATTGCAAAATATAAGCCACAGATATTGGCAAATATTGTTTTGATGGGGTTGAAAAACAAAGAAGTCAAAATTGAATGAAAAGTGAGGTTAGAATGCTGTTTTGTAGGTGTTTTTTAAGGTTTTATTTATTTATTTTCTAAAAAAATACTGGATAATCCGCAATTTTTTTTTGGAAAAACGTTATTTAGAAGGTCTACTTTAAGGTAATTTTTATTTTTTCTAAAAAATCGTGTGTCCCTGGCTAAAAGTTCAGTTCCTCTGCTGTTCTAATAAAATCATTAACCCTATTTTTTTAAGCTTTAAAGGCATATTTGTACAGTTCTGGCTGATCTAAAAACTTATTATGGTAAAATAAAATAAATTGGAATACTGACCAAAAAAGCCTTAGGAAATTATGGCATTGGCAAATCTGAGCAAAAATCTGAGTTTTAAATGCTTAAGAATACTGAAGGAAGCTAATTTATTGTTCTATCACTTGATACAATTTTCATAAATTAGAAATAAGTGTAGGTGTAAACCACCTGAACGATGTTTTTACCCATTTCAGTTGTAGACAAACCTAACCAAACCTTTGGCCCCACAAACAAACATTTTATTATCACAAGCGTGTGATACACTAAGCAGGAAATTCAAATAAATTCAAGAAAAACAATAAAAACCAAAATAAAAAATAGTCACTCACCGTCATCCATTGTTGTTTGTTGCGCGACCACGATTTGTTGTTTAGTTTTGTTGTGTTTCCAAGGAAACAACGATTTCAACATTTTGACCAGGTGCTCAAGGTTACCGTCTTTTTTTGCGATGGTCGCACGCGAAATTGCTGGTCACGTGAGTTTTGCAAATATTTCGTCTTTAAAATTAGAAACTTATAAAAGATATAAATTATTAAAATGTTAAAAAAGTTTAATTTTAAAATTATTTCTGATACTTTAAAAATTAAAATAAACTTAAAACGCAGTTTCCAAATTTTTTTAGGTTTTTTAATTATTATAGATATTAACGTGGAAAAAAGTTTTTAAATTGAATATTTATAAAACTTCTTGTGTAAAAGTTTCAGTAAAGACTGATTACTTTTTTGTTCACTTTTCTCGTAAATAAAAAAAAATAAACACACTGACGCACAAACGTAACGTGAACGAAGCACAAAACTTTCAAAAGTGCATTTCACTTTGGATATATTTTGAAAGCTTCGCTGCTCTTTCCAGGGATGCTCTATTTATCTGGACGCGATTATTTCTGGAAGAGCCGCAAAGCGCGGAAGTCTCGATTTACGTTGGCAACTTATCAACTTTTGACGCCGGCGGATCCATTTAAAAACGGCCGCTGTCGATGTCGTTTTGAAAGCTTGTGTCTGAGATGCGTCTATTATTAACAAGTATTGAAGGGTCGACTTCAGTTGAAAAAACTTGAAAAGAAAAGAAACAAAATAAAGCGGAAACAAGTGCACTGCAGCAGAACGACAGAACACAGACGGAAGGAAAAGTATGTGATATTTGGTTTTTAAATGCTCACTGATTATTTCAAGCACGTACAAGGGCGGATCCAGAGGTGCTTCTCGGGCGGGGGGGGGGGGCACTTTAGGTGACATTCTCTGTTGGTAAAAAACGGTATATATTTTTTTAAGCAGCATTTTATTGAGTTAGTCAGTGGTTGTAATTTCGATGATAACAACAATAGACACTTTCATGCGCCGCAGGCAAAAATTTTTAGTTTTTATTAGCAAAAACATTACTATTTACTCATTTTTTGTATATTCAAAAAATTCTCGGGGGGGGGGGGCAAGTGCCCCTAGTGCCCCCCCTGGATCCGCCACTGAGCACGTAGGAGTAGATATTTTACATTGTTACCTGCAACTATAAATATTTCTCTTTTCTTCTTTTACCGAATTCTTTTTTTTTCAAAAAAAAAAATATTATTAGAAAAAAGACGTTGACTAAAATAGGGAACTGGAACCTGTCAAAATAGTGCCCGGTACAATTACTGCCCGGCCTTATTGCAATAGGGACCTATTTAAAGCCAGGCACAAATTGTGCCGGGTTTCGCATTAAAAACTGACAGTTGATCTTTCAAAATTGACATACCAAAGTCTAATTTAGAAATCCAGTCGTTTATTTTCCATTAATAGTGGCGTCACTATTAATTCAGGCTCTTATAATACACAGTGGCCTAATTTTGAAAGAAGACAGCTGTTCTTATAATGCGAAACTGTCAATATAGTGACCTTAGGCACAATTAGTGCCTGGCACTATTGCAATAGGTCCGTCTTAAGTTCCTATTAGGGACCTATTGCAATAGTGCCAGGCACAAATTTTGCCGGGCACTATATTGACAGTTTCTCATTATAAGGACACCTGTGTTCTTTCAAAATAAGGCCTTTGTGTATTATACGAGCCGGATTTATTAGTGACGCCACTATTAATGGAAAATAAACGACGGGATTTATAAATTTGACTTTGGTATGCTAATTTTGAAAGATCAACTGTCAGTTTGCAATGCGAAACTGTCAATATAGTGCCCGGAACAATTTGTGCCTGGCACTATTGCAATAGGTTCCTATTGTTTGCTTTTGTTTTTTTTTAAGTTTATTTTATTTGCAATACCTACCTAACGCAACAGTGTTAGTTTATCATTGTTAAAAAAAGCAGTGTCAAAAAAGTTAAAAAAACATAATTTATTATACAAATAATTATGCTGGAAATTTTATTTTTTTATATTATGACCTTTTTTGTACTTTTGGAGATATATAATAATAATATTGTAATAGGAAACAATTATGTTCTAGTAACTATTATCTATAATAATAATGGCTTATAACAGGAAATAATATATAATTTTTTAACATTAGCTAATGTTATAGCTTGAATCTGTCTATATACTTAAGGCCATCACACACACCTCCGTAGCATGGTGCATAACGCGACGCATGGGGCTTTCAACCAATCAGCGATCGACTAGCAGCAGCCATATTGGTTTTGCATAAGAAAAGTCCATAAGGTTGAACTTCTATGCGCCATGCTATGTGCTATGCATTTTTGTGTGTGATCGGCTTATAGGGGTATTATTTGCAAACAAGCAAGCAGCAAATTCCTAAATTAACAATTTGCGCAAACGCGTAATATCAAACTTTTGACAATTAACTGCATGACAATGACATTTATTGTATAATAGTTTTTCTGTCATCAAAACCTGCGTGAAATTCCCTTTATGGTTTAAAATTTTTATTTATTATTATAAACATATTGAATTGCGCAAAAATTATTTTTTTGCAAAATGTAAAAAATATATTTAAATTTATTAAAATACGCTGATTTTTTTCTACAAGTAATATACTAACACTTCATTACGAATGATGTTCTCACATATAGGTTTTAGTTAGTTGTTTTTTAAACCGTATTTATTTCTGTAACAAAAAATTTTGTACTAAAAGAAGGTTGTTTTTTTTACAATTTTCATTTTTGCTGAAAAAAATTTCCATTTTGATCACAGAAAGAGAAGTTCAATTTCATTGGTTTTGATAGCACTGATTACCGATTATACCAATTAAAGACAAAAGTGGTATCCAAGCGGTCATCAGGAATTAACCGTTCTAATTTGGTAATTATTCAAGCAGTCAGGTTTTCTAATTGTGGTTATATTCAGCGCTTCATCCGAATAGTTTACTTTGGTTTTATTACTTGAAGATTTTCTTGGGGAAGACCCGGAGGAGAAATCTTCCGAGAAAGTTTTTTTGCATAAAGCTGTAGCGCCAAGATGGGGTCATATTCTAAAAAAAGGGCTGACAAAAGATGAGAGGCAGATCCTCATGAATGACCATGCCATTCCAGAGAATTGCCCCGAACTAAAAACTCCACTTCTTAATCTGGAAATTTCCCAGATAATTCCAAAAACATCCCTGATTAAAGATAAATATCAATTTTATGCGCAAAACCAATTAGGTGCCGCAACAACATCTGTGGGCATAATCTTAGATAAGGTATTGAAGCATAAGTCAGATTTTGCGAAACAACTTATCCCAGAATGTGGCAGGGTGGGGAAGTTATTAACTGATCTATTTAATAACGCCTCGCGCCAAAGAAGAAATGCTATTATTCCCCAACTATCACAGAATTTGGCTCAAAATGTAGCAAGGGAAACAGACATAGGGGAATTTTTGTTTGATAATTTTGCGCAAAGGGTTAAAACTGCCAAAGAAGTTGAGAACGTTGGGAAAGGTTTATCAAAACCTGGCCCTTCTTTAGCAAAATCAGAACAAAAACCTGGCCCTTCTAGCTCTAAGAGAGTTTATAAGCCACAAAAAAACTTGTTAAGGGCCTCTCGCTTCCAGAACCAACAGAGGGAAACAAGACAGAGGCCAGGCCCTGCAGTCAGAGCAGGAAGTTTCGCTACAACAATTAGAGGTAAAGTATGCTGGTAGGTTAGCCTACTTTTATTTTGAAAGGGAAAGGCTGCTGCCAAAACACTCCCCCATCTTGGAGTGGATTAAAGGATATAAAATCCCATTTATTGGAAATCCTAATCAGTCAAGTCATACCTTTCCTGCTAAAAAACTGTTAATAGCAGAGACTGATAATTTAATAAAGTCAATGCTCTTAAGTGGGGCAGTAAAAATTTGTCAACCTATTGAGGGACAGATTATCTCTCCTTTTTTCCTTAGAGAAAAAGCAAATGGACAATTTAGATTTATTTTTAACTTAAAACAAGTTAATAGATATATTGAGACTTTCCATTTTAAAATGGAGGACTACAGAATTGTTTTAAAATTAATACAAAAAGATCATTATATGACAACCTTGGATCTAAAAGATGCATATTTCTTAATAAAAATAGATCATGAACACCGAAAATATTTACGATTTCAGTTTCAGGAAACATTGTATGAGTTCTGTAGAGCCCCATTTGTTGCGTCCAGTTATTAGGTATTTTAGATCGAAAAATGTATTATGTGTGATATTCATTGATGATTTCATCATTCTTAGCAAAGATAAAGAATCACGTGAGACCAATTTTGTTCTGGGTAACCTTCGAAAACTAGGTTTTTTGATAAACTTTGATAAAAGCTCTTTAGTGCCAAGTAAACGTTGTAAATACCTTGGAATGATTTTTGACAGCGAGCAATTTCAGGTAGAATTAACAGAAGAACGTAAACTAAAAATTCTTGGTTTAGCAAACAAATTTAAAGGCTTGGAATGTTGCACAATAAAAGAATTTGCTCAATTTATTGGCGTGTTGGTTGCTGCTACTCCAGCTCTAAAGTTCTCTCGACTTTACATAAAAATCTTTGAGAGGGAAAAATTCTTGGCACTCAGAAATTCTAATCAAAATTACACTGGTCAAGGTTGATAATTCTACTGCTGTCGCTTGTATCAATAAAATGGGCAGTATACATTGTAAATCAAATAATTTGGCCAGAAACATATGGCAGTGGTGCGATTCTCAAGATATTTATTTGTTTGCATCTTATATCCCATCAAATCAGAATATCGCTGATCCCGAAACCAGAATTATTTCGATCGATACCGAATGGGAGCTTTCCAGTTTTGAATTTGACAGAATTGTATGCACATTTGGTGAATTTGAAATTGATCTCTTTGCTTCACAAGCTAATGCCAAATGCAAAAGATATATTTCATGGCATAGAGATCCTGATTCATTTGCAATTGATGTATTTACTGTATGTTGGTCAAAACTCTACTTTTACGCCTTCCCCCTTTCTTGATGATCCTGAGAACTTTAAATAAAGTACAAGCTGAAAAAGCAAAAGGGGTAATTGTAGTACCACAATGGCAAACACAGCCATGGTGGCCAGTCCTTTCTAATTTACAAATTGGGAAGCCATTGGTTCTGGGAAAATGTTCAAAAATATTACTTTCTCCTTTTAGGGAAAAACCACCACCAAATGCTATCCTGGTGGCAGTATTATTATCCAGCAGTCGTTAGAGGAAAAAAAAGTACCGCCAGATAGTTGGGATGTTTTCCTTAATTCTATTTCAACTTCGACCATGAAGCAATATAATACTGCTTATAAAAAATGGTGGGACTACTGCCAGGAACATGGAATCCCATTGTATACAGCCGCACCAAACCAGGTGATTAATTTTTTACAAGATCAGTTCAACAAACATGAGTTTAAGTATGGAACATTTAACAGCTTACGTTCTGCGTTAGCTTTAATATTGCCAGGAGAGTTAGGCAAATACTTAAACATTGAGACCTCAAACAAAAAAATACAATGTAACTTGGGACCCTACTATTCTTATAGAATATATGAAAACTTTGTATCCTCATGAAATCCTAGATTTAGAAGTTTTAACTAAAAAATTGATTACATTAATAACACTGATAACTGCTAGCAGATTTCAGACCATCTCACTAATCAAGTTTCAAAACATAATTTTTAAAAATGATGGAGAAGTTTTAATTTATGTGAGTGATACAACTAAAACCTTAAAAAGTAATGCAAAGCAACCCTGTTTACAGTTTACAGTGTTTCCAGAACAATCTGAACTTTGTCTGGAAAATATACTGACTGAATATATTAACAGGACACAAGACATTCGGAATGGAGAGGAGCTCCTTATTATAAATTTTAAACATCCTCATAAAAGAATGTCGAGTCAAACGCTTTCCAGATGGGTAAAGCAAAGAATGGCTAAGGCAGGAATAGACACAAAAATATTTTCTGGTTATTCTGTGAAACATGCAGGTACATCAAGAGCAGTTAAGAACGGAATATCCATAACACAGATTAAAAACATGGCAGGATGGAGTAAAAAATCTGATGTACCAATGATTTTTACGTTGTGTTTCTAGCTTTTTATTTAAAGTATTATTGCGAAAATATTTGCTACAGTGATAGTGGTACATGTACCCTCGAAAAAAAGTGTCCCTGTTAAAAGCCTAAAAAAACGTTCGATTTAAGCTGTTAACCGTACTAATTTGATAATTACCAACCCTATCCAAGCGGTCAAAATTGAAGCGTGTGACGTCATAGATGACGACATTAATAATTACGTCATTACTTTTAACTGTATAATACCTCCGAGCTGTTTTCTAGTTGTGGTTATCCCCAGGCTAGCCAGTCGTCGTTCACACAGAGTAAATAAATTTTCGCCACCAAAGCAAACCAAAGTGTGTTTTTGTCAGTTTAACTGGCGAATTCGGCAGAGCCCTTTCTAGGCATACAACTTATTTTTTAGTTCTGCACCGTCACTTATTTAAATTTGGTCGCAAAGTCTACCTCTATTTAAAAAAAAATCACTTATGCAACAGTTCAGTCTTCTTTTGTGGCGCTGAAGTCTGTATTTCTCTTTCTCTGTTTTGTGTTTCCTATTTTTTTGTTTTTTCTTTCTTTTCTTTGGTAAATTTTCTTCTCTCTGTGTACACTTTCTTCTGTTTCTTCTCTCTCTAGTTTACATCTTCTCTTTTCTTTTTCTTTTTGCGTTTTCCTCTATCTTGCTTCCAATTTTACTTAATATTTTTTTTAAATATTCCTTTCATACCACACTGAAACAAACATTTTTTTTTAAGGAGTCAGGTAGGTGATTTTTTTTCTTTTTGTCAATTTCATTCACATGAATGTTTTTTTAAAATTAATTAAAAAAAAAATAAAAAAAGGAATAATTTTTTTTGAGTTAATTCTGAGGAAATTTATTATTGTTTTCATGTTTTTAAAGGTTATGTTACTAAGCACAGAAGTCGTCGAAACTGCCCCCCAACCACCCCATTCGCCAGAGCCCGGTACAGGTGAACAGAAAATGTGATTTAAATCCTCCTGTCCACACTCGCAAAGAGCTGACTTAGAACTGTATGTTTGAAATATTATGCAGGGCCTCTATTCAGAACTATCAAAACCGCAAAAAAAATTTTGATGTTTGCTGCCACTTCGGTCCTGTACCTGCTACTGGGCCAGTTATCTCGTGCTTTAAATATGTGTAGGTGAGAGAGATGAATAAACCATAGCTTGTAGAGTTTAGTCACGGATCACCATTTGTTTGGTGATCCATAGTTTAGTGTCCCTGTATGTGTCAGCTATTGGCGGAATCGGTGTGTGTCACATACTGGGAGTCCATAGTAGAGTTAAAGTACATTTCTAATTAAGGACACTCATCGTAAAGGCAAGCTTTATAGGAAGCGAAACCTGACATTCATTTTCAATTTCAAAAAAATAATAATCAAATTATTTTTGACATAAATTCCTCGGTTGCGCATTGGCGGCACGATGTTATTTTAAAGGTTTTGTTTTACACAGTTCGAAGGTACATAAACTATATATATTTATCTATTTAGAAATAAAAAGTTATACTTTAAACTATCTTGAATCTTTATTATTATTATTATTTATTTATTATAAAATGATAACCAAAAAAATTAATTCAATATCAGACTTCACTACATATAAAGCTTGCTAACTTAAGAGGTTGGTTTACTTTTGCATGGCGTTGCCGAAACCATCATTTGGTTCATCTTTCAGATGATTCAGATTTTTTTTTCAGATTTAAAGTTACTTTATTAAAAAGATATTATAAACAATTTTACATGTTTAATACTTAGTTAAATATTACAAATAATATAAAAATAGAGCAAATTAAATTTTCATTTGTGTCATGCTGCATCAGATTTTTACAAAACATTTTTAGTTTTTTAATAATAATCAAAACTGTAGGAATTGGATATAGTTATTTAAACATCTTCCAAAAAAAATTCTGACTTATTATCTATATTATACTATATTATATTATAATAACAAGATCAAAAGGCGTTTGTTTTTTAATCAAATGTTACTTTTTTAATATACTAAACAAAATTTTATGAATTCAAAATTTAATTTAGGTCTTTTTTTTCTAATTAATTTAGAAAAAATATATATACCTACTATGTTTTTTAAAATTATATAATGATTATCCAAGGTATTCTGTTTCATTTATAGCATTACAGAAGGTTCTCATAGTATTCGTAATTCTGTAAGAATTCATATTTTAATTTTTGTTTGACAGACGCTAATGTTAAAGTTTTGTTTTTTCCGCCATCGGCAGTGCAATTAATTATTTTTGGCCCAATATATCCCATCTTTGGGACAAGAACGAGTTGTGGTATAGTTGCAATAAGTTATTTATTGATTATCATGCTTGTTTGGTGATTATGATAATTTTAGCGATAATGTTTAAATATTTTTTTAAATAAATGCAGTTTTAAAAAACAGAAATTTTATAGAAAGAATAGCATGTTCATTTACATCTTTTTAATTAAAGTTGGTAAGAGACCAATAATATAAAGCCACACCTTTGGTTTCTTGCTTTATTACAATTAAAGAATAACTTTTTTATTTCTAAACAATTTAACAACTATCCAAAAAAAAGTAACAATGAAAATTGGGACATAATAATAAACACCAAGGAAATATAGTGGCAATTTATTTCACTTTGTAAAAAAGAAGAAAATAATTCATATATTTTGGAAATAAATAATTTAATAATTTATATATTTAACAAATATTTTTTCGTGTATTTTTTAAAAAGTTTTAAGTTATTTATTTGTTTTAATTTTTATGTTAAAGTATTACAGTTATTCTTTCACATAATAAAGATTTTTTTCGGTATTGCTGTTAAATTTTATTGTCTTTTTATTATTTTCTTCAATTTTTATATTTGAATGTTTTTGATTAAAGACATTGGCGCAAATAAATATACAAATATTTTTCTTAAAATTTTTACTCTTCTTCTGAAATATCGTCGCCTTTGTAAACTGCTCTGATGATTTTTACCGAGGAAGAAAAACAGGATATTATTAAATTATTTTACTCAAATAATGAAAATGCATCTGTAGCTCGCAACCAGTATTATATTCAGTTTTCCGACAGAAGACAACCAACCCGTCAAACCATAGTAAATATTGTAAACTCATTTAATCAAAGAAAAACACTTAAAAGAAAAACTAGAACAATCGGAAGAAATGCTAAAGAGGACTTAAATATTTTGTTATATTTTTAAGGTTAGTTTTTCATTATAAGTTAGTTTATCATATTTAAAAAAATGTTTTCCCTTGTTATTGTAGAGAATCCTGAACGGTCTATTCCTGATGCAGCATTTTTTTATAACAAATCATGGCATAAAATTAAGTCTGTTTTAAAATATCACAAATACAAGGCTTATAAATTTTTACCCGTGCAAAATTTAAGCAACTAAAATAAAATAAACAGATTAAATTTTTGTCAGGAGATACAACGAGGAATAGCGGCAAATCAAATAAATTTATCAAATATAATTTTTACCGATGAGGCAGCATTCACCACGGCGGAATGTTCAATAGAAAAAATAAGCATATTTGGTCAAGAGAAAACCCGCATGCTTTACAAGCTGTCAAAATTCAAGGCCGCAGATCCCTACATGTTTGGTGCGGTCTCCTGAATAACACATAACAATAAAGTTATGGTAACTTAACTGGAGAAAAATACCATGATTTGTTGCGAAATAAAATAGAAGAGCTTTTAGAAGAACTCCCTGATAATAACTATAGAAATTTAATATAGCAATAGGACGGAGCCCCCCCCCCACATAACATCCAGCCAGTAACGAATTTTTTAAATAATAGATATATGTATTGGATAGGAAGATACGGCACATTATTATGGCCAGCAATTAGCCCCGATTTGTCTCCCCTTGATTTTTTTTGTGGAGCTACCTAAAAAACAGGCCGCAAACACTTCAAATTTTACAACAGAAAATAGAGCAAACAATTGTTAATCTTAACGAAAATTTTGCGAACTCTATCTTTCAAGCTATCCACAGAAAATTTGTAAGAGTTATTCAAAATTGTATTAATAATCAAGGAGGGTAAGTAGAAAATTAAAAATGAAGCAATAAATATTTTTTCTTTCACAAAAATTGCAAAATTTTTTTAAAATCAGGGATAAAAGATCTAGAAATATCTAAAATAATATACAGGGTGTTCCCTTTAAAAAAACCATCGACCTGTCAAATTTTGACATTTAGAATTTTTTTTTGACATTCCGACTTAAAAATTCTTAAACTTCATAAAAAAATATGAAACTTTTGTATTTATCATATTTTGATATCTATTCAAATACACATTTTAGATATGGTGTAAAAATATAAGGGAAAACCCTGTACATTTAAGGTGTCAGTTTTTGACATATCATGTGAACAGTTTGATGTCTATTCTCAATTTATATCTATTTTCGTTTAGAATACTAAATTACCTAGAAATCGATACCCCTCATGATAACTTTAGATAAAATAACATTTTAACAATGTATCCTCCTTCCTTTTGCCCCCTTCCCCCCTCAAAAAACCATTTTCTCAACTTTATTTTTTGCACATTTTTTGGATTTACAACCTATAAGGTAAAACAAACAAAAAACTGTACGCGAAATAAGTTTCATATTTAATTTATACATTTTTCCGGTCCCACCTCAAGGACGCCCTGTATCTAGGTCCTGCACTGGGTTCCATCGGAGCACCACTTCTAAAATAGCATCTCTAGGTGTCTACTACCTTTGTGCCAAATTTCATCACAGTACGCGAAAATGCAGACAAGGCCCTAAATTTCCGTGATAGGCTCCGAAACAAAAGTGCTTTTTTAATTAGTAAATGTTTTTTCCAGCAATATCGTAAATGGCATTTTTTAAATAAAGACAATTTATTATTATTATCATTAAAAAGAACCCACCTGGATTTTCTTAAAAACTTAAAAAATCAAAAAAATGCCGCGATTTTGTTTGCAAGGGGGACAAATGTTGGCTATCTTGGAATTTTTGTAGCACGACCTCTATTCGAGAGGTAAACTTTACCTTTACATTTTGAATAGGAAAAATGGGTCTATCCTACAACCGTGTAAAAATTTTGAAATTCTATCAGTTAGTTTTTGAGATATATTCAAATTTAACATGAACGGGTAAAATAAAAATTAAATCAGAAAAATATAAAATTCTAATTTAATTTTTATTTAATCAGTTTATATTAAATTTGACATTTTAAAGGAAAATATCACTAAAATTAGTCGAAAGATTTTCTTTCTTTACATATAGAGAGAGAGGTTATTAGTTTCTTAATGGTTCTTGACTTATTAAGTATTAAATACAGGGTGTTTCGGCAAATATCATTTTTTAAATAATATTAAAACATATTTAAGCGTTTTGTACATCTGTACCGTGCCCTGTAAAAAGCTATAAAGCTTGTTTCTCAGTAAAAAGTTTGACTAATATTTATTTAAACACCCTGTGGATAATGTTTTAAAGGTATATATTAAAAATAATAAATAAATCGTAAATATATGTAACAGTAACATTCCGTAAGTGTTTGGAAAATCCGTCTAAAAATAATGCTCCCTGTATTTTATAAACTGGACATTAATTTAAGGTGGGCCCATAAGAACTTTTGATACGAAAGGTTCAATCTAAAACACACTAACGCTTGTTTCTCGTTATCACTTTCGAATAATATTTACTTACACCTTAACACCCTGTAGAGAACGTTTTAAAGGTACAGTACATATAATAGTAACATTGCGCATATGTTTGAAAAAGCCGTCTAAAAACCCATTATGCTTCTTGGACATTATCACTTTCAACACCCTGTATTTCAAAAACTTGTCATTATTTTAAGTTGGGCCCATAAGAACTTTTGTTAAGGAAGGTTCAGTCTACAACAAGAGGTGCGCCTGATCCTTTTATGTATGTGATATAAAAATGTATTTAAATTAAACATTAATATATATATATATATATATTTATATATGTATATATATATATATATATATATATATATATATATATATATATATATATATATATATATATATATATATATATATATATATATATATATATATATATATATATATATATATTTATATATATATATATATATATATATTATATTATATTATATTGTAAGCTTTTTAAATTAAAGTACAGCTGCAATGTCGTTAATGGAATATTGCTTGTTGTTTATTTAATTATACAGGATCTGGCATGATGATCTCCCATATTTTGCACCCCCACTGTGCCCGAATCACTGAGAGAGCTTAGCGTAGTCGGTTGGTAGCTCGCGCCTTGCCATTTTCTTGCCATCGTGCCTTCGCTATCGAAACATTTATTAAAAGTAATAAACGTAATCTGTGATTACGACGCAAAGAACTTTTCGTGCTCACTTCGCACTTGGTAGACATGCTTTCGTTCCAGATCCTTTGTGAATACCTAAACACTAACCCCGAACTATTGACGAATTGAAAGCAGCAATACGTCAAGGAATTACAGGAATATCGCTTTTCAGTTACTGTAGGAGTGAAACTTTCAGAAATCAGATTCGAATGTGTATCCAAAAAAATGGCCGCCACATGTACTCTGTAAATTTCAAAACTAAAAATAAAAACAAATGGTATAGAATAGAAAAAAATCTAAATAGCATTTACCATTGTTATGTGGGAGATCATTATGCCGGACACAGTATATAAATATAGTGAAGTAAAGTATGTTTTTCCAAGCGCGGCTTTAAGGGGGGTAACGTGGTAATTACTCCCCTAGAATAAAAAATATGCACTTTTTGTTAATAGTTAAATTAAAAACAGGAAAATTACCCCCTCTCCCCTTGAAAAAATGTTAATAAAAAAAAAATATCGTCGATTATAACCCTCCCCCCCCCTTGATTTTGACCTAGATCCGCGCTTGTTTTCTAAATATTAAAATCTAAACTAAACATTTTAAAATCTGTCCTGGTTCAAAGTGTCCATCACACACTATATATTTAACGTAAATTTCGTCTTGCCACAAAGTTAGCCAGTTTTTAGGCCGAAGTATCTCATCAAATAGCTTGGGGTTCCGTTTGGGAAAGCGATGGCGCTTGCTAACGTATTCTTCGCACCCACCAACACAACATTGTTTTCTTTTCAATTTTTTAAGCGATGGATCGCCCCCATCAAAACGCGCAAAATACCGATTGGTCCTAATTTAGCAAAAAACACCATAAAAATAAGGTAAAAGGTCGAAAAATAACGAAAAACTGCATCCACAAACAAAAAATGTTAAGTGAAATTACATCACTGTCATATTTTTATCCATTTCGCCAAAGTCAATGTCAGTTATAATCAAAAACAAATTGTCAAAATATACCAAGAGTAGCGGTTAATATATATTGCGACAGCACAGAACTCTGTCCATAATATTTTTATACCAGAGGTGACGGTCTGTAAATAGCGTCTCTCGAACTTCGGATTCCGAACTAATGTATACAGGGAGTATGTATAACAGTATTATGACAAGACCAGGCGCTGACTCGTGACGTCAGTAAAAAACTGCACCCCGACATAAATTGTAATTTTGGAACATACTCATTTGCATCTCTTTTTAAAGCACAGCTAATTTTTTTATTGCTGTCCAACTCATAGAGCTGCACAATGGGCTTCCGGAGCTAATTTTTGACCAAAATTAGAAAAACAGGTTTTGTAAAAATATTTTGTTTTAAAATAAGAAAAAAGTAATTATCAATCAAATTGCGGATCCAAAATGGCAAAGTTTCCTATTTATGAACCAATAAGTATGAAATTTAGAACTTTGGAGTGTTAATAGTCGCTAAATATTATTTTTGACTTAAATTTAAAAAAAAAACTTATTTACCAAGAGGTCTCAAATTTAGAACTTTGGCGTGTCCAAAGTCGCTGTTGAACTTTGGAGTGTATAAAGTTGATAATTAAGATTTCTTACTCAAACCTAAAGAAAAAATATCATGGCGGATCCGAAATGGAGCACGTTTACATTTATGAACCGATATGTACAGTGAAACCTCCAATAAGCGGACACTCACGCTTCCGTCGATTTTGTCCGCTTACTGAAGGTGTCCGCTTAAGAGGGAACTGCAAAATTGTAATATATATTTATTAACAATTTCCGCTGCTTGAGTTTGTCCGATATTAAATTTTTCAGCGATGTTTCGTGCTGATAGATGTGCCTTCTCCGAAACGTTAACAACTTCCATTTTTTCACGTAAGCTAAGAAGTTTTTTACTAGGCGTAATTTCATAGAGATCTATTAGTACCTAACTGAACAGTAAAAATAAAACACAGCAGTCCCGCCCCCGCCGTAAATACGACAGAAGTATTTAGTATCCACATTAAAAAGGAAAGAGGTAATTCCCCGGCTGCAGAGTGCGTTGTTGCCAACATACTACATAATGTTTATGCCCATGTCGTGCAGCACTCCGTCCAGTTGTCAGAGGTTCGCGTCCGGTTAAGGGAGGTTTCAAAATTTTTTAACCAAAAAAAATTGTCCGCGTCCGGTTATTAGAGTGTCCGGTTATAGGAGTGAATTTTACATGTAAAGAAATAGTGAAAAGCTTGGTTCCAAAAAATGTGTCCGCCTAAAGGGAGTGTCTTAATAGAGGTCTTAATAGAGGTGTCCGCAAGGAAAGGTTTCACTGTATTAAATTTGGAACTCTACGGTGTTAACGTCGCTTATTATAATTTTTACTTAAACAAACAAAACTAGCATGGCGGACCAAAATTCTTATCCAATAGACTATCCTATTTATAAACCGATTTGTATCAAACTTGGTACTTGGGGTTGTTTAAGGTTAAATAGAGTTCAACGTGTAATGCGTAATGAAGCTGCATTGGAAAGGATGAAAAGTTTCCATAATAATAAATCTAAAAACCAAACAAAAAATTTTAAATATTAAAAAGAGTTAAACAATATTATTCTTTGGCTGTACCAAAAACTAGAAAATAATACGAACGTAACCCTGACTTTGTAGCGAATAAGAACCTGCAAGTTTAACGACTGCATAATTAATTAAGAATTATTTTCTAGAAAAATTTGTTTTTAAGTCCAAGAAAATAAATATTTTTAAAGCGTCCACGTCTATATATTAGTTTATTAAAAGTCAGGTTTGGTAAACTGCTGACGATATAGAAAATAGAACCGTTTGCCTTAAAAGTTTTTTACCTCTAATTTTTGGTTTTTGTGAATTTTTAGTTTGTATTTTTTATGGAGTGACCTTCTTTTTATTTGATTTTTGAACATTTCAATTTTTTTATTTTTAACTTTTTATTTTTTGAATATTCTTTACATTATTTGTATTTTTTATTAATATATAATTTTATTTTTATTTGTTTAAGTGTTTTAAAAATAAAACAAGCACTATTGTTAAGACTGGCTATATATAACTTTTTCTCGAAGAAATCCCTTTTTAGTAAATTAATAATATCTTTGACATGGCAACTTGTGGCAGCAGATTTTAAAATATAATTTTTGAAAGATATGTACTCTTTAAGAAAATAAAAATTTCAAGAAAACGGTTGATAACTGAAGCAAAATTTTTGTCCAACATTTATAAGAAATCTATATTTTGATAGAATTTCAGAAATCCCAAAAATCATTACCATACCTGTCTATACATCAAAACTGAAACCAACATGTACAGGGATAAAATCTACTTACCTCCCTCTACAAGATTTATTTTATGAGAATTTTATAGAACATAAAATATTGTCGCAAAATGGCTTTAAATCTGGATCAAATTGCCAAGCAAATATTGTACTTTAACGCGTTCCGTTGAAAGGAAACATGACTTTTCTGAAAGCTGCCTTAATCAAATAATAGTTTTTTAAGACCTACTGGACTATCTACTCTTTTTTAGTAAAGATGTTCAGAAGTTTCAGTATGTATTTAATTTAACCCTTTTTGGCGAAAAATCAGGTCGGCGAGCCCACTGTGTGCTGATGGAAGAACGTCGATTGACATTGATTGTCAAAATGACATCTTATAAGTACTTCTATTTGCAAACTAATCCCAATACTGTCGCACTAATTTGAGTTAAAAAGAGAGAGTAAGTAGCTGGATGACAATGTGTGAGTTTAGTAAATAAAACGAGTCGACCACTGTTTGTTTATTGATATCATGATTTTTTAAGAGTCTTAGGCGCCCTTACTTATACATTAATTTAAAAAGAGATGGTAAATAATCGGATAATAATGTGTAAGTTCAGTCAATGACACGATTAGATTAGATGGTGATACGTTCGAGAATCCTATTTTGTGTCGGGGTGCTGTGCTACGTCACAGTCAGCGCCTTATTAGTTTACTGTAGTTTACCCCTTGACGGGAGGGCCTGCTAATAAAATTTCAAGATAGCCCAGGATAGCCAAAATGTGTCTCGCTGGCTAACAAAATTGACGTGTTTTGGCGTTTTTTTGAAAAAATCCAAGTTCGGTTCGGTTCGGCCAACACAAAAATAGTGATAGCCCTGGATTAAGTATATAAATTGTGAACCATCCCTAAAAGCCCAAATATTTTTTTTCGTTGTCTGCAACCAACCAATTTTGCAATTAACACCCATGACGTAAAATGTCAGTTGTAAGGTGACATATGACATTTAAGCTTGTGTGTTGTCGTGTCAACAAAAATGCATAAAAAGTAAACAAAATCATAAATTTTTAATAAATAACCAATTAATTAACAATTTAAGTAATTTAGCACAATGTACAAACAGGCGAGTTTCGAAGTTCGGACAGTGTTTTATTGGGCTAGATTTAGTTATGATTAACAAACAAACCCACTTGTATTACATAGCCTCTGGTGTTTGTTTTCTTAAATTTTTTTAAGGTGAATTAAGTGCAATTATGAAAAAGATTTTGGGAGGACCCTAAAAGTGATATTTGGAATGCAATGATGTCAGGGCATGCTGTAGTTGTGTGGGAGTATGAGGCAAGAAAGGTAATGTCAGGTTAGGTTTTTAGTGCAAGCAATACTGCTCAAGTGAGGGCTGGTATTAAATAACTACTGTAATTTTGGAAATCTATGAACACTTTTTTTTTTGCTTGTATTGGCTTGGGGTCTACTACGTTATACCTCGATGCTTGAAAATGGGTGTTTCTTTTTTTAATGATAAGTTGAGGTCGTTTTATACTGTTTTCAAGAAAAAAAAATGCGGATTTTTCGCATTTTTTTTAGAAATTTAAAAATTAAAAAATTAGTAAAAACTCATACAAATTGCTATAGAAATAATTTATTTGACGTTTGTTATTTCGAGAAAGAGCGGGACGGCTCACAATCGACGGAGCTTTAAATAAATGGTAATTTAGCCAAAAATAAGGTGACCAACTGTCTAGCAAGAGGCGATAAAAAGTTTTTAAGAAATGTATTTACGCATAGAAAAATGGTTACACCAAATTTTTGAAATCTAATGTTCGGCCTGACATCTTGCTCTTTTAATTTGTCGCGCATTTTTGACTCCGTAAAATCGTCCAAAATCGTCTATTGAGCATTTATAATGAAAAAAATGATGCAGAAGCAATTATGATAATGATGATTTACAGAAATTCAGCAGTTCGGTTTGGTTCGGGTCGATCTTAGATTAGGTTGGCTGTGTCTTAAAGTAATTCAGCAGGAGTCGGCGCAGCCGACTCCTGCTGAATTACTTTAAGACCCAACAAACCTAACCTAAAACCAAACCGAACGGAACTTAACTGAATCAAATTGAACCAAACCGAACCGAACTAAACCAAAACGAACGGAACCGAACCAAACCGAACCGGACTGAACGGAACCGAACCGAACCGTACCGCACAAACAATCAGCAAGAATCGGCTGCACCGATTCTTGTTGAATAGTTGTAACTAAATAATTTCCTACCCTCAGATGCACCGTAACAAGGCTTTGCTGATCCATTCTCTATCTTTGTTGTTTTGTATGTGAGCAACAAGGACTTAATCGCGATTAAATCCATGATCGCGCTTCAGTGCTTACGGTGCATCTGAGGGTAAGTCAGCGTAAGCAAATCCAATTGGGAAATTTGAAATGGCCGAATGACCTGGAAAGTGTCGGCCAAGCAAAAACTCAATCAATGTGTCAAAACATCTGTGGGAAGGTCAACTGTACAAATTTTCAAAATTATGTGAAAAAACCGAGAAAAAACACGAAAAACTAGGTATGTAATTAATTTAAAATTGTTAAATTATTAATCCTAAGCTAATTCATAAATTTATGTCGAAAATTTGACGATGCAGTGATAGAAATTGATTTTTTTCAACCAAAACAAGTCAAAGAAAATCACTATGTAACGTTTTTTAAAAAATTATTTTTTTAAAAAACCATACTTTTTTTTTTAATTTCCCGTATCCAAATCGACTAAAAATAGTCCAAAGAATCATTTTCATACAAAAAAATCGTTATATAGAACGTTTTGACGAGCGAGGTATAACGTAGTAGAACCTTGGCTTGGTTTAAATTCTTGATGGGACCAGCTAGAGATCAAACTCAGCATAGCTAAGAAATTTTATCAAAATCAGTCAAGCTATTGCTTAAAGACATACCAAGAAATAGAAAGCCAAAACATTTAAATAAATTAATGAATAACCGAATTTATTTATATATTTTATATACAGTACATAACATTTATGTTAAAATATATTTTTAGGGCTATTGGAAACCATACAGTCCAGCTGTCAGTCAACATTTAGAAAGAGCAAGTGGAAAGCAGTTAACAAGGGTTATCTTGTCCGATGCTGATCCAGAATTGAGAAATTTCTATGTCAACCTGAGAACTTTGCAACAAGAGACAGAGGAATCAGGTCTAAAATTTTTGTAGTCTATTGATTAATATTTAATTTACTGATGCAATTAGGCCTGTTTCAAACTATGAAACTTTTCCATTTGTATTGTATTGAATTCTAAAGTGGTGGCAGGCCCTATTGGACCTTTTTACCCAAGGTAAAATGCCCAGTTATTGATACCTTGCCAATGATTGATACCCTTGAGGATACCCTAGAATATCTTTCCCCAAAAAAAGACTTTGATAAGCCTGAAATTGTATTTAAAGATGTCAACTAGTAAGTCAGAGCATATGGCAACCATATATACATTTTTAATATTGTACTGCTTTTCCCTCCAGAAATATTTAGTTACTCTTTGAATGTTGACCTGAGGACACCATTTTTCTAATGTTTAGTTTAGTTTATTTATTGGTAAAGTATTACACAATATGTGCTTTTAGAAGTCATAAATAGAAATTTAAAAAAAGAAAATACTACAAAAATATGCATCTTAAAAAAGAGCTTATTTAAAATATAAAATATGAAATAACATAACCTGATAGTGAAAAGATTATAAAAAACTATTATATAATACATGAACAAAAAAAAATAATAGTACAAAAAGGAACTATCACAAAATTATGCATCTAACAAAAAAAAGCCTATTTAAAATATAAAATAACATAACCTGACAGTAAAAAGACTAATACATGATTAAAATTTGCTGACAGACATACAAATCAAAACATACATCTTAAAGGTTGAAATCACTCTCCAAGTACTTATCGAAGGAATAAAAGGCATTTTTTATTAGGAAATTTTTTACTTTAGATTTAAAGTGATTTGTAGCTAAATTTTTTACCTCTGTTGGGAAGGCATTAAAAAATTTGATACCAAAATGATCAGTACCTCTTCTTGTTCTTTGCAGTCTGTGTTAGCTGGGAACCAGGTTGTCTCTATTCCTGGTGGAATAGGAATGAATGTCACTATGTGCTGCAAAACTTTCTTGATTTTGTTTCACATACATCAAGCAGTGGAAAATAAAGGTGCAAGGGAAAGTCATCAGTTTCAACTCTGTGAAGGTATCTCTACAACAATCTCGATATTTAGACCCAGGGATTATTCTAACACAATGTTGCTGTAACTTAAAAATGTGTGCAGAATTAGGAGAATGACCCCAGTTTAAGACTGCATAGGACAAATGCGAATGAAAATATCCATAATATGCCAATAACAGTGTGGCTGTAGATACATTCTTTGATAAACTTTAGATATCTGGGCCCTGAAGGGGAGAAAAACTAGAGATATCCCAAAAAAAATAACCCCAAAATTAAATTCTTCCGCCTGGGAAAACAGAGTCTATTAAACTAAAAAACAAAGGAAAAAATCGGCAACACGCTAGAAGCTTACCTTCTGTAATTCTGTAGCAGTCCCAAAATTTCACTGGCGGTCGCGGCCCTTTCTTGCGACTGGAATTTCGGTCTTCAACCAGAAAAACACGTGGGACTTCTTTCAATTTTTTGTCAGAAGTGATTTCTTCATTCCCCTGTCACACACAGGGTGGCGCTTCAAACTCCCAGCGTGAGCAAAAAACGCGCATGATTTTACCAAAATGATCAGGTGATCAAAAAGAAAATAACTTTCAACAAAGAGAGAAATTATCACCTGATCGAAATTTTTCCCAATCAGGACTTTCTTTTTTGAAGGCTTTTGCAGAAAGCCCAAAAATATCAAAACAAACTTTAAGGTTAGGTTTTCCAAAAAATTCAAAGTAAAACAATAAAGAAAAAATAACTGGCAGCATTAAACAAACTTCTTATCAGGAAAGTTATTTGTGATAATTTAGAGCAAAGGTGGTTGATATGCACTTCCCATGTCATTTCAGTGTCCAGGTAAACCCCAAGAGCTTTCACTAACATGTCACTTTTTAAAACTGATGGAGGCATTTAGCAGGGTAAAGTTGATGCTCTGTTTGCTAGAAAGCCATTTTCTATCTGCTCTTGATTGTTTTGAGTCCACTCTAGAATTGGATCTGATGGGTAGTATCATAGAAGTGTGGTGGTATCATCAGCAAATAGTATGACAAGTAGGTTGATGAAATTGCTGAAATTGGGCAAGTCATTGATGTAGACAAGGAATAGAAAAGGACCCAGCACTGAGCCTTGGGGGACTCCATGCAGGATCCTCTGCTTTTTTGTTTGGTTCTTGTTATAAAACACGTACTGCTCTCGTCCCTCTAAATAGGTCCTGACAAGGGCAACACTGCTTGGTTCAAAATTGTAGTAAGCTAATTTTTCATAAATAATTTCAAAGGATATGCAGTCAAATGCCTTTGTCAAGTCCAGGAACGAGGCATCATATGTACTCTGCTTACTCTTGAAGCCTTCTGCAACAAATGCAGTTAAGCGGTTTATAGCTAGGGTTGTACTTTTTTATTGCGAAAACCCTATTGATTTGCAGTAAGAATACCATTTTCTTCAAAGTAGTAATTCATTTGGTCTTTTAATAGCGATTCAAATACCTTTGAGACTATGGGTAAGAGTGAAATAGGCCTATAGTTTGTCTGATCTTCAGGACTGCCTTTGTTTTTAAAAATGGGTATAACCTTAGCTAATTTAAGACTGGATGGAAATTTACTTTCTCGGATGCACTGGTTGACCTGACTGGGTTTGACATTCAGACATTTTTGAGAAATTTGATAATTTTCGTGTTCACTTCATAACAAACTTTGCTTCCGCTGTTTTTGAGATTGGAGATTTTATCAAAGACCATGTTTTCTGTTTCCTCATGGAATCTGAAAAGGCTGCCAATATACTGTTTAGTTAAGTAGCTGCTATATGAATGGTTAGCAGTTGGGAGATTTTTAATGATTTTATCAGCTACTGACACAAAGAAGTCATTGAAGACTTGAAGATTGAGCGTTAAGATTCCACATAGCTAGGGACTTATTTGGTGCATTACTGATAAAGTTATCATGAGCAGCCTTTTTGGCTTTGCACACTTCAGACCTATAGCTTTTTTTATATTCTGTAACCATGTTTTTATGCACCAGAATAGGGTTTTGTTTGTTTAAAATGCTAAGTGTTTGAAGCCTGCTTCTCATGTTTCTAAGAGTCTCATTAAACCAGTTAATTTTCAAACTCTGCAGTTTTTTCTGCACCATTTTTGATTTAAGAGGTAAGTTTTTATCAATAGATTTGGTTAGGCACGAGAAGAACCTGCATAGCTGGTCTTCCATCAGTTTGTGTGATGGAACCCCAGCTATCCACCTCTAAAAAAATGAAAAAATAAGGATCATTTTTTAAAAGCATACAACTTTTTTTATTATGAAGATATCGTGGGCTGAATGCAATAGTTGAGTAACTCGCAATTTTGTGATTTTGAGTTATCTACTTTTGCATTTAGTGTGAATCAAGCGCTATCAAATGCAAAAGCTGGATAATACATTATTCTAAACTGGCGACGTCTATCTGCAAAAGTAAAAACTAGACAATTCAAACATGTAAACTTTTTTGGAGCTATAAATAGATAACTTTAGATACCAGTATGTTTTTCTCTATTTTCTGATCTTTTTATTTTATAAAAGAAGACAACTGTAGTTACCTACTTTGTGAACATAAAAATGTGGACTTCTTGTAATAATAATAATAATGGCTAACTATAGATAGCTGGTTTCTACAGAAACTTTAAGCCGTTATTTGAATGTCAAAAGTAGGTAATTTAAGATGCTCAATTCTTGCATAAAAAATTATTAGTGCAAAAACTGGACAACATTATATTTTCACTTTTTTAAAAAAAAATTACATTAGATGAGTTCTTTGAACAAAAGTAAAACCCTAAAAATAAAAATTATCTCATATTGTGCAAGCAACCCTTCTTCAGGCGACTCCTTTTATACTACCAATTACATTTTATCAATTTTCTCAAAACTACAAATATCGAGTTACCTAACTATTGCATTCAGCCCACGATATTATAGTTATATTTTTATGCAGAATGGACTGAAAAAAATACTGTTTTTGCATGTCTATCTTAATTTTAATTTATAGAATCTAAAAAAATGTGCATATCAATTACTGGATAAATAAAACATACATTTTTCAATTATTAATATCAGTTATAACAGCAGAAGTCTGAATTAACCTTTGTTGACCTGTTGACATTTAATTTTTATTTTAATACTAGTCATGTTAGCAAAAGAGGTATCAATAACTGGCAACAAAAACTTAAAATTTTAAATAGTTTGTTCTATATTCATAAATTTTATTTCTTACATTTTTGATATTTCAGATCTATCAGGAAAGGTTGAACATAGATTTTGCAATTTAAAAACGTCATTTTACTTCAAAAGTAACAATTTTATGATTTTTTCCTTATTTTTTTGTCAATAACTGGGCATTTTACATTACTAAGTTTCACTAAAATTAGCATATTTTTTTCCAGCCAGTACCCAAACTCTGCAGACTACAACAAAGATAATTTAGGCTTAATATGTTGGCTCAAACTTTTCCATAAATGCATGCAACATTTGCAACTCTCTCTCTATAAATATAATCGAATCAAATTGGTTTATGGCAGGTATAAAGTTTGGGTGTCATTTTTTTTAGTCTTTCATTTTATATTTTTTGGTGTGTTGCACCCATTTGAAATTTTCCAAGGCCCATGGTTACCCCCTCAAGAAATACCATCAAATTTTGCTCAGTGGAATGAGTGCTACATGATTATTTAGCACTCTTTCGGCGCTGGGTCAATAGCGCTGAGTCATTTGCGCTGAGTCATTTGCGCGCGGACAATTGTGCGCTGCCAAATGCGTGCGGACAATTGAGTCCTAACCAGCCTATAACCAAGTCAAATTGCCCTGTCCAGCCAAGGTGGACCAGGGGCAAAGGACCGTTTTTTTTTAAAACACCTAACCAGGTCAGTTTAGAATACTAAACCTAGGTAACCGCGTCAACTTATCAACTATCCTCGGCCCCTGGTCCACCTCGACTGGACATTGGCGGGAGCGTTTGTATTCGAAACTGTTAAAAATTTTTAATTTTGAGTTATTAGTTGCACGCATTTGTCCGCGCGCAAATGGTTGCGCGCCATTGGTCGCGCGCATTGGTTCGCGCCATTTTTTGCGCGCTAATGGTTGCGCTTAATGGTCTGCGCGCAATTGGTTGCGCGCTAATGGTTTCGCGCATTTGTCCGTGAGCAAATGTCCAACGCGCAAATGACCAGCGCGCTATTGACCCTGCGCCGATTATTTTTATAAATTTGATGTTTTTGGAGTGTTTCAAGGGGAGATCTCAACTTGCAAGGCTCTATTTTCAAGAGAAGCCTAAATGTAGAAACTGTATCTTGATTTACATTTCATTTTTAAGCTACAGGGCCTTTATCTTTTTTATTAATGAAATTTTTATTTTGGTGTAAATTGGTTTTTTATAGATTTTAGGCCACATATAGGCCCTTTTTGAAAACCTAATAATGGCTTGCTATAAACATTTAATCATCTCTTGAAAATCGAGGTTTGTAACTGGGTGTCAGATTTTTTGTGTCTCCTAGAAATACCCGAAATTCCTGTTCCCCCAAAAACATCTAATTTGTCACCCATACAGACAGACAAAGGTTGTAAACCATGGCCTTGTCTTATAACACCTGGCGCCTTATACAACTCAATGGTATTACCCTTTTCTCTACTTACTTACATTATCAAAACTAAAAAAACTTTCAATACTTGTAACTGAAAATATTTGTCAAATGTGGTTAGCGAATTTTTTTTGAAAAAATAAATTAAGTTATAATTTGCACTATAGCATACTACAGCAAATAAAGATTGTCTTTGAACATTTAAATCGAGGGGTGGGACATTCCTGAATTGGGTGTACAAATTTTGGAGTGTGTCCTAGCCCTTGTATCAAATCAACCAAAAAAAATGAAGCTTTGGAAGACCATCTCACCGATTTTGATAGTTTTTGGTACAGTTATTCAACCCATAAACAAGATGAAAAATATCCAATTTCGAATTTTTCTGAGAAGTAGTTTTTTTAAATTAAATTTTGAAAATCATAAAACGGTCATTTTGGCTGAAACATGTACTAAAACAAATGACGATATCTCGAGAACTACTTAAACCAGAGTATTGATATGGGCCTTATTTGAAAGGTCTTTAAAATACCTTTTGAATGTAGTAAACTGAAATTTTTATATACCCTAAAAAAATGTGCATATCAATTACTGGATATATAAATATACATTTTCCAAGGTGGCCTTGGTGGCTCGGTGCGTTAGCGCATCGAACACATGTGAGTTAGGAATCTCACTTGCTATAGTAGCGGGTTCGATCCCCGTCGGTTGCCCAGTTCGCGTGCAGCAGACAATAGGATTTCCCCTTTATTCGCGTCAGTGAACAGGGCAGATATCTCTTGAAAGCGAGGTTTGTTACACACTCTCTCAGTCGGTTAGCCATTCTAAGGGACAAAAGGACAGGATAAAAAAATACTAGACTGGGTATTTTAGTGTAGGCGGCGAAGTCGGCGAAAAAGTCACGGTTATCAAATTAAAAAACAAAAATACATTTTCCAATTATTGATAGCTCTATTATATCCATTATAATAGCAGGAGACCAAATTAAATTTTCTTATCCTGTTGACATTTTTGAAAAATATATATATTTTTTAAACAATTGTCCTAATATCTAATTTTTAAGTTTGAATAATTTTATGATGTTTTTTCCTTAATTTTGGAGCTTTAGCTATCAAGAACTGGGCATTTCATTACACATTTTTGTATAAAAATATTTTTTTGCTATTTTTTGAAGATTTTATATTTTTTCTTAAAGTAATAGGCAACACTGGTATACTTAACACTGTTATTTTTCTCTAAAATGTCTATGTTGTGTATTTTATTAGGAAAATGATGCTTTTTCCACTATTTTTCCATGTATTTTGATTTTAGACATTTTTTTCATCATGAACCCATTATACCATTCTGAAATTTGGTGAGGATTTTGCTAAAACATTAAATAAAAAAAATATTTTTTCTGGATTTTCCACACTATTTTTAGTGCAGATAATTCTACTTAGGCTGCACTAGTGTGAACAACATTATTCCCACAGAAATATCTCATTTAAAAAAAAATTGTATAGATTTAAAGTTTGCTATGGTGTAAAGATATGGAAAGGTAGATGCTAAAGGAGAAGGCACTAAATACTTTGTTTACCGGGATGCATCAGATGAGCTGATTTTGAGATATGTTGAAGGCCAACCACTGCCTGATATTTTTTCAAAAAAAAAGGGTGGTTATTGCTTTTGTTTTCGAGCTATATTTATTTAAATGCGCGCCACTGAGATATAGAAAAATGTTACTTTTTGTAGTTTTTTTGCTATAACTTCGCGTCAAATAGAAATAAAAAGTCAATGTTAGTCTTGTTTTGTTGGAAAAAGAGTCAGTCGAAGAATTTTGTCAACTTTTTACATGTAGTATGCGTCACATATCTACAGAGTGGCTTAAAATATATATAATGAAAAATCAGGAAAAACCACTTTTTTATTATTGAATATAAAGAAGGGTAACTGCAAATGCATGGACAAAATTGACTTTGCTTGCTTTCATGGGAGTCATTTTAAACTTACTGGGTATCACTTGTTAGGATCACAGCTATTTTTGAATTAAAAAAAAAATAACTTTTTTGAGGAATAATTTTTTTTTTTTCAAAAGTTTCAGTTTATTTTTTATATCATGTTATACCTCATTCAAAAGTTAGTTTAAGGACCTTTGAAATAAGCCCGATATCACTATCTTCATGTAGGTTGGTTAGTACATGTTTCAGCCAAATCTGCAGTTTTTTTGAATTTCAAAATTTAATTAAATAAAAACTACTCATTATTTGTAGAATACATGTACCAAAACTGATCAAAATCGTGAGTTGGTCTGCCAAATCCCTGGTTGACTTTATATGAAATGACCCTTTTTATATACTAAATATATTCCTTTTATTTGTACTACTATTTTAAAGTTGATTTACATGAAACATACTAATCTTTCTCTACATTTTTTAGACATTGTTGTCCCAGTTCGTCGAAAGTGCTATGCTCCCTCCTCCCCGGCAGGTCGTGGGGCAAAGTGGGAATGCGTGGGGGCTGATCATGAATGGCATTCTTTTGACATGGATATCCAATGTCTGATTGAGGATGCATGGGCCAAGGGAGACCAGACCATTGATATGAGCAAAACTCATTTGGGATTTCCTTATGTGATAAATTTTAGGTAAGATTGCTGATCCTAGGGAGCTATTTTCTAACCTAAATTTATACTAGGGATCTGAATATTTTACTGGTATTATTGGTGATATTTAGGTAATGCTTCACAAATATTCATTTTTATTTATTGGACTTTCAATGTCTAGTTGGAAATTATTGAAATTTTTTAAAAAATTTAATACACAAACCATATTTATACTTATTTTTAAGGAGATTGTTAGGTGTTTTGTTTTTTTTTTGCCATTATACAGGGTGAGTCATAAGTAGGTGGACAAATGAAAAAGGGTGATGATACCAACACTCAAGCCACACCACTACACAACCACATTTTTTTTATAATGCGCCGCTGTTGTATTCCAAAATACAAACAATCCTGCTTTGTTAATTAATAAATTTTTTTGCTTGACAACGGGCAACAGCAGGTACAAATAAACTTCAGCAAACCAAAAAGTTTTTGGATATAACAAATAGTTAATTTTGTATTTTGGAATTCACCAGTAGCACAATATGAAAAAGTTCAGGGGATGAAAAACACCCCTGCAAAAATATCACCCTGTAGATTTTTAAAAGCAGTTGGATTGTTGAATCCGATAATTCTTATAGTGTATTCTGTTTGTCGAAATTGAGGTAAATATCTCAAAAACTGCACGAGTTATTTAAAAAGAACTAAAAAAATCTCCCTGTAGCTCTGTAACAAAGCTTTGGCGACCCTATGTGCATGTACACTTTTAGTCTTAAAATAAGCCAAGAAATCACCCCTCTTCACGAGGGGTAATCAGGTGCCCACATTAAGTGTACAAAATTTTTCTACAAGTCTATACAGGCCCTAAAATACACTATAGGTCCAAAAATTTATTTTAAAGTGTGAAATACAAAAATTTTATTTTAATTTCACGTTTTAAATAACTCAACTCATGAGATATTCAACAAAACTATTCATGATAAGCATTTTTTAAATAATTTTTATTTTAGAGATCGCCTAAGACATATTTCTATTATTTGTAAACATATACTGCATTATACACATTTCTCTTGTAAAATTTTCCTAGATCAAAATTTTGGACTTCCATTGTTTTTATTTATTTTAAACACGACGTTTCGGTTAGTAAGTATCTCTAATCGAAACGTCGTGTTTAAAATAAATAAAGACAATGGAAGTCCGAAATTTTGTTTTTACTCAATCATTCTCTACGAGTTTCAAACTAAAATTTTCCTAATAGGCGCCCCATATGATTTTCGTGAAGCGGCACTGTTTAAGTTCCATTATCGCTAATGGGATGTTGATGGTGGATGTGGTGTAAGATGGTTTTTTATAGTTTTTTATGGAGAATTCAATTGTCAAACTAAATTTTATCTGTCACTTTTGGTTTTTGAGATATTACAAAAAAATTTAATTTTCTTATGGAATTACCCACTTTTTGTTTTGTTTGAACCAAAATGTAATTTTCATAAATAAAAAAGTTATAGGACACCTTTATAAATGCAAACTTTTCAAAATCCCCTTGTAGCTAAAAAACTACGAGGTCTTTCAAGAAGCAGTTTTGTTATTTAAAGACGTCTCGAAAATCGAAATTATTAAGTTTTGCCAAAACAGGTATACAAGGTGACAATTTAAAAAAGATCCACCTAGAGTTTTTTCAGCAAATTAAAAAAACGCCAAAGCACGTCGATTTAGTTTGCAAGGGGGACACTTTTTGGCTATCTTGAAATTTTTGAACACGAACCCACTACAAAGGGGTATACTTTACCCCTATATTTTGAATAGGGAAATTGGGTCTAGTGATACCTTGTTTTGAAGCTCTCTTGAATATCTTTACAACCGTGTAAAAATTTTGAAAATCCTTTCGATTAGTTTTTGAGATATTTGCTTTCAAATTTAACATAAAAATTAAATCCGAAAAATATAAAATTCTAATTAAATTTTTAATTTATCAGTCCATGTTAAATTTGAAAGTTTAAAAGCAATTATCTCATAAACTAACGGATAGATTTTTGAAATTTTTACACAGTTGTAAGGACATTCAGCAGGCCTTCCAAACAAGATATCACTAGACCCACTTTCCTTATTCAAAATATAGGGGTAAAGTATACCCCTCAAAGGGGGTTCGTGCTACAAAAATTTTAAGATACCCAAAACGTGTCCCCCTTGCAAACAAAATCGACATGTTTCGGCGTTTTTTTAATTTCCTGCTAATTTTCGAGAAAATCCAGGTGGATCCTTTTTAAATTGTCACCTTGTATAAAACTTTATTGTAGGAAATTAAATTACTTTTTTTATCGTTTAATTGGGTGAGGTTCATGGGTAGGACTGGCGTCCATAAATAAAGGTTATTTTTATAGATTACGAAAAAAAAAAGCATATTTCTACAGGTTCTATTTGGCCCCGAACCAGCCCTGGGCATATCATACTGTTACAAATTTAAGTTATTTAAATTTTATAATTGGAATTTATTTAGGTTTAGTGTAGTATTAGGTCGATTTATCTTAAGGTTGTATTCTTAGTCTAGGTTTTAGTTGCGTTGTCTGTGGCTTGCGGTCGCGGTAGTGCGGGAACTTTCCGGACATCGAAGGCTGCCGGAAAGTTCGAGAGAGATGGACGATCCTATATATAGGGCCGGGGTCGCGCACCAGGCAGTTAGTCACAGATAAAGTGCTGTAGTGATCGTGAGATTAACACGAAGTTAATAGACCGATTATAGTAGTGAATTATTAGCAAGTTATTACTAAGTTTAAGTGCGTGTTTTTGTACATAATTTGTCGAAATAAATTGACGTATCGTTTTCAACAATTGCGAGTTTTAATTTGTCGTTGTGAACCCGTAACAATTGGTGTCAGAAGTGGAACTAAAAGAAATAAATAGTGCAAAGACTACCCTTACATAGTACCACCGGATAGGACAATTGGACAGAAAAACAGTAAGTGATTTTTCCAGAATATTCGAAGAAGTTCGATATTGTTTTATTCAAAAACTAAAAGAAATATTTAAGAACCGACTTCGACATTAACTTTACAGTCCAAAAATTGATAATTAGAGAGATTTTCTAGAATATTCTATAACATTCTACGACGTTCTATTCAAAAACTAGAAGAGATATACAAATACCGACTTCGACATTAGATTAGTAATTTTAAAAGTAAGAATCAGAATGAATTTCTAGTACATTCCATCACTTTCTACGACGCTCTATTCGAAAACCAGAAGAAATATCCAAAAAGAGACTTCGACATTAGCTTAGTAATTTCAAAAGTAAGAACTAAAAAGAATTTCTAGAAGATTCCATAACATTCTACGACGTTCTATTCAAAAACTAGAAGAGATATACAAATACCGATTTCGACATTAGTTTAGTTATTTCAAAAGTAAGAATTAGAAAGAATTTCTAGAAGATTCCATAACATTCTACGACGTTCTATTCAAAAACTAGAAGAGATATACAAATACCGACTTCGACAGTAGCTTAGTTATTTTAAAAGTAAGAATTAGAAATTATTTCTAGAATATTCCATAACATTCTACGACGGTCTATTCGAGAACCAAAAGAGATAATCAAAAAGTGACTTCTACATTTGCCTAGTAGCAGAAAGAGTAGCATTTACCAGTATATTCCAGAACATTCCATTAGGTTCTATTTAAGAATTGGAAGAGATATTGAAAAACCGACTTCGACATTCGCTTTATAGCCCTAAAATAGACGTTTTAAGTGATTTATCAGGAAGTTGATGCTTACTAGACAAGGATCGGCAAAGATGGAAGATCTAACTAAAATGATGCAGGCTCTTGCAGCTCAAATGGCTCAAAACCAGAACGATATAAGACAGACCATGGAACAAAACCAGAACGACATGCAGAAAAACTTTGACCAAATAAAGAGCAACTCCGAACAGCTGAGAGAAGAGTTTAAGACTGCAACCGAAGATCTTAAGGAAGAAATAACTCAAAGAATGCATAGTGTGGAACAGAAGGTACAAAATAAATTGCAGAATGTAGAAGAAAAGGTACATAATGTTGAAGAAAAGGTACAGAATGTTAGGGAAGAAGTTTTTCAAACCATGGAAGAAAAATTCCAGGACGTGTCGAAACAGCTTATACAGCTTCAGAAAGAACACAACAAAATAAAAGCTCAGGGATGTGTCGTGAATTCCAACCAGAACATTAAGCCTCCAAATTTTGACGGTACGTCCTCCTTGTCCACCTACAAACAACAATTTGAAGCTGCCGCCGCTGCAAATGGTTGGGACGAGGACGAAAAAGCTAGGGCGTTGTTAGTAGCTCTACGGGAACCTGCACTCGGACTTTTACGGTCCATTCCAGTCGAACAAAAACAGAATTATAACGCTTTAGTGGCAGCGCTAGAAAGAAGGTATGGAGACGAACACTTGCGAAATTTACATTGGTCAGAATTAAATGTTCGTCAACAAAGAGCAGGGGAGTCATTACAAGAGTATGAAGCGGATATCAGGAGGCTGATGTACTTGGCTTACCCAGAAATGCCAGAAAATTACAGAGATCCCTTCACGGTAGATCGCTTTATTAACGGCTTGCGAGACACGGACTTAGCAAAATTACTTCCTCGAGAACGCTTCCATAACAACAGTGAAGTGTTGATTCGAGCCCTTGAAATTGAATCATCAAATAATATGTCCAGGCCAAAAGTAAGAGCTGTTTCAATTCAGGAGGGAGAAGAAATGAGCACTGGAGATGAGGTCAACTTAAAAACGCTAAACCAACTGTTTCAATCACTGATAGAGAAGATTGATTCTTTGAAAGAAAGTAGACGATCCCCTCCAAATGTAAAGTGTTTCAGATGCGGACGTACAGTGCATATTCAACGCGATTATCGTGTCCAAATGAGGTCTCGCTCACCATCTAGTGGGACAGAGTACCGAAGAAGAGATCAGGAAAACTAAAACTAGTCAACGCAGAGGGGCGGGTGTTGGCTAATGGGAATAGAGCCCCCAAAATTTACTCTATTAAGAGCCTAAAACATACTGCTGACAGTCTTAACATCGACGGACTCATTAATGGGAGAAAAGTTAATATAACAGTAGACTCTGGTGCTGCCATATCATTGCTTAAGTTCAAAATTGCAACGAGATATAAAATTCGACCAATAGAAAAGAAAATAACACTTAAGACTGTGACTGGAGAATCCGCCGACGTGTTGGGGCAGACAGATATAGACCTACAGCTGGGAAGATTGAAGATTCGCCACACTGTATTAGTTGCCGAAATAGAAGACGAATTTATTTTGGGAATGGACTTGATAAGTAAACATGGATTTGCGTTTGATAATAAACTTAATACCCTAAGATTTGGGAATGAAGAGTTCATTTTGTCAAATAGTCACTTCAATAAAGAACCAATAAAGGTCGTGGCAGTATGCACAACAAGACTAGTCGGTAACAGTGAGACCATAATTTTTGGGAGGCTGGAAAGTAAAACATCAAGCTGCGTCGGACTCATAAGCCAACAAAACACACCCAACACCTACCTCGTTGCAAAATCACTAGTTAAAACCGATAAAGACATCCCGATTAGAGTCGCCAATATTTTCCCAAATAGTGTCAAAATTAATAAGGGGGAGGTGGTAGCATTATTTGAACCAGTACAGAAAGTAACAAGATGTGAAGAGCCAACTTCCGAGGATACAAGCAAGTTACCAATGGAGGTACTTCAGCAATTTGAGTCAACTTGGCAACATCTCACTCCAGAAGAATATAGTAAAGCGAGAGAGTTTATAGAAGAACAAAGTAATATCTTCGAAACTAGGAGTAGTTCGGGACGCACAAACCTTATTCAACATGCTATCAACACTGGCGATGCCCAACCGATAAGACAACCCCCAAGAAGACTACCAATGGCCAAGCAAGAAGAAGTTCACAATCTCATTAATAAAATGCTCAGCGACGGTGTTATTGAAGAGTCATCAAGTCCTTGGTCATCTCCTGTGGTGTTGGTCACTAAAAAGGATGGAAGTACTAGATTTTGTGTCGACTACAGGAAACTTAACGATGTGACCAAGAAAGATAGTTACCCACTGCCAAGAATAGACGACACATTAACAACGTGGGCAGGATCATATTGGTTTTCTACTCTTGACCTGAAAAGTGGGTATTGGCAAGTAGGAATCTTTGAAAGAGATAAAGAGAAGACTGCATTCTCTGCTGGAAGTGGACTTTATCAGTTTAATGTGATGCCATTTGGCCTGTGCAATGCCCCAGCTACATTTGAAAGACTAATGGAAGTCGTTCTACGAGGCCTTACTTGGAAAACCTGCCTAGTCTATTTGGATGATGTCATAGTAATGGGGAAATCATTTCAAGAACATCTAGATAATTTACGAGAAGTATTCTCAAGAATCAGGAACGCAAATCTTAAATTAAACTCAAAGAAATGTATTCTGCTCCAAGAAAAAGTTGAGTTCCTGGGTCACGTCGTTTCCCGAGAAGGCATCCATACCGACGAAAAGAAGCTACAAGCAATAAAAGAATGGCCTCAACCTCGTGACAAACATGAATTGAGAAGCTTTTTGGGTCTGTGTACATACTACAGACGATTTGTAGAAGGATTCGCCAAAATAGCGTCTCCGTTACATAGACTTACAGAAGATAAAGCTTCTTACAAATGGAATATCGAATGTGACCAAGCATTTAGAAGACTAAAAGCAGCATTATGTTCTAGTCCGATTCTTGCATATCCCATTCCAAAAGGAAAATTTATATTAGATACTGATGCGAGCAACGATGGCATAGGAGCAGTACTCTCCCAAGTACAAGATGGAGAAGAACGGGTCATCGAATTTTTCAGCAAGAAGCTATCCAAACCAGAGAGAAATTATTGTGTTACTAGAAAGGAGCTCCTAGCCATAGTTAAATCCGTAGATCACTTTCACAAATATCTCTACGGACAAGAGTTTCTGATTAGAACGGATCATGCTGCGTTACAGTGGCTCATGAAAATGAAACAACCTGAGGGGCAAGTCGCGAGATGGATGGAAAAGCTACAACAATACCATTATCAAATTAAGCACCGAGCAGGAAGGGTGCATAATAATGCAGATGCATTGTCCAGAAGACCTTGCCCTGAGGATTGTAAACATTGCAGGAAAATTGACCAGAAAGAAGGAATTACCTACGTGCGCCAGATAAAGTTAGAACCAGATGAAGAATGGATGTCGGCTTCGATTAGAACCACACAACCTAACGACAAAGATGTAGGACCTATCTTGCGATTGAAAGAAGATAACAAGCCACGACCATCATGGCAAGATATCGCAAACCAAGGGGTGATATTCAAATCACTGTGGGCACAATGGGATTCACTGATAGTAGAGGAAAACATCCTTAAACGTGCCTGGGAAAGTGCCGATGGCCTTACTGTGGTTAATCAAGTAGTGGTTCCTAGGAGCATGGTAGACAATATAATGGCCGAATGCCATGGTGGAAAATCAGGCGCGCACCTAGGCATAAATAAAATCATGGACAAAATTCGAAACCGATTTTATTGGGTCAATTACTTTCAAGATGTGAAAAACTGGTGCCGCCGATGTTCGACTTGTGCAGCCAGCCAAGGTCCCAAAATAAGGTCCAGAGGTCAAATGAAACAATATAACGTAGGTCTGCCATTCGAACGCATTGCTATTGATGTGGCTGGACCATTTCCAGAAACTAAAAAGGGCAACAAATACATCCTTGTTGTCATGGATTATTTTAGCAAATGGCCAGATGTTTTTGCTTTGCCTAACCAAGAGGCCGCTACAGTTGCAGAAGTTCTGGTAAATGATGTTTTCAGCCGATTTGGCATTCCTTTGGAACTACATTCAGATCAAGGAAGAAACTTTGAATCAAAGCTCTTCCAGAATCTCTGTGACCTTTTAGGAATACATAAAACACGGACTACTGCTTTGCATCCGCAGATGGCATGGTTGAAAGATTTAATAAAACAATAGAGGAACATCTTTGCAAAGTTGTTGATGAGCACCAAACAGATTGGGACCAATATATTCCATTGTTTTTGATGGCCTATAGAACTGCCATTCACAATACGACAGGAGCTACTTCATCTAGTATCCTGTTTGGTAGAGAACTGCGTTTACCATGTGATATCATGTTTGGTTCACCTGAAGAAGCACACTTAGAGGTTAATGACTATGTCGAACGTTTAAGGCAAAAGCTGCACGATATCCATGAAGTGGTTAGAGAGCGAATAGAAATAGCCAGTGACCGCATGAAAGCGAGATATGACCTGAAAGCAAACTCTTCAGGGTTCAAAGAGAATGATCAAGTCTGGCTATACAATCCTCAACGCAAGAAAGGAAGATCACCCAAGTGACACCACCATGGGAAGGGCCTTATAAAGTTGTTAAGAGAATTAATGATGTAGTCTACCGAATCCAGAGAAGCCCGAAGTCCAAGATGAAAGTTGTTCATCTAGACAGACTAAAACCTTACCTGGGAAATGTTGATCGAGACGATCAAACCTGAAGAGGAGGATAGTGTTACAAATTTAAGTTATTTAAATTTTATAATTGGAATTTATTTAGGTTTAGTGTAGTATTAGGTCGATTTATCTTAAGGTTGTATTCTTAGTCTAGGTTTTAGTTGCGTTGTCTGTGGCTTGCGGTCGCGGTAGTGCGGGAACTTTCCGGACGTCGAAGGCTGCCGGAAAGTTCGAGAGAGATGGACGATCCTATATATAGGGCCGGGGTCGCGCACCAGGCAGTCAGTCACAGATAAAGTGCTGTAGTGATCGTGAGATTAACACGAAGTTAATAGACCGATTATAGTAGTGAATTATTAGCAAGTTATTACTAAGTTTAAGTGCGTGTTTTTGTACATAATTTGTCGAAATAAATTGACGTATCGTTTTCAACAATTGCGAGTTTTAATTTGTCGTTGTGAACCCGTAACAATACAATGCTGCTAAATTAACCATATTGGGATGGATGGAGGACAGCTTCCAACAATACTGGATGAATATACCAGAACTGGCTCACTCTAAAGATTTCATTAAAGGACCTTGTCAGAAGAGAGCCAGAAATATCATTGGACTTACCAGACATGAGATCCGTATAGTGACAGGACTTTTTGCGGGTCACTGCCGACTAAGAGTACCCATGCACAGAATGGGAATAACAGAAGAGACCGAATGTAGACTCTGTATGGAGGATGATGAAACAGTTAGACATATACTGTGCGAATGTCCGGCTATTGCACGTTTACGTCAAAACACTTTCGGTAAACCTCAGATTGATTCAGAAGATCTGAACAGTGTCTCACCCAAACTGATAGCTAACCTTTTTGGAGGATTAGGCATACAGTGGTGAGAAACCACTCAAAAGTGAGCCACAATAGACCCACTAGTGGTCGCAGTGGAAGGGCTGCAAGGCCCACTCATATATGAATCATCAATCATCATCACAGGTTCTATTCAGTTTTCTAAACAAAAAACTTTTATAAAAACCGGCAAATTCGCTTTTAATAAAAGCATGCACTACCAAATGTCAATTACACCCCATTGACTTTTATTTGAACTTGTCTTTTAGCAATCTCACCCAAATGTGGCTAGCAAATGGTTATGTAAGAAGCGTCAGAAGAATAAAGCAAGCCCCCTACCCCCTTGTAAAAGTAAGACTGGAAGAATTAGCTCAAGTAACAGGCCGAAGAAACATAGAACATCGTAAGGCCAGCAATAACAGCGCGAATCAACAGCCATCTAGAATGATAGGTATTTATATTAAACTAACAGGATATCCTTGATACTTGATTTAGGTCATAGATCTTCAACCCCTCCAAGTTTCATGGACTTAAAGCAGTAAAGTAGTTACGAAATTTCAAAAAACCTCGAAATTGCCACTCACTCATGTATAGATCACCAAAATTCTTCTATACTTCCAGACATGCTACAAGGCTGAAATTTGGCAGACTCATAGAAATTAGACCAAACTTTTGGAAAAAATAAAAAACCCCCAAAATTATAATTTACTCCACTCCCCTATACATGTAAAGTTATGTAAATGTAACATTGGCCACTTCCAGAAGCGCTAGAGAGCTGAGCTTTAGCAGACTGATAGAGAATATGATAAAACTATAGGGAAACATTTTAAAACCCCAAAGTTTTAATTTAATCCACTCCCCTATACATGTAAAGTTATGTAAAAGTAACATTGGCCACTTCCAGAAGCGCTAGAGAGCTGAGCTTTGGCAGACTGAAAAATAACATGATAAAACTATAGGGAAAAATTTAAAAACCCCAAAATTTTAATTTGCTTCCCTTTCCTATAAATCCAAAATTATGTAAAAGTAACATTGTCCACTTCCAGAAATACTAGAGAGCTGAGCTTTGAAAGACTGATAGGAACCATGATAAAACTAATTTTTAACAAGGCCTTGCAAAAGCTTTGAACAATATTCCGCATATTTTACTGCTTTAAAACTTAAATATTATCCAAATCTTTTAAAAAAGGAATGAAATCATAACAAAAACATTTCATGTAAAAAAAGCCAAGTACGCGAAAATGGTATTCAGTAAAAAGAATTGAGATAAAAGTAAAGCCAAGTTCGCCAAATTAAATTTCAAAATGAAAGGTTCTTACTAGTTTGGAAATGTTTTTCTGAACTTGGCTATTACGGCTGCAATTGACTCTTAGGCACAGTGCTAAATTGAACTTAAAGAAGTTAAGCTGTAATAGCAAAAAAAACAACAGCCCTGTGATACTCCAGTGGAAGTCGAGAATTTTGCAATTTTTTTGTTTTTTCAAATGAAACTACCTAAAGGAAGCAATTTTTGGGTATTTACGTTTGGTACTTGTGTAAGGCCAACCAACTTCTCTACAATCTAAGTGCAACCTTATCTTTCCAGGTTCATTAGTTTATGGAGTAACGTGTGGTCAAATATGTGAAGATTTTTACAAAAAGTGAAATTTTATCAGTAGGGTCATATTCTAAGCCACGTTTCTGCTAAACTAATCGTCCTAGAGGAAAGTGATGCGCTTATTTTCTTAACATGTTAGTTTAAGACCAAGCAGGAACGATTCCCAGAAAATCAGAATCTAAAGAAAAATTTTTGCCGTTGATGTAAGGTATCATCATCACATCAGCCTACTAAACCACCCTGTATATTAATTGATTTGACTCATTTTCTTAATATCTTAGTTTGAGACCAAGCAGAAGCTTATCCCAAAAAATCAGAATCTAAATCGAAATCCATGGACACATTGTAGTTTGGGAAAAAAACCTTGTACTCAATAATTATGGAATCTATAGTAAGAAACCATAGCATCTTTCGTCGGCTTTTTGATAAAGATTATATAACACCTGCCTTAGTCAATTACTAATTGGTGGGAACCAACACGGCCTGACCCGGTAACAGACAGAAAAATGCGAAAATGCCATTATAATTCTCTATAAATTCCTTCTTAATCAATTTAATCTTCTCTTGGATGATTAGTTTAGCCGGTACGTGGCTTGGAAAATGACCCTACCGGTAAAATTTAACTTTTAACTACCACACGTATCTCCACAACTAATAAACCTACGAAGGTGGGGTTGCGCTCGGTTTGTAGAGAATTTGGTTGACTTTACAAAAGACCAAACGTAAATACCCAAAAATGCTTCCTTAAGGTAGTTTTTTTGAAGAAACTAAACAAATTGCAATGTTTTCTAGTCCCACGGGAATAGCACAGGGATGTAGTTAATTATATTGTAATTGCAAACTACTCTCAAGGATCCTAACAATATAACAAAAAATTGTAAATACATGCGCGTTTGCAAATTTTGTCTTTTTTATTTTGATTGACTGGTGTATTTCCAGAAGCCATGTTTTTGTAATTACCTGGATTTTTGGCCAAGGTATAAAAAAGTCTTTTGGTTGCTAAGGGGTCAGCGTCGTCAAGTGTCGTTTATTTTTATAGGAAGCAGTGCTGCTCTGAATTCAGCTACAGAAAATCCAAAAAAAGTTAGCAGCAAAAAGAAATCAAGCAAGTCCAAAAGTGGAAGCGAAACCACACCTGCAAACTTGGCCAGACAGATTTTAAACAATCTGAATATATTTGGTAAGAAAACACTCTTACACCAAACTAAATCAACTAATAAACTCTATCCCCACCTATCCTGCATTGAATTGCTTAACACAAAAAACTACCTATCCCAAATTTTTTTGCAAAAATATTCGATTTGAAATGAAAAATCAACTTTTGGACTAAGGCAACTGTAGCTTAGTCTTAATATTTTGATCCAATTAATTTACAGTTTTAATAGGTACCATTTGTTCTGCAACACTGTATATATTTTTTCAAAATGGTTTTTTAATAACTTCTTTGGTAAATTCTGTGTAAAAATTTTGAAATGAGCATAGTATAGCAAAATATGATTTTAGTTCTACAAAAGTGATCTTGTTTTATAAAGAACTCACAAAAGCTAAATGCAGAGAAGGCTGACGGACACTATTAACTGAATACGTACCAATACTTAAACAATAAAAATGCATAGCTTATGTTGGAATCCTGCCTGAGCAAACGGAAAGCTTTCGGCCCAGCCAACATTTCGTTACTTAGTACACCTATCATTTCGTTACTTAGTATACTACGGTATACACTCAACTCCGGATATAGTGAACTCGAAGATTGCATGAAAACTGGTTCGCTATATCCGAGGTTTACTATTTTTGGGTATTTTGAAACTAAGTTAAAATGTAGTACTAGGTTTTAGGACTTAGACTGTTTGGTAAATGCAGCTTTTAAATTGTTGCTAGGTCACAAATCAACTTCAAGCAGTTCCAATTCGCCCTCCCCTGTCAATGATAAGTCATTGCTTTTCGATGCCGACAGCAGCAGTACCCGGTCGGGGCGCAGGCCGAGTTTGGACACCGTCTCGACTTACCTGAGTCAAGAAAGCAGAGAAAGTAGGGCTACTGCCTCTACCTGCGCGTCTACTGCCGATTTGATCAACTGCAGCGGAAGCGATGACGGGAATGTGGAAGGGATCGATAATTTGTCTTCTATTGTTGGTAAGACCTATTGACTTGATTTCTAACCAAATTATAACTGATTATAACTGGCTTAGTTAAGCAGCGTGACAAGTGTTTATTTGTTTACTGCCAGGGAGCAGCCTCACACCCTGCAATGACCAATAAGGCTTATAGTATATTTTCTTTTTATATTAGAAAATTGTTATCGTTTGTGACAAATGATAAAAATATTTATAAAATTTAATATATCGTGCTGTTTTATAAAACTACATAATTTATATAATTAAAATAGGTAAACTTGAGAAGGCTAATTTATTTTTTTTAAACCTTATTTCTCAAGATTTATGTAAAATGGTAAAAAAAGGAAATCTGTTTAAGTTTTTTAAGTACACATTGTTGTACTGGTAATACCAGACCATGCACGCCATTTATAAACGCATTTGGTAAATTTTGTGTTACAGGATTTTCTTACAAATTATTTGCTTTTTATTTGCTTTTTATAGATAACTGTGTTGAACACCCGCGAATTCTGCGAGTGCCTACTTTATTTATAAACCGGTGCTTTCCCATTAAATTTCCTGATCATTTCGGAAAAATTTCATTTGTGATTTAGCGAAAAAAACAATAAAAACAGCCCCTATAACAATTGTGACACTTCTATTCAGAGCTACAGGCTTTTAAATATTTTGATCCAATATTTATTTAAATAAGTTTTCCTACGCTTTTCACTATAATGAATATATATTTTTTCAAATTTCGGGATACATACAATGTTTATTAAATCATTTGAAAAAGAATAAAAAAAAATCAGTAGTTATCTGTAACTACCTACCTTTCGTTCTTTGGAACACGTTGAATTATTTTTTCTGTGAAAAGTTTCCGATTCTTTTGCTCGTGGTATTGAATCAGGTTAGCTATCACGACAAACGTAAGATTTTCAGAGGTTAGTTCGCTACCAGAAAATATGTCATTTTCAAGGAAAAAGACTAATAAACCACAAAAATGCGGTATTTACTCATGTTAGAACTAACATGTCATTTGTTTCTTGTTAGTGTAATGATCGGCAAAGTAGAGCCTATATTTTCTTCATTTTTCTACTTCAGGTCTCGATCCAGCAAGCGCCAGTATTTCCCAATTCGTGCGAGTGTCAAAACCCAGCGAATGGGCCCCAAGGCAGCCCTGCCCCCTCTGTCGGCAGCTACTAAAACCATCTCTAGTTGTTATAGCCCTTCCTTGCAACCATGTGTTACATTTGGATTGTTTAAATTATGCTTTGACAGAGCTTCAAGAACAAGGTAAAATTAAGGTTTTCACTCTGCTATATTTTCTAAGAGGCCTTTTTGCACTTTTCACGTTAATGCAAAGTTAACTCCAGGTGTTGAAAGCCCTTACCTTTGGGAACACAACTTTTTTATTTTTTAACCGATTTTCAAACTAATTTTATTTTATTTGAATTATAGTGCACTTTTATGAAAACTATTAATCACTTGCATTTTTAATATTTCTGTCTCGATTTCTGTATCTGAAAAAAAATATATTTCTCAACATTGTGTTTTTAGCTCACACATATACTATACTATAGTAGTGTGAGCTATGGTGATCCTAATTTTTTCGAGAAAAAAAAAGTTGCTCCGATTTCAAAAATTTTTATATATCTTTGCGTTTCAGATAATTTTGAAACTTTTTTGTTGCGCCGTCTGTCTGTCTGTCTGTCTGTCTGTCTGTATGTCTGTATGTCTGTCTGTCTGTATGTCTGTAACGACCAACGCGCTTAACTCAAAAACCGCTTGGCCGATTTTAATGAAATTTGGTACCTAGGCTGGGTCTTGGGTCGAGATGGTCCCATTTAAAAATGAACAAAATCCACCAAACACAAACCAAATAAAAGGGTGGGGGTAGATTTCAAAAATTAGAGTTTATGTGAAAATATGGCGTGTGTGATATCAAACGAAAGGTAATTGAGTCTGGAGTTAAACAAAATACATTTTAATTTATTTAAAAAGAAGGGTGGGGGTATATTTCAAAAATTTGAGTTTAAGTGAAAATACGGCGTGTGTGATATCAAACGAAAGGTAATTGAGTCCGGAGTTTAACAAAATACATTATAGTTTTTGTTTTTTTTAAGGGTGGGGGTAGATTTCAAAAATTTGAGTTTAAGTCAAAACATGGCTTGTGTGGTATCAAACAAAAGGTAATTTATTCTGGAGTTGAATAAAATATATTTCAGTTTTTGGTTATATTAGCTCACACGTACACTATAACTATAGTACCTAGTGTGAGCTTAGGGGCCCATATATTGGCAGAGTATTTTTTCTTGTTTTTTGCGGTTTTTAGATAAACTGCTGATTTTACAAAAGAATCAAAAGATACAAAAAATATGTGCATTGACAAGTTGTATTCACAGTGGGTTTTATTTTTACCATAAGTTAAAAAGTTCTCGAGTTATGCTTAAAAACTACGAAATTGGCCCAAGGGTACCCCTAGACTCCAAAATTTAACTGTTTGATGAAAGTTTCAATAGTGGAAAAAAATGCTTTAAAACTTGTAACTTGTAAACAATGTTAGCTTATTTTTTATTTTTTGTAGTTTATATTCTGTCAAATATGACAGATGTTTTTGTTCTAAGAATTTAATGATTTCGTTGAAAAAATACACAATTGTGCATTATAGACCTTTTATATAACCTATAATGTTACTTGGGATCTGTTAAAACCCAACCATACTAATTTTATTATTTTCTACGTGTAGATCAAGAACTTTACGTGCAGTGTTGCGTTTGCGGGAGGATATACGGGGATAAACGCGGTAACCAGCCGCCCGGAACTATGGAGTGGGGCGTGATAGATCGAAGCTTGCCCGGGTTTCAGAATTACAAGACTATACAAATAGTTTACAAGTGAGTATAAATGCATTATTTTTTCTAGTTGGGAGATCTAAATATTGCTCTTTAACGGGTAGCCAAAAACAAAAATAATTTAGGTGAATTCGCAAGGTCCGATTTTGTCATCAATAGTATATTAAAAACAAGTTTTGAAAAAGACTCTGCGCACGGCCGAGGCAAATTGGTGGATTAAGCTGAAGACGAGGACTACAAGTCCAGGGAGTGTGCAAAAAGGTTTTTAAACAAGTTTTTTACTATAGCTTTTATACGACTAAAAATAAGAAACACTAATACTTTTCCTTATTTATTATGACAAATTTTCGGAAAACATTAACAAACTTTTTTGAGGTATCTAGTCAACAAATGTTTTTTTTTTCTATGACAACAAAGCGATGAGGGTTGCTGTGGAACTCAGCCCTCTTGCGATATTCCACATTTTGACTTAGGTATGAAATTGTGATTTGTTCATATTATACATCAAATTCATGGAATCTAAGCATGGGAGTCCCGCAAGGCTCAATCTTGCGTCCTCTTTTTTTCATTGTCTATGTAAATGATTTACCTGAATCAATATTGGCTAGCCTCTTTGCCCAGTTTGCCAACGACACAACTGCAACAGAGTCGGATGTGTCTGAGGAGAACTTGTCAAGGAAAAGCTCGAAAATAGCCACAAGAATGCATAACTGGTGTCTAGCAGACAATTTGATTTATTTGAGAAGACAGCATTAATGTCATTCAGAATGGTTGGCACTGGCGCCTCCTCTCCATATGTTTAATTAAATGGGAAATCGCTAAAACTCAGCGAATCTAACCGATTTCTAGGCTTGTCACTTGACCCAAGACTTACTTGGGAAACCCACATCGCATCGTTAGCATCAAAACTAAATAGCTTTTGTGCCATCATCAGAAGATTGAGGGATAAAATGTCACTAAGTAGCCTAAAAACTTTATCAAACCAATCACAGGGATCAGCCTCTGAAGCAAAAAAATATTCATAACTCAAAAACGAATCATTCGATCCATTCTACGACTAAAGAGAAGGACTTCATGCAAGCCATATTTTCAACAACTGAATCTTCTAACAGCGCCTTCTCTATACTTTAGACAATTAGTTATTTTTGTTAAGAAAAACCGGGAAAAATGCGCTTGAAAAATGTTATTATGATTTTTTATTTCTATGTAATATAAAAATGTTAATTTTTTCTATTTATTAAGTATGTACTTAGGTATTTAAATACTATGTAAGTTAAAGTTGAAATTGTCAAATATAGAAAATCAAGCGTGCGCAAAGATGACGTAACAGTCTGCAAAAAGTTTTGCATACAGCATGTGCAAAATAACGTTTTTAGATCGAGTTTTCCTTGCTCAAAACCTCATTTTCTGTGGTAGTCGTATAAAAAGTTTTTCTCCCGAACTTGTAGGGTTAGTAGTTTCTGAGATAAATTCGGAAGCCAACCTTAGTGTTCCACCCTGTATTTATAAACTTCAGTTCTAAAATTATGATTTCTTTTTGCAGTATACAGTCCGGATTGCAAAGCGAAGAGCATCCAAATCCTGGCAGAGAATATTACGCTGTGGGGTTCCCCAGAGTCGCGTACTTGCCAGATAGTCCCAAAGGACGGAAGATTTTGAGGTTGTTGTGCGAAGCGTGGCATCGGAAGTTAATATTTACCGTGAGTTAAAAATTTGTATTTTTTTAAAAATAATATGTGCTACCTTTTTCTTTAACTAACTTTTTGTTAATTGTATTAAAAATGATGTCCTGACTCGACTGCCCAGCCCGGATATGTATAACCACACGGGTAAATATCAAATCAACCACAAAAAAGATGATTTCTGTTTTGACCCTCTTCGATTTTGATAATTATATGGCTAAGTGAGCCCTACCTACAATCCAAAATCTTAGAATTTTTGGACCAGTAGTTATTGTTTTATCGATTCTTGAAAATTACAAAATTGTAAATTTTGGTCCTTACAAGTCCCTACAAAAAGCTAAATATTTTGAAAACTCTTACAGCTACCGAAATGTGTGATACCTTGTTTCAAAGGTATTTTGAAGACGTTTGGGCATATATTTTTTATGTTTTTGAAGAAAAAATGTTTTTTGAAAAATCTCAAAATACCCTATATTAATAATAAATAAAAACACAAAAGTACCTAATTATCAATTTTGGTTCATATTGGTACTTACAAAAAAATATTTTAAAAACTATCATAGCTAGCACATTTAGCGATACCTCGTTTTAAAGGTATTTTGAAGACCTATCAAATGATGTGCTTCACATATGTTTTTAATTTTTTTTTTATATTTAAAATATTTTTTGTTTATTTTTGTAATTATGAATTCAAGGTCAAATGTTTGTCTAAAAAAACAATAATATTATATCAAGTATTGGTAAATCTTAATTATTATTTACCTATATATAGTCAACTTTTGCCTCCGACCAACGGTTCTCGAGATATTAACAAAAAAAACAACAAAAAAGCTAATTGGCGCTAGAGTTCGCATCATATTTATGAGGACTTTTGGTATATTCATCCTTAGGTACTCATAAAACAATGTGTAAAGTTTCAATACTTTCGGATTTTTTCGAAAATTGGGTCATTTTTTAAAGTTTTTTGACTGGAGTAGTAGATGAAAATGACACTTATGCTAAATTTGGTTGAAATCGATTAAGACTTTCTTGAGGTATACTGACAATTTAGATGTTTTAGTACATACTATATTATATCTGTTTGGATAAAATCATATTTTACTGAACTTATAATTTATTATATTATAATAACTGCTTCGGTTCTGGAGATGTTTGCTCTTGAGATTGTTCTTTTGAGACTTTTTCCTGTAATTATCACAGATTTTCATACCACTTTGAACACCTTTAAAAGAACAAATCCTATCTGTTACATTCCATAAGTTTTTAGAATGTTTTTTTTTATTGAAGATTACAACAAAAACCTGAAATTTTCGACTTTTGCGAATTTTCTGCCATCTTTACAGATAGTCTGTAGCGGAACTGACAATAAAAGACCTTTGTCTACAATGCCTAGTAGTGGAAAGGCCAATCAGAAGTAAAATGGGAGGAGCAAATGGGGTTACAGGAATAGACAAGTTTATTTGCAGAAATGTGTAAAGGAATGACATGAGAATTCGAACAAGAAACAACGTGTTTCTGCCACATACTCAGCAAAAATGTGTGTCTATTTTTTCATAAATTTTTTTTTTTAATTCAAAAAATTTAAACATGTTATTTAATAGGTCTTTAAAAAATCTTTGAAACAAACTATTGTTGATGTGATAGCTGTCATAGTTTTCCAAATATTGCTCTTATTGTAAGTACAAATATTAACCAAAATTAATAAAGGTACTTTTGTTTTTTTTTAGTTCTAGAACTTATCATTGCCCCGTCCTGAAACTGGGCGAATTTCTTAAGAAAACACCTAGAAAAAAAAATATTTTTTAAAAAAATCAAAAATAGGGTGTTTTTAAAAAAATATTTTTTTTTTTCAAAAATTTTCAAAAATTAAATTAAGAAAAATATAGTTGTATATCATTCAAAAAGTCTTTAAACAAGGTATCACACTTATCGGTAGCTATCATAGTTTTTTAAATATTGCGCTTTTTGTTAGGCCTTGTAAAGACCAAAATTGTCAATTTTGTGATTTTTGAAAATCCATAAAACAAAAACTACTGGTCCAAAAATTCTAATATTTTGGTTTTCTCGGTTTTTTTATAGGTGGAATAAGTGTGCCAAAAATTATCAAAATCGGAGAGGGTCGAAACAATTGCCCGGTTTATATATTTTTCAATAGAGAAACTAACTGTGAAATGGAATTTTATCTGTGACTTTTAGGTTTTGAGATATTATATTGTCATTTCTTTATTTTATTATTAGTATTTTTTTATTGACTGGATTATTTTCAAATGATCAAATTAAAAAAATAATTTAAAATAAAGAGGTACATAATTTAAAAAATATAAAAACAGTAAACAAATTAAAATACTCTGCCAATCTATGGGCACCTAAGCTCACACTAGGTACCATAGTTATAGTGTACGTGTGAGCTAATATAACTAAAAACTGAAATATATTTTATTCAACTCTAGACTCAATTACATTTCGTTTGATACCACACAAGCCATGTTTTGACTTAACCTTTAATTTTTAAAATCTACCCCCACCCTTTTCAAAAAAAAACTAAAATGTAGTTTGTTTAACTCCAGACTTAATTACCTTTCGTTTGATATCACACACGCCATATTTTCACTCAAACTCTAATTTTTGAAATCTACCCCCATCCTTTTTTTAAAAATAAACTAAAATTAATTTTGTTTAACTCCAGACTTAATTACCTTTTGTTTGATATCACACACGCCATATTTTCACATAAACTCAAATTTTTGAAATCTACCCCCACCCTTTAATTTGGCTTGCGTTCGGTGGATTTTGTTCATTTTTAAATGGGACCATCACGGCCCAAGACCCAGCCTAGGCACCAAATTTCATTTAAATCAGACAAGCGGTTTTGGAGTTATGTGGGTTGGGCGTTACAGACAGATAGACAGACAGACAGACGGCGCAACAAAAAAAATTTTGAAATCGGAGCAACTTTTTTTTTTTCGAAAAAATTAGGATCACCATAACTACTATAGTATTATAGTAGTAGTGTGAGCTAAATATTGAGTGTGATGTATGAATTAAAGGAAAAGTTTAGGCTGATCGAATACAAAGAGGCTCATGCCATAAGAAAAATTTCAACTTTATTTAATATCTCAAAAACTAAAAGTGACAAATTCAATTTGACAGTTGGATTCTTTATAAAACAACCTGTAGAAACTTACCACCCAGGATTTACCGAAAACTGCTGAAATTAAAAAAAAAACCCCGACGATTTAGTTTTCGAGGGGGACACTTTTTGGCTATCTTGAAATTTTTGTAGCACGAACCCCTTTCGAGGGGTATACCTTACCCCTATATTTTGAATAGGGGAAGTGGGTCTACTGATACCTTGTTTTGAAGGTCTTTTGAATGTCCTTACAACCGTGTAAAAATTTCAAAAATCTATCCATTAGTTTTTGAGATAATTGCCTTCAAACTTTCAAATTTTACAAGGACTGATAAAATAAGAATTTAATTAGAATTTTATTATTTTTCGGATTTAATTTTTATTTTATCATTCCATGTTAAATTTGAAAATTTTAAAGCAAATATCTCAAAAACTAATCGATGGATTTCCGAAATTTTTACACGGTTGTAAAGATATTTAAGGGTCTAGTGATACCTTGTTTTGAAAAACAAGGTATCACTAGACCCACGTTCCCGATTCAAAATATAGGGGTACAGTATACCCCTCGAAGGGGGTTCGTGCTACAAAAATTTCAAGATAGCCAAAAAGTGCCCCCCTCAAAAACTAAACCGATCGGTCTCGGGGTTTTTTTTAAAATTTCAGCAGTTTTCGGTAAATCCTGGGTGGTAAGTTTTAAATGGACACACACTGTATATATAAAAGTTATAGGCCCCCTTCCAAAATGCAGACTTTTTAATAACCCTCTGTAGCTTAAAAACGGCTTAGTACATCAAGATCTTGAAAATCGAGCCCCCCAAGTGGTGGTCAGATTTTTTCTATATTTGCTAGAAATACATAAAACCCCTCAAATTTATAATAAACCATTGCAAATACTTACTTTGCGTGTTTATGTACCACAGCTTTGTAAATACAAGAAAACAAAGGACGCTCCTAGAAATTGTCATTTGTTTTGACAGATAAGCCGGTCGAACACCACAGGATGCGAAGACGTTGTATCTTGGAACATACCCCACAAAACGGAAATGGGTCCGAGCAATAACAACCACAGCTACCCGGATTCGGGCTATTTGAACCAGGTTTTAAGGGAACTGGAGGCTTTAGGGGTCGTGGAGGATTATGAGAGGAGGTGAGAATAGATTAAGAAAAAACTTTCGACCATATAATCTTTAGATGTAGAAGCTCAAATGTTGTTTTTGGTTGTGATACCAACATTGAGTGTAGGCCAGAAAAAAATATACAGGGTGTTTTACCACCTTTTCACCTCTTTTAAATCCTAGGAGTTTTTATAGTATTCATTTTTTCAATGATCTGAAACATCGCAATAGCCAGATCGAGTACATACTCTTTAGATTTGTTGTATTTTTAACTTCCGAGGCTGACCGAAATTGGTCTGTCCAGACCGAACGTCCATTTTTTAAATGAGTTGTGTTTAATATTGCAGCGGATTCGGATGTTAAAAAAAATACAAACATTTTATTGTTTTTCGTTTAAAGTATAATTTTTTACATTTAAATGACTTTATCAAGGGTCGGGCCTAAGAAATATCTGGGAAATATATTTTAAATTATTTAAAAGTTGATTATAACAAAGTATCGTTCGCTGTTTCGACTGATGTTGACCTCCGGCGCCGCCTGGAAGTGGCCTGTCTACACCAGAAGTCCGTTGTTTTGAATAAAATGCTTACAGCAAATTCGTATTCTAAAAAATATATTTTGTTTAACCGTCATTTTTAATAATTAAATGACCTTTACATTTTTAGTCTTTAGAGTACTAGATTTTCCTGCGAACTTAAAGTTTTGTCATCTGTCAATTTTTTTGAATAGACATTATGGACACTAATCGTCGAGTAAGATATAACTTGACATTGATTTTATATTTTTGCGGTTATAATTTTTGACATGTTTTCCTCGGTTTTATATTGGTATATATATATATATATATATATATATATATATATATATATATATATATATATATATATATAGGGTGTCTCAAAATTTTTACAGCAGCATGTGCAATGAAGCAGTACAACGCATTACAGCAGCATGCACATGCCGCTGTAAAATTTTTTGAGCCTACAAACTGTAGGCAATGGCGATGGAATAACTCCATCAAGGTAGGGTTTATTCTTTTAGGTCTTAAGTTTAGGTTGTTCTATTTTTATAAATAATTGTAGGAACCGGGCATTTATTTCACCTATTTTATTTCAGTGTACAACCTGAAGATGAGAGCTTATGCTCTCGAAACATGGACTATTTCTTCAATTTAGCTTAGCAAAAGCTATACTCATCATCATTTGAAAGCTATTTGTGCTAACCTTTAGTCCGAATGCAAGTTTGGTAAAACGGTAAGATCCAGGGTTTGTACTGAAAGAAGACTGGTTGTGCAATATATGCTATAGTTTTCTAAATTAGAGTATGAGATTTTTGGATTTTTTATTGTGACACATTAAAAATATGTATTTAAGATGCGTAAATATGAACTTTGGCGGGATACTATAGCTCCGGCAACAAACACTCCTGACGCTATTTCGTCATTTTTTACTACTGAATCCTGTCGAAGGCATGTTAAAGACTTTAGTTTTCTTATTACGTCACATCTGGGTGGAATGGTTATTACGTCATCTTCCGGACTGTTGTTAATTGGCAAAATAATATTCCCATCTATAATTCTTAAGGTCATGTTCCAATTATGATAGTCTAGCTCGCACTGATATTTTTAGATAAAATCTCTTCCCAGAATTCCTATATGAAAATCGTGGCTAAAAACGTAAGTGTTCACAAAACTATTTGCATTCGGAGTTTGTGCATTCTTCGGTAATGCCTTTTATTCTGCAGACGTTGGATCTGTTTACAATTTGATTCGGATCTATTTTGTTTCTTTTCAATAATGATATGGCAGCACCTGTCATATCTGTCTGAATTACTACAAAATTTGAAAGCGTTAGGTCTATATTTTCTGCTCTTGCTCCGCATTGTAGGCTCTGACGTACCTATTAGGTCTACCTGTTTAAGAAAAATCTGTATTTTGATGAAATCCTCTTTGTTGATTATTATTCTACTACTGGTCATAAACTTAAACCATGTGGCAACGTAATTTATAATACAAGCCGTCAACTCTTCTATGTCCAGGTGTGTCCTTGGTCAACTAGGAGCCTAATTTCTGCCGCTGTCTTTATATTAAAGAAGGCTTGATTTCCTTTTATCAAAGTGTGAGTGAGTGACTTTATGCAATTAAGGCAATTTATTAGTTTGATTTACTGATCTTCCTGCAATGTATTTTTTCTTTTTTCATTTTCTCTCTACCGTTTGGTGTCAGATGTTTTGATCTTATAACAGAAAATTGATTTTCTACGGCGTCCGGTGTAAATTTACACAAACACAAATTGAAAAAATACTTCTCTTTTAAAAAAGATTTTGTCAAATCTATAGCACATGAGGTGGATAATAAAACGCCGGTCTGAACAGGTTTCCAAATATGTTTCTCTCCAATGTGAATATTGTTAATAGTATAATAACTTTCAGAAATTTTAAACCTTCTACAGTTTGTTTTCGTCTTTCAAAGGAATATATCATTTTCTGCTGGTTATAAACTTGAACCATGTGGCAACCTAATTTATAAAACAACCCGTGCTCAACGCTTGTTTGTTTTTGTGTCCTTGGTCAACTAGGAGCCTAATTCCTGTCACTGTGTCTGTATTAAAGAATGATTGCTAGACTTTAATTTTATTAAATTATGGTAAGGGCTTAACACATCGCTTTGTTAATTGCGTTGTCATTTTTAATCTACTTATATTTTGAATCGTTGTGATCATTTTTATTTGTGTTTATTGATTTTATGCAATCAATGCATTTTATTTTACTTGTCTTTATTGATTTTAGGCAATCAAGGGAATTTAATGGTTTGATTTATTGATTTTCCTGCAATGTAATATAGGCCTTGATTGGGTGTATGTTCTTGATCTGTTTCAAAAAATCTAGTAAGAACTCAGCATCATCAATTTCGTAGCTGCCATTTCTTTAACTGTTTGAATTGAGAAATTATTATAAGGCAAAGGGCGACTTTTACTTCTCTGCTCGGATGTTTTAATCTTATAACAGAAAATTGATTTTCAAGGGTTTCTAGTGTAAATCTACCCAAGCACAAATGAAAAAATACTTCTTCTTTAAATAAGATTTTGCTAAATCTATAGCACATGGATAATCAAACGCCGGTCTGAACAGGTTTTAAAATATTTTTGTCTCCAATTTAAGTATTGTGAAATAGTTGTATAACGTCTTCCAGAAATGTTAAACATTCTTTCCCTCTTCTAAAGCAATAGGTCATTTTCTACTGGTCATAAACTTGAACCATGTGGATGTTAAAAGTTAATCGCGGTATCATTTTTAATCTATTTTTATTTACTATTCCAAGAAGCTGAAGCCAAGATATTCTTCTTCACTGCGTCTTTTGGTAGAGTAATACCATAGCAATTGGTAAAGTGATCACCAGGTATGAAATACGACTTTCTTGTGTTATCGCAAGGGTGGGTTACAAAATGTTGCACGGTTTTATTTCTTCCTGCATGAATACCTAACTGCTTTAATATTCCTTGATTTTGTCCGGACATATCCGTTATAACCGCTTCCACTTTAAGACCAACAAATTTACATTTTCTTATTGGCTTAAACATTCTTCATAACTGTCTTAGGGCAAAATGAGTTGCTAGTAAACTGGTATTCCACGATTTGTTTCCATGGAGTTGTTCCTCCAGCAATCATATGAACTAAGGCATGTGTAGCCTTTGCGTCAATGTCGCCCTTTTTATTTGAAACGGTTGCTACGAAGTTCATCCGCTTACAATTCCTAGGCAGTATTTTAGAAGACTTATACGTTTTTGTTAGGTTCTTATTGAAGGTGGTGGTAACCTTGCTCCTTCAAATATATTTGTGTCATGTAGTTCCACAACGAATTTCAACGTTCATTTGAACAATTTTTCAACAGACAATTTTAGTTTAAAATTCGTTTGTTTGAAGAATTTGACCTGATTCTTGGTTAAAAACTTATTCAGGTTTTGTTCAAGTGTTTCATGTTGATCCAAAAGTTCCTCAAAGTTCTTTTCTACAAAATTAATTTGGCTGTAGTCTAAAATAAATATTAAGATATTATTAGCAATAACAAAATTTTTGGCAAATTGAGAACATTTACCTAAACTTTAGTCCAGAATTTCTTCAGACAATATTGACCGAGGAACATAAATAGATGTTGTGGGTTGAACTTGGGTTTTCAAAAGTTTGCTTATGAGCAATCATATAAAAAACTCTCATCAACATTGAAACTTGAGCATGATTTTCTGAAATCGATATATTTTTAGTCAGATTTAATTGGATCCAATCCAACCGTGATTCTTGTTGAGCGTCTCTTGGTTGTTTGGAATATAGAAGAATGTTGGTTATAGTTCTGGAAAAATATATGAAATAATTATTATAAATAATAGATCTTCTGTTTTAGTTTTTGAAAGTTTGAAGTAAGTATGGAATAAAGAGAGCATCTCGATTGGGTTATTTTTATCGCAATCTGATATTCTTACCTGCAATACAGTTATTATCAAGCCTACACAAAATTGGTACTTTTTGATTTTCTGGAGGTTTCTTACATTTTTAAATCGCTGGCGCAGAACGATATATTCTCCAATCTAAATTAAATTTTTGTTTGTTTGCAGTTTCCGAGGTCCATTTTGCACTTTTTATTTATTAATTTAGCTTGCGTTATTTATTAGCGTTGTTACTACTAAAACTTGGTTTGGAGTTAGGTTTGATTCAACTTTTTTCTGTCTAATAGGAGAGGGCGGGGATAAAAATATTTTTTTGCAAAAAGGATCTAAGAAAAAAAAATTGGTTGTGGTGACTAGGGAAATTTAATATTACTGGAAAAATACCAGTGTGTGAATTCCTAAAATGAGGAGTATTCCCTCCAAAATCTGGTAAAATTCGAACAGCGCATGCGATTTTGCTTAAAATCCGCATCTCTATTGATCCACACATTTTGGACAACTTGCCTAACAAATCCTTAAATTTTCTTGCTTATCCACCGTATGTTTTCCAAAGGCTTCCAGCCAAACCCTTCTCTTGCGTTTTCTGGAAATACCATATTAAAAACAACAAAGTTATGTCTATACCGATGATGCTTGCTTCTTGTGTGATTAAAATCTACTCTTAGGTACTTGGAATAGTTGGACTCCATTATGGCTGTTATATAGGATTCCTGGGGAGTGTAAAATGTAATATTGCCCTACCCCTTTATTCACGCCGGTAACCAGGCCGAAAGAGGTGGGATATCTCATAAAGGCGGACTTTGTTACACACTCCTTCATTCGGTAGGCCATTCTAAGGGACAAAAGTACCGAATAAAAAAAATCCCCGGACTGGGGTTCCAAAGGAGGCCGATGACCCGTGCAATTAGGCGTTTCGAAATGGCGGCCTTAGTGTCGCCGAAAAAGTCACGGTTATCAAATGAGAAATTTTTTTTCAAAAATTGTTAAATATCCAAAAATCTGATGAGCAGCCTGCGCCTGTTATGGTTTTATGGGGATCTGTTTTCATTACTAAAAAAGGCTTTCCTGGTATCTTTTCCCTCTTTGCAAGTACCACAAATATCAAATTTAACTAACCTACTTAATCAATATTGTATTCCAGAGATTCTTCGTTTTTATACTACTTACTCCTACTAAACATTCATTTTTCTCAGTGTAATTACTATTAAAACGTAAGATTAACAGTTTGTACCACTTAGTAAAACTATTATTGTTATATGATACAGATTCTGAGTGAGTAATTTGGAACTTATCTTACAACTATCGTTATTAAAATCTGTGCTGTTTCTTCCTTGCCTATTACTTTTAAAAGTAACCTTAAACTTTTCTTAATAACTTTGAAATAGAGAGTAAATTGTGTGACATACCTTGCATAATCAAGTCTTTTCCCGGACAAGTCCCCCTTATTGTTGCTTGCTTGTTTGCCTAAAAAAGTCTGATGTGATTTGAACGTCCCAACCTTTACTGTATCGATTTCTTATACTTCTGTCATATATGGCTCTAGTTCACGGCTCTGGAACGAAATAGCGATGTACAAAATAGCGACGTACGAAATAGCGAGTAATGAAATAGCGAATATCAAAATAGCGATGTAATGAAACAGCGACTATCAAAATAGCGATGTATCAAAATAGCGTTTGTAACAAAACAGCGACATATCAAAATAGCGATGTATGAAAATAGCGACAATCAAAATAGCGATGTATCAAAATAGCGACAATCAAAATAGCGACAATCAAAATAGCGATGTATCAAAACAGCGATGTATCAAAATACCGAATCAAACCAAACCGAATCGATTCAAACCAATCCAAACCGAACCTTTCTAACAAATTTTTTCAAAAAAAACTTTCCTTACTTCTTTTTCAGGATCCTAGAGGGTGTGAATCCGAACCGATTCGCACCGAACGAAACTGAACCAAAACCGAAACAAACTGAATCGAATTCGGTTCAGTTTGTTTCGGTTTAAAAGAAGTCTAGAGAGTTTTTTTTTTAAATATGCTGGTTCGATTCGATTCGGTTCGGTTCAGATTCACACCCTCTAGGATTCCGAGAAAGAAGTCAGGAAAGTTTTTTTTGGAAAAAAATTGTTAGAAAGAAACCTCTTGTTGTTGAACTATATGCCAAAACCGAACCAAAATATCGCTATTTTGATAATCGCTATTTTGTTACATCGCTATTTTGATAGTCGGTATTTTGTTACATCGCTATTTTGATAGTCGCTATTTTGTTACATCGCTATTTTGTTACATCGCTATTTTGATACAATCGCTATTTTGTTACATCGTCATTTTGTTACATCGCTATGATAGTCGCCCTTTCATTACATCGGTATTTTGATTGTCGCTATTTCGATACCGCTATTTTAATACTCGCTATTTTGTACATCGCTATTTCGTTCCAGAGCCCTAGTTCACTCATCACCATATGTTGCGTACAACCAAAATCCAAAATAAGCTCTTGAATGGTTTTTGCTGACTTTGTCGTATATGAGCTTGTTGTGTATTTTGTTGACTACTTACATTTTGCTGTTGATTGTTTTTATTACTACCACTTGTTTACGGCCTCCTCTATAATTAAAACCTCGAGAATTTGCCATGCTCCTTCCTTTAGGAAAACCTCTTGGTTTATTTATGTTCTGTTTGCACTCGAAAAATGTATGTCCAGGCTTTCCACATTTATAATATGATAGAAATGCAACTGCTTCATTTTTACCATCTTTCTCTTTATTCTTTGTCTCTTTATCTAAAAGTATTGACTTCACAAATCCATTTTTAGTTCTGTATCCTTGGTTTCTAAAATAGTCACTACTGCTCCATATTCTTCATCACTTACAACAGTAAATTAAGTTAAATATGTAATTTTGTCTTCTTCATCCGTCTCACTTCCAGCTTCAGCTTTCTGCAGTTAAATTTATTTAGTCTTCTTTTGTGTGAAAACTTTATGAAAACACTTGTTCCCTGAAAAAGTCCTTCCAGTATTTACATCATTTGTTTGGCTGGCTTTTAATCTTTAACTAAGTCGTCGTACTTATCTGTGAGGCACTGTGCAATAACACTCTTCGCCTTTGAATCTTTTGCTTTGAACTCATTTTTCGCCGTTGTTTCTGTAAAATCTTCTGTTTTCCCTAGAGCTACGTCTGTTTGTTCTTCTAGTAAAATCAGCAGTCTATTTCTATTTCTAATTATTAAAGTTTGTGCAGCTTGTTACCTGTTGTAAGTTTACCTGTTGGCTTTCCATTTTTCTGCTTCTTCTATCTCTCTAGTTGCCCTAAATTACTGCTTTGTGCCTGAACCAAGTCTTCTTATGGGATTTTGTTTATGACATTAAACTAGTTTTTACAACAAAAAGTTTATTGATTTATATTTCTAAAAACTTGACAATCTAGATTTATCTCGAACAATTAGGTCACTCTAATCATAGGTTATGCTGTCTATAAATTGCGAATGCTTTTAACAAAGTAACTTATCAATTTATTTAATTATTGAGTTATATTTTTCGATAGATTCAAATGACTTTATCCCGTAATTTAGTGCTGAAAAAAAGGTAAAAAAAGTGCGCGTCAAAAATGCGACTTAGCCCTTTCTGGCTTCTTCCCTGATTCTAGAGATCTCCATTAAAGGCGTGGATGACTTGAATGATGATTTAAGGTGATTATGTATATATATGTCACATCGATCTTCTTAAATTTAGTATCTACTAAACTTTTGTGTATTTTCTTTTCTGGACCACTTCGCCGCGACGAGTCGCAAAAAATATCTCTCTTTTTATACATAGATGTGTTTTTAAAAGAAACAAAATATAAGGCATTTATAAATAGTCTGGCAGAACAGACTTTAGTATAGTAGAATTAAAAAATAACTATTATATTAAGGAAGTAAGGTCTTTCCTGGGTATTACCCAAATATAAACAAAAATTCAAAAAATTTAACTTATAAATAAAACGCATTAAATTGCGTAAGAACGCGACAGTATCTAACCTCCTAATCTGACAGTTTCTTGACACCGCCAACAAGGTCTTTATAATACAAGTTGCCTGAATTTAAAAGGTCATTAAACCCGACCGGCCAACTGTACTGTCACCACGTTACCTTTACCCATTTGTGTTATGGTAACGCGGTGACATAACTACAGTCGTCCAGTTAAGTTCACATGACTGTTCACCGCACCGCACCGCCAATGCCAGATCGAGGAAAACATGGCAAAAATTTTAACCACAAAATAGAAAATCAATGTCAGGCATCGCTTCCTATTAAGGATGCTCGAGAATTAGTGTCCCTAATACACACAGCAGACAAACATAAATCGCAGACAAACTCTAAAGATTTGAAAAGGTTATATTATTCGGGCCGAACTCTTGTTAAAAACATCAGTAGGAATTTTGAGCTTGAATTGCAAACCAATTTTTAAGTTTTTTAACCGAGTTTCGGCGAAAATATTGCATAAACAACCCGCCATCTTTGTTTAAAGATGATAACTTCTTTATTATTTCAACGATTTCCCCCAAGCAAAACACGATCAATCTTTGATTTAGTGTTGTCTCTATAATTTAAATTCTATAATTTCCTCAACTACGCTGATTTTTTTTTGATTTTTAAGTTTTTTCAAGAATACTGCTGGTTTTACGACACATTGTAAAAAAACATAAGATTTATTTATAGTAGGTACTATTTTTGCTCTACGTTCAGCGCTTCTCGAGTAAAACTTAAAAAACCCAAACATACCCTAGATAAAAAAATTTCACCTCAAACTCGAAAAAATCATTAGAAAACTATAAAGATAAATGCGATTTACAATTTAATTTTTGAGGGTATTTAAAATAAAATAAAAACCCAACCACTACGAGGTCCAAATGTACCTGGGTTAAAAGATCATTTAATAATAAACCTTATGTGTATAACGACATTTCTTTATTTAAAAACTTTGAAACACTAGATCAGTTGTAGTTGTAGTGGAAATAGTTTCAAGATATAACTTTATATATTCATTGGGCCAATTCCTCGTCTACAGTTATATGGTCGAAATTGATTAAAAGGACAGTTCCTGTTTATCCACTTATCCAATTCTTCTTGGATAAATTACATTATTTTTAGTTTAAAAAAAAATTGATGCAATATTCCAAAAAAGTCTTCCTTTAAAAGAAAAGACACTTGTTAATAATGGCAATTAAAATTCTCTAATAATAATTTTTTATTATTAAAAAATTTAAAATTTAAGGTTTTATATTTCAGTTCCTTAATCCAAAAATCACTAGTACATGAGATAATGTATAACATATAGGAAAATGCTATACTGGCCATGGGAACTAATTTAGCAGGTGTTAAATGTGAATAGTAGCCAATTCTCCTCGTTATCTTCTCCCGACTCCTGCTCTACCTGGCACGCTGAGCCAATTTCATTAAATTCTACAATGCAGATTTAAAGGAAAGTTGAATGTCGATGTTGCAAACGCGAGTTCGACTGTTCTCCCACCAACTGTCGTGTACAATTTTTCTTCAGGTGTTTCCCCTTTTCTTTTAACATTTAGATCTGAGATCGAGGTAAATTCTTATATTCCTATTCTTATGCAAACATCTGCTAAATTAGTTTTTTTCCAAGCAGGCTTCCGTATGGCCAGTATAGCTTTTTCCTATATCGTATAATCTAAGTATGCAAGGAGAACGATAACTACACGTGCATCCAATAAGAACAAGGCGTTCAAAAGCATTGCGTCGATGTGATAAAGTAAGTGAGACAGGTAATTCTTCCTTTGCGTGCAGTGTCCTATTCGTCCAAATATTTAGAAGATAGGTGACGCTGTTTTTAAGGAGCCATCACAAATGGCAGCAGTGCATCGTCGCTACGAGCTGAAAGGGATGCGCGCGCATACAAACAGTTTAAAAATTGGGCGCAAAAATTTTATAAGCTAAACTAAGGTTTTTTAATGTTTTTCACTTTCCATACGAATTTTTTTGGTTCTTGTTAAAATAAGCTAAATTATTTTTCCTTTAATTATATTTCCCCCGTCTTCCCTTTGGGATGCCCAAATCGATGGTACCCTAACCTTGCTTAATTGATCAACAATTTGTCCTAACCTGGTCCTGTCTGGACAGGTTAGGATACGTTGTCAATCAATTGACCATGGTTAGTTTAAGATTGATTTCGACCTCCCGAAAGAGGACAGGGTAGCTGTAATTTAAAAAATCGTTTTGCTAAAACAGGTTTTTCCAATAAAATGCGTTTTCGAAAACATGCGTTTTTGAAAATAGTGTGTATTCAAAATTTGTACGTCGCAGTAGCAACATAAAGCTGTTTAGGTAAATTACAGATATAATTACATCCTATAACTCAATACTAACAGGTTACAGTAACGCCCCGTTCTTAAATTAGCTTCTGTCCTTATTTTGGAAGGTCGAAATCGGTGTTACCTAACCTTGATTAATTGCTATAAGGTTAAGAAGGTAAGGTTAAGGACACGAAAGCTAGTTTAAAAACATGTCACCTCACTCACGTAGGGCTGTGGAGAGGGTCGGCTGCTCACAAATGACAACACTGTATCAGACTTTAGCACGCGCTGCGTTATTTGCCAAGGCCTTTAAACATTTATCCGTTACTTTTCGGGTCAAAATAACTTCATATACCTGTAAGTATTCCAAATTTGTAACCGTGTCTGTGGTAGATGCTTACCAGTATGATGTAAGTTAACCTATTTACATACTAGACAAAATTTTAAAATGAATTTTTTAGAATAATTGTTTTTTAATTAATAATTAATAATTAATTAATTTTTCGTATTTTTTAAAAAATTAGGGCTCCCCTTTCTTCTTTTTGTGAGATCGAAATCGGTGTTAGCCTAACCGTCAAATGATCGCAAACGGTTCGTTTCCTTCCCAGTCAGGCTCCGGTTAGGTTATATTTCCTTTATGTTAACACCGATTTGATTGAAGTGGAAATAAAAGCACTAAAAATCTCAAAATTAGTCCCTCAATGCAAAAGATGTCAATCTTATGGACACACGCAAAAATATTGCGCTAAAGAACCACGTTGCGTAAAATGCACGGGGAAACATCTTACTGTAGAATGCCCCAAACCAAAAGAATCTGAGCCAAAATGCATCCACTGTGGAGGCAAGCATCCTGCTAACTATCTAATGCCTTGTTGCTAAAGAAATACAAAAATTGAATAAGAAACCGAATCTCATACCAAACGCGAGTACAAATAGACAAAACCAACAGACAAGAAACACAGTCACACAAAACTCTGTGACAAGGACATACAGCCAAGTAGCAGCAACAGCTACTATACCTGATATTAATATCAGTAGTCAAAATACTATGGAAGAAACACTACAATTAATTTTGTAGAAATTGAACAAACTTGATGAGCGATTAACTAAACTAGAAAGTAGCAATAACGGAGCTACCAATATGCCTCAAAATGGTCAGTAATCTTAGAATTCTAGCTTGGAATGCCAATGGTCTCTTGCAACATCAGCAAGACTGAACTTATTCTACACATAGAACAAATTGACGTCTGTCTTGTGTCAGAAACGCATTTCACTAACCAGTCTCACATTAAATTTAAAGGTTATAAAGTGTATCATACAACTCACCCTAGCAATACTGCACATGGGGGAAGTGCTGTAATAATTAAAGAAAATATGTCACACTATGAGGAGATGGGATATAAAACCATAGAGATTCAAGCTACATTAGTAAGTGTAAAAACCAAAACATCCACATACACTAGTCATAAGTGCCGTCTATATACCACTAAGGCACTTACTAAAGAAAAATCAATATCTTAATTTTCTCAGAAAATTAGGAAACCGTTTTATAATTGGAGGTGACTTTAATGCAAAAAATACCTACTGGGGATCTAGACGGACGAATTCTAAAGGAAAAGAACTTTTGCAAGCTATTAGTGAATATTAATGTAAGCCGATATCAACTGGTAAGCCCACATACTATCCAACAGATCCAGGAAAAATTCCAGATCTAATTGATTTTTTTATAGTAAAAAATATATCTTTAAGTTTTGTAGATATAAGAAAGTTTTGATTTACACTCAGATCATTCACCTATTATTCTAACTCTTAGTAAAAACATAATAAAGAAAGAAGCAAATATCTCACTAGTTAATAAACTGACTGACTGGATTAGTTTTAAACAAAGTCTGTCAGAAAAAATAAACCTATCAGTACCATTGCAAACGCCAGAACAAATAAATAAAGAAGTTGAATATTTTGTTACAAATATTCAACAAGCAGCTTGGGAAAACAGTCCAAAACCAAAGAGAATTTTTAAAGGAAAAAACTATCCCAAGGAAATTAGAGACCTTATATTGGAAAATAGGAAACTAAGAAGAAAGTGGCAGCAAAGCCGTGATCCTCGGGACAAAACAAATCTCAACAACATGACGCAGCGCATTAGGCGAGAAATTCTAGTAATAAAAAATGAATCTATTAACCATTTTCTTAATGATACAGATGATAAAAATACCAACTTTTCCCTTTGGAAAGCAACCAAAGATTTTAAAAGACCAATTATCCAAATTCCACCGATACGAAAATCCAACAATCAGTGGGCGAGGAGTAACGAAGAAAGAGCAGATATTTTTGTCATTTAGAAAAAATCCAACAATCAGTGGGCGAGGAGTAACGAAGAAAAAGCAGATATTTTTGTCATTTAGAAAAAACATTTCAGCCCCACGAAGCACCAGATGAAAACTTTCATTTAAATGAACCCCATCAAATCGAAGACCATATTAAGCTTACATCACCAAAAGAAATATTAACAGAAATCAAAAATATTAATTCGAAAAAAGCCCCAGGGTATGATCTTATTAACGGGGTAGTCATAAAACAACTCCCCAGAAAAGCTATCGTAAAACTATGCAACCTATTTAATGCGTCCTTTAGGATTAGGTATGTACCTAAACTGTGGAAAATTGCAGAAGTTATCATGATTCCAAAACCGGGAAAACCACTCCATGACGTGTCATCTTACAGGCCAATATCTTTGCTGCCAATTATATCCAAGCTCTATGAAAAATTATTGCTTAAAAGAATAAAACCCATCATAGCAAGACAAGAAATTATTCCATCTAATCAATTTGGTTTTCGAAACAAGCATTCCACGATAGATCAAGTACATAGAATTACTAATATAATAGAAAAAGCACTAGAAGAGGGAAAAGTTTGTTCTGCAGTTTTTTTAGATGTAGCACAAGCATTTGACAAAGTGTGGCATGAAGGCCTTAGTTTTAAACTAAAACGGTTTCTGTGAAAACAATATTCAGATATTTTGGAATCATACATATCTGATAGACATTTTAGAGCAAAATAGGAAGAGAAATTCAAGCAGGCGTGCCCCAGGGTAGCGAACTAGGCCCTTATCTATACTTATTATTCACTTGCGATATCCCAAAGCCAGAAAATTGTCACTTAGCAACATTTGCCGATGATACTGGTTTATTGACGGTAGAAAAATCTATTGAAAAATGCATAGAAAAACTTCAGGATGCAGTCACCGAAGTTCACAGTTGGACCACAAAGTGGCAAATAAAATTAAATGAAACCAAATCAATTCATGTTGATTTTACAAACAAAAATATAAATCACATACAAATAACAATTAACAACATTCCCGTACCATATCATCATCAAATCAGGCAAAATATCTCGGTATAACACTTGATGCCAAATTGCGCTGGAAAGCACATGTTAAGAAAAAAAAACGAAGAACTTGAGATAAGGTATAGAAAAATGAACTGGCTAATTGGAAGGAAGTCCAATTTAACAATTCATAATAAGTTACTGCTTTATAGACAAATACTGAAACCAGTATGGACATATGGTATTCAACTATGGGGTTGCGCTAAAGAGAGTAACATTCTAGTTTTACAGAGATTTCAAAATAAAGTATTAAGAAACATTGTGAATGCACCTTGGTACGTTCGAAATAGTGACCTTCATCGAGATCTAAAAATCGAAACTGTAGCAGAGACTATAAAAAAGTACGCAAAAAGCCATGAAGATAGACTCCATCGGCATGTGAATATGGAAGCAATTCAGCTTCTAGACAATACTATGCTAGTTCGAAGACTAGAAAGAGTGAAGCCGTTTGAGCTAGTAAACTAAGTGAATTACATAAAACAAAATAATGCTATAAACACAACACAATTATGAGTTACAGACTAAACAAAGCAAGGAGAACTGTTGAGTGAACCCTAAGTATAAATATGACTTTTCTAGTAAATTAAGTTTAAACAAAATTGCTAATTAGTCTTACTGACTAGATTTTAATACAATAAACACAGTGTGTTTGACAAATTGAAAAAATAAATAAAAAGAAACACCGATTTCGACTTCCCAAGAGAAGTACAGGGGAGATATAATTTTAAAAATACGGCCTAAATATATTTATTACTTACACCCTATAATTTCATACTAACACGTAGCACTGGCAACAAACAAAAGAGTTCTACGTGTCGAAAAAATATGTTGCTTCGGTTCGGTTTAGGGTGGTAACCTAACCTGGTTAACTATTAACTATCCTCGACCACTGGACCACCTCGGCTGGGCAGGGCAATTCAACTTGGTTAGGTTTCAATCTTTTATTTTTCGACCTTTTTTTTTCGACCTTTTATCTGCCGCCTCTCACCTCAACATAAAAAGCCAGATGACCCAACCTCAAAATATTTGAACCAAAAAGAAACAGTCAATGTATTTAAACCAATAGGAAAATGCACGTAAAGGAAGAATTAGCCGCTTCACCCGCGAATTGTATGTAACTTATCTCGCGCACTAGCGACTCTTCGATAAAGGAATTGAAGTTGAACACGTTGTATACGGAATGTGTTAAATATATTTACAAAGCTTTAACGATTTTGGGGAATTTAGAAAATATATAATTTAAGAAAGAAAAAAGTTATTAGCAAGTACATGGCAACATACACAGAATGTTATATATATACATTATATTAAGACAAATATGGCAACCAACTATTCCGACTGTAACCAATAAAAACAAGAAAAAAATTACAAATTACCTATTTAAAAAAACAGTGATTTTATTAACTTTTATATACATATTTGATCTGGAAAAAATGTTGTATAGGGGTGTTCAAAACCAAAAATCATCTCGGCAGGTAGTGTTAAAATATACGTGAAAAACTCAATTATTTTAACTAAATAGAATTTGCTTTTATTTATGAAACACAAATCAAAATCGGTTTTATTGTTTCTACAAAAACAGGAGTAAGTCTCTGCAATTCGTACGTAGGAGCTTTAATATAAGTAGTACTGAAAGGCAATTTAGGGGTAATAGTGGCGTGCGTGTGAATATTGGGGGGTCTAGGAGGACTGGACCCCCCCAAAAATCAGATATGCTTCTAAAAATGGTGTAACCATAACATTTTAGAAAGGATTTAGCATCTGAAACCCCCTTAAAAAATGGGTAGGTGCGCCACTAGCTATGGTGTAGATCTTTTTATGAGCTAACCTAGAGTAATGTAATTTTTGGATCTAAGTTAATACATCGTTGTATCTAGACAGTGAATATAGTTATGGCCAGTGGTGTATATAGAAAAAAGTTTCGGGGGGGGGGGCACGACACAGTTTCGAGGGGGGGGGGGCGAAACCCCATGAGGCCGTATTTTAAGCTATTTTATGTTTGTATTCATAAAATATGTAGAAAATATGTAAAAAAATCTTAGATTCGGGGGAGGCCTGGGCCCCCCGCCCCCCCCCCCCCCTTATATACGCCACTGGTTATGATTATTCTGAACTAGTTAGTTGTTCTTGGAAAAAGGCATAGCTATTCTGAATTAGTTACACTATCATATATTAATTTGTAAGGGATAAAAAAAAATGATAGAAGATAAAACACACCTTTTAAGAATATTTATTTTTATTAAAATACAGATTATTTTTCTAACTTCTTACAGAACTATCAATGGCATTATAAGTAATAAGTGAATCATGAATGATTAAACAAAAAACTTTTGTATTTTTAGGAAAAGCTTGAGTTGCTTTAAATTCAAGTTTTATATCCACTGTTGCGGATTTTACTGCTTCGGTCATGTACTCGGAAAGAAAATTTTCATAGTTATAATGGGCAGCACTAAACATTGATTTGGGAAAGTCTAAATTCATTCTTTCATAAGGGTATACGTCAGAATTAAGATACAATCTAATATCACGAATATTAGCTGATATAAATGTTGTAGTATCTTTATCTATTTTGACAACTTTATCACCTGGTTGAAAACCAATTGCGACATAACGTGGCTTTTCTAAAGCGGTACAAGTTTTAATAGCTGATACATCAGATGTCGTTTCACGAAGAGCAGGTAGCTCAAAAAGACCTTTATTTAGACGAGATAAAATTTTAAGTTTCAGACGATCTTCTGGAATTATATGACGTATTTTCCATTCAATTTTCTCGATACTCAGGTCGGCTTCAGTCTCGCCCATATAGGAATTTTTAAACGATTTAGCCAAAATTAAAATTAGTTCTTGGTTGACATTGATTATTTTCTTTTTATATTCCTCGGCGTTTGAAAATCATTCTCACTATCGTGGTGAATGATTTTCAAACTCAAACTCTGATGGAGGTGGTGTCTTAGTGGTTATAATAGGTGTTGGTCTGTCTGTTTGTCGTGTTCTGTACGTTTGTTTGTCGACTAGGTTGTCCGTGGTTCTGTTGGGTCTTATGTCTAGATGTGTTAGTAGCGTATGGATAAAAAATATATGTAGGTGTCGGTCTAGGTCTTAAGGGTCTGTATCGTCTAAGTATTGCCACGGTTCGTTCTTGTACGGTTTGTTGGAAAGAAGAAGATGTCGATGGTTGGCTTTTGAGTTGGGGGTTGGGTTGAAGATGTGGGGTGTAGAGTTGGGGCTGATGCTGATTTGGAAAAGTTTGCTGTTGACTTGAAAATGTTTCCTGGTGAGATGAGGCTGTTGCTTGACAACGGGTGGGTAGACCCCCGGTACTGGCACACGTTACAACTGCAGCTAACTTTCGGAACCACTCTTTCCAGGATGTTCCAGTACCGGCGGGGGTAAATAGATCCATTGGTGGAGGAGTGCATAATGCACATGGGCATAGAGTACCCCTGTAGGGTTGTTGATATAAGTGATTCTATGAATGGTATACCTCAAGTGCACCATAGCCATATACATAGCTATCAAATGTAACGGTATTTGATTTATCCCCGGGCCAGCCCGCGCAATTCTTCAAGGTGATATAGCGCTAAAAGCAGCAGGACTTCCCTCCCCACAGGATCCGGTATTATATTTATAATGATAACAAAGTAAAAATAAACTCCATATTGAAAAAAAAACTTTAAGGGAAAACTAATAATGTTCTATAAAAAATGTTGAAATCCCCAAATTTACTTTAATAATTATTTATACTTTAATAAAATAACTTAAGCCTTTGGTTGACGGTAAGTAGAGGGAATAATTTAGGAGACAACTTGTCATTTTTCTATTTAAATCGAAAGTGAGTTTTGTGCGTTGTGCTGCAAAAAAGGAAAATATCACCAAAGAAGCCGCTAGGTAATAAAACTTGAACTATGTGATCCCTTTTATTTTCGACATTTGGTAATGAGTTTGTTTTTGAAAAACACTATTTGAGAGGTTAATGGGAGACCCCTTTTAACACTTAAGAAATCGTTTGGATAAAAGAAATCACGTATACCAAGCCGCTTTCTATAGGGTCTTCTGATAAATCCTCCCTCCCCCTTTAGGTGTTTTGCTAATATGAGAATTAGCAAAACACTAAAATATCTTAATTTTTTATTGAAAATATTTAAACTTACAATATTCAGGTAAAAACAATGTAAAGTAATAAGATAAAAATTAATAATGGATAATGTAGAATACCTAATTATACAATAAAAATAATAATAAAATAATAAAAATAAAAAATTATTTTAATATGAATAAAGAGTAAAATTAAATTTTAAACAGTTTTGTATTTGTCGCCCTAGTTACACGGCTATTCGCTATTCCAGATGAAGTTAGGAATTATAGGTATATTGGTTCTTCGTACATAGGATCAAGATTTATATCTTCCAACAGGATAGTTTGCCTTGGAGTAGGCACAGGCGGAATAAGTAATACTACTATTACTTATAGAGTTATGGCTATTTATGCAGACTAAGGAATTGCAGTTCCTTCGGAAAAATCGGTAAAACCAATTGATAAACGGCCATCTACATTTCTTGCAGCAGCAGCAGCAGATTGGGATTGATATGGCGATCGCAGCTAGTATACCAATTACTATGTTGTACCATTTTTTAAAATTAAAGTTCAGTCGCTGCCCAGAGTTTTACTATAACAATTAAAAAAAAAACAACGTTTATTTTCAAACTACAAACAAAGTAAAGAATTATGAAAGTAAAGTAAACCAGAACTTAAGGCTTAACTAAGAAAAAAAGCAAACTCTTGATTAGATATTTGACAAACTTGAATGTATTATGTAAAGAAAAGTTCATTGAGCACTGTCATAACACACAATTGCACGATGAGTATCGCATATGGCAAGGTTACATTTAGCACACAACATTTTTGTCTTCCTATCCTTTTCTCGAGGACAGAGAGCACATCTTACTCGTTTTGCTAAATAGGTACCTTGTGGTGCAGGTTCCAGATTTTCAGGAATACCTAATATGTCTTAAGTGGTTTACTCAGTCTTGGAATTTCCATTCTCCTCCAACTCCCAGCAGTGGTTCTATCAGTTGAAAAGAAAGTTCATGCAAAAACTGTGTAGTTTTATATTCATTGCTTTTTCCCTATTAGCTAAATTCAGCAACACTAAAGTGTTTATACCACAATGGTCCAACATACCGCAAAATAATCTCATGGGCCACCTCCGAGTTGCTCTTGCAGTAGTGTAACTATGGCAGAGTTTGTCAAAAGTGTCAGTGCCTTCTTTGGTACTGTTATAATCCATAATTATTTCTGGTTTCTTTGTTTCTTTATTGATATCGCTGGAGTAGTGCATTGTCGATAATAAAAGAGCAATTTTTCCTTTTCTGGGAACAAATAACACAAGTGTTTAATTGTGATCAAAAGCGAACTTTGATGTGCCACATCTTTTACAATAAGAAAAGAAGGAGGGATTTCTCTTTTATTTTGCCGAAGGGTTCCTATCATCGTAATTATATTCATTCTATTGACGAGATCGACCGAAGTGAACCAATTGTCTACTGTAATATTTCTATTTGTCCCGTGTATAGGCGCTGATAGCTTTCTTACATAATAGGCGGGTACTGGTTCACCGTTTTTTGTTGCGACTTTTCCAATATACGGAATGGCGTAGACCATGTACCAAGTTCTGGAATCATTCATCATGATAATTTGATCCCATACTTATCGGCTTTAGATGCAAGGTAGATTCGAAATGGATAACTACCTCTAAACCCCATCAATTGCTCATCTATTGTGCAATAGGAATGAGGGGTATAATACTTCGAACAGTTAGATATATATTGTCCCATATTTCTCTAACCAATTTATCGTCGACTCGCCGCTCTTGTCTGGTTTCTTTGTCGTCAAATCTTAGACAAGATTACAAAAATTTTAATCTGTTTTTTGACATTGCGGCACGGAACAAAGAAGTTCCCTACTTTTTTTTACCACAACTCGTCAGTGCTCAAATTTGCTGACTTTCTAACTCCAGATAAATACAGAAGTCCAATCAAGGCTCGAATTTCGACTAAATCTGTGTCACAGTGGTGGTATTGTCAATTATCCATTACTTTTATCTTTCTTGCAATTTTCTGGGTGGTATGAAGAACAACTTTATCCAAAATGTCTTGATCGAATAAAAGGGACCAAGCTTCACATGGAGTTTTCACGTATTATAGACACAATATTCCGCACTGCACGCCTTCCTCTTCTTTCAGGTTGTTCAGTACTCCATTTGTAACCGCTCTTTCCTTTAAGTACTGCCGACTGACTTGTAGAAGGCTGCTGACTCTCATTACTATGTTCGCTTTCTGAAACCTCCTGTTTTTCCAAATAATCGGAATCCACGTCCGTGTCATTGTTGCCAAATAAATTTTCCTCCTCAATGTCATCTTCCAATAAAAATTTTTCCATTTCTTCTTCATGCTCCTTTTCCGTTAGATACCGCTTGCGGCCACAAGACGTGCTGGCTTCATCCATAATCTGAAATATAATCAAGTAACAACTAATAAACATAAAACGAAATAAAACTACTTACCAAAAAGAATATTCAGAATATTAACCACTTTTCGTAAATGAAAAATATGTAAAGTTAAAGACACCTATGGGCATCGAAAAAATAACATTATTTCTTCGATGCTATGGGTCGGGCGTACCCCACAACCACTTTACCTTACAGTTGCCGGTCAACTAATTCAGATATCAACGAACGCTGCAAGCGGTGTCTAGACAACATGTTAACTTGAATTTACACGAGGCGGCAGCACAATTTTACGCCTTTTACAAAATCTGTCTATAGCTATATGAAGGCAGGGGTCTGTGACCCCACGGTGTCTTGCAAAGGCTAAATAGGTATTTAAATAAAAACAAATATTCTTAAAAGGTGTGTTTTATTTTCTATAATTTTTTTTATCCCTTACAAAGTAATATATGATAATTTAACTAATTCAGAATAGCTATGCCTATTTTCAAGAACCGCTAACTAGTTCAGAATAGCCATAACTATATTCACTGTCTAGATACAACGATGTATTAACTTAGATCCAAAAATTACATTACTCTAAGTTAGCTCATAAAAAGATCTATACTATAGCCAGTGGCGCACCTACCCATTTTTTAAGGGGAGTTTCAGATACTAAACCCTTCCTAAAATGTTATGGTTAGACCACTTTTAGAAGGATATCTGATTTTTTGGGGCGTCCAGTCCCCCTAGACCCCCCCAACATTCACACGCACGCCACTATTACCCCTCAATTGCCTCTCAGTACTACTAATATAACTTTTCCACCATTTTAAAATATTAATTGTTTTAGCGAAGTCTTATTAGCGTCCCAGATATAGACGTTGCCATGTGCTTTAAAAAAAAGTGGGTTTCAAAGTAATTGTTTTACATATTTCATAAAAGTATTATAATTTAAAGACTGTATAAAAATCTTCCAATTTTTTATATTTTAAACTTTACCTGTATACTTTTTACCATACTATCTGATTAAGTACAAAGTATTTTTACTGATATACTTTTTATAAAAGCACCCATGTATCTATTATAGCTTTAAAAAAGTTTAGAAGATAATTAGTAAACCTACTTTTTTAATAATAAACTTATTAAAAATATTTCAAAACAACTAGGTTTCAATTTACTACGTCCTACACCCGCCGCCGCCGTTCCAAAGGGATCCAAAACTGTATAAGGACATATAGTCCTTACCATAGGCAGTTACCTCTTTGTTTATCATGTGTATAATAACAGTAACAAGAAAATTGCTAAAAAACGACATGTCTAAGTTGTTTTTTTGTCAAAATACAGTCAGCATCTTTTTATTTAAGACAATGACAGTTTTGCCTTTAATTTTATAGCAACATGACGTATTTTCATATATTTCGGGTTGGGAAATATGTTTATATCATATAAAAGTAACTGCGTACGGCAAGGACTATTATTGCCTCGGAAAATGAAAAACTGTCGGATCCAGAGTGGGCTATGAGGTTTGCTGCTAGAACCAAGGCCAACAAAAAATAGCTAGAACTAAAGTGGCAAATCCTAAATGGCCGTCGGTTGTCCTGTCTTGTTATAGTTTGACATTTCGTTCTGGTTTAGAAATGTCAAGTGCTTGTCAACCACTGTTTTTGTTTATAATAAAATAACAAAAACTGACATTCTCCGCCATTTTGACAACACCGCGATAAAATCAAAGTATAGCGAGTTTGGTTGGGCTGCCTAACGGGTTGCCTACGAGTGCCCATCTTTTCCCTCAAAGGCTACACCATGCACTACCCACTCTTTTTATTTTGACTGGTTGTGAAATCCAATCTCTAGCTGTTCTAGGCGGCAGGGTAGTGTCGTGGTATGGTCGTCGGCTTCACATGCAGAAAGTACCAGGTTCGCGTTTCGAACAACGTTGCAAAAACAAAAAATAGCCGTCGCCCTATCGCCCACTTCCTTTTCAGCGTTTAACAGTCGTCATCGAATTAGCATGCGATGTGATGCACGCAAAATATAAGTTGACCTTGAACATTGAGAATATACGCAGGTGTAGTCCAGGAGCCCACACGCAGCCAGCCGAGGAACCAGGAATAATAACCCGGGAGCCTGCTATAAGTGCTATATAGTCGGTACCAGGATGGCGCCAACATAAATCCACGACTGATGCTGCGCTAAAAAGGAAAAAAGTCTATCGTCTATAACCAAGTTCTGCTGGGACGATAGCGATGTTAGATAGATCTGAGTCTAACATATAGCAGGGCCACCTTTCTGAAGGGGTGTAAAAGCGTGGGTCCACTGTGTATACTTGGTGCATTAAAAAGACAATGAAAAATAGGTCAGCTTGAACTCGTAACTCAAAATGCATGCATTTTTTTTTAAATTAGCGGCAATTTTGAAAAGTTTATATAACGGTTCCCGTCGAACAGAATTTTGGTCACATCGAAAAAATGTTATTATGAGTACACTATGTATAAAATTTCAGAGAGTTCCCCAAAAGTGCAGTATCAGATTGATCTTTGTGGTGTAGTTACCGAACTACTAGATAAGGTATAATTTTCGGCGAATTTTTTTTTTAGATAACGCCGAAAATGTGTTTATTGGGTATATTTTGACCTATTTTAGTAATAATGTCGTGATGTCTGTCTATGTGTGTGTGTGTGTGTGTATTTCTGTCCGTAACACGATAGCTCGTAAACCGATTTTCATAAAATTTTTAGGTAAAATAGTGTTCGATACTAATGACAATAATTTTTTTTTTAATGCTGACATTTTAACGGAGCATTGCATCAATATGCGGTTTTCGAAATATAGTAGATTTTGTAGTAGACATTTTGCTCAATAATTTGTATTTTAAGAAAAAATTCGTAAGAGCTTTGGTGTCCGAGAAATTTACAAAAAACTTTTCAATAGCTTCACTTGAAGTGTGCTAGCTAGGAAGGTATCATATCCGTCATGGAACCATTTATTTTACTTTGGCATATATACACGGTCACTCATGTCACGGTAAGAGATACAATTTTTTTTCATGAGAAAAAAGTTATTCCAAGCACAATTAGATGCTGTATCGAAATTATAAATATCTACAGATTGGCGAGAAAAAACAAAAAATAGTGTTTCTCAAATTAAATTAAATTTGGTACTTTTATGTTAGCCCAATCAAATAAAGTCATCGAATTTTATCTAGGCCTTCTATTTTTTTTTGAAACCATGGCCAACTTTGATATTTTTTTATTAAAAAAGTTAAAACTTTTTTCTCATTTAATCAAAATTGTATCGCTTACCGTTTCCGAAATCTCCATGTAGTTATTTTTTGTCTGGGACACCCTACCCTATATATGATCCAAAACTATACAGGGTGTTTACTAATTGAATGTCATTATTTTTGGGGGTGATTTTTGGGCCCACTTTAAGAAAAAAACTTCATAATAAGACGTTTAGCACATATGTTCATATTATGAATTATGTCTTAAACGTCTTACCTTTTGAGATACAGTGTGCATGATGATATTGTCATATTAACGATATTGTTATGATCATGCAGAGAAACGGTTTTTATTTTTTTAAGCGAAAACCGTGCCTCGGATTGAAAAAAATTAAGTGATCAACTTTGGTTAGTAATGATTGGGGATTTCAAAAATAATTTTTATTTCAGGAAAAATCAGTGGCGTTCCATCAATGTCTGCCAAAATAGGCAGGTCAAATTACGTACGAACGCCACTGATGGAAATTAAAAAAAAGTGATACATTAAAAAATGCCTCTTGATTCATAGTATGTATGACATGTATGACAAATTTCATTAAAATATCTGAAGTGGTATTGTAGATATTATTATTTTTGGTTTTTGTCAATGACCTACCAAACATTGACATTACAGGCAAAATAACAGCTTTTTGTGACGACAACACAGTTCTTTGGCACAATACTGATATAGACAGATTGAATATAGATGTTCAGAACGATATTTGTAAAATAAAACAATGGTGTGACGCAAACTTTCTATCCTTTAATATATCAAAAATACACATTTTAAATTTTAAATGTGATATAGGTGATATCACACTAGAAAATGAAGTTTTATCAAATCCACAAATAAACAGATTTTTAGGTCTAACAATCGATCGATGTTTAAAGTTCGATAAGCATATTGCAAACCTTCAAAGTAAAATTGCTTCAAACTGTTATGCCGTAAGAGTGATTGGTGATAATCTTGGCTTGGATGTTGCTAAGAATATTTATCACTCTTTGGTAGAATCGCATCTTCGATATGGCATTTGCTTTTGGGGATCCTGTTCGCAGTTTTTAATAAATTCAGTTTTTGTCCTCCAAAAACGGGCAATAAGGAATTTGTGTGGAATCAAAAAGCGCGTTTCTTGCATGCCTCTTTTTTTGACGCATAGAATTTTAACTTTGTGTTGTATTTTTATTTTAGAAACTGTATGTTTAATGTTTAAAAAGTATCACTATGAGTTATCATTACCTAGACAGTATAATACTCGTAACACTTTTACTCTTAATCTTCCTATACCTCGCTCAACTTTGGTGATAAACTCATTTATGTACAATGGAAAAAAGCTTTTTAATCATTTGCCAGTTGAGTTTCGAGAACTAAAAAACCTAGCGAAATTAGAAGAAAAAAAAAAGATTTTTTGGCGAGCAAGGCTTACTATACTTTGGAAGAATACTTTGCTGACTAAAATTATTGATTTTTATATTTAAGTTTATCTGACAAAAACAAATCGTAGGATTTTGATTTTATTCAATTTAAATTTTGACGTCGTTTTGTTTTAATCAAATTTTAGCTTTTTATTGTTTTCACTGATTTTTATATATAGTTTTTAAATATAATTTTTGACTGTTTCTGTTTCTATTTAAATAATTTTAAATGAATAATAATTAATTAGTGTTCAATAAACTGTAATTAGATAAATAAGGCTTTTGTCAATGTGTACTGTGGTAAACTGACTAATAAAGCAAATTTTTGTATTTGAATTTAAATAAAATTATGGCGTTAGCAATTAAAAGTACATCAAGTATTAGTTAAATTGGTTTTTAAACGTGGTTTTTAGACTTAAAATTTTTTCTTTGATTGTTGTGATTTTGATAGGGATAAATGTATCTCCATAGTTTTAATGTTTTTAGTTAGACATTTATGATTTAGATAAGCAAGGCTTTGTCAATGTGTACTATTGTATTCTGACTAATAAAGCTAATTTTGATTTGATTTGATTTGATTAATAATAAATGATTTTCTTTTTAAAACTTTACCACCCTGTATCTCAAAAGGTAAGACGTTTAGGACATATGTTCATATGAAGTTGTTTTCTTAAAATGGGCCCAAAAATCAATTAGGAAACACCCTGTATAAAGCTAAAATTGTTACTTGCTTAATCGGAATTTCAACTGTAGTGTTCGTAATAATGTTTTAATAACGCTAAATTGTTTACTATATTCTGAAAAATTTTTGAGGAAGCACTGGTAGGTGTAAAGAGGGGCATACCTCTAAATTGCATCGGCATAATGTTTCGCTTATATACTCAGTTTTAAAGATTTTAAAATGCGATCCGGGTGATTGCTAAAAACAGTGATAAAATATACATCAAATTGGTAAACCAAAAAACAAGAGACAGTCCCTTCTGTAATAATTACTGGTTTTCTTTCTTTTTTTTTGTGGTAGGTAAAGTAACGAATAATCTAAAACATACATACACATTTATTTATGATCAGGTACTTAACAATAACAATATAAAGCAGTTAAAGAGGAAATACTATATCTGTATCTTTTAAATTATCTTTTATCCATTTCTCTGCTCTGTCTTCCATTTCTTTATCAAAATATTCTTTCCAGCCTCCAGTTTTTCCCTGTCGAACAAACGCTGCTTCTCCTAAAATAAAAAATATTTTTATTTTGCGACCCTGTATATATTTTAAACTTTTGTTCGGCATAACGGCATTTATGGCCGGTAATTTCTTGTAAAAAAAAAATGACAAGAAAGTTTTACATATTAATATTAAACAAATATGGTATGGAATGACGGGGGTCTAAGGCGGCGCCACGGTAGTGTCCAAAACATAGGCAACGTAAGACGATCTAAACTATAAGACGAACTTGTCAAAAAACGACGTGCAAGTTACGTATGCATACTTCTAGACTCAGCATAATGAAAAGTTAGATTCAGCATTAATTTAATTCCTAGTTGTTCATAGTAGTAGTAAACGGCTGTAAATTAAAATCATTCTTTTGCCAACAGCTTGACTGTTAAGACCTATTGTAATTGTCATTTTTGAAAAATAAAAATTTTTAAAAACACATTTTCTCGTTTTCGAAACTTAACTGGCGCAGTCGGTAGGATAGCGCATCCGGTGGTCAGAATCGTTAAAAATCGTGCGTAAAATAGACTTTACTAACGAGTACGGAAAAAGACTTTTCGGAGTGTTGTTTTAACAACTTGAGTGCTATTCGAACCAGAACGGGACAAAAGGCCACTACTACACCAACAGCAAGAAACAGGCGAGCTCACAGCAACTGAATCGAGAGGAACAACACGTAAGTGCCATTCCTTTGCTCTTTCCAATTCTCTGATTAAGTTTTGGGGAAATAGATAGGTACCGCGTATCGAACGCATTAGTTTTAGAACAGCCTATCGCAGACAAATTAAAGTTAGATCAGTCTATCGCAGACAAAGTAAATTTAGAACCTGCCAATTGAGGCATAGTCTATAGGAATAAATTTTTGAAGAAGCGTAGGTTGCAAAATTGGAAAAACCTACAAAATTTTTAATTGATTTAAAAAACCATTTTTTGACAATCTAAAATGCAAAACGAACAAAACGGTCAACAACGTAACGTAGGCGTGCCTGACATAAATTGGAGTATGTTTAAGTCTAAATGCGAAACTATTAAACTCTATGATGGCAGTAGCGACACGCTTAATAAATTTATCAAAAGATGCGATAACTTAGTAACCTGTATTGCACATATTAATAATCGTTATCTTAATGAGCATATTTTTGACGTAATTCAAGAAAAATTGACTGGAAAAGCCGAAAAATTAGTCGGCAACCGACTAGAAATTAAAAACTGGGTTGATTTAAGAGATGAATTAATATCGACTTTTTCAGATCGTAGTAATATCGAGATTTTGGTGCGCATGCGACCGTTTAAAAGCGAACATTTATTAGATTTCGGCAACAGAATTCAATTGTTAAAAAGTAGAATTATTTAAAAAATTTCTAGTAACCCAGACTACACCGCCGAACAGAAAACCTTTTACATTGAAATGTACGACAACACAGCACTGAATACATTCATAGCAGGCTGTTCAGGACAAGTTCGACATAATTTGTACCTGAAAAGTCCAGAGTCTCTCGAAGAGGCTATGAACCAAGTATCAGAGTTTGAAAATTGGGAGAATTTTTTCCAAAATCAAAATTCTCACTTAAGGCCTAGTACATCAAGGGGCCAAAATTCAAACAATAACATTTTCGCAAACAATACCGCACGTTATAACCCACAAATGCATCAACCTCAATTTAACCAATCCCCATTCAATCAACCTCGTTTTAATCAACCAACTTTTCAAAATCAAAATTTTAACGGACCACAAAGATTCCAATGGCCAAGCCAGCCACTAAACATACAACCAAGACCTTTACCACTACAAAGATTCCCTAATGCTGAAGATGTATTCGGACCACCAAAAAAATGTTTTCATCCCAAAAAATAGACCGGAACGCCTTTTACCCAAACCGACGCCCATGTCCGGTATTTCTAACCAGACAAGTAGCTTTATGAGAAACAGACCACAAAATCAAGGTTTCAGAAGAAATGACTTTTATTCCAACGAATTTCAAAATCATAACGAAGGAAAAGAAGAAGACTACTGGGGAAATTATTCACAGTTTTATGGCTATTCGGAGTGTGATTACTCTGCAGAATACAACTACCAAGAGCCCGACTCTCAGTCATATCCAGAAAACACACAACAAAATAAGACAGACACACAACCAAACCAAATCGTACAAAATGAAAATTTTTCGAAACCAGGGCCCAGCAAAAATCAACCATAATAGAAATCAATACCCATTCCAGAAGCCAACTGCCTTATATCGAAATCAATAACCCAAACTGCAAATTATTGATTGATACAGGTAGCAGTCGATCAATATTAAGACCAATAATTGCAGAAAAATATTTCCCAAATTGTATTTTCCGAAAAATTTACCAGATAAAAACCGTTAATGGATCCAATGACACACAGTTTGAAGCAGAAATACCAGCCTTCCGAGAATTTTGATACGACGGTCAGATAACACATGTGCTATTTGATTTTCACGACTATTTCGATGGCGTCATAGGGATAGAAGACCTGACAGGAATGTGCTTAAACATAGATGTAGTAAATGAACAACTTGTAGGCACGAATGTCATACCGTATAAATTTCAACAATCAGCGCGATGGAGAAAGCATTGAAATTAGTACCAGTCAATATCGATTATGGAGAAATTTTGACATCCGCAATTTACATCAACGATTTGTATATCCCATCAATTTTGACCACAGCCAATAACGGATACGCACTAATCGAAGTCCAAAACCCCACAAATGAATCGAGATCACTTACATTTTCAAAACCACTCATAGTTATGCCTTTTAAAGAAGAATACTTTGAACTTTACACATTCGATAATATTTTGACAAACTATAATCAATTAGATATTCCCAATCAATATAGCATTGAAAAATTGATCAGAACCAACCACATGAACACCGAAGACAAATCTGAAATCTTAAAATTATGCCAAGAATATAAAGATATATTTTATAAAGACGGCGATCCTCTGACTTTTACTTCCAAAATTAAGCATGAAATTAGGACCACAGATGAAATACCTGTACACACCAAATCTTATAGGTACCCATACATTCACAAAGATGAAGTTAGAAGGCAAATACAAGAAATGCTAGATAAAAACATAATAAGACCATCATCCAGCCCTTGGTCTTCACCAATTTGGATAGTACCTAAGAAGTTAGACGCGTCAGGCAAGCAGAAATGGAGGATCGTGGTCGACTACAGAAGCGTGAACGAAAAATCGATATCCGATCGATACCCGATTCCCAATATATCCAATATACTTGACAAATTAGGTAGAGCACAATATTTTTCGACGTTAGACTTAGCCAGCGGTTTCCATCAGATAGAAATGGCACAGAATTCAGTAGAAAAGACGGCTTTTAATGTAGAAAACGGCCATTATGAGTACCTTCGTATGCCGTTTGGACTTAAGAACGCACCTTCAACCTTCCAAAGTTGCAATGGAGGAAGAGTCCTTAAAGACCTTCAAGGAAAAATCTGCATGGTATTTATGGACGACGTAATCTGTTTTAGCACAAGCTTAACAGAACACATTCAAAATTTAAAATTGATTTTTCAAAAACTAAAAGAAGCTAACCTAAAAATTCAACTTGACAAGTGTGAGTTTTTGCAAAAGGAAGTTGAATTTCTAGGACATGTAGTAACCCCAGAGGGCATAAAACCCAATAAAAAGAAATTAGAAGCCATTTCTCGATTTCCAATACCAAAAACGCAAAAACAAATTAAATCATTTTTAGGACTTTTGGGTTACTACCGAAAGTTTATTAAAAATTTTGCCAAATTAACCAAGCCAATGACGGAATGTCTAAAGAAAAATAACCGTGTAGAACGTACAAAAGAATTCATAGATTGTTTTAAGACCTGCCAAACAGTACTTTGCTCAGAGCCAGTCTTAGCCTACCCAGACTTCGAAAAACCCTTCGAGATGACAACAGATGCGTCGAAATACGCAATTTCCGCAATCTTATCACAGCAAGGACATCCTATATGTTACGCCTCTAGAACGTTAAATCCAGCAGAAATAAATTTTTCAACTATAGAGAAAGAACTACTTGCCAAAAAAATTCACCATATACACTGACCATCAACCTCTTCAGTGGTTATTTAAACTAAAAGAACCGAATTCAAGATTAGTCAGATGGAGGCTAAAACTTGAAGAATACGAATACGAATAAAAAAGGGAAAGAAAATCAAGCAGCAGATGCTCTATCTCGCTTTCCCGTAGAACTAAACACCATACAAATTGTCAAAAGTCAAAGAACCCAAAATTATATAAACGCTTTAGAGATATCATCAGTAGACAACAACCCAGGAGACACCAATGACGTAATAAAAGAATTCTTGAACACACCAGAAAGATTTGTAGGACAGAATTAAAACCAAGATGAAAGAGGAGAAACCACTGATACTGCCCAATCAACAGGAACCCTCGAAAATTTGACAAGAAGCCCAAAAATAATTATTCAATCTAATATACAACTCAGAAAACCATACCAACACGACTAATCAATAACCGATACAGTACATACGTCACGAGAAGAACCGATACTAAATATTCCAATCACGGAAAGCCCTGTTAATTTTTACAAACACCAAATAATAGTAAAAACTGGACCAACAGACAAATTAATTGTCAAGAATCAATCAATTTTTACAAATTCAAGGTATACGATAACCGTCTCACAAAACGATCCCATACCAGATATTTTAAGATTTTGCAAAGAATACATCAACCCCAAATTTCGTTATGCAATCTTTATAAAAGATGATTCTTTAGCAAGACAATTTACAGTCACTCTTCAAAATTTCTTCAAAAACAGTTCTTTCACATTAGTCCGATGTACAAATTTCCTAGAAGATATACAATCTCGCGAGGACCAACAAGAAAAACTCAGTTTATACCAAAGACATGCCATAGAGGAATGAACGAAATGAAACAAGCATTTAAATACAAATTTTATTGGCCGAAAATTTGTGAAGACATTCAAGCATATGTCAACAATTGCGAAATATGTCAAATAAATAAATATGACAGAAAACCTCCTGTCATAAAATTCAATTTAACACCAACGTCATCAAGGCCCTTCGAGCATATTCACATCGATGTATTTCGAATTAATTATGACGCATTTTTAACAATAATGGACACGTTTTCAAGATATGGACAAGCATACCCAATAACATCAATAACAGGTGCAGAAGCAGTAGAGAAAATATTTACGTTCATAACGTATCATGGTTTACCAATTAAAATCACAGCTGATTCAGGCAGCGAATTTAAGAATAAGGACGAAGGAGGAAGATTTTTGCAAACTTTATAGAATACCGTTGCATTACACTACAGCTGGAAATAGCAACTCCAACTCACCAGTAGAGAGATTTCACAACTCCATCGTAGAAAGTTTTAATTGTTTAAAAGCCGAAAATCCTAACTTAACGAACGAAGAGCTGATGCGCAGGGCAGTCCTAGACTATAACAACTCAATACACAGCGTCACAAAATATACACCTTTCGAAATCATTACAGACCACATACGATTAATGAATCCATTCGATTTAAACGATAACGCTATCATTTCATCATACGTTCAAAACCATAAAGAAAATTCCCAAAAAATTTACGAAAAAATTAAAGAGCGAAACCAGGAGGCGAATGAAAAAGTCATTTTTAAACAAAACGAAACTAGAGAAGAGCCCCCCGATTTCTCAGGAGAAAGAAAAGCTTACATTAGAACAAAACACAGGGCAAAACACTTACCGCGTTACATGAAGGTCGAGGTCACCGGTCAATCAAAAATTAAATTACACACACAAGAATTCTTATCATAAAATGCGCGCAAAGAAACCAAAAGGACAAACTAAAATTAGAAAATCTTTTCAGGATGTGCCGCCACCCCATGGTCCTGATATTCCTGGTCCTTCTAATGAAATAGGGAATGACATCCAAATTACCAATTTAGACAACCCAATTCTACCAATAAAATTGGGTAAAGCACGTTTAGTATACAGTCGTCATACTTTTCTACATTGTTAATTTAAAAGATATTTTTAGCCAATTTGAAAATATTCAAAAATTATTTTTTAATGTTAAAAATCAAATCAAAATCGAGAGCAAATCTGACTTTATAAACTATCACTCTTTAACAGAGAGTCTATTGCTGAGAACGGAATTTTAAGTTCAGTCAACAATTGAAAAATTGCAAAACTTACGCCCACACAAAATTCGTAAACGCGGATTAATTAACGCAGTAGGAACCGTAAACAAATGGTTATTTCGAACTTTAGATGCCGAAGACGGGGAACGATACGATAAAGCAATCTCTAAAATCTCTAATCTTGAATTAAATCAAAAAGAAATTACTAAAGGGATCAATACACAAATTTCCCTTTCGAAAGAATTAATCTCTAACTATAATAAAACTGTCACTGTTTTAACGAAAAATCAAGAAAGCATTCAAAAAGGCTTAAATGTCAGTACAAACAACTATTAATGGGTTACAAGAGTATTTAAACATTCAAGGCATTTTATCACAAATAAATTTAGATTGTCAAAATTTTATAACATTTTTGGACAACTTAGAAGACGCGATTTTGTTTTCAAAATTAAATACTTTACATAATAGCATTCTTTCGACAAACGAGCTTAAACAATAATGGGATATTTGGAAAAATTTTATTCTAAATCAGAAATACCAAATTTTCAAAATTTCTTGTCATATTATCAATTTTTGGGAACTCAAGTTAGCTTTTTGGAATCAAGGGTTATTTTCGCAATCCATGTTCCTATACTTACACCTGAAACCTATTATTTTTACCGAATCTATCCAATAATTCAAGAAAAATCAATATTTATCCCAAAATACCTACTTATGGCACAAGAAGATCAAAGAAGACAATTTGCCACCGAAGCTTGCCCAGCTCTCGAAGAAACATATTTCTGCCAAGAAGAATTTCAAACCCAAGACCAATACCTTGAAAAGCTGCTCAATGGTTCCACACAACTGGAAAACTGTCAAATCATATCAATAAACTCCGATTACCCAATTATCGAACAAATCACGCAAGACATGGTGCTCTTTATGCCACTGAAAACCGAAAAACTTGTTGGAAAATGTAGCACAGACCATTATTACCAAATAAAACAATCAATACTTATTAGACTACCGAAAAATTGCAAAATTCAAATCAACAATCGAAAATTTGTAAACGACGTTAAAATCCAAAACGGTAAACCACTAGTTCTACCACAAATCGAACTAGGGTCAATGAACTTGACAAGATTTTTGGCAACGCCAAATTTTACAAAAATCGATCTTGAAGACATCTACCGACTTCAAGATATCGCAAGCCTACTCTCACCAATCAATCCGACTGAAACTCATCACCAGAGGTCAATATCATCGATCGTTATTGGTCTTTGCATCATCATCACAATTATGGTACTATTTGCTTCCTTAAAAAGATAAAATCACTGCTTATCAGAATTTGGAAACAAAGTCCGATTGAAGAACCCAGTCATGCAGATGCCAATCAAACCAATCAATCCGATCAATCAACCAGCTTAAGTAGTCCTTCGAAAAGATGTATTTTCGAAGCTTAAGGAGGGAGGAGTTACGTATTGTTACAAATTTAAATATTTAAATTTTATAGTTAGAATTTATTTAGGTTTAGTGTAGTATTAGGTTGACGTATTTTATGGTTGTATTCTTAATCTAGGTTTTAGTTGCGTTATCTGTGACAAACTGGTATGCGAAAGTCTAGAAAAGGGCTGGAATGAGTCCGAATCGAACAAGGATGGAAGGGTTCTCGAATAGTAGGCAGCCCTCATATATAAGGCCGGACGTCGTGCATCAGGCAGTCAGTCACAGATAACGTACTGTAGTGGTCGTGAGACATTAACACGAAGTTAATAGACCGATTATAGTAGTGAATTATTAGCAAGTTATTAGTAAGTTTAAGTGCGTGTTTTTGTACATGATTTGTCGAAATAAATTGACGTATCGTTTTCAACAATTGCGAGTTTTAATTTGTCGTTGTGAACCCGTAACAATTGGTGTCAGAAGTGAGATTAAAAGAAATAAATAGTGCAAAGACTATCCTTACACAGTACCACCGGCTAGGACAATTAAAACGAAGAACAGTAAGTGATTTTGCCAGAATATTCGGAACTGAATAGTGCAAAGACTACCCTTACATATTACCACCGTATAGGACAATTGGACAGAAAAACAGTAAGTGATTTTTCCAGAATATTCGAAGAAGTTTGATATTGTTTTATTCAAAAAATAAAAGAGATATTTAAGAACCGACTTCGACATTAACTTTACAGTCCAAAAATTGATAATTAGAGAGATTTTCTAGAATATTCTATAACATTCTACGACGTTCTATTCAAAAACTAAAAGAGATATACAAATACCGACTTCGACATTAGATTAGTAATTTTAAAAGTAAGAATCAGAAAGAATTTCTAGAACATTCCGTCACTTTCTACGACGCTCTATTCGAAAACCAGAAGAAATATCCAAAAAGAGACTTCGACATTAGCTTAGTAATTTCAAAAGTAAGAACTAAAAAGAATTTCTAGAAGATTCCATAACATTCTACGACGTTCTATTCAAAAACTAGAAGAGATATACAAATACCGACTTCGACAGTAGCTTAGTTATTTTAAAAGTAAGAATTAGAAATTATTTCTAGAATATTCCATAACATTCTACGACGGTCTATTCGAGAACCAAAAGAGATAATCAAAAAGTGACTTCTACATTTGCCTAGTAGCAGAAAGAGTAGCATTTACCAGTATATTCTAGAACATTCCATTAGGTTCTATTTAAGAATTGGAAGAGATATTGAAAAACCGACTTTGACATTCGCTTTATAGCCCTAAAATAGACGTTTTAAGTGATTTATCAGGAAGTTGATGCTTACTAGACAAGGATCGGCAAAGATGGAAGATCTAACTAAAATGATGCAGGCTCTAGCAGCTCAAATGACTCAAAACCAGAACGATATAAGACAGACCATTGAGCAAAATCAGGACAATATGAGAGACCATTGAACAAAACCAGGGCGATATGAAACGGACCATGGACGACATGAAGCAGACCATGGAACAAAACCAGAACGACATGAAACAGACATTTCAGCAAAGATTAGATGGCATTTAAGAAAACTTCGATCAAATAAAGAGCAACTCTGAACAGCTGAGAGAGGAGTTCAAGACAGCAACCGAAGACCTTAAGGAAGACATAACTCATAGAATGCAGAATGTAGAAGAAAAAGTGGAGACCAAACTACAGAATGTTAGAGAAGAAGTTTTTCAAACCATGGAAGAAAAATTCCAGGACGTGTCAAAACAGCTTATACAGCTCCAAAAAGAACGCAACAAAATGAAAGCTCAGGGATGTGTTGTGAATTCCAACCAAAACATTAAGCCTCCAAATTTTGATGGTACGTCTTCCTGGTCTACCTACAAACAACAATTTGAAGCTGCCGCCGCTGCAAATAGTTGGAACGATGACGAAAAAGCGAGAGCTTTGTTAGTAGCTCTACGAGAACCTGCTTTGGACTTTTACGGTCTATTCCAGCGGAACAAAAACAGAGTTACAATGCTTTAGTGGCAGCTTTAGAAAGAAGATATGGAGATGAACATTTACGAAATTTGCATTGGTCAGAATTAAATATTCGCCAACAAAGAGCAGGGGAGTCATTACAAGAGTATGAAGCGGATATCAGGAGGCTGATGTTCTTGGCTTACCCAGAAATGCCAGAAAATTACAGAGATCCCTTTACGGTAGATCGCTTTATTAACGGCTTGCGAGACACGGACTTAGCAAAGTTACTTCGTCGAGAACGCTTCCATAACAGCAGTGAAGTGTTGATTCGAGCCCTTGAAATTAAATCATCAAATAATATGTCCAGGCCAAAAGTAAGAGCTGTTTCAATTCAGGAGGGAGAAGAAATGAGCACTGGAGAGGAGGTCAACTTAAAAACGCTAAACCAACTGTTTCAGTCACTGATAGAGAAGATTGATTCTTTGAAAGAAAGCAGACGATCCCCTCCAAATGTAAAGTGTTTCAGATGCGGACGTACAGGGCATATTCAACGCGATTGTCGTGTCCAAATGAGGTCTCGTTCACCATCTATCTACTGGGACAGAGTACCGAAGAAGAGATCAGGAAAACTAAAACTAGTCAACGCAGAGGGGCGGGTGTTGGCTAATGGGAATTTAGCCCCCAAAATTTACTCTATCAAGAGCTTAAAACATACTGCTGACAGTCTTAACATCGACGGACTTATTAATGGAAGAAAAGTTAATATAACAGTAGACACTGGTGCTGCCATATCATTGCTTAAGTTGAAAATTGCAACGAGATATAAAATTCGACCAACAGAAAAGAAAATAACACTTAAGACTGTGACTGGAGAATCCGCCGACGTGTTGGGGCAGACAGACATAGACCTACAGCTGGGGAGGTTGAAGATTCGCCACTCGGTATTAGTTGCAGATATAGAAGACGAATTTATTTTGGGAATGGACCTGATAAGTAAACATGGATTTGCGTTTGATAATAAACTTAATACCCTAAGATTTGGGAACGAAGAGTTCATTTTGTCAAATAGTCACATCAATAAAGAACCAATAAAGGGGTGGCAGTATGCACAACAAGACTAGTCGGTAACAGTGAGACCATAATTTTTGGGAGGCTAGAAAGTAAAACATCAAGCTGCGTCGGACTCATAAGCCAACAAAACACACCCAACACCTACCTCGTTGCAAAATCACTAGTTAAAATCGATAAAGACATCCCGATTAGAGTCGCCAATATTTTCCCAAATAGTGTCAAAATTAATAAGGGGGAGGTGGTAGCATTATTTGAACCAGTACAGAAAGTAACAAGATGTGAAGAGCCAACTTCCGAGGATACAAGCAAGTTACCAATGGAGGTACTTCAGCAATTTGAGTCAACTTGGCAACATCTCACTCCAGAAGAATTTAGTAAAGCGAGAGAGTTTATAGAAGAGCAAAGTAATATCTTCGAAACTAGGAGTAGTTCGGGACGCACAAACCTTATTCAACATGCTATGAACACTGGCGATGCCCAACCGATAAGACAACCCCCAAGTAGACTACCAATGGCCAAGCAAGAAGAAGTTCACAATCTCATTAATAAAATGCTCTGCGACGGTGTTATTGAAGAGTCATCAAGTCCTTGGTCATCTCCTGTGGTGTTGGTCACTAAAAAGGATGGAAGTACTAGTAGTTGTGTCGACTACAGGAAACTTAACGATGTGACCAAGAAAGATAGTTACCCACTGCCAAGAATAGACGACACATTAACAACATTGGCAGGATCATATTGGTTTTCTACTCTTGACCTGAAAAGTGGGTATTGGCAAGTAGGAATCTTTGAAAGAGATAAAGAGAAGACTGCATTCTCTGCTGGAAGTGGACTTTATCAGTTTAATGTGATGCCATTTGGCCTGTGCAATGCCCCAGCTACATTTGAAAGACTAATGAAAGTCGTTCTACGAGGCCTTACTTGGAAAACCTGCCTAGTCTATTTGGATGATGTCATAGTAATGGGGAAATCATTTCAAGATCATCTAGATAATTTACGAGAAGTATTCTCAAGAATCAGGAACGCAAATCTTAAACTGAACTCAAAGAAATGTTTTCTGTTCCAAGAAAAAGTTGAGTTCCTGGGTCACGTCGTTTCCCGACAAGGCATCCATACCGACGAAAAGAAGTTACAAGCAATAAAAGAATGGCCTCAACCTCGTGACAAACATGAATTGAGAAGCTTTTTGGGTCTGTGTACATACTACAGACGATTTGTAGAAGGATTCGCCAAAATAGCGTCTCCATTACATAGACTTACAGAAGATAAAGCTTCTTACAAATGGAATACCGAATGTGACCAAGCATTTAGAAGACTAAAAGCAGCATTATGTTCTAGTCCGATTCTTGCATATCCCATTCCAAAAGGAAAATTCATATTAGATACTGATGCGAGCAACGATGGCATAGGAGCAGTACTCTCCCAAGTACAAGATGGAGAAGAACGGGTCATCGAATTTTTCAGCAAGAAGCTATCCAAACCAGAGAGAAATTATGTTACTAGAAAGGAGCTCCTAGCCATAGTTAAATCCGTAGATCACTTTCACAAATATCTCTACGGACAAGAGTTTCTGATTAGAACGGATCATGCTGCGTTACAGTGGCTCATGAAAATGAAACAACCTGAGGGGCAAGTCGCGAGATGGATAGAAAAGCTACAACAATACCATTATCAAATTAAGCACCGAGCGGGAAGGGTGCATAATAATGCAGATGCATTGTCCAGAAGACCTTGCCCTGAGGATTGTAAACATTGCAGGAAAATTGACCAGAAAGAAGGAATTACCTACGTGCGCCAGATAAAGTTAGAACCAGATGAAGAATGGATGTCGGCTTCGATTAGAACCACACAACTTAACGACAAAGATGTAGGACCTATCTTGCGATTGAAAGAAGAAAACAAGCCACGACCATCATGGCAAGATATCGCAAACCAAGGGGTGATATTCAAATCACTGTGGGCACAATGGGATTCACTGATAGTAGAGAAAAACATCCTTAAACGTGCCTGGGAAAGTGCCGATGGCCTTACTGTGGTTAATCAAGTAGTGGTTCCTAGGAGCATGGTAGACAATATAATGGCCGAATGCCATGGTGGAAAATCAGGCGCGCACCTAGGCATAAATAAAACAATGGACAAAATTCGAAACCGATTTTATTGGGTCAATTACTTTCAAGATGTGAAAAACTGGTGCCGCCGATGTTCGACTTGTGCAGCCAGCCAAGGTCCCAAAACAAGGTCCAGAGGTCAAATGAAACAATATAACGTAGGTCTACCATTCGAACGCATTGCTATTGATGTGGCCGGACCATTTCCAGAAACTAAAAAAGGCAACAAATACATCCTTGTTGTCATGGATTACTTTAGCAAATGGCCAGAAGTTTTTGCTTTGCCTAACCAAGAGGCCACTACAGTTGCGGAAGTTCTGGTAAATGATGTTTTCAGCCGATTTGGCATTCCTTTGGAACTACATTCAGATCAAGGAAGAAATTTTGAATCGAAGCTCTTCCAGAATCTCTGTGACCTTTTAGGAATACATAAAACACGGACTACGGCTTTACATCCGCAGTCAGATGGCATGGTTGAAAGATTTAATAAAACAATAGAAGAACATCTGTGCAAAGTTGTGGATGAGCACCAAACAGATTGGGACCAATATATTCCATTGTTTTTGATGGCCTATAGAACCGCCTTTCACAATACGACAGGAGCTACTCCATCTAGTATCCTGTTTGGTAGAGAACTGCGTTTACCATGTGATATCATGTTTGGTTCACCTGAAGAAGAACACTTAGAGGTTAATGACTATGTCGAACGTTTAAGGCAAAAGCTGCACGATATCCATGAAGTGGTTAGAGAGCGAATAGAAATAGCCAGTGACCGCATGAAAGCGAGATATGACCTGAAAGCAAACTCTTCAGGGTTCAAAGAGACTGATCAAGTCTGGCTATACAATCCTCAACGCAAGAAAGGAAGATCACCTAAGTTGACACCACCATGGGAAGGGCCTTATAAAGTTGTTAAGAGAATTAATGATGTAGTCTACCGAATCCAGAAAAGCCCGAAGTCCAAGATGAAAGTTGTTCATCTAGACAGATTAAAACCTTACCTGGGAAATGTTGATCGAGGCGATCAAACCTGAAGAGGAGGATAGTGTTACAAATTTAAATATTTAAATTTTATAGTTAGAATTTATTTAGGTTTAGTGTAGTATTAGGTTGACGTATTTTATGGTTGTATTCTTGTGTATGGATGCTATCAAGTTAAAATTATGACAAATCTAACCTTTTAGAAGGATCCCAACTTCTGACAAAACGTTGTAATTGACTGACTTGTTATGTTTGAAATTTTCAAACTTTAGATGGTTCTCCAGTTTATCCAACTCCTCGTTTGTGTAAGATTTTCCCAGAAAATCCGCAACTTTTTCGATACCTTCTCTTAGATTCTAAAAATAAAACATTAAAATTAGTCAAATTATAAGATTTAAATACAGGATGATTTATAAACAATAAAACATAGTTCCATTTAAAATATTCAGAGAAAAAATTTAAATAACAGAGTAAACTAGACTCCATTGTAAAGATCTTTCGAGACAGGTTTACTAATAATCAGTGCTATGCCCCTCACGGGTAGTGAATTATGACAGAAATGATGACGTCAAATTTTCTTAGACATTATAGGGTCGGCTTGTTCACCCAAAAAATAAAATAATCAATACGAATCATTCAATATAAAATTAAAGACCAGTACAGAACCAAAGACCGTTAAAAACGAAATAAATAAAAAAAGGGTAAATATATTATTATATGGATCTACCTTCACACATAAAAAAAAGTAAAGCAGAAAAAAAAAATAATTTTTTTACATTACAGATAATTTTACTAAAGAACAAGCACTGACTGCACTGTCGCCTTTGTAGAAAATCCCCAGAATGCTACCCCATATGTAATGTGTGATTCTATGAGTGCATGGTATGCTATTTTGGCTAAATGTTTACTCAGTTCGTGTTGAATATTTTTGATTATGTAGCAGCTTTGTGACAGTTCTTTATTCAGTACTTCAATGTGGGTTTTAAACTTAAGTCTAAAATCAATGTACATACCCAGGAACATAACAGCAGCTTTAGCTTCTATACTTCTGTACAATTTAAACTCAGTATGTTTGTTTTTGGTACATTAGATAACAGGCAATTTGCGTTACACCATTCTTTATTTTAACCAAATCCCTCTCAACTATTTCTCTCAAAATTGTCTCATCTTTATGTTTACAGAGAATCGTTGTATCATCCGTGAAAATTACAAAATCCCCCAAAATAGATAAAGTTACAAGATCGTTAACATAAATAAGGAAGAGAACAGGCTTAAGTACCGACCCCGGAGTAACGCCATGTGATAAATTAGTCTTAGAGTCTTCTTTACCTGGAACTCTTACAAACTGGCTTCTTCTCGAGAGGTAAGTCTTAAACCAGCTCAATTCCCGCCCTTCGATACCATAATGGTGCATTTTCCGTGATTCACGCAATCAAAAGCCTTTAAAAAATCACAAATTACTGCCCCGGCCTTCTCACCATAGTTAAGACTGAAAAAAAACACTCAAGAAATACAAAAATAATTTCTTTCGTTGAATTGAATACATATAAATTGACCCACTGGGGAGTATTCCAGACGTAAGACTCTTTTGATCCCGGCTTTAGAATCAGCGTCGAAAAATGTGGGTTGTGTATTTCTGTTCATTTTAGGAAAACTTTTAAAAGTTGAAAGCTTAATTTCCACTTCTTGGATCCTTGTTTGTGTGTCCTTTGCTGCCAGAGCCATGGCGGATAATGCTCGACATGGCAGGCATGATTATTCAAGAACTAGAAATAGAGCTGTCAACTATTAAAAGTTGGCCCAAAATAAACTAAATGGACCATATGTTTGTTTACATGGAGATGATACTAAAATTCATAAAGTATACTACTACCTTGTTCATATCTTCGTAGAACATAAAAAGTAAATTTTTATCATTCCTTTTACTCCATGCTTCTTTAATGTGCTCCCAATACGGTGTCCAAGCCTCTAAAAAAAATTAAAACATTGAGTATAGGGTAGAGTCGATCTGGTGATTGAGACAAACAGCCCTTATATTTCTATGCGCGTAAAAACATTAAGGCTGTAAAATAATAGAAGAAATATTTGGTTTTTGAATAAGTACGAAAACTTAACCCTACTTAAAACTAAACTGAATGCAAAGGGAAAACTCAAAGAAGCGGGCAGGTTCTGTTTTAAATTTGGATTAATGGACGAATATACAAATTTGAAAACGTTTTGACAACTATGCTATTCGTAAAACAAATTAGAAAACTGAAGAAGTGAAGATATTTTCATGATTTTTGTTTCTCTAAAACAAAGAATGGATGAACATTTCAGGTAAGGCAAATAACGACTAATATTAAAAGTTTCATGTAAGCAAAAATTTTTTATCATTTTAGACGTGACCAAATTGAAAGATAAATTTCATTCGTGTGTGTTTTTATATAATCTTTGGTTATCAGACTGAGCCTGTTCGCGTCAGTCTATCGCTACGCTGTGGTTCACAACATATTATTTCATGGGGATTGCTGTTCGTGTCCTTTGCAAGCAGAAAGCCACAAAATGAGCTTTATATTGGACTTTAAAATGTTTTAAATTTGTCTCAATTCATGCTTGGCATTAAAAAATGCATCTAGTCCTATTCGGCGCGAGCGTTTTACAGTACATCAAGATACACAAAACCAAATTTAACCAAACGTCAGCAAAACCTAACAAAACCTAAACAAACTTAAACTAACCGGCTCCGGGTATTTCGCGCCGAAATCGTACCCCGAACCACCAAAACTCAACCAAACCTAACCTAACAAAGCCTAACCAAACCAACGCCGGGTATTTCGCGCCGAATCTGAGGGCATGGCAGTGCCTCGCCAAGTTCGCGCGCCGTACCATCTTTTCTTGAAACATTTCAGCCGATATTTGACCTATCTAAAACTCTACTTCGGAATGAGCTACGAATCTCAAACTTTGCACAGTCGTAGATCTTCATGAAGTTAACAACCCCTCTAAGTTTCATGGAATTCCATAAAGTAGTAAAGTAGTTACGAAATTTCAAAAAACCTCAAAAATTCTACTGTACTTGTTGCTATAGAGCTGAAATTTGGCAGACTGATAGAAATTATGACCAAAGCCATGGAAAAAAAACCCAAATTTCTAATTAACTTCCCTCCCCAATACAGGTAAAGTTATGTAAAAGAAATGCTAGAGAGCTGAGCTTTGGCAGACTGATAGGAACTATGATAAAACTGTAGGAAAATATTTAAAAACACCAAAATTATAATTTACTTCCCTCCCCTATAAATGTAAAGTTATGTAAAATTAACACTGCCCACTTCCAGAAACGCTTGAGAAGAGCTGAGCTTTAGAAGGCCGATAGGAACTATGATAAAACTATAAAAAAAAATTAAAAACCCCAAATTTTAATTAACTTTCCTCCCCTATAAATGTAAAGTTATGTAAAAGTAACATTCTTTACTTCCAGAAACGCTAGAGAGCTGAGCTTTGGACGACTGATAGAAACTATGATAAAACCATAGGAAAATATTTAAAAAAACCTCAACATTTTTAATAAGGCATTGCAAAAGTTTTGAACAATATTCCGCATATTTTACTACTTTAAAAATTAAATATTATCCAAATCCTTTAAAAAAGGAGTGAAATCATAACAAAAACATTTCATGTAAAAAAAAGCCAAGTACGTGAAAGTGGTATTCCGTAAAAAGAATTGAGATAAAAGTAAAGCCAAGTTCTCCAATACAAATTTCAAAACGAATGGTTCTTACTAGTTTGGAAAAACTTGGCTATTACGGCTGCAAATGGCTCTTGGGCACAGTGCTAAATTGAACGTAAAGAAGTTTGGCTGGAATAGCAAAGTATATATATATATTGAAATTTGTATTGGAGAACTTGGCTTTACTCTTATCTCAATTCGTTTTACGGAATACCACTTTCGCGTCCTTGCTTTTTTTTACAAGAAATGTTTTTGTTATGATAGTACCTTCAAGTCAAGAAAACGATTATAAAGGTTGTGTTGTGTCTAGAATTACAAATTAAAAAACTCTGGACCCTATTATTTGCTAGTGGGCTGCGGGTCCAAGTTATATTATAGTACTGTAAAATAATGTGACAATTTCACAAAGTAGCAAAAAATATATAAAAAAATCATACGCAAATTTCGCTCAAAGTAGTCGTAGTATCTTTTAAAGTCTCCATTGTAACCTTGCGTCCTAAACGTTCTATTTAAATGATAAAATGAGACTGCCACGTCTTTTGGGTTTCTGGCAACATAGATGACCTAAAAGACAATGTTAGTTATTAACCATTACAACTAAAGGTGAAGTTTGAGACCAGAAGCCCGTATAACGCACGGCTAACGTGGGATTTCCGGGCTCATGTGCCAATTTGTATTTGTTGTAGGGGATTTAATTCGGGACAACCTTCTCAGCCTGTTCCACTTTAATTCTTGCATGTGCGAGAAAGAGGATAGCCAGTCAGTTTGTGTAATTTTTTATTACATTTCTAAAATTTTTACGCCACTGCATATCCAAAAAATTCTACAATACTATTATTTATTTAAAATATTGACACTTGTTGGAAAATTTCCTGTAACGATATGCTGCGAATACCTATAAAAATTAATGACCGATACTCTATTTGCTTAAAGACCTTCATGCACTTTTCGTGTTAATGCAAAGTTGACTCAAGGGGTTAAAAGCCCTTACCTTTGGCAACAGAATTCCATTTATTGGACATCTGTCAAATCACGCCAAATACAATATGGCGGGTCAAACATGAAAAACAGGATAATTTTGGAAAACTCGCAACTTTTTTATTTCTAAACCGATTTTTTCTAAATTATTTTATTTGGATTATAGTGCAATTTAAAAAAAAAATTATCACTTGCATTTTTGATGTTTCAGTGTCGCAAAAAAAATATGTTTTTCAACATACGTAATTTAAAATATTATAAACAATAATTATAACAAAATAAATTAATAACATTGTATAAAATCAAATAACACAAAAAAATAAATAAACAATCAGGTAAAGCTAAAAAGCGACAATCTCTACCAGGCCAGTATCCGTGAAATTTCGAGGTGTTTCCAACACAGAAATTGCATTTTCTGTCTGGATTGCCTTTGAATGAAGAAAGCTTCTGGACTTAACTCTCAAACTTAATTCAAGGACCATGAGTTCCCACACTTTCTATGTTTTTCTGTTTCGCCAATTTGTGCAGCCACACCTGATTTTTAGATGTTTTTGAAATCTAGCTATCAGCTAAGGTGTGTCTGCACGTGACGTCCTAGAATAAACATCCCTGCCCTCCAAGGAATCAAAGTTTTTTGCGTTTTATAGAAAAACTGCTGATTTTACAAAAAAATCACAAGATACAAAAAAGATGTGCATTGACAAGTTGTATCAATAATGGGTTTCATGTTTACCATTAATTAAAAAGTTTTCGAGTTATCCTTAAAAAACTACGAAAAATTGGCCTGAGAGTACCCCTAGACATCAAAATGTTTGTTTTTCATGAAAATTTTAAAAGTGGAAAGAATGCTTCAAAAATTAAAAGGATCTACCATTCTCAATAACGTGAGCTAATTTTTTATTTTTTGTAGTCTATATTCGGCCTTAACAGAGTGGACCCAGAAAGAGATACAAAGGGAATGGACCAACACAAAAAACGCCAGATAGGCGAAGGAGGATGTGACAGGCTAGAGCAAATCCCGTAGGGACTGGCTGCTCCGTAGAACACGAAGAGAGGTGGGAGCCATAGTGGGAGTCCTGACCGGACACTGCGTCCTACAAGGACACCTGGCAAAGATGAGAGTGAAGGAGGACGCGACGTGCGAGCGATGTTGGGCCGAGGACGAGACCTCGGCGCATTTTCTCTCATCATGTGAAGCATACAAGGAGGCAAGAAGAGAGGTATTCGAAGAGAAAGCCTTTGAGACGGAGGACCTTCTGAATCTGAGGTGGTCCGATATTCTGGCCTTTGTACAGAAGACGGGCAGATTCCTTAGCGAAAGAAGGACGCAGTAGGGGGGATGCCCGGGGGTTGGCGAAAAGGGCGCTTCATGTGCCTAGTCGCCAGGCGTAGAGCCTACCCCACACTACTACTACTACTACTACTAGTCTATATTCTGTCAAATATGACGGCTTACATAATATGACCGACTCACGATTTTGCACCAATGTTTTCCCGACTATTTTTTATTATTTAGGGCAACCTGTAGAAACCAAAAAGCTCTACAAAAAACTAGTAAACCATGTTTCTCTTAAAATTACAGCTTTCGTCAAAAGCCTAAAAATGCGGTTTATAAATGAAAAAGTTATGAATTTTCCAAAATTGTTAATTTTTTTTTTGAGGCTTGAGGTTTTGTATTTGGCATGAGTTTGACAGATGTCCAATAAGTCGAATTGTGTTGCAAGCAGAAAGGCCTTTCAGCCATTTGCATTAACACGAAAAGTGCTGCTAAGAGTATGACGTAAAATATGTTGACCTGTCAATATTCTATATAACAACCACCAGTGAATCGTGTATTCTGCAGGAAAAAAGTCGGGAAAAGACTTGGTTCAATTTAAGGGTTGTTCAGAATTAAATCCCCTACAACATGTAAAAAAATTGGCACAAGCGGTGTATATCCTTTACACAAATTTTTAGTTATATTTTTTATAGTTTTTGTGCCAATATGAAATAGATTCCATCTCCATATTCTATTTATAGACTTTGATTTAGTAAATAGATATTCTTAATAACCTGATTTTAATAGGGGCACCATCAGAACTTGTAAATCTGGTAAGCCATTACACTAGAATAAATTAACGCAATTAAAACTATTATAATAACTAACAGTATTAATTACAGAAAATAGAACATTAACGGATTGAATTTGACTAAAGTTAAAGTGGCAAATCCAAAATGGCCGCCGTCTCGCTACTGTTTCAGCGTGATATTTCCGTTCGCTGGTTTAGAAATGTTAAGTGATTGTCAACAGCCGTTTTGGGATAAAATCTAACTATTAAAAATTGTTAGGGACAGTCCGATTTTTTTTTTCAACAAAAACAACAACTGACTGTCTCCATCCATTAACGGACATATTTCCATTATATGCATGTACTGCAATATTCCGCATTTCTTATTTAATATTTTTCTAATAGGTGCTTGATAAGATTTTTGTGAAGGCGGCAATATATAGTTTATAATATCGCTAATGGGATTTTAAAGGCTGCGCCTTTTCCACTCTCGAAAGTTATATATTATGTATTCTGACGCTGTAGGAATGAGAGACAGAACAAGGAGGCATCGCGTAGTTTGTTCGCCTGTCGTCTTGGTCGTGAACCAGGCAAGCAAATTTGTGTGAAATCCACTTTAACAAACAAAGGATTAGTTTTTCAAGAAAGTAGGAAATGTTTATCGTATATTTACAACAAATAAAGTAGCTTTTTTAGGTTGAGTATGGGGGCAAAATATAAAATAATTAAGACTTATAATAATTGAACTATCTTGATTTCATAGAATAGAATTTATTTGATTTTCCACAATATATGTTAATACATTGAATACCCAATTGGGCGTAAATTTTGTCAGCTTTTACATGATAATTCAAATATAAATATTTTGTAATATTTTGTCATAGCTTTAATAAGTTTGTTAGATTTTTTTAAGCGCCACCATGTTTTTTGTTATGTCCAAAACTAGAAAAGCTTATTATAAGGGGTGTGTTCTATTGCTTGAAATAAAATAAAAAAGTTCGTTATTATTTTATACAATCTACAGTTAGTAAAAAAATAAAAGAGTCTATGTAACTTTTTGACATTTGCACACTTCAAAATTTAAATTGACACAATAATTTTTATTTATTTTTGTTAGCATTCATTGGATGTAAAAATATTTGTCTTGCAAAAAAAGGCAGTATTTATTCCGGTTCTTATAATACACAAATGCCTATTAGTAACAGACTAGCTGTCATTTTATGGTAAAACTGTCCAAATACTGCCTGACTTTATTGCAAGTCCCTATTAACGGAATACTTGCTCCTCTGTTTGCTCCATGGCCAGCATAGTGAGGTGTTCTCTATAAAACAAAATAATAAACTCCCCCCGGGAAACCCTGTTTGCTATCAGTTCTGGCCGGTGACAAGTAGAATTTGACCCGAGAGCATTGAATTGTATAACGCCCTAAAAGGCCGTAGGGTATAGAAGTCAATGCCCGAGAGTAATATTTCACCAGTTGTTCTCAAATGCTGCTGTTTACACGCTTACACGCATTGTAAGTAAATTGCGAGATTTCTTGACTGACATAAATGAGGCCTTAATATTAATTGGCAGCAATAACTTACCTTGCAGCCAACTTTTAACAAATCTGGTGGCAGGAGGCTGAACGGTAAATGCGTCTTTATAAACCTTCTTTCCTTTGTTTTGCCCAATATTTGCCAAACCGGTGTGTCCACATTTTGTACTACCTGATACTTTTTTGGATCGTGTTGATTTTCTTGGAGAAATTCTTTTTTAGCTTCTTTATGTACAAACATGTTCCATCTAAAAATTACAATTACATTTTTCCAAAAAATCCAAGTCTCAAAAACCTAAAGGATACTCGTATGTGAATCTAAAAAAAAGTGCATAATTATTAATTTTAACACCGCTCCATGACGTATTATAAAAGCTATGTAGTTGTGTTTTACTTCAGTGGATTGCAAATTTTATTTTTTTTGTAAGCTTCCATTAGCTATTCCTTTGAATCCTAGTTTTAAAAAAAATATATTGACCCGCTTCAAAAAAATTTGCGCTAAATCTGTTAAGTTTTTTAGCTTATTTGATTAATTTTGTTATTATTTCATCAAAATCGGTTCAAAATTAGTTATGACCAAATTAATATTTTTGAATTAAGCTAAACGAGAGATTCCGGCTAAAAAGGGATTTTCTTTTATACATATCCTAAAAACTGCTTCACTTTGTTTAATAGAGAATTATTTAAATAAAGCCAGGCTATAATAGTGCAAGGCACAATTTTGTCAACTTCCCATTTTAATATCAGCTGTGATCTTTCAACACACGGCCTTTGTTTAGCATATGAACCCGAATAAATAGTGCCTTCTTTTATTAATTGAAAATAAACGACGAAAGTTTTAAATTCGACTTTGGTATATCAGTTTTCAATGTGAATGTGTCAAAATAGTGCCTGGCACAATTATAGCCTGGCTGTATTTCAATAATTCTCTAATATCTTGTTGTATTATTAACTAAGGAACAGGCTTGTTTAGGATAAATCAAAAAAAAAATTTGTTAAGAACATAAAAAATTTTGTCAACCATTCTGATCTGATACCTTGCTACCTAGCCTATTAGCACACTTCAAGTGAAGCCATGATATATTATGTCAGGTTTGAAAACAGTTTTTTGTTATTAGAGAATTATTGAAATACAGCCAGGCTACAATTGTGCAAGGCACTATTTTGACACATTCACATTGAAAACTGACAGTTGATCCTTCAAAATTGACATACCAAAGTCGAATTTAAAACTTTCGTCGTTTATTTTCAATTAATAGAGAATTATTGAAATAAAGCCAGGCTATAATAGTGCCAAGCACAATTTTGACACCTTCATATTATAATATCAGCTGTGATCTTTCAACACACGGCCTTTGTTTACTATATGAACCGTAATAAATAGTGCCTTCTTTTATTAATTGAAAATAAACGACGAAAGTTTCAAATTCGACTTTGGTATGTCAATTTTAAAGGACCAACTGTCAGTTTTCAATGTGAATGTATCAAAATAGTGCCTGGCACAATTATAGTCTGGCTGTATTTCAATAATTCTCTAATAAAAGAAGAAACTATTTATTCCGGTTCATACAAACTAACGCTCCGACGAAGTTTTTGGTTATAAAACAAATTATTGAGCAAAACGTACTCTGTCAAATTCCGAATACCGCATATTGATGCGAGGCACCGTTAAAAAGTTAGCATTTAAAAAAAAATAATTGCCAAAAAATTAGCACTAATGAATTTTGACCAAAATCTAATCAGCTCGTTAGTGTCGAACACTTTTTTTCCTAAACATCTTATAAAAATCGGTTTAGCGGTTTTGGAGCTATTGTGAGACATACACACACACAGAAACAGATAGGTCAAAATACACCCAAATAACACACTCTCTTAGTCTGTATTAGTCTGTACGCAATGCTAAGGGACAAGAGGACCTATCTGGTTTCAAAGGTGGCCGATGATTTAATGTGGTAGCAGTCACAGTTATCGACAGGGCAATAAAATTAAATCGCCTCTTAAAAGCTTAATCTTATTTAACAAATTAATGTTGTTTCCAAAAATGCGCGGTTTTTACGCCCACAAAGTATATTAAAGTTTACCAAGCAATTAAAAGGAGAATTTAAATTTTAAATCGCAAATATTAGGCAACATCAAATATAATAAAAGTGATCGTTAAAGATGTGTCAAAATATTAGTAAATTACGTAATGTGAAAATAAATTAATGAATCGGTTTATAATGTTCTTTCGATTTAAGTCTTCAACAGCAGCCAACTTAGTTGATTAAATTAAAATGGTAGGTTGATTTTCTTATTCATTGTGATCAGAAAATGTCCTAAATGTTTTGTCGAAAAAAATAGGGTTTTTAAGGCTTTAAGGATATACAGGATGTCCAAATGAACTTTGTGGTGCTTAAGGAAAAAATAGTTGTTTGGTAATTCATTTATGGGTTGTTCTTGACCTAATAGTTTTCAAAAAAACAAAAATTGTTTTACCACTTTTTAAGTGTTATAACAATATGTTGCTATAGTGGAACATACTAAAATGTGATATGTGACCGAAATAACAAATATTTAGTTTTTGAGTTATTTTTGTTTTCGTGTTCACACGAGTGACAACTATATCACACCAGTGACTTTTATAAATATAATTGAAACAAAAATATCAAAAATCCGAAATACTTTATTTTAAATTATTTATTAAATATAAAGTTACAACCAAATAAAAATAAATTGATCTATGACGGATCTGATACCTTCCTAGCTAGCCTATTAGAACACTTTAAGAGAAGCCATAATATATCAACCTTCAAAATAGTTTTTTGCAAATATCTCAGAAACTAAAGCTTCTACAAAGTTTTTTGTTATTGCTATAACACAAATTATGGAGCAAAATGTAGTCTACTATATTCCGAAAACCGCATATTGATGCAATGCTCCGTTAAAATTTCATCACGGCGATATTGCTAAGAAAGGTCAAAATACACCCAAATAACACATTTTCGGGGTTTTATTTCTACAAGAACTATTCATTTTTTTAATTAAGCTACTCATTTACACACAGTGTGTCTGCAGTCCCAGCCCCTGTCTTGTGTGCTAGTCAACAAGTCTGTCCGATAGTTTCTAGTACACAACTTCCAGTCTAGGAATGCAGGTAGACTGTACATATGGGACTGGATATGATGTCAAAAGTGTTAACCACAAATAAAACATTCTAAAAGATCACACCAGTGATGTTCACACAAGTGACATTTAGCTAACTGTCTAAATAACAAAAAGAGCAAAACTATCACTATTTCACTGTTAGTAAAATGCCTCCTTGTTGTATTTAAGGAATAGTTTTGAAAATAAATATTTTACTATTTCCTTATATTTGTACAAACACGTGTGACACTTCTCTCGGCCAAAACGTTAAATCAAAAACAAAAACTGAATTATATTTAAACTGTACCTTTGGTGCTGCCCCATTTTCAGGTAAACCAGATGGGTAATATAAGCAGTGATGGCAGATTAAAATAAAAACCTGTGACTGCATGTGATCACACCAGTGACAGTAAAATTAATTACAGGTGGATTTTTTGTTTTTTTGTAAAGACTAAAAACTGATATCAACAAATATTTTTTAGAAATTAAAATTTTTGAGTTGTGGTCCACTTTTTTTGTACTATTTAAATCCATTAACTTTGAAAATTACAGATCACACCATGTGACATGTCACATAGTGTGAACAGTTTTTCTTCCATGGAGACATTTTGTGGAGAGTTCATAGCTGCTGGAAAATTTTAGCCTTTGGGTACACTAACTATACTTATTTTGATTTCAAAAGAATAACTGGTTTTAAATATACAATCCAATTACATGCAATGTTACCATATTTTAAACAACCCTTATAATAATCATGGACAGATCATCAGTCTTTGTAATAATTTAAAAAAGATTTTTCAGTAAAAACTTTTAGTTTTGTTATTCTCATTTTTAAAAAAGTTAAAAAATCAGAAAAAAATTACTTGAAAACAAAAAAGTTTGTACCGAAGTTATTTGAACTTTTCCCTGTCTTCCCCTATTAGCAAGTTCAATATAATGGAATTAATATCACCCTGTGCATAAAGTTAGACGTAATCGGAAGCATCTGTTTAATAAAATGTACTTTTTTTTATTTATAAATTCAAATTTAAATAAATATCGATTATTAAATTATATAGCTGCCGTATTATTCATATAATTATTTAAAAAGTCGTTGAATTAAAATAATAACATTTATAATTAAAAAAATAAGTCTTCTATTAATTTTAATTTTATTCCAAGTTAAATCGTAAAGTTTGAAATAAAAAAACACAGTTTTTTGCCAGGTTTAGTAGTATTTATGTAGCAGATTGTGAGGTTAACAAGAAAGCCGGGCATGCTTCAAGATCATCGAGGTAGAATACAAGATATAACTTATATACCGGGTTCCCAAAGTAAGATCTAATAGGGGCTATAAGCCATGACGTTGCGCATTACGCGGGACGTAACGTAACGTTGAAGATAAGAAAAATAGACAGCCGGGTCCCACCAATTTCGGAATTTTCATGTGTTTTGATCAACCTTACCCCACTTTTTGTTTGTTTTTTCAATGACATTACAAACTAATACCAATACTTTTTACTTAATTTTTTCCTAAACCAAGCCTTACAGAAAAAAACGATATACACTCTGTTATAGGCATAGAATTTATTCTTCGAACATTAAACCAGGTTTTCTAAGTGTTTTTATTATCAAATACCAAATTGCAAATAATGCAAGGACCTAAAACTATAAACCACAAGTGAAATTAAAGAAAGAAAAAAAAGAAAAAAGTTTACAGAGCAAGAGATTCCGGGTTCGAGTCCCGGCCAAAGCAAAAAAACTTTTTTCTTATTTTTCTTTCTTTAATTTCACTTGTTGCTTATAGTTTTAGGTCCTTGCATTATTTGCAATTTGGTATTTGAGTATTATATTGGCAATCGCCCATTGCGATCAGAAAATTTTAACACACGGAAAAGGTGATCTCATGTTTTCAGACGTTGATACTTTACGTCTAATTTGAGTTTTCATACCTTTGACAGTGGGAAGGAAGAATTGGGTACCCGGAAGAATTATAGTTTGATGACTTGCTCGAGTTAATACCCTGAGAGTTTCTCGTTCTTGTATTAAGACACCGCACACCTGCATGGATGAAAGTTTTTCGAAAATTTATGTCTGGCTTCGGTAGTTCAATGTCTAGAGCAATCCGGGCCGAAGCAGAAAAACTTTTTTCTTATTTTTCTTTCTTTAATTTCACTTTTTGAAGTTTAACTTCTTTAGACGCGTTTAGCAGTTTTTGTGGGTAATGAATTGAACTGAGCCGTCAGGCTCGGCTATGTAACGCTCATTCGGGTGAAGTCGGCTCGAGTCGACCAACTGTCAAAGGAACATTCAGCGAGCGATATGATGATGTAGATGAAGGCTAATATTATTAATTTCGCCTTGTTGAAGTTTATACTTCTGCCGTGTTCTCTTAAGCACACACAATTTTTTATTATCTTGGTGACACTTAAATTCACAATGACATGACACACCAGATGTTACGTTACGCATTGGCTTTAAGCCTGTTTTCACCTCGTTGTTTCTACGCAACTTATCTTATCTGCGTAACGCATGTTACGTCTATGCAGTGCCGTGGCTTATATATATCTCTATTATAAGTGTGTTAGAGTATAGAGAGCCAGAAAATTAAATGAGAAAAAAAAGATGGGCCATTACAGATTAAAAGTAAAGGGTGTTGGTAACAGAATCCAAATTGTTTGTTTTTTCTGATTTTGTATTGTTACGCGTTTTAGAATTAGATAAAAAATGCGTTTTTATTAATTTTTCTTAGTTCAGCCTCATAAATTTCATTAGATTAATTTAAATTAACTAACTTAATATTAATAAATTTTCTCGAGTTTTATAATTTTTATGAACTTTTTCACTTGTATTTTCTGAAAAGATAATATTTTATGCCTTAAGACACCTTTCTAAGTAAAAAAACAAAACTTTTTGCACTAAAAATAAGTGAATAAGTTAATCTAATATAATTTGTGAGGCTTAACTGACCTTTAGAAGTCGTCAATTTATGCCCACCAGTGTATACTTACTCTAGGAACGGGAATCTGTAGACTAACGGTATTTCTGCTGATTTTTCGTAATCCAAGTCATTACAAAGCATCCATATCATTTCTTGTGCCCATGTGGTGCCTGAAAACAGCTACTTTCTTAACCCATTTAGGTAAATAATAGAGATCTCATGGGCGCACCCAGGGAGGCGCTTGAGGGCCCGGGTCCCCGCTAAGTCTAAGGATTTTTTAAATATTTCCACATATTTCGTGAATAAAACAATAAAATAGCATAAAGAACGGCATCATGGGGTATCCCCCTCCCCCCATGACATATTCCTGGGTGAAAATTTTTTCTACTATAGCGTGCCTAAAAGTGTATTCTTAAGCGTATGTGCGGTAAAAAATATTTTTTTAAGTCGATCGGAAAACCCGCCTTTCCCGTACAATTTTTCATATGGAAAATGTCACTTTACAGGAGGTCCTTTTAGAAAACTTTGCGGTCTCAACAGGAACCGATTAAGAACCAAGAACCGAAGCGGAAAATAGATTTTCCGGTGCCTATTAAGTACCTTAATATTTACATGAAGAGTTGATTGTGGTCGTCAATCTCGGTTTAAAAAATTAATATTTTCATGTTGAGAATATTCGTGATGATTTATGTCGGTTTAAAAAAAAACGTACAGTACACGTATACTTTACCGCACACAAGTAGGAAATAGTATATTTCAGTTGGGCGACCGAAACATAACAGAGTTGCCATGCAGATACCTTGATATGGGCGGTTTTTGACAAATATTTGGAAGTTGGGTTGTTAAGGACACCGAAAAAAATTAATATTAAGGTACCGATTAGATTTTTCGGAAAGTGCGGAAAAGTAGTGCCGAAAAGTTGCACTTTCAAAAAAAAATACGTGTGGAAAAGTGACACTTTTCTCACTTTTGTAGAAAATAGCTGTTTTCCAAACAAGTGAAGAAAATCGATTTTTTTCTCACGCAAATGCCGTTGACAGAACGACTGGTAGCGAGTTGTGTCAAGCATTTAAGTGCGAAAAAATAGGTATACGATCGTCAAGAAAACATAAAATTTTAAGACAAACAAACCACAACACAAACATACCACATGCAACTTCAAAAAAAAATACCAAGGCATTTCATAGGACACATTAGAAACAGAAATTTCAAATCTATACAAGTTTTTCAAAATTTGACATTTTGGTGCGAAAATGTTTTCCACTTTTGCACACGTACCGGCGTTTGCCCGAATGACTGGCTAGCGCAGTTCGGGTAAGCCGTAAGGGCGAAAAAAAGATGCTTTCCGCACGAGTTTCCATTTCTCTCAGTGGAACTTTGTAATTAGAGATATTTATTAAAAAAACATTTATTTTTATAATGTTAGACTTTGCAAGGATATATTTATTTAAAAAATTACCTGATCTAGGGAACGTCACAATAAAAACGTCGTCAGGCCTGATTTCAAAATTGTAAAAATTTTCGGCTTCTTTTAGGTATCCGCTTGGAAAAAACCATTTTTTTGGCCCTACCTGTACAAAACCTGTTCTTTCTCCTAAAAATTAATTAAGCATTAAGCATACTTTTTATACCTAAAATTGAAAATGAGATAAAAAAAAGTAAATGCTTTTCCGTTTTTTATGTTTTATCATGAATCTTAACAATTTTCAGACAGGCGTTTGAAACACCCTGTATTTTAAAACATTTTTAAATTCCTAGTTCTTTTTTTATTTCAAAACTATATCACGGATTGAGTGTGGGTAGACAAAAACGTTCAATTTGTCTCAAACTAAGACAAGAAAATGAACCAAATCAATCAAAATGGCTTAGTAGGCTGATTTGATAAAAAGTGTTAATAGTAAAGAACCTTTACTTTGAAAAATACCGGAAAAGGTTATAAAAAAAGCTGCTTCCAGAAAATCAGCTAAAAAATGGCACAAAATTTTAGTGATCGATTTATAAATCTAGAATCTACCGACATTGCCGAAACTTTTCTATTAATAACCTTTTCCGATATCTTTTAAAAGAAAAGTACCTCTAAATACCTTTTATAAAATCAGCCTACTAAACTACCCATTTATTAATTGATTTGTGTCATTTTCTTAACAACTTCTCCAGAAAATTATACTATATAAATAGTTAATACCTTACCCACACTGAATCCGTAAACACACTGTATAATGTGTATGCTATGATAAAAAAAATTAAGAAATAGAGCATTTTTTGCCAATTGCTCTTATGGTTTTAGGGTAGTTCAGACCATTTATTATTATTTATTAACAGATGAACTATAGAAAATAATGTATAAGATCTTAGTGCAAAGATATGCATTCGATCTCTAGAAAATGTGTACCACAGTACAGAAATATTATACAAGCTGTTTTTTTCTTTAAAGTACAAAGGCGTTTTCGGGTATTATGTTAATCTTGTTTTGAAGATCTCTTGAATCTCTTTACCTCCTAGTTCCTCTGTAAAAAATATAGGGATAAAGTTTACGACTCAACAGGGATGCATCCTACAAAAACTTCAAAAGCCAAAAACTGACAAAAAATCAACGTGTTTAGGGTTTTTCCAAAAACGTACAACAAATACCCGAAATAGTTTCTCCTTTTGAAAAAATAACTCGTAAATTTTTGAAATTGAAAAAAAATTAGGTATCTAAAAATTTAATGAAACGCTGAGACCTTAATCAAAATTTGTAATTCAGTAAAAAATTTCTTCACATTCTTACATTTGTCATTACGGCGAGCACGACCGAATGAATTCGCTACCCCCTGCTTTGCACATGAAGTACTCCCAACCTGCCGACATTTTTTCTTTTTCTTAGGTGTTATAATATCCCTTCTTTAGCAATTCTGGTCAGAAACTTCCCGTCATTGTTGAAAAAAAAAATCTCCAAAATTGTTTAAAAAGGGATGTTTTATAACCTATAATAAATAATTTTTTTCGATAGGTTAGGTATACTGCATTCGGTGGGGGTAATTGGGTAGCCCAAAAAAAATTTATATACAATTTTGACGTATCACATTTGCAGTGTCAATGTTTAATTAACATACACGATTTATAATTATTTTTTTTAACATATTTATTTGCTTCATAAAATAAAATTTTATTCTTTATGCAATGGTTTTTTAACATAATTTTTCTAGCACACCCTTTTTTTTCCAACAAATGGTAATTTTACACTTTTATCCTAGTTTGGTAATATATGTACGTGTGTATGTGTATTTATCGACACCCTGTATTGAGGCTTACCTGTAAAATAATTCATCAACTCCTGGTTGGTCTCATTGTCAACAAAGTTTATTTCATAAGGAAACTTTATTCTCTCCCTTCTCTCGTCTTTACATTTTTCTTCCCGATGAATACCATTTTGCAAAATAAGATCATCTTCATTAAACAGGGGCATACCGGAGCACAAAAAATCACAAAATCTTGAATTCACTTTAATTTATTAAATTTAAGTATTGGCAACACCAAACTGATTTTGACTCTCACTTAACTTAGATTGCTCAAAATTTCATCTTAATGGTTAAACTTTAAGTTACAAATAAATACAATGAAGAAATGATTGTTATTGGTTAACTGGTTTCTCTTCTTACCAAAAAATTACCGCACGGTTTCACTTTTGCGACTGGCCCGCGAAATTTCGACTGCGTTTTGTTTTATAAGATAACACACGGCAAAAGAAATACTTACGAAAAAACTCTCACAGGAATTAACAAAACGCTTTATGCTAATGCTAAAATGCATAACTTTCCAAACTAAAAGGCATTGCAAAAAATCTTAAATAAAAAAATCTTTTTATGACAAAATTTGTTGGAATAAAAAATAGTAATATTTAATAATGCTTTTTATTTAGATTTCAAATAATAATAATGCTAAATACATTTTTATGCAAAGTACATCCAATTAGGAACAAGTTAAAAATAAATGGATCCATGACGGATCTGATACCTTCCTAGCTAGCCTATAAGCACAGTTCAAGTGAAGCCATGATATATCAGCTTTAAAAACTTTATTTTTAAATATCTCAGAAACTAAGGCTACTACGAAGTTTTTGGGTATAACACAAATTATTGAGCAAAATGTAATCTACTATATTGCAAAAACCGCATACTGATGCGATGCTCCGTTAAAGTCATTTTTAAAAAAATTTAAATTTTTTAATTGTCAAAAAACTGCCAAAATCTAATCAGCTCGTTAGTGTCGAACACTATTTTACCTAATAATATTATGAAAATCGCTTTAGCGGTTTAGGAGCTATCGTGTTACGCACAGACACACACACACAGACAGACATCACGACGATATTGCTAATAGGTCAAAATACACCCAAATAACACATTTTCGGCGTTATCTAAAAAATAATTTTTTTTTCGAAAATATTACCTGCTGCGCGGGCTAGGAAGATAAAAATTACAACCGTTAGTCGAATTCTTACATGATTTGGGCCGCTTAAAGCAAATAATTTTAAAATTAAAGTTATTTTCAAAATATTTATTGAAAAAAATATCAGATTTCGGTAGGTGTCTTCATTTTATTATAAACCAGACCTTTTAAAAGGCAAAAAAGGGAAAAAATTAGGAACAGCCTGAATATTATTAAAAATAAAAACTCGATCTGAGTTATTATTTTATAGGTAATGACAAGGTCTTCATCTATTTTTTTACCTTTTTATGTTCTTAACATGTTTTAATTTTTTTAAATCAAAACACACATACATTTTATTTTGGTCTTAAACCTTAGAAAAGGCTCATTTTCACCCGAAAATGCACCAGTAAAAGCAGTTGTAATTTTTTTCGCTCAGACGTCTAGTTTTAGATAGTGTAAAAAATAAAAATCCAGGAAATACGAAAAAGTGACACTTTGACAATCAAAACTAACACAGACGAGATAGATATTGATATTGCAGTAATTTAATTTTGCTATTTTGAAACTGTTTAAATTCTGTTTCCTAACAAATTTTTTCATAGTAATGGTTTTGCACCATCTACAAAAAGACGTTTGAGCAACTGTTTAAAAAAACTGCTTCCAGAAATTGGGCATTTTCGGGTGAATATAGTGCCTCATTTTATTTCAAAATAAAATATGTATTAATCAATATTTTGATTTAAAAAAATTACAGCATCCTAAAGACACAAATAGTTGTGTTTCCACCAAATTTTGTCATAAACAAAAAAAAAATACAAAAATAAATAAATGATCCATGATGGATTTGATACCTTCCTAGCGCATAAGGGAACGCCCTTAAATTACGCAACGCAAAAATTCAGGATTTTTGACCCCCCCCCCTCCCAACGCATTTTCAAGAAAAAACACGTTAAAAAAGCATTGAGTGTAACGCACGGCCAAACCCCCCTCCCCCCCTAGATATTACGTAATTTATGGACAGGCCATAAGCACACTCTAAGTGAACTCTACGCTACATCAGCTTTTGTAAATATCGCAGAAATTAAAGCTTCTACGAAGTTTTTAATATACTCCTGGAAAAAAATTATCGCACCACTTGGCTTTTAGAGATTAATTTTTTTCTAAAGAAATTAAAACAGTAGAATAATTAACATTGTTAACTATGTATTATTAGCAAAAAATAATCATCTTCTATTCAACAAAACAAATAACTGTTTAAATTTATATTTATTCAATTTTCTTAAAATAATAAACAGTGGTGCGATAGTTTTGTCCAGGAGTTTAATTACGTAAATTATCAAGAAAAACGCGTTTTACTATATTTCAAAAACCGCATATTGATGCGATGCCCCGTTAATTATATTTTCAATTTCATAACAGTATTGTACATTGTTTTACCTGAAAATTTTAGTGTTACGGACAAACATACACACACACTGACAGACAGACGTCAGGACGGTATTGCTAAGATAGGTCAAAATAAACCCAAATAACAGTTTCGGTGTCAAAAAAAAATTTCGGTCAAAAACAATTTTTCCTATTTTAGCAATATCGTCGTGACGTCTGTCTGTGTGTTTACGTTTGTCCGTAAAACGATAGCTTCTAAACCGCTGAATCGATTTTTTCAGGTAAAATAGTGTATAATACTGTAAAGAGCTGATTATGTTTTGGTAAAAATCCATTAATGCTAATGACAGTTTAAAAATTGAAAATAAGCTAACTTCTTAATGGATAATAATTTATGTTAATACTAAAAACTTCGTAGGAACTTCCTTTTCTGAGATATTTACAAAAACTCTTTTCAAGGCTGATATAGCGTGGAGTGTGCTAATGGGCTAGGAAGATATTAGATCCATCATAGATCCATTTATTCTCCTTTCAAAAGGTTCATTCAGGAGGAAAGAGCAGTGAAGAGCCAGTAAACAGTTGAATGCATTTGCTTTTCACATTTGCCAGGGTTACATGAAGTCAAATGAAGGGCAATTTAAAAATTGACGAGTATGCTTTTGCTTCTGCATCGCGATTTTACAGGATCGTTGACGGTCTTTTGCTGTGTTCGCCGTATGGTCTAATTATGTTGCTTTTATTTAGATAATAATTTATTAGTGTAGAATGTACTTAATAGATTTTTGTGTGTGTGTGGTTCTGAAACAAAACCGAATTATTAGTGTGCTATTTGTTGGAAACTTTATTTAGACATTGGATAAAATGGGACATTCTAATATAAGGCAACCAATCGGGAATAACCAATCTAATGATCAACCAATCGCGTGCTGAAGGGGGCTCCAGATATAAATGCGCACTTCACCTCACTGACTTCTTTAAACTTCCTTACAAATTCGCTCTTTTTTTTTTAATTTACCAAATCATTAGCATCACGTGATCACGATTTTTACCAAAAAAAATATAACTTTTTCACAACAATGCAAGTACCTACTAACTGCATTGGTTCTTACCATATATTGTATTTAATAGGTACTGCAGTTTGTTGTTTTTTATTCGAGGTATTTCAATGATCTTGGCCTTCCGTTGTGGCCAGTCAGTGAAAGTAATAAAAAACTGATATTACAGTGGCTATGAAATAATGACTAGTTTTTTGGTAACCCGAGCACTGAATAGGGTGACCATATTTTTTTATTGAATTATTCCAAAAACTTAAAGGTTTTTTTGAGAGATAGAACATGCAAGCACTATACGTTCACTCCTTAAAGTTTGCAGTGCAAATGCGGCAGTATAAAAGTTTTATGATTGGAAAAATTACTGCTCATTAAATATTATTAATTAACTAATGCTTCTTAAAGTTCCCAAATTTAATGCTCTTATAATTTCCGAGTTAGAGCCTACTACTAAACTACTAACTACCCGTTAAAGAAAGCAGTGCACTATTGTAGTCGTCTAACGAGACGTGAGGATGGATGAAATAATAAAATGCTTCCATTTCTGCAGAACATTTTTAATTCTGCACAATTTTCCTTTTTTGTTAAAACACCCCATTTCAATGCTAACTTTATGCAGTACATACCAAGGGCGTATCCAGCCCAAATCAGAAGGGGCCAAATTTCTAAATTTCACAGTCTTCTTAACTTACGGAGGCAGCATACCTTAGGATAAGCTACATCGGCGTGTAGACAAGGAGCGGTAGACAAATAATTCTGAGATCGCGACTGTGAGGGAAAAGGAGATTTCTCTATCGACGTACAGGCTAGACATGCCAGAGAAGCGGTTAAGGGAGAAATGGAGATACCGTGTAGCCATATCGCCAAGTGATGCATGGAAAAAGGACGATGTTGAATTCCTTAGCGATTACACGGTCTGCTATACAGGCGGATCAAGGCTAACAGACCGGAATTTGACCAGTGCAGGAGTGTACGTGGAAAGCAAGGGTATTGGAAAAAGCCGGGCGGAGGTTTATGCTATACTGGCGGTAATATGGGGGCAAGAAATTAGGAACGAAACAGGAAAATGCTTCTACATCTGTTCAGAGAGTCAAGCTGCTGCAAACCAACCATGTCCGCGGGTTTGGTGCAGGAGGCAGAAATGCCTCGAGCCAGAGACTTTCCTGGGGCTCACAAGAAAGCAAATGAAGTCGGTCCTAACAGAGTGGGCCCAGAAAGAGATATAAAAGGAATCGACCAACACAGGAAACGCCAGACAGGCCAAGGAGTATGTGACAGGATACAACAAGTCCCGTAGGGAGTGGGAGCCATAGTGGGGGTCCTAACCGGACACCTGACGCAGAGGAGAGTGAAGGAGGGCGCGACGTGCGAGTGACGTTGGGGCGAGGATGAAAACTCGGCGTATTTTCTCTCATCATGTGAAGCATGCAAGGAGGCAAGAAGATAAGTATTTGAAAAGGAAGCCTTTGACACGGACGACCTTCTGAGTCTGAGGTGGCCCGATATTTTGGTCGTTGTACAGAAGACGAGCAGATTTCTTAGCGAAGGAAGGACGCAGTACGGAGGATGCCCAGGGATTGGCGAAAAGGGCTCTTCATGTGCCTAGTCGCCAGGCCTGGAGCCTACCCCACACTACTACTACTACTAACTTAAGGAGAGGAGGCACATTCATAATCTCGTTTAATTTCTTTGTGTGATTTAAAAAAAATCTAATAAGAAAGAGGGGGGCGACGCCCTGCTTGCCCCCTCACCTGGATACGCCCTTTGTACATACATTCAAGTCAAAAGACCAACTTAAAATTTATTGTTAAGTCAAAATTTAGTGCTAATTAAATTGACCAGGAAAATTAAATGCTATAAATAAATAAGGTGATTTTTTAAGAGTTGATAATTTAAAATAATTTTAACTTTTAAAACCAGAAAGGACTTGATAACTTTTTTTTTCAACAAATTTTGTAATAACTCAAACAGTTGCTAGACCTTTAGTTTTTGAGATATAAAAAAACATAAAGTTGCAATTATAAACAACGAAAAATTCAATTTTAAAGTAATAGGGGTTATAAGCCACGAACACGTATCTCGACGTTAACGATCCTGTGTGTTTAGGATCGTTGTCTCGACGTAACGTACGCCATGCATTGTGCGCATGCCCAGTATTTGATAGACGTACATTGCTCCGTTTAACGTGCACACATACGTAACCGACGATACGAAAAATGAACAGCTGAATTTTCATGGGTTTTGATCAACCTTACCCCTTGTTGTTTGTTTTTCTCCATGACTGTAAATTATTATTTTCCCTTTTTTTGGCGTTCTGTGTGTGTGTTGTGTTTGCTTTTGATTCTCAGAATCATGAAGTCCTTAGCTGTAGTCTTTACTACAGCTGATTCTAAGACAAAGGGACTTTGCACCACTTGCTAATACTAATACTTTTTTTAAGCAAAGCCTTATAGAGGAAAACGATGTACACTGTCTTATAATTTCTCTTTAAATGGTGTTTATTTTATCTTGATAATGTTTAAATCCACAATGAGAAACCAGAGGTTACGTTACGCATTTGCTTATATTGCTATACTTGATATTGTATTAAAGTGGCACCGCGTCATCAAAACCGTGATGGGCGGGAAGGGAGTAGAGGGGTACATACAGTGGCACGCACTTCCTTTAATTTTTTTATTGATATTGATTCCCAAAACGAGGCACTGCACTAATTAGTCATTTATTGTATATAAGTGCTATAGCTATGGTAAACCAAGTTTTGCGGCAAAATCTATAGAAGCTCCCAATAATTGTTGTTCCACTTTGTACCTGCAGTGTGCCGCTTTATATGTCTATAATAAAATACCGAGACCTTTTAAAGGAGATATAAAATAGGTACTTACCTAATAAATAAAGATCCGAAACATAAAAGAGGATCCAAAATTATATTAAAATGTGCGCAAATATTGATTTAGTTGCAAAAACGGTAATTTGTTTTGTAAAAAGTCGGTTCCAATTTGTTTGACATTAAAACAGTCAAAACAACAACGAATAGAAAACGTCATAGCCCGGCTAAATCAATATGTTCGTAACAACCAGACAAGAGTATATATGTTCCTTTCTAATATAATCCCGCCGTCCTTTAAAAGGTCTGTGTTTTATTATACTCGTACACATATAAAGTGGCACACTGCATGTACAAAGTGAAACACTAATTTCTTAAGGCTTCTTTACTTAGATTTTGCCGCAAAATTTGGTTTACCATAGCTATGACGCGGTGCCACTTATATACATCCTCAACTATAGGCAGTGCCGTGGCTTATAACCTCTAATGTCTTTTAGTTGTAAACGTACTTAATCTCTGAAAACGGAAAAACTTTTTAAATTGTCACCCTGTATAGTATTCAAATAAATAACCAACAAAAGTGAAACAACAAACTAATAATAAGTTGACACAAAAATTTAAATAATAAATCTGCTATTAATAATAATAGCAGGTCAGGCTGTTACGTTGCGTTGTGTCATCAAAACCATAACCGATATCCACCAATTATACCTTTGTTTGTTCTTATGATGAAGAATACTTTCACCAGAAACGCTGTAGGTGGTTATTAGCAACATAATTTGTTTGCATTGTTCAATACCATTTTTTATTCGGCGCTGGGTCAAAAGTGCTCATTTTTCTTGCAATTTAATATGTTTTTTTTATGCAATAAAGTCAGCCAGTAATAGTGCCGGGCAGTATTCTGACAGTTCTACATTGAAAACTGACAGTTGATCTTTCCAGGCCGGTTCTTATAGTAAACAAAGGTCTTAATTTTGAAACTGTCAAAATACTAACTGGCACTATTATAGCCTGGCTAATTTCTCAGAAACAAATAATAATTTTGGCGGTTTTCTTATTTTTATTTAATCAACAGTTTTTAGTATTGTTGCTTTTCTAACGCTCTTTGGAGGTGGAAACGTCCTTTTTCTTAATAATACCACTAATACTAGTGGAGTTGTACCGGGTTTCCCAAATTCGATGTTTTTGGGAGGTCAGGTATTTCTAGTAGGGAAGCGAGGCTGGATTTTCAAGAGATGATAAAATGTAAAAACTGCATATTGATTTTGGGAGGGGGCTTTTTATTCATGAGAATTTAATTTTCATTTTGGTGTAACTACTTTTTCTATATATTTTTTTTAACTGTCAAAGAAAATAGATATATACTTATTTAAAAACATTTTCGGCCCACTCAACAAATTAAAATTGAAAATAAAAAATATAGGAATGTAAAGAAATAATAGTAATTTTCTGACTTACATGATTTTTTTAACAAGTGGTTTCAGCCGTGGCTTGATGTAAAAAGAGGACGAATTCTGTATTTGATTTACCAAGTTATCGATTGAAAAGATTGGGGAATAGAGGGGGTGATAATTTAGAGTATAAATTTGCCTTAAACCTACTGAGATAAAAGCTACTTCAATTTCATTCAATATTTAAAAACTAAAAGTGACATTAAATTTAATTTGACAGTTGGATTATAAAAATATCTATTAATAGTTGGGTAACCACACCACCTAGATCAATATGAGTCGTGTACCTTTGGATAGCGCTCTGAAATTTTGTACATAGTATCTCGTACCCATAAGAAAAAATGCTGTGCGAAGTGACCAAAAATTTGTTCGACGGGTATCGTTATATCAAGGTTCGCATAAACAAAAATGTGAAATATCATTTCTGTATATTTCGACAATGGTGAGTCGAATGCAACCATTCCCAACCTTATCCGACCCGTACTTCAGCCGTAAATCCGTCACAAAAATACGCAGAAATTCGACATTTTGGAGTTGACTGTACCTGGTGAAGTGAGGTGTATTTTTTGCATAAACCGATTATGGTGAGTCGAAGGAAACCACTTCGAATTCAATCCGACACTTACTTTGGCCAGAAATGCAATTTTTTAAGTTTTAGGTCAAAAGTTACACTTTTAAGGTTGACTGTACCGACACCAGCGAGGTATCGAGGCCGCAAAAATATGTCATGGCGAGTCGAATGCAAGCATCCTTCATCCAACCCGACCCAATTATCATCTAATATATAAATATATATGTATATTTATATTATACGCATGCTTTGAGGACATTTTTATATGCAAAGCCTAGTTCGGGGACATTTTTCTGGTTTATAAAAAATTTTGCTTTGGTGACATTTTTTTTGTCGTAAAATGATCTAGGGTCTACACTGACAAGGTTGGGATACGTTGGTGATTAATTAGCAAAGGTTAAATTGTACACTTTCTAGACCCTCGGTAAAGAGGTTAGGAAATATGATTTTTATATAAAAATGTCCTCAAAGCATGCGTATAATATAAATATACAAATATATTTATATTATATACGCTAAATGGGTCGGGTTGGGCGAAGAATTGTTACCCTCGACTCGCCATGGCAGATTTATGCGAAATCGATACCCCGATTGTGTCGGTACAGTCAACCACAAAAATGTAGCTTTTTGAACTAAAACTTGCAAAAAAATGGCATTTCCGGCCAAAGTAAGAGTCGAATTAAGTTGGAAGTAGTTTTATTAGACTCGCCCTGATCGGTTTATGCAAAAAATATGCCTTACTTGACCAGGTAGAGTCAACTACATAATTTTTATTTTACGATTTACGGTTGAAGTACGGGTCGTATAAGGTTGGGAATGGTTGCATTCGAATTGCCATGGTCGAACTTAATTTTAGAAGAAGAAGGGCCTATATAACGGTTCCCGTCAAACAAATGTTTGGTCACATTGAACAAAATTTTTTCTTATGGGTCCAAGATACTATGTACAAAATTTCAGAGTGCTACCCAAAAGTGCAGTATCAAATCTTGTATTTACCCAACTATAGAAAGCAATCACAAAGGCCCCCTCAATAAATGTAGAGTTTTTGAAAACCCTTCGTAGCTTAGAACGAGCTTGCTACATCAAAATGGGATTTTTACTTCATGAAAATCGAGTCTCGCAAGTGGAGGTTAGTTTTTTTCTATCTTCCTGAAAAAAAACCTGAAACTCCCAAAAACATATAAATTGGGGCACCCTATACTTAATTAAATTGTATTTAAATAACCAGAATATCACAATTTTTATTTGGTCACCCAACTTATACTCAGTATACTGTGGTGCTTGCTTAAAAAGAAGTATCTCCTATAGCGGGCCTGGTTGATTTGTGGTGTTAAATGCATATAAATGGGATACTAAAGGGACATGTGGTATATCGTGTCAATTTTTAAAAACAAGTGAAAATTCATGTGTGGGAGTAACCGTGTGTGACCACTGCAGCAAACCATGAATCAACGGGAAAATATGTAGAACCTAATCTTTATTTATTATGGGTGGCGGAAGAAAGATCGAAAGACAAAAGATCAAAAGACAAAAGATCGAATACAAAAGATCGAAAAACAAAAGATCGAAAAGGCAAAAGATCGAAAATACAAAAGATCGAAAAACAAAAGATCAAAGGATATAAGATCGAAAATAAAGAAGATCGAAAAGACAAAAGATCGAAGATATTAAAGTACAAAAGATCGAAGGGCAAAAGATCGAAACACAAAATATCAGAAGACAAAAGATCGAAGAAAAATCGCAAGTAAATAAGGTCGAAATATACAAAATGACGCGTATCATGTGTTTGCCCGCAGGTAGAAAAATGATAACTGCAGTGGACTGTATATATTTTAATTAAGGAAAGCGCGAACAAACATAAATATATTGATATGAAATCACGAAATAATTAAGGTCCATAGGTTAATTGTTGGTACCACACAACGGAAATCAGAAACAAAGCACTCACCAGTTTGCAGCCAATTTCTCCACGTTCTAGGGGCCCCTTTCTGGATCTAATGATGGCACCACGTAGCTGAAGGGCTGAAGTTTCTAGTTCTATGCTTCAGTACACCAAAATCGAGCACTTTCAAGTGTAGAAATTTGTAAATATTGGAGAAAGTAAATTAACACGCCATTTTCTCGAGGCGGTAGAAAAGGATCTCTCAGATTCTTGGTGCGCATGTCAGAATGCGCGAAAATGTACTCTGTCCGTCATCCAATTGTGTGGTTTTAAAAAGTAAAAACAACCGCAAAATTTAGCGGGAGCTAACATAACTGCCCTCCAAAACACACAATTTTAGAATATCAACCGGACAGATATAGATATAAGAAAAAATGATCGACCGATAAATATAAATGAATGAAAAACAGAAAAGTAGCGCAAATTTATTTAGAGATAACGAAAACCCGAAAAAGGCAAAACAAACAAACAAAATTTAAAAAAAAAGAATAAAGAATTACCTATTGTAATAATTGACTTCAATAGGTAGAAAAAATTAAAATTACTTTTAATTCGGCAAGAGGCACAGTTTTACAACTGGCCGCTTGTAAACACCGGTAGCCGTTTGTACCGTCGCTACACGCACTTGACCGTCTCCGCCGGGATGCAATTCGAGAACCCGACCGACTGGCCATTTCAAAGGTGATTGAGAGCCGATTTAGGGGAACCTCGGACAAATATGACTCCGGAATTTCTGAATTAAGGGGTTCAAGAGTCAAAAAATGCCCAGGGGTAAGAGGTTGAAGATCGTGTGGGTCTGAAGAGGCAGGAGATAAAGGGCGACTATTAAGTACAGCTTCTATGCGACATGTAAGGGTGGACATTTCCATGATAGACAACTTCTGGTCGCCGACTACTCGAACAAAGTGAGTTTTAAAACTTTTGACGCCAGCTTCTGCTAGGCCATTGAAATGTGGACTGAGAGGAGGTCCCAGATGCCAACGAATAGAAAGTCTGGTGGACGCACTTCTTGCGTAGTCAAGTAATTGGTTACGAAACCCTATAAAATTACTGCCCTGATCTGACCAGCATTGCGTCACGCTTCCACGTCTGGAAATGAATCGATGGAATGCACCTACAAACCCTTCGGTGGACAGTTCCATGGTTAGTTCCAAATGCACGCAATGTGTGGCCGTACAGACAAACACACAGAAATACGATTTGAAAGCTTTACAACCACGGTAACAATGAGGAATCACAAAGAAAGGTCCACAAAAGTCGATAGCTACACTCGAAAAAGGTTTAAGTTGATTGATTCGATGACCGGGAAGTGAACTCATTATGGGCGGTCTATAGGGTTTAGGGTTGATTCTAAAACATTGCAAGCACTTGGATATGGTTCTTTGAATTGCCCGTCTGGCAGATAATATCCAAAATTGCTGTAAAAGCAGATTATGTAATGTTTTAAACCCAGGATGAAGGTATTGTCGATGAGTGGACTCGATAAGAAGAGTAGTTAAACGATGGTTATTTGAAAGTAAGACGGGGTGTTTTGCAGAATAAGACAAAAGGTCAGATTTTTGTAATCTGCCACCGACTCTAATGATATTATTTTCATCAAGAAAAGGTGAAAGTTTTCGAAAAGGTTTCGGTATTGGTTTATCCTTAGATAACGCGGAAAAAAGCTCAGAAAAGCAAGAACCTTGAACGCGTTTGATAAGAAGGTATAACGCACTTTGCATCTCACCGGTGGTAGGAAAAACAATATTTTCAAAAATAATTTTTAGGTCCGGTGGCTTAGTGGGTTTTTGATAGGAATGGTTTTGAAAAAGGTTAACTATTCGAAGGACATAACAGATGATACGTTGAATTTTTGATATAGATGAATATTTGATAAGCAGCTGATCTAAGAAGTTAACGTCAATTATCGCATTGCAACAGACCTTTGGCTTTTTCTCCAGATTAATATCTCCGAAATCAATCGGCATTTTTGATTTATGAAAATCGAGCCATTCGTTTTCGGGAGACCACAAAAACGACGCTGCGTTCCACCACATGTCATGTGACATAAGCTGTGAAGGGGTGGCCCCTCGTGACGCAATATCGGCTGCATTGAAAGCAGAAGAAATGTAGCGCAATGAGTTTGAGGGAATGATTTCTTGGATTCTACTGATTCGATTTCCAACAAAGGTTTGCCAGCGATTAGGAGGGGATGAAAGCCAGTGCAATACGACTTGCGAATCGCAGAAAGTAACGACATTTGTAAAAGTTATTTTTCCTTCATAGCTAGATAAGACGAAGTCAATTAATTCGCTTAAAAGAAATGCGCCTAGGAGTTCTAGCCTAGCCAAAGTTTGTGACTTTATAGGCGCGACCCTAGATTTTGCAGATATGAGAGAAACAGATATATTGCTTTCCTCTTCTACACGAAAATATACGACGCCTGCGTAACCTCGAATTGAAGCGTCACAGAAGCCGATGATTTGACAGGTATTGGTTTTTGACAGTTTGTTCCAAGAGTCGATGATAGAAGAATCTGGTTCTTCGTCACAGCCTATTTTCGATATCCACAACTGTTGCAAAATAAATTTTGCTTGTAGCAACAAGGGACAAAGAAAACCTAAGGCATCGAAGATTGTTCCTATGATAGATAAAATAGAACGTTTAGTTGGGGGTTTGTCCTTCATTCGGCATTGATAAGAAAAAATGTCGTTTTTTGGATGCCACTGAAGGCCTAAAACTTTGATAAAGTGTGGTTCATCCTTGTCAAAAGAGAGAGGCATTTGACGATCGGACTCTGGCAATGTTGCCAATAACTCAGGACAATTGCTTGCCCATTTTTTAAGTTCAAATCCTCCCGACTTCAACAAATCATTGAGTTCCGTTTGAAGGGAAAGAGCTTCAGAAAGCGAAGGGCTAGTTCCCAAGATATCGTCGATGTAAATTGACGTTTTTAGAACAGTACTAGCCATAGGAAAACGTTCCTTTTCTCTCTCTGCCAGCTCATTTAATGTACGCATGGCTAGAAAAGGTGAGCATGTCATGCCAAAAGTGACAGTAGAAAGTTCCCACACTGAAAGTGGGTCCTGTGGAGAAAACCTCCACAATATCCTTTGATAAGGACGGTGATAAGGATTGATAAGGACTTGACGGAACATCTGTTTGATATCAGCAATGTAGGCAATAGGATTAAGACGAAACGTAAGGAGTAAAGAAGCAATATCCTTTTGAAGTTTCGGTCCAGATAACAACGTGTCATTGAGACTAATATTCTTTGGGGTGACTGCCGAACAATCCCAGACTACCCTTAATTTTGTACTTAAGCTTTCCGGCTTTAGTACGCAATGATGTGCCAAAAAACATGATACGTCGACTTTTGGTTGACTAGATAAAACTAGACTCATATGATTAGAATCGATATAGTCTTGCATGAAACTTGAATAGGCAGTGTACAGATCAGGATTTTTAAGTAATCTGTTTTCTAGAAGTAAAAATGCTAAGCTTGCGGATAAGTATTTCCTAGGTCAGGGTTTATTTTATCTTTAAACGGAAGATCTACCATGAATCTACCGCTCGGTTGCCGTACAACACTCGCAGTAAAAATTGATCCCGCTTGTTTTTCTTCCTTTGATAAGATTTGTTTTTTAGGCAAACGTTCGATTTCCCAAAACCTAGGGATAATGACCTCTAAAGGAGGTGAATGACTCGTTAAAAAACAACGGGTTCATTCCGTAAGACTACCTACTTCGTCCACTTTTCCCATGACGACCCAGCCAAAGATGGTTTCAAGGGCTGAAGGTTGCCCTATTTGTCCAAGAACCCTGCCCTCCTTGAATATCTGTGCGAATAGCTCGCAACCAATAACTAGGTCCACAGGTCTAGATTTGAAATAAGATGGGTCGGCAAGTTTAAGGTTTTCCAAGTGTTTCCACTGATTATCGTTCAAAGTGAATGTAGGCATATTGGAACATAGTTGTGGAACGACAATTGCTTCGAAATTAAGTAAAGGAGTGACCTGTCCTTGTGGCTTAATGTGACATTGAACGAGCCCTTTGGAAGTAAAAGAAGACATTTGATTTAATCCGAATATTTCAGTGGTGTAACTTCGCCTAGGAAGATTAAGACGCTGAATACACTTTTCACTGATGAATCCTGTCTGTGATCCAGAATCAAGCAGTGCCCTCACAGGTTGAAAATTTCCGCAACCGTCCATAACATCTATTATGGCGGTGCATAAAAGAAAGGTACCTGAAGGTCCTGAGGTATTTAATGATACATGAAGATTATTGACAGGTGTGTGAATGACAGGACTAGTATCTTGGCTTCCAGACTCTTTATTAGTTTCTAAGATATGAGTTAAAGTGTGGTGCCTTTTACTATTGCAAGTCCTGCATGAATATTTTGATTTGCACGTGTCTACCCCATGCGAGGGATGAAAACACGCTAGACATAATTTTTTCTGCTTGACGAAAGATAGGCGATCGATAGGCGAGAGGTCAAGAAATGTTTGACATTTCGAAAGCACGTGACCTTGATTACACCGGAAACATTTTATTCCCGTACTTGAATTAGTTGAGGTGCCAGCCAGTCCTATAAAAGGCGAATTGGATGATTTATAGGTAGGCTTTTGCCCAAACTGATTTTGCATAGAATTTGAATTTTGATAGGTAGGCTTTTGCCCAAACTGATTTTGCATAGAATTTGATTTTTGATAGGTAGGCACCTTTTTGGGTGCTGTTGATTGAGGAAGTGATTCCAAAACTTTACATCTTTTTTCTAGAACTTGAAAAAGTGACTGAAAAGTGGGAATTTCGGTATTAGTATTGGCGTGACTCATTTCGAAATTTGAACGCGTCGGAATAACCAATTTTTCTAACAAAATGAAAAAAATAATAAAGTCCCAACTGTCAACGTCAAAGCTAAGTGATTTTAAAATTTCTAGGGATTCTGAAAAGGTGTCAATGAAATTACGCAATTCTTTAGCTGACTCGTTTTTTAAGGTAGAGTTCATAATTGTGCTTAAAGCATCATTTGTGAGGTCTCGCTTGTTTTGATATCTATTGACTAATTTGTCGTAAGCAATTTTATAATTTTGATCAGATAAGCTAATCCCTGATATCAATTTTAAAGGCTCATCCTCGAGATATGAAAATAAATATTGAAGTTTTCGAACGTTACTTAGACTTTGATTTTGATCTATAATGTTATTAAAAAGATTGAAAAAGCTTGGCCATAATTTTTTATCACCTCGAAATATGGGAATACCTAACTCTTTGAGTTTTGGAGTTTCGTTTTGTCGAACATATGATCCCGAAAAGGATGGGGCCTCAACCGGAAATATTTTAGAGTAAACTCCCTTACACGCATAAAAATATTTACGAGCTTCTGAGTCGTCTATCAACATAATGACATGATTATGTGCCAGCATGCATTTATCGAAGGTTTCATCCAAATCGGAATACCTCACTTGAAACTCGTTTCTCGCTTTTGCGTCCGTTGCCGCGGTCTGTGAAAACACATAACACTCGGTAATCGCCGATAAAAAACCCTTGCGTTTTTGCACGGCTTTTTTGATAGACATGATTTTACCTTTGAAATGACGAAATTGTCGGTAAATATACAATTAACGCTAAATTAATGCTTCTGAAATAGAAAAATGACGAATTGTCGAAAATATGCACTAATTTATCGCAATTGATGAAAATTGTTTTAAATATCGAAATGATATGGAACACATCTAATCACAGAAATGTCGGTAAATATACAATTAACGCTAAATTAATGCTTCTGAAATAGAAAAATGACGAATTGTCGAAAACATGCACTAACTTATCGCAATTGATGAAAATTGTTTTAAATATCGAAATGATATGGAACACATCTAATCACAGAAATGTTGTTTGTTTGTTTTGATTTCTCCTCGATTTTTGTTTACTGAAACGACCACGCGGTAGACCCTGCGTTACCATAGCAGCGGACCGAAAGCAGGTAAACTGCGGCGCCGAAACCGAAGGTCGAACGAAAATCTCTCTCGGTTCAATACGATTGGCAAAATTCAAGGCCGTGTGGTCGCCGTGTGAAAATGTGAAAAATGGCCGACTTATTAATACCGTCGTATGGAGTAAATTTAAATAATTCGGGTCGAAGGAACACTTATGTTTGCCCGCAGGTAGAAAAACGATAACTGCAGTGGACTGTATATATTTTAATTAAGGAAAGCGCGAACAACAACAAATATGAAATCACGAAATAATTAAGGTCCATAGGTTAATTGTTGGTACCACACAACGGAAATCAGAAACAAAGCACTCACCAGTTTGCAGCCAATTTCTCCACGTTCTAGGGGCCCCTTTCTGGATCTAATGATGGCACCACGTAGCTGAAGGGCTGAAGTTTCTAGTTCTATGCTTCAGTACACCAAAATCGAGCACTTTCAAGTGTAGAAATTTGTAAATGTTGGAGAAAGTAAATTAACACGCCATTGTCTCGAGGCGGTAGAAAAGGATCTCTCAGATTCTTGGTGCGCATGTCAGAATGCGCGAAAATGTACTCTGTCCGTCATCCAATTGTGTGGTTTTAAAAAGTAAAAACAACCGCGAAATTTAGCGGGAGCTAACATCATGTTTGCTTAGGTATATACAATACACATAAACAGTTTAGGCAAGGTCAGGTAAGGTAAAATTACCTAACCGCTAAATAAACCAATGCCTTCCATACTAAACACAAATCATATAGTTCGATAAAAGTGTCTCTTTTTCAATCATATTTAAAAAAAAAACTTTCCTGATTTCTTTCCCGTGATCCTAAAGGGTGTGTAACCGAACCGAGCCGAACCGAACCGGTTCGGTTTGGTTTTACACCCTGTAGGATCCCGGAAAACATGTCAGGAAAGTTTTTTTTTGAAAAAATATGTTAGAAAGAGACTCCATAGTCAAACCGGTTCGGTTTTGTTACATACCCTCTAGGATCCCGGAAAAGAAATCAGAAAAGTTTTTTTTTTAACCTGCAATAGCGATATTTTGAAACGCGCTATTTTGATACGAGCTATTTTGATCTTCTGTCTTTCGATCTTTTGCACTTTCGACCTTCTGTACTTGCGATCGTTTGTCTTTCGCTCTTGTTTTTCGATTTTTGTATTTTCGATCTTTTGCAGTTTCGATCTTTTGTTTTTCAAACTTTTGTTTTTCGATTTTTTTGTAGTTTCGATCTTTTGTTTTTCGATCTTTTGTGGTTTCGATCTTTTGTTTTTTCCACCTTTTGTATTTCGATCTTTTGTCTATTCGATCTTTTGTTTTTCGATCTTTTGTATTCGATCTTTGTTCCGCCACCCATTTATTATTTATATTCCGTACTATCTTTACTAGCGGTTTGTATTGTTTAAAACTTTATTTAATTATAATCAATTTTTGTTTGGTTACTATTTTTTATATTAGGTACGTTCGGTATTAAATCCGATCAATCCGACTACTTTAAATCCGTTCGGTAATGTAATAAGAGGTAGGGGAGGTAAATCTGAATCGTTTGGTAAATGAATTCAGATCGATCGGAGCCACATTTGCGTGCTCTGGTTTTCAAACTGATCTTTCAGATTAATCTGTTTGTTTGAGGTTATGATTATTAATTTTTTTATTTTTATCGCAAAAAACTGCCGTTTTTTTTTTAAATTTAAGAATTTGGAACTATTTGAACCAGAAAGTGAAAAACCTATAGCATACTATACGACGAGAACTATGCTGAAGGTAATAACAGTAAGTATCTCTATCTGTCCGTTCGGTAATTACAATTTCCTCTGACCAATCTGCGATCAGCTGATCAAAAATCCTTCGGTTCCGCGATTTGATCCGATGCAAATACCGAACTCAAGTTCTGTAGAGGATAGGTTGCCTATAAGTTTATGGTCGAAGCGGCGTAAGAGGTGACAGCGCGTCATTTGGTGTGCCACGATTTGATTAGACCGCTTTGTTTACATGTGTTTTTAAGTATTTTTAATCTTTTTTACATTTGTAGTGGTTCTTCGGACAATATTTATTGAAAAACTGTAAATACTTGTTCTAGTTTACTTATGCTTGCAAAACATTGTGCCTTTGGGATATTTGGTATATGGTAAGTTTCATATTTGAGTTAGTTGATTTATTTTATGAATATTGTTATTATACTAAGAAAAATAACCAAACATATTTACATTTAAATCACACAAGAAACTTAAAGACTTCATACTATATTAAATGACTTTTATTTACATAGGCACTCCGGGTGACGTCAGATCCCGCGTTTAACAACTGGCTCTAATTGGTCAGAAAGTTACCAGGTAACCTATCCTCTACAGAGCTTCTACTGCAAGCACGCTTGTATATGGGGTGTTTCCTAAGCATTGGAAAAAAATTTACAGAGTAATTCCTTGAAAAATTTTAAGACATTTTTAAAAAAAGCTTCTTTGCCGAGTTACAGGGTATTAATATTTTAGAGGTTTTTTTTGAAAATAACTCCTGCGGTTCTTTAGATATTCTACTCAAAGACATAAAGATTACGCGATTATGTCTTCATGATGCGGTGCGTTACTAGTGAATTCTAAAATGCAAGGAGTTATTTCCTACCTGCTACCGTTATCGAGCAAAAAAATAAAAAAACGAATCGCTAAATGACAGTTTAAAAAACTAGCAAATTATCATAAAAAATTTAAAAAAATTTATTCAAAAAGTTAGTAGATACAAAAAATACCAGTAGCCCACAGGTCCTGTAGCCCAAGAGACAAAACACTCTTCAAATGATGCAAAGAAGTGAACTGTTTTCTAAACAGTGATAAAAGTATAATACACTTCCTTTAACCATAATATACCTAGGTCTATGGCTTATCAACATTCCTGTCATTTTGTCATTTTAGCTTACTTGTTTTGGTGTCTTTTTATTTTCAAAAATGAAATCTAAACTCAAATCAAACAAATATTTTCTTTAAACTCTTTTTATAATAGAAAATAACAACATTCTTATTTGTTAAACTAAACAAAATAGTTTAATGACCGCTAAAATCTGGCAGCATTGCGGAATACACTGACATATAGGGGGCAATTCCTCATGATTTTAAAAATCTGACAACATAGGTTTATTTATCATTTGTAAAGATCTGACATCTTAGGGAGTTTTTTAATAATTTGAAATCAAATAAAGAAGAATTGCCCTCTTAATGACAGGGATATTTAAATTCTGGGTTGTACAGGTTGGGCAATTTAACTGGAAAAAGTTGCAGTCAATTTTCTTTTTTAAATAGCTTTGCACCAAAGTATCATCTCATAATAGTATATTATAAATCAAGGGATAAAACAACACCTTTATCACGCGGTTGATGAGCTATTTTTTGCATGTTTTAAATTATTTTCCGAGTTTTTTCTATTTTTTATGGGTGTTTTGAGGTTCTGACCTTTATTTTTTTACTGTTTATCTGAGATCAATCACTTTTTATTCTAATTTTTACATTTTATGCTTGTCATGTTACTTTTCATATCAATTTTTTACTTTTTATCCCTGATTTGGCACTTTTCATACCGGGGATAAAAAGTGACACTACAATACGGGTGCACTTTTCAATACGAAAGTATGAAATAAAAAGTAAGTGGACCACACAAATAGTTCATCCAAAGGCATTAGCGAAAAATTGTTAGTTAAATTGCCCACCCTGTATTTATATTACGGTATTTAAAAAAATAAGTAAAAAAAGCGAATTGAAAATGCACATAACTTCATATCATAAAGATTCCCTTCATGAAAATGGCTGAATAGGGGCATGCACATATTTGTATCTCCCTTATTAAGGAAAGTTCTCATTTTAGTTCATTAAGTCTAAAATCTGCTTACCTTAATATTGCGTAAAAATACCTGTGCCAATTTTACGGAATTTGAATGGTTTTCGTCTATTGCGCCCGCTGAAACAAAAAATAAATCAGTATTCTAACGATTGAAGCACTGCGATATGTGCCACTCCTTATAAAATATTTGACATGAGACTCAAAACTTATAAATCCAAAACTTTTTTTTGAATCATAGTTTTATATTTATCTGTTTTAAAACAGACACCGTTGTAAAGCTGATGCAAAACCCTTTCCAAAGAGGTATCACAAAGGGGGGGTGGGTTCCTATTTAATAATTTAATGATAAACATGGTTGGTGCGACCAAGGCATTGAATACATAAATAACGTTCCCCCTCAAATCCCTCAAAGTGTTTTCGGAAATATCTCTATCGGTTCTCGAAAGACCTGGGGTGGATAGTTTTCAAATTGTCACCCTATATAACTGAATTTAACGAACTACGAAAGCAGCTACGTAAACCTATCAGAAAAAAGAACATGAGATAGAAAAGTAGGTACTAAACCTACAGGCTGAATTTCAGAATAATAATATAGGGAAGTAAGGAAGCACAAAAAGGGATTCCGGCCAAGAAGTGCCACAATGCTAAAACATACAGATGGCACAGTCACTGCTTCCAAAGTCGAGGTTCTAGATAGTTGGAAGTGCTACTTTGATAAACTACTAAACAGAACGAGTCAAGAAGATCCCGAAATTACTGCATTGTCTACGGCAAAGGTTAATATCCCATCACCAACCATGGACGAGGCAATTAGAGCCATTTATAAACTCAAAAATAACAAAGCGGCAGACTGAGAAGAAATTATTTCCGACGATGGAAGGGGGGTTCGGTTCGGTTATCATCTCACTTCACAAAAATAAGGAACAAATGCGGTGTAAAAATTACCGAGGTATTGCTCTACTAAGTCACGCCTACATAACCTTCTGCAACATTCTCCTTGAACGGGTCTCTCCATACACCGAAGAGATCATCGGAGACACTACCAATGCGGGCTTAGAAGACATCAACAAATGACCAGCTATTTACTATACGTCAGATTAGAGAAATGTTGAGAGTTTGGGGACAAAAACTGACATACCCTGTTCTTAGACTTGGTAAGGCTGTGGGAAGCTATGCAAGAACTTGGGATTCCGCAAACGCTGATTCGACTGTGTAGAACGTGCATGAAGGGGACAAAGAACTGCGTTAAAATCAAAGGAGAATTCAGCCAAACATTTCCTATCAACAGAGACCTGAAACAGGGAGATGCTTTGTCGCCAGCACTATTTAACATCGCACTAGAAAAAGCGGGAAGAACAGTGTCAGCGAACGCTTAAATATTTGGTTCAGGTGGTCCTAAACTTATTTTGGCATACGCGGATGATATAGTTGCAGCAGGGGAAAGCACGGTTAGTGTTAAGGAAAACTTTGTAGCCATTAGAAAATGTCTCCGAATAAATGAAGAAAAAACCAAATAAACGCATGTCTCCCGCAACCTTGCGCGAGACAGAGCCAGACAGAACGTCACGATGGATGATTATAACTTCGAGCGAAACTTTAAATACCTGGGTGAAGTGCTAAAGTCATGACTGGAGAAATTAAATATCACATCACACAAGCAAATAAATGTTCATTTGTAGTGAAAACCCTGCTAAAGTCAAAATTTGTCTCAAGAAAGGCAAAAAACGTAATATATCAAACAATAATACGACCAGTGGCATCCTACGCCAGTCAAACATGGACCGTGACTGTTCGCGAAATACAACTTCAAAGATTTGAAAGAAAAATCCTGCGCATTATATATGGCCCCTGCCGAGACCCTTAGCTTAGCTTGCTTAGCTTGCTCAAATATATCAAAGCCCAGATATCAAGAAATAAAGTCCAGCCGATTAAGAGGTACCACAGGGAAAAAGACCACTGGGAAGACCCAAGCTTAGATGGAGAGATAACATCAACAGGAACCTAGCTATCTTATGGTAAACCAGCAAGAGTAAAGTGAAATGGCTCAGGACCGCTCTAGTCAAAACATCCAATCCCGCCCTGGGTTGTAGTGCTATGGAGTAAGAAAGTATATGTCAGCTGCACCATAGGAAACGTACTTTTAAAGTTATTTTAATGTGGTTTAATTAGACATATCAGGTATTTTTTTACAAAAAATAATTTGAAATTTCAGATTTGTTTTTTAAATATCTCAAAAAAGTTTATTTTTAGAAGTTTTGAATATGAATTAAATTTACAAATTTTAACTCGGTTGTTCTGGATTTCTTTTTAAAGGTTAAGTTGTTATATCGGTGACACTTCTGATGTATTCTTTTGTAATGTTAAACGATATTTGCAAGAATATTTCAAAATTTAAATAAATATATATTTTTACATGACTTCTAAAAAAAACATTTTTTTTAAAATTACATTTAATTTAATTTTACAATTTTCTTTATTAGCTTTTTTAATTCACACTTATTCATCCCAAATTCTTTTTTTACAAAATTTTAACTTATATATCTTTTGACACATCATCAAAAATAATCATGCACCTGCTTTTGTTTTTCACTAAGCTCTTCAGCTACATAGGTGTCACGAGTATTAACAAAACTTTTTAAAATATGAGGATGACAACCTAGTTTAAAGTAATTAATTTTGACAACCTATAATGTCCCACCTTATTTGTCGTGTACAATAAAGTAATACCACGAATAAAATTACATAGTTTTTTCAGAAAAATTAAAAATAAAAATATTTGAGATAATTAAAAAAAAATGTTTTTGAAACTTTTTACAAAAAAAAATAGGTTATGTACTAACCTAACAGGTTTTAAGAACTTGGAATTTCCTGGGAAAGCTTTAGAATCACCGATTTCCAAGTAGACGTCGAAATAGGTGCATAAATGGGCTAGTTGGACTGACAGGAGCCAAGATGAATTTGACAGATTGTCGTTCCAGTCAACATTAAGAACTCGTTCCATATCCTACAAAATAATAGTAATTGAATAGTAACATGCGCAATACACCTTAAAAAATTAGAATCAACATAAGCTGGAATTGTCTTCAACAGGGACAAGTGGAGCTTCATAGCTCCGGCGATGATTTTGGAGCCACATTGGCCGCCATCTTAAATAAAGGAGAGAAATATATTTGTATTTAAGAATTTTCATTGACACAATGACTTTTATTAATAATTATTTTGGATAAAAACAAGAAAATTACTTTTTTTTTCAACTTACCCTTATGTCATCACTGTTTCCACAATGGAACTTTTCCTTGTTGTAATCCAAACACAGCGAAAAAATGGGCGCTGGGGCTGGGTAACTATTTTTGATCACTATGAATGCTTTGAGAGTGGCTAAATGTGTAAAAAAGAATTGGATACAAAAGAGAGAACCAAACAAATATAATTTAGTTTTTATAGAAAAAAGTAAATACCACAAAAAAATCAAGAGACGAAAAAGTTTTACGTTTACTTTTTATAATTAGGCAATTATAAAAAAAATTTAAAAATTTAAAAAAATGACACACATTTTTTTGTCAAAAATACTGGTTAGGGTGTATTTCGGGATGCTACTGGACTTTTTGAATCTTGTAAGAGCTAAATTAAGCTCTTTTACTGCAAATAGCACTGCCAAATTTGAACAAAATAGAGTAAAATAGTATTAATTTTTTTACGATTTTTTTTAGTTTGACACTATGTAACTTAAAAACAATGAATACCATAAATAAACCCTTGTTTATATGAACTTTTCTATTTACAATCATTCAAAGAAGCACTCCTTGGAGTTTGAACACATACTGAAATAATACCCTGTATATCGTAGGCTGAGTTTCCTAACGCGCCAACCAGCCGTGCCGCTGTATTTAGCGCGTTCTTTCCCTACCTACCTCGTACAAAAAAATTAGTTAATATAGAAATTGTTTTTACTCTAAAGTCAAATCAAATCATACTTTATTGTCAAGAACTAAAAAAAACATTATGTTAACAAAGCAGGCTTATTATAAAAGCATAAAATGTTAGTCGTCTCTCACCCACAGAAAAAACAAAATAATATAAAATAAAAACGTATGTATTATATATCTCACTCTTCTGTCTTATACTGCCCTTGGCTAAAAATGGGTTAAGTCAGGAAATGTTTGCTATTTTATTATAGTCAAGTAAAACTAAAAAAGTATAAAGTAAAATAAAATAAAACAGTGGTACAATATAATTTAAAAATACCGGTACACGATTTACATAGGTAACAAAACACAAACAAAGTCTATACAGATAACTGGTCGTTAAAAAATTCAAATAAGCTATAGTAAGGTCTACTAGGTAAGAGTTTTTTACTTTTTAACATAGGTATATCTAAGATTTTTCAGCTAATTTGTTCTTGGGAATGGGCAATGGAAGATTGAAAGAAAGTGACAGTTATATATTATTAGAATATTTCAAAAGAAAAACTGCGTGTTTTTATTTTTTACATTTTTTGCTTGTTATTGGTAATAAATATTTTGTTTTAAAAATATTTATAAAACAAAAATTGTACAGAATTAAATTCTGTACACATTTGTTTTTGGCCATTTTTTTTAGGAATATGGGCTAAATTTGGCAAAAATATAAAAACCAAACTGGCGAACACATCCCATCGTAAATTTGGGGGCGAGAAAGTGGTATCATAATCTACTGCGCAAGAGCAAATATTTCTTCCACCATTTTCTGCTTTCTTACATCAAATTACATCTAAAAGGCTTGAGCTTTATATAGAAGGTGTAACTGCAATTATTCGCAATATTTTAACGAGTAATAGAGGTCAAAGTTAAGTTTAAGAAAAACAATAACAAAGACTATATTAAACGCAATGTCTCTCTGCCATAATAATAATATATCATTTTTGAACCGAACCGACCGGTTTAAGTGTATTTTTTAACTCACAGGCCAAATACATAATTGCAAAGATTCGGTTCACCCTAATGTGCAATATGATAGAAAGCATTTCTCAGTGAGTTTTATCTCATATATATTCAAATTAACTTTAGAAATAAAGAAAAACCACATAAAACATTTGTATCGAAATCTTATTTTTTGGAAATCTAGTCCGTGCAGTCGTAGGATTCCCGTTAAAAATAGTCTCAAATTGTAGTACTACCCCTGAGGGGTGGTTTAAAGTTCCAAAAACAATAGAAATAATCCATAATTGATAAAAGAAACTTATATACAAAAATTTTTAAAGCTACATAATACATAAATAACTTAAAACTATGTCTGTAGTTGCGTTACCTTATTCAATACGTATCAATATTTAAATATTGTGAAAAGCACAAGATATTCGTTTTCAATTACGCATCCAGCACAACAATTGAACATTGGTTTAATCATTGCTAACTTATCTAAAAAATTAACATGTAAAATCTAGCGGACAGCTGACACTGACTTACACCGTTTTTATTGGAGATCTCCTAGTGAATTTTGGAGGTTAAAATATTATATTCTTTTTCTTTATTTCTAACCTTTATGTGGAAATAATGTATTTGTTACAACTAAAAAAGATGACCCATATCCCAAGGTATATCTGAACAATTTATATAAATATTAAAAATTATTGCACTAACGGGAAAAATAAGTTAAACCTTCAATCAAAATCTAGACTTGTAGACCTGGGATTGTAGCACTTAGCACTGTAGACCCTTTAGTAAATACTGGTGTAAAATTTCTATATCTTGAAAACAGAGATATTTTGGCCTCCTTTATCATCCATTAAAATATTGTAAGTCATACCGTTTACACCGTGTATATTACTAATATATTGCCTACTAAAAGTCTTGTATGTGCTCAAAAAAATAATTGACTTTTGAGTTATTGAATTAAATTGAACTTACCACTTCCTCGAGACACAACCACGGAATAATACATATCCGTTGAAGAAACGAACTCATCTTCTACCAAAGATTTTGTATATTCTTGTTCGCAGAACGTTTGGTAGGATACAGATGTCCACTTTGATATGGTTGACACTGGATTCAGCGCCGAAACCACGAGTTTTTCGGGAATTTTTGGAAGTGTGTTGTTTTCTAGAAAATTTATAGACTGGTACTAATAGGGGCCGGGCTTGCAGCAAATTTATGTTCTAGGTCTAAATAGGAAATCATGTTATACAGTATTTCCCAAAAGGTCTGCATTTTGAGAGGGGTGGGCCGATAAATGTTGGTGTGAACTATTATTTTTTCTAACAAAGAAAAAACTGTAAAACTGAGTTTTATCTGTCAGTTTTAATTTTTTAGATATTTCTTCATTAAAAACTTAAAATTTTTAATTTTATTTCTTTATATCCTATGTATTTTAATTTGTTTAAAAAGAAAAAACTTAAAAATTAAAATTTTAAAAATATATAAAAAAATTAAATAAAACCATAAAAAAATACTAACTTTATGCAACAAATCAAACCCTGAAAGTGACAGATTAAATCCAGTTTGACAGTTGGATTCTTTATTTTAAAAAAACTATAAAAAATAGTTTACATTAAATAAAAATTTCACAAACAAAAAAGTTTTAGAAAAATGCAACTTTTTAAAATCCCCCTAGAAACCATATTAAATATAAAACAGATGCGGTTTTCACCTTTAAGCTCCGCTAGAAAGACCTGACATTAAAAGTACTTTTTCTTACCTAAATCTTGCATCTGTTTGGCCAACATAGACCTAGTGGATAATCGTTCTTGCAAAATCTTCAGCGCCGCCTCAACACTCTGTTGACTCAACTGTTCCGAAAATTTTGTAGGCAAGTGATCGATACCGCAAATACTTTGCGCCCATCTGTAAGCGAAGCCGATTTCTTTGGTCAATGCTTCAAACGAATTAATTCCGACTTTTTGAAGGTGGTAGACGACGCTTGGGTTTGGACTGACAAGACCTGTGTCGTTTTCGAAGAGTTCCGCCAATAGGTTTTCGCCGCATAAAATTTCTCTTGCTGTATTAGCTGCAACAGAAAAAACTGATACAGTAATGGACAAAAGTATATAAACAAACAGTTTTACTCTATTTTTTAGCTTTTGTTTGATATTATAAAACCCTAACTCAAGAAAGTTAGGTCTTATTTTCTCACAACAATAAAAAATATATAAACACTCCCGTATAGCAAAAAAACTAAAAATATATAGACAAAAACAAAATTAATTTTAAAAAATGATAAAAGCAAATATTTTAATTTGATCTTTTTTGTATAGGTTTATTATTTTATTTATTCCACAGAAGGAGCAAATTAAAAGTGGTATCCATATTTTTAATTTTTCTTTAAAGGCTGAAAATGTTCATCCCTTCATTTTTTCCAAGTAGTCATTGAGTTTCTCATTGTGATTTTAGATCAGGAGATTGTGAATAGTAATTTTAAAACTAATATTGTTTCATCTTTTTAGTTTATCAGCTTAAAGGAATATTTAGTGTCAATATTTCGCTTTAACCAAAACCTTAGGTAAATTATACCCTCCATATAGGAAGGTATATTATACTTTAAAATGTGTTAAATGCCAACTGTTGGTAAAGTGTACTTAAGAGTTCACTTTTTGCTAGTGGGACGTCGACATACCAAATACCATCACATCAAAGCATATTGTGTTTGAAACTGTCACTAAAACAAATCCTCCACAAGCGAACTCCAAATGGGCTCTTTTTTATAAGTTAACGGATTTTTAGGAGGACGGCGAGCAAATAGTTTCACAATATCTCTGTTATTGTCAATCATTTTGTATTTGTGAGGTGCCTTTAAATGACCGTTGGATAAAATTGTTTTAATATACTTAGAGCTCTATCTTCAAGACTTCTAGGACGATCCTTTCTCATTTTTATACCTAGGGTTCCCCTTTTTGTATTTAAACTAGTTATTACCTATAGGGCTGTATTCTATTAAAAATGTTCTTAATATTTACTTGGCTATGTCCATTTTGGAACAACTCAATTGTTTAATTTTTAGCTGAAAAAATAAATTGCCGACCGCGTGGCATTGCATATTAGTTTTTGGGGGTTATCTTAACCGAACACTTCACTCTGTTAAACTGTTAAATTATAATATAATGAATCTTCTTTTTCGAATTTCTAAAAAAATTTTGTCCACCCAAAATGTGAACTTTATCCAGTTTTTGGTGAATAAGATTTTAAAACAAGATAAATATATTGTGTACATATTAATTATTTTTATGTACATTTTAAATAAATTTTCGAACTACAGAAAAGAAAGTAGCAGGATTTGGTAATTCCCACCTAGATTGGATTGTATGATGCGCTTATGTCCTATGGGCTGTAAAACAGCCCGTTCGGAGATGGCAATATGTACCAATGACAAGGAGGTTTAAAAACGTAATCACCCTAAGTCCAATGTCCAGCACTAAGTCTCACCTAAGGAGCCATAAATGTTAAATAATTTAGGGAGTCCTTAATCTGATATGAGGTAATCGCCATTACATGAGTTCTAAATTTCCGATGCAATCAATTTCTATCAGCTCTTCCCTCGGAGTCGATGTATGTATCATAACCTCAATGTTGTTTTTGAAATTTTTTGTTAAAAACCACAGATCTTTTTAAGGAATAATGAAAATTGGATGCCAATTCATCCAGTAATTTTGTTGTGGGAGTTCCATAGCCTTGCGGCGAAAACATAGCAAAAAGTGCTTCAATTGATGTAGCATAAACCTTTTTTTTTGCAAAAATAAGACTAAACCTTTTTGTATGGTTTTTGTTTTGCCCTGGCTGTGCCCCCTAAACATTCGGTTTCTGACCTTCAATATTTGGTCTGTCAGTAGAAAATCTGGCCAGCCCACTGTGTATGTTACACTTTTACGTTTTCTGGGGCCTTAGAGCATTGAATTAACTAGAGGAACCATTAAAAAATTTTCTGGAAGTTTAACCAGGGCTATGTTTAACATCTGCACAGGAGGTATTTATTTCTACAATAAACACGGGAATTTTTGTTGCCATGCTTTGCGGTAATATAATAGGATATACAGGGTGTCCCAACTAAAAGGTAACAGAGGTGTTTTTGGGTATTTTTCATGCGAATTTGGAGAAACGCTCGAACACGTCGATTTTGTTTGCGAGGGGGACACTTTTTGGCTATCTTGAAATTTTTGTAGCACGCACCATCTTTGAGAGGTATACTTTACCCCTCTATTTTAAATAGGGAAAGTTGGTCTAGTGATACCTGTTTTGAAATTCTCTTGAATATCTTTACAACCGCGTAAAAATTTCGAAAATCCATAGATTAGTTTTTGAGATATTTGCTTTCAAATTTTTAAATTTTACATAGAATGATAAAAAATTTTAAAATCCATAGAATAGTTTTTGAGATATTTGCTTTTAAATTTTCAAATTTTACATGAAATGATAAAATAAAAATTAAATCCGAAAATTATAATTTTTTGATTGAATTTTTATTTTATCAGTTCATGTTAAATTTGAAAGTTTGAAGGCAATTATTTCAAAAACTAATAGATAGATTTTTGAAATTTTTACACGCTTGTAAAGATATTCAAGAGGCCTTCAAAACAAGGTATCACTAGACCCACTTTCCCTATTCAAAATACACGGGTAAAGTAAACCCTACGAGGATGGGGCGTGCTACAAAACTTTTAAGATAGCCAAAAAGTTTCCCCCTCAAAAACAAAATCGACGTGTCCGAGCGTTTTTCCAAATTCGCCCGAAAAATACCCAAAAACAAGTCTGTTACCTTTTATTTAGGACACCCTGTATTTATTTTCAAAGCGATATTATTAAAGTACTGGCAACGTTACCAGTTCTCCATTTGATTTTAGCAACCCCATCCCATATATGTATATAACGGAAGTTGAGTTCGAGTTATTTGTTTGATAATTGGTTTAGGTGTCAATTTGAAAGTCATAAAAAGTTTTATAAAAGTTTAGCTGTAAGTGTGTTTTATTTAGATTTGGTTGGTAAAAAATAGTAAAACGTTGTGTACGAGTATTATGGAAGAGTATGTATTGTACACTAAAGTATATTTAAACGGTTTTTTTCACAAGTACGTAAACAAATATGGGCTTCTGTTTATATACAAGTAAACGGAATTCTTGTTGCCAACTCTATTTTTATTAATAAAAACACAACTTCTTTATTACGATTTCAAGCCGAATACCACTTTATATCATACCTACAACTTAAAGTTGAAGAATATTTACATTGTTAAATCGGCAATGTGGCATTTTAAACTTTTGCGACAAACAACTTGCCTATGGTTCGATATTAAGCTTTTTCTGTTAATTCAATGCTCTAAAAGTCTCCCTCTGTTTACAGCACTTTTGTCTTACTGGGTGGTGTCTTCATTTTTAACAAAATTTTAATATTAGAAGAAAAAAACAGTACTCGTCTGGTACGTTTAACCAAATCGACTCCAGTCCGTTTCATAATTCACACCCTTTTATTGGGTTTCTATTGTTACCGCTGGCTTAATTAGACTCCGGTCCGTTCACAATTCAAACCCCTTTATTGGACTTCTATTGTTATCGTTGGGCTCAAACAGGATGACTAGGCACGTTTCATACACATTCTAAAATTCCAAAAGAAACAGTAGCGCATCATTTACATTTTTAATAAAACTGTGTAGTTCCAATTTTGAAGATATAACGAATGGTTTTGGATTTTCACAATTTTTAGAAATTCAATTAGTATTTTTTTAGGTTTCTAGATTCGTACGCACCTACCTAATGAAATAGGTATAAAAAATATGTATTTTTAACTTAAAATATAAAATATATAATATATAATTTTTTAATTTATCATTATTAGGTAGTCATAAGAATGATAAATTAAAAAATTATAGCACGTTACTAGACAGAAAAAGATAGCGCTAATTAAAGCCGGACATAGAGTTCTTTTAATTTTTGGTAGAAACAACCTGCCTATGATTCGGTATTAAGTCTCCTCTATTAATTCAATGCTCTAAGCCTGGGACAAATATTTCTTTAATACATGTATAGAGTTCTCTAGTCAATCAGGTTTTTTTAATAATAATCTTTTGATGGCCTTATCGCTAAGATCTGTCATAATCATATGTTCCATCGACTGATATCATCGATGGAAACAATCAGATGGATTTCAGATTCCTTTGAGAACTTACCATATATATTTCAGATTGTCTTTTTGTTCTACATTACAGAACTAACTATACAACTTAAAAAAATTTTACCCATTAATTAATACAGTGTCCATGGCAAATAAAAATAGTTGTAATATTATTTCGGCCAGGCCTTTATCCTTATACGAAAATGAATTAGTTTTTGACTACATCTCAAAATACTCTGCCAATATATGGGCCCCTAAGCTCACACTAGGTACTATAATTATAGTGTACGTGCGAGCTAATAAAACTAAAACTTGAAATATTGAATCTTATTCAACTCCAGACTAAATTACCTTTTGTTTGATACCACACAAGCCACACAGAACCGAACCCACCCTTAAAAAAACAAAAACTAAAATGTATTTTGTTTAACTCCGGACTCAATTACCTTTCGTTTGATATCACACACGCCATATTTTCACGTAAACTCTAATTTTTTAAATCTACCCCCACCCTTTTCGAAGAAAAAAAAAACTAAAATATATTTTGTTTAACTCCAGACTCAATTACCTTTCGTTTGATATCACACACGCCATATTTTCACATAAACTCTAATTTTTGAAATCTTCCCCCACCCTTTTATGTGGCTTGTGTTCGGTGGATTTTGTTCATTTTTAAATGGGACCGTCTCGACTCAAGACCCAGCCTAGGTACCAAATTTCATTAAATGTTACTGCATGTTACAAACCCTTACTCTGTTTCTGCTGATGAGCTGTCTTACATCTATCTGGCCAACCTGGATTGTGACACTACACCCGAATGCATCTTGGATGAACTTGATCTCAAAGATAGACATCTCTGCGTATGCACCAAACTTAAATCCAAGTTTCAAAGACCAAGAAGTGCAACATTTAAACTAGGGGTCCCTGCAAGATTGTTGTCAGTGTACCTGAACAAAGATTTTTGGCCACAGGGCTGCTACGCCGCTGAATTTATCTCCAGAATAGCATCTCAAGCGCCTTCTGAAGCAAACTCAAGAATTTTTCGGAATCGCACTCACTCCCAGAATGCAACTTAAATACTGTTAGTAGTAGTAATCAGAATGTCATCACAAATACTGTAGACTTATCCTTGATAACTACCCCTTCACACATTAACACATCTTGTATAAGAAAGACTCATTCCCAGCTCAACATTAACGATTCTTCTGCTCTTTCCAAGCACCACAAGCTGGACATCTACTACCAGAATAATGGAGGCATTCGTTCCAAGCTAACAAATATTCTCCACTCTTCAACCCAATGCGACTATGATGTTTTAGCCTTTACTGAAAGTTGGCTGGATTCCTCCATATCCTCGAACGAGTTTATCTCTGCTGATTTTTTTGAAGTCTATAGATGTGACCGAGATCAAGTTGCCACTGGCCTGGTATTGGGCGGTGGTGTACTCTTAGCCATTAATTGTAACATAACTTCTTTTTCTGTAAACTTAAATAATTTGCGCCCATTAGTACCTTACCATATTGACATCGTGGGAGCCAAACTTTCATTCTTGAATAAGTATCTCTATATATTTGTAGTCTACATTCCATCACCCTGCACTGTGGACGATTTAGAGTCAGTGTATGATTTCTTTATCTCTCAAGAATCCCTTTATGGTAAGGATATTTTGGTACTCGGAGATTTTAATGTAGTTGAATATTCAAACTTTCTTGATGATAACTCTATGCTTACCAGGAAAACAAGCATCCTTTCTAATATCTTTAATTCATTCGAGCTTAGTCAATTTAACAAAGTAAAAAACCAAAACAATCGTATACTGGATCTTGTCCTATACAATGGATCTCAGTGTGATGTTCACAGAGCTATCGACCTTATTAGCAATGAGGTTCCTCACCACCCTCCCCTCCTTGTTAATATACGATTCAAAAGAAATAATTCTCGGCCAAACAATAACAAAACTAATAAATCCCCCATCTATAATTTTAAAAAGGCAAATTTTAATGCTCTTTATCATGACCTATTACATACTGACTGGTCAGCGCTGTTTAATTTGACAGATATAAATATTGCGTGCACTGCTTTTTATGATTCACTTTATTCAACCATCAACAAATGGGTCCCCAAATATACTCCTAAAGCTAAAGTTAAATATCCACCCTGGTACACCTATGAAATCAAAAAGAATATACGTCTAAAAAACAAACTTCACATAAAATATAAAAGAAACAAGGATTCTGCAACTTACCAAAGTTTTACTACTCTTCGGGCTAAAATTAAGAACGATATAAATACGGCATATCAACAATACATTAATCATACAGAGCAACTGATTAACGAGGATCCCAATAAGTTGTGGGCTTACATTAATTCCAAACGTTCATCTGGGTCTCGGATACCTGATTCCATGGTTTATAGTGACACACAAATAGACGATACATCTCAAATTGCCTCTGCGTTTGCTGATTTCTTTCTTAAATCATTCAACCCGCAGAGCGATTTGGCAAACATGTCGACAGATAAATCAAAAATTATATTTCCAGTCATCAACATCCGGTCCTTTTCTGAGGAAGAAGTGCTCCAAACCTTAAAATCATCAAAGAATAAAATGACATGCGGTCCAGATCTTTTACCATCTTTCCTTATTAGGGATTGTTCCAACTTACTTGCTAAACCTCTCACATATCTCTATAATCTCTGTATCTCTACTCAATCCATTCCCAGTGTTTGGAAACGCTCCAAGATTAGCCCTATCCACAAAAAATCAGATAAAACAGATATTACTAACTACAGGCCCATTACGATAATAAACAACTTCTTAAAATGCCTTGAAATTCTTGTACATAACAAACTTTTTCATCTAGTAAAAAACAGAATTTCCCCTTTACAGCATGGTTTTTTGAAAGGACGTTCTACAACAACCAACCTGGTGATCACCACACAAACTATTGCTGAAACACTAGATAGCTCTTCCCAATTGGACGTCATATACACTGACCTATCCAAAGCATTCGACAAGTTAGATCATCAGATCTTATTAGCTAAACTTGAACTTTTTGGCTTTTCAGATAATCTCTTACAGTTTCTGAAATCAGATCGAATGCAATTTGTCTCAATAAATGGAATTGACTCTCCCGAATACATCTCATCTTCGGGAGTGCCTCAAGGGTCGGTGTTAGGACCATTATTATTCGACATCTTTATTAATGATGTGTGTGCTGAACTTAAGTCAATGACGCTACTGTATGCTGATGATCTCAAGCTTCTCCTTCGTATTGACTCACTGGAGGATTGCCAAAGTCTCCAAAAAGACTTGGATACACTTATCGCTTGGTGTACCATAAATAAACTATCCCTGAACATAGACAAATATCAAGTACTATCATTTAAATTAAAAGCAAATCCAATTCTATATAACTACTCAATAAACCAAACATTTTTATCTAGACCTGACTCTCTTCGCGACCTAGGAATAATTTTTGACAAGAAATTATCCTTCACAAAGCATATTGAAACTATAACATCAGAAACCACTAAGACCTTGGGTTTTATTACCAGACTAAGCCGCGAATTTCAAAATATAAAAACTCTGAAAACATTGTTCTTCTCCTTTGTCAGGTCAAAATTAGAGTATGCTTCTCTAGTGTGGTCACCTGAATATAACATTCACATTGAAGATCTAGAAAGGGTTCAGCGAAGATTTCTTAAGTTACTTTACTTTAAAACTTATGGAATATATCCTCCTCAAGGTTTTGCAGAGGAAAATTTACTTGAAATGTTCGATATGCAATCCTTATCTAACAGGAGGAGCTATTTCTCTCAGGTATTTCTGTTTAAGGTCCTGCACAACCAAATCGACTGTCCTGATATATTAAGTAAAATTAATTTTCTAGTTTCTCGTTTGTCTTCACGTCAAAATCTGACATTCTTTTTACCAAGAGTTCGAACAAATAAATTACAGTTTTCTCCACTTCATGTTATGTGCAGAACTTATAATAAATGTAACAGAGACCTTGACATATTTAACACCACAATCTCAAAAATTCGTGGTTATTTTACAACGTCATTCCCCACTCTCTGATATAGTAAACATTCTGTCCATAATTTTTAATGTAGTTTTTATTTATTTTAAATTTAATTTTATAACCATGTCCTGAGTGTATTTTTATAATTATTTTACATTTAATGTTTTTTAACTTAGTTTATTGCTTGAGTATTTAGGTTGTGTAATTTTTAAGATTTTCCTGCTTTGTAATTGGGTTTTTTTTCCTGTTAAGCAGTGTAATAATAAATAAAAAATAAAATAAATAAAATCGGCCGAGCGGTTTTTGAGTTATGCGCGTTGGTCGTTACAGACAGACATACAGACAGTGTAGCACTCCGATGGCTCAGATTGGGTTTTGGTAGATACAGTGGACTATAATTAACATTGGCGCAAAAAATTCATTTAACTAGAGAAAGTAAATAATTTAAAAATTGTAGGTTAAATTTGAAAGAGAAATAAAATTGTGATATAGCCTCATGGAGAGGGACTTACCGCTGTTTTGAAGTTCCAAAGTGCAAGGTGTACACCTTTCCATAAGAGCTATGTGACTTGAAGTTCCAACAGGATGATGGCACGATAATTTTAATTATTTGCGGTATTTTAAAGTGAATTTTCACTATTTTTTAAATTTAAATTTTAAGGTTGTCGTTTTCTAGACATGGCGACGCGCAGCACACTTTGTCTCTCTCTATCCTGCGCTTGCAGTTTTTTCGCACATGCGCACAGCACTTCACCCTCTATAGGAAACCATATCACTATATTTAAAATTTTATGGATATGTGAAAAACACGATAGAGGACGCTTGTAGTGCCAAAGTATATAAAAATAAAGAAATAAGAAATAAAATGATAATTCTTAAATTTAGAATAGAAATTACATTTTTTGCGTTTAATTCTCGCATTTTAATGCAATTTTGCTTTAGGTAAATTTTATAATAACTAATAGTTGACCCATTTACTTAGGATTAATATAAATTTAAGACTAATAATTTTATGTTCAAGACAAAATTTTAGTCCTTGAAAAATAGGAAAAAGTAAAAGTAAAATTCAAAAAGACAGACATACAGACAGACAGACGGCGCGACAAAAAAGTTTCAAAATTATCTGAAACGCAAAGATATATAAAAAATTTTGAAATCGGAGCAACTTTTTTTTTCTCGAAAAAATTATGATCACCATAGCTCACACTACTATAGTATATGTGTGAGCTAAAAATACCGTTGATACTATTTTTTGTTTACCTGTAATCTTGTTAGAAATATCAGTCTTGGAGTTGACCGCAATCATGCGCAGTTTGTTGTAATACGCAAGAGTAATATTTAGAGTCGGACCTTCTTTAAAAGGTAATGATAGTTCGATGGTCAAAGGGTGAACATCCAATAGTTTTTTCTTTTTCTCCTCCACTGGATCTGCTTGTTGCGTTGATTTTCTGTGGCGACGCTTTTTAACTTCCACCACATCCTAAGTCAAATAGCACAAAAAAATTAACAAGCCTCGTTTCTGACAAAAATGATTATTTTTTAATTTGCTACATGTAATTTGTAAAACAATAGTAAAACGTACTTGTACATTGTGAGTTTGATATTCGTGATGAAGAAAAATTATTAATTACTTGTAAGAAAAAAAACAGCGCGACTTTGTTTATACCGGATGTGACAAAAAGTTTTTTAAACATATTTTCACAAACAAAATACCATTTGAAAAGGTATTATTTTCGACGAAAACATTTTTTTTTAAATAACGCCGAAAATTTGTTATTTGGGTGTTATTTGACCTATCTTAGCAATATTGTCGTGATGTCTGTCTGTGTGTGTGTGTGTGTTTGTATGTGTGTGTGTGTGTGTTTGTGGGTGTGTTTGTGTGTGTGTGTGTGTGTGTGTGTGCGTGTGTGCGTGTGTGTGTGTGTGTGTGTGTGTGTGTGTGTATGTGTGTGTGTGTGTGTGTATGTCTGTAAAAAAGTGTTCGCCACTCTAACGAGCTGACTTTTTAACGGAGCATCGCATCAATATGCGGTTTTCGGAATATAGTAGATTACATTTTGCTCAATAATTTGTGTTGCAACCAAAAAACTTTACTTTCTGACATATTTACAAAAAAAATGTTTTCAAGGCTTCACTTTTAGTGTGCTAATAGGCTAGCTAGGAAGGTATCAGATCCGTCATGGATCCATTTATTTAATATTCAAAATAAAACTCTTATTTTTTTACTTATACCATAGATTATAAAAAAAAAGAAATTCTGAATCCACCACTATTAAAATGTAGTCTCGAAGATATTAGGGAAACAGAAACATGTTAGTTCAGGCCCGACATGATTAGATGCTCCGTTTAATGAGAGAAGCAACACACTTGGTATGAGACTCCTTCGAACATTTTACGAAGGAGAACCACTCCCTCTGGCAGAGGATTGGTTCCCTCCTTAAACGTGGTTTTTGACAGTTTTTTGCTAATAACTCGAAAACTGTCAACTTTTTAAACATTTTGTGTGATGATTTTTCAAGCGGACAAAATTTGCTTTTTAACAATGTACATAAATACCCTCTGAAAGCAGTGTCGCAGGTTCCATAGGCGTACCGTACGAAAAAAAGGTAAATTTTTAAAATTATTTTGTTAAATTTATCTTGTGGTATTTTTTATCCTTAACACATTGTTTTTTTCAAAAAAAGTATTCTTGGTAAAAAAATCATTAATCAAGTGGTGGTAGGGGGAATTCCCCCTCAAAAGTGCTGTTTTACAGTATTTTTCTAATTATTGGCAAACTTTTAACTTGGCAAAAAAAAACAACTAAGCAACAATAATTATTCAGGCTTATAAAAAGCCCTCTCTAACAAAGTATAACACCCCCCCCCCTTACATCAGTGACGTATCTTTATAGGCATTTAAATAAATGGGAGGTGTGGAAAAAATTTGTAAATCCAGTGGAAAAAAGACAGGACCAGACGGCGAATCAGGATACTAATAAGACTAGGCAGGGATAATATCACCAACTTACCTCGTTTTCTTGTTGTTCTGCTTCTTGATCGCTAGTATCATCATCTTCAACAACTGAAGATAAGCTTGATAATTCTTGTGCTTCCTTCCATTGTAGTGCTTCATCTTCACTCCCCTTGATTACTGCCGAAAAATTGGTCTCTAAAAACAACAAAAAGAGCTAATCGTTCCAGCTGTTTAGGTAAGGTGGCAGGCCACTAACTGGTAACGTCAGAAGGTGGTGTGCATGAAAATAAGTAACCTTAGACCCATCAGTAAAAATTTGCACATGACCTTGCAACGCCTAAAAAACTACTCTTAGGTTTCATTTAGTTTGTCTAAACCCCCCCCTTAATAAAATTTGCTTTAGCAGTTTGGCTGGAATTTCAAATATAATAAAAGTGTACCGTGCTTACTTATATTAATTAATTTTTTTTCGAAATCCCAATGGCGGCCGGGCTATTTTTCATTCATTTCATAAGCTTTATTGTCCAAAAAATCTTAATTTCTATTGACAAAGCAAAATGTACTTAGATTACTACAACAAAAATATTATTACTAAATACAGTTTATATGATTTTTCCCCAATATTAAAAATACACAGTATATATTACATTTCCTTGGCAATATTGAGAGCTTTTAATTATTTAAATCCCTGTCAAAGTTTTACTTAACAATATACATTTTCCCCCTTTATCCAGAATTTTTATGCAATATATTTTTTATACATATATTGATACCTCGCGTTTAAAATAGCAAGATATTGGTCATTTAAAATTATAAAAATACATATAAATAAAATAAAAATACAGACAACAGTAAAAAATAAGAAATAAAAGAAAAAAGAAACATTTATAAAAGCGAATTTGGCTTGTAAAATTGACATTTAATCACACTTAAATGTTTAATTTAAAACAGTTTTATAAACTAACATCACAGCAAGTCAGGTACAAACCATATTAAAGTGAACAAAAATTAAACAAAAATTAAACTATAAAAATTAAAATATAAAGTAGACAAAGTTGGGCAAAATTTTTAAACAGAACTATAGCCGAAAAAAAAACAAGATAAACAAGACAATATTAAACATGCTTTAAAAGTAATTTAAAATGCCGTATCATAAAACTCACCCAGACTATAGAAAGCTTTGGCTACTAGGAGAACCTTAACCGAGCTGCGAAATCTTGAATATTCTTATTATTGACCGCTGTCACAATCAGGCCCGTACTGGCCAGGTCGGCTAGCCGGCAAAGGGCCCCTGACCCAAGGGGGTCCCGATAGGGCCATAGACAGAACAAATTTCGGGGCGGGATTAAAAACTTTCAATAAAAATTAGCGTATTGTGCAATTTTTTTACAAAACAATCGCCCATTAGCACAGTCCACGCTATATCAGCCTTGAAAACAGTTTTTTGTAAATATCTCAGAAACGAAAGCTTCTACGAAGTTTTTGGTTATAACACAAATTATTGACAAAAACGCGTTCGACTATATTCCGAAAAAGGCATATTGATGCGATACTCCATTAAAAAGTAATCATATTTTTCAGGGCCGGACTGGGTACATAGGGGCCCCGGCGGGCGGGAGAGCAGAGCCAAGGGCCACATAACCAGTAATGGGGGAGAAGGTGGATGCAATGAGGCAGAAAAAACAATCAAAAAATTAAGTTTCAGTAAGTTTCAGCCCAAAGTAGGCCCGGGCTCTAAGTGGTCCATGTTCAGCAACCCCAGTAAATATGAATGTAATTGGTCCACTTATGCTCCTAGTATAATAATGACGCGAAATTATAAGATATCCTGAACAAAATTTCATAGTTATCGATAGTTATATATAAAAATAATTTGATAATTTAAAAAAAATTAAATATTTCAAAAGACTGAATTATATATTTTTAAAATTATACAAAATTATGATGATAAAGTAATGTAATCTGATGCTTTTTTACATGGATTCTAATTGTAAGTAAGTTAAAATTGTTCATTAGGGTCGCGTATTTTACACTTTGTTACCGTTATTGTTATTACTGAGTCTGCGCATTAGCAGATTCTCGCTTCTTTTTTTTTATTTACAGTCACGGTACTTACGGTGGACGTCCTTAAATGTTACCGTTATTTTTGAATGTTAGTTTTGTATTGTTTTTTTAATGTAGTTGAATTTTTTACTGAAATTCGGTAGCTTGGTTTGTAAAAAGCCATAAATCTAATAAAAATAAATAAACAAATATAAATAAACAAAAAGTTGAAGGTGTGTGAAACTACTAAATTAACGTTTGTGTAAAGCTTATCTTTCGTGTTCCAAACTCTATACTTTTTTCCTGAATGTTACCATTACTCTTAGTAACAATAACGGTAAGAGCTGTCAAATTTTGTTATTTTAACTGACCCAAAATGTCCCTATTGTATTGTTTCTTTGCGCGCTATTCCCATTATCCTAACCTCAGATTTTTTATCCAGTACCGCCGATGACTCGCAAGCACCGTTTAAAAATGTATTGTAAACGTATAAGTAAAGTACAACAGAATAGTTAAGTTTTTGATAAAGATTTGGTCTTAAGTGGCAAAATGGGAAAAAGGTGGTTTTCAGACGTTTAATTTTTCTAAATGTTCCGAGGTGGACTTTTAGTAGGAGCCCCACTTCATTCTCTAGCCAAGGGCCGTCATAGGCGCCAGTCCGCGTCTAATCATAATTTTTACTTAAAATTTTTTTAACTTTTAAAAAAGAAAAACTAAATTTAAACACATCTGTATCTAAGGTCGGACCGAACTTAATATTATAAACTATCAATATTTAAAAAAAATTAACCTAGGTGAGAAAAATTTATTTTTGTTAGGTTAAGTTTTTTCTTTATTAGTAGGTATTAAATGATTCCGTGTATTTTTTCCATTCAGAATATTTTTTTCTAAGTTATTAGTTTTTGAGAAAATAGCAAAAAACTGAGGAATAAGTATACTAAAATTTAGCCCGCTCCTGAGAGAGATAACTATCTAAGTTACAAATTAAAAAATATTGGCATTTTATGATTTTGCTATTATTAGGTTGGTCACTTGAGAAAGTAGCTCTTTCACACGAAATATCGCAAAATTTGCTTTGCTTTTAAAATTAAAATAAAAGTATATGAACTTTAAAATGATCAGTCAACATTGACTATTGTCGCATTAGTGTGTTTTCTTAAATCATGAAAAACCCAAAAAGTCGGTGCTTTTAGACTGTCCATATTTGTAACTCTTACCATTAACAGTGTTGTATGCCACCATATTGGCATAAAGTATATAGAGTGGTTCTGGCAACAACTTTGCTAATTTGTGTTCTTTTCTGGTCTGATCTAGAGGCATTCCTAAGTGGTCTTGTAGTGGTTTGGTCGTTTTTATCACAGCATCGAGAAGAGGGAGAATGCGGCTGAGTTTTTCATGCCTTTCAGTTATAGCTAAAGAAATAATATCGAGCGAACTTATGGCAACGAACGTTCGTCTAGTGGCCGGTTGTGTGTAACAGTTTTTTTTTAAATATTTATTAAATACACTGCTACCGTACAAAGGCAAAAGAGTGTACTCGTAAAAAATACCTAAATTTAACCAGACGAATTTATTTTAGCGCCATCTGCCCCTTAATGTTGCAAAGTACGCCGGTTGCTACTCCATATGGGTCATATACTGATTGCTTAAAGTAAAAAAAAGTTATACTAAAACTTAATTTTTACGAGTAACTGTTTTTAACTTGTATGGTAGACTGTGTTTATAACAATCTGGCCAGTAAGACCAATTTTGATTTAACATAATTTAGAAAAGTTTATTTATATTATTCTCGTCGTTGGAAATTCGTTCTCGACGTTTCGCCATCTCGAGTGGATGGCATCTTCAGGAGATGTTGACTGTTTGTCGGCTTCTCGAAGTGTTCCAGAAGCCGACAAACAGTCAACATCTACTGAAGATGCCATTCACTCGAGATGGCGAAACGTCGAGAACGAATTTCCAACGACGACGGCCGAACAGCCCGAAAGCACACCCACCATTGGACGATGGCCGCGAAAGCCTTTCACAATTTGTATATTATTCTCGTTTACCAAATTTTTAAAAAATAATTTTATACTACAGTGGTGACTCGATAATCCAGATCAATTAAAACCGGGCCAATCCGAATTATCAAGAAATCCGGATTGTTGAGGACATTTTCTTAATAACAAAAATTGTAATGTCCTATCTGCACTCATCCACTTACCACTTCAAAAGTAGCACTTTCCGCACGAGAGTAAAAAAACATACATGGATTTCCAAAGAATATCACTGATTGTTGATGTATCCACCATACTCCAGAGCTAATGCTTTCCCATTAACGCTATCACTTTTTAGTGTATCAGTAATCTCAGACTTCTCTTTTGTGGTTAAAGTTTTATGTTTTCGTTTAATTGGACCCATTCTAGACACGACCGCGTCCCATAACCTTGCCCTTGCCCGAAAAGCTAGTTGAGAACTTCTGAATGCGGCCTTTGACACCACACGCCGAATCAAACCAACCAAATGGCATGCTAAAACCTGCATTATTATGTGAACTAAAATTTTCTGAAAAAAACGCGAGTCCGGATTATTGAGTCACGTAAAATCCAGATTACCGAATACCTCTATGGACTGCTGAGGCTATCCGGACTACCGAAGCATCCGGAATATCGCGTGTACGGATTATCGAGTCACCACTGTAGTAAGAACCTTTCATTTTGAAATTTGTATTGGAGAACTTGGCTTTACTTTTATCTTAATTCTTTTTACGGATTACCATTTTCGTGTACTTGGCTTTTTTTACATATTTTTTATTATTATAACACTATCCTTTGTTTAATTGTTGTGAAATTTTAAGAGCATATCTTTTATTTGAACTAATAATTTCGATTTTTCACTAAAACATGTTTAACCTTTTTTTTTAAACGTGAAAAAAAGGCACTAAATGATATTCTGCCCTACTTTTGCAAAACCAATTAACTCGATTTGTAAGTAAGTTATGGCATTTTTGAAACCAGCAAAAAAAACTGCATATAATATATTTTTTTTGTATTTTAATCTCTTACGGTTTCGCGAGAACATCCTTCGCATTTTTATTATTTGTCATTAGCTAAATAGTATTTTATTTTAGAAAAAACGCTCTCTTGAAAAGTTGCCAAAAACCTAGTTATTAGGTTTTGCAAAAGTGGGGCAGTATTGTGGAAAAACTCGTCGAAACACGTAAACTAAGAACTGGATTTAAGTTTTCAAATAAGCCATTTGTTCTTTGATTTTTTTTCAAGGGTATCAAGGAACATAAATGAAAATTTTACAATCTGACGGCTATTTACACAGGCGAATGCAAGAAAACGGGAAGAAAATTTAACTATACCAACTTTAGTTTATAAGGGTCTTTCCGCGGTGGCAAGGAAACTCTACCAACTTTTAAATGATGAATAATGGTGACGAAATTTCGATAGTTATGGCAAAAAAATAAATAAGGAGAAATTAATAAACACCGGGATTCATGTAAATGGGAGAGCGGGTTGGACAAATCCGGGATGATTATTACTTGGTGACAAAGCTGCAGCCCACAAGTAATAAACCCGATTTGTTCATTAATTCTTCCTGAAAAGGAGAAATTAATAAATATCAGGATTTATGAAAACGGAAGAAATGGTTGGACAAATCCGGGATGATTATTACATTGTGACGAAACTGCAACCCACAAGTAATAAACCCGATTTGTTTATTAAGTTTTTGCGAAGGAAAATTAATAAATATCAAGAAACATGTATGAAACTAACTGGAAAACATGGAAAGGGGAAAGGACAAACAAGGTAATTGGTTCGGTTTAAAATAAATAGAATTTAAAAAAAATTATGTGGCAAAAAAAACAGGGTTTCTTTTATAAATCCTACTCCTACCAGTAACCGGCCGACGCATACACACACCGCCTACCACCTACATTGTTCTCGAAGGAGAAACAGATCTCGAATCTCCGTATTAACGAATAATTTGCCGTTTTATAGGCTGAAGCCCGGCTGAAAACCAACCGAAATAACCAACCACGTTTTTTAGAAATGAACGTGGAATCACTTATTCGGAATATAATTTTTTCTAGTCTTTTTTGCAGCAAAAGTTATGAGAGGCTTTAATGACATTGATATGTGGAAAAGGCATTTTTCCTGAGGAAATAACAAAAATAAATGTATCCATGATGGATCTGATACCTACCTAGTAAGTGAAATATCAGCCTTGAAAAGTTGTAAATATCTCAGAAAAAAGCTCCTACGAAGTTTTTGGTTATAACACAAATTAATAAACCAAATATAATCTACTATGTTCCGAAGCCCGCATATTGATGCGATGTTGCGGTTAAAAGTTTGCATTTTTTTAGTTTTTTAATTGTCAAAAAACTGTCATTAGCATTAATGGATTGTGACCAAAATCGAATCAGCTCGTAAGAATGGTGAACAGTATTTTACATGAAAATTTTATAAAAATCGGTTCCGCGGTTTAGGAGTTATCGTGTTAAGGACAGACACACACAGACACATATGACAGATATCACGACGATATTGCTGAGATAGGTCAAAATACACCCAAATAAAACATTTTCCATTCATACCTTCTCTAGCCATTGATGCGCAGGCTAGGAAGGTAAAAATTAATGAGCGGAAACTCAGTCAGGTTTCAGTAAAAAATATTTCTTAATTGTCTGAGCTTAAATATTGAACTAGAAAATATATTTTTTTTAAAACTAGCAACATCGTGACAGCATTCCCAACAGTGACCGTGGCCAAGCTTCCAGTTATGGCCCCATGCTAGGTATGTCACATGGCGCGTCATTGGTCAGCCCCTCTTTGATGATTGGTAAAGGATCAAATTTATATACAATTTTAGGAGTTGCTTGACTTTTGTCTGATACTGTATATGTAGTAGGTACTCACATGCCATCATATTCTTCTTCTTTTCTTTTAAAACCTGGCATTCCTCTGCCAAATTCTTGCGTTGAGTAAGCTCCCACTCCAATCTGGCCAACCACAAGGCATGTTGTTGGTCTGGATTTTTTTCATCACACTAATGCCATAATGAAAAAATTTATTTGAACATAAGAAATCGGATAATATTGTCAAGCGCGGATGTGAGGGAGGGTAACAGGGTAAGTACCCCCCACCTAGAAAAAAAATATGCTCTTTTTCCTAATAATTAAAGGCAAAATAGGAGAATTACCCCCCCCCCCTAGAAAAAAATTTATATTACAGTTAATTTTCTTCGACTATTACCCCCCTAGTTCTTGACACAAATCCGCGCTTGAATATTGTATATCTAAAAATATATATTTAAACATTTATCTTTATATTATTTTCTTGTTCATTATTTTAATTGATATTATTTACTGAAAAAGATATATCTCAAATATAGGGTACTTCTAATTTAAAATTCGGAAAAGTAGTTGGAACCAAAACAAAAAAATTGTGAACCTTACCTCTGTGTAGATACATATATGGATGATTCTACCAAAAGTGGGCTATATGGATATCATTTTTGGTTACCCAAGTAACATTTCTTTAAAACCATTGGTTTCAATGTTTGGTCGCTAGCACGTTTCCCATTACCCTTATATACCCCTTAGACCTCCTAAATAGGACTCCCCAATTGGTGGTGGCAACCTATGTATTAAACTCACTATAAAACCATAAGAAATAAACTATAGCTTCGCCCTCTAGCGGTTCCACCAGTATAGAACCTTTTAGAGCCTAAAGCTATTATGCCATGTTCTAAAAGCAACTCAGAAACGTCCTCTACCCTATTATAAAACTAGATTTGGTAATTTGGTATCCTGGCGGTATAAAAGCTTTAGCGATATTTTAGATTCACAATGGCTATATAAAATAATTTGGGTCACAAAATTGCCAAAAATGTCAGAGTCCCAAAATTATTTTATCACATAAAAATATACCTATATATGAGAAGTTTGTCGTTTTGTTGATCATCTAATTGCCTGCCAGAGTAATTTTTCTGATTTCTGAAAATCGTATCTGAAAAGCTCTCAAAACAAGCGCGCCCCCTCAAAAATGCTTATTAATCGTTTTTTGATAACAAAATAACAAATATTTAAAATAAAAAAAAATTAATTTACACTATTCACCATTAAAAAAGTGTGTTTGGTTTACATAAATCAAAAATAAAGTAAAATTATTGTTAAAAAACACGACTAGAATAATATTTTCTGTTTACCATATTTTTGAAATAATTTTATATACGCCATTATCGTTTTATAGTGGTCATTTGGTTTTATTTGTTACTCTATCGCAATAAGGATTTTTGAGTGGCCTTATGAAACCAACAAAAAAGAGAAGGTAAACATAGTCAACATAACCTCACTTAATTTTTTTGTATTTGTTTTTTAAAGTGTTAAAAGCGTATAATTCAACAGTTTTAAATGTTTTTTACCGTGCAATTTGCACAACAGCAAGAGGGCCAGTGCAATGATATCCGTTGTGCCTGCAGGTTGGAGGGAAACCTCTTATATTGGCCGTTTAAACCGGCCTTATCTAGGCCTGGGTGCCCTATTCAGGAGGACGGAAGCTCAGCAATTATTAATTATTGTGCTTTAAATAATCAACCTTGCAATAGGTAGGTACCAATCTGTACCTAGGTATATCTATTATTTTTACCAGAAGTACCTAAATAAACTAAAACACGAAAGTATTTATTTACTTATATGCAGCTATGGGTAACTATAAATACAAAAGAATTACGTTTACCTTTAGGTCTTCCTATAAAACCTTTTTAAAATGCCTAAAAGTAATGGCAAAAACCAAAAGTCTAAAGTTTATATTTACCCCTCTTAAAAACCTTAAGGAAACTAGGTTCTATATGGCCGCCTATATAATCATATTCACTATTAAACTACTGGTAACTATAAAAACAAAAGGATATAAGGTAACCTTTTAGCCCTATTATAAAACACTTTTGTTATGACCTAAAGTAATGAAAAAAACTAAATGACGAAAGTTTATATTTATTTCTTTTTAAAAACTTTAGGTAAAAGGGTTTTATAAGACCATCTTTATAAATAAGAAATGAATAAAACCAAAAGTATCTAAAAGGAACAGAAGGAATATCAGTTTTATTATACTCCCTTTATAAATCACTTTTTGGTTGTATAACACCTCTTTAGGTAATTGGAAATATATATTACCTTTATGTAGCCAAATTGATCCTAAAAGCCATAACAGCACCCTCTAAATAACCTCGGAACCAAATTAATAAAACCTTGAGTGGTAATAATGTTACTTGGGCATTGCCTTTAAAGTACAGCACAGTAATAATTTTGTTTTTTTAAATTTATGTAACTAATTAGGTGTAAGCTAAGAAACATTTATTTTCCCGAATTTTAGGAATTATTGCAACAAAATTCCGGAGGGATGAGTACCAGAGGAATGAGTTTTTTAATGGTTTTCCAATTTAAATCAAAATCTATTTAGACTACTTAACTTAAGTTTTATATAAACAAAGTTCCTATACTTATAATTTTAAAACAATCAACAAAAAAATAGTGATATCAGTCGAATATTTACTTACCAGAGGGATGATAATTGAAGCGTTCCTTTTTGATTTCTCCGAAAAAAACTAATTTTCTGCCGAAAATAAAATGATCTATAACTTAAACCAAACTAAAGTTGACATTATCTGTCACAACTTGTCACCCTCACAAGTAAATTAGATATCCAGGGCCGTCTCTTTCTCTAGAAATTAACCGGTGGTATTCACAAATGTTGTGTTATTAAAAATGGAGCACGTTTAAAATTGTAAAATTTTCCGGAGAATCCGAAAAATATGAGTGCAAACTTAAGTTTTATCAATTTTTTGATAAATAGTTAAGACTTGGTTAAATATTATTTATTAGGATATTTTTTTCAATTTGAGTTTTTAATATTTGGTTTGGGACTACACCAGAGGAATGAGGTATATGCTTTGTAATAAAAAAAATTATAAACTTGCAATTTTTTTTATACATTAAACTCAAATGCTCCATAAAGAAAACATTTTGTTTTAAATCTTGTAACTAAAATTATGCTTCATTTGCAGTCTGTGTTTGAAAAATATGCATTCCCACTCCACAGCACCATTTTTCTAGAATCATCCATATATTTAAAAATGTATTTTTTTTTATTTCCTTAAATGATTAATGTTGACAAAAAAAAATACAACGGCAATTTAAAAAGTCCCTGACTGTACAAATGTAAAGGGGTAATTCTTTGATTTACTATAAGACTAAAAGCTTCTATGAAAACGCTTCGTTTGTGATCTAAAGGGTGGTCAAAATTTTCCTGCATTTGAACTTTTTTACAGTACGCCCGAGGTTCGGTTCTTAATCTTAAATAAGCGAAAGAATCACCCCTTTTCTTTGTAGTCGGGATTTACAAACGCACCGTATGCACATATACACACAGTTAAACTTTAAACTTACATCTTTAAATTTGCTTGTAATTTCTTCAGGAGCTTTTTCCATGAAATCTTCTAAAGAAACCAACTCTATTAGCTCATCATCCGATCTAAAAAACAAACATATGCAGGTATACAGGATTTCCTGCAGTGTTAAGAATAACTCGGCTCCGCCAATTCGGTGCGGAAAGTTGGCGCCAGGAAAATTTGGGGCCTAGAAAATTCGGAGCCGGAAAAACTGTATTGACCTGAACTCCTAGAAAGTTTAGAATTTAGATTCTACAAAAAGAGAGAGCAACACATTTACCGCGTAAAAAACGCGATTATTTTTCTTTTTTGTCACTATGGATGGGTACTAAATAATCCGAGCTTTAAAAAAACAAATTGCACTCCCCTTTTATTGTGGGAAAAGTTGGGTTGACGACTTAACCTAGCGTGGCCCGGCGTAACCTAACCTAATAAATAAGTTAAAGTTTTTGTTCTTATCTGATCAAAGTTGATCTGAATTTATGAATTATAAACTTATTACCTTCCTAGCCCGCATATTTTATGGAGAAAGTATTATTTTCGACGAATTTTTTTTTGAGATATCGTTGAAAATGTGTTATTTGGGTGTATTTTGACCTATCCTAGCAATATCATCGTGATGTCTGTCTAGGTGTGTGTGTATATTATTTATGTTCGTAACACGATAGCTCCTAAACCGCTGAACCAATTTTCATAAAATTTTTAGGTAAAATAGTGTTCGACACTGTTACGAGCTGATTAGATTTTGGTCAAAATCTATTATTGCTAATGCTAGTGACATTTTTTGACACTTAAAAACTTAAAAAAATGCTAACTTTTTAACGGAGCATCGTATCAATACATAGTTTTCTGAATATAGTAGACTGCATATTGCTCAATAATTTGTGTAATAACCAAAAACTTGGTAAGAGCTTTAGTTTCTGAGATATTTACAAAAAACTGTTTTCAAGGCATATTATCATGGCTTCACTTGAAGTGTGCTAATAGGCTAGCTAGGAAGGTATCAGATCCGTCATGGATCCATTAATTTTTTTATGAAGAATATTTCAATTCAATTTTATTTTATTTTTTTGAGAAAACTTTTTACAACTTTTTTTCGTTCGCCTATGCTATTTGCTATGGTAAACAGCTAATAACTGTCAAAAAGTTATCTCAACAATTATGAAATAAAATGTACTTATTGCCGAATTTTAACATATTTTTTGCAATAACCTACTTTAATGATTTAAGCTACTTAGTTATAATTAAATAAAAATTAAGATTTGCAAAATACCAATTTGGGAATTTATATCTGTTTCTGTTTGTATTATAAAAATTAGAGTTTAATAAATAATTAACTTACTTAAAAGACAAACACTTCTGTATTTCAGCAACTAAATGGTGCAATTCATAAACTAAATTTTGGTAATTGAGCTTGATACTATCACATGTTTGCTTTTGAACATTCAGGGTGGCTCTGCCCGCTACCTGGTTAAGTTTGTCCATTCTGTTTAACTTTTTTATCATGCAGATCTTAACAAGAAGTTGACTGAGAAAGTCCATTTTCTTATCAAATGATTCCTAAAATATAATTAAAACTGTTTTGGACAAGTCGCTTCTATCTATATATCTATCTATCTAGCCTTCTTCGATCCATCTCTGGACATATGCCTCCCCCAATATCTTCCATTCTTCTCTGTCTGTCGCAGTGTTCATCCATCTAGCTCCTGCATATCTCTTCAAATCGTCCGCACATCCATTTGGGGTCTACCCCTACTTCTTTTATTTTCCCAAGGGCTCCCATTTCCATCGATCGTCTTTCTGTCTAATATTATGACCGGCAAATTTCCATTTTAATTTTGGCATGTCTTTAAGTTGTTTTTATCTGTGAGTTTTTATTCTCTACCGACAGTCAGCATCTTTTGTTCCAGAGACAATGGCAGTTTTGGAGGAAATATGTTTATTTCATGTCAAAGTCACAAAAGTGTAACTGCGTATGGCAAGGACTAATAGCTGGGCCCGAGGGGTCATCGGCACCCTAAAATTTTGTACAGCGTCCAACAGGACTTGGGTCTTGACGTGTACTGTTGGGTCCTGTTGAGTACTGTTGGGTACTGTCGTGTACTGTCGAGTACTGTTGGGTACTGTCGTGTACTGTTGGGTACTGTCGAGTACTGTTGGGTACTGTCGTGTACTGTCGAGTACTGTTGGGTCCTGTTACGAGGTACAAAGCGCGCCCAAAAAACATGCGCAAAAAAAAAAAAAAAAAAAAGCTCATCATGTCTTTTCGCATCTACGCCACGGGTTGGGGTTGGGGGGTAGTGTCGACTACTGTCGTGTACTGTTGGGTCCTATCGCGTACTGTCGAGTACTGTTGGGTCCTGTCGTGTACTGTCGAGTACTGTTGGGTCCTGTCGTGTACTGTCGAGTACTGTTGGGTACTGTCGTGTACTGTCGGGTACTGTTGGGTCCTGTCGAGTACTGTTGGGTACTGTCGTGTACTGTCGGGTACTGTCGTGTACTGTCGAGTACTGTTGGGTCCTGTCGTGGTACTGTCGAGTTCTGTTGGGTACTGTCGTGTACTGTCGAGTACTGTTGGGTACTGTCGTGTACTGTCGAGTACTCTTGGGTCCTGTCGTGGTACTGTCGGGTCCTGTTGTGAAATTTGTACAGTACTGTTGAAAGCTGATGACCCCTCGGCTGGGCCACTTTTATTAAACAGAAAAAAATAACCTAAAATAAAAATATTTAAAAATTTTCTATATTTTTGTGACTCTCTTCAAGAACAACTCTCGTATACAAATTTGGTATGCCTGGTCTATAGGCAATAGCGAATCACATGCATTTGAAAAGCTATATTTCTCTTTTTTGCTGCTTCTGGGAAGGCTGACAGGGACAAAGCGCGCGCTCAAAAAACTTGCAACCAAAAAAAAAAAAAAAGCTCATCATGTCTTTTCGCATCTACGCCACTGGTTGGGGTTGGGGTTGGGGGGTAGTGTCGAGTACTGTCGTGTACTGTTGGGTCCGATCGCGTACTGTCGAGTACTGTTGGGTCCTGTCGTGTACTGTCGAGTACTGTTGGGTCCTGTCGTGTACTGTCGAGTACTGTTGGGTACTGTCGGGTACTGTTGGGTCCTGTCGTGTACTGTCGAGTACTGTTGGGTACTGTCGTGTACTGTCGAGTACTGTTGGGTACTGTCGTGTACTGTCGAGTACTGTTGGGTCCTGTCGTGGTACTGTCGAGTACTGTTGGGTACTGTCGTGTACTGTCGAGTACTGTTGGGTACTGTCGTGTACTGTCGAGTACTGTTGGGTCCTGTCGTGGTACTGTCGGGTCCTGTTGTGAAATTTGTACAGTACTGTTGAAAGCTGATGACCCCTCGGCTGGGCCACTTTTATTAAACAGAAAAAAATAACCTAAAATAAAAATATTTAAAAATTTTCTATATTTTTGTGACTCTCTTCAAGAACAACTCTCGTATACAAATTTGGTATGCCTGGTCTATAGGCAATAGCGAATCACATGCATTTGAAAAGCTATATTTCTCTTTTTTGCTGCTTCTGTCAACCCAGGACGAGCCCGAAATCAATTTCTTTCGTCCTTGACTATACCTCGAAAAATTCCTTTGAATATTAACAAGCAAATTACCCTTTTAAGTTTTTTACATATTACCTTAGAGTTAATAACATAAAAACAATAAACAACAAAAAAAACTAACCCCTTCGACATGTTGCATAAAGTCTCTTGTTTGGTCAACCAAGTCCTGAATCTCCGAGCAGGTATCAGTGTAAATTTCAGCATCAGCAGATTGGTTGCGGCTGGATGCCTCCTTCTCTTCAAACTGGCATACTTTCTGAAAAATAAATAGAGTTTAAAACAGAGACCACCTTTTATAGGTTTATCGCTTTTAGATGTTTTATGAAGTAAAAAGCCCTTAATACACTTTGAGAGGCGTAAGAAGCTCTCTTGGACAGCACTGATCCTTAAGTCAATCAAAAATAACCCCCACAGGTTTCCAGAATATCTCTGTTATTCGTTATGGTTTAAAGCTAAAGTTACCCACGAAGAAATACAAGAGAGACAAAACCCTTTTTTACCCGCTTAGCCCCGAAAACTTGTTTAAAAAAAACATAAGGGAACAAAAATAGAGCTTAATATAATGAAAACTTAAATACCTCAATCAAATGTATATGTAGGACATACTAACTAAAATTCAACGTTATTAGAGAAGTATGTAATTAGACTAAGAAAACCCTATTTTTTCTCTTTGAATGGGGCAACATGTAAATAAAGCAGTAAAACACTAAAATTTCACGCTGATATAAGTGTCTTGGAAGAGAAGACCACACCGGCTTGAAAGGTGGCGAGGAAGGACCTCGGTACAGCGAGTGTAGCGTAGGTGGCAACCCTTCTTTTAGAAAAATTTGAAAGATTAAACACAGCAGCGTCTAACTCAGAATGAGCGACTGCAAACAGCGTCTCTGTCAGAATGGGTAACTGAATATAAACTCACCAACACGAATGGCAAAGCTTGGTGTTTTAATGTCACTATCCCGCAATGGAAAAATCATGACGAATTTGAAAACGAAAGAAAATGGTCCCCAGGTAGGAAGGAAACACTTCAATTCAACATAGGCTTGTCTACTATATTATTACGGTAACGAAGATAACAGCAAAGTCATAAGTTCATACTATTAAAGGAATCTTAGATCGCGTTGCCTATCTTCTTAAAATGAAAATGAAAAGTACCTCACTTAAAGTTATCCAAGTATACGCTCCCACTTCTAACTACGATGACGAGCACATCGAAGCATTCTATGAAGACATCTCAAAAGCTATGGAAGAACACAAAACCCATATTACACTAGTAATGGGATATTTTAATGCCAAATTAGGTATTTGGATATGGCTAAAGGAATGACAGGGGCATAACCTTAATGAATTATCTAGAGGAAAGACTCCCTTATACCATAAGTTCGTTCTATAGGAAGAAACCGCAACGAAAGTAGACAGCTTCGCCTTAATGGAATAACAAAAAACGAAATTGATTACATAGTAACTACTGTGAAAAACATCGTTAGAGATGTAACAGTCCTAAATAGGAATTTTGCAATGAAAATTAAAATTAATAATAACAATGAACAACTTGACATGAATAAACTCACAGAAAATAAAGCTATATACAAAGAAAGGCTAAAGGAACAGCTAACCCAAAACTTGAGATGGAAAAATGAAAATATAGGTGAAATAATTGATAGGCTCACCAAAGTAGGAAAAGATGTCGCACTAAAAGATAAAAAGAGAGAAAAGTGTATATCCGAAGAAATAAAGATACTGATGGAGAAAAGACGGAACCGGAAGAGAGGAGAAAAAAGAACATTGATAGAATACACAGAAATAAATAAAACTATCAGAAAAATAATAAAAGAAAATAAAAGAAAGAACCAAGAAGTTAAAAGTTTAAAGCATCTTTAAAAAGTTATAGAAAATAACAGAAATATGAAATGTCTAAGACCGATTCTAGATATGAAATAATTAAACTAAAGAATATGAGCGGCAGAAAAACTAACGTTAAAGAGGATATTTTAAATATCAGACAGCTATTCTATACATACAAAACTAGACGATCAATAATATTGCACAATATTACAGATTGCGCAATATTATTGACCATTTAGCCTAAACATTTAAATAGGGTCATTTAATAAAATTGTGCAAAAAAGATATTGTTTAATAACGGTGTCCCAAATAAAATACTAAAAGGAGAAATAATGCCCAACAACTGGAAAGAATCCGTAACCATTATTCTACACAAGAAAGGCGAAGGAGCAGACCTAAAAACTATCGATCTATAACACTCCTAAATGTAACTTAAAGGCTTTTCACTAAAATATTAAGAGCAAAATTATTTAAGAAAAGCCGGACCTGTACCTCACCCCCTCCGATTTTCTTGATTTTTTGAGGGAATATTACCTACCTGGAGAATAGACAAAAGCCAAAATATTGGCTTTTAAAAAAAATGATTGGCTAAGATATAGTCATTTTTCTGTTTTTCATAAATTTTTTACATGATTTTGGGTATTTTCTATAATTCTATATTTGCAGTAAAATGTTGAAAATTGGTACATTGATGTAGAAGTGAACAGAGAACAGGAATGTTGGCAATAATTTGATCTAGAACAAATTTCCACAAAAATGGTGACCAAAACCCGTAAAATTGACAGAAAAATACCATTTTCTTGGGGAAACGTTAGAAAAAAAAATGAAATTTTTTGGATGTGTCTTATAGAAAAAGAATAAGCGAATCTAATGAGCCCTCACTCATATTTTTTAGATTAATCGTTTAGAAAATACATGGGTTCAAAATGGGAAGTTGTTTTTGTAGGTGGTAAAAATTGAGATTTTTGACCCAATAAGAAAATATCGACTGATTTTGTGTGAGCGACATATGTAACTACCTAACTACCTGTCAAACGCGCTGGGTGATTTAGCTATATTAGGCCAGTCGTTAAAGCGAAAAAAAGACCCCCAGCTTGCAAAAGGTGGTAGTCACGATTTCGACATATGTTGTTCACATTGGAGTTCTAAAAGAAAATTTAAGTTTTAACGCTATTGTACATTTTTTTTTGTCAGACGAATGTTATGACGTTAAAGTTTTCGTCGCCTTTTTGGATTTTAAACAATTGTTTTATTTAGTGGGTTTTAACTTCAAAAAAAAATAAAGACCAACTAATTACCTACCATTACCAATGAAGTGCTAACCGTGGACTTGGCCCCCTTAGGTGATACATCGTTTAAAAAATAATTTAATTTTCTACAATAAAGTTGATTACTTTTACTTCTGTAAAATGCTCACCTTTTGAGAAAATGACATAAAACTGAATAATTTCGGTTTATTTTGCATAAACTATGGAAATACATAGAAAACCGGTGTACTGCACACTTCAGGGTTCGTATCTCAGTAAGGGTACTACCCAGAGAAACTCAGTGATATATCATTTTATAGGCTATTAGTTGGTCTTAATTTTATGTTATTACAGATTTTCTCAAAAATAAGCAGTTTAGAAGTTAAAGGCCACTAAAAAAATTGCCAATATCCAAAATGGAGGCGAAATGTTTAGCGTCATAACTCAAAAACCATTTGTCTGGCAAAAAAACGTACAACAGCGTTTTTGTAGGAAACTTTAAGGTCTTCAACTTTTGTTTAAAACTTTTTGTTCTAAAACGTACAGTAACCAAGTAATTTAAAAAAAAATCTGTTTGTGCACACTAAATCCAAGATGCCGGGGGGAGCCGGACACCCCAAGGTCGAAAATTTAAATTTATTTGCCTCCAATGTCAACAACATATGTCAAAATCACGATTACGTGACCCAACATTAAGTCTTTTGCAACCTGGGGTTCTTTTTTTCGCTTTAATGAGTGGCCTAATATAGCTAAATCATCAAGTGCGTTTAACGGGTTTGCATTTTTTACTTTTTTTTAAGTAGCGTCACGTGTCGCTCACACAAAATCACTCAAAGATTGTCTTATTGGGTCAAAAATCTTAATTTTTATCGCCAACAAAAAAAAACTTTCATATTTGAAACAATGTATTTCCTAAAAGATATATCTAATTTGAAGAATTTTTTTTTTCCAACATTTCTCCAAGAAATGGGTATTTTTCTGTAAATTTTAGGGGTTTTGGCCACCATTTTTGTGGGAATTTTTCCTAGGTCAAATTATTGACCACATTCTTGTTTTTTGGTCACTTCTACATCAACGTACCAATTTTCAACATTTTAGTGCAAAAAACTTCTGAGTTATAGAAAATGCCCAAATTTATTTCAAAAATGTAAAAAAAAAACAGAAAAACGGGTACTATATCTTCACCTTCTATTTTACTCTTTGAATCATCACTATTTGTAATTAATACCACAACATAACCTTACACTTTATACAAGAAGTCCATACTGTTTTTGTGCTACAGTTTACAACAATATCCCTAAGGCTATAAAAAGGCAAGCTAGCCTAAAAAAATTTAAACTGGAACTAAAAAAATATCTTACAGACGAATCCTTTTATTCTGTCAGAGAGTTTTTGAATCTTAGAGGCCAATAAACAAATTTTGTCATTTAATTTAAAAAAATACTAAAATAATAATAATGGTAATAATAATTATTGTGTTACATTCAACTTTAAATTTGAAGTTTAGTGCCTACATATATAAATTAACTATATTTGACTTTTTATAATTATATTTGTTATGTGCTATAGGTACACACTTGTAGTTATGTCATTAATTTACTAGTATTAGCTACTTTAATTAGTTAACCTGTTTTTCTTTTGACAATCTCTATACATATGTAAATCATTTAAGAACAAAAAACCATGAAAATCCAACGAATACAAGATTTCAATATATATTGCGTTTATAGACTTTGAAAAAGCTTTCGATAGCATTGAGCACTGAGCGGTAAAAGCATCTTTAAATAATAGTCGAATAGATCACAGACACACAGACTTAATAGCCAATATATATAGTGAAGCAACAACATCAATCAAAATCCACAAAGGAACCAAGCCAATCCACATAAGAAGAGGTTTCAGCAGGGTGACACAATATCCCCTAAACTATGTAAGCTGTTTCTACTTACTTTATGCTTTGGGGTGTCTTAGGTTGCTGAATATGATTTTTAATCCAAACTTGAAAAATTCAAAATTACAGATTATCAAATTATATATTCATATAAACCAATTTGACCCAAAATTGAAACCCTGCGGCATCTAAAGCTACTCAATAAAATCTTTAACTTTAACTAACAGACTTTCTTATTTATGAAACTATATGTATGAAATTTGCAACTTCAGTGTATTTTAGGCTGCTGATTATGATTTTTAAACTGAACTGAAGAAAATCAACATAACAGATCCAAAATGGCGGCCTTTTTTATTTATAAATTGATTTGCCTCAAACTTGAAACTTCGTAGTGCATAAGACTACTTAATCTTGACTCACATTTATAAAAATGAAAATGGCATATATGCAAGCTGGCAGACTTTCTTATTTATGAACCCATATGTATGAGATTCAGCACTTTGTGATGTTTTTATGTGTTTTTTTCATAAAAATGTGTTATTAAGGAATGACAAAAGATCACAAATTCTGAATTTTTGTGTTACATAATTTAAAGCTGGGTTCATACAGAAACATAACATAAGACATAGCATGACATAACATAAGGATACGCGATTTTGGAACTTTCAGCTGAATTGATTGAACAGGTAAGGGTGTAAATAATATGATTTTTTTTTCCGGCCAGTATGTGCCATATGTTTTATTTATTTTGCGCACTGGGTTTTTAAAAAATCCTTAAAGTATAAAGTTCAGCAGTATATTATTTCCTATCACAGTTTTTTTTGTAAGCAAAAAACCAAGCTTAGTTAACTATTTTCAGTTTAAAAACTATTGGTGTGGCTCTATACCTCCAGCTAGGGGTAGAAAGCTGTAGGCTAGTCTTAGGTAAGTCAAATCACATCCTATTTAATCTAAATAATATTAAGAGGCAAATTTTTGTGTTTTTTCATTGATTTCCATTTAAAAAGACTGGCATTGAATTGCTTGTCCACATGGGTTTTTGGGTTAAGTAATTAGTAGAATTAGGTGAAATATAGTAGGTGGTTTTGAAGATATTTTTATTTATTTGATCTAAATAGGTAAATTAATTTTTATTATTATATTTTTTTAAATTTAAATTGATTTTTTTTACAACTTGCTATAGTTTTTTAAAGTAAAATTATTTATTTAGCAACTTTGTGATAACTTAATATTTTATTATTAAAATTTTTTGTTTGGTTTTTTGTTTCTTTTCTTAGATTTGGATATTGTAAGACTGATTCTTTACAAATATTTCTGGCATGCAAATATACAAACAATCCACTGAAAACTTGTGCCTTATTTTACCAAATTGACACCCACACCTGTTTCATTGTAAGGGCTTCCCTGCCCTGTACAACAAAAAAGACAAGGATTCTTCATCCATCTAAAAGAAGTAAATTTTAATAACACGACCTATAAAAGTAGCCAAAGGGAAATCACCACATGTATTATGGCTAAGTCCCAATAACTGCAACATTAAGGGATCATTCTTAAATTACATAACACTCAAGTGTGGGGAGGGGGAGGTTTGGCCTTGCATTATGAATGAATGAACAGCCAACTACCTATATGTACCTAAATATTAAATATCCAACATTTTGCTGACCTTTTTTGCCTAATTAGTTTATTTAAACAAAAAAAAACATCAAAACCAACCAAACACAATAAAACAGTAGGGTTATGGTAAAAAATCTTAAATAATGATGTTGCGGTCATGTGATTTCAGATAGTTGGGCATCTTTTTATGTCTCATGTTATGTTAACCATGTTATTTTTCTGTATAAACACCAACAGGGTTTTTCATAATCTCAACTCTGTTATGTTATGTCTTATGTTATGCTATCTTTCTGTCTCAGTTTCTGTATTGTGTACTTGTAACTGAATAAAGCAGACTATGGAGTGTCTTAACAGATAAAGGTATAATAATAATAAACATAGCTTAAATCCTTGCTTAAATCTCAATAATTACCTTATAAATATCTGTCTCAGCTTCTCCGTCCCCACTCTGGGTCTTACGCTTTTTTCTTACACTAGTCGACTCTTTGACCATGTTGCGTAAAGAACTCAAAGGTTCTTTAAAAAAACTCTTTTCAAAAAGATGCACAAAACAAAACAAAATCCGAAATTTTTGGAGGTTAGGGATTTTTTGATAGATGGTTGACATTTGACAGCTTAAGTTTTGTCTTTTTTTTCTGACTGTCGTCAGACAGAGAGAAAACCAGTCGCTTTACCACTTGAAGTTTGCAAAAATTTACAAGAACAAAACTTGTCAAAATCAAAGACAAACTTCAGTTGGCTGTGGACGTCCTTGGTGGTCAGGGGGAGTTCAGTGTTTTCTTTTAAGCTTTTTCCGTTTTTTAAGAAGTATCGACGTTGAAGGTAAGATTTAAACAGTTTTGATATAACCGTTTTATATTGTAGAACATTCGGTGCAAAAACTAAACTTAAAAAATACAAAATATAAAAGTTTCAAAAGTATTGTGAGGTTATGTTTTTTATTGAATAAATCTTTATTAGCATCATAATACAAACATTAATATAAAAAAATACATTTAAATGTTAATGTTAATAAAACATAATAATTCCAAACATGATACTAATAACTATTTACTTATTATGTAGGTATATTTATAAACTAGGCATAATACCGTGAAAAATCTAAAAACAAACAAGCATTCCTTTTATTCCGAGCAGAACTAAATATACCTACCTACTAAAAGAATAATAGCAACACACAGTTTCATCAGGTACTAACACTGTGTACTTTAAAATACAATTTAATCTTAGCCTAAGAAAATAACAATACTAGACTAAAACCAAAAATAATATGTAGACTAAAATAATATTATAATATAATATATGGTACCAAGGGTTTACCTAAACAATCAGGCTTACAAACTGACTAGACAACAAGTAATTTTTAAGTTTTCTCTTAAACATATTATTTGATTTACAATTTTTTATGTATAAGGGTAATTTGTTATACAATCTGATTCCTTTATAAAACAATGATTTATATTCTAACTCAGTATTTATACTATTTAAATAAAAATTGCAGTTATTCCTTGTTGCATAGGCATGAACATTTGTCACATTTATCAATCTGTTGTCCAAATAATTAGGTAGTTGATTATTCTTTAATTTGTGAATAAAAAGAATTAAATTTCCTTACATTTAACCATTAAAGCTCATTTAAGATATGTTCTATTCTAGTATATCAGTTTTTTCTTAAAATTGTTAGCATGCCAATATTTTTTAATTTTTGGAACCTATTATGATCTTCGTTATTCATTAAATTAAAGATTGTAGAGCAATATGTAAAATGTGGTAGGATTATCATATTGTAAACTATTAATGCTGTTTGTTTGCTAATAAATTTGTTTACTCTTCTTAACACCCCAATTTTTTCCCAATTTTTTTAGCAAGATAATCAGCATGCTTTCTAAAATTTAATTTTTTGTCAATAATGACCCCCAAATACTTCATGTCATTTACCAATTCAATTTTTTCTCCATCTATATTAATATTTATTGTATTGAGATCAAAATCTTTTTTCCCCAATATCATGGCTTTTGTTTTTAACACATTTAATTTTAACTTATTTTGATTTAACCATCCATTCAATTTTAATAAATCCCCATTTAATATATCTATTATTTCATTCAAATTTTTTCCAACTATAAAAATCAAAGTATCATCAGCGAACAATTTTATTTTGCATCTACCTATTATTTGAACAATGTCATTGATATAAATTAAAAATAACAGTGGCCCTAGCACACTACCCTGAGGTACCCCTATATCAATATCAATACTATCAGATTCCACATTCTGATTCAGCTGATTGTTGCAGGCAATCCATTTTTATCGGTCCCGTGCCATTTTTTTGCATGCAAACTGTACTTGCATGCAAACTGGGGAATTTTTACTTAGATTCTGGGGAATCAATGCATGGCCATGCACAATGTCAAATGAAAAGAAGATTTTTTGCAGGCAACAATTTGACCAAAATTTTTTGCTTGCAAATATTTGCAGCGTGTCATGCACCATGTCAAGCGGCCTTTAAAAATAAAGTACAATAATACTAAATCTAAATACCTAAGTTTACATTATAAATATAAAGGAAAATATGTTACATGGAAAACTTAGATAATCAAGGAGTTTTTCCTAACTACAAAATTAGATACAATTTAGTTTGCATGTAAGAGGCACTGGACTGAAGGCCACAATGCAACAATCAACTGGATTTGTACTGCACATGCACCTGAGCAAAATTTCATGCTATTTACTGCTTTTATTTAAAAATTAAATATGTTGGTACAAAATTAAAGGTAAAACTCTCGGTAAAACTGTCAATGTCTTAAATAAAAAGATCCTGACTGTATGATGACAAAAACCTCACAGATAAAAACAACTCAAAGACATGTTGTTTTTTTATATATTTTTTGTTAATGTCAGTATATATGGCTCTGCTACAGAATAGCGCCCTACAAAATAGCGCTGCTTCAAAATAGCGCTGCCACAAAATAGCGCTGCTACAAAATAGCGCTGCTACAAAATAGCGCTGCTACAAAATAGTGTGCTACAAAATGGCACTAACAAAATAGCGTGCATCAAAATAGTGCCTTACAAAATAGTGCCTTACAAAATAGTGCCTTACAAAATAGCGCTGCTACAAAATAGCGCTGCTACAGAATAGCGCCTTACAAAATAGCGCTGCTACAAAATGGCGGTGCCACAAAATAGCGCTGCTACAAAATAGCGCGCATCAAAATAGCGCCTTACAAAATAGCGATGCTACAAAATAGCGCGCATTAAAATAGCGCAATCACAAAATAGCGCAATCACAAAATAGCGCAATCAGAAAATAGCGCGCATCAAAAACGCGCTGCGGCAAAATAGCGACATCTAATAAAAACAGCGAAATTAAAAGCATCATTAAAAACAGCAACTGTTTGACTAAGGGGTCTCTTTCTAACATACTTTAAAAAAAAAACTTCCCTGACTTCTTTTGCAGGATCCTAGCGGGTGTGAAGCAAAACTGAACTGAACCGAACTGAACCGAATCGAAGTGTCGGTTTAGTTCGGTTTGGTTTCACGACCTCTAGGATGTCAGTTTGGTTCGGTTTGGTTTCACACCCTCTAGGATCCCGGGAAAAAGTCAGGAAAGTTTTTTTTTAAATATATGTTAGAATGAGGATACCGGGAGTGGCAAGTCATAAGACGCTATTTTGAAGCAGCGCAGCGCCATTTTGATGCGCGCTATTTTGTAACAGTGCTATTTTGATGCGCGCTATTTTGTAGCAGCGCTATTCTGTAGCGGCGCTATTTTGATGCAGTGCCATTTTGATGCACGCGATTTTGTAGCAGCGCTGTTTTGATGCGCTCTATTTTGTAGCAGCGCTATTTTGATGCACGCTATTTTGTAGCAGCGCTGTTTTGAAGCAGCGCTATTTTGTAAGGCGCTATTCTGTAGCAGAGCCAGTATATATATGATAAATGAGGTTGGAAATGTCACAAAAGTGTGTGCCTATGGCAAGGCACATAGCATTGACAAAAATAGATTTTTGAGAGAGAAAAGCATGGCAATGATGACAGGGGAGAAATGTTTTGGTTGGGTATTTGTGAGGACCATCAAAGCACCTAAATTACTAAAGACTTACAACAATATTGCATAGATAAAAAGTTGGATGGTTAAAATACTTGCTAGTGAAAAACTCAGAAGTTCCCATTTGACTTGCTTTATAACTGGCTTACTTTACAGCATTGTCAAGTTAATCAATTATTCTTATGTTCTCCTCAAATTTAAAAAGCAGAGAGTCATACATATTATATCTATATCTCAATTGATTATTTTGGGATGACATCATTTGGCATGCACTGAGGGGAGGAGAGACTATTCCTCAAACACAATTTGAAGAGAATCCAACCTACGGTTTGCCCCTCAAGGGATCATATGACTGAAAATGATCAATAAGTATTTGAGATAAAATAATGATTTTGGTGCCAAAAGATAGGATGTTTCTAATACATTTTGGCATACAGTGATAACATACCAGAGGCTAATATGAAACCATCTGACACTTTTTCACTCTCTTGAGCTCTCTTTATAGCATGCACTCTTTTTGAGGGGTTAACTTTACCTTTACATTTTGAATGTGTCTCTAGTGATATCTTGTTTTGAAGGTCTCTGGATTATCTATAAAATTTAAAAATTTTAAATATCTATTAGTTTTTGAGATATTTGCCTTCAAATTTAAAAAAAAATAAATAAAATAAATATAAAATTCTGAATGAATTTTAGTTTTATTATTATGTTATGTTAAAAATGTTCAACTAAAAGTATTTTGTTTTTTTTTCTCTTGAAATTTAAGAGAAGTTTAAAGGTGAAAACCTGTATCTTGATAAGTACATCAATCCGTTTTTTAACCTTTGGTGGTTTTTCCACAAAATAAGTAGAAACATAAAAAATAACAGAACAGAGAAATGGTCATGTGTAAAGCAATTTTAACTTACCACTGCAGCACCATGTGTGTAAGTAGGTAGTAGGTATTTTCAAATATAATTAAAGAAAGAAAAATAAGAAAAAAGTTTTTTGTCTTTGGCCGGGACTCGAACCCGGAATCTGTTGCTCTGTACATTAAGCCGCCGAACATAAATTCAGGGCCGAACTGGGTACGTAGGGGCCCCGGCGGGAGAGCAGAGCCAAGGGCCCAATAATCAGTAATGAGGGGAGGGGGTAGATGCAATGAGGCAAAAAAAAAATTCGGGTTTCAGTAAGTTTCAGAAGTTTTCCACTATATGAAACTTAAATGCGCCGCAAGTGAAAATTTTTTAAAAATAAAGTAATTTTTATGTAAAAATTTTGGGATAACGCCGAAAATGTGTTATTTGGGTGTAGTTTGACCTATCATAGCAATATCGTTATGACGTCTGTCCGGACCACAATAGATCCTAAACCGCTCAACCGATTTTCATGAAGTTTTCTGGTAAAATAGTGTAAAATACTGTAAAGTAAATTTTTGTTAAAATCCATTAATGCTAACAACAGTGTTTTAACAGTATAAAAATTGAAAATATTTTAACCTAACTTTTTAACGGTGCATTGCATCAATATGCGGTTTTCGGAATATATTAAAACTCATTTTTCTCAATAATTTATGTTACAACCAAGCAGGAGCTTTTGGTTTTAAGATATCTCTAAAAAAACTGTTTTCAAGCATGGACGCACCCAGGGGTAGGGCCTCGGAGCCCCCTGGTTCCCCGACTGCTCGGAACCAGAAAAAAAGTGTTGGTAAAAGCAATTTTTTTATAAGGTATTACTGTTCACACTATTACAAAAGTTATTGGGTGTCTTAACAGTATTTTATGGAGCAGAGAGATAAAAAAGAATGTAAAATTTAACAAATATGAAACAATGGTCAAAAGCACGCTGTTGTATGGAATAGAGACTTGTCGCGTAACAGAAAAATACAAAACAAAAATGGAAAGTGTCGAAATGGATGCAATAAGAAGATCAATGAGAATATCTAGAATAGATCACATAAGAAATGAGATCACAAAAGAAAGAATGGGAATCGATGGAAGCATAACGGATGACATCACTAAAAGGCAACTGATATGTTACGGCCATGTACAACGGATGAACGACGAAAGATTACCAAAGCAGGTCCTAGAATGGCAACCAATAGGGCGCAGAAAAAGGGCGTCCTAAACTAGAATGGCAACAGTCAATCCAAAGATCAATGAGTCACAAAATCTGACAGAGGATGATTGTCAGGATCGAAGGAGGTGTAGTAGTAGTACTATTACAAAAGCAATATTTGCAGTTCAACTGAACGTTAGGCAAAATCTAGGCAGTTTTCTTAAGGCTACTTACTAGAATAATCAACAATCAATCATTAAATATAAATTAAAGTAATCATCTTAGTTATGTATTCAGTAATATTATCTTCTTAATTTTTATCAAAGAAGGGGCCCCACTTACCAAATAATTATATTCTCTGACAAGAAGAGGGAAATACCTACCAAATACTAACAATAACTTTTACATCGGTATATCCAGGCCCTTGGCTCTAAATGGCCCATGTTCAGCAACCCCAGCAAGGCACCGGCTGGGATCCCCGCCCTCCCGCCCGGGCCAGTCTGGGCCTTCATAAATTTTCGGAAAACTTCCATCTATGCAGGTCCGCGGTGTCTCAATACAAGAACGAGAAACTCTCAGGGTATTAACTCGACCAAGCCATCCAACTGATCTTTATAATTCTTCCTTACCATTGTCAAAGGTATGAAAACTCAAATTAGACGTAAAGTATCAGCGTCTGAAAACATGAGATCACCTTTTCGTGTGTTAAAATTTCTGATCGCAAAGGGCGATTGCCAATATAATTTTCAGATACCAAATTGCAAATAATGCAATGACCTAAAACTCTAAACAACAAGTGAAATTAAAGGGAGAAAAATAAGAAAAAAGTTTTCTGTCTTCGGCCGGGCCTCGAACCTTGCGGGTTCGAGGCCCCGCCCGGCTGTTGCTCTGTACGCAAACGCTCTCTACATTAAGCCACCGAAGACTATACATAAATTTTCGGAAAACTTCCATCTATGCTGGTCCGCGGTGTCACAATCCAAGAACAAGAAACTCTCAGGGTATTAACTCGACCAAGCCATCCAACTGATTTCTATAATTCTTCCTTCCCATAGAAAGTCTGGAATCTGAACAAGTCTGTAAATGTTAAAGGAAAGTCTGCAAATGTACACAATGTTCTGGAAAAGTCTAGAAATGTTCTAGAAAACTCCGGAAGTCTGCAAATGCTCGTAAAAACTCTGAAAATGTTCATGAAAACTCTAGAAATGGTCACAAACGTTTCCGGTCTTTTTTTGAACATTTCCGGTCTTTTTCTGAAAATTTGCAGGCTTTGTTTTCCAGGCTTTTCTAGAAAATATTCATGTTTCAAAACTAGTCCAGTTTTTCAGAACATTTCTAGATTTTTCAAAACTAGACCAGGACATTTCCAGACTCTGAACATTTACAGACCTTGCGAGGCTTTTTCTGAACACTTCCAGAGTTTTTCAGAATTTTTCAAAATATTTGCGTACTTTCAGACGAGTCCAGAGTTTTTCAGAACATTTTTAAATTTTCCCAGAATATCTCCGGGCTTTTTTAGAACCTTTGCAGACTTCTTCAGACTTCTTCAGGTCATTTTCAGACTTTTCCATAACACTTACAAATTTTTTATGAGTTTTCAAGATTTTCCCAGACTTCTACTGAATATTCCAAACTACCAAACTCAAAATGAACTTCCCGCAGCATTTGATCGCAGACTCTGCGATCATTTTCGGTTCCCTTCCGGCTTCGTAAGCCGGAGGTCTGTTCCTACCTTGTGGTTTTTCTTCTTTTTGCATTTTGGAAAGAGGCCTATAACTTTTTTATTTATGAAAAATTTGGTGAACCTAATTAAATTTGATTTTCGTTTTTGTCCAAAAAATCTAAAAATGATAATAACTTAATATGTCAAAAAAATCCACTTCTTCTTAGGGACGGTAAAACTTATACTTGCAACTATAAGGATCGTAGACAAAAATTTGAAAAATAATATTTCAGTTGGGCTTAAAAATGAGTATTCTTTTGTGATTGTTAAGGTCAGTTCACTATATTTTTTATTGTTCCTAATCGTAACATTCCTGATTTAATGAAATTCTAATTATAATTTATTTTCAGATGCCGCGTGTAGAAAGCAGCTCCAAAGACAACTCAGAGCTAAGCCCTTTCACAGAGTTTGAAGATGACATCATGTTTGATAGTGATGATCCAGATTTCCATCGTTCATCATCCATGCATAACATACTGATAAAAGGTACGTCACAGCTCTTAATTTCTACAGCGTGTTTTATAATTTGAACACTTTTTTTAATGCTTACAAAATTTTTCTAAACCTCATGTTTAATCATTCCTTAAAATGAATTCCTCAACGTAATATGCGGAATCTATTTGACAAATTAACTATTAAAATTGGCAGTAGAAGGTACACTCGCCCACTTTTTTATTGTCATCTTATTTTTCCAAAATTCGTAGAAAAATAAAAACAGTACATTGTTTGGCAACACCGCATAGTTTAAAATTAGTATGATTTATTAAACCAGTTTCTCTAGAAGTTTTTAAAGCCCGCTGAAATTTCGGCTTTCCAAGCAGTTTAAGGAATTTTAAAGTGACATAAAAAAACTGGGCGACTGTACCAATAGGATACATATTTTTACTAAGGGGCCTTCGGGATTATGTACACCTGCGGTCTAAAGTTAGATATTGCTGAGTACTGTCAGGTACAGTCGAGGGTACTGTTGGTACTGGCAGATATTGTCAAGGAATTTAAGAAAATTGGAAAACCGCCTCGGAAAAAACTTGAGAGCCAAAAAAGAAAGATATCCTTCCCTATTTATTTCACTTCTGGGAGGGCGCCAGGTTTTAAGAGGGACCAACTGGTCTTTTGTCCGGTAGGCTAATCCAGCACTGTTACAATCTGTCAGGTATTGGTGCGTACTGTCAGGTATTGTTAAAGTACTGTCAGGTGATATTGTTGCATATGGTCAGGCATTGTTGAGTACTATCATGTATTGTTAAGTGTCAAATATTGTTGAGTACTGAGTACTGTTGGGTATTGTTGAGTACTGTCGAGAGCACTGTCGGAAGGAATGGCCTCGCGTTTTAAACAATATTCAATTGGTAATAAAAATTCATTTTCAATAATTTAATCACGTTTTACTTGTCAAATCCAAAATATCTTTCATCATACAAAAAGGATCTTCCCAGGTGATGCCTTTCCAATTTTTCCAACAGATGTTTGGCACTGGATACACAACATTTTTCAGATCTGCAACAATTGGCTGATAGACTAACAACTGTTTCAAAGTATGATTTTGCCCTAAAAAAAAATTTATTTCGTACATGGTATGTGTGACAAATGAATGAACAACTTGTTGTCGATGCATTATTGTAGACTAGAGTCCCCGTCTAGGACATATATGTCACATACGCGACTCTTATAGACAACACAGAGGGTTATTATTATAGGTAAAGAAGCTTAGATTTTCCTATGCCTTTTAAGTAAAGCTTTATACAATGGTGAATTTCAGGTAAGTATAAATTAATACTCTGCGAGTTTATGGGCACCTAATCCCTAAGCCAATTTCGATTTTTTGAACATGTATATATTATATTTTTTTGCTCAGGTGTGTAAGACACCAGAATGTTCCCGCACGATCAATTTTTAGTGTAATTTTTACCTATTTTGCGTCCGCAAAAATAATCCCCTATCTGCTACCCGGGGACGCATTCGATTGGAGATTCTCCCCCAGTGTAACACCACTGAACAAAACAAGTTATAATGTGTTTTTTTTATCTTTATGCACAGTTATCTTTAATATAGTACCACACAAGTCATATTTTTAGCAATACTACTTTTTAAAATCAACGCACACCCCTTGTTTTGGCGTATTTACGGTGTATTTTATTTATTTTTTAGTCAGACCATCTAGAGTCAAAACCCGATCTAGGTACTAAATTTTATCTAAAACACAAGTGATATTTTTACCAAAACCAATTTTTGAAATCTACCCCCACCCTTTTTTTTCGGCTTACGTCCGGTGGATTTTATTCATTTTAAATGGGACCATCTAGAGCCAAACCTAATATAGGTACCAAATTTCATTAAAATTGGGCAAGCAGTTTTTGAGTTATGCGCGTTGGTCATTACAGACAGATAGGCAGACAGCGCGACAAAAAAATTTCAAAATCATCCGAAACGCAAAGATATATATTTTTTTTTTAAATCGGCTAATTTTCGACACGATCACTTATAGCTCACACTACTAGTTATATTATATGTGTGTGAGTTTAAAATTTAATCAAAACCTCCAGTTATAATTAAACTATCGTATGTTTTAATTTATTCTAAAATAAATAAGCAAAAAGTTAAAACATGCTATCCAGAATTTGCAAAAATTGATATAAGCTGATTAAGTATATTAATAATTAATTAATATAATATGATTTGATATTTTTCTATTTATAATATTAATTACTGAAATAAATTTATGCACTCTCAGAAAAAAACTGGTATACATTTAAAAAAATATTTTATAAAAATAGATTTTTTTATGATTTTACATATTTTTTGAGTTATACATCAAACTTCGGCATGTTTTAACCGAGGGGTGGCTCGATCGCCGATATTTGTACACCAAAAGGAAATACTTGCGGTATTTCCTGAGGTATTTCCTCAAGTTCCGATGGTATTTCCTAGTACTTCCCAAGCACTTCCCGGCATTTCCTAGTATATTTTCCAGTACTTCCCGAGTATTTCCTGGTATTTTCTCTAACCTGTACACCAAAAGGAAATACCGAGCCACCCCTCGGTTTTAACTAGTTATATAGAGATAACGTTCGAGTTGTGTCAGTTTTGTTCTAAGGGGCTGGCTTCAAATTGAAGATACATAGAATATACGTTTCAGGAACTAACCTGCAATATTCACCCAATTTCATGCATACGTTTCCTAGAGTAAAAATGCAGGGCAAAAATGTTCTAGGATTTATTTCTTCTGCCTTTACAAGATGACTAAAAATGTTATAAGCATGACTCAATATGGAAATATTTGATATGTGAAGCAAAAATTAGTGAATTGAATTTTATATCACTCTCATTCACAATTATTATGCAACTTTACGATATAAAAAGTTTTATAGCAAAAAAATTACATTTAAAATTTTGTTAAATTACAAAAATCTTCTCTAGAGACACCGGATATATTTTGACAGATGTTTTACACCAGGATACTTATTCTTGAATTTTTGGGAGGAGAATATGAGTAATCCTTACCGTCAAAAGGTCTCTTACCCGGGAGAAAACGAGTTCCCGGGAAACCTCACTTTTTGGTTTTCTTTATATTGTCAAAGTGATTTGTTTTTTTTTCAAACTAAAAATAGAGTTTTAATGTAAAGATCTATTTATATATATGAATATGCATTGAAACTAAGTTGCTATACTGCCTGTGCCCAATGTATTGAGTATCTATCTGTGGTGTAAACAGGGTATTAGAAGTGCGAAAAGCCGCGTGTTTATTAATTTGCAAGCTATTAGTGAATATCAATGTGAGCCGATATCAACTGGTAAGCCCACATCCAACAGATCCAGGAAAAATTCCAGATCTAATTGATTTTTTTATAGTAAAAAATATATCTTTTAGTTTTGTAGATATAGAAGAAAGTTTTGATTTACACTCAGATCATTCACCTATTATCCTAACTCTTAGTAAAAACATAATAAAGAAAGAAGTAAATATCTCACTAGTTAATAAAGTGACTGACTGGATTACTTTTAAACAAAGTCTGTCAGAAAAAATAAACCTATCAGTACCATTGCAAACGCCAGAACAAATCGATAAAGAAGTTGAATATTTTGTTACAAATATTCAACAAGCAGCTTGGGAAAACAGTCCAAGACCAAAGAAAATTTTTAAGGGAATAGACTATCCAAAGCAAATTAGAGACCTTATATTGGAAAAAAGGAAACTAAGAAGAAAGTGGCAGCAAAGCCGTGATCCTCGGGACAAAACAAATCTCAACAACATGACGCAGCGCATTAGGCGAGCAATTCTAGTAATAAAAAATGGATCTATTAACCTATCTATTTTCTTAATGAACTTACAGATGATAAAAATACCGACTATTCCCTTGGGAAAGCAACCAAAGATTTTAAAAGACCAATTATCCAAATTCCACCCATACGAAAATCTAACAACCAGTGGGCAAGGAGTAACGAAGAAAAAGCAGATATTTTTGCAAGTAATTTAGAAAAAACATCTCAGCCCCACGAAGCACCAGATGAAAACTTTCATTTAAATGAACCCCATCAAATCGAAGACCATATTAAGCTTACATCATTAAAAGAAATATTAACAGAAATCAAAAATATTAATTCGAAAAAAGCCCCAGAGTATGATCTTATTAACGGGGTAGTCATAAAACAACTCCCCAAAAAAGCTATCGTAAAACTATGCAACCTAATTAATGCGTCCTTTAGGCTTAGGTATGTACCTAAACTGTAGAAAGTTGCAGAAGTTATCATGATTCCAAAACCGGGAAAACCACTCCATGACGTGTCATCTTACAGGCCAATTTCTTTGCTGCCAATTATATCCAAGCTCTATGAAAAATTATTGCTTAAAAGAATAAAACCCATCATAGAAAGAGAAGAAATTATTCCATCTCATTAATTTGGTTTTCGAGACAAGCATTCCACGATAGATCAAGTACACAGAATTACTAATATAATATAAAAAGCACTAGAAGAGGGAAAAGTTTGTTCTGCGGTTTTTCTAGATGTAGCACAAGCATTTGACAAAGTGTGGCATGAAGGCCTTAATTTTAAACTAAAACGGTTTCTGCAATAATTTTAAACTAAAACGGTTTCTGCAAAAACAATATTCGGATATTTTGGAATCATACATATCTGATAGACATTTTAGAGCAAAACAGGAAGACTCACACTCAAATTTAAGAAAAATTCAAGCAGGCGTGCCCCAGGGTAGCGTACTAGGCCCTTATCTATACTTATTATTCACTTTCGATATCCCAAAACCAGAAAATTGTCACTTAGCAACATTTGCCGATGATACTGGTTTATTGACGGTAGAAAAATCTATTGAAAAATGCATAGAAAAACTTCAAGATGCAGTCACCGAAGTTCACAGTTGGACCACAAAGTGGCGAATAAAATTAAATGAAACCAAATCAATTCATGTTGATTTTACAAACAAAAATATAAATCACATACAAATAACAATTAACAACATTCCCGTACCATATTCAAATCAGGCAAAATATCTCGGTATAACACTTGATGCCAAATTGCGCTGGAAATCACATGTTAAGAAAAAAAACGAAGAACTTGAGATAAGGTATAGAAAAATGAACTGGCTAATTGGAAGGATGTCCAATTTAAAAATTCATAATAAGTTACTGCTTTGTAGACAAATACTGAAACCAGTATGGACATATGGTATTTAACTATGGGGTTGTGCTAAAGAGAGTAACATTCTAGTTTTACAGAGATTTTAAAATAAAGTATTAAGAAACATTGTGAATGCACCTTGGTACGTTCGAAATAGTGACCTTCATCGAGATCTAAAAATCGAAACTGTAGCAGAGACTATAAAAAAGTACGCAAAAAGCCATGAAGATAGACTTCATCGGCATGTGAATGTGGAAGCAATTCAGCTTCTAGACAATACTATGCTAGTTCGAAGACTAAAAAGAGTGAAGCCATTTGAGCTAGTAAACTCAGTGAATTACATAAAACAAAATAATGCTATAAACACAACACAATTGTGAGTTGCAGCTAAACAAAGCGGGGAGAACTGTTGAGTGAACCCTAAGTTTAAATCTGATTTTTCTAGTAAATTAAGTTAAAACAAAATTGCTAATTAGTCTTACTGACTAGATTGTAATACAATAAACACAGTGTGTTTAACAATTAAAAAAAAAGTTTATTAATTTGACACTGCAGAGAAACGTTTATCTGAGCCAGAGGCGATTTAAAATAAATGATTCGAAAACTTGCACTCACAAACAGCTTCAAGCGTTTAAGAATACGACATTTTCATTCCAGGGAGAAAAAGTGAGTTTGATTTCCCGGGAATGTTCCCGGAATCACTCCCTTCACAAACTTGGAAGCTAGTTCTTGAATTGTGTTCGTGTGAAATTTAATGCGAATGCTCACTTCATTTGTCCGTTCAAAATTCGCCGGTGAACGTTCTTGTGCTATGAGACAGGAGAATGGCGCTGTGATGCAGGGAAGATGAGAGAAACTTACGCAGAAAGCAAAACGTTTGTATTATTGTTTGATAGAGGATTTCTGTATTCTTTTTTTCCGTTTTTGTTTTATAACGATCGTTGTGTTGGATCCTCCCGTTATTGCTTTTAATCTTCCGTTTATCGTTTCCCATATTTATTGGCCAGTTATATTATTATTTATTGTTTATCAAGTTTGGATGCTTTTACAAAAACTCGATTAGGATTTTTTTAATTGAGTTTAATGATGGAGCACATCTTTTTAGGTATTTGCCCCCATTAGTTTTAAAAAACCGAAATGCTTAAAAAAAAAATAAAGGGCCTTATTTCTAGATGCACCGTAACAAGGCTTAGCTAATCGATTCCCCCTCTTTGTTGTTTTGTATGTGAGCAACAAGGGTTAAAAACACTGAAAATGTATAGTTACGGTCGTCATGATTATAAAATACACAGACACTAAAATGGTTAGTTTACAAAGTGGGTCATTTCTACGTAGTAAATTTGGCAACCATAGGCCTAGTCAGGAAAGGTTTAAAAATACGAGAAACACTATTATCGACAGGACACGATGTGATGGGACCAGACCTGGGAACGATCACATCTCTCAAGAGAACGTTCATTCCTATACAATTCAAGAATTTACTTCCAGAGAGCAACTGTTTGACAGATTTTGTTTTAAATAAAAAGAATTGGTATCTGCCGCTTGGCATTACACATCAATAATTTATTGTACAAATTAAAAGTTGTCACTTTGCCGCAACTCCTATAGTATAACAATAATAGTAAGCACAAATTGTATTCTAAAAAAATATCAACTATATTTTTGACAAAGTTTTATTATATTTCAAAAGTATGTAAATAAATAAATAAATAAATAAATAATAAAAGTGAACCGAACTAATTCACCTGTCAATTCAAAAATTAAAAACAAACTAAGAGTATTAGAATATACAATGCACAGAGCACAAAAACAGTTCAACCCGTGACGCGATAGATGGCCTTGCTGAAGTGTCATGAATTGTTTGAAGTGCTTTACTTTTACGTGTCCCAAGGTCTTTATACTTTTACACAGGTAACCTACAGAATTTGAAAGGTCATTGAACCTGGCGTGCCAACTGTAATCAAATTAAAAAATCTACGTCACCGGGTTGCCTTAAACCATTTATTTTGTGGAAACCCGATGACGCAGCTACAGTCGTCGTTAAGTTCACATGTATAAAGACCATGTACGTGTCCCATCTATTTCTGTGCTTGGTTTTGATGTCAAAATTTGAAGTATTTCCGAACCTATAATATTAAAAACGCCAAATCGGTTTTGTCCAAATGTTCAGGGAAATAACACTGACAAAGAAAGGTATATCTTTCTATCTCCTAAAATCTCTCGTCAACCTCCGTGGAAACATCTGTCAAATGTATCCAGTGCCTCTAATAAAGACATGCCTGTAAGCTTCTTGATAAGTACACGTTGGTGGTTCCAAGAAAAAATATTTGGTAATGGTTCTCTGGAACCAAGTTAAATTTGCAATTTCGTAGCACCATTTTCCCAAGATGTACTGATCTAAACATAATAAATAAATTTTAGTCTTCCCTGCCAATTGATGAGCATCTAAGTTCACATGCACACGAATAATGACCATCTAATAGTACCTAGGACTTATTGAAATTGAAATATTTGAAAACTACCTATTTTTAAATATATTATTCTAGATTTGAAATTCACTCCCGCGTTCAAAAACTACCCCTAAAAAGGAGTAAGAAATTGAGTTTTGAACGATAGATGCTCAAAATAAAATCCTTTTATCCCAAAATAAGCTATTTGAAAACTGGATACACTGAAATTTTGATGCTTTTCAGCGATTGTTACATGTTAAAATTATTCTGAGCATTGTATTCATGGAGTTTTATTTTTCAGTGAGGATCAATCTTCCATCAGTGTACCTGTTTTTCAAAGTAGGGAAAAGTGAGAAATCTTTCTCAAATACATCTGATTGGTTGACGCAGTTAACTTCTCTCAGTATTTACACAGATGGCATTACTTTCGCTGTAAGTTGTTCTACTGTTTCGTAGTAATAGAAATGAAATAGTATATTACATAACAAGATAAGAAAGTGACAAATTTCTGACGAGTGTGAATGTTGTGAACGAGGCGCTAGAAGATTGACACAACACACGAGTGTAAGAAAGGTACTTTCTATCGAATTGTGTACGCTATTTTTCTTACGAACACTGTTGAACTATACTACTTTTTGTAAAAATTGGTCTTTAATTTTGCACAAATCAAATGAAATTGCTGAAAAGTATGGTGATTGTTAACATCATTGTAAACTTTTCCATACATGTGCGGAAAAGTTCCACACATGTACGGAAATATTTCTGCACATGGGTGAAATTTAACGTTTTTTGAGGATTCAAATCGTGTGAAATCCATAATTTTCATATGTGGTCGTAGGAAAACAAACATTTTCTATCAAAAAATATGCGCGTATTTGAGGAACATTTCTCGTTTTTTCCGAGTGAATAGCACGGGACACTTTACTTATCATAATAAAAAAAAATTACCAACTTGTATAATCCTTAGGGTTTAATTCACAAGCTTTAGCCAGATGCTGCTTGATTTCTGGATAGTGTGCTATTCGACTTTTTATACCTTCCAAGCCATATTTCTCATTTAGCACTATTCCCATCCATTTGTGGAAATCTCCAGTACCTTCACCTTTGAAAAAATAATATAAAATCAAAAAATTTGTATTATGTCTTAAACATTTATACGCTTTCGAAAATCTGCTGCTGACTTGATTTTAAAAGGAAAATCAAAATTTTTATTATTATAAAATCTTTAAGCCGCATCCAGTGTACTAAAACCTTTAAATTTTTTAATGTACGCCAAATTTTGTCCCGAGTCGGTATTTAAAAATGTGCTCGTTTAATCGATTTATTTAAATTTCATGTATATAATATACAAATTCTAAGTTTATCGTGACCATTTTGAGAGAACGAGAGAAGTAAGTAACTGCAGTAATAAGAATAGATATTACTTAGAATTGGAAAGCTGGGATCCAATTTAACAGTCTTCCAGGCGGAGGTTTACGCCATACTGGCGGTAACATGGGAGGAAGAAATTAGGAACGAAGCAGGAAAACGCCTCTGCATCTGTTCAGACAGTCAAGCTGCGCTGAAAGCACTGTGCAAGCCAACCATCTCCGCGGGTTTGGTGCAGGAGTGTGCGGATGCACTTCAGGAGTTGGCCGGCGTAAGAGAGGTCGAGCTCGTATGGTTCCCAGGCCACACGGGAGTCCCAGGAAACGAGAAAGCGGATGAACTCGCCAGGGGAGGATCCCGGCAGAAATGCGTCGGGCCAGAGCCTTTCCTGGGGCTCACAAGAGGGCAAATGAAGTCGGCCCTAACAGAGTGGACCCAGAAAGAGATACAAAAGGAATGGACCACACAGGAAACACCAGACAGGCGAAGGAGTATGTCACAGGATACAGGAAGTCCCGTAGGGACTGGCTGCTCCGTAGAACACGAAGAGAGGTGGGAGCCATATTGGGAGCGATGGAAGGACGCACTAGGGGGGACGCCTGGGGTTTGGCGAAAAGGGCACTTCATGTGCCTAGTCGCCAGGCCTAGAGCCTACCCCACACTACTACTACTACTACTAGAATTGGAAAACAAAGTTGATTCAGTTGGATTTGGTTAGGTTTTGTTAGATCAAATACAGCAAATACTATTAATTCTTTGTATTGTAAAAACCGCCTAAACTCGAAAAAATTAATAAAATATGTATTAATTTTTTAGGATTTCAAAGTATATTTGACTGATTATTGTAACAATAGAACAGTAGAACTTGACAGGACAAGACATTATTAAATTATTGGAAGCAGTAAAGAAATAAGCAAAAGTGCAAGCACATTATCTGGAGACTAGATATTTTTACTTTTGTATATTTTTTACTATACTGTTGAAATTATTTAAAAACAGCTTTTATAAAAATTATCACTAGTAATACCACTAGAGGTTAAATTATTTCCGGAAATTTTTTCGAGCTAATGAATATTTTGAAAATTATCCCGAGTCGAAGACGAGGGATAATTTTCTGAAAAATATTCATTAGCGAGAAAAAATTTACGGATTTATTTAACCTCGCGTGGTATTCGGTAAGAAAACTCCACACCAAATTGAATAAATTTAAAATTTATTTTTGGACTCACAACAATGCCCATTTTTTCTTCGACAAGACACCCGAAAACATAGTTTTGATTGACTTAATTATTTAGTTACAATGGCAACTAATGTTTTGTCATTCTACCTACCTAAATTAAAAACTAAAAGCTGATTTATTATTTTTATGACTACAACAAGAATAGTTTAAAATGTTTTTCTTACTTCATTTTCATATACTTACGTTCATGAACAAATTTAGATTCGTCGCAGTTTCAGCACCAATTAGATTAATTTCTACTTATTGCAGTTTCATGAAAATACCAGTTCAGAATGTAAAATATTTTGTTCTCTTATTTTATATCAATTTTGGGTTACTACAAGTGGTTGAAAATTATAATTTTATCAATTTTTACATAGGTACATAGATAAATTTATAGTACATTGCAGTTTGGGCAGCAATTGCATTTCAGCCTTTTAGATGTTAGTTTTTACTTATTGTTGTTACACAGAAATATAATTTTACAAGAAAGAATATCATAATCTTTACTTTTTTAGTAATTTTGAGCTACTACAAGTGGTAGAAAATAAAAAAAATCTATTAATTTTTGATATAGGTACATCAACACGTTCAGTTCGCTCGCAGTTTCGTCACCAATGGATTGTTGGCATATTTGATTTCTACTCATTGTAGTAACACAAAAATACATTTTTACGATATAAAATATTATATCTTCCATTTTATACTTGTGGCTACTACATGTGGTAGAAAATTAAAATTTTTACGATTTTTTATAAAGGTTTATATAAATAACAGATTTGTTTGTGTCACAGTTTCGCCAGGAATTTTAGCCACTTAAATTGTTGATTTCTACTTGTTGCAGTTGCACGGAAATAACAATTTAAGGCTCAATACAGTATATTATTCAACTTTGCATAAGTTTTGTGTTATTACAAATGGTAGAAAATTGCCTTTTTGCATTTTTATCAATTTCTTATACGGGCTTTATTAGTATATTATTCATAACCATGCAGCGCAAAAATGGTGAATAAAATCGTGTCCAATACCTACTACATAGATATTTAATTTATTCCATTCAAAGTCCAGCTTTTTCGTCTTTAACAAGAAAGGAGGTAGAAAGGAGGTGTCCGAAGAATACAGAAAAAATCTTAAATATGTAATTGAAATGTATAAAAATTGAATAAATAAATTATTAAAACCTACTGTCAAAAACATTATCTTGTCATTAAGACGTCAAAAAATTTCAGATTTAATTCGCTGTTAAGTACCCACGAGGAAAAAATTTTCACTAAAATTCGTGCGTTGCTATGGTGATATGTCAAAAAAACACATTTTGATAGGTTAAAAAATATTGGTGTGGAATTTTCGATATAACACTTATGGCATTACCCTTCAAAATTAGCCGGGATGTTTGGTTGGTTCTGAAGTCGATCTACCCGCCCTGAAACCAGCTTGTTCTTCTGCCTCCATATCTTTATATTCGCTCTCCACTTTATTTCTTATTATTTTGCCATATATTCTGCTTAGCGTACTAGTTACAGATATACCTCTATAATTGTCACATATATCTTTCCTTCCTTTTTTGTGTATTGTGGATATATATGACGTTTTCTACTCAGTTGGTACTACAGCTCCATTTAAATATCTTTGGAAAAGATTCCGTAATCTCCAAAACAATTCTTCAGTGCCATATTTAATAAGTTCAGCTGGGATATTTCCGGGTCCGGCAGATTTACCGCTTTTTAAGGTTTTGCACACATTTTTGACCTCAGATATTGTGAGGGGTACTGGAGATCCCATCGTTCTAATGATATTGTCTCTTTCGTCTTCCTTGAATTCTGCTCTATCTTCAGTTAAAAGTTTTTTAAAATGCTCATCCCATTCTTTGTCTGGTAATGGTGAAATAATATCTCTGCATGTTTCTTTTTTGATCGATCTTATAGTTTTCCAGCTTTCGGTACTTCTCCTACCTCCTAAGTAAGAATCTATTTTCTGGCACTTTTGCATCCATGATTGATTTTTCTTATCACTGATCATTCTTCTCACCTTTGATTGCGCGATTTTGTATTCTTCTCTGCTTCTATCTGTCTTTTGGGATAAGTATGTGTGATATAATTTCCTTTTTTCCTCTATTTCACTTTTATATGGAAAGTATGGTTTTGTTCTTTTAGGAGTTTCTTCCACTAATCCTAGTGCTTCTTTTGCAGCTTGATGGATGCTTAATGTGATACATTCGTATTCCTCATCTGGGGTGATCGACTTCAGATCATCTCTTTTGTATAACCCAAGTTATTGAAAAGAAAATGGCATACGGACAAGAGCTCCATCTGCTTTACGTAGTACCACTAAATCTACTTTGGAAAGCGTTGGAAAACACAAACATAAGCGTACAACTAATTAAGGCCATCAAAGAGTTATACCGCAATAGTAAGGCAAAAGTTAAAATAAAAGCAAAACTAACCAAAGGCTTTCAAGTAAATAAAGGTCTTAAACAAGGTTGCTGTATCTCGCCTACGCTCTTCAAGATATATTTGGAACAGGTCCTTAAAGTCTGGAAGAGAAAATGCCAAAACATGGGAATTCCGTTGGATGAAACCACCTTGTATACTTTATGTTTCGCCGATGATCAGATAGTGGTGGCTCAGGATTATGACGACCTCGAATATATGACACGAAAACTTATAGAAGAGTACAATAAGTGGGGACTAGAGGTTAATATCAATAAGACAGAGTATATATGTATTGGTGGAACGAAACAGGATCTAATCTTAAATACTGGGCAGCGAATTCAGTCCTGTGATGAGTATAAATACTTGGGTCTAAAAATTACAGCTGACTGAACACTAGACAAAGCTATAAAAGATAGAAACGTACAAGGAAGAAAAGCAATAACTTTATTAAATGGAATAATTTGGGACCAGAGTATATCAAAACATAACAAAAAGCTTATATATAACACCATTGTTAAAAGTATTATTACATACGGCTCAGAAGTATGGCCAATCAAAGATAGAACAGAAAAAATGCTTTCCGCTACGGAGATGGACTATTGGAGAAGAGCAGCAGGGAAATCAAAAAGAGAAAGAGTTACCAATCAAAGAATCAGAGAAATTATGACAGTGGGTGAACGTACTCTAGTGGATGATATAAGAACAAAACAACTGATGTGGTACGGACATGTACAAAGAATGGATGATGGAAGACTACCTAAACAAATATTACAATGGAAACCAACTGGCCGAAGAAAACGAGGAAGGCCGAGGAGAAGCTGGAGAGAAGGAATAGATAGTGAAATAAGAATAAGAGGCCTAGATGATGAATTATGGGCAAACAGAAACGAGTGGAGATTGGGTATCGGAAGACGTAGAACGTTGTGAAACCGATAAATATATATATATGTTTGGTTGGTTGACTACAGAGTGGACCATGATTCTACGTACACTACCCTTCGGAGGATGAGTAAAGAGAACGGTCTCGTATGACGTATGCCATCTAACATCTTAAAAAGAAATTGCTCGAGGGCGATGACGAAAAAAGTAATTTTGGACACCAAGTGACTTCGAGTCAGACTCTCTTGGTGTACACTGTTGTGAAAAGGAAAGTGTCTATATAAAACAAAGCCAATAAATAAAACGAGACGAGACCGGGCCTCCAACCGGCAAATTTAAATGCGAATTTCCAAGTGCGCATGCGTCTGTTTTGCCATGTAGACACATGTAGTCAAAATTTTGCGGTGTTTTGCGTTTGTCGTGTAAAATTATGTTTTTGTCTGTGAAAAATGGGAAATAATTTACGTAAAACATGTGCGGTTTGTGGAAAAATGTCCGGAAGAAGTAAGGGTATTCCATAAGTAACTACGTGTATTTTTCTTTATAATTTGTTAGTAAAATTAAGAGTGGGTTATAGATGCCATTAACCACTCTTCATGGTGTTCACAATAAATCTGCACAATTGGTTTTAGAAAAACTACAAAATTAATCCACAATTTGATAAATTTTCGCCCAATCACCCTTGAGTCGGTAGGCCATTCTAAGGGACAAAAGGACCGGATAAAAAAATACCCGGTCTGGGGTTCCAAAGGAGGCTGATGACGGTTATCAAATGAGAAAAAAAAATTATCGAAAAGTGAAGGACTCATATTTTTGGAAACAATGGCAAATTTAAATTCGCGATCACGAATTTTCAAGTGCGCAGGCGTGTCTTGTCATGTAGACACACAGCTGCCGTGTGGGTGGAGGCCATCTTTATTTCTTATTTACACATTTGTGGTGTAATTTTTTTTTCTGTGAAAAATGGGAAATAATTCACGAAAAACATATGCGGTTTGTGGAAAATTGTCCGGGACAAGTAAGGGAGTGCCATTCCATAGGTAACTACTTCTATTTTTCTTCATAATTTGTTAATAAAGTTAAGAGTGGTTTATAAATGCCATTAACCACTCTTCATGGTGTCCACAATAAATCTGCACAATTATTTTTAGAATTTTCACCCAATCAACTAGTTTTTTGAAAAAAATTATTGCCTAACCCTAAACTTTTGACAATTGTCAAATAACCTAGTGACGTATCAGAGTATGTTCCAAAACCATCAAAACTAACGCATGCGCAGTAACCGAAATCCTGTCTACCCGAAAAATGAACATTAAGAATTAAATGGGGGTGCGGGCTTCAAGTTTCGCGTGTGATAATGCATGGGTATGCCCCATATTTATGCTGTAACGTATTTGACCTAAACCTACCTATGTCAGCGGAGCTCTTTAGAATATCATGCGCTTCTATTATCATCTCTTTTTTGATTTTTTTATCTATTCCATCATTTTGTGATAAGTAGAATAATGCTTTGGATATTCTCCAGATAATTTCTATGTCTTTGCTAGAATAAAAATTAGAAGTCAATCAGTTCTTGATCTCAATTTCTGAATTTCTACAAGATTGCGCCTCTCGTGATATAGCCTTATTTAGTGCACCCCCACGGTAGGCAATTTTATTTTTTCAAGGATGATCAAGGGGTCTTTGTCGTGCTAGCGCCATCTACGCTTTTAACACGGGACCATTCTATTAACGTGACTTCCAAACCACGGCCTTGTATTGATCACAAGCTTTACCCGCTTCGCTGATGCCCAAACTCCCCCCCAGACAGGCGTTGCCCCTCCGGTGAATCTTTATTCACAAACGGAAAGTAGGTTCGAGTTTGTACTGGCAGGCATGAGAATCGAACCCACCGCCCACTGATCGTAGAGCTCACGTCCGAATATACAATTTTAATCATGTGCGCTTTGTTATGGAATATCCCTCCTGTCTATATTTACGCAGATCAAAGGACCTCAAGCTTGAGCGAGTGTGGCTCAAAAGCGTTGCAACGGTGTCTGTGGTAGTTTTTAGGTTTCAATGGCAATCAGCATTTGCATCCGAAACACATAAACATGTTTGCAAACCGTAGTATACTGTGGGAAGCGGAAGAAATGGTTGTTTTTAGAAAAATTGAAGATGACAAATCAAAATAACGGCGATTTAAATTTTTAAAATATTAATCAGATCAAAATGACAATAAACCTGAAATCATTTTGTCAATTTTTTTTTAATTAGGTTATCAACTGATCTAGCTAATACTTCTGTTGAAATAAAAACACAGTTTTAATTTCTTTCGCACTGTTTTTTACCCAACTGTAGCACGGCGAAAGAAAGGGTAATGTTTTTCACTTGGGATATGTATGTATGTTTGTGTCGCGCTAGAGATTTTGACAAAAAAGGTGTTGTTGAATTGGTACTGACACCGAAGGTGCTATAGGTTATATTTTTTTTAAACAGGAATCAGCATGGCGGTCGTCAGACGCCATTTTGTCACATGATGTAGGCTTTAAGGCATACAAATTACCTAAATTTCAGGCGATTTTAATGAAATTCCTTTGGTCACTCATTGCAAATGTCCTCTAATTTGCTATTATTACTTTGTAGTCCTTCCTGCTTCCACCCCTTTCCCCTCCTGTCATTCCCCCCACCCTCATCATAAACCATATTCGCATAATTTTATCAAATATAGGGCGATTTGAAAAATTCTTCCTGCACACGCCTTTTACAACACCATTTTAATAGTTCCCCCTTTCTCTCCCCTCCCCTACCTTCACTTAATGTCCGTAGAAAATCTACACGTACTTTCCGGGTAACGCGTGTGCGTGTGTGTGTGTGTGTTTGTGTTTGTGTTTGTGTGTGTGTGTGGGTGTAGCTGTAGGTGTAGGTGTAGGTGTAGGTGTAGGTGTAGGTGTAGGTGTAGGTGTAGGTGTAGGTGTAGGTGTAGGTGTAGGTGTAGGTGTAGGTGTAGGTGTAGGTGTAGGTGTAGGTGTAGGTGTAGGTGTAGGTGTAGGTGTAGGTGTAGGTGTAGGTGTAGGTGTAGGTGTAGGTGTAGGTGTAGGTGTAGGTGTAGGTGTAGGTGTAGGTGTAGGTGTAGGTGTAGGTGTAGGTGTAGGTGTAGGTGTAGGTGTAGGTGTAGGTGTAGGTGTAGGTGTAGGTGTAGGTGTAGGTGTAGGTGTAGGTGTAGGTGTAGGTGTGTGTGTGTGTGTGTGTGTGTGTGTGTGTGTGTGTGTGTGTGTGTGTTAAAAAATGCTTACTGTTTAACGCTGCATCGCATCAATGTGCGGTTTTCGGAATATCGTAGATTACATTTTGCTCGATAATTTGTCTTATAACCAAAAACTTTGTGGGACCTTTATTTTCTGAGATATTTACAAAAAAATGTTTTCAATGCTGATCACTTCAAGTGTGCTAATATGCCAGCTAGGAAGGTATCAGATCCGTCAAGGATCCATTTATTTTTATAGGCTTTGGAAAAAGCTTTTATTCTTATGGAAGTGAAAGGGAAACTGTATGAAAGAGATCATATTTTTAGAGAGAGAAATATCGAATTGCAAATATGATGGTCAATATAATTCACTAACCTATATTTCATCCTGTTTAGCAGCTCATATGCTGCCATATAAGCATGCATTTTAAAATGCTTATCCGCTTGTGAAATAACGTCAGTTACAGGCTGTGGTTCCCAATACTTCGCGATTTTACTGCTCTCATTTTTTGAGAAAAACGGCAAGTTGTCTTTTATAAACGCTACAAAACTTATCGATAGCAAAAATGACGGGACAGCTTTATGCTTGGACGTATATTTTGAAATTGCTGTTATTTTTTCAACCATTTTAGGACACGATTTTAATTTTTGCATTTTTTACATTGAAAAAAGAATATCATATTATTATTTTTTATGTTTTTTTATCGTTACTTGAGTGCTGTCAATTTTTTTACCTTTTTTTTAAACAGGCATGTTTATATAGTGTGTTCACGGATGAACTTGACGTTAGGAAAAAAGTCTTTAAATTTAATTACAAAAATTTCGGTTCATCACCCGCGATTGCGCACTAGCGCCTAAATTAAAATATTTGTTGTTTTTTATTTGTTTTGTGTTATATTTCACACACGATTCCTTTAATAAATCCATACCTATCCAGAGAAGTAAAAATAATTCTTAAAAAAGTTTTCAAACTAACTTTAGGTTAAAAAAAGTCCAAATCATATGTTAATAACACATACGTTTTAAATATATCTGTACTGCTAAGGCGTATTAAAACCATTAATCGAAAAGACTAATAGAAGTGTTCCGACATATTGAATTCAATTGAACCCAAATGTCTTAGATTAAAACGCAAAAGGGACTGGTGATTTAAAGTTGTTAAAAATGGGGTTAATTTTTATTTTTGATTTAAATTCTTTGTATTTTGGAACTATTATCTTGTGTTGACTTAGCCGCTTAACTTAGCATTTTTTTATCAATTAAAACGGATTGACCCTAAAGCCTAGTTTCCACCTATGCGTGCTCACCCGGATTCAAAAAAACACATCACGTGACGGGACATGCATTTGCACCGGTTTTAAATGCAGCGTCACCTGATACGTTTTTTTGAATCAGGGCGAGCACGCATAGGTGGAAACCGGGTATAAAGTAACTGATAATTATAATAGGTGTTTTTAAGATTAGAAAAGAGATGGCGCTCAGAGCGCAGCACCTTTATTATCAGTAGCCAGCAACATGCCGGCACTCTTGTAGCAGTTATTTTTACAGGTCGTTTCCCAGTACAGATATATTTAAGATGTACGTGGTTAATAATCACCATGCGTTCGAAAATCCATAACGCAATATTAGCTCACACTACTACTATACTATAGTAGTGTGAGCTATGGTGATCCTAATTTTTTCGAGAAAAAAAAAGTTGCTCCGATTTCAAAAATTTTTATATATCTTTGTGTTTCAGATGATTTTGAAACTTTTTTGTTGCGCCGTCTGTCTGTCTGTCTGTCTGTCTGTATGTCTGTCTGTCTGTCTGTCTGTCTGTCTGTCTGTGTGTCTGTATGTCTGTCTGTAACGACCAACGCGCATAACTCAAAAACGGCTTGCTCGATTTTAATGAAATTTGGTACCCAGGCTGGTTTTTGTGTCGAGATGGTCCCACTTAAAAATTAAGAAAATCCACCGAACACAAGCCAAATAAAAGGGTGGGGGTAGATTTCAAAAATTAGAGTTTATGTAAAAATATAGCGTGTGTGATATCAAACGAAAGATAATTGAGTCTGGAGTTAAACAAAATACATTTTAGTTTATTTAAAAAAAAAGGGTGGGGGTAAATTTCAAAAATTAGTGTTTAAGTGGAAATATGGCGTGTGTGATATCAAACGAAAGGTAATTGAGTCTGGAGTTAAACAAAATACATTTTAGTTTTTAAAAAAAGGGTGGGGGTAGATTTGAAAAATTAGAGTTTAAGTCAAAACATGGCTTGTGTGGTATCAAACGAAAGGTAATTGAGTCTGGAGTTCAATAAAATATACTTCAGTTTTTAGTTATAATAGCTTTCACGTAGATACACTATAACTATAGTATCCAGTGTGAGCTTAGGTGCCCATAGATTGGCAGAGTATTTACTAGGGTAACTTTGCCTTTTTAATGACGTAATGAATATCACCTTAGCCTACCATCACCTTACCTTCGCCTTTTATTAGCTCACACATATACTATACTATAGTAGTGTGAGCTATGGTGATCCAAATTTTTTCAAGAAAAAAAAAGTTGCTCCGATTTCAAAATTTTTTATATATCTTTGCGTTTCAGATGATTTTGAAACTTTTTTGTTGCGCCGTCTGTCTGTCTGTCTGTCTGTCTGTCTGTCTGTCTGTCTGTCTGTCTGTCTGTCTGTCTGTCTGTCTGTCTGTCTGTCTGTCTGTCTGTCTGTCTGTCTGTCTGTCTGTCTGTGTGTCTGTATGTCTGTCTGTAACGACCAACGCGCAAAACTCAAAAACCGCTTGGCCGATTTTAATGAAATTTGGTACCTAGGCTGGGTCTTGGGTCGAGATGGTCCCATTTAAAAATGAAGAAAATCCACCGAACACAAACCAAATAAAAGGGTGGGGGTAGATTTAAAAAATTAGAGTTTATGTGAAAATATGGCGTGTGTGATATTAAACGAAAGGTAATTGAGTCTGCAGTTAAACAAAATACATTTTAATTTATTTAAAAAAAAATGGTGGTGGTATATTTTAAAAATTAGAGTTTAAGTGAAAATATGGGGTGTGTGATATCAAACGAAAGGTAATTGAGTCCGGACTTTAACAAAATACATTTTAGTTTTTGCTTTTTTTGTAAGGGTGGGGGAGATTTCAAAAATTTGAGTTTAAGTCAAAACATGGCTTGTGTGGTATCAAACAAAAGGTAATTTAGTCTGGAGTTGAATAAAATATATTTCAGTTTTTAGTTATATTAGCTCACACGTACACTATAACTATAGTACCTAGTGTGAGCTTAGGGGCCCATATATTGGCAGAGTATTTTTAAATGCACCCCAGCTCGCGTGGCCGCGGTAGCCGCCAATTTTAAAAGTTTAATCTTGATCGCGCCAAAATGTTTGTTGCATTGTTTCACATGAAAAATAAAACAATGTAAATATTTTGGCAGTAAATTTAGCAAAGAAAACATATGTATATATGTGGATAAGTATTTATTATAAATAACTTATTTTAAACTTTATTACAATAAAATGAATTTATTTTACCTGTATAAAGCAACACACTAAAGAAGTAGTACCAGTATTAATAATATTTAATAAAGTGAACATATTATATTAAAAGGGCTAGCCCAGTTAAAATATATCATACCTTAAAATTTTTTTTTAACACTTAGTCAAGAGGTGGATCGGTTGATAACACAGGCCTGCATTTTTTAACACCTCTGTAATGCTGATTTAAAAATTTTAACTGTTTTCTAGTAACTGGATAGCGCTGATTTCAAATCTGCTTTTAGTTTTTTTGTATCACGCAAGGTTATTTTCAAAACAGTTAAATCCAAAAATATAGAAAAACCACAATTTTCTACATTGAAAAGGTACTTTTATAATATATTAAAGAAAAAAAAGACAAAAACACAAAATATACACCTTAAAACTATTAGAAATATTTGTTTATATTTTCTTATATATACAGGGTGTTTCACGAACATCGAAACAGAGGCCTTTTTGGGTATTTAGAGTGCGAATTTGTTTGCGAGGGGGACCTTTTGGCTTTTTTAAAATTTTTGTAGCACGAACGTCCTTCGAGGGGTATACTTTACCCCTATATTTTAAATAGGGAAAGTAGGTCTAGTGATACATGGTTTTGAAGGCCTTTTGAACGTACTTACAACCGTGTAAAAATTTCAAAAATCTATCCATTAGTTTTTGAGATAATTGCCTTCAAACTTAATTAGAATTTTATATTTTTCGGATTTCATTTTTATTTTATCATTCCATGTTAAATTTGAAAATTTGAAACCAAATATCTTAAAAACTAATCGATTAATTTTCGAAATTTTTACACGGTTGTAAAAATATTCAAGAGAGCTTCAAAACAAGGTATCACTAGATCCACTTTCCCTATTCAAAATATGGGGGTAAAGTAAACCCCTCAGAGGGGGTTCGTGCTACAAAAATTTCAAGATAGTCAAAAAGTGCCCCCCTCGCACAAAATCAACGTGTCCGAGCGTTTCTCCAAATTCGCACTCTAAATACCCAAAAAGGGCTCTCTCGTGACATACAGAATATATTAAAAAACGTTCTCTTTTTTCAGAAAAACGCCTTTTGGTTATTTTTCTGTTATATTCAGCTAAAGGAAGATCCCTCGTTATTTTCCATCCGCCAGCAGTTTTGTGTACCAACGCCCTTGGTATCTTTTTTCCATCTCCTTAATATCTTGATAAAATCTTTTACTTTGCTCTTCACTTACGTCACCAAGATTTTCCGGAAAATAGTCCAAATGAGAATGCAAAAAGTGAAGTTTTATGCTCATATTACAACCAAGAATCCTGAATTTTTCCAGCATATTTTCAACAATCTCAACATAGTTTGGGTCTTTATAATTCCCTAGAAATTTATTAACAACTTCTTTAAAAGCACCCCATGCCTGTTTTTCATTCTCTTTATCATCACATTTTGAAATTCTCTATCTTTCATCAAGCTCCTAATCTGTGGCCCCACAAAGATTCCCTCCTTTTTGCAAAAATATTTAAAACATATCTCCTGTTTTGTCCAACGCCTTAAAAAATTGTTCCAAGTCCAAGTTTTATGTGAAGTGTTGGAAGTAGAACTTTTTGAGGGTCAATAAGACTTTCGCGAATTACATTTTTGGTTCCAGGTGTTAAAGTTTGTCTTTGTGGCCAGTCTCGATCCTTTCGATCCCTGCTATCCTAGTCACACAGGAAACATGGAAATTTCGTAAATCCAGACTGCTGACTCAAGAGAAGGCTCAATATTTTTAGGTCTCCACACACTTGCCAGTTGTGATTTTCATTTTGCATTCTTAAATGCTTATGCGCATGCTCATCACGGAAGATCGACTTGTGGCATATCGTGAGATTGGGGCTTTGTTGGGGATTTCAAAGACCTCAATTCAAAAAAATGTTCAGAAAGAATAATGTACGAGTAATCAACTTAGTTTCTCGCTGGATACCTCATCTGTTAACCCAAGAACAGAAAGAAGCTAGGGTCAATTAGTGTCAGAAAACCCTAGATCGCTTTGAGGTAGAAAACTCGAAAAACGTGTACAGCATTGTCAGTGGTGATGAATCGTGGCTTTACTCATATTAACCCGAAAATAAACGTCAGTGGTCTGTTTTGGTTGTTCCAAGTCAATAAAAGTCATCCGTTCTTGAAGTGTATCCAATAATATTGTCGCGACATTTGTCTCAAAAGCAGGTCATGTAGCAACAATTCCTCTGGAAGATCAAAGGACTGTTATTGCCGATAGGTACATCACCATTTGTTTGCCGAAAGTCATCGCTGAGCTTCGAAAAACGAACCCCGAACGACGAATCATCCTCCACCAAGACAATGCAAGTTCGCCCAAAGCACAAAAAACCATGGAATTTTTAACCTAACAAAACGTCGAATTCTTGGACCATCCTCTATACAGTCTCGACCTAAGTCCCAAAGATCTCTATACTTTTCCGAAAATCAAGAATGGACTGCGTGGTCAAAGATTTCAGTCGCCAGAGAAAGCAGTCGACGCCTTCAAGAATGCAATTTTGACAGTACCATCAAATGAGTTGAATTAAAGCTTTGACAACTGGTACCCTCGTACGAGGTATTAATTTGAGATCATTGATATAAACATAGGAGATTTTTTTGTGTGTAGCGGAAAATATAAACACATTATTTTATCGGAATTTATTTAAATAAATATTTTGAGCCGGAGGAAACACCTCTGACCAAGCAAATAACAAATTAGCATTTAACCATATGTCAGTGGCGTGCAGTGCTACTCAATTCAGGGTAGGCAAAAATTTGCAAAATGAAAATAAGTCTGACACAACTGATACAAGTTTAAAAGATACTAAAATACCCCTAAAATAACTCTACAGGGTAGCCCAGATAAAGTTAACTACATGGATATTTCGGAAACGATAACAAGTACAATTTTGGTTAAATGAGCAAAAAGTTGCGGTATTCTAAGCCCAATTAGATGCTGTATCGACATCAAAAATATCTACAGGGGTTCTCAAAATATCAAACAAAAACTAAAAGTTGTGTTTTTCAAAAAAATTTAATATCTTCGTTATTTTTAAACAAATTTAAATATCTTCGGTATTTTTAAACAAATTTTATTAAATTTAATAGTTTTGTATTTGCAACTACGGCCAACCAAATGACGTTAATGAATTTTTTCTTACCTTCTATTTTTTTTGTAACCATGGCCAACTTTGTTATTTCTTATGACCACCATATAGGATAAATATGTCATTAAATAGAGAATAAAAAGAGCTTTGCATCCATGTATAACAAGCCTATCTTTGGGTGATGGAAAATGTAAATTTATTAAAAAAACACTTTTTCACTTACTTGGCTGTGAAACAAATGCCATAATTATGTTTTTTGTTATACATACGTAACTATCTGTCAAATGATTGCCAATTATTTAATTTATTTGTTAAGAGTTGTAAAGTAAGTATTACAAATTATTTTGATATTTCTTGAGTTATACTGCCAAATAAATTTAATATGGAGAGGTTTTTAAATTGGAAATAATTGGACTTATGAGTTTTCTCTTTGTGACATAAGAACGCTGGATGAGCTCATGATACGTACTTTGGTACAATTAATACCTGTAGTGGGTTGGAGCTCTAGTTGACCCCATATGGGGTGGTTTTTAAATATGACACATTGAATTAAAATATGAACATTAGTCATAACTAATGTTTCAGTTTTTAACTTTAGTATCATAAACAAAAAGATAAATGTTAAGAAATATTAGCTTTTTGTCAAAGAAAAAGTAAAAAAAATACTCTGCCAATATATGGGCCCCTAAGCTCACACTAGGTACTATAGTTATAGTGTACGTGTGAGCTAATATAATTAAAAACTGAGATATATTTTATTCAACTCCAGCCTAAATTACCTTTCGTTTGATACCACACAAGCCATGTTTTAAATTAAACTCAAATTTTTTAAATCTACCCCCACCCTTAAAAAAACAAAAACTAAAATGTATTTTATTTAACTCCGGACTCAATTACCTTTAGTTTGATATGACACACGCCATATTTCCACGTAAATTCTAATTTTTAAAATCTATCCCCACCCTTTTTGAAGAAAAAAAAACTAAAATGTATTTTGTTTAACTCCATATTCAATTACCTTTCGTTCGATATCACACACGCCATATTTTCACATAAACTCTAATTTTTGAAATCTTCCCCCACCCTTTTATTTGGCTTGTGTTCGGTGGATTTTGTTCATTTTTAAATGGAACCATCTCGACCCAAGACCCAGCCTAGGTACCAAATTTCATTAAAATCGGCCAAGCAGTTTTTGAGTTATGCGCGTTGGAAGTTACAGACAGACATACAGACAGACAGACAGAAAGACATACAGACAGACGGCGCGACAAAAAAGTTTCAAAATCATCTGAAACGCAAAGATATATAAAAAAATTTGAAATCGGAGCAACTTTTTTTTTCTCGAAAAAATTAGGATCACCATAGCTCACACTACTATAGTATATGTGTGAGCTAAAACATAAAAAAAGTTGCTCCGATTTCAAAATTTTTTATATATCTTTGCGTTTCAGATGATTTTGAAACTTTTTTGTTGCGCCGTCTGTCTGTCTGTCTGTCTGTCTGTATGTCTGTCTGTCTGTGTGTCTGTATGTCTGTCTGTAACGACCAACGCGCATAACTCAAAAACCGCTTGGCCGATTTTAATGAAATTTGGTACCTAGGCTGGGTCATGGGTCGAGATGGTCCCATTTAAAAATGAACAAAATCCACCAAACACAAACCAAATAAAAGGGTGGGGGTAGATTTCAAAAATTAGAGTTTATGTGAAAATATGGCGTGTGTGATATTAAACGAAAGGTAATTGAGTCTGCAGTTAAACAAAATAAATTTTAATTTATTTAAAAAAAAGGTGGGGGTATATTTTAAAAATTAGAGTTTAAGTGAAAATATGGCGTGTGTGATATCAAACGAAAGGTAATTGAGTCCGGAGTTTAACAAAATACATTTTAGTTTTTGTTTTTTTTATGGGTGGGGGTAGATTTCAAAAATTTGAGTTTAAGTCAAAACATGGCTTGTGTGGTATCAAACAAAAGGTAATTTAGTCTGGAGTTGAATAAGATATATTTCAGTTTTTAGTTATATTAGCTCACACGTACACTATAACTATAGTACCTAGTGTGAGCTTAGGGGCCCATATATTGGCAGAGTATTTTAGATAGTTATGTATGTATGTATGACAACAAACACAGTTATGACATTTGTTTCACAGCCAACTATGTGAAAAACTGTTTTTTGAGTAAATTCACATTTTTCATGGTACAATATGGTAGGCTTTTTATATACAGGGTGTCCCAGATAAAAGCAACTACATGGGGATTTCGGAAAAGGTAAGAGATACGAGTTTGTTTAAATGAGAAAAAGTTGCGCTATTCTAAGCCCAATCAGATGCCGTATCAAAATTAAAAATATCTACAGGGGTTTTTAAAATATCCAGCAAAAACTAAAAATTGTATTTTTTGAAAAATTGAAATATCGCCGCCATCTTGCAAATAAATAAATTTAATGAAATTTGGTAGTTTTGTATAAGCAACTACGGCCAATTGAATGACGTTAACAATTTTTTTCTAGGCCTTCTAATTTTTTTGAAACCATAGCCAACTTTGTTATTTCTTATGACCGCCATATTGAATTTATACGTCAATAAATAGAGCGTTAAAAGAGCTTTTCAGCCATGTATAATAAGCCTATCTTTGAATGACGGAATATGTAAATTTATTAAAAAAATAGTTTTCACTTAGTTGGCTGTGAAACAAATTCCGTAGTTGTGTTTGTTGTCATACATACGTCAAGTTTCAAAACTTTTTCAAAATTTGATTTATATGCAAATCTTTAAGGCCCTTAGTTTTTAATTTTTTAAACAAACTCGTATCTCTTACCGTTTTCGAAATCCCCATGTAGTTGCTTTTATTTAGGACACCCTGTATAGTGGAAAAGGTCTATTTAATGACGTATCAATCCAATGTGGCGGCCAGAAAAAATATGAAAGTTGACTTTGGTTACAAAAAAACTAGAATGCCTATAGAAAAATTTTGTTAACGTCACTCGATTGGCCGTAGTTGATTATACAAAACTACCAAATTTTATAAAATTTGTTTGCAAGATATTTAAATTTTTCGAAAAACATAACTTTTAGTTTTGTTCGATATTAAAATTTTTGAATTTCGATACAGCATCTGATTGGATTTGGAATAGCGCAACTTTTTTGTCGTTTAACCAAATTTATATCTATTACCGTTTCTGAAATCCCTATGTAGTTACTTTTATCTGGAACACCTTGTATATCATAATTAGCCAAAAAAACATCAAGCCTTTATAAAAAAACTAACAAAACTAATTATAGGTAATTCTGAAATCGAGATAATTCTGCCCAAATATGTAAAAAGGGAATAACTAGCAAAAAAACAAAATGCTTTGGTACCAATTATTCTTAAATTATTATTTTATATTTTGCGTCTAAATTCAACCAAAAAAGATGTAATTTGCTTTCTTATAACCCATTTACTGCTTTCTTGAAAAACTAATCGTTTGCTACTTAAAGTCGATTTCCACAAATTTGCTAATTTGCAGATTCCCCGTTTCTTCATAGTGGGTAGAATTAATGTTAATCAAACAACGCACACGCATGTATCGGACACTATTCGTGTGCAAGGGACGCGAACCAACCACGCGATGCCTCCTTGTTCTGTCTCTAATTCTTACAACGTCAGCGGCATAGAGAAAATAATAAAAGAGTGCTTAATTCTATGGTTCAAAAGCGGCAACAAGTTTACGCTAGCGCCACCCTTGGCTACTGGAAGAATTAAGAATGCGCGGGCGGGCTCGGCGGGCTTTTTAAATGATTTTTTTCTTAGTAAAGGTGCTATTTTTGAGGTCAGGCTAATTTCATGTATGCGAAAAGAATTTGGATATCAAAAATATATTAATTTTAGTCATGTAAACCTGTAAGATATCCAAACTTTTTCCGCATACATAAAAATTTGCATGACCTCGAAAATGTAATACTTAAATAAAAAACTATGTTTTTTAAAAAATGTAATATTTATTTTTTTAAAAAAGAGTTTTAGAAAAATCTAAAAATATTTAACAAATATAATGTTTTTTCTTAAATGTATAAACTAGGTATTTATATTAAAAAAAACTGTGGATTTTTAGAAAACTTAAAAATAGTTAAACATGTACCACCTAATAATCCTTAATAAAACCAATATTAAAAAAAAATAAGAACACACTTTTACAGTCTTCAATTTTCTAATTTCTAGGTTTATGTGGAATTGCTCAAATGTTGTAATGTAATTTTCATATATTCTTCACAATATCCATTCTCCAATCCATTTTTTAATAATAAAGGTGGCCACATAACGATGTTATCCCATTGTTGATTGTTACGTTGGATAACTAAAAAGCAAAAAAAAAAGCTGCCAGGGGACTCATAATAGTAGGTATTTTATACAGGTGTTAATAAAGTATGTCGCCAAACTTCATAGGATTATCTTGAGTGATTTTAAGAAAAAAACTTTGTATAACCATGCTTAGTTTTTGAGATATGGGTTATTAAAATATTAGTTTTTTGTTTGCTTTTTATTTATAACTTGTGCAGTTTTTGAGATATTTAGCTCAAATCTGGAACATGTTGTTATTTTGTTACAAGGCATACATCATTAAGCATGTTAAATATTAGGAAAAACTACAGGGTGATATTTTTTTCGCGGTCATGCCCCCTTTTTTCTCCAGAACTTTTTTGCAGTAAGTTATTGGCAGATTTAGAAATGTACAATGAATTCCTTGTTTTATTCAGAAATTTTTTGATCTGCAATATTTTTATCTCTAACCATTTTTCAGAAAAAAAAACAAAATAAAATAACTTGTATCTTCAATTGCTATTTAGAAATTACATAAAACTCGCATAAAATTAAAATAATGCAGAGTACAAATTTTCCTTTTTTGTCTTTTCTTGGAAACAATTAGAGTTACAAAAAATTGCAGAAGATCAAAAAGTTTCTGAGAAAAGGTGGCTGTTGCCTCCCCCACCCCAATAAGCCTTCGTGTCGACTCTGTCTGAAATATGTGTTTAAATTTTTAAGGGGAGCTTAGCTCTTGAAGCTCTGCCCTAAGTACACTTTGGGCCTATTCTTAAATTATGTAATTGACCCACCTCCACCCTCTGTACAGAATTTTCAAGAAACAAAATACATTAAAAAAAAGTTATGTGTAATACAAGGCCAAACACTGCTACCCCTTTGAGCATTAATTTTGAACATATAATTATTATGTTAAATGGCATTATGTATTTTAAGAATAGGCCCTAGTATGGGTGTGGAAAGAGACAGAACTTATTAACCAATATTTCTCTATTACTTACCTAAATGAAAAAACATTTGCAACCAAGCAGTGTGTACTCAATGTGATTGTAATGATCCATACAATTCCATAATGTCTGTGTACCTAAAAAGTAAAAGCACTAGCTAGAATTATGTTCAAACACTAAACTAAAAGACAGAAGCCTAAGGATTTTTAGACATTTTCCACATATTTCATGAATAAAAAAATTAAATAGGTGAAGATATGGCATAACTGTGTCTCGGGTCCCCCAAAGACCTATTCTTGGGTGCACACTGCACTATTGACTAAAATATCTACTAAAACTAAAAATGGAAAATGATGAAAAGGCAAAACATCAATAATAATAAAATTATATGGACAATGACCCATAAGAAGGTGCGGATCTACGGGAGGGGAAATTCTCCCCCCCCCCCAAATCTCAAACTATATTAAGTTTTTACATACAGAATACACATCCTGGTCACTATGCAAAACTGTTTTATGCAATATTTATTATGATATCTACCCCCCCTAAATAAAGTTCCTAGATCCACCCCTGCCATAACTGAGGGGTGAACAGCTGAAAAAAATTTGTACACCATCCTGCAGGACTCAAATAAATTCTTGGTCCTGTAGTGTATTTTAGTGTCCTGTGGAGTCCTACACAGTCTTGTTAAAAAAATTTGTATACCTGCTGTGGCCAGATGATCACCCCTCCCGAACACACAATACACCAATACTAAGTTGACACATTTTATCTAAAACCATTGTCTATGTTCAGTGTCAATCTGTATAACAAGTATATAAATCGACCCTAACTTCAATAACATAAATTATCTTTCTTACCTTGTCTTAGTCACAAAACAAGACCAGTTTTGTCTGATAACACGCGCTTTAACACAAAACAGATCTCCTTTGTAGTGAAAAAGTTATTTCGTAGCAAAATTTTTGCATCCGAAAATTCCAGAAAAACAAACCAAGAATTTGAGGTTAGGTTTGACTCGACTGCGTTTACAATATACTTGTAACTTGCTTTTAAAAATGACTTGCAATTTGTAATATGTCTAGAATACCTGTATTATTTATTTATTTTTTTGGTTGCAACTTCTATTAACATTGATTGATGAATGTTACAGATGTTCATACCTATGCAACAACGAATAACAGCAATTTTTATTTAAACAGTATAAATACTGAATTAGGATATAAGTCATTGTTTTATAAAGGAATCAGATTGTATAACAAATTACCATTAGACATTAAAAATTGCAAATCAAATAATATGTTTAAGAGAAAAAAAAAGAAGTACTTGTTGCCTAGTCAGCCTGAAGACTTATATCCTTATTCAGTTGAATAAAAATTGCTGTTATTTAACCTGGCTTTATTTCAATAATTTTTTTTACGGTGCGCACTCGCAAGGAAATTCCTATCACGCTCGAGAAGCGGCAGTGCGCGGAAATGTTGGTGTATGTTGGTTTTGAAAAGGTTCAGATTGTAACCTGCAGGGAAAAGTGTCGCAGGAAGCTTATTCCACAGCGATGCTGTTCTCCAGAGATATATTATCCATTATGTAATAATAAGAAGTAAATAGTTATTAGTATTATAAGTTTGGATTTGTTTTGTTATAGAAATACTGGTGTATGTATTAACATTTAAATGTATTTTTTAAATTTATGTTTGTAATTTGAAATAGCATGATTTACTAATAAAGATTTATTCAATTCAATTCAACATAGTAAACCATTTCTAACAACAAATGGCATTAGGAAAATACTAAGCGTTATGTGATAGACAATTTTCTCAAAGTTTTACGTAATTTATGAACGACCCCAATCGAACAGAATAAAATTAGTTTTAAATACAAATAGAAACATAGTCCGCAATTGCAGCGCTGTGCGCTACTGGAACTTGTTGGCTGCGCGGCCCTATCTTTTCGGCAGTCTCTTTTTTGTCTCTGGTCAGCGGTCTGCAGAATACACGAGTCGTTAAATACCGAGATGAATTCCAAGACGTGCGCAAGCGTTGATCTGTCACTTCTGCCAACCAATCAACTGAGAGATATTTCAGTATTGTTTTATACAGCAAAACTTTAATAATTCCCAGTTCTTTTTGATGAAAATTCGTCGTTTTTGTGCTGTGAAAATGCCGGTGACGTGCAAGTTGTGTGACAAATTATTTAGTGCCCAATTTAATTTGAATAAACACTGTCATCGGGGTTCTACTGTATGTGTACATTTTTTAAGATTTAGCGCATTTAAATTTGTCAATACTCCCATGGCAAAACAAAATAATCGTGAAATGCAATATAGAAGAAATACTGCATATACCTCAAAAAATATTAATCGCAGCACATAGATATTGTAAATTTTTGAAATCAAAAAGAAAAGACGAATCTTAAAATGCAAAAATATACAGGGTGTTCCCTCTCACTCTCATTGTCACACCCTGTACAGGGTGTCCCAAATTCGTTGTTTTTTTTGTGGTTTCGGGTATTTCTAGGGGAAATAGAAAAAAACTGAGCCCCCTCTGCGACGCTTAAATTTTAAGAGAAGCCTAAAAGTGAAAACCACATTTAGATTTAGCAAGCCGTTTTTAAGCTACGGGGTGTTTTTGTCTGCATTTTGCTTTTGTGTAAATAGCTTTCTTATAGATCTTTTCTTGAAGAATTGACAGATATAAACGGTTTTTATTTATCTGATTTGGTTTTTAAAATATTGCATAAAGTTGTTTGTTATATTACTTACAGAATACTCTTTTTATTCGATTTTTAAAATCAGCTTAAAATTTCCTTTAAAATGATGTATCACACTCAATATTTTAATTTTTAATTTTTTTTATTGTTTTCTTTATTTTTATTTTTTAATCACCTCTTTAATATTTTCTTATTTTTATAATTTTATAATATTAAAATATTTTAAGCCCATTAAGCAAACTAAAATATGTGGTAAAAATAAAAAAAAATTAATTTTATGTGATATTTCAAAAACTAAACGTGACAAATGAAATTTAATTTAACAGTTTAATTCCTCTTAAAAAAGTGTCTTAGGAATGTTTTCACAGAAATAAAAAATATTAATAAATAAACAAGTTATAGACCCCTTCCCAAAATGCAGACTTTTGAGAAAGAAACTACGGGGGTAGTTTAAAAACGGCTTGCTATATCAAAATGCGATTTTCACCTTTAAGCTTCTTTTGAAATTTGAGTGTCGCAATCAGGTTTTTTAGCCCCAAACCTCCCAAAAACATCGAATTTGGGACACCCTGTACATGGTGACGGATAGAAAAAAATTATGTTGGCTTTTAAAGTTGTCATAATTAACCAAAAAAATCTACAATTTATTATAGCCCTTTATTTTCAATGATAAAGTTGCTGAGTGCTCAGGTTATAAAAAACCACCCGATGCCTACATAAAATCATACCTAAAAATTAGAATGACCATTATTTTATACCTTGAATTTTTTATTATACTTTAAGCTCTTTCATCTCGCGCCAATCCCGGTATTCGCGCCAATAATTTAAATTAGACATTTTGACGTTAATTTTGGCGCCTGCTCCTTTGATGGAATTCATCTCGGTATTTAACGACTCGTCAAATAGTCAGCTGGCATCTTTTGGCATGCAAGAAGACGAGTCGTTAAATACCGAGATGAATTCCAAAGACGTGCGCAAGCGTTGATCTGTCACTTCTGCCAACCAATCAACAGAGATATTTCAGTATGGTTTTATACAGCAAAACTTTAATAATTCCCAGTTCTTTTTGATGAAAATTCGTCGTTTTTATGCTGTGAAAATGCCGGTGACGTGCAAGTTGTGTGCAGGGCCTGGTCACTCGAGCTTCACTGACCAGTCGATGGCGGCGCCACCGTAGACCCCCGCTCATCCTCACCCAACCCGCTACTGCTCATCTTTTCGGTAGAAACCAGCTGATCGGTCTCGAATTTTCTGGAATTCCATTTTTTCGTTTTTTACTGCAATTTTTACGGCTTTTACCAACATTTTTGGTATTTAGGAAACCAAATTTTACCGGCCAGCCAAAAATTCAAGAATTTATTAATAATCTCAAGTAAGTATATAACATAACCTATAAAATAAATTTGCATGGTTTATTTTAACAAAAGGCCCAATTAGCTTGTCTAACGAACTGTCACGATCAGCTGTTTTTCGATCCAAGATGGTCGTCATAGGACAAACAAAGCGTTTTCCCATAAGCCGCAATGTTAACAAAAACCTAATTTTAAAAAAAAGTGAAACGATTTAATTTACAACAAAGATGCTGTTTTAAGTATTGAACCTTTGTACACATGGGAAAAATGCGTTTTTCTTAAAAAAAATCAATTGAAGCCAGTAAATCTCAAATAAAAGGGACCATGTTTTGTTCAAAAGTCAGGTTATGTTTTTATTTACTTTTGTTTTTTTTTTACTTTTTTTCCAGTTTTTTACTCAGTTTGAATCATTATTATTAGTTTCTGTGCTGTTATGAATTGTGGCAGCTGGGGAGAGCTTGATAATGTTAGTTTTGATGGAATGCCAAGTATTTTGACCTTAAAAAATCATCTGGATTTAAATGAACTAGGTATCAGCTCAAAGAAGGGAAAAGAAAGTGGATAAGTGCTCTATTACCTGACTTAACAGAGGATAAATTGAAATATTCGAAAGTTTTTTGTCAGGTTTGTTTTGGATAAATGTGTAACTGCCATTTTGGCAACATTTTCTATTGGGATCTTTTTTTGTGCTTAAGTGGACCTTTTGCAGAAGTGTAACATAGAATTGTGTTAAACTGTAAGAAATATTTTACTATGATTTTTTTACTATTCTAGGCGAGCAACTTTCAAAACTAGAATACAGCAATGATCATGACTGGGTCTCTCCTGAATGGATTATTGTTTCAAAACGGTTGAAAAATTTTTAAAATAATGGTTGAAAAAAGGGTCCAGAGAAGAAAGAAAAGGAAAACAATATGAGGTTAAAGTGTGAATAATGAGCTGAACCAAATTTGTACACCATCCTACAGAACTCTTAAATAAACTTTTGGTAGTGTAGCATCCGGTATAGTGTCGAGTGAAGTCCTGTATCATCAAAGTTTCTTTTTCTTTAATAAATATTTATTTTACAGACCTCAAAACAGTTTAGAATAAATTGGTGAATTTGACAATCTCCCTAACTCAAACCTCTTTTTATCTTAAACTATTTTGGTGCAAATTTTCCTTTATTTCCATGCTTTTTGACACCTAAAACTTGTACACCGTAAAATTTGTATAGTATCTGACTGGACCTACTACAAGTCCTGTTGTGAAATTTCTATGGTACTGTTCTGAGCTTATTACCAAAAAAAAATTTTTATGGCATCATTAATAATAGATGGAAAAAATGTAATCTTTGTTGACTTTGATGACCACAAGAAAAACAAATAAGTTCTCTCAGATATTTCTTTCAATTTCTCTCAAACAAACTTGGGTTTTAATACTCCTAATGGGTCATATGCTGTTACGCCCAATTGTAGAGTAGAGTATATATTTATTTGCATAAACTTTTAGATACATAATTGAGCAAATATTGTTACAAAAAAACAGAAATAAAAGTAACAGTAGTAATACAACAGCGAATATTGTACTGTTGTAAAATTTGAACAGTATTTACTGTTGTGAGCTGATGAACCTTAGGTTTGACCGTACTTAAGCCCTATGTATTATAGTTCATGGAAAATCATATGGTGATGTATGGTGTGTGAGGCCAATGACAAGGAAAAACTGTATTTTACTTTTGCAAGTTTTTTTTATATAATGTTTACTTATATTTTTTTAAATAAACATATTTTGTAAAGTACTTATTAAGGCCGCTTGACATGGTGCATGACACGCTGCAAATATTTGCAAGCAAAAAATTTCAGTCAAATTGTTGCCTGCAAAAAAATCTTTTTTTCGTTTGACATTGTGCATGGCCATGCATTGATTCCCCAGAATCTAGGTAAAAATTCGCCAGTTTGCATGCAAGTACAGTTTGCATGCAAAAAAATGGCACCGGACCGATAAAAATGGATTGCCTGCAACAATCAGCTGGATTTGTACTGCGCATGCACCTGGGCAAAATTTCATACATTTGCCTGCAAATTTTATTGTCATGCACCATGTCAAGTGGCCTTTAGAAGTTTGCTTGACCAACCTCGGTTGGAACTCATATGTGCATATTGATCTGTTGGACTGACCTACCTATAAGTTGTGCCTCTTTTTCATGTCACTACTGGAGGGTTAAAACAATTAAACTTTGTCTAAACCTAAAACTCATAGTGAAATATTTTTCACAGTTTAACGCTATAGAAGGCCTATTACTTAGCAAAAGGTTTATTCAAGTACAACAAGATCCTAATAGAAAACCTGATAGTTCATTGGTCAAAAAACTTCAAAAACCTTTGGGGGCCCGATACCTTTGGGGGGCCCCCAGAGGTCTCATGATGTACTTTATGCTATTTTTTTTGTTTATTCATGAAATATATGGAAAATATCTAAAAAAATATGTGGTTTGGGGGGGCCCGGGCCCCTAGCCCCCCGCCCCCTTGGTGCGCCCATGTAATAATTCAAAATAAGTGAAAAAACCAGAAAAAAAGTTAAAAAAAAAACAAAATAAACAAAACCATAACCTACTTTTTTGAAGAAAACATGGTCCCTTTTATTTCAGATTTTCTGGCTTTAGTTTAATATTTTTAAGAAAAACGCATTTTTCCCATATGCACAAAGGATCTGTTCTTAAAACTCATTAATTTTTTAGACTAAAGCTCTTGTCGTTTTTGTAAAATTTACGTTTTTGTTAACATTACGGCTTATGGGAAATCGGTTTGTTTGTCCTATGGAAGACATCTTGGATTTGATCATATGTTTTGTTAGACAGCCCTATTTCATCGGCGTGGCCACAGATTAGGTAAATAAGTATAAAAAAAGATGGGACACTCATTCTATGCCTCTTTTTTTAGTTCCTGATCAATCGAGCGCGGCGCTGCAATCGCCCAGCTGGCGCGGCGGCGGCAGCCGCCAATTTTAAAAATTAAATTTTGATTGCACCAAAATGTTTGCATTGTTTCATATCAAAAATGAAACAATGCAAATATTTTGGCAGTAAATTCAGAAAATAAAACTACATTATGTATGTGGGTAGGTATTTATTATAAATAACTTATTTAAAACTTTATTAAAAGAAAATTAATAAATTTTTTATTGTATAATTCAACACACTAAATATGTAATACCAGTATTATAATTAATCTCTCTTAATAATAAACATATGAGTTCCTTACATATATTAGGGGGCTAGCTCAGTCACAATATATCATATTTTATATAACACTTTTGTCCAGAGGTGGTTCGGTTGCTAATTTTAGTACACCATATTTGCCCAGGTAGAATATCCTAGGTCACGTAGTGAGTGCTGCTCTCTTGATCAGTTACCTACCTTAGCATACACACCAAATTACCCTAAATGATCTATCCCGCTGTTATAATTGGTCTTGTTTTTGAAAATGTGAATTGTGAACACGAGCCCCACTCTATGTGCATGTCAGTCATGTCTCCTTTGGAGCAGCTGGAAAAACAGTACCTGAAACAATATAAAATTGTAATATACAAACAATATTCTTTCTTCAGAATGTTATAATTCCTATTTACCAAAAGTGCTAGATAAGCAAACCGAACCCAGCCCAAGGTTTGAAATTTATAACCCACAATCAGAGGATAGACATCAGCGTAGCTAAGGGGGGCCTGGCCCCCTCTGTTGGATCTCAGGCTGCCCTTATGTATTGCAGGGGTCCCCTGGATCACTACTATTAAAAATACTCTGCCAATATATGGGCCCCTAAGCTCACACTAGGTACTATAGTTATGTGAGCTAATATAACTAAAAACTGAAATATATTTTATTCAACTCCACACTAAATTACCTTTTGTTTGATACCACACAAGCCATGTTTTGACTTAAACTCAAATTTTTGAAATCCACCCCCACCCTTAAAAAAAACAAAAACTAAAATGTATTTTGTTGAACTCCGGACTTAATTACCTTTCGTTTGATATCACACACGCCATATTTTCACTTAAACTCTAATTTTTGAAATATACCCCCACCCTTTTTTTTAAAATAAATTAAAATGTATTTTGTTTAACTCCAGACTCAATTACCTTTCGTTTGATATCACACACGCCATATTTTCACATAAACTCTAATTTTTGAAATCTATCCCCACCCTTTTATTTGGTTTGTGTTCGGTGGATTTTGTTCATTTTTAAATGGGACCATCTCGACCCAAGATCCAGCCCAGGTACCAAATTTCATTAAAATCGGCCAAGCGGTTTTTGAGTTATGCGCGTTGGTCGTTACAGACAGACATACAGACACACAGACAGACAGACAGACAGACAGACAGACAGACAGACAGACAGACAGACAGACAGACATACAGACAGACAGACAGACAGACAGACAGACAGACGGCGCAACAAAAAAGTTTCAAAATCATCTGAAACGCAAAGATATATAAAAATTTTTGAAATCGGAGCAACTTTTTTTTTCTCGAAAAAATTAGGATCACCATAGCTCACACTACTATAGTATAGTATATGTGTGAGCTAAAATACAGATACAATATATGTGTATCACAGAAAGCAAAGACGTAGGCCGCAGCCCCCTTCAGGCTGGCCACGCCTTTTTATACTTATTTACCTAATCTGTGGTTGTGTGACAAATTATTTAGTGCCCAATTTAATTTGAATAAACAATGTCAAAGTAAACATGGCATACAAAAACAAAGGTATTCCTATGCAGAAAGTGTTTTTATGTTTAGATGCCTAGAATGTAAATGCTCCTTCCCAAAAAACTTGGATCTGTGTGATCATTTGAAATACAAACACAATCAAGAAATACTTGAAGAAACATTGGAGTTGAGAGTCAATACTCCCATGGCAAAACAAAATAAACGTGAAATGCATAAGATCATATAGAAGAAATACTGCATATATCTGAAAAAATATTAATCGCAGCACGTAGATATTGTATATTTTTGAAATGAGAAAGAAAAGACGAATCTTAAAATGCAAAAATATACAGGGTTTTCCCTCTCAAAAAATCGACTTCATTGTCACACCCTGTACAGGGTGTCCCAAATTCGCTGTTTTTTTGTGGTGTCGGGTATTTCTAGGGGAGAAAAAACTGACCCCCCTTTGCGACGCTCAAATTTGAAGAAAAGCCTAAAGGTGAAAAACCACATTTAGATATAGCAAGCCGTTTTTAAGCTACGGAGTGTTTTTGTCTGCATTTTGGGAGGGGGTCTATAACTTTTTTGTTTATGAAAATTTTGTTTTTGTGTAAATAGCTTTCTTATAGATCTTTTCTTGAAGAATTGACAGATGTAAACGGTTTTTATTTATCTCTTTTGGTTTCTAAGAAATTGCATAAAGTTGTTATTTTTCTTACAGAATAACTCTTTTTTTATTCGATTTTTAAAATCAGCTTAAAATTTCCTTTAAAATGATGTATCACACTCAATATTTTATTTTTTTGTTGTTTTCTTTATTTTTATTTTTTAATCACCTCTTTATTATTTTTTTTTTATAATTTTATAATATTAAAACATTTTAAACCCATTAAGCAAACTAAAATATTTGGAAAAATAAAAAAAATACAAAAATATAAAGAAATAAAGGGATCCTCCCATAAAGAAAAATTAATTTTATGTGATATCTCAAAAACTAAACGTGACAAATGAAATTTAATTTTTTTATTTCGTAGTTTAAAAACGGCTTGCTATATCAAAATGCGATTTTCACCTTTAACATTCTTTTGAAATTTGAGTGTCGCAAAGGGGGATCAGTTTTTTTTAGCCCCTCTAGAAATACCCGAAACCCCCCCAAAAACATCGAATTTGGGACACCATGTACATGGTGACGGATATAAAAAAATTATGTTGCCTTTTAATGTTGTCATAATTAACCAAAAAAATCTAAATTTATTTTCAATGATAAAGTTGCTGAGTGCTCCGGTTATAAAACCGAACCGAACCAACATAAAATCATACCTAAAAATTTGAATTGACCATTATTTTATACCTTGAATTTTTTATTATACGTTAAGCTCTTCGATCTCGCGCCAATCACGGTATTCGCGCCAATAATTTAAATTAGACATTTTGACGTTAATTTTGGCGCATGCTCCTTTGATGGAATTCATCTCGGTATTTAACGACTCGTCAGAATACAACATCTTTCTAGAATCAAAAAGGCGGAGCTTTTAAAATCCCATTAGCGGTAATAGAATGCCGTCTTCACGAAAGTAATATCGAACAGCTATTAGAAAAATATTAGATGAGAAATGTACAATAATGCAGTATATCAATAATTACTCAAATTATTATGTATATTTTTGTTGAATAAGGAAGGTAAGGTATTTAATTAAATGCGATGATATGAAAAAAAGTGTTTTGAATTTTATTTAGGGTAGGCAACGCCTACATTGTATGCACGCCACTGCCATATGTATGTACCATTATGTAACCGTTTTACTAAGAATAAGATTTATTTATAGAAGTAAAAGCGTTAACATAAAGACACCCACAAACAGCCTCAATTATTGTCGAAACTTCCTATAACCCGTAAGTCAATTGTTCAAAAAACGGCATGGCACCTACCTGATCTAAACACTATATTCATATCTCATAAGTCAATATTTTAATATATTACTAACGAATTATTATCTATTCCTTATTGTCATGATTTAAGCTTATGTATAGGAAGTTACATAAATGAATAAATTTAAATTAGCTTTAATGCATTTTTTGTTATATTTTTTGATTGGCTAGTTCAATAATATTTTATTTATTTATAATTTAAAAATCATATTATTAGACAGAAAGTTATGAAAAAAGATGTAATTGGTAAAATTATTTAACCAAATTTTTTTAACCATAATTATTTTTAAAAAATTGGATACAGAATTTATCCTAGAACTAGATGACAAATATACAATTAAGACGTTTCTACTATTATAGTTGTAGTAGTAGAGTGACACGTAGGTCCGGCAAGTAGGCTAGAGTAGGCGATTTTGGCCATGCCCCAGGTCTTTCCCTGAACCCTATCTAAGCGCTTCCATTCGATGTCCAAGTAGCTCATTTGCCTTTTTACAAAGCTCAGTATGTCAGCCCATTTGAGCAAGTATAGTGTTGCCTCGCTCAGGCTTGGTGCCCAGAGTGCCTGTTGTCTCATTCTTACGTAGGCCTCTCACTCTGCGCGGTGCCTTAATGTCTCTTCTTCCTGTCCACGGGCTGGGCAGGTGGGGTCGTTCTCGCGTACTATACATAATACATTAAGGCAGGATTTCGGAAAATCCACTTTCTAGAAGTATTTTGTATTCCTTCGCAAATGGTCAATCCCCCTATTTCGACCCCGCGGAATCCAAATATCTCTGTTGCCACCTCGAAATGTTGCCAGGGGCTGAGATATTTAAGATGGCGGCGAAATTTTAAATTGCCGCGGTAAAGCCCAATTGACAGGTGTACATTCAAAATATATATTTATATAACTAAAAAATTATGTTATATTAGTTTTTTTTTAATGGATACAAGAACCTCCAAAAACCCCCCCAGACCCCCTGAAATCTGATAGTTTGAGGTTTTATCAAATTTTCTTAAAAAACTAAGCTTCTAAGATAAAAAGCATAATAAATTTTATTGTAGACAATGAAATTCCCCTTTTAACAAGGTATAACCTAAAGGAGTTAGGCTGATAACAAACTCTCCAGCGGCGTCCGTTTATTGAAGTAATTTAAAAAAATGTTTTTCGCAAGATTTATTCGATTTTTTAAAAACTAATATCTACCTTAAAAAGTGTGTTATATTTTATTATAGTCAATAAAATTTCCTTTAAAATGATGTATAACATGGAAATGGATCCATAACGGATCTGATACCTTTCTAGCTAGCCTATTAGCACACTTCAAGGACTCCATGATATGTCAGTCTTGAAAACAGTTTTTTGTAATTATTGAGAAAAATTTGGTAGACTATACTATTTTAAAAACCAGATATTGATGCGATGCTGCAAAATCTAATCAGCTCGTTACAGTGTCGATCACTATTTGACTTGATAGCTTTATAACAATCGGTTCAGCGGTTTAGGAGCTATCGTGTTACGGACAGACATCACGATGATATTACTAGGTCAAAATACACCCAAATAACACATTTTTGGCATCATCTCAATTTTTTTTTTTTATTTGAAACTAATACCTTGTCTAGCCATTGTTGCGCGGGCTAGGAAGGTAAAAATAGAAAATATACCATTTTTGTTACACGTTTTATCTAATTTTCTCAGAAACTAAGATTAATATGAAAAAATATATACTATACTTTACTGTAAGCAATAAAATTCCCTTTTCAACAATATAATACTCGGTGTGGTTTAACTTATAATAACAAACTCTGCATCGACGTCCGTAAATGGGAGTGATTTAAAAAAATCATTAAAAAACATGTTTTTTACACGTTTTATTCAATTTTCTTAAAAATCAGACTCTTTATCAAACAATGTTTTCTATATTTCGTCATTAAAATAACATTATCTTTCAAACGCCGGCGCCGTATAACAAAGTGGAAGTTATTTCATAGTTACTGCTCCAGTGGTATCCTTAATTTAAAGTAATTAATTAAAATTACTAAACTAATCAATTTTTTTTATATTTTTTATCCAATTTTCTTAAGAACTAAGCTTCTTACGACAATATAAGTTATATACTTTAGGGTGGATAATGAAATTTCCTGTTAAACGGTGTATCATAAAATGTGATAGAAAATATAGCTAACTCTCCAGAGGGGTCTGTACATAGGGGTTACTTTCAAAAATTACAAAAAAAAAACTTTTTAGTCAAATTTTCTTAAAAACTAACGTCGTCAGTAGGGTAGAATAAGGTAAAAAGTCATTTTTTTTAAGAAGCTTAGAAACTTGGGTGGACGTCTCAGGAGAGACGCGATCTCAATAAAATACAGAAGCATTGAAGCATTTTTAAAATAGATAAAATATGTAACAAAAATTGATTATTTTGGGTATTTTTAAAATTATTTATATATGTACGCCCCTGGATTATATTTGCGGTGTTTAAAAGAAAATTTTATTGTCTACAATAAAGTATAATACACATTTTTGCCCATAGAGTAGTTTTTGAGAAAATGTTATAAAACCTATAATAAACATGTTTTTAGCTAGAGCTACTTGCTTGTCCTAACCTTAGCGACCAATATATCGTTGAAAGGGGAATTTTGTTCTCCACAAAAAACTAGTCGTTGCAATTTTCGATAAAACGGTTAGTTTTCGAGAAAATTGAATAAAACTGAAAACAAAATCAGGGTCCGTTGCTGTCGATATTTCGAGTCGGCAACACGGATTTTTGGATTCAGCGGGGTCGAATTAGGGGGAAATGGTCTGTTACCAAAACGTAATATGATTTGCTTCGAGACCGAAGACGGAGAGCCTTTTCAAATTTTTTGCTCTATTAGAATATCAATCAGCAGTCCAACGTCTTTTCCAGAGTCTGGTTGCTTTTGGTCGGTCAATAAATTCTCTGGTCTGTCTTCAACCTGTTCCTGTTTCACAGGAGTTTGTTAGTACATCCTGGGCCCTGGTGCTACTACTATTATAAGTTTGTTATGTAATAGTAATACATATACTATTATCTGTATATTAATAGTTTACACTTTTGACTAATTAAGTAATAATGATTTTTTATTAATTCGACGAGTATGAATCAGAATTACAAATATGCATATTTTATACGAAAGTGGTACAGCTCAGATTTATCTGGAATTCAATTTCAAGTCGGTCAAGTATAATTTGTTTGTGATTCATCTTTTTTTCATCTCTGAATGATATAATAATGAAGGGTTTTCACAAAATGCTTTTGTTTTAAGTTCGAGAAGTCGGGGAAAATGTACTTAAATTACAGATTTGACAGTGTGTGATAATTTTCTTCTTCACTGTGATCAAAAAACGTTTAATTAATTTTTGATAACTGTTTAGAAGCAATGCACTTTACATTGTGTCACATTGACCATGCAGTGTTCTGATGAGTCTTTTTAGGACGAAACAGTTAACTGTTAACACTTAATAGATTTCCATGGGTGTACAGCTTTTGACCTGGTCACGAAAGAATACCAGAGAAACAAAAAGCTTCTTTACCCGCTTAGCAAATTTTTGGATTTTTTAATTTACGTGTTCTAAAATTTCCCTTTACATTATTAGGTTTTTACATAAAATTTAATAAAAATACTTAATTATTTTAATTTTCTAGAACTAATTTATCCCACTGTCATTTTTGCCTAACATGACTTTGTTGGGAAAATCGCTAAAACACGTGAACCGAGAACTGGACTGAAGTTTTCAAATGCACCACTTATTCCTTGATAGTTGGTACAGGGTCAGATTTTTATACATATTTAGGGAGCTGCTCTACTTTTGACCGACACTGTATATTGTCCTTATGCTCGCACTACAAACTTTTTCTGTTTTAATATTGCAAAAGTTTTTGCCAAAATATTTCACAATTTTAGCTCACACTACTACTATAAGTAGTGTGAGCTATGGTGATCCTAATTTTTTCGAGAAAAAAAAAGTTGCTCCGATTTCAAAAATTTTTATATATCTTTGCGTTTCAGATGATTTTGAAACTTTTTTGTTTTGCTGTCTGTCTGTCTGTCTGTCTGTCTGTCTGTCTGTCTGTCTGTCTGTCTGTATGTCTGTATGTCTGTCTGTCTGTCTGTATGTCTGTCTGTAACGACCAACCCGCATAACTCAAAAACCGCTTGTCCGATTTTAATGAAATTTGGTACCTAAGTTGGGTCTTGGGCCGTGATGGTCCCATTTAAAAATGAACAAAATCCACCGAACGCAAGCCAAATAAAAGGGTGGGGGTAGATTCCAAAAATTAGAGTTTATGTGAAAATATGGCGTGTGTGATATCAAACGAAAGGTAATTAAGTCTGGAGTTAAAAAAAATGAATTTTAGTTTATTTTTAAAAAAAGGGTGGGGGTAGATGTCAAAAATTAGAGTTTAAGTGAAAATATGGCGTGTGTGATATCAAACGAAAGGTAATTGAGTCTGGAGTTAAACAAAATACATTTTAGTTTTTTTCAAAAGGGTGGGGAGTAGATTAAAAAAATTTGAGTTTAAGTCAAAACATGGCTTGTGTGGTATCAAACGAAAGGTAATTGAGTCTGGAGTTGAATAAAATATATTTCAGTTTTTGATTATATTAGCTCACACTATAACTATAGTACCTAGTGTGAGCTTAGGTGCCCATAGATTGGCAGAGTATTTTTTATCAGTCAGTGTCAATACACCATATAAAGAAGCATTTTCCAAAAAATTATCAGTTTTAGTTGTAAATAAATTCAAAAATAAAGTTGCTTTGAATTTTAAAGAAAAGAAGACGAAGTCTCATCTTGATCAATATACCTATGTGGGCAAAATTAGAATAGGTCAAAGGTCAAAGCCTCCTCGTGTGCATGGAAACCCCGTTACCAAATGCCTACTTTCAAACACAAGAAACACTTTCCATCTTGCTTTTTCCCTGTGTGAAAAACAAAGAGATATGTACACAGTGCGTTCTGAAACTGCGTAGAATGTCTGGAGCAGCAGCTGGATGCAATTTGGTCCCGTGAGGTCAGTGCACTCCGGACTTTGTGCTTGTTGTGCATGTAACAGATAATGTTGCAGCAAGGAGAAAGAATTTAAGCCTAAAACCAGTACTTAACAAAATGTAAATTTAGGTTTCTTGTGTCCCGGTGTGGATTATTGACACACAGCAGTGCTTATTTCTACATTTGGCAATATACGTAATATTCCCATTTCGCGAGCAAGTCGCGTTCATTACCCCTTTAAAAATATTGACAGCTCACCGAAAAATGACGAGTCGTTAAATACCGAGATGAATTCCATCAAAGGAGCATGCGCCAAAATTAACGTCAAAATGTCTAATTTAAATTATTGGCGCGAATACCGGGATTGGCGCGAGATCGAAGAGCTTAATGTATAATAAAAAATTCAAGGTATAAAATAATGGTCAATTCTAATTTTTAGGTATGATTTTATGTAGGTACCGGGTGGTTTTTTATAACCGGAGCACTCAGCAACTTTATCATTGAAAATAAATTGAGATTTTTTTGGTTAATTATGACAACTTTAAAAGCCAACATAATTTTTTTCTATCTGTCCCCATGTACACGGTGTCCCAAATTCGATGTTTTTGGGGGGTTTCGGGTATTTCTAGAGGGGCTAAAAAAAACTGATCCCCCTTTGTGACACTCAAATTTCAAAAGAAGCTTAAAGGTGAAAATCGCATTTTGATATAGCAAGCCGTTTGTAAACGACGGCGTGTTTTTAAAAAGTCTGCATTTTGGGAAGGGGTCTATAACTTGTTTATTTATTAATATTTTTTATTTCTGTGAAAAAATTCTTAAGACACTTTTTTAAGAGGAATTCAACTGTTAAATTAAATTTTATTTGTCACGTTTAGTTTGTTTATTTCTTTATATTTTTGTATTTTTTTTATTTTTACCACATATTGTAGTTTGCTTAATGGGTTCGGTTCGGTTCGGTTTAATATTATAAAAATAAAAAAGTAATAAAGAGGTGATTAAAAAAGAAAAATAAAGAAAACAATAAAAAAATAAAATATTGAGTGTGATACATCATTTTAAAGGAAATTTTAAGCTGATTTTAAAAATCGAATAAAAAAAGAGTTATTCTGTAAGAAAAATAACAACTTTATGCAATATCTTAAAAACCAAAAGAGATAAATAAAAACCGTTTACATCTGTCAATTCTTCAAGAAAAGATCTATAAGAAAGCTATTTACACAAAAACAAAATTTTCATAAACAAAAAAGTTATAGACCCCCTCCCAAAATGCAGACAAAAACACTCCGTAGCTTAAAAACGGCTTGCTATATCTAAATGTGGTTTTCACCTTTAGGCTTCTCTTGAAATTTGCGCGTCGCAAAGGGGTGTTTTTTTTCTATCTCCCCTAGAAATACCCGACACCACAAAAAAACAACGAATTTGGGACACCCTGTACAGGGTGTGACAATGAAGTCGATTTTTTGAGAGGGAACACCCTGTATATTTTTGCATTTTAAGATTCGTCTTTTCTTTCTGATTTCAAAAATATACAATATCTATGTGCTGCGATTAATATTTTTTGAGGCATATGCAGTATTTCTTCTATATGATCTTATGCCTTTCACGTTTATTTTGTTTTGCCATGGGTGTATTGACTCTCAACTCCAATATTTCTTCAAGTATTTCTTGATTGTGTTTGTATTTCAAATGATCACACAGATCCAAGTTTTTTGGGAAGGAGCATTTACATTCTAGCCATCTAAACATAAAAACACTTTCTGCATAGGAATACCTTTGTTTTTGTATGCCATGTTTACTTTGACAGTGTTTATTCAAATTAAATTGGGCACTAAATAATTTGTCACACAACTTGCACGTCACCGGCATTTTCACAGCACAAAAACGACGAATTTTCATCAAAAAGAACTGGAAATTATTAAAGTTTTGCTGTATAAAACCATACTGAAATATCTCTCAGTTGATTGGTTGGCAGAAGTGACAGATCAACGCTTGCGCACGTCTTGGAATTCATCTCGGTATTTAACGACTCGTGAAAAATGTCTTAAAGGCTGTTCAAAATCAGTTGTTGTGCAAGAACTCGCAGAAGAGAATGTTCTGTGAAGTAACGAGAACAAACAATTTTGTCGGCGTCGTTTCTTCATTAGAAAAAGCCCTTGATACGAGCGTTTTTGGAGTTATCTATAATGTCTTAGGAAGAATGGACAATTTTAATAAAGTATATTTGCCTAGTTATAAATTATATGTGAAGTTTAGGGTATGTATAAAAAAATATTATACTCTACAATGGTTGTCATTTTTATCGGATTTCTCTGTTGTGAAGCTGTGCGTTTGTTTTGCTATATTGATTTTCTCTCTAGATAAACGTTGCGTAGGTTGGAATTGGAGGCCTCTATCCTTTTCGCAAGGGTAATATCGCTGATTGAATATACTCCATGGAGAAGTAAAATATCGCTGTTTGTTGCTAGTTTAAAACCCCTATAAACTTCTCCATTTACTCTCGAGCAGCAACGAGCGAAATAGTACAATGGAGTGAAACGATTTTTCTTACGGTCGCCCATCCATGTACTGTCTTTGCGGAGTGATGTTTATATATATATATAGGGTGTTAATAAAGTATGTGGCCAAACTTCAGAGTATTATTCTTGATTTTAAGGAAAAACCTTTGTATAAACATGGGTTCGCAAATGCTTAATTTTCGAGATACAGGTTGTTAAAGTTTGAATTTTTTCTTTATAACTCATGCAGTTTTTGAGATGTTATGCTCAAATCTGGAAAGTGTATTTATCTACAGGGCATACATCATTAAGCATGCTAATTATCAGGAAAAAACTACAGGGTGATATTTTTTTCCGGGGTCATGCCCCCTTTTTCCCCAAGAACATTTTTGCAGTAAGTCACTGGCAGATTCAAACATATAAAATGAATTTCTTGTTTTATTCAGAAACTTTTTAATATGTTTTTTTGTATTTCTAACCGTTTTTAAGAAAAAATACAAAAAAAGATAATTTGTATCTTCGATTACTATTAGAAATTACATAAAACTCGCATAAAATTAAAATAATTTGAGTTTACTTTAATGTCATTTAGGGTACAAATTTTCCTTGTGTCTTTCTTCTCGAAAACCGTTAGCGATACAAAAAAATTGCAACAGATCAAAAAGTTTCTGAATAAAACAAGACTAAAAAGTTTTTGAATAAAACAATGAGTCCATTTTATATTTTTGAATCTGCCATTGGCTTACTGCAAAAGAGTTCTGGGGGACAAAAAGGGGGCATGACCCCTGAAAAAGTATCACCCTGTAGTTTTTTTCCTGATATTTTTTATGCTTAATGATGTATGTCTTGTAGCTAGATATACGTTCCAAATTTAAGCCAAACATCTCAAAAAGTGCATGAGCTATAAAGAAAAAACAAACAAAAAATTTAAACGTTGACATCTTGTATCTCAAAAAATAAGCATTTGCGGAACCATGTTTACTTGTTTTCTTAAAATCACTTAAAAAATCGAAAGAATCGAAGTTTGTCGACATATCTATATTCATTGCATACATTTTAGTCCTCTCTTATGCAGTTTTAACCCTGCAACTTTTTTAATACTTGAATCTACAAGGGAGTTACACAGATTAACTTACGTTTTCTTAATTTTTTTATCGTTGTTTTCCAAACTATGTTTTTTTGATTCTAGATTTGCATTCTGTAAATTTTGTGCTGTAGTTGTGCCTAATTGATAAATGTTAGTCACCAAAAAGGTTTAATTTGGCAATAAATTTTTAAACATCTTGATACCTGAATCCAATTTTGATTTGTTGCATGATTTGCATGGTCTAAACCGGGTATTATAAATAGGTATTTTTCCCATTCTGTAGGCATGGTTAATGGCAATGGCAGGATGAAGCAACAGACGGCCAAATGATTTTGGCTCTGCTTTTAAGAGATCACTCTATAGTATGTTGTCTGCACTGCAGCTGCTTTGTTTTATTTGAGAGGTTTAATAGTTAATTGTAGTTCTTGAATTCTTGGTGCTTTGCCATTGATTTGTTGTGGAATTCATTGTTTTTGTACGTGTGCTTGTTATTTTTATTCTGTCGTTCAAAGTTTTTACGTTTTCCTTTTACTGTTAAACGTTATAAATTTCATGGCTGAATTATTGTTGTTTTCGAACGCACAAAGCAAATTTTTTATCTGACACAGAACGGAACCCGAAAGAGAGGTAGATCCAGATTTAAGGACCAACTAACTGAAAGAAAATCTCCTAACGCTAAGATTCTTGAATATATTAGAATAGAATAGAATAAAATTTTGGATTGTATAACCATTTGGGTGTAAATCTCGTCAAAAATGTTTAATCATATTTAAAAAAATATTTTGCCTTTAACAAAAAAAAATATTTTGTCTTAATTGTTAAATAATTTAAAATATACACAACAGTTTAAAATTAATATCCACAAAAATGTTTTTTCAATTATCCAGAAACATTAAAAATAAAAACATTTACATGTAATAACACTATCATACCACATTTATATTAAAAAAAAAACGAAGATTTAAAATTTCCCTAGAGTTTAAGACCGAAACCTCTGGATCTTCAAAATATTCGTTAAAGGTATAATATGCTGTCTTGTTTAAGAATTTTTTAAGTTTTGTTTCTATTAGCTTTTGGGGTAGGTTTCTTAATGAAACAGGTGGTTTATTCCAAATTTTTACGATACTGTATTTGACACTTCTCAGGATGAAACTAAAGCGTGCAATGTATGATTTATTTTTGAGTTTTCAAATAGATCTTGATTTTTAAGAATTATAGATTGTGAATAGTGTAATCGTTGTAGAAAGTATTTCTTACAACTATCCCTGTTTTTTAGTTGAAATACTACTCTTAGGCATTTTTTTGTAGTTTTAAAATTCTTTCATTATCACTTGAGTTTCCCCAGAAGACAATCCCATACCGTATCCTGGACTGCACAAAAGCATGGTAAGATGAAAGCGACACATCGGAGCCAAGATTATCTCTCAGCATTCTGAGAGCATACACATATCTGCTTAATGACATATAGTCTTCGAATATGTTCTGTCCAGTTTAGCTTTTTATCCAGCACCATACCCAGATATTTCACAGAATCCAGTGCCTTTAGGTCCTCATCTCCGCACACTACACACAAATTTCCTTGTTTTGTTTTAAATTGTATTAGTTGGGTCTTTTTGACATTTAGGAGTAAATTATTGTCTTTATACTAATCTTCGAGTCTTGATTACTTTTTGCAACTTTTTTTTTGTCTTGCTCTTCTGTTTTGTTGCTACAGATAATTATTGTATCGTCAGCAAAACATTACATCCTCATTTTTTATTATGTTTTCAATTTCATTTATGTACAGGATATAGAGTAAAGGTCTCAGAACCGAACCCTGTGGAACTTCTTTTGATATTTTGGAGTAATTTGATTTGAGTTTCATTCCACAGTCATTGAAGAGACCAGGCTTTTGAAGCTTTGTAGGGTTCTTTAATACTTCTTGATATTGCTGCGTCACAGGATTGTGCTACATTTCTACAAATGTTTTCTATTTAACATGCTAGATATTACTAAACTTACTTTTACTTTCGAAAAACATAATTGATCAGATGCAGTGCATTTGAGTGGCGATGTGTTATTATTTAGTTGACTGAATGTAAGCGGCGCGCGGCGCCGACCGCATTGCCCAATGTACCTTTTATAAACACGCCGTTGCGTTAAGAATTTGAGAACTTAAAAGCAGTCTGATGACCCACTTTTAAAAATAAACAAAATAAAGCCCCTAATAACGCACGTGTATGCGATTCGATATGTAGGTTATTCAGCATGACATTCGGTTTCCGGTTCTGTTAAATACAAAGTATTTCACGATGATGCTGCAGATTAAAATTATACCTAATTTTTAGAATACAAATGGGTGGCAGGGTAGTGTCGTGGTATGGTGGTCGCGAACGATGCAAAAACAAAAAAAAAGTTGACCTTCAACATTGAGAATATACGCAAGTGTAGTCCAGGGGCCGACTCGCAGCCAGCCGAGGAACCAGGGGTAATAACCCAGGAGCCTGATATAAGTGCTATATAGTCGGAACCAGGATGGCGTCAGCATAAATCTCCTACAGTCAACTCACGACGACCACGACTGTTGCGCTGAAAAGGACAGAAGTCTATCGTCTATAACCAAGTTCTACTGGGACGATAGCGGTGTTAGATAGATGCAAGTCTAACATGTAGCAGGACCACCTTTCGGAAGGAGTGTAAAAGCGTGGGTCCACTGTGTATACTTGCTACGCAGTATAAAGATCCTTGCCCTCGACAAAGGTGTCTGGCAAAATTAAGTCATCTTAGAGAAAGAAAACTTGCATCCTAAGGGGCACGTGCATCAGTTCGATATATGATGTACGGATAAATCGGGATTTGCGAAAAGGGCGCGCCGTGTGCCTAGTCGCTAGACCAAAAATGGCCCAAAAATGCTGACTGTAGGTTGACAAAAAAAAAACGCGTAGGTAATCACAACTCGAAGACGTGCCGTTTTTCTTTTTTTTTTTGTTGCTGTCATTATCTATATCATAAATAAAGAGGTTGGAAATGTTACAAACGTGCAACTGCCTATGGCAAGAAATTATTTTATATCGTCGGACGGCAGTGCAAATGCCAAAACCAAAAATTTTGCCGCGAAAAACTAAAAGGGCCAACGCGTATTAACATAGTATATGCCGGAGATAAGTCACATATTTGAGTATTTTATACTCCAGTCTTTTGTCGTTTTCCAGTCGATAATGTGAACCGGTTTGAACCAAACCACTGAAAAAAACCATTTCGCGCAGACAGTGGAGTTAGGGCATATATTTCTAGACCACTTTTATCCGCTTTTGAGGATTTAATTTTCAGTTTGTAGCTCGAATAGTTTATATACTTTGATATCTATTTTACAAAAAATATGAAGAATTTAAATACATTTTTAAATCCTATCACAAATTTCAACAATCAACTCTTTTAGTAGAGGTAAATAGCTATAAATGCATTTACAAAAATTCGGGTAATTTTATTTTTTAAATATTTTTTGCGGGTTATCCTTTACCATTGCGGGCATTTTGAAAAAACTGATTTTTTTAAATCTTTTTTTTTAGCGAACTGAACCGAACCGAACCTATAATAGTTTTCGAATTTTTAAAACCTGTGGTTGGAACAATGTGAAAACTTTATATTTCCTGTTGGTCGTTGCTGATCAGCAACTAAATTATTAAGACAAAATTTGATATAACACAATACCAAATATTAAGCCTAAGAAACTTTATGCTTCTAATACTGTGCAAAATTTAGCTCTTTATATTTCAGGGATTTCTTCATAAAATCCTAAAAATTTTAATTTTCAGTTGCTCGCTAGCAACTAAATGATCTCCTCGACAAAGCTTGACAGAACATTGCAGTATAATCTAGTATCTAATCTTTACGACCAAAGCTTGTAGCTATGACACTGGGCGAGATAGATCTTATTATTACGAACTATAGAAAAATTTATTCATTCAATTTAACTAAGTATCATATGACTATAATAATACAATTAACTTTTTTTATGAACCGAAATGAAAGTAAACAAAAAGCACGTGAAAATTGTCATGTGAAAACGTAACGTTCTAGACGCACTTTTTTTTATTGAATGGGCATCTTGCCATATTGTCGGTCTATGTCGGCTTCGTAGTGTCTAATTTCGGGGTGGCGCGGCGATGAAAAGTCAAGAGAAAATCTTGACTCTACATACTCGAAATACAAAATCTCAAACACAAAAAATCTCGAAAAACAAAATCTCGCATGACAAAATGTCGAAAAACAAAAGCTCGAACGACAAAATCTCCAATACAAAAATATCGAACGACAAAATCTCGAGCGACAAAATCTCGAATACAAAAATCTCGAATACATTTGTTCGCAAAACAAAATATCGAGAATCTAAAAGATGGAATAATAATTACCATTATTTTACTATTATTAAAAAAAACCTTTCGTAATTTGCGTTAGCCTAACCTTACCTAACTAGTGATGTGAAATACCGAGACGTTTATACCTCGGGTAAATACCTGGGTAAATACCCATAATTTATAAATACCCGCGTATTTAATTTTTGGGGTTGCCTAATCAACGATTTCGTTAAATTTATTGGTGTAAGATATGAAAGTGTAATGAATTGTACGACAGTGTGATTAATAAACTCAATCTGAATCAGAGTATGCTAGTACTGAATGAATATCGTCACTTGAATGGCCGAAAAGAATCTGACTTCTTCGGTGTCACGAGAGTCACTACTACCATTCGACGATGTCACGAGAGTCACTACTACCATTCGACGATGTTTGCATGTATTCTGTGCTGATTCACTTTTTTTTATAAATACCTTCGTTTTATAATGGCACTGGGTAAATACTAAATTTAAAAATACCCTTCGAGCTGGGTATTTACCCGGCCTAGATCCATAGACCTAACCTAAGCTAACCTGATCTGGTCCGAGCTTATCTAACCTTACCAAACTTTTTGTGTTACGATAGGTTTGGCTTGGTTCGACTCGGTTCGCTTTCATTTGGTTTGGTTCGGTTCGATTCGATTTTTGTATTCGTATTGTATTGTTTTAAAATATTATCTAAAAATACTTATATTTTTGAAATGGCGGCCGATGAAGTAAAGAAACATGCATTTTTATTTTGTTTTAAAAATACAGCCGCCATCTGATGACGGAAAATCGGGGATCCCGGAATGAAAATTTAGTTTTAGTACCAAATACTACTATGCCAAAGATTTAGCCTTTTTGAAACTTTATTTTACAAATTCAATCAACTGTGTGGTAGTGGTAGTGACGTAGTTAATGAAAATGTTATTATAAGTAATTATTATAAATTATAGACTCCTTCCCAAAATGCACACTTTTCAAAAAGAACCAATTTTCTTTCACTTTTTAAAGTACCCGAAAATCCCCCTAAATTAATGTTTTTTAACAGGTTGCGCATCAAAAATAGCCATTAACGAAACCCCTCAAAAACGCATTACCAGCATAATTCTTTAGTTCCAAATTAGACAGCGTGAAATAGAACATACCAACATGTACGATTTCGCGATAAATTGGCTAAATTATCATTATTATCACCTTTTGTTGAGTTGAATTGGTAAGTGTGACACGTGAGTCTGCGATTAATAGCCTAATTTTTTCCATTCAAGTCAAATAGACTGTGGTCACTTATGTCATGATCCACCGGTACCAATTTGTTGACTTATATTGTTATAACCACTTTGTTATTTAAAAGAATATGCAACTTTTTTTATATTGACAACCACAGTTCAAATGTTTTAAAGTCATTACCACGCACTGAATTGGAGCGTTCAATTTGCCTTAGAAAGTCGTTTAGTATAGACTTAGACTGGCGTAGGGTTGTGGCGACCGCACCGCCCGCGACTTAAGTTAACTTGGTCGAGCAATGAGGCAGCCCTAAAACTCGAATGCCATTGTGTCGTAGCTCGTGCTGACTGTGCACCAGCATATCCACGTTAATAAGATTACCACGTCCTACTCACACCCAAGTTCTTCGGCGATAAGCAAGTTGGGAACGGCAGCAGGCTCATGTAGTCTGGAAGCTCTAAGCGACAAACCGGCACGAAGCCGGCCGATTGCGTGATCGTCGTTTTGTTTAAGGATTGGCTACAGAGCAACTCGTGTGTTGCATCCGTGACTGGGCAGCTTTATTTAGGATGCAATCTGCACACCCTAGAACGGAGGGGGCTATAAAAGGTGCCCTAAACATAGCCAGTCAACAAATGCCCGACTGAACAACTGCATCCAGAGGGTACTCCACATGCGGTCGAAACACACACAGAGACTAGAAACAAAATTAAGCTTGCTCTCTAGACTACAACGGAGAACAGCAATCGTTGCATGTGAATTAAAGAGATACGAGATACAACATCAGCTCTGAGTAAAACGAGAACAGGAGGCGAGGGCCAACCTAATGAACACAGAGGAGGCTACACATTTTTCTAGATAAGGAAAGAAGAGGATGAACCTCGCATCCACTGAGTGGGTTTCGCTATAAAATACGCGCTCAGAGACCATCTAGGCGAGCTTCCTTCTGGAATAAGCGAAAGATTGATGACATTGTGACTCAAACAAATCAACGGTTAACATGCTAGTATAATCAGTTCTCACGCTCCTACCCCCAAGCTGACGAACAACAAAAAGAATAATTTTATGTTCAGCTTAGCGAAACAATAAGGTCCGTACTCAAATCAAATAAACTCATTGTTTTAGGTGACTTCAACGGTTGAGTGGGGAAAGGTTCAAACTTTGGAAAGGCGTCATTGAAACAGAAGGTCAACATATGGAATATGAACTCAAATGGACTGCGACTATTAACGCTTTGTTCAGAAAATAACCTCGAAATAACCAACACACTTTTCTGACAGAAAAACAAATTTAAGACCTCCTGACAACACCCGAGATCAAAACACTGGTATCTAGTCAATTTCACAACTGTGCGTTCCAGAGATCAAAATAACATACACACATTGACCAGAGCGATACCAAGTTCTGAGGTATGCTGGACCGACCACCGACTAATTCGAGGCAAAATGAACTTGCACATCACACCAAAACGTAGATATCAAAGAACGCAGATCAGACGTAAATTCAACTTGGAGGGTCTCCAAGATGATAACTACAGGAGAAATTTACAAGCTTCTTTGAAAGAGAATCCTCTGTTAGAATATCCGGAGAACATTGAGGAATACTGGATCATACTGAAGACTGCAGTAGTTGCTGCCTCCGAAGATATGATCGGCTACCGAAATTTTTAAGCAACTTATTTCGGGATTAAAAAGCACCAAGACTACTTTGAGGAGAACGGTGAGGATATCCAAGACCTTATTGAAAGAAAAAGAAAGACTACTACAAAAAGAAGGCATACCAACAAGCTAAGGCAGAACTTCTGGATAGCAAAATGACACAAAATGCAGCTTCTAGCCGAATCTAACAACACCAGACCTTTCTTTCAGGCTACCAAGATGAACCCCACCTTTAATGTCTGAATCAACTAAGATCTAAAGATGGTGCAACACTACTCAAAGACAGAAACTCTATTAACTCTCGCTGAAAAAAACACTTTCAGGAGTTACTGAATAAAGAATCTGTCGATAATATCATAATCGACAAAATTCCAGAATCGCCTAAACAAAAAGCAAAAAGGCAATCATACAACTGAAAAAAAATCTGCGAGTACAAACGGCACCCCAGCTGAACTCTTCAAACAAGGTGGTACTACACTTTACGCCCACATCCACACGCTTATAAATAAAATATGGAACTCTCAGACCATACCTGCCGAACTCGCCTTATGCCAGTTGCCGAACAGAACCTGCCGGAGACTGTGTGGTTTAAGATCCAACAGAGGTTCGGTTGACATGATTGAGTGCAAGACAAATTCAGAGGAATCTAGAGAACAAAATCTACATGGCCTTCATTGATCTAGTGAAAGCATTCGACTCAGTCAGCAGAGAAGCCCTTCGGTGTCCTCAAAACTACAGTCAAATTATTCGCCTGCTCCATGCTAACATGAGTGCAACTGTCTTAGACATCGAAATTCAGCATCGCTTGAAATGCGCCAGCGCAGCATTTGGACGACTTCAGGGGAGGGTCTTCAACAACCACGACTTCAACGCTGAGACAAACTGCTAATCCATAATACCTTCATAATACTAACTCTTACATTATGGGTGCGAAACATGGGCTACCAGCGAAGGCATATCAAGTGCCTAGAAAAGTATCACAGATCTTGAGAATCGGCGTACAAATATGTGTCAGGAAACTAGGTATACCAGAACCGCGGAAGAGTGTGCGCTTTCAGGACTGGCTTATAAAGCCATTAAAGAACGCACAGCAGACTACGACAATGATGAATAGATGATAATCTTACTCGATACCATGTGACTGCCTATAATGATGAGTATAGACTACATATTACCCTCGAACATGTAAAATCTATATGTGTTCGATGATATTACTCCAGAGAACTAGACATTTTTAAATATAAATTAATTCGTTTCTTCAGACTCTGATAATGATACTAAAACTTTTGTGCGCATGCAGTCAAGCTATAAACTTTGCCTTCGAAACGTTCAGTCAATTTTTCCGCTATCGTATGTTTCTGAAGAAGCTGAGATGAACATTCGCCTTCTGGCGGCTGTTTACTTCCGCCCAGACTGCTGACTGATATTTTATTTTCTTTCTTTTATTGTCTTCGATAAATATTTTAAATTGTCAGAACAGTATCTAATCACATATTTTTCGAAAAACACAAAACATGTTTACCCTCACTTTATTTATAGGGTGACATCTGACGTCCTGCATCTAGCTATGTCGATAAAAACCAAACCTGTGTTCACGCTCCCACCTAGCCTTCTGACGATTTGCAAGTAATTTAATTTTTTGTAGTTATCGATAAAAACCTAAATTTTTACTTTACCGAATCACCTCTCTCCTACGTAGTCCTTAGATAATAATATCTCCGTCACGCTTCCACCTAGCCTTCTGACGATTTACAAGTAATTGAATTTCTTATAATTATCGATAAAAACCAAAATTTCTACTTTACCGAATCACCTCTCTCCTACGTAGTCCTTAGATAATAATATCTTCGTCACGCTTCCACCTAGCCTTCTGACGATTTGCAAGTAATTTAATTCAACTACTAAATAGGTGTAGAAATTGTGACATATTTATTGACAATTTTTTTGGAAAATAACACACCCACTCAGACTTCTGACAATTTTGTATTATCTTATATTGTATCCAATAAACTTTACCTTATTACATATTTTTTGAAAAAAATTACAAGTTTAAACCTCCCTTTAAATTTCAGGATTACTTCTGAAGGCTAGCCTCTCGCTGTGTAATCAACAGTCAAACCTGTGTATAAAAAAAATTCGACTTTACGAAGTTACCCCTATCTCTCCACCCATCTTAGATTTTTACCACTGGTTTACCCGATAGGCGTATTTTTGATAAATAAAGAAGATTTTCTCAATCTGTCGCTCCTTTTTAAAAAAAATTTTGAATTATTTTTTGTTTTTTAGTGAAGGCGCGGCTTACATGAAAAAAATTCATTCATATATCCTTGATGAAGGTATAAAAATAATAGTTTAGCTTGCTGCTCCCATGCATTAGAACACCCCTTGTTAAAAAATACCCTAGCTACTTTTAAAATTTAGCGTGTTTTACAAAAATATTATAAGATTTCTTGATCTTTCTTTCTTAGTTTTTGACCTTTTATCTTTCCGATCTTTTATAGACGGAAGCAATTAGCGCTTAGAAATCAATAGCTATTTTCTTCGCCAAGAGCGAGTATATTATTACAATAAGTCAAACTCAAGTGGGCATAAAGAAAAAATTCAAACTTTGACATTTTAAGGCCAATACACTCCTGCTGGCTACCCACTGCAATATTTTAGGAATTTTTCGCGTGTGCATGTTCCTATTTTATGCATGCCACACAAATCAAAATTAGTTAAAAGTTGTTAGCATATAATCGTTTTTCCTGGTATACCTACCTATAGAAATAAATTATGTTACTAGTCAAACCTTCTAACTTAAACTAATTTAATGGGGTTACCATTATTTTCGATGGATTTAGAAAATGGGAATTAAGCAGAAACATACCGTCAAAATTTGTCCTCCGTGGGCTTTTTAATGAAGATTTCAACACCTGTTTTAATCCATTACTAATAATCCCATCATCACTGCCTGACCTGTTAACAGACCCAAAATTGTCTTAGTCAAAAAGTTTAGTGTGGTTAGGGTGTCAAAATATTTTTTCAATCCTGAACGGCTTAAGCTACAGTCATGAAACTTGGCACGCATATCGGCCTTCACGCATTTATTCTTTGCCTGACAAAAAAAAATATATATATTTTACTCCTAGGGGGCGCAAGGGAGCAAATTGTGTTTTTAGATTATGTCTTATATCTTCTAAACTCTTACACCTGCACAACTATATCTTAGGGATTTGGTAGCTGTTAATAAGGCCCCCCTAAGTAGTGTCAAAGATTTTTGTAATTTACAATAGAAAAAGCTTTGCTTGCTCGGGATACGGCCCCCACCCAAACTTAAGATTTTTTTAGATATTTTCCTCATATTTTATGAATAAAAAGATATAATAGCATAAAATACGACATCACGAGGCCCCGCGCCTCAAGGCACATTCCTGGGTGCGCCACTGGTTGCTACATCAACAAACAAAAGTTTAATTTAACAAACGATTTTATGATTTTCAAAAAAATAATTAATCTACTGGATATTGACTAAGCTCTAAATTCACAAAAATTGGCGAAAACTTTGAGGACCGAACGAAGAGAATAGTACAATTAGTCATTTTTTTATACAGTCATAGGCAAACATTACTAAAAGGGAAGTGACGACATTCAAATTAATTTTTACTTTGTATCCCTGATATGAAACTATTTATCCCGATTTTTACTTTTTATATCTGAGTTCCTTTTTATCCCGATGATTAAAAGTCGTATTTTTAGCCCTAAAATTTGCTATAAAGAGTGCACTTTTTATTCATTAAGTGCAAAAAATATACTTATTTCGGGATTAAAAAATTGTTTATGTCCCTATATGAGAAGTTGAGTAGAAATTATGGCAGCCCTATTTTTAACAACGTGCAGTTTTTGTTGAGACTTTGCTCGTATTTTATGCCCATATTATATTGTATTGTTTTGGCTATATTGCAATAACAAATTTCTTATCAAAAAAGTATTGTTTAAAGTGCAAGTTGTTAGGTAACAAGTTTTAAATTATAATGGCAATGCAATCTCCCACACAAAAAAAACACACTAAAATTACATTTTTTGTGACGGTTAAAATTCTAATCATCACTTGCATGGCGTACCCAAACCTAAGATTTTTTAGATATTTTCTACCTATTTCATGAATAAAAAGATAAGTAAGTGGTGAGTTTGTGTCCGCTTGTGCAGTGGTCCTGGTGCTTCAGATATATCGCTGCTATAATGGCGTCATATATTCGAACGGACTGCCTCGATCACCGCGTCTTGCGAGCTTTGTGGGTTCGAGTCCCACTTAACACATGGTTGTGTTGTTATGTTCAAAAAGCTATTTTTCCACGCAAAAACTTTACGAAAAACTGGGCAATTGATTCTAATAGGGATGGAAAAGTCTCAGTATACAAAAAAAAATAGAAAGATAAAATGGCATAAAATATGATATCATGAGGCCTCGGGTCCCCTCCCGAGGCCTGGCCCCCTCCTAATACATGTTTCCGAATGCGCCACTGTCACTGGCTTCGTCACATGTCAGCGTTCGTTTTGGGTTGTACGGAATCTAAAAATTCTAAAATGAAATGTAATGGCGCGTGCATGTACTTTTTTTTTTACGGTTAAGCGCACTCGCAAGGACATCCCTATCACGCTCGAGAAGCGGCCAGTGCGCGGAAATGTTGGTGTGTGTTGGTTTTGAAACGGTTCAGGTTGTAACCTGCAGGGAAAACTGTCGCAAGAAGTTTATTCCACAGCGATGCTGTTCTCCAGAGATATGAATTCTGATATAATGAGGTTCTTGGTGCCTCTATTTTGACAGTAAATTGATGGTTACCGTCTGTTTGACGTGTTCGCCTAGTAGGTGCTGTGCGTGCAAGGGCTGAAAAATAACGGAATTTCCTTCGATAGGTCGCCGGTATTGGCTTCACAAGCACATTTAAAAATAAATGTCGGTATTGACGATTGAAAATGGAAAGTTACGATACATATGGAATTTTATATGAAAAGGCACCTACCTCGGACTCTCTTGCAGCTCCAGTCGACGTTTAAACGTCCAGTTTTTTCACCTCAAATTCACTTTTTTCGGGAACGTGATTTTGCTAGTGTCTTGTTGTGACGGTGGTTCTTTGCGCCCTCATTGCGGCGCTGCTTCTCTTCCACGTGTCCGGTGCCGTGAAACCCCATATGCATATTTTAGAGCGCGAAAATTTAAATTATTTTAAACGCGCAGAAAAGGAAAAGAAAATGAAAATTAGGAAATTTCTTGCTTGCACCAACATTTTCCGGCCGCCAAAACACGTGTGTTTTTACTTAGTTAAGAAAAGGAAAGGAAAGAAAAATTAAATAGTATTCGCCTATTAGCAATTAAACGATACAATTTAACATTAACCCAAATATGCATTAGATAATGCATGTAAATTAAAATTGAAAGAAAAGAAAAAATACTTAGAAAAAATTAAGAAAGAAAAGAAAATTTTGCCTTATGCGTCGGGCATAGGCAAAGGACATAGTTTCACTACTGGTCGACGATATGTTCCTGTAGCTGTTTTAACGGTCACAACACGAATATGACCGTCTGAGCCAGGGTGTACGTCGACAATTCGCCCAACAGCCCATTGCAATGGCGGTTTTTGTTCATTCTTTACCACGACTAAAGTATTTAGGTTAATATTGTTAGAAGCCTCTGTCCATTTAGAACGCTGTTGCAAGGTGTTTAGGTACTCCAAGTTCCAGCGTTTCCAAAAATCGGACTGGAGCCTTTGCACCAGCTGCCAGCGGGACAGGGTGTTCAACTTGGAACCAGAAAATTCGGGTTCTGGTACGGAATTCAACGGTTCCAGGGTAAGAAAATGACCAGGGGTCAGTGGAAGAAAGTCATTCGGATCCATACTTTGGGCATACAGAGGCCGGCTGTTTAGTATGGATTCGACCTGACACAAAAAAGTAAAAAACTCTTCATAGGTTAACCGTTGCTCACCTATTACACGTTTCAAATTTGCCTTGGTGGATTTAACTCCTGCCTCGGCTAGTCCGTTTAGGTGCGGACTACCAGGACTTGAAAAATGCCAGGTAATTTTTAGACTGTGACATGCTTCCTGGGAGTACTGTTTGAGTAAACGATCAGCTCCCAAGAACGCGCTACCACAATCTGAGTAAATGTCAGAGATTCTTCCTCTTCTTGCCACAAATCTCTTAAAAGCCGCAAGAAAGGTAGGGGTGGAAATATCGGAGGTAAGTTCTAGGTGAACTGCCTTTGTTGCGGAGCAGACTAAGACAAGAATATAACCTTTGGATACCTTTGCACCTCGGTACTTTCCCATTGTAATTGGAAAGGGACCACAATAATCTATGGCAACATGTGAAAATGCCTTTACTTGAGAGATGCGTTGAGCAGGCAAGTTGCCCATGATTTGTACGGAAGGTTTAGGATTTAGTCGATAGCATAAAATGCAATGAGAAGTTACGCTCTCGATTGCATAGCGAGGGGAAAGGATCCAAAATTGTTGTCTCAAGAGGTAATGCAACGTTTTTTGACCGGGATGACAGTACCTTTTGTGAGTGTACTCAATGACAAGTTGAGTAAGACGGTGAGAACGTGGTAAAAGTAAAGGGTGTTTTGCTGAATAAGAGAGTTCGGAAGAATGTGGTAGTCGACCCCCCACTCTTAAGCAGCCTTGTGTATCTAGAAAAAGTGAAAGTTTACGAAATTGTTTAGGAAGTAGCTTTGCGTCATTCAAACGTGAAATGAGATCAGCAAAGATGGAACGTTGAACATGCCGAACGAGAACAATAAGAGAATGTTGAAGTTCTACTTCGGTAATATTTTCGTTAGGATATTTAGATTTCTTTTCGGTAAGGCGAAAAATATAGGAAATTATGCGTTGAATTTTCTCTAGGGAAGAGTAACGAGAAAGAAAAGTATCAAGCATGTGTGGTTCAACTGTGCATGTTTGAAATACTGATTTTCGTTCTTCCAGAATAACCTCGTTTTCCGGAGGGTCTGGACAGCGAAAATCATCAGGCCAGCTCTCTTTTGGTAGCCTAAGAAAACAAGGACCTTCCCAATACAAGTCATGTTTGACAAGTTGATTAGGCATAAGACCGCGCGAAGCACAGTCGGCTGGATTTAGCGCTGATGGAATATATTTCCAGGCCGTAGGAGAAATGGTTTCTTGAATGTGACAGATACGGTTTGCCACAAACGTTTTAAACCTGTGAGGTGAAGCCGCCAACCAGCATAGAACCACTTGGGAATCACACCATGCACAGATTTGGTTGAAGTTAAGAATATCTGAATAAGTGTTTTGAATAAAGGAAATTAGGTCGCAAAGTAAAGTGGCACCAAGAAGCTCCAGTCGCGGAAGACTGACTGTTTTCACTGGTGCGACCTTAGATTTGGCCATTACAAGAAAGGTATGGATTTCTCCGGATACTGACTCCATTCTGAAATAGACCGTAGCCGCGTAACCTATCATAGAGGCGTCTGAAAAGCCGTGAAGTTCAATGCTACGTGGTTGATCAATGGAAAGGCGTCTAGGTAAATGAATATTTGAAAGATTTGGAAGTTCGGTTCGAAATTGATTCCAAACATTTACGATATGCGGAGGAGGCTGAGAATCCCAGTCCAGCTTCTCCTTCCACAGATCTTGCATGAGATGCTTAGCAAGTAAAGAAACGGGAGAACAGAAACCTAAGGGATCAAAAATTTTCATGATTTGAGATAAGATACCTCGCTTGGTGCATGGTTTATCTTCTGGTACGACCAAGTAGGTAAACGAATCTGAGATAGGATTCCATTGGAGACCTAATATTTTTACAAAATTAGGTTCGGATTTGTCGAAACGAATGGACATTTGTGTTTCTGATTCTGAGAATGAGGAGAGAAGTTCCGGACTGTTGCTCGCCCATTTTTTAAGTTCAAACCCTCCTAGGCGCAACAGGGAGATTAACTCCGACTGAAGTTCTTTGGCAGAGGCCACAGAATCCTGCCCAGTGAGCACGTCGTCGACGTAAATGTCTTTAAGAAGCACCTTGGAAGCATTAGGATACCTTTCAGACTCAAGTTTAGCTAGTTCTTGTATAGTACGAATAGCTAAGTAAGGTGATGACTTAAGTCCATAAACAACTGTTCTTAAGGAGTAGGTTTGGACAGGATCATCCTCAGAAAATCTCCATAGAATATTTTGATAACGCGTGTGCTCAGGAATAATTAAAATCTGTCGGAACATTTTTACTATGTCAGTAACAAAGGCTACAGCATGAATTCGAAAATTAAGTAGAATTTCACGGACATCATTTTGCAGTTTAGGACCTGCGCACAACGTCTCGTTGAGTGAGACACCTCTGGGACTACGTTGAGACCCATCAAAGACCACTCTTATCTTCCCAGTGTTCCAGACACTGTGATGAGGGATAAAGTAGGAATTATCCAAGACATCTTTAGATATAGGCGTAGGAATAGGTATCATGTGACCAGTGTCTAAATAATCTTGCATAAAATCTTTGTAAGCTTGATAATTAGCTGAGTCTTTGAGAAGTCTAGCTTCCTGAAGCTTGAAACGTTTTAAAGCGATTGGATAGGTGTCACCCAACTGGGGTTCTAAGTTTATGAAAGGTAATGGAACGACGAATCTACCTGATTCGTTGCGTGAAACTGATTGTGAAAATAATTTTTCGCACATAATATCCTCAGGACTGTGATGAACCTTATGTGGAACCTGCTCTATCTCCCAGAAGCGCTCTAGGCAGATATCCAGAGATGGTTCGATGGAAGTGTAACAGCTTATGAGTGATTGTGGATTTTGTTGCTTTGAAGTTTCAACTTTACCAATCAGCACATAGCCAAAGATGCTATTAAAAGCACTAGGTTGTCCACGCTCTCCGTGGATAACTCCCTCTTGTAAGAGATGCGGAAAAAGTTCACAACCTACTAGGACATCAATGGAACTTGGTATATGGAAGTTTTGATCAGAAAGTTTGATATTGCGAATGTGATTCCACTTGCTCGAGTCGACAGCGCAAGAAGGAATCTCTGTACAAAGTTTTGGAAGTACTAAAGCCTCAAAATCAAAGGTAGGTCCCGCTTGACCTTGAGGTTTGATAAGACATTTCGTCTTACCTTTGGTATTGGAAGATGTCATTTGATTTAAGCCTTGAATAGAAGTAGAAAAGAAGCTTTTCGAAAGACCTAAACGATTTAGACATTTTTCTGAAATAAAGTTTGCCTCTGAGGCAGAATCGAGTAAGATACGAACTGGTTGGTAATGTCCCCTTGAGTCTAACATGTCAGCTACAACGGTAGAAAGTAGAAAAGTGGAATTTTTGGAAATCATTGTCGCATGACAGTTTGTGGAATGGCTTCCTGACATAGGGGTGCTATTGGAATTGGAAAGTGGAATATTAACGTTCTCTGGAGGATAAGAATTAACACTCACAGAGGGCGCTACTGGTTGTGGAACGTGAAGACGACTGTGGTGTCTAGCTCCACACGTAAAGCAGTTGTAGGAAGAGGGGCAATTCACGGTCTGGTGAGCAAAATGTAAGCAATTTTGACATAGATTCACCTGCCGAACATAACCCATCCTTTCCTGTGGACTTTTGTTTTGAAATTCGATACATTTCGATAATACGTGATTCGAAGAACATAGGTAGCATTTTATTTTTGGATTAAAAGTTCTGTTCTGATTATTTTGTATTTGAGGGTTGCTGCGTTGATTGCTATTTTGTAAAGTATTTTGTTGATTTCTTGAATTTGAACTTTGATTTGAAATAGTTGTATTGAAAGCAGAAGGTGAATTAAAATTATTAAAACTGTTTCTCTGAAAACTGTTCTGTTGAGAATTACGCGTAGTTTGAGGTTGTCTAGGGGTTTGATTTTGCCTACTAAAACTGGGCATTTGCACTACAGATTCGAGCGCAACACAATGATTTTCTATAAACGTGTAAAGATCAGTGTAGGACGGAATTTCTGAATTGTTTTTCTCTCTACTATAGTAAAGTTCGAAATCAGTCCTCATCTTGACTTCAAGTTTTGAGAGCATCATGTTAAAAGTAAGAAAGTCCCATTCTTTTGTAGGAAAACCAAGCTCATTTAAGATGGCTAGATTCTCAGAAAATGTATCCAACATGGAACGTAATTCTTTTCCAGAACTGGACTTAGTTGAAAGAAAGTTCAAAGCATTCAAAGCGGTAGTAGCAATAATTCGTTTATTTTGATACCTCTTTACTAAGGTTTCATACGCAATGTGATAATTGCTATCTGCGAGGGGAATGGTTTTTACTAGAGAAAGGGCTTCATTCAGAACAGAACTCCGCAATTGTTGAAATTTCTCTATATCACTTAAATCAGAATTTTGATGTACCATGACTTTAAATAAGTCAAACCAGTGTTGCCAGTCTTTATAATTACCATTGAAAATTGGCAACCGTGGTTGTGGAAATGATCTTGTATTTGACCTCTGAACAATATTTTGTTGGTTAGGGTTGCCTACGTAATTGACAGGGTTGGCCCTAAAAAGGTCGTAGTAAATACCCTTACATTCATAATAAAGGTTGTCAAAGTCTTTTCTAGTTTTATCCTGCTCGTCAAATGAAAGTTTAAACTCTTCGAGAGAGCCAATAATTTGGTTATGAAAATTATAGAATTGAGCATGACATTCTTCGACGTCTTCATATCTGGATTTAAACAAAAAGTGAAACGCTGTATCCGACTTCGCTTTCAAAGCTACCTCGTGAGCTTCCGCCATTTGGTTGAAGCTCAAAAGCCTTTTGTCGCAAAGTTTTTTCTGTTTTTGCGTAGACATTTTTGTTTTTGAAAGTTAATTTGGTTTTAAAATTACCCAAAAAAATGCTTAAAATATAGCTTAAAATATAACCCGAATTTTAGCAAAAATTAAACAATTTTATTATTTTAATTTTATTAACTTTTTTCGAAAATTTTGAAATGAAATGTTTGTAAGTTTGTCTGTATGTTATTATTTGAACATATCCCTTAAAAAAAAACTTTTATGTCTCACCAAGGATTGAACCCCGCACCTTTCGATTCCAAGTCGCACACTCTGTGCATACGACTAGCGGTCCGTCTGAAAGTTTTTAACAAACCTCGGTATTTGAAGAAACAACGCGCGCAACGTGAGACCTTGGTGACGACGAAACACTTGCACCTGCGCGTTAACGCCGCGACACCTGTAAAATCGATAATTAGAAAAGTAGGTGGAAGAACCGCCTTAAAATTTTCACTTTCGGCGTATTGACGCCACTTTTACTGAAAATGTAATGAACAAAGCGATCAACTTTCTTTGATGAACTAGTAAACTATACGAAATATGTGCATTGGCTATAGGTATTTTTGAACGGTAATAAACACTTCGATCAACTTTGAAGGAACATATCCCCAACGGGTGGTCAAACAATATGGTCTGTTTCGAATTGAAATTGAAATAAATTTTGAAATTTGAAATAGAAAATAGAAATTTGGAATTTTTGTAGGAAATTGCTGAACCACAGGAGTCTAGGTAGTTTGGAAAACTATTAATTTGGGTCGAAGGGCCATTAAATGTGCGTGCAAGGGCTGAAAAATAACGGAATTTCCTTCGATAGGTCGCCGGTATTGGCTTCACAAGCACATTTAAAAATAAATGTCGGTATTGACGATTGAAAATGGAAAGTTACGATACATATGGAATTTTATATGAAAAGGCACCTACCTCGGACTCTCTTGCAGCTCCAGTCGACGTTTAAACGTCCAGTTTTTTCACCTCAAATTCACTTTTTTCGGGAACGTGATTTTGCTAGTGTCTTGTTGTGACGGTGGTTCTTTGCGCCCTCATTGCGGCTGAACTCACTCACTCACTCACCCCAAGCTTTTGGGACGCCCTTTTAGCTATATCTGCCACGTGACTGTACCAAGACATGTTGGTCTCTGCAGTGACTCCTAAGATGTTCAACTGGCTCTGCAATGTGACAGCACTTCCAGATAGCATTATGTTTGGCTCACCGGTGCTGGTCTTTTTTGAAAACAGGGCTGCTTGGGTTTTCTGCGCGTTGAACTGTACAAGGTTTTTGTTACCCCAGTCCTCTATTATCTCCAGGTCGTTATTTATCTGCGATATTTGAGTTAGTCTAAGATGATGGAATTCACGTGCGGATAGACACTGAGTGGGTGGTATGACTGAGGAGACTACATTGCCATCATCTGCAAAGCAATAAAGTGGATTTACTGTTTTATCTATGAGATTGCTCCCTGTGGCACACCAGCATTTATTTGGTAAGAGTTGGAGTTCCGGCCATCCAGTGCAACATAAATGGATCTATCCTTCCAAGTGCAAAGTTTCGGCGACAATCCCATTGCTTTGAGCTTGTTGAGCAGATTTTCATGCCAGACTTTATCGAATGCTTTTGATATATCTAAGGCAATTGTTCTTGTTTCGCCCCGTAACTCAATCGCTTTTTGCCATAAGTGTGTGACGTATGTAAGTAAATCGCCAGTTGACCTATATTTTCGAAATCCGTATTGCTTGTCGTTGATAATTTTGTACTTTTCCAAGTACTTGGTTAGGTGATTGTTCACAACTCTTTCCATTACTTTTGATATCACCGGAAGTAGAGCAATTGGTCTATAGTTTAACGGATCTGTCTTTTTTCCTTTCTTTGGAATAGGTTGTACTGCGGCAGACTTCCATGATGATGGATATACTCCTTGCCTGTAAGATAAATTGAATAATTTAGCGTAAGTTGGGGTGAGTGAATGCCATCTGGACCCATTGCTTTGTTTGTATCCAACTTATTAAGGGATTTTCGTATTTCTCTGTGACAAAAGGGTACCTCTGGCATACTGTGGGAAACCCTTCCAATGAACGGTGGAGTTTTTCCATTTGGCACTGTTAGGTTTGAGTTGTAGGAAAAGATTTTGGCCAGCATATTGGCTTTTTCCTCTGATGTTGTGGCTAAGTGAGTATTTTTATCTGTAAGTGGTGGTATGGATGACTTGGTAAAGTTTGATCCAACAGCTTTTGCAAGAGACCAAAAGGACCTAGAACTATTTGGACAATTCAGCAACCTGTTTTTTATTCTTTGATTGTATGTTTCTTTGGCGGCGTCAATAGTAATTTTGCAATTATTTCTGGCTTCTATAAATTCTGTGTGGTTTTGAGCGGTTTGTTGTCGTTTCCAAAGGTTATATGCTCTGTGTTTTTTCTGTACAGCCGTTTGACACTGGCCGTTGAACCAAGGGTTTGCATTTGCTCTGCGTTTTATTGTATGTAGGATATATGCATCCATTTCAGATAAGATTACTTTTGTTATTTCATTACAGCAAATAGTGGGATCAGCTGTTTTAAAGCAAACCTCTTGCAATGGAAAATCCAGGTAAAACTGTTTAAGGTTATTCCATTTTGCCGATTTATAGTGCCACATTTTACGAGGAAGTGATTGTTGGCTTGGTGGTATGAGCATTTCGCACTTTGTTATTATAAGTTTATGATCGGATGAACCAAGGGATCTACTTGAATTGTGTACGAGTCAGGATTTGTAGTTAGGAACAAGTCTAAAAGCGCTGCAAATTCACCCCTTTCTGAGATACGGGTAGGTTCATCGACAAGCTGCGTTAGACCACAACTTATGGCAAAAGCTTCTGCTTCCCTGCCTTCATTATCTGTTTTGTTGTGGTGTTTTAGCCAGGGTATATTGTGGACGTTGAAATCGCCTAAAAAAACAATTTCCTCATGTGGATAGTTAGACTGTATACTATCACAGTTTTCGGATAATATCGCGAAAAAGTTTTGGTACTCGGTGTTACTTGGCGGTCGGTAGAGGCAGCAGATGAACTTGGTCGATGGCTTTGAGGTGAATTTTAGCCATATGATATCGAGGTTCGCTGGTTCTAGCTTCTCCTCTCGATGACATGAAAGGTCATTTTTAATGTACACACAGATCCCAAAATTATGTCGAAATCGGTGGTGTAGGTCATAGCCGGGATAAAGATAGCTCACAATAGGTGTTGCAGAACTGATTTTAGTTTCAGTGAGAACAAGGATGTCAGGTCTTTGTTCTTCAAGATGTTGGTGAACTGAATTTATGTTGGTACTTATCTGTTACTTACCTTATCTTATAAATAGGTTCGATTTTATTACTCGCTGCCTTGAATCCGCAAGTTAAAAACAATATAGGTTAGCCACGAGTTGGATAAATTAATTGTTTTAAATCTTCAGGAAGAAAACATAAAAGATAACGAAAAAAAAACGAAACGGTGAGGAGAGTAATCCATGGAAATCTATCTATCTAGCCTTCTTCGATCCATCTTTGGACATAGGCCTCCCCCAATATCTTTCATTCTTCTCTGTCTGTCGCCTTGTTCATCCATCTCATCTAGCTCCTACATGTCTCTTCAAATCGTCCGCCCATCTCCTTTGGGGTCTTCCACTACTTCTTTTACTTTCCCAAGGTCTGCAGGTTACAATAGACTTGTTCCATCGATTTCTGTCTGATATTATGACCGGCAAATTTCCATTTTAATTTAGCTACTTCTTCTCTGGCATCCCTTACTTTTGTTTTATTTCTTATCCATTAATTCCTTTTTCTATCTGTCAGCTTTACATGTAACATTTGTCTTTCTATTGAGCTTTGGGCTTTTGTTATCTTATCCATGTTTGATTTTGTAACTTTCCAGGTCTGGGATCCATAGGTAAGTACAGGAAGTTTTTCTGTTTGGTTTTTTTTTCAGTTTAATAATGTCCCAGGTATATATTCCTCTTCTTGTTCTATTTTATTTTTGTTTATTCTGACCGTAATATCTTCATCTGTGTTTGTTATGATTTTAGTTTTAGTGTAGTTCATACTTAAGCCTATATTTTTAGCTGCTGTATCCAGTTCTTCAGTTCAGGCGATATCATCAGCATATCTTAGGTGGTTCAAGAATTGTCCGTTTACTTTGAAGCCTATTTCTTCCCAATCTAAGCTTTAAAAACATCTTCTAGGCCTGATTAAATAATTTCGGGGATATTGTGTCACCCTTTCTGACATCTCTTTTTATTCAGATTGGCTTGGTTCCTTCGTGGATTTAGATTGATGTTGTTGCTTCGCTATATATATTGGCTATTAAGTCTGTATATCTGTGATCTATTCGGCTATTAATTAAATATGCTTTTACTGCCCAGTGCTCAATGCTATCGAAAGCTTTTTGGAAGTCTATAAACGCAATATATAGTGGAATGTTATATTCGTTGGCTCTTTCTATTAGGATTTTCATGGTTAATAAGTGGTCAACTGTACTGAAACCTTTTCTAAAGCCTGCTTATCTGTGTTATAAGTCGATAGTTTTTTAGGTCTGTTCTATCGCCTTTCTTGTGTAGAATTCTTTCCAGTTGCTTGGGATTATTTTTTCTTTTAGTATTTTATTCAGGAGAATATGAAGGGTATTAACTACAGCTTTACCACCGTACTTGAGCATTTCTGCCGTTACTCCGTCTTTTCCAGGTGATTTTTTATTTTTCATTTTTTTTAATGCTCTCTTTATTTCCGCTTTGCTTATTTCAGGTTGTAGCTCTGAGTTTATGTTCTTTATTTTTGTTTGGAGTTTCTTCATGGTTTCTCGTGATGGTTCCCTTTTTGTTTGGTATAATTCTGTATAGAATAGTTGTGTGATATTTATGATATCCTCTTTAACGTTAGTTTCTATGCCGTTAATATCCTTTATTTTAATTATTTCATATCTACCTAGAGTCGGCCTTAGACATTTCAGATTTCTGTTATTTTTTATTACTCTCTCAACTTTAATTTCTAGACGCTTTCTTTTATTTTCTTTTATCATTTTTCTTATAGTTTTATTTATTTCTGTGTATTCTATAGATGTTCTTTTTCCTTCTCTCTCGAGGATCCGCCTTTTTTCCATCACTTCTTTATTTCTTCTAATATACAATTTTTCCTCTTTTTATCTTTTTGTGCGATGTCTTTTCCTACTTTGGTTATAGCTCTTGTCAGCGTATCATTTATTTCATCTATATTTTCATTCTCACATCCTAAGTTTTGGGTTAGCTGTTCCTTTAGCCTTTCTTTGTATATAGCTTTATTTTGTATTAGTTAGTCATGTCAAGTTGTTCATTGTTATTATTAATTTTTCTTTTTATTTCGAAATTGCTATCAATGCAGATTTTTCTTCTGACCATCTTGTGATCACCGCCTGTTGTAAAGCTGTTTAGGACTGTTGCATCTCTAACGATATTTTTATCAGTAGTCAGTATGTAATCAATTTCGTTTTTCGTTATTCCATTAGGGCTGAGCCATGTCCACTTTCGTTGCGGTTTCTTTCTATAGAACGAGTTCATTGCATAAAGCTGTTTTTCCTCTAGATAATTCATTAAGGTTTTGCCTCTGTCATTCCTTTCTCCATATCCAAAATCTCCTATTTTAGTCTCTTTGGTGTTCATCCTCTTACCTTATTTGGCATTGAAATCTCCCTTTACTAGTGTCAGATGTCATGTCATGTTTTCTTCAATGACTTTTGAGATGTCTTCGTAGAATGCTTCGATATGCTCGTCATCGTAGGTAGAGGTGGGGGCATATACCTGAATTACTTTTAGTGATGTTCTTTTCATTTTGAGTGTAATATAGGCAACGCGATCTGAGATTCCTTTAATAGTATGGATGTGCGTACTTATTGCTTTATTGATTAAGAGTAACCATAGCAGGTCATAAAAGGCGATCACTATGTAAACGTCAATTTCGTTCTAGTCATAGTAGTCGCGACTTTTTCAACGCGTCAAACATTATCAATAATTTTTAAAATGATTTTGGTATTCTGTTTGTTCAAATATAAGAGCCTGACAAAAAGTAATAAAAAGTGTCAGCCTTCGAAGTGTTTGCTGTTGATCAGGCTTGTTAGTTTGACGGGGCTGTGACAAAATATAAATATAGAGTACAAGTTAACCCCTAAGATTTATTCTCTCTATTCTCACACGCGATGCTTAAAGCCAGGACCCCCATTTGATTCTTAATGTCCCTTTTTCGGGTAGACAGGATTTGGGTTACTGCGCATGCGTCAGTTTTGGTAGTTTTAGAATATACCCCTTTACATCATTACATTATTTGTCTATTTTTCTGAAAACTAGTTGATTGGGTGAAAATTTATCAAATTGTGGATTAAAATTTTGGTTTAAAATTATTGTTTTTCTAAAATGAATTGTACAGATTTATTGTGCACACCATGAAGAGTGTTTAATGGCATCTATAAACACTAAATACCAATATCTAGCTGTAGGTTGTCATAGAGTAATCATATTTTTTCAACTAAGAAGTCAATTATTATTAGAATTTACCTTAAAGAAATATAAAAAATAAATTGTCACTTTTTTGTTAATTGAATGTTTCTTAACAAAATGAAAAAAAAATGGCTGCGCTTTCTTGCGCCTTTTTGAGATTTTTAATATTAAAAATAAAGTGTAGAAATAAACAAACAAACAAAAATAAAGTGCCTACATACCCAACCCAAGTAAACGAAATTAAACTACACATCTTAAATATAAAACTTGTTTGTTTATTAATGAATTTTTATTAAATAAAAAGTGTTTAATTGACTAAAAATTTGATTAATAGTTTTTTAACATAAATTTGATTAACCTATTAAATTTAAAGATGGCGGACGCGTAAAAATTAGGAAAAGCTTCGTTCGAAAAAATTTTAAAATAAAAGGATTTTAATCAAATTGATATAAACAACTTTTTAGGCCTGTAAAAAGCCAAGTGAATTATGGTAGCGGTTACAGTTACTTTAGTTAAAAGGAGTGGGGGGAGGGTAATTCTTCGAAAGTCAAATTTTGAACCAAAACTTTTACAAACTTGCCGTTTTCGTATTTTTAACTTAGGAAAGGTGCCCGAAAATTTTTCAAAAATATCATTTTGACAGATCTTTGTTTTGGAAAGGGTTAAGTGGATTATCAAAGGACCACGCACTAGTTTACACAGGCCTTATGGGGAATTTTGGTCTCGGTTGAACTGGCTATAATTTTAGTATGTTATAGTGGGGTATGTAACAAAAAAAATGTAAGTAAAGTTAAGTTTGTCTATGTACAGTTTTTGAGATATAAACGGTCAAAATTCGTGAAATGGTCGTTTTTTTGTATGTTTTAATAATATTAACTCTTACATCTTGACAGTGAGAAAGAAGAATTATAGAAACCAGTTGATTGGCTTGGTCGAGTTAATACCCTGAGAATTTCTCGTTCTTGTATTGAGACACCACACACATGCATAGGTGGAAGTTTTCGGAAAATTTATGTATGATCTTTGGTAGCTTAATGAAAGAGCGTTTGCGTTCAGAGCAAGAGGTTCCGGGTTCGAGTCCCGGGCAAAGATAAACTTTTTTATAATTTTTCTTTCTTTAATTTTACTTGTTGTTTCAAGTTAATATTAATGAAACAATGTTAGAAAGCAAAACAATTACACATGTGTGGAGTGTGTCCACAAAATAATATTAATAGGTTTTATTTTATCATTAATTTTGCCCTTATGTCATTTTTTTTTATCTTTAATACAAAATCTAATTTTGTCTGTAGAGAATAGCAAAATGCAAGCAAAAAATAAACAACTTTTATCCAAAAAGCCTTTACATTAAATTCCTTTTTTTTAGAAAATGGTAACATTAGTTTTTAGATGCAATATAAGTAAAAAAATATGCATGCATATGTCTTATTGAGGATACTCTGTACAATATAGTATTTTTAGGTGACTCCTTTTCCTATTTCAAAATTGACGTGTCCATGATTTTTTCTCCAAGTTTTAAAAAAAAAAAGGTGATTTCAGACTTTTGGGACATACTGTATATTATGAGCCGGGTTAAATAACTTAAACAGAAATATTATAAAATGTAGAATGTTTAAACTCATTTTTAATAAATGTTTAAGTCTTAATTACTTTTTTGTGTAAAAGTACTTAAATTTCTTTTTTAAAAATCTATTTTTAAATCACCCTGTAAAGAAAACAAATATTAAAGCTTTATAAAATATTAAACAGGTGCATTTTAATCTATATCACAATAACCAATACACATTATTTTTGTTTCTAATATTTTGGTTGTTTAAATAATTATTTCCGACATTAGCTCCATTTGGCCCCTCTGTGCACCGTGAGAAATGTACGGACCAAAAACACTCTATGTAATGTTTTGTGTGTGTTTTTTGTGGCAATTTTTTTAGGTGATTACAATGTATTTTCCTCGTGAAAGTTTTATATCCATTGTATAAAAAAATTCTCATTGTCTGTACTATTTTTATAATTAAAAACAAAATTCCGTTAAACAGCATCCGTCAGTATGAAACAAAAATCTATAATTTGTCCTTGCATCGATGTATTGTTTTCATTATTGTTCACTTTTTTCAAGACCTGTAAATGTAGGTGTTTTTGTATTTTTAGAAAATCCCTAAAGTGCAAATGTTATAAAATTTCACGGTTCTGAGATTTTATCGTATTGACTAACACTATAGTGGTTCGGTTCACATGGTGATTTTTGATAAACGCACACCTCTTTAGCTTTGTTACTAGAAATATCAAAAGTTAAATCTTATCTAACCGCAATAGGGTTACAGCCAGTGGTGGCTGATGACGTTATAAATTGGGGGGGAGGGGCAGAAATTTAAATTGCATGAAAAAAGAGATAAAAAACTTACCGAAATAATTTTATTTTAGTATTTTCCAAACAAGCAGCCACTTGATGTAGTTTTTATTTTATTTGTTTATAGATAAAGTCCATTCGCCTTTCTTTTTTATGACCCCGTAGAGTAACCTCAAAAATCCCACATAATTTTAAATAGTCCATATATGTCTAATTTTTGTCATATTTTCATTCATTTCATTCGGTAATGTTTTGCCTATAGCCACTATTCAATTGGCACCTAATGTCAGTCTTGTCACTTACTTTGTGTTTTTTCAACTTTTCACTAAAGTGTTTGATATCACACATTCCCTTTGCACGCAGGATCACTTCGTGGATTGTTCATATCAAGACAAATAAAGCTAAAAGAAGCATTTCACAACCGCACAACCAGTTTTCAGCATCATATAATTTCCTTTTAAATTTTCTATTATAAGTTTTTATGGATCACCCCTTGGAATTACTTACACTAAAATTTTGATTAATTTTTAGGTCCGGTCTGTGGCCCTAAAGATTTTATTTGTAATCGAAGTTCATATGTCAACGTATTTCAATTTGCACATTTAATTATGTAATCGACGGTATTTATTTCCATTTTATAAACAAACGATAACGAAAACAAACAATGACAGGCGACCGGCAAGGCTTTTTAGTACTGACAAACCCCAAATCAAAACAAATTCATACGTCTTCACTAAAGATAGAACCGGCAACACTAGAAAGGGCAACGAGCGTTTCCGCACGATGAATATGGCCGACGTCAACTAAAACAAACATTCCTCCCGCCCCCGCGCGAGAACAGCCACCTATACACCGCTGAAAAACGGGTGAAATTGAAACCTTGCCCCGCGCGGCGCTAAAAAAGTTCACCTAATTAATCGCTTGTTGTGAACCACAGATAATAAACAGAACTAGACAATCATGTCGTAAGGAAAGATTTAACTTTTTTTTAAATAAATCAATTAAAAATACTGTTTGTTGTCTAGTTTTGGGAGGGCACTGCCCCGTTGCCTTCCGTGTAGCAGCCGCCACTGGTTACAGCCCCACAGTACAAGGAGAAACCAACTTATCTAAAATTAAAATGTAGGTATTATGTAATTTACCCATCTTCTTCTTCAAGTGATATTACAACCCCTATCTAGTACGATTCTTCGCCACCTTCTTATTCCCATATTCTTGTGATCTTCGACATCGTCTATCCACATTTTTCGTGGCCTCCCTCTTACTCTAGTTCCTGCAGGTTTCTCATCCATGCTCTGTACCAACCAACCAAGCTAATCTTCTACTTTTGATAAATCTTACGATGTTTGTGCCTAATTCATAATTCATCCTTATCCGACAATAACCATCTGGTATGTGTTTGCACTGGTAAAAATCTTACAAAGAATTTTTCTTTCAAATTTGTTTAGTTTTCTTTATTTGCTTTTCTAAGTGTCCATAATTGGCACCCATATGCCACAACCGGCCCAATTATGGTAGTGTAGATTTTTTGTTTGAAATATTTTATTACAATCTTTGACTTGAGCAGTTTGTAATGAGGGTAGAAGACTTTGTTTCCATTGATTATTCTCTAGTGTATTTCTTCCCTAATAGAGTTTTCTTTGTTTATGTTTGTTCCTACGTATAAAAACCTTGAAACTATTAGTACCTAAAAATGATGAGCATATCTCTCGTTGTTTTTTGACTCATTTCTTTTTAGTCTCGTTTTTTCGCTTTTATATCAAACACTGTTACATTTTCGGTCAAAAATCTTTCGTCTTTACTATGAACACCAATACCATCCGCGTAGCTGATGAAACTGAAGCACAGTGGTTCAAAACCGCATAAAACTGCCGCATTCATTTTCTTTGGGTATAACTACTGTACCTGGGTTACTACTGTACCGATTAAATTTAAATACTAAAATTAACATTTTTCTAAAATTTAAGGTGGCAGACGTTTTTTGAAAATGCCAATTTTTGCCCCCTTGAAAAAAATTACGCGCACCGCTGTCATTTTTATTTTGGGTCTGTTAAGAAGCTTCATCCTTGTCGTAAATAAAAAGGTATCACTTGTTAAAATCGTCCATGAATTAAAAAGAAAAAGAATGAAATGAACAAGGTGACTTTCTCAGCAAAATCATGGTTATCGTTATCTGAGTCGGCGCATTGGCAACCTGTCATGCCACAGTGATTCAAAACCGTGTAAAACGCATTCAATTTTCTTTGCCATTAAAGCCATTAAACCTTATTCAAATATGAAACATCCGAATTGCAGATAAAATAATATTATTATACTTTTATTTCATTAATTTGACGGTATTGATAATGCACATTCGTTTTTAACATACAGGGTGGCTGAAATAGCTAAAACTTATAGTATAGTAGGGTAGTTTTTTTAGATATTGACATGTAAATATTTAAGGCGCTATAAAATCTGAACAGTCAGACTTAGAACGAAACAGCAATTTTTATAAGTTTTATATTTTCTCGTTTATGGTCTTATACCTAGGTATCTGTAGTTAGTTACATATTAATAAATTACTTCAAATTGATATCTAATTCCGATAATAATTGATAATCTAGTTGTAGTTAGGATGCATTTTTACGACCACACTGTATATTATATACCAAGGAATGAAAGTGGGACTTTTTTCCACAAGGCAAAAATTTTATAGCAAGGACTATAATGCTTTGAGGGAGAAAAACTTTTATCATGAGATTTATTATCTATTTTCCACAATTTTGAGGACGAAAGGTGACATTTTTATCACGGATCACCTTTTGTTAGGTGATCCGTGCTTTTATCTCTTAAGTAAGGGACAGATGAGATATTATAAGCAATAAAAGCAGTAATATCTAGGGTTTTAACGTTATTAATTTTAAAGGTGAGCTAGTTGAAGCTCTAAAGATATATTAACTTGAATCTCAAATTCTTATTAAATAAAAAAAATCGTTTTATACTATTAAATAACTATAATAGTATTAATATTACTATATTCTCGGAGTACTTTTCAATAGCTTTTTTATCCATATTATATTCTTTTTTAAACCACTGTGCAACGTGCGGTCAAGAATAGGATCTACGAAATACTATCTATTGGATCATCTAAAAATCTTTGTTGCGTTGCCTACGAGCCGGCACTGCACCATGAATATTTTTACATTTTTAAAGTACTCCACAAAATATATTTTCAAAAAACCACAAAGTGTCAAGTATGTTTCAAAATTAGAACAAGTTTGATGCGTGTGTGTGATGTGATTTTGATAAAATTGAACAGACAAGTGACTTATCACGAGAGGAATATCTAATTTGTTTCAAAAATGCAATATTGCCGAGCCAATAAACAAACAAAATAAAATTGTTAAACCATTAATTATGATAAACTATATGTACAAAAGTCCAAATTAAAAAAAAAACAAAGAAATTATACTTTAAATATTCTTTCTCTATTTATAATTATAAAACAAAAATCTATTGATAAACCATTTGAGGTTATAAAGGGAGTATGCCAAGGTTGAATTTTGGTGTTATTACTTCAACATTTATGTAGAAAGGGTTTTTCAGCTGGCACTAAAATAGCTATTTACGTTACTGGACCGGTAAAGACAGTTTCCGGTCGTGTGTTGTACGATTCTTTTTATAATATAAGGTATTTACTCAAAAGCGAGTAAATTTTAGGAAACTAATCAGTTACGTTATACCTACTTACACTATTTAAAAATGTGTCAGCAGAAGTCATTGCTAACTTGTCCGAAAGAGGGACCGTAAAAATATATTTTCCTATCTCTTGGTTCTTTTCCGGTCCCTTTTTGTGATTGAAATTACTTCTTCTTTTCCGGTCGGTTAAAAAAAATAAAACCGATAAAAATCAACGGAAAGTTCACATATTATTATTAGATACGCTAAAGGTACAGTGTCTATGGCAAATAATTTAGATAACCTGCATTTACTTATTAAAATTATCAAACAGGGATAACGATACGGTTTGAATATTAACATAGCAGCACAAAGTAATAAGTAATTGCAGGTAATCTATCGAATTTATCATTTGAGTAGATGGGAAAGTTACAAAAACATCAGAGAACGGCATATCTGATGCAGCAACAATTCTCCATTAGGCAAAATTAAACATACACATACATCACTTTTTAATTAGGTCGATGAAAACATTGATAAAATTACCGGAGTGTGCGGATAAGTATATGAGACCTAATGTCCCTCAATAATTTGACAATAAGACCCACAAAGGAATAAGAAAATATATTTTCCTACTTGCGAGCGTAAAACGCGTTTTTCCGCACCAATTTTTATGTGGAAAGTTCAACTTCCCGCACGCCGTACGTAAAAAATACTCTGCCAATATATGGGCCCCTAAGCTCACACTAGGTACTATAGTTATAGTGTATGTGCGAGATAATAAAACTAAAACCTGAAATATATCTTATTCAACTCCAGACTAAATTACCTTTTGTTTGATACCACACAAGCCATGTTTTGACTTAAACTCAAATTTTTGAAATCTACCTCCACCCTTAAAAAAACAAAAACTAAAATGTATTTTGTTTAACTCCGGACTGAATTACCTTTCGTTTGATATCACACACGCCCTATTTTCACGTAAACTCTAATTTTTGAAATCTACCCCCACCCTTTTTGAAGAAAAATAAACTAAAATGTATTTTGTTTAACTCCATACTCAATTACCTTTCGTTTGATATCACACACGCCATATTTTCACATAAACTCTAATTTTTGAAATCTTCCCCCGACCTTTTATTTGGCTTGTGTTCGGTGGATTTTGTTCATTTCTAAATGGGACCATCTCGACCCAAGACCCAGCCTAGGTACCAAATTTCATTAAAATCGGCCTGGCAGTTTTTGAGTTATGCGCGTTGGTCGTTACAGACAGACATACAGACAGACAGACAGACAGACATACAGACAGACAGACAGACAGACAGACAGACAGACAGACAGACAGACAGACAGACAGACAGACAGACAGACAGACAGACAGACAGACAGACAGACGGCGCGACAAAAAAGTTTCAAAATCATCTGAAACGCAAAGATATATAAAAATTTTTGAAATCGGAGCAACTTTTTTTTTCTCGAAAAAATTAGGATCACCATAGCTCACACTACTATAGTATAGTATATGTGTGAGCTAAAATGTTCACGCACGTGCGTAAAAAGCTGGTTTGGCGTGCGTGAAAATTTTTTTTACGCACGCTGTTTTTTTGTACAAAATGATACTATTTGGACCAAATAGAAATTATAATAACAATAAAACGTTTAATTTTTATAATCGGTATAAATTCCAGCCAATTTTTTTGGCTTTATAATAGTATATAATTATAATTTTATTTAGTGAAAATAACAAATATTAACGTTGGCAGATATATTATAATCTATAATCTTTGATTGGCAGTTCAAAATCATCCTGGAAGCCTGGCGTCTCCATGGGTAGCGACAAGCCCACGTGACCTGCCTCGGAATTTCCATGGGCGACTCGTCAACTTACCTCGGAATAATTAGAGTACCTACACGCAATTTCTATACAATATTGTAAATTAACCTCGGAATTTTTAGAGTACCTACAATTTTTGTAGAAGTTTGTAAAGCGATCTCAGAATTTTTAGAGTACCTACAGTATGTAAAATATTTTAAAAAAAATTAAAGACCATACTTATATTTTAAGTTTTTGACCAACTTTTTATTTTTATAATATAAATTAATACAAAAAATACTACAACAATTTATTGCATACACTTTTACATTTAGATATAATAGTAGTTATAGTACTTAACTACAATCATAAAAAATATCATTTCTGTGGGGTTACCCTAAATTTTGCCTCTTTTGTAAATTTCTTATAGTTTCTAAAGTCATTTCTGTGGTTCTGCCGTGCTTCCAATCAGGTAGACTTTGTGCAAAAACATGATTTTTTGAAAAATATTTAACAACTTTTATTTTTACATCGATCAGTAAATCTTTATTTGTTTTTAAAATAACATACAGTGTCTTTAAATTATAACATTTAACGGCATTGTTAGAGATACATTACTTAAATATTAAATCAAGTAAAACAAACTTCAAAACTATCGAGACTTCGAGCCTTAAGGTAAACCTGGACGATCACTCTAAAGTAGGAATGTTTAGGAAGCCAGAATAGTTTTTAGTGGTACCTAGTCTTAATTCTACACTTTTGTTATTTTAATTTGATGTCCCATGTTAGTACCATGTACGTCTAGAGTACGTACATTTTACGTTTAATTGGATGTACCATGTACGTACCTAGTACGAGTTTTTACATACATAGTACGTACTTGTGCTGTCTGGGTAGAGAGTGTGAAACCTAACCGAAACATATTTTCTATTATTCTAACCTTTCTCAATTGATAGCAAACCTGTGATTTGAAGACAGTGTTTTTGTGGAAAAAGGTCAGAGATTGTCTGTACCGGTTAGAATACGTTTGCGATCAATTGAGAAAGGTTAGGAAAACACCGATTGATGGCAAATTTTTGTTTCAAAGAAATTTCCGTTCGAATAAACCGTTTTTGACAATTTTCCGTTCGAGGGAAATGTTTTCGAACAAAGTTCCGCGACCCGTCGTGTTGCTACCCAAAAATACCTAGAGATGCTACAAAAAAATTTTTTAGACCTTCAATTTTTGGACTGTTGAATTTTTTTTACCGTCCTAACCCGTGCAATAATGGCTGGAAAAGGTATTGCTTTCAAAGAAAAAAATGTTTTTGAGATGACGCCGAAAATGTGTTTATTTTGGTGTATTTTGACTTATCTTCGCAATATCGTCGTGACGTCTGTGTATGTGCGTGTATGTGTTTGTGCGTTAGGTGTGTGTGTGTGTGTGTGCCTCTGTGTCTATAGTAAAGCCTTTTTTTGCAATCATTACAGTATAGCTACTTTCGATTTTGGACTTTTTGTTTTTCAATCTTTTGTTTTTCGATCTTTTGTATTTTCGACCTTTTGTACTTTCGACCTTTTCTATTTTCGATCTTTTACTGTACTTTCGCCCTTGTGTATTTTTGACCTTTTGAAGTTTTGGCCTTCTGTTTTTCGACCTTTTGTATTTTCGGCCTTTTGTAGTTTCGACCTTATGTTTTCGACCTTTTGTACTTTCGACCTTTTCGTGTCTTTGACATTTTGTTCTTTCGACGTTTTCTTCGCCGCCCGCTTTTGTTTGGACACCGTAATAAAATAATAGTAGGTATATGCTGTGTTTACTTTTAATTCCGCGGCAAGATTTTTTAAGCCCGACCGGAAGGACGGCTATAATTTGTTAAGTGATTAAAAAGGACTTTAATGCCAATGTTTATATAATAAAAATAATAATAACCATAAAATAAATAAATATTAAACCACTTACTCCGGTACTCTAGTTTTAGCATGTCAACCCCCGGTATATAATAATACAGAGGGCAGTGATAGTTTTCATTTTTTTGGTGAGCTTTGGGCGCGTTGCTATGGTAGATATTAAACAAAAGTCAGTCAGACGCTAACAAACATAGAAAAAAAATGTGCAAAAAATAATATCTATTTCATAACAAACTAAATAAGAACAAGTTTGAATTAAATTTCTTAAAGATTGAACAAACGAGGGACCAAATAATAATTCCTACTTTGAGATGGACATTGAAAAGGCGGCCAAAGAAAGCAGCTTTCAGAGTACCGAAAATGATGCAATAAAAAGAATGTCAAAAATTTCACCGACAAGGTATTCCTGTTTTTTATCCTGGAGAAGTCTAGAAAGTTAAATGCTTCTTTTATATGAAGGCTATGCCAAAGGACACAATAATAATCGAACCCAACCAAGTCATCAGCAAAGTACAGTAACTTCTGCCAAGCTGGAAGCAACAGAATAACCGTTATCGTGTGTTATGATAGCTTTTTGTTTTTTGTATATTAATAAAATAAAATGATCCAAAAAACCTATAATTTTTCCTTTATAGTTTTAAAGAAATTACTTTTAATCACCTAAGTCCATGAAAAAAGGGATTAAACGTACACTTTTATGCCCTAGAATAAATCCAAAAATATATACAAGTTCTATATTTTATAAAACATGTCAAATAATTTTTGGTTTCTTGCGCTATGTGGGCAAAGATTATAGATTATAATATGTATGTGGGTAAATATTGAAATCATAAAAAACATCGTTTTTATTCGACAATCTGAAAAGCATTATTTGAATGGTTTGTTTATTTGGACTGTCTAAATATATATACCGAGTGTGACGGACAGTTATTTACGTAACATTTGTAAACCATTTTATTTTTTTAAATACAAAAAAAGCTACGCTCGTGACAGTGTCAGATTCGTCATATAACCAAAAATATTTAGCTGTCGTGTCGCTACCCAAAGAAGACACTACGTCTTCGTGATGCAGTGACCCTATTCATCTCCAGCACAAATTATAAAATGCATTTTGACGCCGCCAAGACAAATCAAACTTGACAGTGTCATCTAGTATATCAAGTGACACAAAAGCAATTTATATAGAGTGACTGCAATTTATATAAAACTTTAATTATAAATTAGCGTGCGTAAAAGTAATTACTTTTACGCACGCCGTGCGTGAAAAATACTTTTACGCACGCTAAATTTTAAATTGAGTTTTAGGCCTAATCAGACTTATTGACCCATTTATAAACTCGATTAAATTAAAAATGAAAACAAAATTTGTTTTTTGCTGTTTTAATGTAAAAAATACCAAATATATTAAAATTTAAAAGTAAGTTTTTTATGCAACTAGGAAAAATTTTGTACCTAACTCTTGCGGCAAGTGCCTTTTCCGCCCTTGCCGTCGCGTGCGTAAAAGTATCACTTTCCGCACTAGTTAGGTAAATAACTACTTGGTTAAAAGAAGATCAATATGCAAAAATATTCAGGTGGCGATTAAAACACAACCAACAAACATCAATCAAAATGCAATTGACGATGATGACCATTGATATTGAAGTTAAAATACGCAGGGCTGTATTAATAAATAATGTGTAATAATAAATTAGAATAAAGCGTTTGCGTTTCCAATAGAATTAAATCAAGTGAAATCTGTCGACACGAAAAATAATTAAATTTATAGACTGACCAACGCAATTAATTGTTCCTTCCATATGCGCGTACGAAGTTTGCATTCGATTTCCTTCATTTCACAAAAAAATACGCGTTTTTTACCCTTGACTGCCTAAAAATAATGAACCTTATAAGCTAGAGAAAATATTACTGCTGACGTATTACAAAAATTGTCGGATAATTAGCAACTGCAACAGTGATCCAGGAAATTAAAAGATAGAAAAATAAACAATAAATAATTAATGGCGGACAAAGCCTTGGTATGCTTCGCGAAGGTGTCATCAAAGAGTAATTAAGTCCTTGGTGAGATTTAGTTGTGTTGTCACTTAAATGATGGAAGTACTAGAATCTGTCTCGACTGTATAGGAAGCTTAATAATGTGACCAATAAACATATAGATGTCCTATACCTAGTATCGACCGATGGATTTCTACTCTTGACATTAATAGAAAAAATATGTGTCATTGAAGAGTCAGGAAGCCAACTTCTATTGTGTGGTTCACTAAAACGATTGGAAGTACTAGGCTATGTTTCGACTATAGGAAGCTTAATGACGTAATCAAGACAGATCTTATGATCCTAGAATTAATAGCGCTTTTACTAAATAATGTTGCTTTTTCACACTTAATCGTAAGAGAGAAACTATTATACAGGGTCTTTCAGACCACCCATACAGGCCAATTATTTCACAAAGGACCATTATTTTTTTTTAAATTTGAATCACTATCAAGGCAATGAGGATGTGCTCTTTCTGATGATGTTGATTTTGACTTCCTAACCTAAGTGTCAAAATTCCGCTCGAAGTTGATTTTCTTAAATGGATTATCCTATTTCTGATTGAGGATTTCAATTCTACGTGAATCGAATCGAAAATGTTTCCGAAAATACTTGCTTTAACCTTAAAACATATATTTAATTATTTCGTAGTTATCTGTTATAACCAAGAAGGAAAACTGAAATTAACCAAAATATGAATTATATAACACATGGCAGGTTATAATAACAATCTTGTGAAGGTAAATAGTGTCAATGTGTATTTTGAAATTAAACAAGCATTTTTCGGAATACAGTTATTTAATGTAGTGAATCAGAAATTACAAAACAACAATGAAAAAATAAACCTAATTAATCTAAAACAACAATGAACAAAATGAACCTAATTTTCGTTTTGCTTCTTGGTTATAACTACAAAATAATGAAATATCTGTATTGAGGTTAAATCAAACATTTTTAGAAAAAAAATCCTGATAAAAGTTTCAAATTTTTTCGCGTAGAATTGAAAATCGCAATCAGAAATAGCATATTCCATTAACAAAAATCAACTTCGAGCGAAATTTTGACACTTCCTGTAAGGTTACGACCTCGTAAAATCATCATCAGAGAGCACATCTTACTAAGGACACTTATCGTATAGGCAAGCCTTATAGGAAGCGAAGCAAACGTCAGGCTTTCCATTTTTTGGTTATTATTTTTGACATGTTTTCCTCGGTTTCGCATTGGTGGTTCTGTTTTATTTTGAAGATGTTGTTTTACACAGTATGAAGGTACCTAAATTATATATATTTATGTAATTAGAATTAAAAAGTTATGCTTAAAATGCTTGAAACTGTGTTAAAACCACATTTTTAAAATAACAACGAGCCGCCAATGCAAAACCGAGGAAAACATGTCAAAAATTATAACCAAAAAATAGAAAATTAGAGTTAGGCTTCGCTACCTGTAAAGCTTACTTGACGATAAGTGACCTTACATCTTACTACTTTAGTAGTGACTTTTTAAAATAACGGACCTGTACGGGTGGTCTGAAAGACTTTGGGAAAATTCAATACAAGGACATGGCGAAATGGAATACTTAGCGACGGCGCTGGCGTCATTAAAGAGTCAACAAGCCTTTGGACATCTTTTCATGTGTTAGTCACTAAAATCAATCGACCACGTACTAACTATATTGGACTTTTAAGGAATAAAATATTATTTCTGACGTATCAAAAAGATTATCGGATAATTAGCATTAGTAACATTGATCTGATTTTTGTTGTTTTGACTTTTTAATTATGCGTCCGTCCCCCTCTTACGCACGCCGTTGCTCTTGGGCATCATCTGATGTGTTGGTCACTACAAAGGACGGCATTACTAGATTTTGTCTCGAATATAGGAAGCTTACTAATATGACAAAGATGATTGTTTAATACCTAGAATGAACCAGACACTAACAGCATTGGAGGAATGAGTTGGAAGTATGTTGATTTTCCATTCTTGATAAAAAAAATATAGATGACGGATCAAAAAAATTATAGGGTTATTAGCACTAGCAGCATTGATTTAGAAAAATAATAGATATAAAAATACAATACAAAATAATAATATGCCAATATGGAATGCCTAGTGACGGTGTCAACCATCCTTTGGGATTATATGTTGACTTAAGGAAACTTAATTACGTAACCAAGAAAAATGGTTATCCTGTACCTAGAATCGACCACGTATTAACTACGCTGGAGGGATTAAGAGTATGTTTTCCACTCTTGATCTTATCAGAGAAAATTTTGCTGACGTAGATGCAATACAAAACATGACAATGTACAACGCTTAGTGGCGGTGTCAAGTTGTTCTGTTGTTGCTGATCAAGAAAAAAGACAGAAGTTTTAGATTATGTGTCAAATCGTTGTTTAATAATCCGCTATAAAACAACGGTGGAATATAGGACGCTTAATGTTCATCACAAAAAAACGGAAGTACTAGATTATGTGTCGACTTTAGATAACTCAATGACGTAACCAAGAAAGATGGTTGTTTTCTACCTAGAATCGATCACGTATGAACTACGCTGGAGGGTTAAGAGTATGTTTTCCCCTCTTGACCTTATCGGAGAACATTTTGGTGACGTAACTAAAAAATTTTCATATAAAATTAGCACTGGTTGAGTTGATTGATTTAGAAAAATAATAGATGGAAAATACAATACAAAACATGACAATGTATAACGCTTAGTGGCGGTGTCAATTAGTTCTGTTGTTGCTGATCAAGGAAAAGGACAGAAATTTTAGATTATGTGTCAAATCGTTGTTTATTAATAATTCTCTATAAAACAACGGTCGAATATAGGAAGCTTAATGACATGACATGACATCTCTCCACCTATTTAGATTGTGATGTTCTGGCGGGAAACCAGCATCTCAAAGTGACAATTTGAAAATATTTTAAACGTTAGAAAGATACTTTCTCATAAATAATAACTTTTAAAAAATTCTTTATTTTTGTTATTTAATGCTACAACACTTATAGTTACAGTAATATTTCCGTAATTGCTTGTTTATTTGTTTATCTGTATTTAACAACCCTACAAAGAATTGTTTACAAAAATTTGTATCCAATTCCGGATTGCTACATATGTCTGCAATAATTGTGGAAAAATTCGTTCCGAGTAAATAATAAGCCTATAATTCCTTTTGTTCCAATTAAATTATGCCTGCTTACGAAATACGGAAAAAATGGGTTTTTGGCCATTTGGGGCGGCTCAAAATATTTTAAAAGAAACATACTTTTGGTGGAAAACTTTATTGTAATCAACTTTAAACAATCCTTATTTTTTATTAATCAATGGTACAACACTCACACAGTAATGTTTCCGTAATTGTTTGTTTTTTGTGTATATGACAATTATGACATCGATACAAAAAATTTGTTTACAAAAAGTAACTAAATCACGAGTGCAACAGATGCAATAATTGTGGAAAAATTCGTTTTAAGCGAGTAAGATTATAATCCTTTTTTAAGTTCTATTTTTGGAATAACTAAATAGATGTTAAGATAATGGAATCCCAAAGATTTACTACGGATGACGTCTGATCTTTAGAGAAGTGTTAATTTAAGGAAAGTTAAATAATTAAATAAACTGGTAAAATTAATATTCCATAAATTAACAAGTAAAATAAATTTTTGTAACGATTTCTGGCATCCTCCCATTCAAAATACTCACATTTTAACTCAAACTTTTACTACTAATAAAAATAACTGTAATTTTGTTAAAATTAGATGATTAATTATTTATAAATACAGTCGAACCTCTATAACTCGAACCTGAAGGGACAACCAAAACAGTTCGAGTTATGGAGAGTTCGAGTTATAGAAACTCGAGTTACATAGGTTAAAATACATGTAAAAAGTGCAGGGACCGCTTAAAAGGTTCGAGGTATAGAGGGGTTCGAGTTATGGAGGTTCGAGTTAGAGAGGTTCGACTGTAGATGATTTAATATTATTAAAAAATATAAATAAAAACTGCGTTTTATTAAATATTTTATGAACCTTATTTTCAGCATAATTAAAAAACTTAATCGAGTTGATTTTTGCTTTTTTTGTTTCAATCAAGTTAAAAATGTAAAAAAAATTTTTTTTATTATTGATCTTAGAACAAGATGTCGTCAAACGGATCCTAACCTGCCCAGGCACGTCCCGGTTTCATTTGCGGTCAATTGACCACGGTTAGGTTATACTTAATTTATGTTAACACCGATTTCGACCTTACAAAAGAAGGACAGGCGGGAGATCTAAGTTAAAAATCCCGCCTAAATATTTTTATTGTTTACATTCTATAATTTCATACTAACACGCAGAACTGGCAACAGTAAAGAGTCTGCCTTCTTCACAGCGCTGCGTGAAGGAAGGGGTTTCCATTCCCTTGATCATCTGAGGCCATAGCTGACGGTGGACCCTACCGGTAGAATAGTGAACCATTTCTACACTTTACGGTTTTTACGTTTTACTTTTCTATAAATTTTTTTTTTTTTGATAAATTCCCTTTTCTACAAATTTTGTTTTTGTTAATTTCGACCTTTATGAATTATGTTTTCTAAGTGTTAAATTTCTTTAAAAATCTTTTCTACAAATTAAATTTTCTACATTTTGAGGGGACTCTTTTAATCTTTCTGAAGATACAGTTGAGTCATAATGAGTGTAACAAAAATAAAAAATAGAAAATATTGAATAATTTTATTGTTTATGACTTGCGGTGATATCTCTGACCAGCGTCCCCGATAAACGTTGGCGGCTCCAGTGGTGACCGCTCCAGGTAAAACGGAACTATATGAAATGTGTGTATAAAATGGATATGGTTATGCTAAACGTATTTGGGTACAAAACTACACCTGCTAGGGATTGATAGATATAAATAACGAGATCCTCTTTTAAACAAAATCGACGTGTCCGAGGATGTTACACCCTGTATAACCAGTAAGTATAAACTTAAATATTGGAAATAACTTCCACAAGAGGTCATAATTGACGTGTTTTCTTTTTTAATTACAAATTGCTAGTTGCTAGAAAATATGTTACAAGTTACAAGTATTCTTGCGGAAGGTTTTACAACGAAACTTATATTTTAACTAAATCACCATCTCCCAAAATTAAAGGTTTTAAACACCAGTATTTCTTCCTTCTTTTATTAATTAAATGGTTATATTTATAGCCTATTTTATAATATAAATTTGAATGAGGCGAAAGTATACGATACGTACAAATACCTCCAAGACACCGCTTCTGACGTCACAAGCGTGTTATAATCGTTAATGACCTTCCCCCCTTGTGCTTTTCCATAGATGTCCTTGGATTTTAACAGAAAATCTTATGAAAAGAATTTTCAAACTCACAATGAAACTTCTATATCATATGAATTTTCTATATCAAAGTGAAAACTCCCCAAAAGAAAAGTAAAAATAAGGCTGGACTGAAATATGAATTCACTAGTACCAAACCGCCAGGTGCTTAAGTTTTCATGTTTTGCTCTCCAATGCAACCACTTATTTGAATTCAAATAACCAATAAACCATTAATTTAACAATTTAGGAGCTTGGGGCAACAACGATAAAAGCCACATCAGACAAGTTTTGAGAAAATTCGGTTTAAAGTTTTCATTTAAATCCTGAAATCTATTAAAACATTTTCAAGACTTGATAGGTAATTTTAAATGTTGTTAGTTACTTAAACTTACCTGACATATTCAAAAATAGGCCATACCCACGCTCTAAAATATAGAAACCAGAAAATTGACTGAAATGTGGCTTATATCCTTATTGCCCCAAGTTCCTCAATTTACAGATTTTTTATTTTTACCAATATTCTCCAGACTAAATATACTTTTTAACTTGGTTGTCTTTAAATATATAAACTTGCATGTTGTGGATATTCTTGAGGAACAGGGTCTTTAGTGGAACAGTTATTGATTTTTTCCATTGCACTGCACTGATTCGAGCTTCAGTTTATTAACGAATTGATTTAGCTGATTCAGGTCAGTCGATGAATTCTTTTATCATATTGTTCCAAAAATAATCTTTTGTTACCTGATTTTTTTCATATTACCTAATGGTCTCTAAAATAAAATTGTAAGTTTCTATTTTAAAGCGGCGCGGCGCTTTATAAGAGTCATTTTGCAGAAATAGAATCAAGCTTTTTTTATTAACAAAAAATTCAAAAAAAGATTAAAATAGTTCTAGGTAGGTTGAAGTGGGGTAAGTGTTAATGGTTAACATGGTTTATTTTTTGCTATAATATTTTTAGTTCTAAAGTTTTGTTTATAAGTAAAACTCATGGACCGTGTTTGCGGATTACCCTTGCCCCCTGCACCTGGGGTAAATATCGTCCTAGTGTTAATGTGTCTGGAGTAAAGCATAGAACATTCTGATTATAACAAAAAAAAGTTAGTTGATATCTTAGCAAGCTAGCAAACTACAATATTTTTTTGTGAAATTGTCTTTTAGCTCACACATATACTATACTATAGTAGTGTGAGCTATGGTGATCCTAATTTTTTCGAGAAAAAAAAAGTTGCTCCGATTTCAAAAATTTTTATATATCTTTGCGTTTCAGATGATTTTGAAACTTTTTTGTTGCGCCGTCTGTCTGTCTGTCTGTCTGTCTGTATGTCTGTCTGTCTGTCTGTCTGTATGTCTGTAACGACCAACGCGCATAACTCAAAAACCGCTTGGCCGATTTTAATGAAATTTGGTACCTAGGCTGGGTCTTGGGTCGAGATGGTCCCATTTAAAAATGAACGAAATCCATCGAACAGAAACCAAATAAAAGGGTGGGGGTAGATTTCAAAAATTAGAGTTTATGTGAAAATATGGCGTGTGTGATATCAAACGAAAGGTAATTGAGTCTGCAGTTAAACAAAATACATTTTAATTTATTTAAAAAAAAAGGGTGGGGGTATATTTTAAAAATTAGAGTTTAAGTGAAAATATGGCGTGTGTGATATCAAACGAAAGGTAATTGAGTCCGGAGTTTAACAAAATACATTTTAGTTTTTTGTTTTTTTTTAAGGGTGGGGGTAGATTTCAAAAGCTTGAGTTTAAGTCAAAACATGGCTTGTGTGGTATCAAACAAAAGGTAATTTAGTCTGGAGTTAAATAAAATATATTTCAGTTTTTAGTTATATTAGCTCACACGTACACTATAACTATAGTACCTAGTGTGAGCTTAGGGGCCCATATATTGGCAGAGTATTTATTTATAGTTATTGTTAGTAAGTCTTCTTTTCACTAAGGAATCAAAAGAAAAGCACCTACAGTTTGTTTAACTTTTACTTACGCCAGTCTGTGGTTACACTTACCCCTATGCGAAGATTTCTGGGGATAAATGTAATCTTCTTGCCATGCCATCAGGTTGGCTATCATCACAGTTATCGTAACCTTATTTGCGGCTGCTTTAAATAATTAATTTGATGTCCCTGAGAAACTTTCTCTAAGGTTTTAGCTCACACATATACTAAACTATAGTAGTGTGAGCTATAGTGATCCCAATTTTTTCGAGAAAAATAAAATTGCTCCGATTTCAAAAATTTTTAGATATCTTAGCGTTTCAGATGATTTTGAAACTTTTTTGTTGTGTTGTCTGTCTGTCTGTCTGTATGTCTGTCTGTCTGTAACGACCAACGCGCATAACTCAAAAACCGCTAGCCCGATTTTAATGAAATTTGGTACCTAAGCTGGGTTTTGGCTCGAGATGGTCCCATTTAAAAATGAACAAAATCCACCCAACACAAGCCAAATAAAAGGGTGGGGGTAGATTTCAAAAATTAAGTTTATGTAAAAATATGGCGTGTGTGATATCAAACGAAAGGTAATTGAGTCTGGAGTTAAACAAAATACATTTTAGTTTATTTAACAAAAAAAGGGTGGGGGTAAATTTCAAAAATTGGAATTTATGTGAAAATATGGCGTGTGTCATATCAAACGAAAGGTAGTTGAGTCTGGAGTTAAACAAAATATATTTTAGTTTTTTTTTAAGTGGAGGTAGATTTCACAAATTTGAGTTTAAGTAATAACGTGGCTTGTGTAGTATCAAACGACAGGTAATTGAATCTAGAGTTGAATAAAATATATTTCAGTTTTTAGTTATATTAGCTCACACGTACACTATAAATATAGTATCTAATGTGAGCTTAAGTGCCCATAAATTGGCAGAGTATTTTTCAGGGGGTTCTTCTTCTACCCTGACTACGCCTTCCATGAATCTTTCCCTGTATAATATTCTACAATAAATGGTATTTAGTAGAGACCCTGTATGTAAAAATATGTCATGCATACAGGGTCTCTAATTTTTAGGACCTCTTACAACTTATGCAAAGTATTCAAGTTTTTTCTTCTTCAGTATCTTATATATTTCTTCTTTGTTCATGCGGCGTAGCACCTTGACATATGTGATTCTGTCAACCCAAGAAATTCGTAACATGCGACGGTAGCACCATCTTTTGAAAGCCACTAGTTTGTTCATTTCGGCTGCTTTAAGAGTCCAAGCCTCGGCACGATATAATAGGGTTAAAAATACATAACAACGAAGCATTCTGATTCTGAATAATTGCAAGTTTATGTCTCTACTGCAAAGAAATATCTTACAAATTGTGAAAGGCTTTCGCGGCCATCGTCCAATGGTGGGTGTGCTTTCGGGCTGTTCGGCCGTCGTCGTTGGAAATTCGTTCTCGACGTTTCGCCATCTCGAGTGGATGGCATCTTCAGGAGATGTTGACTGTTTGTCGGCTTCTCGAAGACTGGTGGTTAGTCTGTCGCGGGCGCAGGTTATATACGCTATGGTGGGCGGGGCGTATATCAGAGCTGGTCGGTGATTGGTCACATTCCCTTGATTCGGTTCGGTTATTGTAAGCGAGCCGTTTAGTGTTTTTAAGAACCGGTACCCATGTTCTGTTAATTTTAAGAGTTTCTTCAGATCTGTTGAAGTTCTGCTGGTGTTTATGAATTTCGATTGCTTCTCTATAGAGTCTTGGATAGTATGAAGAGGAGGCGCAGAGAACTTGTGTGTCTTCGAATTTTATTCGGTGGTCTTCATTGTTTAGTGTGTGGTCTGCAACTGCGGATTTTTTTCCGTATGTCCGAGTCGACAGTTGGCTTTGTGTTCTTTGATTCTTGTGTTTACGGACCGTTTGGTTGTTCCGATGTAGACACTTCCACAGGTACAGGGAATGCGGTATACCCCCGAAGAACTTAGTGGGTTCCTTATATCCTTCGCAGATCTAAGGTGGTTCTCGATCTTCTTAGATGGCTTGAAGATCGTTTTTATGTTGTGTTTTCCCAGAATACGTCCGATCCTATCTGTCACTCTAGGGATGTAGGGCAGAAAGGCTCTTGAAGTAACTTCGCGGCTGCTCAGTCCACCGCTATTGTTACTTCTAGTGCTCGGCTTTGGTCGTATACATTTATCTATGTCACTTTGAGTGTATCCATTTGCTACGAGGGCGTTTTTAAGATGGTTTAATTCTTTGTCTAGATGTTCTGGTTCGCAGATTCTTTTCGCCCTCTCTACCAATGTTCTTATTACCCCTTTTCGTTCGTACGGGTGGTGGTTAGATGTGTTGTTTAGGTAGCGGTCTGTGTGAGTAGGTTTTCTGTATACGGTATGTCCTAGTCGTCCCTCTTTCCTCGTTACTAGTACGTCAAGGAATGCTAATTCTCTGTTGTTCTCTGTTTCCATTGTAAATTGTATACTGGGGTGTATGCTGTTAATGTGGTTGAGAAATTCATTAAGGCGGTCTCTACCATATAACCCCCCGCCCACCATAGCGTATATAACCTGCGCCCGCGACAGACTAACCACCAGTCTTCGAGAAGCCGACAAACAGTCAACATCTGAAGATGCCATCCACTCGAGATGGCGAAACGTCGAGAACGAATTTCCAACGACGACGGCCGAACAGCCCGAAAGCACACCCACCATTGGACGATGGCCGCGAAAGCCTTTCACAATTTGTACGACGCCTTTACGGGGAGGAAGTTTCAACTCTTCATCTACGCTTGGTCGCACTACGCAAGAAGAAAGCGCAACTACTGTCTTCGCTGACTTTCTTATTACGCTGTCGCGATGAGAAGGTCACGCCAAAATTCCTGAGATTTAAGCATACCATGAAAACACCTCAAGCCTACAGAATCTATAGAAGAACTGAAGATGCCCTTTTAAGAGAACGGATCCATTCAACTAGATCGCAACTCGCAAGCACAGACAAGGAACTACTCTCAATTTTCTATCAACTAGCCAACACCATGCACAAATCAGACTGGGACAAAATTGATGCTATTTCCTACAGATCCATGGAAAACGAACACTACAGAAGTACGGAGAGGCAGAAAACCAAATACCAGAGACTAACTGACGACAACAATAAACGGAATAACCAGCAGCCCATCCTTGATTCTACAAAAACTGTCATCAACCTATCGGACCGCCCGCTTTCTCAAAATGAAGTCTCAGTACTCTCTAAGGGGGGGAACTTTGCTGTTGCACCTAGGGAGGTTCCCAAGGAGGAAATAATTGCCAACTTAGAATCTGCTATTAGAAAGTTGCCCGAAGATCAGGCAGAAGAAATACGCACGGAGTGTTCACAGATTTTGCGAAAAGCCAAACCACCAAAACGCAACATTACAAGGATGGAAGAAAAAGCCATTAAGGATCTCAACAAGGACGAAAACATTCTGATACTGCCTGCCGACAAAGGAAACGCCACTGTAGTATTGAACAGGGATGACTACAACAGAAAGATGGTCGATCTTTTAGAACCCTCAACATACAAGAAGCTAAAAAGAGATCCTACACAACCAACAATTAAAAAAGTGAATCACTTAATTAAGATTTCTTCATTGGAGGACCCAGTCAAGAAGATGCTATGCCAAAGTGAAGCCCTGACTCCGAGATTGTATGGACTACCAAAAATCCACAAAAACGATGTGCCTCTTCGTCCCATTGTCAGTACTATAGGCTCACCAACATACAAACTTGCGAAACATCTTGCTTCCCTCTTGCAACCCCACATCGGACTAACGGATTCGTATGTAAGAGACTCCACCCACTTTATTGAGAAGATCAAAAACATCGTCATAGACGAGAAAGACATCTTAGTTAGCTTTGATGTTGTGTCTTTGTTCACGAAGGTACCTTTTGCCGAGGCAATGAGCGAAGTGGAATACATTTTTCCGAAGGACATCACCGACCTGTTTAAAATCTGCCTAACTACATCATATTTCACCTTCAATGAACAAATTTATGAACAGATCGATGGAGTATCAATGGGTAGCCCTTTATCGCCAGTGATTGCGAACTTTTTCATGGAGAAACTAGAAGAGAAGGCGTTGAATAATGCCCCTCCTAAACCCAAAGTCTGGTTTCGATATGTAGATGACACTTTTGTCGTTTGGCCTTATGGTAGAGACCGCCTTAATGAATTTCTCAACCACATTAACAGCATACACCCCAGTATACAATTTACAATGGAAACAGAGAACAACAGAGAATTAGCATTCCTTGACGTACTAGTAACGAGGAAAGAGGGACGACTAGGACATACCGTATACAGAAAACCTACTCACACAGACCGCTACCTAAACAACACATCTAACCACCACCCGTACGAACGAAAAGGGGTAATAAGAACATTGGTAGAGAGGGCGAAAAGAATCTGCGAACCAGAACATCTAGACAAGGAATTAAACCATCTTAAAAACGCCCTCGTAGCAAATGGATACACTCAAAGTGACATAGATAAATGTATACGACCAAAGCCGAGCACTAGAAGTAACAATAGCGGTGGACTGAGCAGCCGCGAAGTTACTTCAAGAGCCTTTCTGCCCTACATCCCTAGAGTGACAGATAGGATCGGACGTATTCTGGGAAAACACAACATAAAAACGATCTTCAAGCCATCTAAGAAGATCGAGAACCACCTCAGATCTGCGAAGGATATAAGGAACCCACTAAGTTCTTCGGGGGTATACCGCATTCCCTGTACCTGTGGAAGTGTCTACATCGGAACAACCAAACGGTCCGTAAACACAAGAATCAAAGAACACAAAGCCAACTGTCGACTCGGACATACGGAAAAATCCGCAGTTGCAGACCACACACTAAACAATGAAGACCACCGAATAAAATTCGAAGACACACAAGTTCTCTGCGCCTCCTCTTCATACTATCCAAGACTCTATAGAGAAGCAATCGAAATTCATAAACACCAGCAGAACTTCAACAGATCTGAAGAAACTCTTAAAATTAACAGAACATGGGTACCGGTTCTTAAAAACACTAAACGGCTCGCTTACAATAACCGAACCGAATCAAGGGAATGTGACCAATCACCGACCAGCTCTGATATACGCCCCGCCCACCATAGCGTATATAACCTGCGCCCGCGACAGACTAACCACCAGTCTTCGAGAAGCCGACAAACAGTCAACATCTCCTGAAGATGCCATCCACTCGAGATGGCGAAACGTCGAGAACGAATTTCCAACGACGACGGCCGAACAGCCCGAAAGCACACCCACCAGAAATATCTTAGTTTAAGAAAAGATTTTCTGGCTATATCAATTCTCGATTTTATTTCATGTAATTGCTCAGCAGTCTGACTTACTATTGTGCGCAAATATTTGTAGTATTGGACTCTTTCGATTGGCGTGTTGTCTGTTGATATCGTTTATATTTTGCTGTTTTGTAATGACCATAAATTTTATTTTTCTCAGACTTATAGTGAGCCCATATCGTTTGCAGGAGTCCTTTATTCTTTGCAGAAGGTTTTGTAGATCTTTAGTGCTGTCTGCCGTTAGTACTGTATCGTCGGCATATCTAAAATTGTTAATTTGTTGGCCGTTTACTCTGATTCATTCGTCTCCTTCTGCTGAAACTTCTTAAAAGATTGCTTCACTGTGTACGTTAAAAAGAAGAATCCTTGACGCACACCCCGTTGTATTTCTATAATCTTCTGATAACTAATCATCCAATCTGACCTTAGCGGTTTGTCCCCAGTACAGGCAATTATTCTTATGTCTTAACTATCAATATTTTTTCTTTTTAATATTTTTATTAGCTTTTCTTTTTATACCTTATCGAATACTTTTTCGAAGTTTATAAAACAAATGTATATATCTTGGTTTACGTCAAAACATCTTTACATTAGAAAGTTAAATCCAAAGAGCGCCTCCCTTGTGCCCTTGCCCTAATACTATCACTAATATCCATATCTAATTTTGCGTATATTCTGTTGTGAATAATACGTAGTAGAGCCTTCAGTGTACGACTCATCAGTGAGCATTAAATAAATTAACTACGATGTCAATAACTGGATCACTCGCTTCGCCACCCTTGGTTTGCTTTATGGCACAAAGCACTTCTTTGATAATTTTTGGTCCTGTGTTTCCTGTAAGATCCAAATTTAAATCGGGTCTAGTATCATAAAAGTCCATTCTGTAAGCTGTTGCTTGATCTTTCTTATAGGATTCTCTTGTGCGTCTTTAAGTATGGTTGGAGATTCACACTTTTTTTGGGCCTGACATTTCTTTGATTTTCTTATGCTTATTGAAGCTTTTCTTAGCCATTCTTCTTTTGCTAGTTTAATTTTAACTTTGATTTTGTAGTTTAGTCTGGGATATTCGTCTTTGTTGTTTTTGTTTTATCTTCGTTTATCCATGATCCTTAAAATTTCGTGGGTCATCCGTAGTTGTTTTAGTTCGTGCTTTGTTGGTGGCAGTCTGGCGCTTGCTTTGTTCATGAGATTTTAAATATTCTGGCATTTATAGTTGACATGTTGTTTCTGTTAACTATCTCTTGTGTCTTCTGTCGCACTTCAGTATCTTTTAAAGATATAATATTATATCCTTGCTTAGGTTTTATCTTCGTAAAAATTTGTTTAATTTTTGCTATTAGAGGATTATGATCGGAGTTGACATCTGCACTTTAGTATGCCTTTACTGATTTAGGAGAGTTCTTGTATCGTTCTTTTAAAAGCTGCTATATCTCCAAAATGCTTAAAAATCCACCGGCACTGGTGGTTAAAAGAAAACTCATAATTTCAGGTTTTGAAGACAAAAATGCAAAAAACATCTTAAAAAAAAATACATGGTGGCTGATTACAGTACACCCGTCGTCACATTTACCCAATAGAGTTTAAATAAGATACAACATTAACCCCACTGCACCCTAGAGTCCCTGTATGTTGACATATTTGGATATATATCCAAATATGTCAACATACAGGACTCTACTGCACCCTAGTCAAATAGAAATATTCTTAATTGAAAATCAGGACACCTGAATATGTTGAAAAAATATTAATACTTTCCAAAGCGATTTTTAAAAAATATGTAAAAATATGGGTCAATATGCATCAAGATATCAATTTAAAAGTATAAATGTGCGATAAAAAAAGTTGTGTTTTGAAAAAAAAAACCAAGTGGGAAATAAAAATATAAAATCTACGAAATATCACGCAAGTGTTACCTGATAAAATAATTAATATACCATTAAAAATCCTTTGAGTATAATCTCGATTGATTTGTTTTTATCGAGGAGGCCTGCGTTTTGTAAGAATATAAGAAAAAAATAAATCGAGGACCAGGATTTTTTTCGAAATAAAAATTTGCTAAAAACTAACAAGAGCAGCATAATTGGAGTAAATTCTTAGTAAAAACTGTGACTCTGCAGCTTAGCTTTATATCCAAAATAGCTAAAAATCCATCAATGGGTAAAAAAAAGATTTTGAATTAAAAAATGCAAAAAACATCTAGCAAAAATAAACAGGGTGCCTGAATACAGTTACCCCGTGGCTACATTTACTCCACTTCATAGCCCGAGCTGTAATCCCGAGACACGTGGGAAATGGGGGTAAAAACGTAAAAATTTGTACACATATTTAGTGGAAAAATACAAAGTTTTTGACCCGAAGCACCGTTATTTTATTTTGCTTCACCGTGGAAAGAATGGGGGAAATTAAAAAAAATGGCGGAAAAAAAATCTCAAAAATTAGGTTATACCCTCAGAGTAATAAAATTACTATAAGGTTATACCCATATAGTAAAGATTATACTCGTCGATATAATTTGTATTCGGTGACTTCGAAAAAATGGTTTCAAGGTCATTTGACCTTACAAGACCTTGAAAAGTTAAGATTTATTCGAAAATACACGATTGTTGAGTATTTTGAGAAACAAAGACTGACAAAGGTCTTGTTTATAGTTAAACAGTTTTTTTGCTTTGCTTTTAATAAACCTTGAATTTTGGTGATTTTTTCAAATCAAAATACTCAAGAATCGAATAAATCGTGAAGGTCATGTGACCTTAAAACCATTTATTTTGAAATCACTGAATATAAATTATATAAAAACGTATAACCTAATTTTTAACAATTTTGTCCGCCATTTTTGTTAAAATGTCCTTCACTCGTTCCACGGTGAAGCAAAATAAGGGTGCTGCGGGTCAAAAATTTTGTGGTTTTCCACTGAATATGTGTACAAATTTTTATGCTTTTTCTCCATTTCCCACGTAGTTGGGAAAATAGGGCTTGTACAGCTCTGGCTATTACTCTAGTCAAAAACAACAGTTCTTCATTTTCAACAGGACACCTTAATTTGCCGAAAAAATATTAATACGTATTTGAACTTTTCAAAGCGATTTTTAAAAAATATGCGTCAATATGCATAAAGATAAAAAAGTTCTACCAAATATCACACAATTGTTACCTGATAAAATAATTAAGATCAAATCCTTTGAGTATAATCTCTATTGATTTGTTTATATCGAGGACGCCTGCGTTTTGGTAAAAATATAAGTAAAAATATAAATAAGGACTAGATTTTTTCGAAATCAAAATTTACTATAAGTTATAGTTGTCATACTCTAATCGGGACGTCAAACATATATCCTGTAAAATAAGGATATAATAAAGATGAATATAGTGGTAGTGGCATATATAGAAAAAAGTTTCGGGGTAGGCCCTAGACAGTTTTTAAGGGGGTGGGGGGGGGGGGGGTAGACACCATAAGGCCATATTTTATGCTATTTTATATTTGTTTTCATGAAATATGTGAAAATTATTTAAAAAAATCTTAGCTTGGGGGGGGGGCTGAGAGGCCCGCCCCCCCCTTATATACGCCACTGTATAGCGGATTATTAAAACAACGATATTTTAAAAAATCCTCGTACCAGAGGAACCAAGAGGTTTGTATCACTTGTTGATCACTTTTAAGGCCTCAAAAAAAAGTAAGATGAAAACAGCAGAACGCTACCTTTAATATTAACCGAGTTTCTCATCAAAAATAGAAGACGGCATATTATGTCCTATTGTAACGTTGCGATTTTTCCTGTCCAACCATACTCTTGTACAAACAAAAAAAAACAATGATTTTTTAATAACCATATTTTGACGCAACGTAATCTAATTCCAAAAGCGTAAAATAATTAACTTTTAAAATGCTTATAACTAGAAATGGTACTTTGAACTTCATTTAAATTAACATTGTTAACTTGACCCGATCAAATAAAACACTCTGCCATATATTTAGAGACTAAACTTCTTTTTTTACTATGTCGGTTTAGAACGTTTTTCTACGTTGTCCGGCGCCTATTCTCCACCTCCTTCGATCCTGACAATCATCTTCTGTCAGGTTTTTTTGACTCATTGATCTTTGGATTGACTGTTGCCATTCTAATTTCGGACGCCCTCTTTTTCCGCGCCCTATTGGTTGCCATTCTAGGACCTGCTTTGGTAATCTTTCGTCGTTCATTCGTTTTACATGACCGTACCATATCAGTTGTCTTTTAGTGATATCATCCGTAATGCTGCCCTCGATTCCCATAAAAAAAAAATTTAAGATCTCTTTTCTTATGTGATCTGTTCTAGATATTCTCATTGATCTTCTTATTGCATCCATTTCGACACTTTCCATTTTTGCTTTGTATTTTTCTAGTACGCGACAAGTCTCTATTCCATACTACAGCGTGCTATTCAGCATTGTTTCATATATATTAAATTTTACATTCTTTTTTATCTCTGCTTCATACAATACTGTTTTCCAGTTCTTTAGAGTCTGTTCCTGTCTTATCAATTGTGACACCCAAGTATACATACGCATTGCATGGAGATATTGTTTGTCCATTGTCTAGTTCTAACTCACTTGATTCGTTTCCAATACATAAGTCTGTGTCTTTTCCACGTTCACTGTTAATCCCCACTTTTGATATTCTTCCGTTAACTTTCTCATCATATACTCCATGTCGGCTTGGTCGTTAGCAAAGTGTAGTGTTTATATGGTAAATCGGTCGTTAAGTTGGATTCCCATGCCACGTATTTTTTTACGTTTGCAGTTTTTTAGTGCTACTGCGATATATATTTATATATTTTAAAAAGAGTTGGAGAGATACAACATCCATGTCTTAAGCCTTTCGTTACCAGGAATTCTTTTCAAAATCGATTTCCAATTTTAGTTTTAGATTTTGACCCTTTGTTTAGTTCTTTTATCGCTTTTATGTATGTATGATTGATATTAGTGTGTTCTAACACTGCCCATCATTTTTCTACTGGAACGCTATCATATGCTTTTTGTAGGTCCACAAAGGTAACATGAGTCTCTATATTTCTGGCACTTCTTTTCTCAATTACTTGTTTAAGACAAAAAACATTATCACTACAAGATCTGCCTGCAGGAAACCCACTTTGCTATTCGTCTTCTTGTTCATGAAAATCATTTACTATTAGATCTCTAAGACCCCTATCGTACAATCTACTTAGAGTACTGGTTACCGAAACAATTAGTTGCAATCCGGCTTGTTTTGATTTTTTTTACGTCGGAGACATTTTTCGCTTTCACTACTTCGCCACTTAGATACTGGTCCAAAAGATCCCAAAAAACTTCAGCAATAACTATATATCATAATCACTAAAAAAACAGCCTTTAAAAAATATTAGCGAACTAATTAGGTAATTATGAAATCGGGATAATTCTGCCCAAATATGGAGAAAGTCGTAGCTAGGTCGCACACAGTTTTTGTTTTCACTACTTCGCCACTTAGATACAACTGATACAAGTCGAAAAGATCACAAAAAACTACCGCAATAACTCTATAACAGCCATATATATTTATATATAAAAAGACCTGATTGGTTGCTTTCAAAGACATATGCATATTATTTCCATATAGTACGTATTATTGCAATACCTACGGTACCTTACGATGCAGAATGCAAACGTATTTGAAATAGCAATATCAATGGACACTAAGTCTATCCTTTTTGCGATCATTAAGTTTAAATGTCCTGATTGTTTATACTTTACACATGCATATTATTTTATTCGTGTATTCGTCATGTCAAATCATCGGCTCACAGTTTATTTCTGAATGTTGGCATCAAACGCCAACCATTGTATAAAAAGGTAACAGGGAGTATTGGAATATTACGTATATGATAACAGCCTTTAAAAAAAAACTAACGAACTAATATCAAAAAATCCGAAATGCTTTTTAGCTCACACATATACTATACTATAGTAGTGTGAGCTATGGTGATCCTAATTTTTTCGAGAAAAAAAAAGTTGCTCCGATTTCAAAAAATTTTTATATCTTTGCGTTTCAGATGATTTTGAAACTTTTTTGTTGCGCCGTCTGTCTGTCTGTATGTCTGTCTGTCTGTATGTCTGCAACGACCAACGCGCATAACTTAAAAACCGCTTGGCCGATTTCAATGAAATTTGGTACCTAGGCTGGGTCTTGGGTCGAGATGGTCCCATTTAAAAATGAACAAAATCCACCGAACAGAAACCAAATAAAAGGGTGGGGGTAGATTTCAAAAATTAGAGTTTATGTGATAATATGGCGTGTGTGATATCAAACGAAAGGTAATTGAGTCTGCAGTTAAACAAAATACATTTTAATTTATTTAAAAAAAAGGGTGGGGGTATATTTTAAAAATTAGAGTTTAAGTGAAAATATGGCGTGTGTGATATTAAACGAAAGGTAATTGAGTCCGGAGTTTAACAAAATACATTTTAGTTTTTTGTTTTTTTTAAGGGTGGGGGTAGATTTCAAAAATTTGAGTTTAAGTCAAAACATGGCTTGTGTGGTATCAAACAAAAGGTAATTTAGTCTGGAGTTAAATAAAATATATTTCAGTTTTTAGTTATATTAGCTCACACGTACACTATAACTATAGTACCTAGTGTGAGCTTAGGGGCCCATATATTGGCAGAGTATTTTGGTTGCAATTAATATTGAATTATTTTATATTTGCACCCAAATTCAACGTACAAAAAAAAACAATTTTTTACTTAATTTTTTTGTAAAAAACTAAACTTCTTCTAGTTAAACTTGATTTTCCACCGATTTGCTAGTTTGTAGTTACCACCTAGTTGGCAGAATTTTTTTTCTGTCAATCAATGCAACGCACAAGCATGCATGGCACACGACATGCAAACAATCCACGCGATGTCTACTTGTTCTTTATCTCTCATTCTTACATCGCCAGCGGCTTGCAGAATATATAATATGCCGCCTTCACGAAAGTCATATCGAGAACCTATTAGGCAAATATTAAATAAGAAAGGCAAGGAAATTAATGCAAAAATGCTTATTATGAATTTTGTGTTGAGTATGTCATGAAGTTATTTAAAATGTGATGATATTAAAAAAGTGTTTTAAACTTTTTCTAGCGTAGGCAACGCCTTTCATGTCTTTGTCTTCAACTGTCAAGCAAGGTTTCAATACTCTTTTCGGGTTGTTTACATTCTGGGAAGAAAATTGATCCGGGCTGAGATTAAATTGCAATAAAGATAAGGTATTACTTTTTCTTAAGCCTACGGCGATGTCAATATTAAAAGGCTTAGTGATACAGTCCTATTGCCCTTGAGACAGTAGATGGTTGGGTTGACATATTTCCAGGAAAATGTCGGCAATATATGGTGATTTGTCATTTTGATCTATACAGGGTTTCCCAGATAATTGCTCGTTATTTTGAAAACCACTGTAGCTAATTTCAATTTTAATACAGCATCTGATTGGGCTTGGAATAGCGCAATCATATGCCAAAATTGAATCTCTTACCGTTTTTGAAAACCCCATGTAGTTACTTTATTCTAAGACACCCTGTATGCTTATGTGAAGGGTATCGAACGCCTACTAATATGCTTTTTTTTATAAAGATCTTATCTACTAGGAAGGCTAATGTTGCTTTTTATGTATGCAAGAAAGCAATAAGGACTGAATGAGATATCAATTAAACCACATTATCATACTCTGGATGTACACAGCGATAATAAGGCATAAACTTACGTACGGAGCCTACCAATAACAGGAGACCTTCCCCCTTTGAATATATTCTGCAAAGATTGCAATAAGGCTAAGAGTAAAATATTTTGGTCAGAGCAATATTCTAAGCAGTTTTCCAGACAGCAATCTACAGTGACACGCTACCCACTTAGAGGTAGAATAAGAACTTCTCTGCAATATTTACAGCCAGAAAGGAGTGGTCGGCAAGTTCTGTGTGAACGACGCCGTCGCGTCATTCCGATCTTTACAGACATCTCAAAAACGGACGAAGGTGTCTGGATTATGTTTTTTTGCAGAGATAGGACTTGCGGAGTCCTACAAGCCTCCTGATTCCCACCAATCTCCTTCACTTGCGCCTTGATCCCACAATGCCAAGATCTTTCGCAAGTTGTGTAAACAGACAATACTTTGGCCACCTAATCTATCTACTGTAGATCTCTGAATCCATTCAAGGGCCGTAGTTTTGAATTCACTAGAGTATTATTAGTATGCGAAATTGGAAAACATTCGCACAGAATTCGATTGTGGCTAATTTATTGGATGTCCACTCGAGTGGTTCAGCAATTCGTATACGAAATTAGAAAAAAATTGTACAGATATCGATTGCTTCTACAAGAGAATCTCAATCAGTTTCAAAGGGTTCCTACACGAGCTATTTGATATGGGTTGATTCGAGTGTGTATGTAGCATTCGAAAATCACTTTTGTGTAATAACAATAAAATAACTTTAACAATTTTTATGTACAAATTAATTGAGTAAAAACTTTTTGCAATGACTTTTTTTGCCCAAACATCTCTTTTAGGATATTTTTTGAAGATTTGGGTGTATGATCATTTCTATTTGATGTTAATGCTATAAGCTTATCATTTGCAACTTAAGACTTATTTAATTTTTGAACTCTAACAGTTAACTTTTTACATCCGGATTTAGACGTTTCTTATTTTTTGCATTGCTGTATTGCTAGACGGCGCGGCGTTTTGAGAAAATGTTGTATTATCTTACTGATTAATGGTGTATTTTTATTTTTTCTATAACTGCTTGACGCTGCTTTTAATTGTATTTTGGGAGGGTTTTGTTCTTGACATCTCACAATCATTATCATCTTCTACCGATCTTTTCTCTGATTAATTATTTTCTATTATTGTGGTATCTTTATTAGAATCACAATCTTTGAAATCAAAATCGTACGGCGAATTTTCTCATAATCATTGGGTATTGTTATTGGAATGAACTAAGATATTAAAATTTGGTGCCAAAGACTGAGGTTTTAAGCCCAGGTTCATAGACCTGTACTAACAGGAAACAAATTATTTTCATATTTTGTGTCGACATTGTAAAATTTTCGCATTAAAACGAAATGACCTACATTAAAGGTTAGTAAAAACAATAGTCTGTCTGGTATTTTCAGTCGTAATATAACTAGTGCATGTCTGATTACCAGAAAATTTTTGGAAATATTTTTGGAGCTTTTTTCTGGTGTCATGCACGAAGGTTTTTGTTAAAAAAAAATTACTAAAAACTAAAATTTGAAAAATTTCGGGGATGGAAATTTGGAATGCATGCGTTATAATATGATAGAGAATATACCAATTGAAACTGCCTATTTTCAATGTTATACGATTTCCGTGGGCATTTCCGGTGACGATTAAATTGTTGTTCTATTGCGAAAAAACCATGTTCTTTACAATTTTTTTGTAAAATTGATGTAGCAAAAGTTAAAAGTAAAAGTCTGTGAAAAAACATAGAAAGAGTCGCAATATTGGATTCATGACGTCACAGGCGCTCTTACTCAAATTTCTGTTCTTCATCTATGATCTATCCTCAACTTTTGTTTGGGAGGTAAAAAAAGTTACTACTTTTTAGTATTTAAAAAAATATAATATCTTTCTTATAGTTTTTGAAGTATCAGGCTAATTTCTTGACTTTTCATTTTTGTTCTATTCTATTGCAAAACCGTATTTACAGTTTTTCTGTAAAACTAATTTAGCAAGTTAGTTAGAACCCAAAGTTTGTGATAAAACATTAAATATAGCCACTACCTTGGATTTATGATGTCACACAGCCTCTCAAATTGGAGGCAAACACTCTGTGAATTAAAATTGTGTGATCTATTACCAATAAATCTAGGATAGTTTTAGGAAATTTTTATAAAACTATTTTACGGGATACCATAGGTCACTCAACTCTATTTAAATATACTAGGCATGTATATTATATACAACAGTGGACCCATTATTGAACCTTGTAGGACTCCTGCAGTAAAAGTTTTTGCAGATTATCTATTTTGATTTTTCTTCACTTTTTATATACTTGTATTTTTTATAAATAAACTTAAAATAAATACTCTGCCAATATATGGGCACCTGAGCTCACACTAGGTACAATAGTTATAGAGTACGTGTGAGCTAACATAACTAAAAACTTAAATATATTTTATTTATCTCCAGACTCAATTACCTTTCGTTTGATACCACACAAGCCATGTTTTGACTTAAACTCTAATTTTTTAAATCTACCCCCACCCCTTTTTTAAACTAAAATATACTTTTTAAACTCCAGACTCAATTACCTTTCGTTTGATATCACATACGCCATATTTTCATTAAACTCTAATTTTTTAAATCTACCCCCACCCTTTTTTTAAACTAAAATATACTTTTAAAACTCCATATTTTTATTAAACTGTAATTTTTGAAATCTACCCCCACCCCTTTTTTTAAACTAAAATTTATTTTGTTTAACTCCAGACTCAATTGCCTTTCGTTTGATACCACACACGCCATATTTTCACATAAACTCTTATTTTGGAAATCAACCCCCACCCTTTTATTTGGCTTGTGCTCGTTAGATTTTGTTCATTTTTAAATGGGACCATCTCGACCCAAGACCCAACCTAGGTATCAAATTTCATTAAAATCGGGCAAGCGGTTTTTGAGTTATGCGCATTGGTCGTTACAGACAGACAGACAGACAGACAGACAGACGGCGCAACAAAAAAGTTTCAAAATCATCTGAAACGCAAAGATATATAAAAATTTTTGAAATCGGAGCAACTTTTTTTTTCTCGAAAAAATTAGGATCACCATAGCTCACACTACTATAGTATAGTAGTAGTGTGAGCTAAAATAAAAATGAGACACTGTTATCCAACGGCACTTTTTGAAGCTGGTTAGAGAGATAGTGTTCAAAAAACTTTAGAGGAATAAATCTATCAGAACAAGAGCTGCAAGTTTCGTGTTATCAGCTTACCTTGGCCTAAAGCCACTTTGACAAATGGGTAAAATTGTTTGGTTTTCACTATCTCCAATATCGATCACAAGGATACGAATGATCCCCGTCTGGAACACGTCCTGACAATCAGGAACAAGTGATTCATGCCAATCCACGACCGGACCGGTTTCGACCTTTTGGGCCATCCTCAGGTGAATGTAGGCGATAGCTCCGTGTAGAGCATAATTTTTGTGAAACCAACAGAAACAACTACTCCCTCAGAGTAGTATATATAGACCTCAAAAAATTGTGCTAGATTGTAAAAGGGTCTTTCTATTGGAATTCTTTTTAATTTTTTTCTAAACAGCTTGATGGAGGCAGCACATTTGACATGGTATTCTATTGGTAAGAGTTTACAAATTTTCCTTCCCTCGTAAAATATAGATTTTCGTGTCAAAGCACTTTTTGGGATAGAAAGAGAAATATTGTTTTTTTGTCTTGTAACTCAGTTTCTTTCTACCCTAGGCCTGTTATTAAACTTTTTATACACAAGGCTTGACGTTTCAAGAATGTAGATGGAAGTAAGAGTCAGTATTTTAAGGCTCTTAATATAAGGTCTGGAAGATTCCCTTTGGTGTACATTAACGATAAAACGGGCTGCTTTTTTCTGTATTATAAAAAGAAGCTTAAGCAAATATTTACTTGCTCATCCCCAAAATGGGATTCCATATCTAAGATGAGACTGGAATAAGGAAAAATAAACATTTCTGGCCATCTCAGCTCCAAGCTCAGATCTTACACACCTGATAGTAAAGCACCGTGAGGAAAACTTCCTGCTTAATTGGAAAATATGTTCTTGGAAACAGAGTCGGCTCTCAACACATGCCCAGTCTTGAATAGTTAGCATATTAATGTCCTCGTCATGCCACAGAATGGATGTATCATCCGCAAATAGTGTGAGTTCTCCAGAGAACTTAAGATAAACAAGATCATTAGAGCAAGAAAAGCAAGGGTCCTAAAACTGATCCCTGGGGTATGCCATAGTCATTGAGGAAGAGCATAAACCTGAAACAAGAGCTGATTGATTTCTTTGAGTTAAATAGGACATAAACCATGACATCCGAATCTCTTAATCCAGAACGCTCAAGCTTCTGCAACAAGATTCCATGATCAACACAATCAAAGACCTTGGACAATTCACAGAAAACTCTGCGTAAACCCTGTCCAAGAAATCAAAAATAGCGTCATGTGTCCCTGCTGGTTGGAAACCGTCCTGCTTTGGTGTAATAAGTCGGTATTTAGTAAGGAAGCTCCACATTCGCTTTTTGACAAGTTTTTCAATGACCTTTGAAAATGTTGAAAGTAGGGATATTGGTCTGTAATTTGAGGGCACATCTGTCGCCCCACTCTTGTAAAGCGGAATAACAATTGATGTTTTAAGACATTCCGGATAAATACCCCTCTCAAAAGAGTCGTTAATGGAGGAACACAGTGAAATAAGAGCACTAACAGATAGTTTCATTAAAATCTCAGTAGAGATTTCGTCCTCACCCATGAGTTCTTAGTTCTTATGTCATGTAGAGTCTCAGTTAATTCTTGTGGTGACACACTATCAAAATAAAATGAATTAGTAAAAATTAGGAGATGAGAGAAAAAACTCAGTGGTTCAATGTCGGAGGAGATGTGTTTTGTCACTTCGCCGGCAATACTACAGTAAAACTTATTTGACGTGTCACAGTCAACCGAACCTAAACAACATGAGCGAGGTTCACTTGCACAAATGGGCTAACACACTGGACTTTTTAAACAGAACAGGGAGGCAAAATGAGCTACCAGTACATCGAACGAAAGTGCAGATAGTGAGTGAAGGGACAGGTCTTGGGCATGTCAAAAATGGCCTACTCTGGCCTACTTGTCGGACCTGCGGGTCACGCCCCCACTACAACTAGAGTGTGAAATAATTCTTGGACAGCATTAAATAAACATTTTAATATTAATATTATGAACTCCTTGAGCGTTAGATTTGATACTGTAGATATTTGTTGTATGGAATAAAGACTTGTCGCGTAACAGAAAAATACAAAACAAAATGGATGCAATAAGAAGATCCATGAGAATATCTAGAACAGATCATATAAGAAATGAAATCATAAAAGAATGAATGATAATCGAGGGAAGCATAAGGGATGACATCACTAAAACACAACTGATATGGTACGGCCATGTACAACGGATGAACGACGAAAGATTACCACAGCAGGTTCTAGAATGGCAACCAATAGGGCGTAGAAAAAGAGGATGTCCTAAACTGGAATGGCAACAGTCAATCCAAAGATTAATGAGTAAAAAAAACCTGACAGAAGATGATTGTCAGGATCAAAGGAGGTGGAGAATAGGCGTCGGACAACGTAGAAAAACGTTCTAAACCGACATAGTAGTACGAGTTCTCAAAAGAACTGCATTTATGGTAAAAAATGAGTTAAATCTTAACCCATAATTTATTACCCAGAATCCAAGACAAAGCCCATACTTACTTTCGAAAATGTATTGGTATAATTTAGATTTTTATAGGTTTTTAGAAAAACCGTAAAATCAGAATCATCAAAACGTTCTTTTATTTGCTAACTTATTTTCCGCCAAATCTAGGTTAAAACGGTTTTTATGTAGTTTCTAGCAACATTCTAATTTTGCACATTTCCAAGATAAAATTAATTAAAATCATAATATTGTTATCAAATGCGTCGAAAGTTAACTTATTAGCATAAATTAACAAGAAATTAATTGTTACATTAAAGATAATAAAAATTTTGCAACTTTAGACGATTTTATTCAAATTTTTCTTGTAGTAAACTTAAATGACTTTCAAAAAGTTGTACAACGCATCATTGACAAAAATACAAAAGCTATTTCTAGTTTTTAATGAGTGCTAAAATCCACGTTCTGTTGATCAAGTATCGTATACAGGATATTTTCTATTGCCTATATATAAAAATTATTAGCCTTTTTTTTATGAGTTTGTTGTTGATGTGGTCAGTACAAAAACGTTCGTCAGCTTTTTACAGCTTTAGTTTATAAATAGGTTTTAACTTTTGATTTTTTAACTTGTTGTTTTATATAAACGTGCAAATATATTTTTAAATATTTTCTTCCTATTATAGCTCCGCCGCCTTGGGACTAGCATTTATTTACTTTTGTAAATCTCGGCTTAATTAATTTTCTGTATTTTGCTTATGTTTTTAACGACTCTCCTAGGTTTTTTGTTGGAATTGTAAATAATACTTAGAAAAAAAAAACACCTTGAAAATTATAAATAAAAAAAAACCGTGAAAATTGTTAAAATCCAATTTTTGGTCGCCTGAACAAACAACTTTTTTCCAATTTACCGCAGAGCAAAGATTCCCTGAATCTTATATTTACACCTGACCGCCAACGATTAGCGGAAATCCATAACATAAAGTACCATTTTTTGAAATAACAATAAAAAAAACAATTTACACAATTTCATAATTCATGAAAATTTTGAAAAACCAATTTTATATTTTTTAAAATACCCACCCCTGAGGTATATTAAAACGAGTATAATTACGACCTTATGGTAAAACTTGTATTTTTTTTGCTACTAGCTTCTGCGCCATACATAATGATATTCATTTTAATTTTTGGCACGCTCTTAGGGAATGATGGACACACACTTTTACGATTTGCGCCTTAGACCATTTAATCGAGGTCAGAGATAATGTCTAACGTGTCGAACTTTGTGTGATTCAATTATGCAATTATTATAGATCTTGAAACAGTTTATACCTTTCCTTGTTATTATTGACGTGCGGTGCGAAATTTGGGTCTTGACGAATATTTAAATTGGTTAATGGGTATAACTAATATTTTGTCAATGTGGAAGAGGACCTCAAAAAATGGGCAAAGTTCTTTTATGTATCATAATCATGAAGATCAATACTCCCCAGATACTACTACTATGTCGGTTTAGAAGGTTTTTCTACGTTCTCCGACGCCTATTCTCCACCTCCTTCGATCCTGACAATCATTTTCTGTTGGTTTTTTTGGCTCATTGGAGTGGCTGTTGCCATTTCAGTTTTGGACGCCCTCTTTTTCTGCGCTCTATTGGTTGCCATTCTAGGACCTGCCTTGGTAATCTTTCATCGTTCATCCGTTGTACATGGCCGTACCATATCAATTGTCTTTTAGTGATGTCATACGTTATGCTTCTCTCGAATACCATTCTTCCTTTTATGATCTAATTTCTTATATGATCTGTTCTAGATATTCTTATTAATTTTCTTATTGCATCCATTTCGACACTTTCCATTTTTGCTTTGTATTTTTCTGTTACGCGACAAATCTATTCCATAAAATACTGTTAAGACATCCAATAAACTTTTTTGCTTTTATTATTCTTTTTCCAGTTCTTTACAGCCTGTTCCTTTCTTCAAATCAAATGTGACACCCAAGTAAACACACTGATTAGATGGAGATATTGTTTGTCCATTGTCTAGTTCTAACTCACTTGATTCGTTTCCAATACATAAGTACTGTGTCTTGTCCACGTTGACTGTTAACCCCCACTTTTGGTATTCTTCCGTTAACATGTCTTCTTTATCATTAGCTACAATTACTTGGTCGTCAGCAAACTGTAGTGTGTATATGGTAAATCGGTCGTAAAGTTGTATTTCCATGCCGTGTACTTTAGGTTTCCATTTTTTTAGAGCTACTGCGATATATTAAAAAAAGAGTTGGAGAGATACAACATCCCTGTCTTAAGCCTTTCGTAACCACGAATTCTTTCGAAAGTCGATTTTTAATTTTAGTTTTAGATTTTGACCCTTTGTATAGTTCTTTTATCGCTTTTATGTATGTTTAATTAATATTAGTTTGTTCTAACTGGCCATAATTTTTCTACTGGAACGGTATCATATGCTTTTTGTAGGTCCACAAAGGTAACATGAGTCGCTATATTTCGTGCACTCCTTTTCTCAATTACTTGTTTAAGACAAAAAACATTATCACTACAAGATCTGCCTGAACGAAACCCACTTTGATCTTTTCCTTTTTGTTCATCAACATCATTCCCTATTAGATCTCTAAGAATCCTACCATACAATCTACTTAAAGTACTGGTTACTGAAATTCCTCTGTAATTGTTGCAATCCAGCCTGTTTCCTTATTTATGTAGTACTGGATGCCCGTTTATGCAATAAATGATAATATATGTAAGGTTTTCTAGTAATTTATATGATTCATATTTGAGCATTTTAGCGTATATTCCCTCAGGTTCGCTAGCTTTTCAATACTATTCATTATCATTTATTTTTTGACGATTTATTCCTCTCAATGAACTTCTATGTCTCTCAAGGGAAAAAAATTGGGGTCTCGTTTCCTGCAGCAGTTCCTTGTAGTGTCGTGTCCATTGTTCTGGTTTGATGATTTGAATGTTCTTTTTTCTTTTGTTGGGTTTTTTTTACCGGAGAAATGAATTTCCATGCTTCAGAACTCGGCCTACCTCCTACGTGTGTGTTTATATCGTGGCATTTGCCCTCGAACATATTATTTTATTCCGTGCGTATCAAATATCTTAGCTGTCTTCTGGTTTCCCTATAGATTTCTAGGTCTCTTTGCTCTATGGTACTGAGCCATTTTAAGTATGTGCGTTTTTTCTCCTTGACCATTTCCTGCCTTTCTTCCTCCGAAGATAATACACAATTATATACTATAACAGCGGCCCTTAAGACTTTTAAGTCATTCAGAATCACCAGAAGTTTTCTACAAAGTGCTGGATAGTCAGCTATGAAGCGAGGATAGAATGAACATTTTACGGTGGGACCTATTTATATCAAAGGATTATATCCGATATCGACAGAAATAACTGCACTCCTTATAGATTATCTCAAAAAAGCCATTTTAGCAGGAAGAAACTACCGGGTTGGTAAAAAGAAACAATTGGTCCATCAAGGCAATGGCCTTTGCTAAGTTCATTCTTGTTATGGCTAAAATGCATCAGCTAGGCCTAATTCTTGCAGGATTATTTTAAAAAAGCAATAACAATAAATTATGAACACAGTTTAGAACTGCTGATATTTTTAATTTTGGAACGAAACCAATTAGTCGTTTTGGAACCATTGTGGGGATTTTTTTTTCATTTTGGTCACTTGACCACTGTTTTTGTGTTTTTTGATTACGCCTTGGTTTTTGGAAATGCCATGTACAAAGTCCTTCGAGTCGCCGCACGAGTTACTACTCTTTTTGTGGCAAGAGAAATCGGGCACGTGCCAAAGAAATTGGGTAATCCAGCGCTGGAATCTGCAGAAGAAAGAAAGAAGGTAAGCCGCGGTTTTATTCAACTTATTTTCTAATTGGCCTGCTAGCAAAATTTCCATTGTTTTTTTCCTTTATGAATTCTCAAGGGGGTAAAGTAGTGTTAAAGAAAAATGTACGACTTTTCTTATTTTTATTTCCCAAACACTACAGCAACTAACTGTAGCAGAAGAAACTACCGGGTTTGGAAAAATTAAAACTATTATTTTTCTATTGTATTAACGAACTTTGCCAAGTCTTACCACTTATAACTGGCTAGGCTTTCAACAGTTAAATGATACATTTGCTTCTTAACTTAAAAAAAAATTATATTTAAATATTTGTGACGGATTCGTAATTGCAGCTACAAACGCCTATTTTGCTTGACTGCGCTTAAATGCTTACTAATCTTACCTCCGCTTCCCATTTGCTCAGAGGCGGAGGCGCGAAGAGCAACATACAGAATCAGGGCCAACCACTAGGATGGTAGGGCAAACAAAGTGGTACCAACAGCTCTAATTAGGGAACTAGAGTTGGAAGCAACTCTAGAAATTATGTCACACGGTGTACAGTAGAAAGCTTAAGTACGAACTACACTAAAACTAAAAACATAACAAACACAGATGAAAATATTGATAAAAATGCTGGAAGAACTGGATACAGTACCTAAAAATATAGGCTTAAGTACGAACTACACTAAAACTAAAAACATAACAAACACAGATGAAAATATTACGGTCAGAATAAACCAAAATAAAATAGAACAAGTAGAGGAATGTATATACCTGGGACAAATTATTAAACTGAAAAAAGAAAACCAAACAGCTGAAATCAAGAGACGAGGAAGATTGGCCAGGGCAGCATTCGGTAAAATAAGCTTCATATTAACAAATAAAAAATATCCTGAGTACCTCAAAACGAAAGTGTATAACCCCAATGTATCTTTCCTGTACTTACCTATGGATCCCAGACCAGGACACTTACAAAATCTAACATGGATAAGGTAACAAAAGCCCAAAGATCAATGGAAAGACAAATGTTACATGAAAAGCTGACAGATAGAAAAGGAATGAATGGATAAAAAATAAAAGAAAAGTAAGGGATGTCAGAGGAGAAGTAGCAAAATTAAAATGGAAATTTGCCGGTCATAATATCAGACAGAAAAATGATCGATGGAACAAATGTATTGTAAACTGGAGACCTTGGGAAAATAAAAGAAGTAGGGGAATACCCCAAATTAGATGGGCGGACGATTTGAAGAAAGACGCGGGAACTAGATGGATGAACACGGCGACAGACAGAGTGGAAGATATTGGGGAAGGCCTATTTCCAAAGATGGATTAAAGAAGGCTAAATAGATAGATGATTTTCAAAGTGTGGCTGAATTTCGAAATGATATCGAAGAATATTTCACTCAATAACTCACTATTTTGTGGAAGTTCACACAATCTTGAAATATTTGTGGAACTTTCTTATTAGATATAGCTCATGTAATTACTACCAGTTTAACAACTCCTAATTTTTCAGTATTTATCTTTACAGATCATAAAGTGGCTAAGTGGTCTTGCAGTGTTTTCTCATGTTTATCCACTTAGCTTTTCAAGCGTAGTCTGTTTTAAACAATTTGATTGACGTCTTTATAAATAACTTAATTTGGTTTTTCGGCCTTATATCTTAATGGAGTTACACTTTGTGAGAGATGACGTCAAAACTGATTGCAACAATATAATACAGGGTGATTTACAATAAACAAATTATTATCCCTATAGCGCTATTTTTGATTTTCGGGGAAATTTTATTCCTCTCTCTCGAATACACACTTTGATTGGTCCCCGCATGCAATTTTTCTCACTTTTTTAACAGTAATAACATAATTTTTAATGAAATTGCTTGTTTTGCTTTTCAAAACGACCAATAGGACAAATTCCATCAAAAATAATTCCACGTCAAAACCTAGAGAAATTAGCTGCATGTACCAATCAGATGTGTTGTTCGAGGGAGAGGAATAAATTTTCCCCTAAATTTAAGAATAGCGCTGCTGGAAAAAAGTAAACCATTTCAAAATCTTTAGGAAAATTATACCTTTTTTAAAATTTTATAATATTTTTGCATTGCACGTTTCCGAGATTCCGTACATTAAAAAAGCATTATTAATAAATTTGGGAAAGCCCAAGTTTAAAAAAAATCGATAGTCTTATATTAACCAATTTGCCAGAAATATTGGGTTTTCGAAGATATGCGCAAACAGGCTACGCACAAAAATATACCAAATATTAATTTAACAAAACGAGGTTTATACTCTATTTTTCGTACTTTTGGTCTTTTTTGCATATTAGGCTTCCAAAAGTAAGGGCACTCATTGTAAACCAAAGGACATATTATTATTCATGTTACTCTATACACCGCACAGTTATATTATTAAATAATAAAATCTGCTTAAAAATACCTTAACTTGCATTTTTAATAATCCCTTATATCTCGCTTATTTTGCAAGATATTTTTATTCTGTAAAAACCTTTTTATGGCAACTTTTTTAGAAGAAAATAATGACGTCAATTTTTTAAAATATTGTTTAGTTTTTGAGATATGGTATTTATCATAAAAAAATTAAATACGGACCTGGATTTTTTTATTACTATTTTGATTGGATTCATGCTATTATTATTACAAAATAATGAAAATTTAATATTTTTTTATTTTAAGGTTAAAAAAAATATTTAATATTTTAAAAAAAATTTTAGTCTAAACCTAGCTAGTTGAACGATTTTTAGTTTAACTGTTTTAACACTTATCAAATTAAAATGGTTTTTTGTTAAGTTAAAAATTTATTTGAAACAAAGTCTACGACAAATACAAAAACTAATAACTAATTTTTCTTTAATGACATAAATGTTCAAACTGATTAACATTATGTGTAGGACATTGTTAGCATTTTTGAGTAATTTTTCTTAACGCATTTTGCATAAAAATATTTCTACCGTTTAAATATTGGGATTTTGTTGCTTGAATAAAGCAGTCAAACATATCACATTTTTCAAAATTTGGATATGGTCGATTTCTAACCATTTTAGAATAATTTTGAGTAAGCCATTCACAAAAATGACAACTAAAATGACAATGTCAATTCCACGCTTTTGTTTTTCCATGTAAATTTCATGAGTTTTGTAACTTTTTATACTTTATTTATAAATCTTTTAATTAACGTTACAAAACAGATAAACTAGTGTGTTTTTTAATTAATATTTTTTTCCCTTAAATCAAAAAAATATTAAAGTTTCTTCATTTTAAGATAATAATAGCGTGAAACCAATCATTAAAAAAATCCAGGTCCGTATTTAATTTTTTTATGATAAATACCATATCTCAAAAACTAACAATATTTTAAAAAATTGACACCGCCATTATTTTGCTCTAAAAGAGTTGCCACAGAAAGGTATTTACAGAAATAAAATATCTTGCAAAATAAGCGAGATATAAGAAATTAATAAAAATGCAATTTTTTCAAAAACTCCCTGTATTATCCAAACCACAAGGTATAGCAAAAATCTGATTTCACAATTTTTAAGGGCTCAAAAAAAGAGCACGGTAAGGTGCAATCAGAATATCGTTAATAATAATCGAGTTTCCAATTTAATCCCATCGAAAATGGGACACGCTGTACCTTCCAAATCCACAGTGATAAAGCAAAACTTGTCTTATCAAATTTTTTCTGTTTTTTCTTAAAAACTAAATATTGTCTTTTATTTTAGATACAAATAGTAAATTCATTTACTTCTTTTTTTTTTAAAGTTGTATGTAAAAAGTCTTAATGTTGGCCAAAACTTTTATACTTGGTATATCGTGGTAATATCTACTCTACTTTATATTATCATAATTTTATAAAAAATTTTAATTTTCTGTTTCAGCTTTAATATTGTATAATATATGTAGGTATATGTTATTTTTTACACCTTAGGACATTTTTGTTATCATGTTAGTCTTATTAAACAATGCTTTAACATTAGGTTGTACGTCATATTAATATACCAATTATGTGTGTTTTTATAGAAAGTAATTAATTGTGATGCAATTCAAGTCTATGAAAATTGTTTTACGACCAATATACTGGAATAATAACAAAATGCACAATGCATCGTAAAACAACATTTTGTGTTAAATTTCATTTTACTGGCTCACCCATTATTATAATTGGGCTTTTGCAAAATTTTTAAATACTTCGAATTCGTAATATGGTATAGGTCATTTCATTTTACTGGCTTACATCTATTATTATATTTGGGCTATAGCAAAATTTTTAAAAACAAATTTGTAAGATGGATTTAGATGATGAAGGTCACCATTTCCTACTTACCAGTTGTATTAACAATGTTCCTCAGTACTATTAGTTTATAGTCTCTGTACAACTATATGGTACTAGACAAAAAGTTTTCGTGGCTGCTAAGCGGGTAAAGAAAAGTTTTATTTATCTTGTGTTTTTCCGTGGGCAATTCGTAACACCCACGGGGGCCCAAGATCTAATAGACACCTATTAAGTGTTGACAGTTAACTGTTTCGTCCCTAATGGACTCATCAGAACACTGCATGGTCAATGTGACACCCTTGTAAATCTAGAGAGACGGCTTATAAATTTTATCTTACGATATTGGTAAGATATATAAAAGAAATAATGCCTCCGAAACCGTATGCTTTTAACAAGTGGCGACATCTACCAAATACAAAAGCCAGTTGAAGAAATGAAACAAGAGGCAGGCAGATGAAACGAAAAACAGTACCTGTGACCGTGACATAATTTGTCCGTCAGGTCGAATCAATGCTTATTACATTTTTACCGCCTTCGCGACGTTATATGTCGGTCAGCGGGGTTATACTATTGTTAATGTGTTCAACTTCAAAATTCAATACCATAGATTCATGCCGGTTTCAGTATTTGTCTATGAACCCGTTACTTGTTATAAATGGTTAACTTGGACTTCTTGTTAGCCAGTAAATTTCTATGTAACTTAAATTTTTATTTGTAAAATCAATAGGAATTGATTTGGTTTCATTTAATTTTATTTGTTCTTTTTCGATCCAGTTTGTGAACTTAGATGACTGCATCCGACAGGTTGTCTATTCATTTTCAATTTCTTTTTCCACTCTCGATAAACCAGTATCATCAGCAAATGTTGCCAATTTGCTAGTTTTATTTATCGCATTGAAGAATGATGTATATAAAGGGACTAGCACACTAATCAAGGGTACGCCTTCTTTGATTTTTCTCAAATGTGGATCTATGGATCGAAATATTGTACAGGTATAGTTTAGTTAAATATTATAAATAACAAAAGCTGATTATTTTCCTTGCAGTTAGTTTGTAGAGGTTGTAGGTTTAGGGCTACAATGTGTTTAGGACACAGTTAAGTTGTGCTATAATAAATAATTTACACCTCTGTAACCTGCGAATAAAGGCGCGATTCAATGCAGTTAAACCAATAAGGTGCGAATTAAATACGCATCGTAAGCGGTGCTGATTGCGTGTAGGTGTATGGAATCCTTTAGACTTGAACCCTAGTAAGTGGCTAGGAGTATCCATTTCTTTACTTAAATAAGATACAAACTGTGATAAATAATATTCGCTAAAAAAATTATAAAAATATAAATAATCTTGAATTGTGGATACTGATTCATTTCTAGTATTCCTAAATTGTGAAAAATAATAAATCATCAAATCCATCAGAACTGACAAACACTAAATTAGTTTGTTTTCCAAAAGTTTCCGAAATAAATATTTTCATGGGTAATAAAGTGTGCATCACATCTATTCAAAATACCTACATTTCATCAGAAGCAAAATATATAGAATGAAATAATCATCTAATTTTTAGAACGATAATCATAAAATTCATGAATTAAATTACCAAATCCACTGAGATTAGAATTATGTTTTTTGAGAATTTTCATTATTTGTGTTTCTTATATTTATAGATAGGTCAGTTAGTGAACATCAACAAAATTTAGTTTTTAATTCACATAAATAATATTGAAAACAAAGTAGCAATGTAAGAAAAATATTAAAAACATCAGCGGAGTTTATGTCACCCTTTCATTCTATGACAATCAGATCACTATCAGACAACATGAAAGAAGTGAGACAAAAATTTCTAAATGAATTAGTTATGACCAAGCTGAATAATACACTCAACAAAGTAACACATGAAATATTTGTGATGTTTGATTTTTGTGTATATCTGTTTATGATTTTTTTTATGCCTTTTAAACTCTTATTTGAACTAAGTTTACTTATTTCATAAACAGGCAACACATCAATTTGCCTGATTCCAATCTATGGCTAATCAGGTAAAAATAAGTTTTTGTTGACAGTTAACTGTTTCGTCCTTATGGGACTCCTCAGAACACTGCTTGGTCAATGTGACACCCTTGCGAACTTAATCAGACAGTTTTGTCTCTCATCCTATGTCTATAGTGAGAAAACCCTCGCAAGAAGCGCTATCTACACATTGACCAAGCAGTGTTCTGAGGAGTCCCATAAGGACGAAACAGTTAACGGTCAACACTTGTTAGGTGTCCATTAGATCTTGGACCCCCATAAGGTTAAGCTTTCGAGCTACCCACGGAAAGATATGAGAGAAACAAAAACTTATTTTTACCCGATTAGCCACGAAAACTTGTTTGATTTTTAAATTCATGGGTACTAAAATTTAGTTTGAATCTTTTTAATGTTTTAATTGAATGTACTCTTATTCGTGGAACTACAAAGTAAGAGAGTAACTGTCAGACAGTTCGATCGGCTTCCAAACAGCTCGCAAGTATTGAGCTATTCGCTAGTGTACAGATTGAATTTGATATCGGAAAGCAACTCTCGAACTTGAATCGATTTGAAATTTCGACAGTGCTATAGTAGCAGAAGTCGTGGAGCAAAAAGAGAGCTACTACCATGCGAGTCTACTCTCAGGCAGTATCAGGAGAGCACAAATTCAAATAATTTTTTTTTGGTAGCAATCTCGAAAAAATCGGGCCTGGATATAGGCAACTTAAATGTATCTGATTTAATAGCTTTGTTATCGGCTTTTAGTGTTCCTTTTTTCAAATGTTCTCAAAAATAAGTTGTTTCTAAGTTAAAGGGTACAAAAGGTTGTACAAAATCCAAAATGGCTTTGTAACTCTAAAAATATTAGCCTGACCAAAAATACAGTAGAATTTTTGTAGGAAACTTTTTCTTTAACTTTTGTTACTTTCTTTCCGAAGTTTTACAAAAACCAAGTTATTTTTTAAAAATCTGAAAAGTGTACCAGCATTTGTTCACGATAGGAGCAGTAAGTGTGCAAAATTTGGTTAAAATTGGTTAAGGCGTTTTAAAGTTATTGACTGGATTGGAAATAACTTGAGGATATCTCCTTAAGGAGTAACTCAGCAAAGCTGAAAAGTTTATCAGCTATAATCCTTAACGATAGCCATACGTGTACAAAATTTCATACAAATCGGGTAATACGTTTTCAAGTTATGCGACCAATAAAAAAAGCGTAAGAGACAGACAGACGGAAATGTATTTTTTAGCATCTAAAGCACCTTATTCGTAAGGATCCATCAAAATCTCGATATGTGATTTTTCGACGAATACAATACTTTGGCAAGGGAAGTAAAAACTAATTTTAGATGCCATTTTTTCAAAAATTGTGGCAAAATAAAAAACTTTTTATATCTGGCACTATATCACAATGGTAAACACTTTGTATGTATGCCAAATTTCATGTTGGTGTCACAAACTGAACGATTGTTGTACCTCTCAACACGACTATATCGAATCTTCATTGATCAGTCTAAAATTATATTATCTATATCTATCCACACGAATCAGTCGTGACGTATCGTTTTCCAGCGTGCACCTAAACCTGACGCCGCCGTCGTGCCAGAGGCGTCTGTATGCGTCGCCCCCTTTTACCGCCCACCCACCCGCCAGCCGCTTATATTAACGCTTGCACCAAACCGACACACGACCATACTGACAGCGATTCTCATAGCAGTAACGTTGTTACAGTCTATAGTCGATTAGCAGCAGTAACGGTTACAAAAAACTACTACTGTTCGTGGTAAAATTTTGTTCTTCGAGGCCCGATTTGTTTAAAAATTAGCAGGCTTCAGGAACTGTCCTATATCTGACGTTAAGTGCTGCTGAAGTTGATAAAAAAGACATTGTATTTGGTGAAATTGTTGAATATAGTTCTATTCTTTGGAGTACCACACATAAATCGTAAGTAATTTGCAAAAAGGGTTTGACATTCTGTAATTAAAATGTTTTCACTGATCATAGTTTGTGTGACAATTTTATTCTTCTATACCTGATTGGTTTATCTTTTAGTGGGCTTTAGGAACTTTTGTATATAACATATCATCTAGTGTTAAGTGCTTGTTGAAATTCATAAAATTTAGTGGAATTGCAGGTGTTGGTGTTTCTATTAAGTGGAGTACCATACATAAATCGTGGGTAATATTCAAGAGAATCTTTACCTTCAACAAGTTTTAGGTATATTTCCTCATTTACTCATGTATGTCTCTCATTTTTACTCTTTATCAAAACCAAGAAATAGATATAAAATTAAAAATAAATTTACGCTTAAAAGATGGGTAAATGAGACATTACTATTGTGGATTCCTCAAGGTATAGGGAACTTCTGCCTCTATTATATTATATTTTCGTTCATCATTTTTTCACTGACTCGAGATGCGTAAGAAGAACGTATATATATTCTCAACAGTGTATTACATTGTTACATATGACACATTCTGTATATTGTTTAAAACTATCATTTGTAGTCACGGATGTCTGAAATCCGTGTTTGCACTGGGGTCTCTAGTCTCAATGCCACTAATTGTGCTTTAAGTATACCTTGTGTTGTGCATGTCATTTTAATATTAATCATTTGTTGGTAAATTAAATCTTGGCAAAAACGATTTTCTGCCAAAGAAAATTACAACTTTCGTGACCCAACTAGCTTCTTGATTTTTATTTCCTTGACCTGCTTTGCTTGATTGCGTTTCTTAAATTATTATACACAATGTTTTTACTGCACAATAAATCTAGTTTTATTTGCTTAATCTTATTTATTTCTGCTGTGGTGAAGCTATTAATTATATTCATTCGTCCTTTATTTCCTGATCTTCAGTCATCTTTATCATTCTCAGCAACTTCGTCTGATTTGGATATAAAAATTAAATCAATTGAGTGTTGTGGTCAAAGCCACATCTTTATTCAATCCTTCTTTTTGCTTCTCCTAGTGTTTTCCTGATTATTTTTCATTAGACCTTTTGAAGATTTGGAATTGTGTATATAAATACGTTTGTTGTTTATGTTTGTTTGGTTTTTCCTTTAAGTTTCTTTTAAAAAATGTTATTATTCTTTGGTATTGTTTGTTTTGTTTTGGCATCTGGGATTTACAGATATTGCTTAACTTTGATTCCCTTAATATATCTCTTCCACTAAATAATATTAATAAACATAGCCTGAGGAATTTAATACATTTTAAATGAAAAGGTTTTACTTTGAAATATGTAAAATTTATGTCAAAATAATAAATAGATATTGCAGTTTTTGTTATTAAATCTTCTTTAAAAATATCTCAAAGACTAAAACTTTTGGTTATTACAACATTGCTTGGAAAAAATCATCGAGTTTTGAAAATAGTACCTATTTCGATATATTTTCTGATTTAAATGTTTTTAAATTAAACCCCTTTCAGACTCAATCAATAAAATTTTTAGTTTGATTGGAATTTAATCAAAGGATCAATAGAGAAGAACCATAAAAACAGTTCAATTTCTATTAAAATCTGAAAGTTCAGTAACTTGTTTATCATTTTTAATGTCACGTAGATAGCATTTCCTTATTAGCAAAATCAAAACAAAGTTGTAAAACGATATTATGGCGGTCATTAAAATAGTGATACTGCAAAAAAGAGTGAAATTTCTTGACTGGGTACTTTCTTTTTTTATCGAAGATTGCATGTTGTATGTTTGTGACGTGAAATCTTTTTCTTCGCGAATGTAAACAAGAATCTTGTTTATCTTGCAAAAATGCATAAATACTTTACTGCCCTGCTTAACGAAAACACTGTATCTGCAGAAATTACATTTTTACAAAATCGATTTTTTTTCTGTTTTACCTTATTACATAAAAAAACTTTTCTAGATTTGAGTTATTGAGTTATTTTTGGGATCCTAGTACGATTTAGCACGGGGTCCTTTGCCTTTTCTATATTTAATGACTAAAAGGAGGGTGTTTTTTGTAAATAATTAATATTATTGTTTGAAAGGTTTGGAATGTGGGGTTTTCACCTGGGAATCCTGAAATTAGTTAGGTCACTTACTTAAGTCCTGCACGAAGACCCTACCCGCTAAACCCAGTTTGGCACACTTATCGGAAATTCTTGTTCCTCATACAGTAAACCGAACATTACAGAAGGATAGTCCGATATCACTTTACCTTGAAAAATTATTTTCATCCCCTAGACATATCTGGGTTTCAAAACGCGAAGTCATAATAACATAAACAATAATAATATTTTTGAGAACATGGCCGCTCACACTCTGAGTTGAATGTGCGCATGCCGAGATTTAATTACTACTAAGATCTAAAGTAGGTACTAATTTCAAAATATTTCCTTAATTATTTGTCTTCTTTACGTAAAGATTCCGCTACACAACGGCAATATTGATTATACATTAATTTTCATTAATAAGTCGGTCGGGTATCTAATAAATTTTACCGTGGAATTTAACCCAATTCGGATAGATGCTGGCACGTAAACAAAAGCTTTGGCTTTTTCCTTTCTTTGGACTTTTCCACTAATTTGAAGTTTTACTTATAGTTTTTAATTTTGTTATTCTTGGCCACTTTCTTTATTTTATCTAGGCGAACTCAAGTGGAGCAAGCACAATCCTTCAATTAAATTGCTTCAAGTACTATGTGAGATAAAGATAGCACACAACCCTGTTTTTATAGACAAAATACAATAATAGGTATTTTGAGAAAGACGAAAATGTCTTCTCGCTGAAATAGAAAAATACTCTGCCAATTTATGGGCACTTAAGCTCACACTTGGTACTATAGTTATAGTGTACGTGTGAGCTAATATTACTAAAAACTGAAATATATTGTATTCAATTCCAGACTCAATTACCTTTCGTTTGATACCACACAAGCCATGTTTTGACTGAAATTCTAATTTTTAAAATTTACCCCCAACCTTTTTTTTAAATAAACTAAAATGTATTTTGTTTAACTCCAGACTCAATTACCTTTCGTTTGATATCACACACGCCATATTTTTACATAAACTCTAATTTTTGAAATCTTCCCCCACCCTTTTATGTGGCTTTTGTTCGGTGGAATTTGTTCATTTTTAAATGGGACCATCTCGATCCAAAACCCAGCCTAGGTACCCAATTTCATTAAAATCGGGCAGGCGGTTTTTGAGTTATGCGCGTTGGTCGTTACAGACAGACATACAGACAGACAGACGGCGCAACAAAAAAGTTTAAAAATCATCTGAAAGGCAATTTTTTAAAATCGGAGCAATTTTTTTTTCTCGAAAAAATTAGCTCTTACTACTATAGTATAATATATGTGTGAGCTAATATATATATTTCAAACGGACGGGCAAAAAAAATACTCTGCCAATATATGGGCCCCTAAGCTCACACTAGGTACTATAGTTTTAGTGTACGTGTGAGCTAATATAACTAATAACTGAAATATATTTTATTCAACTCCAGACTAAATTACCTTTTGTTTGATACCACCCAAGCCATGTTTTGACTTAAACTCAAATTTTTGAAATCTACCCCCACCCTTAAAAAAAACAAAAACTATAATGTATTTTGTTAAACTACGGACTCAATTACCTTTCGTTTGATATCACACACGCCATATTTTCATTTAAACTCTAATTTTTGAAATATACCCCCACCCTTTTTTTAAAATAAATTAAAATATATTTTGTTTACCTCCAGACTCAATTACCTTTCATTTGATATCACACACGCCATATTTTCACATAAATTCTACTTTTTTAAATCTACCCCCACCCTTTTATTTGGTTTGTGTTCGGTCGATTTTGTTCATTTTTAAATGGGACCATCTCGACCCAAGACCCAGCCTGGGTACGAAATTTCATTAAAATCGGCCCAGCGGTTTTTGAGTTATGCGCGTTGGTCGTTACAGACAGACATACAGACAGACAGACAGACAGACAGACATACAGACAGACAGACAGACAGACGGCGCAACAAAAAAGTTTCAAAATCATCTGAAACGCAAAGATATATAAAAATTTTTGAAATCGGAGCAACTTTTTTTTTCTCGAAAAAATTAGGATCACCATAGCTCACACTACTATAGTATAGTATATGTGTGAGCTAATACTCTGTCAATATATGGGCCCCTAAGCTCACACTAGGTACTATAGTTATAGTGTACGTGTGAGCTAATATAACTAAAAACTGAAATATATTTTATTCAACTCCGGACTAAATTACCTTTTGTTTGATACAAGCCATGTTTTGACTTAAACTCAAATTTTTGAAATCTACCCCCACCCTTAAAAAAAACAAAAACTAAAATGTATTTTGTTAAACTCCGGACTCAATTACCTTTCGTTTGATATCACACACGCCATATTTTCACTTAAACTCTATCTTTTAAAATATACCCCCACCCTTTTTTTTTAAATAAATTAAAATGTATTTTGTTTAACTGCAGACTCAATTACCTTTCGTTTGATATCACACACGCCATATTTTCACATAAACTCTAATTTTTTAAATCTACCGCCACCATTTTATTTGGTTTGTGTTCGGTGGATTTTGTTCATTTTAGCTCACTCATATACTATACTATAGTAGTGTGAGCTATGGTGATCCTAATTTTTTCGAGCAAAAAAAAGTTGCTCCGATTTCAAAAAATTTTATATATCTTTGCGTTTTAGATGATTTTAAAACTTTTTTGTTGCGCCGTCTGTCTGTCTGTCTGTCTGTCTGTCTGTCTGTCTGTCTGTCTGTCTGTCTGTCTGTCTGTCTGTCTGTCTGTCTGTCTGTCTGTCTGTCTGTCTGTCTGTCTGTCTGTCTGTCTGTCTGTCTGTCTGTCTGTCTGTCTGTCTGTCTGTCTGTCTGTCTGTCTGTCTGTCTGTCTGTCTGTCTGTCTGTCTGTCTGTCTGTCTGTCTGTCTGTCTGTCTGTCTGTCTGTCTGTCTGTCTGTCTGTCTGTCTGTCTGTCTGTCTGTCTGTCTGTCTGTCTGTCTGTCTGTCTGTCTGTCTGTCTGTCTGTCTGTAACGACCAACGCGCATAACTCAAAAACCGCTTGGCCGATTTCAATGAAATTTGGTACCTAGGCTGGGTCTTGGGTCGAAATGAACAAAATCCACCGAACACAAACCAAATAAAAGGGTGGGGATAGATTTCAAAAATTAGAGTTTATGTGAAAATATGGCGTGTGTGATATCAAACGAAAGGTAATTGAGTCTGGAGTTTAACAAAATACATTTTAGTTTTTGTTTTTATTAAGGGAGGGGGTGGATTTCAAAAATGTGAGTTTAAGTCAAAACATGGCTTGTGTCGTATCCAACGAAAGGTAATTTAGTGTGGAGTTGAATAAAATATATTTCAGTTTTTAGTTATATTAGCTCACACGTACGCTATAACTATAGTACCTAGTGTGAGCTTGGGGGCCCATATATTGGCAGAGTATTTAAATGGGACCATCTCGATCCAAGACCCAGCCTAGGTACCAAATTTCATTAAAATCGGCCAAGCAGTTTTTGAGTTATGCGCGTTGGTTGTTACAGACAGACAGACAGACAGACAGACGGCGCAACAAAAAAGTTTCAAAATCATTTGAAACGCAAAGATATATAAAATTGGAAGAAATCGGAGCAACTTTTTTTTTCTCGAAAAAATTAGGATCACCATAGCTCACACTACTATAGTATAGTATATGTGTGAGCTAATATCGAAAAAACCAAATATCGAAAATACAAAATATCGAAAACAATTTTTTTGACCTGGTTTGTATTCGATATTTTGTGTTTGGGTGGTTTGAATTTTCGTGTATTTTCGATATTTTGATGTTTAGATATTTTTTTGTTTCGTTATTTTGTTGTATCGATATTTTGTTGTTTCGATATTTTGTATTTTCAATATTTTGTGATTTGATATTTTGTAGCTTCGAGATTTGGGGGTCCCGATATTTTGAAATTCGGTAATTTGAAGTTTCGATATTTTGTAGTTTCGATATTATGTACTTTCGATATTTTATCCCGGTGATAAAAACCGCACTTTTTTTCCTAAAGTGCAAAAATGTATAAAAAAGATTTGTTTTTTTTTCGACTGTCAAAACTGGGTCAGATTTTGTTTTGTAGATGGTCACCAAAGCGAAGGAACGTTCGTTCTGATAGCCATGATTTATTATTCCTACCATGCACTAAAATGTCAAAATCTTACTTTGCCGACGACGACTAAACATTGTGTAGCATATTGTTTCAGCTCACTTTCTATAAATGAGGCTTATATAAAAATTGTACGCATTACATTACGCTAGTTCGATTAAACAATAATTACCCTTAACCTGATTATTGTCAGCAAGTGGAACTAGGTTTTATATCATCTTTATAACGGTGATGGCGGTTAAATAACGATGAATGTTTTAAAACCTAGAAACACTACTACTAATACTACTACTTTATATGTACGTATATAAATATTTTCCATAAACTTTGGATTGACTGTTGACATTCCAGGTTAGGACGCCCCCTTTCGCTGTTAATCCGTTGTACATGGCCGTACCGTATCAGTTGTCATTCGTTTTGCTTCCCTCGATTCTTTTATGATCTCATTTCATGATCTGTTCTAGATATTCTCATTGATCTTCTTAATGCATCCATTTCGACACTTTCCATTTTTGTTTTGAGTTTTTCTGTTACGCGACAAGTCTATTCCATACAACAGCGTGCTTTTCACCATTGTTTCATATACAGACAGGCTCATTCTACTAGGTACATATAAATTAATTAATTAATTAATTTGCGTGTTTTTAAATTAATTTTTGCAAATAGGCGTACCTCCAACACGCATCGTGAATGCAGGCAGGCTGAAAAGCAACGCTCTCGACAACAAAGCACTAGCAGCTAGCTATTTGTGGCGGAAGAAAATTGGGACATTAACTTTCTATGTAGATATTGTCTGTATGTTAAACTTTAGATTCTTTTTTTATCTCTGCTCCATAAAATACTGTTAAGACTGTTAAGACATCCAATAACCTTTCTTGCTTTTACTATTCTTTTTTCCAGTTTCTTACAGTCTGTTCCTGTCTTATTAAATGTGACACCCAAGTATACATACTCGTTGCATGGAGATATTGTTTATCCATTGTCTAGTTCTAACTCACTTGATTCGTTTCCAATACATACTGTACTGTGTCTTGTACAAGCACTATCTAGGTTATTATAATAATAATAAAACATTATTAAAATAAATTTAAATAAATAAATAATGAAAACTAGACATAAAAAATATTAAACAAACCTCTCCCCATCCAACGTAAATAAGAACCAAACCGAACCCTTTGGCTGATAAATTTTTGAACCATTTTATGTGGTAATTTTGATCTAATGTCAGCTAATAAACCCTTGGCTTCATCACCAAACAGGGCTGAAAGTTGTCAAATAAAATTGGGCAAAGTGTCGGTACCTATCTGTCTTTTTGTGTTTGTTATATTTTTGATACAAGGTTCCCAAAGTGCGTTCTAGAAGTAGGATCTTCATAAGCTAAACAGGAATGCTATATATATTTTCTCCTTAAGTAGTAAAGTTAAAAAAATATATTGTGACGACATCTTTGCCATAAGAGGCTAACCGAATTATTCGCACACCAATTTGGCAATTTTCATCTTAAAATCTATTCGTGAGTTACCAAAATTGGAACGAACGTCATTATAACTGAAAAACATTGATTTCTGGTGAAAAATAAGTTGTTATGTGCAATTTTGCAAAAACAACTGCGTTTAAGTTGCATATTTTGTGAAATTCTTTAATTTTTGATTTTTGTTAGTCAAAGTTAATTCGCAAAAAACATCAAAGATCTGGTTAAAAAATAAAATAAGGTTGTTACCTCCCAAGAGCTGTTGAACTTTCTAAAAAATAAAAACAAAGTGGTATTTTTTGAACAAGGCGTCCTTGCCCTTGCTTGACCTGTGATATTTTTAAGTTCATTACACTCAAGTTCAAAATAGATTCCGCTGTGTTAACTTACGACGTGATCGGAAATAGCCCAAAACTGAGAGTCGTAAATCTTTGCTCTGATAAGAGATTAGAAATAACAAACGTCAAGAACAAGGACATTTTTATATAGCGAGAGTGCAAGTATTTGATCAATTTCAAGGAGGTTTGTGTCCGAAGAATTTTGTTGTTAATATTTTTACGAGTTAGAAAAATGAGTGAAATTAGATAAAAGCTATGAAAACTAACAGGTAAATTTTTCCAGATACCATAGATATTAATAAACTGTCTTTAGGCATATTTTTGTTTACTTTTCGTGATATACTTTTACTCAAAGAAATAGAGTACCTATTTTTTAATTACATTTACGACAATTTTTCTTATATTTCCTAATATTTATAACGTCTGCAAACTTGATATTTGTTAATGTATTTTGAATAATAGTGAGTTTTGAGATATAGTCTAATCCACGGTATATCAGCGCGCATATATATATATATATATATATATATATATATATATATACCGGGGGTGACGCTTGATTGTCACACAAATGTACTCTTGAGTATATTAAAGAATATTAGTAAAATTAAGCCAGATCAGAAAAAAAACAAGCATTTTGGGGCTTTCTGAACTTACATGGTACCTCATTTTCAACAACGTTTTAAGTCATTACTTTAAACCTAGTCAATAGATAACGTGACATTTAAAAAGTGGGCGAGTGTACATGTGTGCAAAATTAAGGTAATATGCCAATTCCTTGAACACTTATCGCCGATCGTGGAAGCAACATTAAACATTATTTCCATGCCTATTTCGCTATTTTGTCATCTACATGACGTAATGCGCGGCGAAAACGCGTGTTGGTTCGCTTTGAGGACATATCGTGTCTTAGTGGACCTGTTGCATTATTACAAAATTGCATGAGTAAAACATTCGATAAACATTATTCGATTTTTTAATGACGGGGTTGTTGATAATGTTTTTTTAACTGCAATTCAAGAAAATATCGTCATTTTTATAAATGGCAGATTGACTGATTAACTTGGAAATAATTATACTCTAGCAATATAAAAAAAATTCTAATCATTTTTTAAATACAACGTAAACGCGATTTTGTAGTTTCTAGGTAATTGGTCGTTAGGAGGCTAAAGTGCCAGTTTTTGTTACAAACCAATTAAAGTTGCACACAAACAACAAATTTGACTGTGTTGTTTTCCTTGATTTTCAAGCAAATTTTTTAAAACCACGATAGCATTTAACACACTTTTTTATTAACACCGTCAAAAAATATTCCTGGTTAACAAGCCTAAAAACCCCTCAAGTCTACAACAATTGCCAAAATGTTGACGTGTTTACTGAAACGGCACTACCCTGTTAAAAGTCCTATCACCAATCTCCTATCTCCCATTTGCTTTGAGTTTGATAAAGGACCTTCTCTAAGACTTCTTCCTGGAAGCAGTCACTTTTCTGATAAGAACTTTGGCCTGTTTCATTTTTTTATCTTGACAGATTTTGACAGACTGTTTCTGACATGTACATTTCTACGTTTTCGTAGGCATAGATTAGATTGGCGTTCTTACCCAGTTCAAAATAAAATCCCGTCTCTGTGATTTGACAGTATAGACCTGCTCCAGACCTTTAGGTCATCCTTGACCCGTCAGTATGTCTGATGACTCCATTCTTGGCGCAGGGCGCACGCGCACATTCCTTTTAAAACATAACCTTACAGGAATCATTTATTTAAAATTTAAACTATACCCTTAAATGTTAAATTTCCGTTCCGTATATTCTAGAGAATCATACAATTCAGTAAATTTAATTTAATTACAGGTTATAGGTGACATTATGAGGTTAATGATTTGCACCGAATTAATTTATTGGACAATTTTGTTCTAGAATTGTCTGACAAACAAATATTGATACGAGGTTGGTCATTGGTCAATTAACTTTTGCTAACGTTTTATTGTTTTTTTTTTCAGTTGCTTCTACCATGTCACTGGCAAGTGTTCATCCAGCTGAACTTCACTCGAGTCATGGGTAAGATTTTTTTTTAATATGTGAGCCTTAGCCACAATTCAGATTCATTGTTTAAAATAATAATGGTTCTGCATTTATATTGATTATTACCAACCAGTGTCGGTCGCGCTCAATATATTGTAGGTGTATTTTGATTTGTTGTAAATAACCACTATTTTATGGACGTTACAGGACCATAGGGTCTAAGTTAAACTGTACTAAGGCATTGTTAAACAGAAAACTAATTAAAAAAAACATTGCCTTTAAAAAAATAGAGACATGTTTTCTTAAAAAGCTCAGTTTTTTTCAAAAATTTATTAAAATTTGGTAAAAACCTAATTTGGCTAGAATTCGGATAGAATAGCAATGCTTTAGTACCTAGGCATCTTTATAATGGCACTATCGCGTTTTGTTTTTTAAATATTCTTTAATTTCCCTCTTTCATATTTTCTCGAAAATTCAGTACTTTTTGTTTAAAAAGCTGACAAGGGAAAAATAATCGTAATTATTAATTGATCGTAGTCTCAGTTTTATTTATTTTATATTAATTATCGCATTGGCCTTTGTGTATAAATACTTTTTGCCTCCATGATTTTAGCACCTAAATCCAACCGTCCTTGTGAGCAGATCAATTTTCCTAGAACAAAATAACCTCTACAAATTGTTTCACCTTTAACTATTTCATTATAGAGAAATCTTTTGCTAAAAAGCACGGAGAAAAATTCCAAAATAGTCGGTGTTTTAATTCATAGCAAACCCATTGTAGACATGACCTGGGAATATTATTTTTTAAAATTCATAATTTTAATAAATGGGATGAACTATTTATTAGGTGTAGTATTTTACGATATCAAGCGATACTAGACCTATGGAAAAAAGTTAAATGTATTAGTTATAGATAACAAAAAGTTCTACAACTTTAGTAAAATCCATTTTTTTTACATAATGAAAATTATAATAATAATAATCAATGTTATTAGAAAAATAACGGTTTTTTCAAATATGTTTGAAAAATTACCTTTTTATGTCTTAAACACGTTTTCGTGAAAAGGAAATTACTGCAACATTATTTAAATCAAATTCAATTTCGTTTGTGCTATCATTGATTTTTACCTTGTCCTGGTTCCAAAATTTTTACTTATTTATTACATTTAGCTTTTAACGATGGAAAGTCCAGTTTCGCTGGAAATTATTATCTGCCTCTAAAAGTTTACTCCATTTCACCCTACTAACTCGGATAATTTATTTCTTTCGTTGGCTGCGGTCTATTTCCTACCAATTTCAACAGTTTTCATGCTGTCATTAATTTTTTTAGCTCACACATATACTATACTATAGTAGTGTGAGCTATGGTGTTCCTAATTTTTTCGAGAAAAAATAGTTGCTCCGATTTCAAAAATTTTTATATATCTTTGCGTTTCAGATGATTTTGAAACTTTTTTGTTGCGCCGTCTGTCTGTCTGTATGTCTGTCTGTCTGTCTGTCTGTCTGTCTGTCTGTCTGTCTGTCTGTCTGTCTGTCTGTCTGTCTGTATGTCTGTCTGTATGTCTGTCTGTAACGACCAACGCGCATAACTCAAAAACCGCTTGGCCGATTTCAATGAAATTTGGTACCTAGGCTGGGTCTTGGGTCGAGATGGTCCCATTTCAAAATGAACAAAATCCACCGAACACAAACCAAATAAAAGGGTGGGGATAGATTTCAAAAATTAGAGTTTATGTGAAAATATGACGTGTATGATATCAAACGAAAGGTAATTGAGTCTGGAGTTAAACAAAATACATTTTAATTTATTTAAAAAAAAGGATGGGGGTATATTTCGAAAATTAGAGTTTAAGTGAAAATATGGCGTGTGTGATATCAAACGAAAGGTAATTGAGTCCGGAGTTTAACAAAATACATTTTAGTTTTTGTTTTTTTAAGGGTGGGGGTGGATTTCTAAAATTTGAGTTTAAGTCAAAACATGGCTTGTGTGGTATCAAACAAAAGATAATTTAGTGTGGAGTTGAATAAAATATATTTCAGTTGTTAGTTATATTAGCTCACACGTACACTATAACTGTAGTACTTAGTGTGAGCTTAGGGGCCCATATATTGGCAGAGTATTTTCACTGGTCTAGCAGACTTCATATCGACTCATGCAACGAAGACTATAGTAACTCATTATTGGGGTTTTTGAGTTACAATCATACAGCGTATATACTAACCAAAAGCTTTGATGACGAAAAATTACAATATTTTACCGCAGTATATATGGTTGCCTAACCTCTTCGTTTAGACATACTATATTTTTCGTCGAGAAAGCTTTTGGTTAGTATATACGCTGTATGATTGTAACTCAAAAATCCCTAATAATGAGTTACTATAGTCTTCGTTGCATGAGTCGATATGACACATTTTATTGTATAAAATGAAATAGGTCATAAAACTTTTCATATGTTTTGGCGAAGGATGGGAAAGGTTTTGCGCATCGACTTTCCATTCACGGAAATTGATAATCAAACCGAACAAAAAGCGGAATAATGCCAAGTTTTAAGTGGGATGAACATATCACGTTACAGAACAATGAACACACATACATACGTAGTATATAGGGTGGTTCAATTTATTTTAAACCTACATCTACAGTGTAAATGAAATAATAAACTCTATGTATGGATGTAACACTTGAACCACAAAACTAATATCATGGAAATATTAATTTAAGTGCATTGAATGTCGCTGGATTTTAAACCTTATTTGGCTAGAATTCGGATAAAATGGCAATGCTTTAGTACCTAGGCATCTTTATAATGGCACTATCGCGTTTTGTTTTTTAAATATTCTTTAATTTCCCTCTTTCATATTTGTCTCGAAAATTCAGTACTTTTGTTTAAAATTAGGATTAGCGTCAGCGATACACCTATAAATTTATTTATCCTGGGACACACTGTATGCTGTATGTTTTCATTGTACTTTAAACTTTAAGACGTATAAACTGGATACGGCGCCAGAGATAATTATATAATACCGCCATCTACAATTGTTGGTTAGTGATGAGAAATAGGCGGCCTGAGATCCTGTTCCTAAATTAGCTTTTTATTATGATATGTACACTAGCATTCAGAAATAATGTCGCTACTAAAATTTTTAGAGAGACAAATTTAAGCTAATTTGACAACAACCGATCTCTTTTTGATTTATTATATGTGGTTCATACTTACTCGCCATCTTTCAGATTTTTTTGCTTTGTAAGTGATAAAACGAATTTTGCAAGGTGAACTGATATCGATTTATCTTTCTCTTATGGGTTTCATAATAGATCCATCTGTTTCTCTAGGAATGAAGCGGATTATTGTACAAACTAATGTTGTTGAGATAGCACCGTGTGGTTTATAGTGCGAGTAAACAGAATTGACTTTTCCAATTTGAAGTGGCGCCATGCTAAACAGGTTTAACATAACAACCTCAAAAAAGCAACTGATGCATGCGCTTCAAGAGGGATAAACACGGCCAATATCGTTCAAAATACGTTAAATCTAGGGAAAATTTTTCGATAGTATACATATATGAATCCTAGTATATATACATATATATAAATACCTGTGTACATATTCTTTGTACTGTATTTTGTATATTTTCGTATTTAAAAGTGAAATAATTTTAAGAAGAGGCGTGCTAAGATGTAAAATTCACGTTGTTTCGTCACTATAAGAAGAACCAACACTGTATTTAATTTTCGTTGATTAACACCCGGTTTCCACCTATGCATGGCCACCCTGATTCAAAAAACGCATCAGGTGACGCTGCATTTAAAACCGGGTCATATCCATGGCCCATCACCTGATGCGTTTTTTGAATCGGGGTGGGCATGCATTGGTGGAAACAGGGTAGTAGAGTTAGTATAGTAAATATCGATATATCGACATAATATGTTTGTTTAGTGACTGATTTACATACCTATATTGAGTAATTCCACGCCAAATCATCCAATGGGGGTAGCTGCCATGTCACGAAAAAAATCCAAATTTTGATAACATGTATTACTGTCCTTAGGAATACCAAATTAATAAATTTTAATTTTTAATGTCGCCTCCTGTATTTTACAGACAACTTTAAAGGTAAAATAACGATGAAAAACACTTGCGACCATAATTTTTTTTATTTTGATTGTATTAAATCTAATGTAAAAACAAATTTGACGGAAGAAATCTTTAATATTGGTTGGATGATCCTATAGAGAAAAAAAATAACCTCACTTTTTTGAGATCTCAAAAATAGTTTTAAAAAAATAGTAATTTTATGATTTTCTCAATTTTTAATTATTTACACCGGTGCGGAATATGGTCCATTAAAAAAAAGTCTATGCGCACATTAAAGCTCAGTGGCTTGACTATCATACAAGGTAAAAGAAAAATTTCTAGGTCTATTGGTTTCAGCAAACTAAATTTTTAAAAATTGGAAAAACCGCAAAAACCTCATAATTGGCAACTTTTGACTAAAAAAATTAGCATGTCTATCTGTCTATTGAAACTTTGCTTGTAGCTTGTTTTACTTGACAATGTATCATTTATATAAAAGTTAAATAAAAATATTGGGTCTATCATTTTAACATCAACTTTTAGGCTATTTGGTTAAAGCATGTAAAAAATCACATTTTTAATTCGGTCGCAAAAAGAAAAAAATTATATATAAAAATCATCGTCAGGGGGTCTTATTTATATCCACATACTGTTTCGCGTGACATCCTAGTTTGTGGGTTCAAGTACCATCTTCGTACACTGTTGGATATTTTTTTTTTAGTTTTAAGAATAAATTTTGGGTGAGACACTGACATTAATTAGTTTGTCTCTTTGGTGAATGAAATGGTTCAAGTTTAACATTGGCGTACGTAGGAGGAAGGGGGGTTGGGACCTAATCCTTCCAAAGCCATTGAATAACTTCTCCTAAAGATTTAATTTTTCTTAAAGAAGAATAAAATGGTTTTGCAGGACTTTGCTTTTACTCAAGCCCCCTCTCCCAACCCCCTTGGAAAATTTCTGCATACGCCACTGGGCATTTGGAGGTACTGTGAAACGATTTGTTTTACATTAAAATCTCAAACAAACAACAACTGGACACCATTCTTTTACTCCTCTGGATGATTTACCTATAGATGCTAAATTTACTTCAAGCTCAGAAAAAAAATTTGTTCGGTTTCTGAAATTATAGAACTCAACTTCATTTCCGATTTTTTAAATATGACAGTAGGTAACTACTAAAAAAGTTAATAAACTTTTAAAAAAATTGTGTAGTGACCTTATGAAGAGAGTTTAGATCATAATTTATTGAACAATGCTCATATAAATAAACTTTACCTTCTGATAAACTTTAATTTGCAGGGGTGGATCTAGAAACTTTATTTTGGGGGAAAATATCATAATAAATATTTCACAAAACTATTTTGCATAGTGACCAGGAGGTGTGTTCTATGTGTCAAAACTGAGTAAAGTTTCAGATTATCCCCCCCCCCCCCCGTAGATCCACGCCTGTAATTTGTGATGCAATTTAACATCACTAAAAATATTAAAATAACAAAAAAATGTGTAGTGACCTTAAGGATTACAGACCCAGATTTTTTATTCTTGTTTTTAAAAGTATATGATACAGTGAAAAATTTACCCTACTTGATTACCACCAGCACCCCGATAGACAGGGTCATTTTTGATGCTGAAGTTGAGGGATTTCCCAGACATTCTTAACTTCTTCGTGGAACTCCAAGGTAACGTCTACTTTTTAAATATGTTTTATACAAGGAAGCTTGAGTATAGCTTTCCAACACTGTATCAAAAATTTAAGAAAACATTACATTTATACCCCAAAAAAATATGAAAACTTCGAAAATCTCTGCGTTTTTTGGATATTCTCTAAATTATTCTAATTAAGCCAGTATAAAAGATTTTGCTAAACATCACATTTTTTTGAAAACTACTTTTATGCATGTTTTCAAAATTATAGGTTAATTTTTTTTAGGTGCTGTTTATTATGAGCATATTTTTTTTCTTTAAAGTCCCATTTTGACTGTTTGTAGACGTTTCAAATGTGTGTACAACATACTAATTAAATTTAAAAATCTAAAATTGTGCAAAAGTGGTTAAGCATAAGCTGTTTCATTTAATAAGCATGATTAAAGAAAAAAATAAAATGTCACGGCAACACTTTTTTTGTAAATTGGATGACTTGGCGTGGAATTGCTCTATTATTATTAATTCAATTTTTTGTCATTTTTTAAGTTAAAATAGTTTGACAATGAAACCTTTTATACTTGTTGTGCTATTTAGTAATTTTTTTTTTTAATTTTTAGTTAAAATTGTTTGACAATGAAACCTTTTATTTTTGTTGTGCTCTCTCATTATTAATAGTGGTTTTCCATTCATTATCTTGAATATAGATGATTATTTTATCATTATATTTTTTTAATAAAAAATAATTCAAAAATATAATTATTACTTTTTTATAATGATTTTTTTACAATAAAAATATAAAGAGAAGCTCTAGTAAGACCCACGGCGATAATGCAACGTCCTCCATGGAATTTAGTTCAAGACTTTATGACGATTTTAATGATTCTGCGTTTTATTTTTGAAAATTCTTGTATGCATTCCGTGTTACTTTTAACAAGAAATTAGTGTCATTATTTTTTTCTGTTTTCAATAGTTACTCTGCCATCTGATTATACCTCTAAGTCTTTTCTACTACCTTTCCTTTTCTTTTTTCGCCAAAGAATGGGATATGATTTAGACCAATCACAGGAGCGTAATTGCCTGTAAGTTGGTAGGGTATTTTTCCTTGGAATTTTTTTATGACGGTTACAGTGCTATTGCCCTTGTTTTGTAAGAACAACAATTTCTTTTATATTTGTAAAATTTTAAAACAATGGTAAAATTAATAACTGAATACAATGTCCATTCAATTACGTATTTTTACCCGTGTGTATGTATGTAAATAATGTTCAATACCTACTATTTTTAGTTTACCTGGAATCTTGCGTACAAAAACATACAGACATTTATGTTAGTAACCTGCGTCATTGACATAGGTATTGATAAAACTATGATGATTGACGTAGCGTAATGTATTTGTTTAATTCGATTTTGCGGCAAACATACAACGCACACGCAGAGTACAGAGTGTATAACAATATTATGTATGTACAGTGATCAAAATTGGCAACTTTTGTGAGGTTTAAGGTACTTTCAGGGAGATGAGGAAAAACTGCCCCCTCTTAACGGCGCTCAAATTTCAAAAGTTAAAAAGATTTTGAGCTACCCCAGGTGCCATTTTTATTTAGTATTTTAATTTTTTTAGATAGTTAAAAATACTTTTAAATCATAGTAAATTAAGAAATAAATCAAAAATAAAAAAGGAAAGATTTTTAAATATAAATATTAAAAACTAGAAGATTGGAAGTGTTATTTTAAAGAAAATTCCACGGTGATTTTGAAAATCGAAAATACCAACTTTATGCAATATATTCGAAGGAAGTACTTTAATCTACCCAAAAGTGCCCAACAACATGGGAACATTTTACTGTAGATACAGCTGGCTTTTATTTGTTAGCACATTTCATGACTAAAAAGTCTGTAAATGCTTTGTTACCGATCAGCACAATTTTAAAAGCAAAAGTTTAAGAGTTATTTATTTTATTTGAACGATTGCCAAACTATTTTTAATTCTGTAATAATAGCAGCACGTTTATCAAAGGAAAGCTAAAATTAAATTCTATAAAACAAACTATTGTTTTTGTAAAGGTTGTGATAAGAATAATGACCCCCCTCTGATTTGTTATGGAAATTTTTGAGTTCGTAATTTTCTTTGCGTAGACCATAAATATTAATTATTTGCAAGTCATAGGAAATATTATGTTTTTCACACTAGGGTAAAAATTGCACTTTATTTTTGTTCCTTTTTATCCCATTGTCTATAGAAATTTAACTGAATGTCACATAGTTTTTTATATACATAAGTAGCTCTATGCAAAAAATAGCGTATACTCCTAGTGGTAAATATGTTCTCATTTATTACTAATTTTGCAGTCATGATAAACAATTGTTTTTTGTCATTAACATCCTTTATATTCATTTGTTTAACTTCTGGTTTTTTTTCTACATTTTTTTTGTTAGTTGACCTCTAAAAAGTTGGCGCTTAATTGCCAAACTCAAATGTTGAATAGTACCAGAAGAAGTACCGTACGTGTTCCGCGAATTTGACTATTGACCTTTAAACAAATTTCCGCGAACATTAGCAGAAGATATTTTAACAAAAATCAGACAAAGGAAAATAAACTTAATAACTTAATAAACTTATTGCGAGGTATATACGCTATTTTTCGAACTTTTGGATATTTTTTCGAGATTTGTGTCAAACTCCAATAAACAATTATAATGCTACACTTACTATGCGACATTTAGGTAGTTTTCTAAAAGTAAAATAAGTACCACATGATTGATAGGCATCTTCGAAATCTGTTACTATATACGGAAACTATACAATCGATTTGAATGGGACAAACTCCACTTGCAGAGAATTAATCAGAGTTTTGACTAAATATATTTTTTGTTGTCCATATCAAAATCCAAGATGGCGGACGAAATTAAAATGTACCCTTCAAAGATGCTCGTTTATTCTTGTGTTGGGAACATGTTTTAATTATTTTTTTAAATTAATAAAAAAGCTGCATTCTTGCCACGCACAAAAAGGGTATGAATCAGCAAATTTGGTATAGTTTTTTTTTCAGTAGTAATGAATTTATAACGAAATAAATGTAGACATGATTGGCAAGATAAAACAATAATTAAAACATGTTCGCAACACACGAATAAACGACCATCTTTGAAGGGTACAATGTAGTTTCGTCCGCCATCTTGGATTTCAGATGGCGGACAAAAAATATATTTTATCAAAAATATATTTTATCACTTTTTGTCCCGATTTTACTTTTTATGTCTGATCCGTCACTTTTCTTCCCGGAGATAATTTCTATCTCTAAAATGCGGGATTAAAAGAGTACTTTTTAGCCCGAAAGTGCAAAAAGAAAAAAATTTCGACTTTTTGACAAAATTCTATCTACAACTGGATAAAATGGAACAAGTATTACAAGGGATAAAAAGTGACCCATTTTAAATAAGAGGTTTAAATACGAAACTGTAATTTTATCCCTCAACGAATTTTAGCTCCCCCTACTCTAGTTTAACAAACTTCAAACAAAAGTGCAATTTTTATTTGTTCTATTATCAAAACCATCGCAACTAAAGTGTTTAAATTGTTTTTATCTTTATTTCTTTAATAATAATAATAGTTCAAGGAATTATCCGTCTTTGGTTTTTTTGTCTATCTGTTTAGTATTTATTAATTAATAAGATAAAAAACTTTCCTGTATTTTAATTATTATTTGCATAAATACCTGAAAATAATTAAGTTCTTTCATAAAAAATTATCGAAAAATCCTAACGTCTGGGAATTATCAGATTAAACTTCTAATAAACGATAATAATGGCGCGTGTGAGGTGTAAAAAATTTACTCACGTGACAAAAATTTCTTAAAAATGTATAAAACAAACACGTCTGCTGAAAGTAATAAATCACGTGAATGATCACTAAATATGTGCGTGTACTTATCACGTTTTTTAGCAAAAATTTTTCAAATTGAAATATTTAACACACTTATTGACATCATGCTACGAATCTTTTCAAAGTTTAGTCATGTTGTAACAAGCTGACCAATAACATCTTCCAGATAAAATAAATGAATCTTTCAGCGAAATACATCGTGGGTAACATCCAAAAAATGTTGCTGATAATCTCTAAAAAATTTGAGATAATTTTTTCCATCAAACCTTTATGTCACTTTAAAAGAAATGAAAATTGACATTCCTATTTGTTTTTTTTTTTAATTTTCTTTAATTGTGGTGCTTTTTTTTGGAAAGCACTAAATTTAAAATCTTCAATCTCTTTAATGAAATGTCATTGTAGTCAAACGTAATTTTATGATATTAATGTAATGTAAAAAATTATTATAACAATAAAGTTTTTATTTATACTTCTTGAAAACTAAATTAAATCATAATTTGCAGGAAATTTTGTACCTAATTGAATAATGTTATAGTTAGTCTCAACGTAAATTTGTAACATTGTAAAAATGATTTTCATACACGGGTTTGAAGTGCCATTTTAAAATTAAGAAGTGAACAATAAAGCGCTTTTAATAGTTCACATTTTCTGCAAATTGGTAACATTCCAATGCAAAAAAACATTGATTTCGATGCTACGAGCAACCGCGTCTATCTCACAAATTGGATCAAAAACACAATAATGTAATAATAAAATTACGTATATGAACAGAGTTGATCATGGAAGCAATTCAAGTTCTACAAAGGTCAATTTTATATACAGAAATAATGCAATTTATATTATATTTAGTTTAAAAAACAAATCGATAACTAAACCTCGTAAAAGTAAGATGTTGCGCAACGCAAATTGTCCTGTGGTAATGACCACAAAAAAACAACATTTTTTTAGTAGTAATTAGGTATATTAACATGCTATAATAACAAACCGCGACAGTTGAAGGGCGGATAACAGTACGTCAGGTTTTTAAAATACCAGATCAAAACAAATTAAAGTTTTTCAAAAAGCTCGTTAGTTATATACGCACTGTCCTAAAAGTTTGGAATCACCTATATTTTGGGGAACTATACATTCTTGGGATTACACCTTACACACGTCGCTTTTGGAATAAAAAGGCGTGTTATAAATAAATGCGATCGAGTGTCTAAAAAAGGATTTGGTACCAACTTACATTTTCTGAGTTTGTAAGTGAACAGATATTGGGATAATAGGCAATTTAATGTACAGAGCCTTTGGTCGTAAAAGAGTTATTTTAGCGTCGTTCGCTCGTTATTTAAACCGTTATATAGGTATATAAAAGGCTGATGAGCATAAAAAAGACTTTGGTTGGTAACATAGATAAATGTTAATAAAAAAATCCCCAAAATGCATAAAACTTCTTTAAAGTTACAACAACTTCTATTTTTGAGCATATTGATATATATATTTATCGGTTTCACAACGTTCTACGTCTTCCGATACCCAATCTCCACTCGTTTCTGTTTGCCCATAATTCATCATCTAGGCCTCTTATTCTTATTTCACTGTCTATTCCTTCTCTCCAGCTTCTCCTTGGCCTTCCTCGTTTTCTTCGGCCAGTTGGTTTCCATTGTAGTATTTGTTTAGGTAGTCTTTCATCATTCATTCTTTGTACATGTCCGTACCACACCAGTTGTTTTGTTCTTATATCATCCACTAAAGTACGTTCACCCACTGTCATAATTTCTCTTATTCTTTGATTTGTAACTCTTTCTCTTTTTGATTTCCCTGCTGCTCTTCTCCAATAGTCCATCTCCGTAGCGGAAAGCATTTTTTCTGTTCTATCCTTGATTGGCCATACTTCTGAGCCGTATGTAATAATACTTTTTATAATGGTGTTATATATAAGCTTTTTGTTATGTTTTGATATACTTTGGTCCCAAATTATTCCATTTAATAAAGTTATTGCTTTTCTTCCTTGTACGTTTCGATCTTTTATAGCTTTGTCTAGTGTTCCGTCAGCTGTAATTTTTAGACCTAAGTATTTATACTCATCACAGGAGTGAATTCGCTGCCCGGTATTTAAGATTAGATCCTGTTTCATCCCACCGATACACATATACTCTGTCTTATTGAGATTAACCTCTAGTCCCCACTTATTGTACTCTTCTATTAGTTTTCGTGTCATATATTCGAGGTCGTCATAATCCTGAGCCAATACTATCTGATCATCGGCGAAACATAAAGTATACAAGGTGGTTTCGTCCAACGGAATTCCCATGTTTTGGCATTTTCTCTTCCATACTTTAAGGACTTGTTCCAAGTATATCTTGAAGAGCGTAGGCGAGATACAGCAACCTTGTTTAAGACCTTTATTTACTTGAAAGCCTTTGGTTAGTTTTGCTTTTATTTTAACTTTTGCCTTACTATTGCGGTATAACTCTTGAATGGCCTTAATTAGTTGTACGCTTATGTTTGTGTTTTCCAACGCTTTCCAAAGCAGATTTAGTGGTATACTATCATATGCCTTCTGCAGATCCACGTAAAGCAGATGCAGCTCTTGACCGTATGCCATTTTCTTTTCAATAACTTGGGTTATACAAAAGAGGTGATCTGAAGTCGATCTACCCGCCCTGAAACCAGCTTGTTCTTCTGCCTCCATGTCTTTATATTCGCTCTCTACTTTATTTCTTATTATTTTACCGTATATTCTGCTTAGCGTACTAGTCACAGATATACCTCTATAATTGTCACATATATCTTTCCTTCCTTTTTTGTGTATTGTGGATATATATGACGTTTTCCACTCAGTTGGGACTACAGTTCCATTTAAATATTTTTGGAAAAGATTCCGTAATCTACAAAACAGTTCTTCAGTGCCATATTTAATAAGTTCGGCTGGGATATTTCCGGGTCCGGCAGATTTACCGCTTTTTAAGGTTGTGCACACGTTTTTGACCTCAGAGATTGTGAGGGGTACTGGAGATCCCATCGTTCTAATTATATCGTCTCTTGCGTCTTCCTTGAATTCTGCTCTATCTTCAGTTAATAGTTTTTTAAAATGCTCATCCCATTCTTTGTCTGGTATTGGTGAAATGATATCTCTGCATGTTTCTTTTTTAATCGATCTTATAGTTTTCCAGCTTTCGGTACTTCTCCTACCTCCTAAGTAAGAATCTATTTTCTGGCACTTTTGCGTCCATGAATGATTTTTCTTATCACTGATCATTCTTCTCACCTTTGATTGCGCGATTTTGTATTCTTGTCTGCTTCTATCTGTCTTTTGGGATAAGTAGGTGTGATATAATTTCCTTTTTTCCTCTATTTCTCTCTCAATCTCAGCATCCCACCAGTATGGTTTTCTTCTTTTAGAAGTTTCTTCCACTAATCCTAGTGCTTCTTTTGCAGCTTGGTGGATGCTTAATGTAATACATTCGTATTCCTCATCTGGGGTTTCACCTGAACTTGTATTAAGTTTTTCGTTCAGTCTCTTTTTGTATAAGTTTTTTACGCTGTCATGTTCTAGGCTTAGTAGATTATATTTACAGTGATCAATTTCTTCAATCACTGTATCATCAAGATGTTGTTGATGCAGGCTTCGGCCTTGATAAGGAAAGAGAATTTTGGACTCCAGAAAATAGTGATCACTTCCGCATGTTGATCCACGCTTTGTTCTGACATCTTGAATTTTTAGTTTTGTCTTTTGTTTAGTGATAAGATAATCAATGACGGATTTCAGGTTTTGTGAGGGTTTGGTCCAGGTATATTTGTGTATTTCCTTATGTTGAAAAAAACCGTTTTGGATTTTTAGGTCTAATTGCTCACATACTGTAATTAGCCGGTTTCCATTGTCATTAACAAGATTTTCTCCATATTGGCCAACTGTCAGATCATTAACTCTGTTACCGGTTCTACTATTTAAATCTCCCAATATGACAATTTCTCTAGATGCACTTACTGCTGATATTTCATTGTGTATTTCTTCAAAAAAATTGTCTTTCACGGCTACATTTGCATCGTCGTTATACGCATAGATTCCAAAAATCGTAAGTCTCATTCCTTTTATTGTTATATTCATTTTAATTAGCCTTTCATTGACTGCTTCCCAGTTGGTGATAAATTTTCTAAATCTTTTGTTGACCAAAATAGATACTCCTTGTTGGGCATGTTTTTCTTTTGCCACTCCGCTATAGAAATGGTCATATTGTCCTAGGTTTTCAGATCCTTTTCCTTTCTTTTTCGTTTCTGTTAGTACAGCAAGGTCTACCTTCATTCTGCTGCACTCATGCACTATTTCATTCATTTTTCGATTCATTCCTTGTACGTTCCATGTACCAAAAATCATATTCCTGTTTCTTTGCTTCGTTCGTCTTAGGTTTTTCATTTCTTTCCGAGGCGTTTGATTGGGTTTTTTTAACAGTGTACGTTTTTTCCGGGTATCAGAGAGTTAGTCTGATGCCCCAACCCCCAACCTGGAGGACCAGGTGATTTTTGATCGAGGTTTTCTTCCCCTAGCCTTTGACGATTCCAACGCCGGTACTACAAGGCAGTAGTCTTTTATACTATCCCTAAAAGAAAGGGTTGCCACCTACGCTATGATCACCGTACCGAGGTCCATTCTCTCCGCCTTTCATATCGATGTGGTCTTCTCCCGTAACCCTGGGAAAGGGACCCTATACAGCATATTGATGCGTGCTTTAAATGTTGACAGGTTGCATTGTGTTAACACCAAAAATGCATGCAACTTTCCGAGATGCACCAAAAAGTTGTACGGTCTGAACAAGGTATAAAATTTCAGAACCACAGTGTAGCAAAACCTACATCCAAATTTCGTTCATACGCAGACAATGACTCTTTTCTTTGACACATTCGCGAAGAATTTTACATTTTAATTATCAACGAATTTAGGTCGGTCTTGTCTTTTACTAACATACCGATTTTTTTTATTCCAGCTCCCTCATGACCACCCTGAGCCATAGCCTGGACGACATTACCAACTGGAGCTCACCTGGCGCCGGTGGAATAGACAACCACGTGCTCACGATCGAGGAGTTGCGCGACCACTTGAACTGTTGTTTCACCTGCGGCGTGTCCTGGTCGGAAGACCATGTGTCCTTGGACTGTCCCGAGTGCGCCGGCTACGCCCTCCAGAGGCCCTGTCCCACCTGTGAAGGAACCTGCGGGGCGATGTGGAAAAGGGATCTTACCTTGGTGAGTCTAACCTAAAAGCTATTTTAAGATGTTTTACTCCTAATGTCTTGTTGTCATTTGTACTGCCGTGTTAAGGAAAGATGCCTTAACTATGTGCTTTCGCTTAAAAAGGAAGTATACCTAAATAGCAGAATTTATAAACCCATAACTTCAGTAAAGGAACTTTCGATTTTTCTTGAACTAAGCGCAGCACTCATTATTATCACTCGCCTAACTATTAACATAAATCGTCACCCTGAAGAACTCCAAACCTTCCATCACTTGATCTTGGAAATTAATTTTTTCATTCGCAGGCAACATTGTGTTTACCATTTTGACCAGTAAAAAGTTTTGGGTGGTTTTCTTTAAGTATAAAATATTAAGCTGTTTATTAACGCACAACAACGTCACTGGCTGCCACAAATAAGATATTAAAGGTGTTGGATGACAACTAGTCTACCGCATCAATTTTATTAGACTTCTCCAGAGCCTTCGATAAGATGAACCACAATATTTTATTGTCGGTGATGCACTATATGACTTCTCAGAAGTGGCAGTAGCTTTATCTAAAATTTGTTTATCTGGTCGATACAGTTTTTAGTGACAAAGAAAGGTGTGTTTACAACGAGGTTCCTGGCGGCGTCCCACAGGGCTTAATTTTGAGACCCATTTTTTTATAGGATGTATATATACATCATCTTTGCCAGATTGCTTGGAGTTTTGTTTGATTCACTATGTGGATGATATGCAACCATTGCATAATTGTAATGCAGAACATATAATTAACCAAGATCTGCAAAATATTGTCAAATTCTCACATAAACATCAACTTGAGATAAATACGAGCAAATCAGGTCTATTAACTTTTCGAAAAATGGCGAAAATAGTTTATTAGTAAAAAACAAAAATTTAAAAGGAACTTGGTTTTGGTTAATAGTGGACACAAACTTGAGGTTGCTATGTAAGTGAATGCATACAAAAAGGTTTTGTGATAATCTAAAGATGTTGAATCCGCACGGTCATTAAACTAAAACTGTGTAAAGCTCTTGTTTTAAGCCATCCGTTCTGTAAGAAGCTCGTATAAGTATAATAAGTAAGCTAGGAACCTACTCTAAATAACTTTGTGCACAACGTCAGCGTAGTTAACTGTCATTTACTTGAAGACTACTGAAGATAGAACATAAGTCGAACTGTTGTATATATTTTACAAAATAAAGACAATGGTCCAAATTAACACTTTTCCATTTGGAAATCATTTTCTTCTTCTAACAATTTGTCTCTTTTTATTTCAGTCTCACGCAGGAGGCAAGGCTAAATGGTCCGGCGAATGCTTAAAGACCTGCAGTCAACAGCAGAAAGGCAGAGAAGGCGCCTTCGCCGTCGCCCAGGACCTCAGTCAACGGTTCGAACGGTTAAGCGCCAACTCATGACGCCATTTTACCCTGTAAATTAATAATACCTAATCTAAATTTTGTGTTTATTAATTTTTAGGTAAATTTTAAGTTAAATTATCGATCTACTATTACAGGGATTTATTTATTGAGAATAATTTTAAATTTATCTTTGTACAGGGTGTCTCGTTATCTATAATAATGTGAAATTTCTTTTAAAGTATTAGATATACAGGGCTAAAAAGAATCTTCTTCTGTGTAACAACTGGATCAACACAGAATGTTTTTGGGGAACATTTCACAGGCTTTAGAGAACTCGTCAAAAAGATATGTTTACATAAAATTGTTTGAAGGAATTCAGGGATTAAACTTCTTTAAACCTTCGGCATTAAATGTTTTTTCTTAGGCGTTGATAAACTCCGTTAAAATAAATCCACAATTGTAAAAAAAAAATGTAAAACTAACACCCTGGATCTCGAAAACAAAGCCCAAAACACACAAAGTTTATATATAGAAACTTTTTATTGTTGCACTTGTTTTTTTGATTTAAAAATTTAATACAACCTGTGTAAATTACTGGCGAGTTTTTTAAAACGGTTGGCATCGTGTGCTTCAATAGCCACGCTCTCTGATGTTTTAATGTCAGATGTCATTTAAGAATAGCCGCTGTTTTTAAATCTATAAAAATATTTAAGTCATAAGAATTGCAATCAAATAGACTATATTTGGGAAACATCATTTTCTTTTGTAATGCAAACAATTGTTTGGAGATCTGCCCAAATTAGGAAAACCCTGTACCTTGAATCTAGCATTGTTTTATATTAAAACAACTTTGGTTTTTTATATTTAGATTTGTATAAAAATGCGTTGTTTTGTAATTTTTAGAAATTAATTTGTCTCAAATATTTCAACAACATTTTTCATAGTTTCCTTCAATAAAAATATACCTAACAAACATTCCAAAATTGTTGCAAAATCTGATAAAATCAAAAAGAGCTTAGGACACATATTTGTAAACAAATGCATTTAAATCATTTTTAGAACATTTTTGTAAATCCTTCTGTAGGTAATTTTACTCTGGCATAAAATGCGTGTTTATTGACTGATATTTAAACATATTGTATGCATGAAAACATTGAAATAATAAATGATCTAAAATCAAACAATTTATTTTATTTTTTTAAGGCTTCTGATGAAGAAATTAAAATTTTAGTCTGATCTAGAGACCCCGTATATATAAAATCTTCGACAACCCTAGTCAAGGTTAGAGTCCCTGTATGTTGACATATTTGGATATATTCTCAGACTAACATATTAATACATTAATACATCCAAATATGTCAACATACAGGGACTCTAGTCAAGGTCAGAAACTGATGATAAAGATCATGCTTCTATACGTTCTATAACAATAGAAAAAGAAGGCCTTATCTTACAACAGCTAAAAAATAATTTCATAGAAAAGCCTTTAAATATATAATTATAGGGTTGTTTCGTCTCAAATATTTTCAAATATATCATACATTCGTGGTCTCTAGTTTAAAACATACACAGACTAAGGTCTCTGTGCTCGAAACAAAGTTGTATAGCATAGCAAGGACATGATTAAAGCGCGCTAAAGCATGGAGCATGTATCCTTGGTGTTTTTAGTTTCTTTTTAAATTGAATAAATACACTCAAAAGTCAAAGTATATGCACTAATTAGAATAGGGCCAAAGGCGGATCTAGGGGGTGGAGGGTCAGAGTGGTTTTGGATGCCCTATCCAAAACCACCACTTGAGCTGTGAAATTTAGCACTAAAAGAAGGTTAATTCTGGCGCAAGCGAAAATGTTTTAAAATAGAAGTGGATTTTCTGACAAATTTTAAATAAGTGATACTGCTGAACTAAAAAATATGTTTTATGCCTTTGCCACAGAAGAGTCTTTGCATCGCCCCCCCCCCCTGGATCCGCCACTGGCTATGCTCTCTTATAGAGTTCTGCAGGGCGCTAATGAAACTCACAGTGAGATAATAGGGCCCATGTGCAGAATCATTATGGAACTTATCCGCTGTTTTTAGGCCATAAGTGCAAAAGTACAAATGCGATAGATTTGAGAATTTTCAAAAAGTACATCCGAATTTCCATTATTTGATTTGTTAAATTATTTTAACATATCGTCACCCTAATTCTGACAAGTGGTAACCCAACTCAGCGGGAATGACCGTTTTATATATTGTTTTGGTTGCGAGGATTTAGCAGCATATAGCTATGCATAATTACTAACCTTTGACGCAAAAATATGAATTTTAATTTTTTTGTGGGTTACGACGTATCAGAATTAGAGTATATCGATATGTCAAAATATATATTTGCTAATTTTAGGCAATCTGTGCCAGCATATGTCTTTAGCCAATTATTTTCTAGTTCGTTGGTCTAGCTGTTGTTTTTATAGTCAGATTAAGTCTACTTATTCGGGTTTTTCTAACCTCAAAGAATTTACAAATCGATTTATCGCACGTTTGTTTGATTATGTTGGAGGTAATTAAAACGGTCAACTTTTTCCAAAAACATAAAACCATATATCTATAAACATGCACATAGCCCATAAACAATTTCAATTATAATAAAGATATAAAGATTGGTTGTTTATGTGCCAAAAATCTGCATCGCTAGAATTGATTTGACGATCTCTAGTATTAGGTATTTATGAAACCTATAATAATTATCCGTTTAAAATAGTATTAGCCCTCTCTTAATTCTTAAAATTAATTTTTCAATACCATGTATGTGCATGGAATATACAAAGAATATATTATTTTCGAACTATCCTACATTGTAATATTTTTATAGGTGAAAACATTTTCAGATATCAATAATTATATTTTCTTAATAACAAATTAATTGCTTATTAAAACTCATTACAAAAAAAGACTTTGTTTCCAAATCTCTACATTGCATTCGTACTTTTGCACTTATTGCCCAAAAGTCAAAATCATTAGACAAGAAATTAAAATTTCTGACCCTCGAAAACCCCCCAAATCGGTATACCGTATTTAAAGTAGACGATTTTATTAAAAGAAAGGGACTGCTTTTAAATGACGTTTACAATTTGTCAATGCTGTGATTTGACGTTGTCAAACTTGAGGTTAATTTTTATTTTTGATTTAAATTTAAGAAAATTCTTTGTATTTTGGAATTTTTGGAAGACAAAGACATTATGTTGTGTTGACGCATATATCTATTAAAGGACATTCATTTCATTTCATATAGATATATGTGTTGACGTAGCCGTTTACTTGGCACAACGAGGTTGAATAGGGAGGAGGCGTCATGCCTGTTTTAAAAGGCTCTGCTACAGAATAGCGCTCTACAAAATAGCGCTGCTTCAAAATAGCGCTGCTTCAAAATAGCGCTGCCACAAAATAGCGCTGCTACGAAATAGCGCTGCTACAAAATGGCGCTTACAAAATAGCGCCTTACAAAATAGCGCCTTACAAAATAGCGCTGCTAAAGAATAGCGCCTTACAAAATAGCGCCTTAAAAAATAGCGCTGCTACAAAATGGCGCTGCCACAAAATAGCGCTGCTACAAAATAGCGCTGATACAAAATTAGCGCTGATACAAAATAGCGCGCATCAAAAATGCACTCAAAAAGCATCATTAAAAACAGCAACTGTTTGACTAAGGGATCTCTTTCTAACATATTTAAAAAAAAAAAACTTCCCGGTCTTCTTTCGCGGGATCCTAGCGGGTGTGAAACAAAACTGAACCGAACCGAACTGAACCGAATCAAAGTATCGGTTTAGTTCGGTTTGGTTTCACAACCTCTAGGAAGTCGGTTCGGTTCCGTTCCGTTCGGTTCGGTTCGGTTTTGTTTCACACCCGCTAGGATCCCGCAAAAGAAGTCAGGGAAGTTTTTTTTTTGAAAATATATGTTAGAATGAGGTTATCGGGAGAATAGCGCGCATCAAAAACGCGCTCAAAAAGCATCATTAAAAACAGCAACGGCTTGACTAAGGAATCTCTTTTTAACATATTTAAAAAAAAAACTTCTCTGACTTCTTCCGGGGGATCCTAGCGGGTGTGAAACAAAACTGAACCGAAGTGAACCGAATCGAAGTATCGGTTTAGTTAGGTTTGGTTTCACAACCTCTAGGATGCCGGTTCGGTTCGGTTTGGTTTCACACCCTCTAGGATCCCGGGAAAAAGTCAGGGAAGTTTTTTTTTAAATATATGTTAGAATGAGGTTACCGGGAGTGGTAAGTTATAGGTAAGTTATGGTAGGTGGTAGACGCTTTTTACTCATTGGGCGTCGACCGGTGAGATACCACCATGCCAGAAGTGAGTAGCGCTAAGTGGTATCACCACGTTCCGCTACTGCGCTGGCAGTCCGGTTCCAACAATGAGTAACAGATAGCATGATGGCGCCTCCAGGATCAAAATATTCCGGAGGTAAAATACCCGACCACTCGGATCTCCGGGCGTCGGGTGATCCTGGGGGTCCTTCATGCCAAGATATTAAAAGAAGACCAAAAACTCAACTCAGAATTGATTTTAGCAATATAAGAGGATTAAGTACCAACATGAATTCAGTTCACCAACATCTTGAAGAACAAAGACCTGATATCCTTGTTCTCACTGAAACTAAAATCAGTTCTGCAACACCTATTGTGAACTATCTTTATCCCGGCTATGACCTACACCACCGATATCGACATAATTTTGGGATCTGTGTGTACATTAAAAATGACCTTTCATGTCATCGAGAGGAGAAGCTAGAACCAGCGAACCTCGATATCATATGGCTGAAATTCACCTCAAAGTCATCGACCAAGTTCATTTGCTGCCTCTACCGACCGCCAAGTAACACCGAGTATCAAAACTTTTTTGCGACATTAACCGAAAACTGTGATAGTATACAGTCTAACTATCCACATGCGGAAATTGTTTTTTTAGGCGATTTCAACGTCCACAATATATCCTGGCTAAAACACCACAACAAAACAGATAATGAAGGCAGGGAAGCAGAAGCTTTTGCCATAAGTTGTGGTCTAACGCAGCTTGTCGATGAACCTACCCGTATCTCAGAAAGGGGTGAATTTGCAGCGCATTTAGACTTGTCCCTAACTACAAATCCTGACTTGTACAAAATTCAAGTAGATCCCCCACTTGGTTCATCCGATCATAAACTTATAAGAACAAAGTGCGAAATGTTCATACCGCCAAGCCAACAATCACTTCCTCGTAAAATGTGGCACTATAAATCGGCAAAATGGAATGACCTTAAACAGTTTTACCTGGATTTTCCATGGCAAGAGGTTTGCTTTAAAACAGCTGATGCCACTATTTGCTGTAATGAAGTAACAAAAGTAATCTTATCTGGAATGGATGCATATATCCCACATACAATAAAACGCAGAGCTAATGCAAAACCTTGGTTCAACAGCCAGTGTCAAACGGCTGTACAGAAAAAACACAGAGCATATAACCTTTGGAAACGACAACAAACCGCTCGAAACCACACAGAATTTATAGAAGCCAGAAATAGTTGCAAAATTACTATTGACGCCGCCAAAGAAATATACAATCGAAGAATAAAAAACAGGTTGCTGAATTGTCCAAGTAGTTCTAGGTCCTTTTGGTCTCTTGCAAAAGCCGTTGGATCAAACTTCACCAAGTCATCCATACACTTACAGATAAAAATACTCACTTAGCCACAACATCAGAGGAAAAAGCCAATATGCTGGCCAAAATCTTTTCCTCCAACTCAAACCTAACAGTGCCAAATGGAAAAACTCCACCGTTCATTGAAAGGGTTTCCCACAGTATGCCAGAGGTACCCTTTTGTCACAGAGAAATACGAAAATCCCTTAAAAAGTTGGATACAAACAAAGCAATGGGTCCAGATGGCATTCCCGCGATAGTACTCAAAAATTGTGCTAGCGAACTCACCCCAACTTTCGCAAAATTATTCAATTTATCTTATAGGCAAGGAGTGTATCCATCATCATGGAAGTCTGCCACAGTCCAACGCATTCCAAAGAAAGGAAAAAAGACAGATCCGTTAAACTATAGACCAATTACTCTACTTCCGGTAATATCAAAAGTAATGGAAAGAGTTGTGAACAATCACCTAACCAAGTACTTGGAAAAGTACAAAATTATCAACGACAAGCAATACGGATTTCGAAAATATAGGTCAACTGGCGATTTACTTACATACGTCACTCACTTATGGCAAAAAGCGATTGAGTTGCGAGGTGAAACAAGAACAATTGCCTTAGATATATCTAAAGCATTCGATAAAGTCTGGCATGAAAATCTGCTCAACAAGCTCAAAGCAACGGGATTGTCGCCGAGACTTTGCACTTGGTTTGAAAGTTACCTTAAGGATAGATCTATTTATGTTGCACTGGATGGCCGGAACACCAACTCTTACCAAATAAATGCTGGTGTGCCACAGGGAGCAATCCTTTCGCCAACACTTTTTCTGATTTATATAAATGACCTCATAGATAAAACAGTAAATCCACTTTATTGCTTTGCAGATGATGGCAATGTAGTCTCCTCAGTCATACCACCCACATGTCTCTCCGCACGTGAATTCCATTACCTTAGACTAACTGAAATATCACAGATAAATAACGACTTGGAGATAATAGAGGACTGGGACAACAAAAACCTTGTACAGTTCAACGCGCAGAAAACCCAAGCAGCCCTGTTTTCAAAAAAGACCAGCACCGGTGAGCCAAACATTATCTATCTGGAAGTGCTGTCGCATTGCAGAGCCAGTTGAACATCTTAGGAGTCACTGCAGAGACCAACATGTTGGCACAGTCACGTGGCAGATATAGCTAAAAGGCCGTCCCAAAAGCTTGGGGTGCTATTTCGTACAAGACATCTGTATACACCAAGCCAACTGCTGACACTCTACAAAGCCCAGATTCGACCAACTATGGAGTACTGCTCACATATATGGAGTGCGGCACCCAAACATACCTTAATGCTTTTGAACACCATGCAAAAACGAGCTATCAAGCTGATCAGCTATCTGGAAGTGCTGTCGCATTGCAGAGCCAGTTGAACATCTTAGGAGTCACTGCAGAGACCAACATGTCTTGGCACAGTCACGTGGCAGATATAGCTAAAAGGGCGTCCCAAAAGCTTGGGGTGCTATTTCGTACAAGACATCTGTATACACCAAGCCAACTGCTGACACTCTACAAAGCCTAGATTCGACCAACTATGGAGTACTGCTCACATATATGGAGTGCGGCACCCAAACATACCTTAATGCTTTTGAACACCGTGCTAAAACGAGCTATCAAGCTGATCAATGACCCCGCACTTACCCGTAGCTTGGATAGTCTCGAACATCGAAGAACTGTGGGCGATCTATCTCTCTTCTACAGGTATTATCACGGAAAATGCTCTGAAGAGTTGGCACGTATGATCCCCCCGGGAGTAGCACCTACTAGGCGAACACGTCAAACAGACGGTAACCATCAATTTATTGTCAAAATAGAGGCACCAAGAACCTCATTATATCAGAATTCATATCTCTGGAGAACAGCATCGCTGTGGAATAAACTCCCTGCGACAATTTTCCCTGCAGGTTACAACCTGAACCGTTTTAAAACCAACACACGCCAACATTTCCGCGCACTTGCCGCTTCTCGAGCGTGATAGGGATATCCTTGCGAGTGCGCATACCCATAAAAAAAAAAAGACGCTATTTTGAAGCAGCGCAATTTTGATGCGCGCTATTTTGTAGCAGCGCTATTTTGAAACGCGCTATTTTGATGCGCGCTATTTTGTAGCAGCGCTATTTTGAGGCAGCGCCATTTTGATGCACGGGATTTTGTAGCAGCGCTATTTTGTAAGGCGCTATTTTGTAGCAGCGCTATTTTGATGCGCGCTATTTTGTAGCAGCGCTATTTTGTTGGCGCTATTTTGATGCACGCTATTTTGTAGCAGCGCTATTTTATAGCAGCGCTAATTTGTGGCAGCTCCATTTTGAAGCAGCGCTATTCTGTCGCAGAGCCGTTTTAAAAACTGTTTGACTTCCGCCATATTTGTGCTAGCTTTACGTCAAGTCAGCTGCTCGAAGTTTCTGTACCGTTTTTCTTGGGTTTTAGTAATTTATTTGAACTATTTTGGATATTTTTCAAGAAAATTGTGAAGTTTAAAAACGACTTCGTATGCAGTGGGTAGCCGTAGAAGTCGACAAGGCGTCGATAAATAAATAAATAGTGGAATACCATTTCTGCTCTGGAACGAAATAGCGATGTACAAAATAGCGAGTATTAAAATAGCGGTATCGAAATAGCGACAATCAAAATAGCGATGTAATCATTGACTTCTATCTTTCAGGGCCTTTATACAACTCAATGGATGTAATGAAAGGGCGACTATCAAAATAGCGATGTACAAAATGGCGATATAACAAAATAGCGATTGTAACAAAATAGCGATGTAACAAAATAGCGACTATCAAAATAGCGATGTAACAAAATAGCGATATTTTGGTTCGGTTTTGGCATATACTTCGACAAAGTTTCTTTCTAACAAATTTTTTCAAAAAAAAACTTCCCTGACGTCTTTCTCGGGATCCTAGAGGGTGTGAATCTGAACCGAACCGAACCGAACCAGCATATTAAAAAAAAACTCTCCAGACTTCTTTATCGGGATCCTAGAAAGTGTGAATCCGAACCGAACCAAACTGAACCGAATTTGGTTCAGTTTGGTTCGGTTCGGTTTGGTTCGGCTCGGTTTGGATTCACACCATCTAGGATCCTGGAAAAGAAGTCAGGGAAGTTTTTTTTTTTGAAAAAATTTGTTAGAAAGAAAAGAAGATAAATACCACTAGGATATAATAGCGCATTTCGGTTCGGTTTGGTATGGATTGGTTTGAATCGATTCGGTTTGGTTTGATTCGGTATTTTGATACATCGCTATTTTGATACAACGCTATTTTGATTGTCGCTATTTTGATTGTCGCTATTTTGATACATCGCTATTTTGATACATCGCTATTTTGATTGTCGCTTTTTTGATACATCGCTATTTTGATATGTCGCTGTTTTGTTACAAACGCTATTTTAATACATCGCTGTTTTGATAGTCGCTGTTTCATTACATCGCTATTTTGATAGTCGCTATTTCATTACTCGCTATTTCGTACGTCGCTATTTTGTATATCGCTATTTCGTTCCAGAGCTCATTACAAAAAAAGACTACAGGTAATTGTAAACATAATACAGGGCCGTACTATATAATTTAGTATATTATTTTTATAATAGTACAATTAGTATTATAGGTGGGTATAAATAATTATAAAAGATAAGACTATTATATACAAGTGTCCCAGAACTAATGGAATCAAAATATTACGATTTGGCTTCACTTGCCTTAGTCCAAATGTCGATATTAGTCGAAATACACGGCGTTAAACTTTATTTTTTCATTTCGTTTTGCTTTAATATCTTTTTTACTACTACTATGTCGGTTTAGAACGTTTTTCTACGTTGTCCGACGCCTATTCTCCACCTCCTCCGATCCTGACAGTCATCTTCCGTCAGGTTTTTTTGACTCATTGATTTTTGGACTGACTGTTGCCATTCCAGTTTAGGACGCCCTCTTTTTCTGCGCCCTATTGGTTGCCATTCAAAGCAGGTCCTGCTTTCGTAATCTTTCGTCGCTCATCCGTTGTACATGGCCGTACCATATCAGTTGCCTTTTAGTGATGTCATCCGTTATGCTTCCCTCGATTCCCATTCTTTCTTTTATGATCTCATTTCTTATATGATCTGTTCTAGACATTCTCATTGATCTTCTTATTGCATCCATTTCGACACTTTCCATTTTTGCTTTGTATTTTTCTGTTACGCGACAAGTCTCTATTCCATACAACAGCGTGCTTTTCACCATTGTTTCATATATGTTAAATTTTACATTCTTTTTTATCTCTCTGCTCCATAAAATACTGTTAAGACAACCAATAACCTTTTTTGCTTTTACTTTTCTTTTTTTGCAGTTCTTTACAGTCTGTTCCTATCTTATCAAATGTGACACCCAAGTATACATACTCATTACATGGAGATATTGTTTGTCCATTTTCTAGTTCTAATTCACTTGATTCGTTTCCAATACATAAGTACTGTGTCTTGTCCACGTTCACTGTTAACACCCACTTATGGTATTCTTCCGTTAACTTTCTCATCATATACTCCATGTCTTCTTTATCATTAGCTTGAATTACTTGGTTGTCAGCAAACTGTAGTGTGTATATGGTAAATCGGTCGTTAAGTTGTATTCCCATGCCGTGTACTTTTCGCGTTTCCAGTTTTTTAGAGCTACTGCGATATATATTTTAAAAAGAGTTGCAGAGATACAACATCCCTGTCTTAAGCCTTTTGTTACCAGGAATTCTTTTGAAAGTCGATTTCCAATTTTAATTTTAGATTTTGACCCTTTGTATAGTTCTTTTATCGCTTTTATGTATGTATGATTGATATTAGTCTGCTCTAACACTGTCCATAATTTTTCTACTGGAACGGTATCATATGCTTTTTGTAGGTCCACAAAGGTGTGGCCTATTAAAATGCGTTTGGTGACATTTGTGGCAGCTCAAAGACGTTGACGCCATTTTGTAACACTGTAATTAGAATAATGACAATTTGCCAACTTGTGACACAACAAAACCACTGAATAATTAAACAAATATCTGGAAGCAGAACTGTATTTTCCAGCTAGGTAAAACATTGATATGCCCGGTAACTTTTATACAGTGGAGAAGGGGGGGGTTCAGAAAATTTTACGTGCGCCACAGTGTTTTAATATCAATGTTTTACAAAGAAGATCTTAATTAAAATACAGTTCAACCCAAACGTTGTAGCCAAACAATGAAACTCTACTTACTTCTGAGGCTTCCAGAGTATTTATGTAATTAAGAATAACCAAAAAAAATAAACAGAATAAAATTCTAAAAGATTGAATTAAGATGACAAAACTAGAAGCACTTTACAGGTAGATGGACTCCTTTAACAGGTCATAGTGTACCTACATCTGAGTCAGTAGTGTGAGACTCGGTTATATAAATGATTGTTAAAAAAAATACACTTCCAAAATCGTTCCATCATAGGGGAGATCTGGACCAAATATCTGCTGTCATCATTCTACGTTGGGTAGAATGAGACAGAAAGCAACCCAGTCCGAGATCCACCCCATGAGGTAAAACAGTGTAAAGAAACCGCTAAAACATATAATCTCATCTCTCTTTTGTCTCCGCAAAGTTGGTCATTGGGTTGTACAAATAATACAAAAAAAATTGTTTATTTTCATAGGAGGATGGAAATGAAATTGATCAAAATACAAAAAATATTGAAATCTGAGAATAATACTTGAATAAACATGAAATGTAAACCAATGAAAAAGGGAAACAAGTTAGAGTTAAGGGCGTTCAGTTTCACAGAAAAATAATATAATTAAATATGCCGCAAAATCTTGAGTTATGACGTCATACCTTTATCTTGCGTTCACAAGAAGTGTTAAAACTATATTTAGAATTTATGGAAAAAAAAATTATATCAAAAAAAAAATGTTTGCTTGTATGAAATTGAAGTAAACTCCTACCTTGGTTCTTGATTAATTTATGTGTGTTTTATTTTGTAAACCTGGTGTTGTTCTCTTCCTGCTACTTCGGGTCCCGTCCTATTCTGTCCGCGCCTCCCCTGCTGACTAACTAGCACATGGTACTAGGGCAGCACATGGTTTCGGAAAGTGTGCATCTTTGCCCGAGCGTAGAACCCTGTGGAAAATGAAATGTTTCAGTTTCCTGGAATTCGTCAATTTTGCACGAAGTTCCCCTACACCGAGTAACTTAAATCGAGAACCCCATGTCGACTCAATAAAATAAAGTAGATTTAAACAGATGAACTAAAATAACACTAACGTACCTTTCCCAGGGTTACAACTGGCTCGTCGATGGAACAGAACATCGTTCCACCAGCACAACTGTCCCGTCGATGGAATGGACCTCCTTGTAACCAAAGGAGAAAACAATATATAGTTTTTATCCAACACGTGGTCAAAAGAAAAATATAAAAACGCCAAAAATTCCCCACGTCTTTTGTCAAAAAAAGTACATTTCACACGAAAAATAATTACAATTTGGGAGGCAAATATTATCTTGAAGAGTCCTCAAATAATAAAAAAAATGAAACAAATAAAATCGAACTTACCACTGCTCTTTCCGTAGAAACGGCGTAGGCCGACTTAAATTCCCTTCAAAAGGGTGTGGGCGTCACTTTAGATTACGCCTAACACGACGGACTCACAATTATACCGTCTTGGGTATAATTTGCAACTACTGCAATGCCAATAACCACAAAACAATGGCGACACCACAAGACGGCCACCAGCCCAGCCAAAATTCTTTAGGAAAAAGAGACCAGGCACTTTGTCGAGAACACAAAAAAATGAAGTGGCCGGAAACCGTTTTGTAAATGTGGTGGGGACAGTAAAACGCAATACCAACCTAATTTTCCCGGTTAGATTCAAATAAGGATGCAAACCTATTTATAAAAAAAACGCTCTCACAGAAAAGTCACTAAATGCGGTTTGCAACACTGGAGGAAAACCCGCGGTTTTCAAACCAACCAATGAGGAAATACACCAATATTTCCATACCGGTATATAGGGGGCAGCACCGACCAAGGGGATAGAAACTACGTAAAACGCGCATTGAGGTGTTGTCGGATCTATTTCCACGGTTGGAATTTTTATAACAAGGACGTCGAGACACCCTCCATACATAGACCGAACATTTGCCTACCGGACCCCTGCCAACATAGCAAGTAGGAGGAAAATAACCAGCCGCACTATAAGAAGCTCAGCATTGAAACCATCAATTGTAAATTCAATTACTGGAGATTCGAGCATGTATCAAACCCAGGAATATTCGAACACTCAACCAATTCCCATATGAGTAAAGCTATACTAAGTGTAGAATTTAGTTGTATTTTAGTTACAGTTTTAGTCAAAAGTTTCCTTTGCTCTTTATATATGTTTTCTCTAAGATTCATATGGTTTGACGCCATTCTTGTAAAACATTTCTACCTTAATAAAGTTGTTTCTGAACTTGAACCTAAAAATACCCATTGAACTACTGCTCAAACTCGGCACAAGAGTGTTCAGATGTTAAGTTTGCTCACCACTAGCCAGCCCTACAAACCCTTCAATCCGACTAACTGAGCTAGTTATTAACTTTACATAACTATGATTATATATAAATTTATATAATATAAAAATACGATTTTGTTTATTCTTTTAGTCCTGGTTTTTATTCCTCGTTTATCTTCCATTTACGAAAGTGCATAACTCGTATTTATTTTATCTTCTCTTTATCAAATTAATAAAGATCTCAAAGTGGGCGGAGCCTCGGTTGTTACTGGTCAAACCGTGGACCTAAATATGTTTTCGTGCTATCACAACTAGCTATGAGGTTCGGATTGTCCCAATATCCTCGAGAATAAACGTAAGGGAATAAAATGTTCATCTAAATGTTTCCTTCCTGTTACGGAAACCATTTGTGATGCGGCAACGCCGCCATTCCCCAGCAGTACAGCTGTTTAATTTCGTGAACGTCAAAGAAAATCACAAAATTCCACAAATAAACAAAACAATCAAAAGTTTTTATGTGATTTTCCCGAAACCTGTGATCTTAAATTCCAATTACGATGTCCAGATGATGCGATGTGCGTAGTGTCCACAGTAATTCGATGGAATGCCTCATTTTAAGGTAATTTCCTAGACACTATATAACCTCCAAACCTAGCTCTATAAAATACCCTTAATTTGTGTACAGAAAGACGAGTCGAAGAGCCTTGATTATTTACCTGAATAAACAAATATGTAACGTTGCCTTAAACGTAAAAATGACACGTTACATAATCCCCCCCCCAACTTCAAGACGATTAACCTAAAAAGTTTAATCGGAGAGGTCCGCTGCCGACTTAAGGTCTTTGGCATGCCGGCTCCCTGGTAGTACTTTACCCGATGGTTCCTGAAGCTCAAATATCCATGGAGAAATTTTATTCCTAATCACATAAGGACCAACGAATTTCGGTGCTAACTTCTTCGAGAAAAACTTCGCAGCATCTGACAACACATAATTCTTCTTCCAAACACGCTGACCTACAACAAAGTTGGGTATCCTTGTACGCAAATTATACTGAACTACGTTTTTCTCTCCTGCCTTCTCTAACCTTCTCTTAACATCAGCATAGAGCTTCCGGAAACCTTCGTTCTTACTTTCAGCTGCAGTTTGTACACCATTCTCTTCAGATAACAAAACTGGGTTAGAGTAATCTTTTCCTGACAGACACATATTCCTACCAAAATTAACAAAGAAAGGAGACATCCTGGTTGTCTCATGGGTTGCAGTACGAATCGCGCAGGCAAGTTTATGTATTTGTTCGTCCCACTTCCTGTGGTTGTCTTTCACATAACAACATAACACGGTTTTTAACGTACGATTCGTCCTTTCTGTTGGATTTGCTCTGGGGTGATAATACGGATTATACTGAATTTTAACCTGATAACTCTCAGCAAAACGCTTAAACTCATTACTTTTGTACTGAGGGCCATTATCACAAAGTATCAAACGGGGTACTCCGAAGACCATAAATACCTGCTCCTCAAGATGCTTGACAACAGCTTGAGTAGGGGCTGTTCGCATTGGAAAAACTAAGGAAAACTTACTCAAATAGTCCGTAACGACGAGAATCCAGCAATTACCCTTTGTCGAACGAGGTAGGGGTCCACATAAATCTGTTGAAATAATTTCCCAAGGACGAGTTGGTTTTGGGTGAGATATCATCTGATCAGATACACCTTGTGTATCACCTTTATGAGCTGCACAAACAAAACATTTCTTTACAAAAGTTGCCACGTCCTGGCGCATTTTTGGCCAATAATATTTTTCTGCCAGTCTGTGGAAGGTTTTATACACACCCATGTGTCCTGCGGTAGGAGGATCGTGAGCTTCTCCAATAATTCTACGCCTATGATCTTTGGGTACTACCTCTTTCCAATATTCGTTAGATGGTGAAAGTTGAGGGTATTCTTGTTTGACATATTTATACAACTTATTATCAGTGTATCTCCAGTTCATAAATTTTAACGGTGATTCTACGACCCTCTTTACCATCTTTTGGTACCATCGATCTTTTATTGCTGTTGAAACGTCTCTGGGCTGCGAAATTGTATCAATCATGGGTACTGCACGAGACAACATGTCCGGGACAACTAAATCTTTCCCTTTCCGATGGATTACTTCAAACTCATATTGCTGCAGCTTTACAGACCAACGAGCAAGTCTTCCACTGGGCTCTTTCAAGCTATGAAGCCATTTTAAGCTAAAATGATCTGTTATGACCTTAAATGAGATCCCCTCAATATAAGGCCGGAGCTTCTCTATCGCCCAAACCAATGCCAAACATTCTCGCTCGGTGGTCGTGTAAACACGTTCTTGCCTAGTCAAAGATCGACTCAAATAGCATATGACTTTGTCTCCTTCAGGATAAGGTTGCGTTAAACATGCTCCTATTCCATATCCTGATGCGTCTGTTTGAATGACAAATTCTTTGGTATAATCTGGACATGTAAGAATCGGTGCAGTCACTAAAAGTTCCTTAATCTTAATAAATGCTCTTTCGCAGTCTGGAGTCCAATCGAACTTTTGATTTTTCTTAGAGCAGTAATTGGAGCTATTATCGCTGAAAAATTCTCTATGAAACGTCTATACCAGGAAATTGTACCTACAACTCTACGAACTTCTCTGACAGTTCTTGGCCTCTGGAGCTCTAACATGGCTCTAATTTTATTAGGGTCAACTCGGATGCCTCGACGGTCCACTACGAATCCTAAATAAGTCATTTCTGGCCTACACAGTTGGCATTTTTCCCAACTTACCGTTATCTTTGCATTCTGCAATCTTCGTAGGACTTCCTCAAGAATTCTAAGATGTTCAGAAAAACTCTGTGTGACAATTACGAGGTCATCGAGATATACGTACACATAGGGGTCTAAATCGTTCCCTATGATGCTATCTATGAGTCTCTGCCAAGTTGCAGGTGCATTATGAAGACCAAATGGTAAACACTTAAATTGGAAGAGACCTCGTCGACAGATGAATGCTGTTAGTGGCTTCGATGATTCTTCCATTGGTACTTGCCAATAAGCGCTTTTGATATCTAAAGTTGACAAGTACTTAGCATCTTTCAACTTGTCAAGAGTCTCGGATACGAGTGGTAACGGATAACTATCACGCGCCGTCACTGAGTTCAATTTGCGGTAGTCTACGCAGAAACGATATTTCTTTGTGTTTTTCTTTTGTACCATTACCACTGGTGAAGCCCATGAACTACTACTCCGTTCTATAACATCAAGTTTCAACATTTCGTCGATTTCCTCATCAATAAGTTTCTGAATGACCGGTGAGACCTTATATGAACGTTGTCTTATCGGTGCTGCATTTGTTGTAGTCTTATGCTCTACCCTGTCTGTACATCCTAGTGAGTCACCCATAATAGTCTTATATTTAACGACCAATTCCTCTAGTCGTTCTGATTCATAAGGTGTAAGAGTTGTTTGTTGGTCTGATGATTTCTAAAGAACAAATCACATCTTTATTATCGGCAAAGTGCCACTCATTAGTACTTAAGTTCGGTACTATACCCATCGAAATCCAAAAATCTAATCCCAAAATCAAAGTGTGTGGCAACTCAGGAACGACGACGACCTCTATTAACCTAAATTTATCCTGAACTCGCATAGGAAGCTGCACTGTCCCAATACTACTCGTGCTTTGACCATTTGCCCCAATACAACTCGTCTTCTTCGTCGTATCAAGTGAAAAATCAAACCTCTCGATGATTGACCAACCATGATTCCCTAAAAAGGTACGTGAAGCCCCGGAATCCAACAAACCTAATAACTTATTTCCGAGCACATCCACTTCTAAATAAGGCCTCTCATCTTTACGAGCATGACTTATCACATAATCTAAGACGTACGTTAGCCTATCGGTCGATGCTTGTTCAGGCTGACTCGAAGGTCGACCACCTACGAGCGCCTGGGTCCGTTTCCCTGACGATTACAATTTCGACATTCTCTGACTGTTACCCCTGCCTGACCACACGAATAACACTGCTTACCTCTAGATAATGCGCACCCGATTGCCATGTGCCCTGTTTGGTTGCATCTATAACAAACAACGTCCCTGTTCGCCCTACCAGAACCAACACCCTGTGGTGGTTGTACATCTCTGTCATTTACACTAGACTGACCACTAGCTGGTTGCTGTCTGTCTCTATCAGCTCTAGCAGCGAAACTGCTTGCTGGCTGCTGCCTATCTCTGTTAAATCTATTATCAGGAATATTCAAATTCTGTTGATTTGATGTCCCGGCGCCTGATATCTGAATTGTATCGATCCCTGTTGGAAAATCGTCATTATCGCTCTCTACGTCAACGTAGGCTAAGTCAGGTTCAATAGATTGGTTTTTCCTAGGTGTAAAATTCTCCTCTTCTAAACCATATCTCTGGTCTACGACACAGATCCTTTAAATGTGATAGGCTATTGACCTCAGTAGCAATTAACCCATTTTTATAGACGTCCGCGATATTTCTGAAGACGATAGCTAATTTTGCCTCTTCAGAAACAGGACAGCCAAGTCTTTGGAAGTATGTGTTCATGACAGAAATGTAGGTCCCTATAGACTCTCCAGGGCCTTGTTTACGTTTTTGGATCTCCTTCAATAGCTTCTCGCCATATGAAGAAGGAAGATACTCTGCCATGAACCTCTGTTCCAGCTGTTCCCATGTATGGACTTCTCTACGAACATCTTTATAAAAAATATAGGCTGACTTTTCAAAAAGATCAATGCCTGAGTTCAGTAACACCTTTTTGCTAACTCCTCTAGCCTGACTCAACTCGTCCACTCTCTCAAAAAATGCGGTGACGGAGATTGTACCCCTCTCGCCTGTAAACTTTAAGTTCCACTTATGCGGAGGTACAGGTGCAACATGATATGAAGTACCAGGATCACTTGACATTGGTACTGGCGACGAACATGAAAATGGTCGTGACTGAGCAATTGGTGCTATGCTACTTTGGAGGGCAGCTAAACTCAAAGGAACGGTAGACGGTTGTTGATAATGAAAAGCTGATGCACGGTCATTCTGAATTAGCATTGGGGGTGGTGCCTGTATTGGTGCTTGAGTTGGGTTCGCTAGCACTTGCATCTGCACTGGAGCAATGACCGACGGTTGGTTCGTAGGCTGTTGAGCTGTTCTTTGTGTGCTCGAGTGCGGTGGTTGCGGGAAATGAGACTGGTTAGGTGTGTTGCCAGCATTTGTCGAGTGGTCTGAGCTTCGACTCGTTGATTGGGTTTCAGATGCTTCATCATCATCTGAGGCAACGCCAACTCTCAATAAATCTGTTGCTTGGCTCTGCAACCTCCCAATCAAACTCAAGGTTTCCGCAACCAGTATGCCTTTTGTTTGACTTTCTTCGAAGTTGGACGGATTCATGTTGTTAATCCTGGCTAACACATGTTCCAACCTTACAGCGATTTTTCTAAACTCTCCCCCTTTACTCGTACCAGAGAACTTCTCTACCAGCGGTACCAGACTATCAAGCTTCTTCATGTAGCTAAAAGCATCCTGGCCAAATTTAAAGGGATACAGAGGGTATCTCATACTTCCATCAGTCCTTTCTCTCTGTCTAATCAATATGAGCTGTTGCTTCATCTCTTCCACCGATCCAATGGCTATGCCTCTCCATGTTAATTCGTAGATTAACTCGTCCTTGACTAAGTACCTTATGTCAGACAACCGACTCAAAGAAATAGCCATGGTGCCTTTTATATTCAAACTTTAAACTTCAATTAAAACTGTTAATTATACCTCCCAATTATAAAAACTAAACCACGCAATAACAAACACAAAGTTCACTTTAAATTCACTAGTGAAAATCACTATAAATTTCCTCACAAATGTAGAAAATATAAAACTTAAATACGGGCAGACGCGAACAAAATCGAAGAACACCGAAGCAGTAAGAAAATAAAATTTATTTGCATTTAAAAATGTAATCATAGTTTATATTAAATATTTGTACAACCAACTATGACGTCCAACCTTGCATAGAGAAATAACTACTTAAATCCTAAATTAGAATTAACAAGTAGCCATAAAAAAAAGTTAAAAAATAGAAGAGTGACAAGAGTTTTGGCAGTGTTCAGGTCTTATGTTCCACTCCTGCGTGAGTAAAACCAAAAAAAAAAAATTGCGCTTATCCTAGCTGAACTGGATTAAAATTAAAGTTAAGTGATGTTTGTTTACCTCAGCAACCGAATAGGTAAATTAATCCCTAAATGGAACGTACAACAGACTACCTATAACAAAAAATCCCAAAGCTCTGTTGTACACAGTTAACGCTAGGGTATACTCCTGCTATTGCAGAACGGCTCCACTAATAAACTCCTCAAAAAAAAATCCAAATCGCCGTATACAATGATTTTTCTAAAAAATAAAAAATCAAAACCCACTTTAACCTGCTTACCTACTCTGAGTTTACACGAAACATGCATTGCTTAAGGTCACATCATCCCTTAATATATAAGTGAACGCAATAAACATCGGAACAGATGTTCATGTTATAGAAATCGTAAAATATGCTCAATTAAAAAAAATCCGCTCGCTGAAATTGCGTTGAATTAGACTAGTAAGGATGTTGTGTGTAATTCAAAAAAAAATTTGAAAAAAATTACCGATGGTATTAAAAAATTTATACAAATAACGTCTTGGTAGGACTGCAACTCTCTAATCTTCATTAAAATGAAATTCCCAAAACTTAAACTAAATTGATGCAAACCATGGTCAAGAAGACCCTAGAATCGTACCGGAAAGTGTCCAAAAAAAAATTTAAAAATAAAATTTTTTTGCTGTCGACTACAGTAGCCCAATAATAAAAAAAATTAATTAGTGGCTCAAATTTTCAAAATATTACTCTACCCTGGTTTGGAGTAGGGAGAAAAAAAATTAAAACAAATGATGATAGGTTGTTAAAACGCGAGGGTTCGAAATGAAATTATAATTTAATTCAGAAAAAAAATATTTAAATAAACTGGTACAACCATTGTAGGGCAAGGTACTACTATGCACCAAAAAAAAATTTTCCAACAAGAACAACTAGTTTCCTTCCTTAAAAAAAATATTAAAAAAATATTTTCAAAAAAAATTAAAAATGTTTAAGTGGGGTTGCAGCTCCTATTAACGATTTTAAAAGAATTAAAATAAAATTAGCACTAGAAAAATCTTAATAGAGTTATGTCATGCAACCGTTTTTGTTATTTTCCTTTAAAAACTCTCCCAAAACTGTGTGAATGTGAAAAGTGAATGAGCTAGAAAAATTAATTTACTATGCAAAAAAAATATTGAAAATTAAATTCACAATAAAACCAATCAGTTCAGGAAAAGTTTAAAAAAATATTCATGCTCCAAAAAAACAAACGATGGAACGAGTATATTTGTTTAAAATTATTACTTAAGGAAATAAACAACGTTAGTACTTATTTACTGTACCACTATAATGTGAAGAACCTTTGCACTCAACTCCGTAAAGAATTATCTTGTGTGCACTTCCAAAAAAAATAAATATGAAAACAATTTCAAGGTTCACCTATAAGAACGTTGTAAAACTAAATCTGCCTACTCAAGTGTTTTTACACACAACATCTAATAAAAAAAAAAATTACTGCTTAAGGCATTCTCAGATCCTTATCCCTGGTGTTCACGACATATAAAATTAAGTTGGGCCCTTTCCACAACTATTAGTCAAAGCAAAATTACCAAATGTCCAAGGGCTAATGAGACCCTATCACTTACAAATGACATTTTGAAATGAAACAGTTGGGAATAATCCTGCGCAAAAACCCAGAAAACAAAAATCAAGAAGCCAAAACTATTACATTAATTTTAAAAGAACATAATAAAACTTCCGGCCCCAATTAAATTTTTGTTATCTCAACAAAACTCGGCCTAAAACCAAAAAACTTTTTATTAGACATTCCCCCTATTCCCTAAGTATAATGCCAATAAAACCCAAAAACTTGTGATTTCCATTCCATTCCATTCCAATCCCAAGAAAGGTGAAGGTATTTTGAAGCACACTGTGAAAATAGGACACTATTATGGAAAATTGTTCAGATCAGTGTTCTTACTACTTTTTAACCTAAATATATCTAGTTCCCTCATGTGCATGTTACTATTTTAATTCCTATCATAACTAAACAGATTACAAAAATTGTCTTTCTCCGCAAATCTGTAAGGTCCTGGAAGATGTGAGATTCAGCCTGTAGGCCAAATTTGGATGTATTTTAATTTAGCGAAAACCGAAGTTGCGACATCCTAAAAAGATTAGCAGGAAGCCCTCGTTCCTCGATGTCTACACTCCAAACCAAACATTTCTTCCATTTCCACCCAGCTCGCGAGAGAAATAAAACCCTAATTATTGCAATATAAAAGGTAGCTAGCTCCTTTACACCCTGTACAACTATCAGATTTTAAAAAAATAGATGCCCTCATCAATGTTTAGTCGCCTAAAGGAAACCTATTGTTTTTAACTTTATTCTTAGGTTGAAATCATTTTAAAAAACCCAATGATCTTAAATTTATTGTTTAACCTGAACACTTTCCCATTTATTCCACAAAAGTGTATTGTAATTTAAAAATTTGCTTCATTATTTGAGGTCACCAGTATGAAATTATTTTAAAATTAAAAGAAATGAAATTGTCCACAACTTCCAAATCTTCATCCCTAAATAGGTACTTTCTTAGTCTAACACCATCCATCGTTATCCAACATAACGCTTTATTTCAGAAGCAACAAAACGAAGATGAAGTGAAAAAGCTAAGCAAGTAAGTTGTAAGTTGAGATACAATGGGCGCAGATGTAAGGCCCCTTTAAGTACACGCCACTGTCCTGAAATGCAAACTAACTAAAAAACTGAAGACTAGCATATCTGCCGTCAAACAACATTTGGCATGAAATTAAAATAATTCCATATCATACCAGTATCCTCAAAAACAAAACGTTTTTTTTCTATAAGACCCAAACACTTAACCAATAAATCTTGTTATTTAAAATTATGATTCGGAAGTAAAAAGATTTATTTATTCCTGCCTGATCAACTAAGACAAAAAAGTTCACCTTTTGTAACTCAAGAAATTCCTGTTTGGTCCCCCAAAAAAAAATTTAGCTTGTCTGGTCACCCTTTTAAAACTACGACCACTATATAAACCGTTTTGACCAAAACAAGAATTCGAGAAGTTATGTTTACAGAAAGAAACAATCTTTCTAAGAAAAATTAAATTATTTGAAAAAAAGTAAAATTTTGAAATATTTTTACCAATTACCACCGCCTAGCATTTATATTCAGTTGAAAGTCTCTCTTAAATTCACTGACCAATTTCACGGCCTCAAAATGACCTTACTTAAAAATTTTACTGAACATTACAAATGAACTAAAAAAAAATCAAAAAAACTTATATCTATATCTGTCTCAGTTAAACATTTCTTTTGTGGTATTATATCTAGTTGGGCTTCAAATTCATTTTCTCTGTATTCAATCCGGAGCAGGCAAAACTTCTCAAGGCTCACACATAAATGTTTGCTCTCCGTTGGCCATGACCAAGCTATGACCTGAACGCAGAAAAAAAATACAGAAAAAAATAATTGTGAACAAGAAAAACTTTAATTGATAGAAATACCCGTAGGTCATTTTTTAAAAAAAAATGCACTCCAAAGCCCAACGCCGTATTTTCTACCAAAAAAAAATTTTACCAGTCACGAAACACAACTAGACAACTAAACCAAAGACCTAAAAACTGTCTTTCAAAAAAAATACCCCAAAAAAAATGTTAACTGGACCTCTGGCGTTGATGTTCAGCCAATATGTTGCTCTAGGAATTTTAGCCTTGTGTTCCCTAAACTTCCGAGCTAACTATAAGTAGTAGTAGTACCCTCCTCTGACCCGATGTAACTGAGTGACGTAAGATGTTAAATGCCATCAACAGTTACCACCAAAAACAAGAAAAGAAAATGACAAAGCAAAATAAACTCATTTTCCTTTTCTTTCATTACTAATTAATACTTTCAACCAAACAAATCTACTAGCTGTTAAGCTATATTTACTTTAAAACAACCCAGCCAAGAAAAATTTGTGTGAAACCCTGTATAAATATTCCAATTTCCAAGTGGTGATATCCCATAAAAAATTAAAATCACCAAAAAAAACTTGTTGACCTAAATAAATTGACTGCACTAAAAAATAATCTGTGAAACAACTTCTATCTTATCACAAGCAGGAAATAATAAAATATAAATAAATGAACCTGCAGAAAAAAATTTTTAGAAAAAAACACAGTACCTATGTCATATATTTAAAACATAAAAAAGACCATGTCTGGAGGTCCATCCACCTATAAATCAACAAAAAGAATTTAAGTAAATTTACATTGTTGTATTTATTTTTCTTTAAAAAAATTAAAACATGTTTTTCCTACAAAAAAACTTTAAAGAATTAAGAACATGATTTGGACTCCGTTCAATAAAACTCCCATGTTTTTTTATCCACTTATTCTTCCTTAATAAATAAAAATGAATATTTTATTTTCCAAGAAAAACTTGTGAAGATAAGCTAACAAAAAACTATGAGAATCACCAAAACAACAAAACGAGTTCCAAATCAACGTTCAAATATTACCAAAAAAATATTTAAAAAGTGTTATTTCCGAAAACCAATGATCTTGTTTTTTATTAAAAAAAATGATTGGGTGTCAAAAACACCGACAGCCACTGAAAGCCTTTAACCTAGCTATGGCTGTAGCACAAAAAAAATTCAAAAAAAAATTCAAAAAAATTCAAAAAAAGTTTTTTCTTCTTTTTTCAAATTAAAAAAGAACAAAAAAAAAATACAGATGTTAAAAAACTAGCCAAAAACTCACGTAGGGCGCCAATTTGTGGCCTATTAAAATGCGTTGGGTGACATTTGTGGCAGCTCAAAGATGTTGACGCCATTTTGTAACACTGTAATTAGAATAATGACAATTTGCCAACTTGTGACACAACAAAACCACTGAATAATTAAACAAATATCTGGAAGCAGAACTGTATTTTCCAGCTAGGTAAAACATTGATATGCCCGGTAACTTTTATACAGTGGAGAAGGGGGGGGGGGGGTTCAGAAAATTTTACGTGCGCCACAGTGTTTTAATATCAATGTTTTACAAAGAAGATCTTAATTAAAATACAGTTCAACCCAAACGTTGTAGCCAAACAATGAAACTCTACTTACTTCCGAGGCTTCCAGAGTATTTATGTAATTAAGAATAACCAAAAAAAATAAACAGAATAAAATTCTAAAAGATTGAATTAAGATGACAAAACTAGAAGCACTTTACAGGTAGATGGACTCCTTTAACAGGTCATAGTGTACCTACATCTGGGTCAGTAGTGTGAGACTCGGTTATATAAATGATTGTTAAAAAAAATACACTTCCAAAATCGTTCCATCATAGGGGAGATCTGGACCAAATATCTGCTGTCATCATTCTACGTTGGGTAGAATGAGACAGACAGCAACCCAGTCCGAGATCCACCACATGAGGTAAAACAGTGTAAAGAAACTGCTAAAACATATAATCTCATCTCTCTTTTGTCTCCGCAAAGTTGGTCATTGGGTTGTACAAATAATACAAAAAAATTAGTTCATCTTGTTTATTTTTATGAAATTGATCAAAATACAAAAAATATTGAAATCTGAGAATAATACTTGAATAAACATGAAATGTAAACCAATGAAAAAGGGAAACAAGTTAGAGTTAAGGGCGTTCAGTTTCACAGAAAAATAATATAATTAAATATGCCGCAAAATCTTGGGTTATGACGTCATACCTTTATCTTGCGTTCACAAGAAGTGTTAAAACTATATTTAGAATTTATGGAAAAAAATTATATATAAAAAAAAATGTTTGCTTGTATGAAATTGAAGTAAACTGGTGGTCCTTGATTAATTTATGTGTGTTTTATTTTGTAAACCTGGTGTTGTTCTCTTCCTGCTACTTCGGGTCCCGTCCTATTCTGTCCGCGCCTCCCTTGCTGACTAACTAGCACATGGTACTAGGGCAGCACATGGTTTCGGAAAGTGTGCTGGATCTTTGCCCGAGCGTAGAACCCTGTGGAAAATGAAATGTTTCAGTTTCCTGGAATTCGTCAATTTTGCACGAAGTTCCCCTACACCGAGTAACTTAAATCGAGAACCCCATGTCGACTCAATAAAATAAAGTAGATTTAAACAGATGAACTAAAATAACCCTAACGTACCTTTCCCAGGCTTACAACTGGCTCGTCGATGGAACAGAACCTCGTTCCACCAGCACAACTGTCCCGTCGATGGAATGGACGGTGCTGTAACCAAAGGAGAAAACAATATATAGTTTTAATCCAACACGTGGTTAAAAGAAAAATATAAAAACGCCAAAAACTCCCCACGTCTTTTGTCAAAAAAAGTACATTTCACACGAAAAATAATTACAATTTGGGAGGCAAATATTATCTTGAAGAGTCCTCAAATAATAAAAAAAAATGAAAAAAATAAAATCGAACTTACCACTGCTTTTTCCGTAGAAACGGCGTAGGCCGACTTAAATCCCCTTCAAAAGGGTGTGGGCGTCACTTTAGATTACGCCTAACACGACGGACTCACAATTATACCGTCTTGGGTATAATTTGCAACTACTGCAATGCCAATAACCACAAAACAATGGCGACACCACAAGACGGCCACCAGCCCAGCCAAAATTCTTTAGGAAAAAGAGACCAGGCACTTTGTCGAGAACACAAAAAAATGAAGTGGCCGGAAACCGTTTTGTAAATGTGGTGGGGACAGTAAAACGCAATACCAACCTAATTTTCCCGGTTAGATTCAAATAAGGATGCAAACCTATTTATAAAAAAAACGCTCTCACAGAAAAGTCACTAAATGCGGTTTGCAACACTGGAGGAAAACCCGCGGTTTTCAAACCAACCAATGAGAAAATACACCAATATTTCCATACCGGTATATAGGGGGCAGCACCGACCAAGGGGATAGAAACTACGTAAAACGCGCATTGAGGTGTTGTCGGATCTATTTCCACGGTTGGAATTTTTATAACAAGGACGTCGAGACACCCTCCATACATAGACCGAACATTTGCCTACCGGACCCCTGCCAACATAGCAAGTAGGAGGAAAATAACCAGCCGGACTATAAGAAGCTCAGCATTGAAATCATCAATTGTAAATTCAATTACTGGAGATTCGAGCATGTATCAAACCCAGGAATATTCGAACACTCAACCAATTCCCATATGAGTAAAGCTATACTAAGTGTAGAATTTAGTTGTATTTTAGTTACAGTTTTAGTCAAAAGTTTCCTTTGCTCTTTATATATGTTTTCTCTAAGATTCATATGGTTTGACGCCATTCTTGTAAAACATTTCTACATTAATAAAGTTGTTTCTGAACTTGAACCTAAAAATACCCATTGAACTACTGCTCAAACTCGGCACAAGAGTGTTCAGATGTTAAGTTTGCTCACCACTAGCCAGCCCTACAAACCCTTCAATCCGACTAACTGAGCTAGTTATTAACTTTACATAACTATGATATGATTATATATAAATTTATATAATATAAAAATACGATTTTGTTTACTCTTTTAGTCCTGGTTTTTATTCCTCGTTTATCTTCCATTTACGAAAGTGCATAACTCGTATTTATTTTATCTTCTCTTTATCAAATTAATAAAGATCTCAAAGTGGGCGGAGCCTCGGTTGTTACTGGTCAAACCGTGGACCTAAATATGTTTTCGTGCTATCACAACTAGCTATGAGGTTCGGATTGTCCCAATATCCTCGAGAATAAACGTAAGGGAATGAAATGTTCATCTAAATGTTTCCTTCCTGTTACCGAAACCATTTGTGATGCGGCAACGCCGCCATTCCCCAGCAGTACAGCTGTTTAATTTCGTGAACGTCAAAGAAAATCACAAAATTCCACAGATAAACAAAACAATCAAAAGTTTTTCTGTGATTTTCCCGAAACCTGTGATCTTAAATTCCAATTACGATGTCCAGATGATGCGATGTGCGTAGTGTCCACAGTAATTTGATGGAATGCCTCCTTTTAAGGTAATTTCCTAGACACTATATAACCTCCAAACCTAGCTCTATAAAATACCCTTAATTTGTGTACAGAAAGACGAGTCGAAGAGCCTTGATTATTTACCTGAATAAACAAATATGTAACGTTGCCTTAAACGTAAAAATGACACGTTACAAAGGTAACATGAGTCTCTATATTTCTGGCGCTCCTTTTCTCAATTACTTGTTTAAGACAAAAAACATTATCACTACAAGATCTGCCTGCACAAAACCCACTTTGCTCTTCTTCTTCTTGTTCATGAAAATCATTCTCTATTAGATCTCTAAGAATCCTACCGTACAATCTACTTAGAGTACTGGTTACTGAAATTCCTCTGTAATTGTTGCAATCCAGCTTGTTTCCTTTTTTATGTATTGAGGATATGAATGCAATTTTCCAATCATCAGGTACTGCATGTCCGTTTATGCATTGATTGATAATATATGTGAGATTTTCGAGTAGTTTCTCTGACCCATATTTGAGCATTTCAGCATATATTTCCCCAGGTCCGCTAGCTTTTCCAGAATTAAGCTTTTTAATACTATTCCTTATCATTTCTTTTTCGATGATTACTTCCTCTCCATGTACTTCTATGTCTCTCCTCGGAGAGGCTGCCAGATATTCGGGTCTCGTCTCCTGCAGCAGTCCCTTATAGTGTTCTGTCCATTGTTCTGGTTTGATGATCTGGATGTTTTCTTTTGTGGGGTTTTTTACTGTAGAAATTAATTTCCATACTTCAGAACTCTGCCTACCTCCTACGTGTGTATTTATATCGTGGCATTTGCGCTCGAACATTTCATTCTTTTCTGTGCGTATCAAATTTCTTAGCTGTCTTCTGGTATGCCTGTAGATTTCTAGGTCTCTTTGCTCTTTAGTACTAAGCTATTTCAAGTATGTGCGTTTTTTCTCCTTGACCGTTTCCTGTATTTCTTCCGTCCACCACATCTTATTGTTATTTCTATTATTTTGGTATCCAACAGCTTTTTTGCTTGCTTCCTTCAAGCTTTTTACTATGTTTGTATATATCTCTTCAAATGAGTGATTTGTGTTTATTAATTTTTCATCTAATCGGTTCTGATACAATCTTTGAGTACTTTCGATTTCTAGACTTCTAAAGTTGTATTTTTGATTATCTTCGATGCATTCTAGATTTTCATTTTCTCTAATACTTTCGTCCTTATTTGTTTTTCTTACAGGGAATAATATTTTTGCTTTTACCAGATGGTGGTCAGATCCACAGGTAACACCACGAATTGTGCGCACATCTTTTTTACTAAGCAATATATTTGCAAAGAAAATTGGGGTTTTTTTGGGATGAGCAATTGGTTTTCGGTAAAATATTTATTGTACATTATACAGGGTTTCTCAGGGTCATTTTTATATAAAAAACTTTTTTAATGTCGCTTGGAGCAACGGCTGTTTTGCATTTTTGCAATTAAAGTTTTTATTGAATGGGTAAAAATTTTGCGACATGCTTAATTCACGTCTACTTTCTTTAATTACTTTTTAACCAATTAAGATTAAAAAAAAATTGAGTATTGATTTTTTTGTGATAATTCGATTTCGGTAAAAATGTTGATGTAAATTGTGTAGAGTGTGCCCTGGGTTGCTAGCATTAAATTAAAATAAGTATAACTTCTTTGTGCCTCGGTGTATACCAGTTTTTTTAAATATTATTTTTCCCATTATTTTTATGTAAAAAAGGTAAAATGTTTTAATTTCGCCCCGTGCGAAGGGTTTTCAAGATATTTGCATTTAAAGTTTGTATTGCATGGGTAAAAATTTTGTTATTTCACCTATTAATACCTTTGACAACTTTTTACCCATGCAATGAAAATTTTAAATGCAAAAATATCGAAAACTGTTGCTCTGAGCGACATGAAAACAGTATAACTTTTTTACATAATAATGATATTATGCATACCTTAGGATAAGGGACGCGGGCGTATGGAGAAGGAGCGGTGAACAAAAAGGACATTCGGAGATCGCGACTGTGACGGAGGAGATTCCTCTATCATCATACATGTTAGCGATGCCAGAGAAGCGGTTAAGGGAGAAAGGAGATACCGTGTAACCATACCAACAAGGGATGCATGGAAAAAGCTATTCGCTGTGATCCAATGCAACAGTCTTTCAGGCGGAGGTTTACGCTATACTGGCGGTAACATAGGAGGAAAAAATTAGGAACGAAACAGGAAAGCACCTCTGCATCTGTTCAGATAGTCAAGCTGCGCTGAAAGCACTGTGCAAACCAACCATGTCCCCGGGTTTGGTGCAGGAGTGCGCAGATGCACTTCAAGAGTTGGCCGGAGTAAGAGAGGTGGAGCTCGTATGGGTCCCAGGCCACATGGGAGTCCCAGGAAACGAGAAAGCGGACGAACTCGCCAGGGGTGGATCCCGGCAAAAATGCGTCGGGCCAGAGCCTTTCCTGGGATTCACAAGAGGGCAAATGAAGTCGGCCTTAACAGGAATGGACCAACACATGAAACGCCAGACAGGCGAAGGAGTACGTGACAGGATACAGCAAATCCCGTAGGGACTGGCTGCTCCGTCAAACACGAAGAGAGGTGCAAGTCCTAACCGGGCACTGCGTCCTACAAGGACACCTGGCGAAAATGAGAGTGAAGACCGACGCGACGTGCGAGCGATGGTGGGCCGAGGACGAGACCTCGGCGCACTTTCTCTCATCATGTAAAGCATATAAGGAGGCAAGAAGAGAGATGAGTGGTATTTGAAGAGGAAACCTTTGGGACGGAGGACCTTCTGAATCCGAGGTGGCCCGATATTCTGGCCTTTGTACAGAAGACGGGCAGATTCCTTAGCGAAGGAAGGACTCAGTAGGGGGATGCCCGCCCAAGTAACATTATTACCACTCAAGGTTTTAATAATTTAGTTCTGAGGTTATTTAGAGGGTGCTGTTATGGCTTTTAGGATCAATTTGGCTACATAAAGGTAATTTATATTGCCAATTACCTAAAGAGGTGTTATACAAGCAAAAAGTGATTTATAAAGGGAGTATAATAAAACTCATATTCCTTCTGTTCCTTTTAGATACTTTTGGTTTTATTCATTACTGATTTATAAAGATGGTCTTATAAAACCCTTTTACCTAAAGTTTTAAAAAAGAAATAAATATAAACTTTCGTCATTTAGTTTTTTTCATTACTTTAGGTCATAACAAAAGTGTTTTATAATAGGGCGAAAAGGTTACCTTATATCCTTTTGTTTTTATAGTTACCAGTAGTTTAATAGTAAATATGATTATATAGGCGGCCATATAGAACCTAGTTTCCTTAAGGTTTTTAAGAGGGGTAAATATAAACTTTAGACTTTTGGTTTTTGCCATTACTTTTAGGCATTTTAAAAAGGTTTTATAGGAAGACTTAAGGGTAAACTTAATTCTTTTGTATTTATGTTACCCATAGCTGCATATTAAATATTATTTAAATGAGCGGCCATATAAAACCTTGTTTCCTTAAGGGTTCTAACAGAAGTAAATAAATACTTTCATGTTTTAGTTTATTTAGGTACTTCTGGTAAAAATAATAGATATACCTAGGTACAGATTGGTACCTACCTATTGCAACGTTGATTATTTAAAGCACAATAATTAATAATTGCTGAGCTTCCGTCCTCCTGGGTTGGGCACCCAGGCCTAGATAAGGTTGGTTTAAACGGCCAATATAAGAGGTTTCCCTCCAACCTGCAGGCACAACAGATATCATTGCACTGGCCCTCTTGCTGGTGTGCAAATTGCACGGTAAAAAACATTTAAAACTGTTGAATTATACGCTTTTAACACTTTAAAAAACAAATACAAAAAAATTAAGTGAGGTTATGTTGACTATGTTTACCTTCTCCTTTTTATTGGTTTCATAAGGCCACTCAAAAATCCTTGTTGCGATAGAGTAACAAGTAAAACCAAGTGACCACTATAAAACGATAATGGCGTATATAAAATTATTTCAAAAATATTGTAAACAGAAAATATTATTCTAGTCGTTTTAGCAGTGTTTTTTAACAATAATTTTACTTTAATTTTGATTTATGTAAACCAAACAGACTTTTTTAAAGGTGAATAGTGTAAATTATTTTTTTTTTATTTTAAATATTTGTTATTTTGTTATCAAAAAACGATTAAAAAGCATTTTTGAGGGGGCGCGCTTGTTTTGAGAGCTTTTCAGATACGATTTTATCAGAAAAATAAATCTGGCAGGCAATTTGATCATCAACAAAACGACAAACTCGGTATATTTTTATGTGATAAAATAATTCTGGGACTCTGACATTTTTGGCAATTTTGTGACCTAAATTATTTTATATAGTCATTGTGAATCTAAAATATAGCTAAAGCTTTTATAGGATAAATTTTTTACTCTAAAGGTATTATGGCATTCAACAGAATCGCCGGGTACCAAATTACCAAATCTAGTTTTATAATAGGGTAGAGGACGTTTCTGAGTTGCTTTTAGAACATGGCATAATAGCTTTAGGCTCTAAAAGGTTCTATACTGGTGGAACCGCTAGAGGGCGAAGCTATAGTTTATTTCTTATGGTTTTATAGTGAGTTTAATACATGGGTTGCCACCACCAATTGGGGAGTCCCATTTAGGCGGTCTAACGGGTATATAAGGGTAATGGGAACGTGCTAGCGACCAAACATTGAAACTAATGGTTTTAAGGAAAGGCGCTGGCAACCTTTTAGCTTCTGCTATAAATAAAGAAATGTTACTTGGGCGGCGGTTGGCGAAAAGGGCGTTTTATGTGCCTACTACTACTACTATTACTACATAATAATTATGAGGAAAATCATATTTAAAAAAAAATTATATACCAATGCACAAAAAAGTTACACCGATTTTAATGTAATTGTGGTAATCCAAAGAACACCCTGTACAATACACACCAAATTTTTTATCAAAATCAAATCGCTCAATTCAAAAAAACATTACATTTTTTTGAAAAAATATTGATCAGTACAAAATTTACTAAAGAAAATCGAAATGAAAAATTAAGTTTAACACTCTGTGTCTCGGCTAGTATCAATTTTTGGGCAAAGGCAAAAGTGTAGCTCCATCTTAATATTTTGATCCAAGTAATTTACAGTTTTACTATGTACCATTAGTTCTGGGACACCCTGTATAAATACCTACGGATTTTGCATTTGTGCTACCTATAATCAGTGGCGGATCTAGAAGTGCTTTTGCTGTGTCGGTTATGGGTATAGTATATACCAAGAGACAAGGTGGGTACTTTTTATCCCGAGGCAAAAAGTTGGTACCACGAGCGTTACAATTATCAAGGATTAAAAAGACAATTTTGCGAGGTTTATACACATTTTTTTTGGGTTTTTTTTCCGATTTGTCTTTGATCTGTCACTTTTCATCCTTAATTTTTACTTTTTATCCTAATCTTGTAATGAAAAAAATGAAATTTTGACCTTACTTAGTTTATGTCATGCATAGTCAATGTGATTTTTAAAACAACAGAGTTTCAGTTCACAACTAAAATCATTCACTCTGGCAAGTCTGATCATACTGCTTAACTTGTTTGCTTAGATATTGGACCATCAACCTGTAGTGAGCCTGAATCTTTTCTAACAACATAAAAAATTTTTGTGAGAAATTGTCAACTATTTCGTGGGATAGTATATATATCATCAAGGTGGAATAACAGGGAGCCGCTCCAAGCATTTGTATAATGCAACAGAAAGTGGGCCCCTAGGAGTGGCTTAGAGTCGTACCAATATGTCTGCTCAACAGGGCAGCATTCAAAAAATTTGTTTATATTTCTTTTTAATACAAGATGACAGCTTCTTCTCTTCAAGGGATATGGAGAAGGGTAATACCTAAGTTGGTGAAAAATTGATGTTTATTGGTTTAGGGATGAAAATTAAAAATATATAATAAGATTTATTTTTTTGCTTTTAATAAAAAATTATGTTGATAAAAATACCAATAATATTAACTTACTCAAAGTCACTTTCCTAATCAAAATGTGCCGTATAAAACTTAATTTTGCCGCGGTAATATTTGGTTTTGAAAAGTAAGTAGCAACAAATCGATAGTCCGGGGCCATAGCGTATTTCGTGGGTTTTTTGATGAAGAGGTTACAACACTTGTTTGAGTTGATTACTAATGATCCCACCAACACTGCCTGACCTGTTAACAGACTCAAAATTGTCTTAATCAAAAAGTAAAGTTAGTGTGTCAATTCGCCAATATCTGTCACATATAGAGACTCTAGGAGCGCGTTCAGATTGAAACACCTGGGGTGCGTCCGGTAAAGGGCGTTACCCCGGCCGGTGTGTGATGGTGCGTGGTCGGATCGATTCTTCAATCTGAACGATTTTCATCTTGCAGCTGATCAATTAATAACTGTCATATGTAATGCAGTATATTTCCAAAGTGATTTTTTTTCTTGTGCTTTTTTAAAAACGACTGAACGTTTTTGTTGAACCACTCTCGTGTTTTCGTCCAGCACCAAATTCATACAAAATGAAGTTATGAGAATGAGTACTAATTTGGTTATTCATTTCTACCTAGTAAGTACCTAGTCAAAATTTTAGCTGATTTTGAGGCCGAAAAAAATTAAAGCAAATAATAAACAATACACATATGTTGTAAAGGTTAGAAATCAAAGGATTGATCAAATTCACCAGCAATCTGAACGCCAGAGTAAAGTCTAACCAAATGCACACCGGAAGCAATCTGAACGGCCGGGACGCGCCCGGGCCACGACCGACGTCCAATCTGAACGCGCTCTAGGCAAATCCATTTGAGACAAATTAATCTAGCAAAGGGACACATTTTGAAGAGTAATATGAACGGTTTTTTTAAGGTTGAATGCCAATCAAAATGTAATTTTATAATTTGTAGGGACAAATCCCTTCAAACATCTTAAACGGACAAAGGCAAAAAAGAATTTTAATTACGAATAATCTTAAATAAACAATATAACTTTAAAACCTCACACACAAATTTGTGTCAGATTGGCATTTAAAAGCCGTACACTCGATCGTGTTGTATAAGTTCAAAGCTTCCATAAATTCGTCTTTCTGTTTTTGAGATACTGACATTTCACTAAAAAATAGATGTTTCAATTACATAAATACCCAAACACCTAAAACAATACCCAAATAACTTTTGGAATCATACCCCCCTTAATTTTTAATGTTCATAGCTCGGTCAGACAGAAGTTCGGTTACCGCGCATGCGTTAATTTTAGTGGGTGTGGAACACACACAATTGAAGTAACAACGTGAAAAGCTGTCAAAATTTTAAGGGTGTCTCAAAGAAAAAAGCCTATTAGATATACATATAGGCTTTATTCTTTGGGGTGTCTATTGTTTTTTGTAAACATTAGTTATCAAAATTTTATCAAATTTCAACAAAACTATAGCCGTGAACACCTGTTCCGTGAACACCTGTTTTGGAACCATAATTAGGTAAGTATCAGTTTTTATACAAGTCAAAGCAAGATTTCCAATAGTTTCTCAACTTTCGTTGTAGGAAATCTGCATTTAAAATTTTTCTTTTGAAATACCTCCCTGATTTCAAAAATGTTTAGGGAGCTTTTCGGAAAAGCACCCCGTTTTAAAAAAAGTCCTAAAAACGAAAAACTTTAGAAGCGAGAAAACCTACTCTTAAAATAAAATTGGAATACCCTTGTTAAGGCTTTCTGATTTTAGAAATGTTAAGGAACCATTGCTTTTAAAATAAAATTGGAATACCCTTGTTAAGGCTTTCTGATTTTAGAAATGTTAAGAAATGTTCGAGAAACCTTCAAAAAACTGATTCAAACGAAAAACTTTAGAAGCGTGAAAACCGGCTTTTAAAGAAAAAAATTGATTAACCCTTCTTGAGGCTTCCTAATTTTTGAAATGTTCAGGAAACTTTGCGGAAATGCACCATTTTTGAAAAAAGTAGGAAAAGTTGCTTTAAACAAAAAACAAAAAATTTTGTAAAAACTGCTTTAAAAAATACTGGCAGAAGTAGATATTATAAAAACAACCTTTAGACATGACATGACATGACGAATCTAATACTTTACTAGCTAGCCTATTAGCACACTACTCTAAGTGAAGCCATGATATATCAGCCTTGAAAACAGTTTTTTGTAAACATCTCAGAAGCCTCATATAAGAAATGAGATCATAAAAGAAAGAATGGGAATCGAGGGAAGCATAACGGATGACATCACTAAAAGGCAACTGATATGGTACGGCCATGTACAACGGATAAGCGACGAAAGATTACCAAAACAGGTCCCAGAATGGCAACCAATAGGGCGCAGAAAAAGAGGGCGTCCTAAACTGGAATGGCAACAGTCAATCCAAAAATCAACGAGTCAAAAAAACCTGACGAAAGATGACTGTCAGGATCGAAGGAGGTGGAGAATAGGCGTCAGACAACGTAGAAAAACGTTCTAAACCGACATAGTAGTATATCAGAAGCTAAAGCTCCTACGAAGTTTTCGGTAATAACACAAATTATTAAGCAAAATGTAGTCTACTATATTCCGAAAACCGCATATTAATGCGATGCTCCGTTAAAAAGTTAGCATTTTTAAAATTTTTTAATTGTCATTAGCATTAATAGATTTTGACCAAAATTTAATCAGCTCGTTAAAGTGTCAAACACTATTTTACCTAAATTTTTTATGAAAATCGGTTCAGCGGTTTAGGAGCTTTCGTTTTACGGACAGACACACACACAGACAGACATCACGACAATATTACATTTTTGGCGTTATCTCAAAAAAAAAAAACATTTATAGCCATTGCTACGTGGGCTAGGAAGGTAAAAACTCGAAAAATATAACTATCCAAGTTGATTTAAATTAACCTTAAGTTATATATCTGACTTGACCTTGCTTCACCTAACTCAAATTTTGGTCAGGTCGGGCGAGGTAAGGGAACGTCCTTAAATTACGTAACGCAAAAACTCAGAATTTTTGACCCCCCCTCCCCTCCTCGTAACGCATTTTTAAGAAAAAACAAATACAAAAAACATTGTATGTAACGCAAGGCCAAATCCGCCCTCGCCCCCTTAAGCGTTACGTAATTTAGGGACAGGCCCTAAGGTAAGGATTATGTTTCTAAAATCAGAGGCCCATAATAAAAATACTTAAAAATCGAAAAGCCAGTTTTCCCACTTTTAAGAGTTTTCTGAAAAACGTAGCATTTCTGCAAGTTTCCTTAACGTTTTTAAAATCAGGAAGCCTTAACAAGGGTATTTCAATTTTTTTTTTAAATAGTCCTATTTGCCAAGAAAATTTAAATTAGTGAGGATTCTTTCCCATATCTGATTAGCTAGGTCAAAAGCTACTACTGTATAAGTATATTATTATATAAATCACGCAATAAATCACGCAATGCCGCTGTACCTAATCTTGATCAATGGCTCATCGTGAGGTTAAAGTAAAGCATGCCTCGCTGCGAAGTCGAACATGCATATGTATGTGTACGTGCCTTGAAGGCGTGGCCAAGAGCAACACACTGCCCGCGGCATGCGACGCCATCCGATCATAGTGGGAACTTCAAAAAACTTCTCAAGGCGCGTATATTCATTTGAGCATTAATGCAAACGAGGCAATCGTTTGGTTTCGCTGCGAGGCATACGAATTCTGCCTCAAATGAATAGGCTTTAGGTTAAAACCGATTTTGGCCTCCAAAAGGAAGGAAAGGTGAGCTAATTTAAAAACATGGCACCTTTATATAAAAAACTGCACACAAAGGGAGTATTAGCCGCTATTAGGTACTTGTGTATATAGCATAAACCAAGGTTTCTTACCAAGAAATGTCTCTAAAACACTGTTCAATCTTTGACTTAGTGATTAACTGAAAGTGGGGATCATCTTCAAAATTAAAAATAGGCTTGACATATTTTTGACCTTGCAGAAATGTTTCTTTTGTCAATCTAATAAGTTTTTCCATTGATTCTTCTTCTTGGTCGGCAAATAACTAAAGTAAATACTCAAGGGATAATAGAGCATGACAGAACTTAACTAAAGAAAAGTAGATTATTAGAGTACCTCCCAGTCCCTAAGTCCACTTTACAGAAGAAAACACTTTCATCTCTAGGGAAGAAAATAATAAAAGTTAGTTTTAACAAAAATACCAAGAAAATTCGGATGGTCGTAGAAAAAATAGAACATTTCACACCTTTCCCACTACATCTGCGTCTGGTAAAGTTGCAAGGACGTAAAAGTTTTAATTAGTTAATTTAATTGTGTGTTTTATTGATTTGCGAATACTAACCAATTCTCTAAAAAGTCCAGGCATGGAAAAATGAAGTTCTAGTAGCTGACTTCTGTCTTTTAGGAAATAGTCAAAGATTCGTCGCATGTAATGTTCCGCTTCTAAAAAACAAAACCGCCGATTTCAATAAAAACTGCTTGAAAGCTTAAAATGAACTCATAAAAAACCAGACACACAGTAAATAAGATTTCAAACAATGTGAGATTTTTTTGTAATTTATTGTAGAGCTATAGTGCTTTTTTGGAGCAGTTTCTCTCTCTTGTCCTTTACTCTTGTGAGAGTATGGTGACATCACGTCTCAATTGCTCGGATCGTAGTTCTCCATCCTCTCCAACTTGAGCTGCAAGAGAAGCTTCCTGTAGACCGTGACCAATGATATCTTTGGTTTGATCCACCCAGCGTGTCGGATACCTTCCTCTTAGTCGTTTACCATTGATTTTTTCCCTCTATAATAAGTTTTTCCGGCCCATTCGTTCTTCTTTAAATGTGTCCAAAACAACGTAGATATAATTAGTTTATCCTGGTTGATAGCCTTGTGGTGATTTTTAGTTTCTTAAGAATTGACACGTTAGTACGATGTTCTGTGTATGAGATTCGCAGCATTCTTCTGTAGGCCCACATTTCAAAAGCATCTATTTTTCTTCGATTAGCCATTTTTGAAGTCCAGGTCTCAGGCATATGTGGCAATAGGAAAGAACAAGGAGTTTAATCATTTCAGTTTGTTGCGTTGAGATATTGCATTCATTTGAGTTAGTTTTATTGTTGAGTTACGTGCTATGGCCAGTCTGCGTTTGACTCCTTCGTCACAACCGCCTTTGTTTATAATAAGTGATTCTAAGTAGTTACATTTCTCAATCACCTCAAAACCATCCTGCTGTCTAACATTGGCAGGCAGGGTTGCGGTCTATTATCATAATTTGTGTCTTCTTTTTGTTTAACGCAAGACCGTGTTCTCTGCTGATCCTGTCCAACTTTCTTATGATTTCTGTGAGTTCTTCTTTTGCACAAGCTATTATTAAGGTATTAGCTGCATATCTAAGGTTAGTAATTCTTTTTCCTCCTATGATTAATCCCCCTCGCCAACCTTATGGAACTTTTCTCATTATATACTCTCCATTATATATTGAAGAGTATCGGTGATACAATGTACGTGGATTGCATCAACGCCAATCTCGCCCATAGCTTTTATTGTTTCGACGGGTATGCCGTCATCACCAGGCGATTTGTTGTTTTTTAGACTGCTTATAGCTTTTCCTACTTCGGCTTTTAAGATTGGAGGCTCTTTTTGTATCTCCTTAATTTTTGGTAAACTATTGTCTTCGGCTGTATCAGTAGAAAAAGATTTTCCGCAGTATTGTCTTCATACTTCTGCTACGTTGTTGGCATCTGTCCCTCCGTTGTCATTATTTATTATTTGTGTCTGGGGCTTAAATTCTCTAGACAGATATTTGACTGTATCATATAGTTTGTGAGATCTGTTTGTGTTTGCATTCCCTCCAAGTTCTTGGCACACTCTTCCAATGTGCTGGTTTTTATCGTTTTTGCTGGATTTTTGAATTTTTTTTTTCTCCGGCCGTCTATTAAGCCAATTGTTTTTTTCGTCATCCAGTGTTTTTTCTTTATCGGTTTTGGATTCGTGGTTCTGTTCACACCAGACACGATCCATATTTTGATCGCTTGCCACGTCTGATTTGAGTTTTCTTCAGTCAGCGCAGGACCGGAGGTTCGCAACGGTTCCTGGAAAACTATTTTTTCGGGTATCGGTAGTCTTCGAGTAGGCATGAAGAGAGGCAAAGTCTTTAGTTTTATAGTAAGGCTGAACTTTAGGAATTTGTGGTCAGAACCGCATATTGCGCCAGGTCGAGCGCAAGTATTTGTGACTGATGTCCGCCAACGCGTTCTTATAGTCTATCTAGTTTTTATATAGGCCTGAAGGTGATGTCCATGTTGATAGACGTCGAGGATGATGTTTGACTATTTTAAACACAATAGTCAATATTATTATCTGAGCAGAACTGGATACGCCGTTCACCGCGTTAATTCCTTTCGCCCAGTCCATATTTTCCTACAATTTTTCATATGTGGTCATCGCTCTTGGTATTTCCTATTTTGGCATTAAAATCATCCGTTACAATTAGGATGTCCTTTTGCAGTATGATCAAACTGGCTTTTTCCAGTACTTGCGATCACAGCTTTAGACTGTGATGCCGAAGGTGACGTGAAGGGTCGGTCGGGGCGGTTCAGTTCCATAAGTGTGACAAAATGTCACTGCTCTTTTGCTCGGACTGGAGCAGACCATGACTGCGACAGACGAGTCATAGTTACAAAATCACAGTTCATGCAATCGCAACAAACCTCTATATTTAATCAAAAATATATATTTTGTACAATTTGTACCATTTTGCCTAATTAAAAACATTATTCCATTAATCAAGAGGTTAAGACCTACAACGTACTAAAATTTAATTAAAATATTGTGCCCATTTAAAGGTGTGTGTGGTTCATTATTGTTAGACAATAAGACAAACTTACTGGTTTCCCCATCATCGGGTAACTGATCTAAATTGGAGCCTTTCCTCAAAAACTGTAGACATTTTAAAATGTAGTCCTTAGTTTCTTCTAGTTTTAAAGCTTCGCAAGACAATGGCATCGCGCCAGCAAATGACACGTTTTTCTTGTTCATGTCAACGTACTTCTACAAATAATAATTTTGAGAATCCCAAAAACATATTTAAAATTTTAAAGATGTCTTATAATGGCTACGATTTCGGAAAAGACTTTTGCAACTACATTGAATGCCTGGGAAGTAATCACAGTTCTTAATAAATTTGTAATAATTTAAAAAATAAAAATCTAGATTAATTTACCAATAAATTAATTCTTAAAAATCGCCACTGTTTTACTTTGCCTGTGTCTTAAGGCCTCTAAAGTTTAGTGTATACAGGGTGTACCAGACTACCCGTCCACCCCTTTTAAAAATAAATGGATATATGACGGATCCGATACCTTCCTAGCTAGCCTATTAGCACACTTCAAGTGAAGCCATGATATATCAGCCTTGCAAACAGTTTTTTGTAAATATCTAACTAAAGCTCCTATGAAGTTTTTGGTTATAACACAAATTATTGTGCAAAATGTAGTCTAGCATATTCCAAAAACCGCATGTTGAAGCGATGCTCCGTTAAAAAGTTAGCATTTCTAAAAAATTTTAATTGTCAAAAAATCATCATCATTAGCTTTAATGGATTTTGAACAAAATCTGATCAGCTCGATGGAGTGTCGAACACTATTTTACCTGAAAATTTACCTACATACTCAGTTTGACTAAAGTGGCATATTTTTTTTTCCACCCAGCACATAAAAAAACTCTGCAGATTACAACAATAAATGATTTAGGTTTAACACTTTGGCTCAAATATACACCACTAAGGCCTCTGCATTATTAGCCATTCGAAATACACACCCGCACACACACTCATCCACACACACACACACACAGACATCACGACGATATGGCCAAGATAAGTCAAAATACTCCCAAACAACACATTTTCGGGGTTATCTGAAAAAAAAAATCGTCGAAAATAATACCTTTTCTAGCCATTGCTGCGCGGGCTAGTAAGGTAACTAGGGATCGATTTTTTCAATGTTCTAAAATATGTTTTTTTTTCGGGAGGTCGAAATCGGTGTTAATTTAACGTTTGTCAAATAATCGCAAATATATTCTACCTTGACCAAAATCGCCCCTGACCTTTTTTCACCAAAAAAATGTCCCCAATGGACAGGTTAGGATACGTTTGCGATCAATTTACAAATGTGAGGTTTAACATCGATTTTCACTTGCCAAACGGAAGACAGGGGTTAACTTAAGGAAAAATGTTATACGAAATAAAATTTCATTAGTTTAAAGAAAATTTTGATGTCATAATATTGGTCACCAGTAAATTGCAAAGCAACTATAATATAGAAATAAAATTTCGGACTTCCATTGTCTTTATTTATTTTAAAACACGACGTTTCGGTTAGTAAGTATCTCTAACCGTTATCAAGTGTAAACTAAACAATCTAGTCTCTAGGCTACTACTTATACTACTTGGTGTGCAGTCAGGTGGGTTAAAAAGTACCCAATTAGGGGATATTGAAAAATCCGGTTTAGCAGATCATGCATGGTCAAATGATCACAGGATTCAGTGGTCAGAAGCTAAAGTTTTACATAAGGAGTCGCATTGGCGAAAACGAAAGTTTATTGAAGCTGCGTATATAATGCAGAATAAAGAAGTTTCCAGTCAACCAAGCACGGACATACCAAACATATGGAAACCACTCCTTAAGGAAAACAGGCGTCTTAGAATTAAAAAAGGGGGCGGGCCGTCACACCTGACTGCACACCAAGTAGTATAAGTAGTAGCCTAGAGACTAGATTGTTTAGTTTACACTTGATAACGGTTAGAGATACTTACTAACCGAAACGTCGTGTTTTAAAATAAATAAAGACAATGGAAGTCCGAAATTTTATTTCTACACAATCATTGTCTACGAGTTTCAAACAAAGAACTATAATATAGTCTAGAGAAGTTTGAAATTATAATGTGAAACCAGCAGAAACAACTACTTCGGGGGAAGTATCCCTATCAGCATTGAATTATACCGATGCGCGATGGTTTGATGGATTAGGATCTTATTGAACTATTGGGTTTTTACTATTTCTATCGTCGATCATAGAATATCATCCTTGTTTGGAACACTGGCCCTGCAGCATATCAGGATGTGTCGCAAACAAACATGATTTTTATCTACGTTGGAAAAAGTGAAAGCCACATAGTTTCAAGCTAGGAACTTGATGAAAAACTTTTTAAGTTACATAATTAAACAGAACTGTCTAAAAAACAGTCAATATTGACTGATGACAAAATTTTGTATTTACCGAAAGTTTGGTATCCTAGATTGAGAAAAGTATAGGCCATCCAGATAGAATTTAACGGTAAATTAGTCCAAAATTCTAGAAAAATGTTTTAAATAAAATACATATACGTATTCTCTTGCGTATGCTTATCCTTTAAAAAATGGCCTTCAGACATAAAAAGGCTACTTAAGAAGCTAACAATAAAAATCCATCCACAAGGTTTTAAATAGGGGGACGGGTGATCTGGGGAGAGCACTGGTACAAAGCAAGCCCCTGCTTACCATACATTAACGTATTTTAATACGTTAATGTCACCATAATATATTATGATAAGGCTGCTTATTATATTTTATTGTATTTGGAGGAAAAGAAACCCAACTTACATCGTCATTGACCAATTTGGTGGTTGCTGGCGTTGATTCAAATATTTTGCTGCACTTCGAAAGTGTTGCTTCAGGGAGCTCTAAAACATTGGAAAGTTCTCTCCATGCTTTAGATGTGAGAAATATTTGTTTTAGTGGCTCCAACAGTTCTGGGCTATAAAAAATGTCATTTCAACATGTTTTGACTTCAAGGGTCGAAAATAAAAATCAAGCCCAATGTAGCAAATTATATGAATAATAATCCGTTGGGTTTATTAACATTCCATATGTTCACAGGGTTTCAGAAAACGTAAGAACAGACGAATAGAGTCATGCGTCACCTACATGATATGCCCTGCAGCAATTTCAGCCGATCGTGACGGTTGATTTATATGTGAGTCAGCCTTGCAGCCCTTCCACTGCGACCCCTACTGGACGGTTGGTTAGACAGCCCTTTTTCCTCTGCCAAAAGTCTTGAAAATTATTCCTAACAGATGTGCAGCCTAGTACAGACATCTTTCTGGCATCGAACTGATTACACCAAACATACGATTTATGGGACAACGTTGCTATTTATTTCTTAAGCAACAGAAAACAAATTTGCCAGTTACTAATTCTTTATTCTTCCTTTTTTCATATCGTTGACATGTGTGGGTTCCGGGACCCATTTTCCTATCTAGCATACGTGATCGCAAACTGAGCGCGGGTTCTAAACCCCAACTGCGATCGCAAACCACTAGCGCCAATCAGCGCACATTATCGAAAATTAACTACTTTAGATTTGGTTAGGTCCTTTTGGTTTGTTTATGTCATTTTGGTTTAGTTATGTCTTTTTGGTTTGGTTATGTCCTTTTGGTTTGGTTATGTCCTTTTGGTTTGGTTACGTTTGCTGTCAATTTGTTTCATATTTATATTGTAAAACTAAGCGAAAGGTTCAATTTGGTTTGGTTGGCGATAACTTGTGCTGTTGTACAGTTCTCTTTCCTTCTCTAATGTGGTTTAGAATCCTAAGCTCGGCATGAGTCGATTTGCGATATCATACGAGTGTTAAAATTGTATCATATATGCTAGATAGAAAAATGCTTCCAGGACACGGTCGTCAAAGCATCTAATTTGTTGGCAATCGTTTTATTCATGTTTAATATCGTAAAATCTTTAGATTTAAGCAAAATATTAATGATTAATTAATATCCCACAAATATTTTTCACAGAATTATACCAAACCAAAAAGAAACCATCGAGAGAAAGTATGAAGAAACTCCAAACAAAAATAAAGAACATAAATTTAGAGCTACAACCTGAAATAAGCAACGCGGAAATAAAGAGAGCATTAAAGAAAATGAAAAATAACAAATCACCTGAAAAAGACGGAGTAACTGCAGAAATGCTGAAGTACGGTGGTAAAACTGTAGTTAATACCCTTCATATTCTTCTCAATGGAAAGAATTTATAACCATTTTTCTACACAAAAAAGACGATAGAGCACACCTAAAAAGCTATCGATCTATAACACTCCTCAATGTAATTTATAAGCTTTTCACGAAAATATTAACAAATAGACTAACAACAAAATTTCACGGATATCAATCAAAAGAACAAGCAGACTTCAGTACAACCATGAAAATCCTAATAGAACGAGCCGACGAATACAATATTCCAGTATATATTGCGTTTATTGACTTTGAAAAAGCTTTCGATGGCATTGAGCACTGGGCAATAAAAGCATCTTTAATTAATAGCCGAATAGATCACAGATACACAGATTTAATAGCCAATATATATGGCGAAGTAACAACCAATCAAAGTCCACGAAGAAACCCTCATAAGAAGCCAATCTGCATAAGAAGAGGTGTCAGACAGGGTGACACAATATTTTATTTTTAAAAGCTTAGATGGGAAGAACCAAACAATACTTGAGCCACCCAAGATATGCTGATGATATCGCCTTAATAACAAATAAGAAGATCTGATAAAAATGCTAGAAGAACTAGATACAGCAAATAAAAATTTAGGCTTGAGTATGACCTACACTAAAACTAAAATCATAACATGAAGATATCACGATCAGAATAAACCAAGAAACAATAAAACAAGTAGCGGAATATATATACCTGGGACAAATTATTAAACTAAAAAAATAAAACCAAACAGGTGAAATCAAGAGATAAGTAAGATTGACCTGGGTAGGATTTGGTAAATTAAGCTACCTAATAAAAAATAAAAAATATCCTCAGTACCTCAAAATGAAAGTGTATAACCAATGCAAAGTCCAAAGATCAATGGAAAGACAAATGTTACATGCAAAGCTAACAGATAGAAAAAAGCATTAATGGATAAAAAATAAAACAAAAGTAAGAGATGTCAGAGGAAAAGTAGTAAAATTAAAATGGAAATTTGCCGGTCATAATATCTGACTGAAAGACGATCGATGGAACAACATGTAAACTGAAGACCTTGGGAAAATAAAAGAAGTAGAGGATCCAAATGAGATGAGCGGACGATTTGAAGAAATATGCGGGAACTAGATGTATGAACACGGAGACAGACAGAGAAGAGTGGAAGATATTGAGGGAGGCGTAAGTCCAAAGATGGATCGAAAAAGGAGAAATAGATAGGTAGATAGATTAATGAATAATAAATTCATGTTTAGCGCCTGCGTACTCTGTTAGGAATCACTTTTATAAATTTTTGGAAAGGAAAAAGTCGAATGCCTCAGCAAAATTTACGAAAAATGTAGTGCAGTCTATTACATTTCTACTATGCTCGTATCTCCTTTAAGCCACATCTGGAATAGGTCATGAGTCGATGCACAGGCTTTTAATTCGGACAGGAAGGTTTCGCTATTCGCAAGACAAATTTTGTCGACTATTGTGTTCAACATTGATCTGATGTCTTTTTCTACCAAATCGCGTACTTCTTTAACTTCTTCCTCCTGTTGCTCGCAAGCTCTGTCTGGGGATCGGACTATTCTAACTGTATCTTCATCTCTAAAAGGAAACAAAAACGATTTAAAAATCAAACAAGTGTTCGTGGCTAATCGGGGAAAAAGAAGTTTTTGTTTCTCTTATATTTTTCGTGGGCAGCTCGAAAGCTTATCCTTACGGGGGTCCAAGATCTAATGGACACCTAATAAGTGTTGACAGTTAACTGTTTCGTACCTATGGGATTTCTCAGAACACTGCTTAGTCAATGAGACAGTCTTGCGAAGTTAATTGTTTTGTCTCTCATTCCACGTCTATACTATTAAACAAGAGCAGGCGAGTAATAAACAGCTATAGATATATATATATATATATATATATATGTATATATGTATATATATATATATATATATATATATATATATATATATATATATATATATATATGTATATATATATATATATATATATATATATATATGTATATATATATATATATATATATATATATATATATGTATATATATATATCTATATATATATATATATATATATATATATATGTATATATAGGGTGTTTCAGACCACCCGCACAGGCCGATTATTTTAAAAGGGATAATTATTTTTAAACATTATTAAATCACTATCAAGGTAGTGAAATGGGCTCTTTCTGATGAAGTAGGTTTTAAGGTCCTAGCCTCACAGGAAGTGTCAAAATTCCGCTCGACGTTGATTTTTTTAAATGGAACATGCTATTTTTGATTGCGGATTTCAATTCCACGCGGGAAAATTAAAACGTTTTATTCGAAAACTTTTCCCAAAAATGCTTTTTTAAACCTCAAAACTGATATTAAATTATTTCGCAGTTATAACCAAGGAAAAAACGGAAAGTAATCAAAATATTTACATCCCAAACTTGTTGAAACTCAATGACACATTTCCATTGAAAAGATTGTTTTTGCCTGTCTTGTGTCATTTAATTTAGACTTTGGTTATTTTCCATTTTTGTCAAGCATTTTTGGGAAAAAGTTTTTGAATAAAACGTTTTAGTTTTTCCGCGTAGAATTGAAATCCGAAATAGCATGTTCCATTTAAAGAAATCAACGTCGAGCGGCATTTTGACACTTCCTATAAGGCTAGGACCTTAAAACCCTTTTAAAATAATCGGCCTGTGCGGGTGGTCTGAACCACCCTGTATATATATATATATATATATATATATATATATATATATAGATATATATATATATATATATATATATATATATATATATATATATATATATATATATTTAGTTTTGTTGGTTTCTTGGGGATGTGGTTTTAATAAAACTAGCAAATACGGATTCACATTTATTGAAAAGGGCAGATTTCGTTGTTTTTACATTGCAGTAGAAAAATTCTTCGGTTTTTTTTCTTGCAGATCTTACATGGTTAATACATTTCTGTATTCTTTTAGTAATTTTGTGGCGTTGTTTCCAATTTTGTTTTCGATGTTTCGGAGGTTTAGCATATTTTCACCCATGCTTGTATATTTTTGACTTTTCTTTTTTCTTGAACCATATATTTTATATTTTTAGTTTTGTTGGTTTCTTGGGGATGTGGTTCTAATAAAACTAGCAAATACGGAGTCACATTTATTGAAAGTTGGGCAGATTTCGTTGTTTTTACATTGCAGTAGAAAAATTCTTCGGTTTTTTTGCTTGCAGATCTTGGTTAATACATTTCTGTCTGTATTCTTTTAGTAATTTTGTGATGGTTTGAAGCTTTCGTTGGGAACTTGTTAAAACTGTTTGGTTTTCACTTTCTCCAACGTCGTTTACAAGGATACGAATGATCCCCGTCTGGAACACGTCCTGACAGCCAGGAACAAGTGTTCCATGCCAATCCACGACCGGACCGGTTTCGACCTTTTGGGCCATCCTCAGGTGAATGTAGGCGATAGCTTCGTGTAGAGCACAAGTTGTGTGAAACCAACAGAAACAACTACTCCGAGGGAAAATACCCCTACCGGCATTGAATTATACTGATTGTTTGAGGCTTTCGTTGGGAACTTGTTAAAACTGTTTGTTTTTCACTTTCTCCAACGTCGTTCACAAGGATACGAATGATCCCCGTCTGGAACACGTCCTGACAGCCAGGAACAAGTGTTCCATGCCAATCCACGACCGGACCGGTTTCGACCTTTTGGGCCCTCAGGTGAATGTAGGCGATAGCTCCGTGTAGAGCATAAGTTGTGTGAAACCAACAGAAACAACTACTCCGAGGGAAAATACTCCTACCGGGATTGAATTATTCTGATGGTTTGAGGCTTTCGTTGGGAACTTGTTAAAACTGTTTGGTTTTCATTTTCTCCAACGTCGATCACAAGGATACGAATGATCCCCGTCTGGAACACGTCCTGACAGTCAGGAACAAGTGTTCCATGCCAATCCACGACCGAACCGGTTTCGACCTTTTGGGCCATCCTCAGGTGAATGTAGGCGATAGCTCCGTGTAGAGCATAAGTTGTGTGAAACCAACAGAAACAACTACTCCGAGGGAAAATACCCCTACCGGCATTGAATTATACTGATGGTTTGAGGCTTTCGTTGGGAACTTGTTAAAACTATTTGGTTTTCACTTTCTTCAGCGTCGATCACAAGGATACGAATGATCCCCGTCTGGAATAAGGTCACTATATCACGAAGTTCCTTCTAACTTCGTGATATAGTGACCTTAGTCTGGAACACGTCCTGACAGTCAGGAACAAGTGTTCCATGCCAATCCACATCCATGTAGTCCCAAAGGTTCTCAGGATTTAGGTCAGGAGATTGTAATAATAATTTTAAAGGTAATATTGATTCATCTTCAACAAATTATTTAACCAGCTAAAGGGATGTTTAGTGTCAATATCTCGCTGTAAGCAACACCTTAAAGAAATTATTATCTCGATATCAGGAGGTATATTATCCTTTAATATGATTCCATTATCAAATTGATCCATAATGCCTTCAATTTGATAAATTGGATCTATCCGATAACCAAAAAGCAAGCTCAAAGCACCGCAGATCCACCATGTTGCGTAACTGTTGGTAAAGTGTACTTAGGGTTCAAATTTTTGCCAGTGGTACTTCTACATACCAACAGCATCAGTTCAGAACATATTGTATTTGAACGTCACTAAAACAGACCATTTTCCATTAATTTAAAGTATAATGCAGACCCTGACAAGCAACCTCTAAATAAGCTTTTCTATTTTTCTTATAAGTTAAAGATTTCTTAGCAGGACAGCGAGCAAATTGTTTCACATTAGTCAACCTTCGTCTTTTTATAAAAAATTACTAATTGTTTAAAGGGCTAAAACTATCAGGAACTCGCTGCCCCAGCAAGACACAAGCCTGTTTCAAGACTCCCAGTATTAGTGGCATGGTCGAGTACTGTCGCCGATGCTGTGGTGCCTAGTGATTGACAGCTTACTAGGTGAGCTAAACAAAGCTAATGCATGCGCAGATGACGTCGTTATTATAATTCCTAGAGACGATGGTGGACAAATTGGTAGACTCATGCAAAGAGCCCTCGTTAGGGTCCGGGATTAGTGCCTTAAAAAATGGCTAAGAGTCAACCCTCAAAAAGCAGAGCTGGTGGTATTTACAAGGAAGAGGGCTCTGGGTAACTTACCAGAACATCGACTATATGATCAAGTCATCAGCTACAAAATTTCTTTCAGGTACCATGGGGTAGAGACCCTGTATGTATGACATATTTTTATTTAAAATATGTCATATATACTGGGTCTCTACCTTGGGGTTACTATATAATTCAAGTTAAACTGGAGGGGCCAGGTGGCTGACAAATTATGAAAGAGGGCTTACAGTACAACAACAAACTTCAACCGCAGTACCTCCAATGGTTATACACGGCGGTGGTAAGACCTATTTTCAGGACCAGGACCCACTAGAGCTATTGAAAGGCGGGCGGGACTGAACTCTCTGCCTCTATTCCTAAAACACATAGCTTTGAGGACTATGTATAGACTAAAGCATCGGATTAATCTTAGCAACCCGAGCCACACAAAACTTTATAGAGATGTATCGGAGTCCTGCCCTTCAGTTAACATGAACAGGGACAAGATATTGTCGCACCCCGGCTTTCGCGACTATAGGGTGCGAGCCATATTGGTAGGGTTGTTGGAGAAGATGAGGATCGTCAGTCTCTAAACAAGCTTACCAATATATATTTTATTTAAATGTAAAATTAAATAGCTTTGGAATGAAAAAAATGTAATGGTTTAAGACATGTATTGATAATATTAAAATTCTCTTTCTTTTATAAAATTATATCCAATATAAATATAAAGATACTTACAGTATTACTTGTAATAAAACCAGACACAGGTCAGGACAGCTCTTTTGGCTCTGTACTCTTTTACTTTCACTTACTTACTGATCCCCGCTAATGAGCCAGCACCTCCCAATACAACTTTCTTCCTGCGTCAGCACTTATTGGCAATGGTTCGTTGCCAGGGCCATAATTGCTGACACATCGAAGCGAAGTTCGTTCACTAAACTTTTATTATTTTATAGGTACTGCCTCATCAGCATTTAGGAGAAAGTTGTTTTTTTTTAAATAATTTTAAAATAATAAATTTTATGAAAATCTGATTTTAATATTTTACCTTATTGACAATATCTATAAAAATTAAACCGAAGCCTCCTGTAAGAGTCTTTGTACCCAAAAGGGAAGTCTGGAAGGAATCAAAGTGTGTACCTCTCATGCAGTCTGTGAGTGGTCTGGTATACTGACGACTCCAAAATGGGGGAGAGGTCTGGAGCAGTGTTGTATTGCAGAACCACAGGAGCGAGATTTCATTTTGTCCTGGGTAAGTATCCCACTGTTTTACAAGGCATAAGTATACGTCATTCTGATGTATGGTTATAAAAACTTAGAAATGTCTATGTAGGAAAAGACATCTACATATGCTCAGACAGTAGAGCTGCATTGTCCGCCATCAAATTGGCCAGAGTAAGCTTCGCACTTGTAGCTGACTGTAGGGATGTACTGAAAACCCTGGCATAACACAATAAGGTTGATCTCCTCTGGGTTCCAGAACATGAGAGCATTCTTGGAAACGAGGACCAACTAGCTGAAATTGGACCATCAGCTGCCATTACGATCCTAAAACGCAACTTAAACAGGCGGTTTCAGGCACTCTCAGAAGACACGGAAGGATTGAGACAAGTCAAACTCCATCAGGGTGGTGAGAGCCTCCAAGGCGAGGTATTTTCTCACACTCGGGAGGAAAGATATGAGACTGCTTTTAACAGGACACTGTCGCCTTAATAACCACCTTAGCATTTTGGGAATCGTTGAACACTCGGAGTGTCGATGGTGTATGGAGGATGAAGAATCTTCTCTACTTCTTACCTAACTGAGTGCCCGGCACTCGCCGGGTTAAGACAGTCGCATTTCGGAAGCTGTGTGCTTAGTCCTAGCGATATTAGAAAGTTTCAACCAAGAAAACTCTGCTCCATTGCTAAGGCGGCCGGCGGGTTTTCAGGGCTGAAACAGTGAACAGTCGGGTACAACCGGCCCAGCGAGATGGCCTGGTGTTCTGTGAGGTGGCCTAAGTGCATGGAATTTTCAGGCGCACAAAACTTAATTTATTGATTCATTCATTCATTTATAGGGCTAAATTCGCCTTATATTTAAAATTTTAATATTTACTTGGCAATGCTCATTTTTGAACAACTTAATTATTTTATTTTCAGCTGAAAAATGTATATTGCAATTCCCATTTTTGAACACCTTAATTATTTTATTTTTAGCTGAAAAATGTATTTTTCGACTATGTGGCATTGCAAATCAGTTTTTGGGCTTGACCGAACAGTTCACTCTGTTAAGCTAAAATAATTTTGTTCAGTGCTAAAATATAACCAACAATTTCTAAATATTTTTTGTCTATGTATTTATGTTGACGCAGAAAGTAAACTTAACCAAGATATTAAAACAACATAAATATATTTTCATATAATGCAGTTCATTGTTGTACATGATATTTATTACTATGCACATTGTAAATAAATTTACTTATTACTGTTATGTAATTTTTCATCTGTCTATATACTTTTGTCCATTACTGTATATTTGGATGCGCGCTGACATACCGCGTACTGCAATCTTTTGCTGTGTTTAGTCACTTCCCAGCCAAGTTCATCTCTCGGACATTAAATAATAGGCATCCAGATCCGGACTGTTGAGTTTAACAGGGTGTCAAACAACCTGTAGCTGCGTTCGGTATTTACGTCGGAATAATCTTTTTGATCGAAATCGTTCGTTAATTCCATCTAGATCTAGGGGAGGTAGATCTGAATCGTTCAGTAATTCTGCTCAGACTAGTCGGACGTAAATCTGGTTGCTCCGTACATTTTGATTGACGAAACAGATTAATCTGAGATTGTGACGTATGTTGTGTATTTGTTTTGTTTACAAGAATAATTTTTTTATGCAAAAAGATTGAAATCGAATTATTTGATGTTGAAGATAACAAATTATATAAATTTCCGACATCACAGGAAAATTTTGTCAAAATTATAGCTGGGCGTGAGTTGCAATATGTACATAATATTTTTGGTTATATTTAAGGTTATAACCATTTATAAAAATTTGATCGATTTGATCTGGATCGTTCGTTAATTCCAATTTGCTCAGACTAATCTGTAATTACGTGACCAAAAATCCGTCACATTTGAGATGCAAATACCGAACGCAGCTAATTTTTTTAAATATATTGCTTCTGTAAGCCAATACAAATATTTATAATAAAAATATGTCCCAAAATGACAGCTATAGTGCTAATCTTGATTTTCGGGAAAATTTTATTCGTCTCCGCAATACACGCTCTTATTGGTCCATACATGCAATTTTTCTTACTTCTGACACTAATAACATAATTTTGAATTATTTGGTTTTAATGGAACAAATTTAACCAAAAATAATGTCATCCGCGTCAAAACCGTTGTTCAGGGAGATGAATATTATTTCACCGGAATTCAAGAAAAGCTACCGGACTTTCAATATTAGGCTTTTCTGTATTAGGAACTATAATAATAAAGCCAGGCAGTAAGAGTGCCAGGCATTATTTTAACAGTATTACATTACAATATTACAGCTGGTCTTTCAATATTAGGCCTTTGTGTATTATAAAAAACGGAATATATACTATATTATTTTATTAAAGATTTATCATTTCATCGATTTCATCATCATCATTTTATCAAAATACTGCCTGCCCACCTACATTACAAATATCTAGGTGTTCCTGCCATTATTGCAATAAGAACCGGAATAAATACCGGCTTCCTTTAAAAGGTAAATAAACAACCTCTTTCTAAATTCAATTTTATGTCAAGTTTGAAGGATCAAATGTCAGTCAATAATGTAAAACTGGCAAAACAATGACTGGCACTATTACTGCCTGGCTTTATTGCAATAAGTCCCTATTTTTCCTTACACAGTATAAGAATAAAACGTTTGCAAGGTTTTTACGTGGCGATCCTCAGTGCTGCTAACGGCCAAAACCAATTTTGCGTTGAAAAACCTCGATTTAAGCGCCAAGGCGGATATCAGGTCTCCTCTGAAAATCACCACGCCTTTTAGGGATTTTTCAAATTCTCTGTGAGCTAAAAATGTTCAAAGCAGTTTTTTTTTACCCTAAGAAAACGTTAATTTAATCATAACCCTATATTTTTCAAATTTCTGAAGTGTGTTAGGATGGACCTTTTTTGTTCGTGATTTATGCAAATATAATCTAAATTTTTAAAAGGATTAAGCATTTTTTGCACTTAGAAGAGGTAATGGACTGATATATGTACAGGGTGATTCACTGTATTTCTGTTGCTGTTATTAATAGTTGTTTGCCCAATTTATTAACACATACTATGACTTGTTAACTGCTCTATAATGCCTACCTATACCAATTAAATATGTAAATGTATTTATGAGCACTAAACAATTTTAACCATTTTTGACAACTTTTGCTGTGCAAAGTATTTTTTTATTACTGTGCACAGTATTTGTAAGTTGGGTGGTTAAAAATCTAATTAAATTGTCAGGTTAATTGGTGTTATTAATTTTCAATAATACTGACAAGTAAAGTAAAAAAACATATTTTGGTATCACTGTACTATAATTTACCCATTCACATTTGATAACCATGAGATTCGCTACCCGAAGTCATGTTTTCTACCCAACTCAATGGCAGAGAATCATAAGTTTCTCAGTAAAAAATAAAAACTGTTGTTTTATATTGTTTATAAGTTTCATATAAATTGATTTTCAAAAAGAAATATGTTTTATATTAATTATATCGCTGGCAAATTTGAGCACCAATAAAATAGGTTTTTGTTAAAAACTTGAAAAATTAAAAAAAATTGTACAGTAAATTACTGTACTGTTGGCGCCTTTAAGAAAAAAATATTGTTTAAATTAAAAACCTGTTTAAAAAATATTTTGACTGAGAAAAGTTGTAATTAAATGAGAGTGACCCTTTCTGGTATCATTATAAGAGACATTGATTGAAAAAAAAATATTTTACAAAACAGGGGTTCTTCCCGGCGCTAAGATATTATTTTAATTAATTTTACTTTCTAAATTAATGAAAAACAGTCTCATTAATTATAAAATTATTACAAATTAAACTACCTTTATTTAGAATCGAATCTTTTAAGAGTTTAATGAATGGCTAGTACATTTTCAGATAATAAAAACAAAACATGATTATATATAAACAACAAGTGAAATTAAAGAAAGAAAAATAAGAAAAAAGTTTTTCTGCTTCGGACGGGACTCGAACCCGGGATCTCGTGCTCTGTAAGCAAATATTCTAAACATTGAACTACCGAAGACATACATAAATTTTCGGAAAATTTTCATCTATGCAGGCTGCGATGTCTCAATACAAGAACGAGAGACTCTCAGGGCTGACAGAAGGAAGAATTATAGAAATCAGTTTGATGACTTGATCGAGTTAATACCCTGGGAGTCTCTCGTTCTTGTATTGAGACATCGCAGCCTGCATAGATGAAAGTTTTCCGAAAATTTATGTATGGCTTCGGTAGTTCAATGTTTAGAATGTTTGCGTACAGAGCAAGAGATCTCGGGTTCTAGTCCCGACCGAAGCAGAAAAACATTTTTCTTAGTTTTCTTTCTTCAATTTCACTTGTTGTTTATAGTTTTAGGTCCTTGCATTATTTGCAATTTGGTATTTGAGAATGATTATATATGTTCAAGAAACCGATAAAATTTAATATATCATTGTTTTTGAAGGTAGAAGAATATGCACCTTACCCTGTGCTTAAAGAAAAAACTTATATTACTCACCTATTCCAAAATAGTTTCCAAGAGTTTCATAAAACGTCAAAAACTCGCCATTCTTTAACATATTTATAAATTGTTCGTGGCTAATGTAATAAAAGTCTTCTCCTTCCACCTCGTAATTATGTCTCGGTCTAGTTGTGTGTAGTACACCGAGAATCAACCTGCAATTTGATATAGATATAGATAGATATTTATATTTTATATCACATGATCAAAGGGAATCCTGACAATATCCCAGTGATAGTTTAAACTAGAGATCATCGATACATTTTGATACTTTTTTAAACCAGACCACGGTGGATAGAATAGACCGGTGTTCGGATATGTCGACTTTTTCACATCACTGGTGGTCCAGCTGATTTTTGTATACAAAAGTTAGATCTGTTATGAACAACGGAACAACTAATATTTTTTGAATTTTTTGAAAACTAAGGCCATTTTTCTACTGTTTTCTAGTACATCCTTATAAAATGTAATTTTCTAGATGTATTGTCGTTATTTTTTTTAGCCCGCTTTATTTTTTATTACACAAAACTTAAACTACAAGTCAAACTGAATGTGATCGTTTAATATCAAAGGTGAACCGAGGACTATTGGGTAGTAAACAAAGAGGTATGTCAGCGGATAATTTTTGAAGCTGAAACGAACACATTCATTTCTTCGAATTTTAGTTTTTGTGTTAAGAGAAATGAAGCGGGCTAAAAAAAATAACGACTGGTATGTCGGAAAAATATTATTTTATAAGAATATACTAAAAAATACTACAAAAATTGCCTTAGTTTTCAAAAAAATCAAAAAATATTAGTTGTTTATATCATATCTAACTTTCGTTTCTAAAAATCAGCTGGACCACCAGTGACAGAAAAATTTGACATATATTTATAAGATCCGAACACCGGTATATTCTATCCATTGTGCCCCCAGACTCCAGAAGTGGGCAACTTTCTTTGACAGGTCTTATGTACAAAGTTGTTATGAAATTTAGTTTTAAATTTATTGTTCAAAAGTGAAGTTGTCACTTTTCCATAACTTCCACAATAAACCAATAATAAAATGAACAAATTCTATTCTAGAAAAAGATCAACTATGTTTTTGACAATTTTTGTATTATATTTTAAAAGTGACCTGTCAATTCAAAAATTAAAAACAAACTAAAAGTATAAAAATAAGGCTCTGGAACGAAATAGCGATGTACAAAATAGCGACTATTAAAATAGCGGTATCGAAATAGCGACAATCAAAATCAAAATAGCGATGTAACAAAATAGCGATTGCAACGAAATAGCGATGTAACAAAAAAGCGATGTAACAAAATAGCGACTATCAAAATAGCGATGTAACAAAATAGCGACTATCAAAATAGCGATGTAACAAAATAGCGACTATCAAAACAGCGATGTAACAAAATAGCGAGTATCAAAATAGCGATATTTCGGTTACGTTTTGGCATATAGCTCGACTAAAGGGTTTCTTTCTAAGAAATGTTTTCAAAGAAAAACTTTCCTGACTTCTTTCCCGGGATCCTAAAGGGTGTGAATCCGAACCGAACCGAACCGAACCAGCATATTTTTTCAAAAAAAACTCTCCAGACTTCTTTTCCGGAATTCTAGAGAGTATGAATCCGAACCGAACCGAATTCGGTTTAGATCGGTACAGTTCGGTTCGGATTCACACCCTCTAGGATCCCGGAAAAGAATCAGGAAAGTTTTTTTTTAAAATAAGCTATAGTCAAAATAGGATATAATAGCGCATTTCGGTTCTTTTCGGTTTGGATTGATTTGATTCGATTCGGTTTGGTTTGATTCGGTAGTTTGATACATCGCTATTTTCATACATCGCTATTTTGATACATCGCTATTTTGATACATCGCTATTTTGATACATCGCTATTTTGATACATCGCTATTTTGATACATCGCTATTTTGATTGTCGCTATTTTGGTTGTCGCTATTTTAATATATCGCTATTTTGATACATCGCTATTATGATATGTCGCTGATTTGTTATAAACGCTATTTTGATACATCGCTATTTTGATAGTCGCTCTTTCATTACATCGCTATTTTGATAGTCGCTATTTCAATACTCGCTATTTTGAACATCGCTATTTTGTACATCGCTATTTCGTTCCAGAGCCTAAAAATAAACAACGCGTAGAGCGCCAAAATCGACTCGCAAGCTACGATATAGATGGCGCTGTTTAAATGTCATAAATAGGGTAACTGAATCACGAAGACGTAGTCTTCTCTCGCCAGGAATCCAGGATGCAGTGACCCAAGTAATAAACTTTAAGAGCTTGAAGTGCACGTATCCCATCTTTTTTGTAGTTAGTAATCTGTTTCTGTTGTCAAAATTTGTAGTATTTTCTAACGTAAAATAATAAAAACGTTAAATCTGTTTTGATTTTGTAGTCAAAATTTGAAGTATTTCCTAATTCGAAATATTAAAAACAGTGTCGTATATAGAAAAGTTTCGGGGTGGGTCCGAGACAGTTGTGTGGGGAGGGCGCGACCCCATGAGGACATATTTTATGCTATTCTATATTTGTATTCATGAAATATGTGGAAAATATCTCAAAAATCTTAGCTTCGGGAAGGGGGGGGGGCTTGCCCCCTAAGCCCCCCTTAATACGCCGCTGATTCAAAACATTATGTTAATTGATCTAGAAAGACCAAAAAGATTAAATTTAAATGAAAAAAACATACCCTTCACAGCATCGCCAGAATTTCTTCATAAGTTTGGTTCGATTTGAGCCCTTTGGTCCCACCATTATTATCACTCCAATGGGCGGCACATCACATGGTTGAACCCAGTCCCACATTACCGGTGGATTAATTTGTTCCATGAGCAATAATTTTAATCTAAAAAATCAAAAAACCGACGACAAAGGGTGTGTGAGGTGGTACACTGCGCCCGGATTTTCCATTACTTTCTGGGCAAGCTATTGTGATTCCTTTACTTTTTATTTTCCATCAGAAATGTGAGACCTTACCAGGACGAGATGTTGCCTTCTAGGTCTTCCATAATTCCCAGATCTGGGAGAACTAAAGGATATAGAGCTCGCGCTCCCCAGATTTATAATCAGCTGTGGCTTCTTTATTTGAGTTTGAGCACTCACACTATCCGTCCCATATATTAACACAGAGAGCAAATTTATTTAAGAAAAGCTGGACCTGTTATTTATTTGACTTGCATTGATAAAAGAAAATCTCCCTCATGTTACAAAGATTGATAATGCAACTGACGGCTGTGCAAGCCAGTATGAAAGAAAAGACTACTTTAAAAACCTTTGCAATCAACAATCAGATTTTGGGTTGAAAGTGTCATATACACACATTTTGCTACCAGCCATGGTAAATCTCAATATGATGCGGATGGTGGCTCAGTGCAGAGAAAAGGAAGACGAGCCAGTATGCAAAGACATTGGACAAACAAATCATTAGCGCTCATGATTTATTTGAATTTTGTGTCACAGAGATGAGCAACAAATTTTTATTTTAATTTATTACAAAAACGAAAAAGAAAGGAAAAGGATCTGAAAATCTAGGACAATATGACCATTTCTATAGCGGAGTGGCAAAAGAAAAACATGCTCAACAAGAAGTATCTATTTTGGTCAACAAAAGATTTAGAAAATTTATCACCAACTGGGAAGCAGTAAATGAAAGGCTAATTAAAATGAATATAACAATAAAAGGAATGAGACTTACGATTTTCGGATGCAAATGTAGCCGTGAAAAACAATTTGTTTGAAGAAATACACAATGAAATATTAGCAGTAAGTAGATCTAGAGAAATTGTCATATTGGGAGATTTAAATAGTAGAACCGGTAACAGAATTAATGATCTGAGAAAATATTGTTAATGACAATGAAAACCGGCTAATTACAGTATGTGAGCAATTAGACCGAAAAATCCAAAACGGTTTTTTGCAACATAAGGAAATACACAAATATACCTGGACCAAACCCTCACAAAACCTGAAATCCGTCATTGATTATCTTAGCACTAAACAAAAGACAAAACTAAAAATTCAAGATGTCAGAACAAAGCGTGGATCAACATGCGGAAGTGATTCTATGACTATTTTCTGGAGTCCAAAATTTTCTTTCCTTATCAGGGTCGAAGCCTGCATCAACAACATCTTGTTGATACAGTGATTGAAGAAATTGATCACTGCGAATATAATCTACTAAGCCTAGAACATGACAGCGTAAAAACAAGTTCAGGTGAAACCCCATATGAGGAATACGAATGTATTACATTAAGCATCCATCAAGCTGCAAAAGAAGCACTAGGATTAGTGGAATAAACTTCTAAAAGAAGAAAACCATACTGGTGGGATTTTTGATTGGGTTATACAAAAGAGAAATAGAGGAAAAAAGGAAATTATATCACACCTACTTATCCCAAAAGGCAAATAGAAGCAGAGAAGAATACAAAATCACGCAATCAAAGGTGAGAAGAATGATCAGTGATAAGAAAAATCTTTCGTGGACGCAAAAGTGCCACAAAATAGAATCTTACTTAGGAGGTAGGAGAAGTAGCGAAAGCTGGAAAACTATAAGATGGATTAAAAAAGAAACATGCAGATATATATATATATATATATATATATATATATATATATTTATCGGTTTCACAACGTTCTACGTCTTCCGATACCCAATCTCCACTCGTTTCTGTTTGCCCATAATTCATCATCTAGGCCTCTTATTCTTATTTCACTGTCTATGCCTTCTCGCCAGCTTCTCCTTGGCCGTCCTCGTTTTCTTCGGCCAGTTGGTTTCCATTGTAGTATTTGTTTAGGTAGTCTTTTATCATTCATTCTTTGTACATGTCCGTACCACACCAGTTGTTTTGTTCTTATATCATCCACTAAAGTACGTTCACCCACTGTCATAATTTCTCTTATTCTTTGATTTGTAACCCGTTCTCTTTTTGATTTCCCTGCTGCTCTTCTCCAATAGTCCATCTCCGTAGCGGAAAGCATTTTTTCTGTTCTATGCTTGATTGGCCATACTTCTGAGCCGTATGTAATAATACTTTTTACAATGGTGTTATATATAAGCTTTTTGTTATGCTTTGATATACTTTGGTCCCAAATTATTCCATTTAATAAAGTTATTGCTTTTCTTCCTTGTACGTTTCGATCTTTTATAGCTTTGTCTAGTGTTCCGTCAGCTGTAATTTTTAGACCTAAGTATTTATACTCATCACAGGACTGAATTCGCTGCCCGGTATTTAAGATTAGATCCTGTTTCGTTCCACCGATACACATATACTCTGTCTTATTGAGATTAACCTCTAGTCCCCATTTATTGTACTCTTCTATTAGTTTTCGTGTCATATATTCGAGGTCGTCATAATCCTGAGCCACTACTATCTGATCATCGGCGAAACATAAAGTATACAAGGTGGTTTCGTCCAACGGAATTCCCATGTTTTGGCATTTTCTCTTCCATACTTTAAGGACTTGTTCCAAGTATATCTTGAAGAGCGTAGACGAGATACAGCAGCATTTACTTGAAAGCCATACGGTTAGTTGTGCTTTTATTTTAACTTTGCCTTACTATTGCGGTATAAATCTTTGATGCCCTTAATTAGTTGTACGCTTATGTTTGTGTTTTTCAACGCTTTCCAAAGTAGATTTAGTGGTATACTATCATATGCCTTCTGCAAATCGACGTAAAGCAGATGCAGCTCTTGTCCGTATGCCATTTTCTTTTCAATAACTTGGGTTATACAAAAGAGATGATCTGAAGTCGATCTACCCGCCCTGAAACCAGCTTGTTCTTCTGCCTCCATGTCTTTATATTCGCTCTCCACTTTATTTCTTATTATTTTACCATATATTCTGCTTAGCGTACTAGTCACAGATATACCTCTATAATTGTGACATATATCTTTCCTTCCTTTTTTGTGTATTGTGGATATATATTGCGTTTTCCACTCAGTTGGTACTACAGTTCCATTTAAATATTTTTGGAAAAGATTCCGTAATCTCCAGAACAGTTCTTCAGTGCCATATTTAATAAGTTCGGCTGGGATATTTCCGGGTCCGGCAGATTTACCGCTTTTTAAGGTTGTGCACACGTTTTTAGCCTCAGAGATTAGATTATAATTATATTGTCTCTTGCGTCTTCCTTGAATTCTGCTCTATCTTCAGTTAAAAGTTTTTTAAAATGCTCATCCCATTCTTTGTCTTGCAGACATATCATTTCACCAATACCAGACAAAGAGTTTAAATAAGCGTACAACTAATTAAGGCCAACAAAGAGTTATACCGCAATAAAGAGGCAAAAGTTAAAAAACTAACCAAAGGCTTTCAATTAAATAAAGGTCTTAAACAAGGTTACAGCAACCTCCTACGCTCTTCAAGATATACTTGGAACAAGTCCTTAAAGTATGGAAGAGAAAATGCCAAAACATGGGAATTCCGTTGGACGAAACCACCTTGTATACTTTATGTTTCGCCGAAGATCAGATAGTGGGATTATGACGACCTCGAATATATGACACGAAAACTAATAGAAGAGTAAAATAAGTGGGGACTAGAGGTTAATCTCAATAAGACAGGGTATATGTGTATCGGTGGAATGAAACAGGATCTAATCTTAAATACCGGGCAGCGAATTCAGTCCTGTAATGAGTATAAATACTTAGGTCTAAAAATTACAGCTGACGGAACATTAGACAAAGCTATAAAAGATCGAAACGTACAAGGAAGAAAAGCAATAACTTTATTAAATGGAATAATTTGGGACCAAAGTATATCAAAATATAACAAAAAGCTTATATATAACACCATTGTAAAAAGTATTATTACATACGGCTCAGAAGTATGCCCAATCAAGGATAGAACAGAAAAAATGCTTTCCGCTACGGAGATGGACTATTGGAGAAGAGCAGCAGGGAAATCAAAAAGAGAAAGAGTTACAAATCAAAGAATAAGAGAAATTATGACGGTGAACGTACTTTAGTGGATGATATAAGAACAAAACAACTGGTGTGGTACGGACATGTACAAAGAATGAATGGTGAAAGACTACCTAAACAAATACTACAATGGAAACCAACTGGCCGAAGAAAACGAGGACGGTCAAGGAGAAGCTGGAGAGAAGGAATAGACAGTGAAAAAAGAATAAGAGGCCTAGATGATGAATTATGGAGAGTGGAGATTGGGTATCGGAAGACGTAGAACGTTGTGAAACCGATAAATATATATACAAAAACTGTAGAAGATTTAGGAATTTTCTATAAAGAGATAATTCCGAATTTAGAAGCAATGCCTGGAACAAGAACATTTAATTTTATAAAGCCGTGCTCAGGTAAGTTTAAGTTTTTAACCAATTTTTCTTTTTTTACGCAATCCATCATTAGCTTGTTGAAAGATTTTAAATGATCAGTATAATATGCCCTCTTTGGTTCATACCCTCTCGAAGACCCCTAAGGCCCTAAGCCATGCGAAAGGTTGAATGATTGTTAGGCTAGCAAAAAGATACATATCAATGATAACTGACGTTTATAGGGAGCATCGGAAGTTGATGTGTCTCTTTTAATGCCAGAGCTACCAACCAAAGAGCTAAATTGGCCAAAAGAAACGAAAACAGCTACATTTCCATTTCCACATGTATTATGTGAAGTTGAACTTGAAGAACGATTAAACAAGTTTTTCTTTCTCCTTCTGATATTGAAAAATTGTACAGTCTGAGAATATTGGGAAGGAGTCATTAAAAATATATTTGGTATCTAATTTTATTTTATTCAATAAGTATAACCTAATTATATTAAGAACGCTCACGACATCCATTAGTTAGGTGACCAAAAACTCCGGATATAGCTAAATGACCCAACGCGGTTGACAGGTCTGCATTTTTACCTTCCTAGCCCGCGCAGCAATGGCTACAGGTATTGTTTTCAAAGATTTTTTTTTTTAAACGCTGAAAATGTTCATCCTATCCTAGCAATATCGTTGTGTTGTCTGTGTGTGTGTGTGTGTGTGTGTGTATTTTTTTCTGTCCGTGACACAATAGCTCCTAAACCGCTTAACCGATTTTTATAAAATTTTCAGGTAAAATAGTGTTCGACACTCTAATGAGCTGATTAGATTTTGGTCCAAATCCAATGACAGGTTTTTGACAATTAAAAACTGCTAACTTTTTAAAGGAGCATCGCATCAATATGCGGTTTTCGGAATATAGTAGACTACATTTGGCTCAATATGTGTTGTAAAAAAAACTTCGTAGGAGCTTTAGTTTCTGAGATATTTACAAAAACTATTTTCAAGGCTGATTATCATAACTTCACTTGTGTGTGTATAGGCTAGCTAGGAAGGTATCAGATCTATCATGGATCCATTTAGTTTAAATAGCTATGTGTCGCTCACACAAAATAGACCTTAACTGAAAGATTGTCTTATTGGGTCAAGAATCTCTACAAAAAAACTTCCAATTTTAAAACCATGTATTTTCTAAATTATTTATCCAAAAAATATGAGTGAGGGCTCATTAGATTCGCTATCTTTTTCTATAAGATGCATTAAAAAATTTCAAAAAATTATGTAATGTTTCCACAAGAAATGGGTATTTCTCTGTCAATTTTAGGGGTTTTGGCCACCATTTTTGTGGGAATTTGCCCTAGGTCAAATTATGGACCACATTCTTGTTCTCTGATCACTTCTACATCAACTTCTGAGTTATAGAAAATACCCAAAATCATGTCAAAAATGTATAGACAAGACAGAATAATGGTTATATATTAGCAAATAAATTTTTTCGAATGCCAATATTTTGGCTTTTGTCTATCTCCATGTAGGTAATATGCCCACAAAAAATCAAGAAAATCGGAGGGGGTGAGGGACAGGTCCGGCTTTTCTTAAATAATTTTGCTCAGATAAATTATTTTCACACGCATGTGGTATATTTCACTGGGCCAAACGGTCTAGTGACGTTGCCAGTGATCTGCCACCTTACTTACCTTTGTTGATATGCCTGTTGAATTACATCATCTTTAGAAATAGTTTGACTGATTTTTTCCTGCCAAAATTCAAAATTAATTTTCTGATTATCCAACATTACTAATTGCTGGAGATTATAAACGCATACTTCTACGTATCTACAAATCAAAATGGATCCGATTTTGAAAACCAAAATTATTTATTTTTACACTACCAAGTAACATTTCTGGTTTTATAAGCGTTTTCGCATTATAATTATAAATGTTAAAATTATGGTTTATTAATGGGGATTAAAACGTTTCATAGTTGTAACAACCATGACGGAGTGACGCCGGACACATTCTGCTTTGTCCAAAACTGTAATAAATAATTTCACAGAAGCTCTTCGAAAACAAACGAGTTTGACAACATTTTTATCAGTGTTTTTTGTCAATAGTAGGGTTAAATTTTCCGAATTATTAAAAAATAATAATATTGCTTATCATTCATTCCAAAAAATAAAAATGTAAATTTTACGAATAGCTTGGAATTTTTTTATTTAATAAAGTTCTATTAACTTGGGGTTCAATATTTGTTGTTTTTCATCAATATATTTGTGAGAACGTGACTTCTACACATGTAATATAATTTAAAGTTTATAAAGGTTATGCCAACCCTTATAAAATATGTACATAAAACCTCAGGAAATAAGCCGCTAATAAGGCTCATATCACGTTATAAAACTTATTTATTTTTAAATCAAATGATTTATAAGAAAGGGAAAAGGTAACTTAGGTCAAGCTTTCTTTATTCTTTATAAAACTTTTTTATACTACTGGTTTTATAAAGGAATTATACAACGTATATCCAAACTTTTCTAAAAATGTAATGACTTCGTTATAAAAATTCAGAATAGTTATAAACCCTTTATAAAAAAAGGTTAAATTTAAAAAAACTTTCTCACAATCTATAATGTTACTTGGACTGTACTATCGATCTTACCGTTTTAGATTAGTGACAGGATTGCCCTCCAAATTCAATTTAGTTAAATATTTTAATTTCCTCAAATAGTAGACATCCAGTAGGGTTTTAACATAATTATTGGCAACTTCCAAAATTTCCAAATTTCTAACATTCTCAAACATTTTTAGGGTTTTTATTTTATTATTGCATAAATTGACAAATCTTAAATGTGCCATCGTGTCAAACTGAGGATCCTTATATTCATCCGAAACGTCGTATTTAATGAGGTTATGTTGAAGATATAAATACTGCACTCTTAGTCCTTGGAGGTTTTCTATCACCTCAATTTCGTTGTGGGAAAGATTAAGTGTATTTAGGTACCTGTTGATAGAGAGTTACTTTCTTAATTTCCATATAGATTTTTACTTCCTAACGCCAAAAAAATATCAAAAAAATTCACGTCTATTACTCTATTCGCTTAGAAGCTTTCCTGCACTTTTCGTATTAATGCAAAGTTGACTCCAGGGATTGAAAGCCCTTACCTGTGGGGACACAATTCCACTTATTGGACATCTGTCAAACTCATACCAAATACAATATGGCGGCTCAAAATTAAAAAACAGAAAAATTTTGGAAAATGCACTTTTTTATTCCGCAAACGATTTTTTTTAAATTAATTTTATTTTGTTTGGATTATAGTCCACTTTGAACTATTAATTACTTGCATTTTCATATTTCTGTGTCTTACAAAAAGTATATTCCTTAACATCATGTTTTTTTTTGCGTTTTATAGAGAAACTACGGATTTTTCAAAAAAATCACAAAAAAATGTGTATTGACAAGTTGTACCCATAGTGGGTTTCATTTTTGCCATAAGTTAAAAAGTTATGCTCAAAAAAATACGAAATTGGCCTGAGGTACCCCTAGAACCACAATTTCACTTTTTCATGAAAGATTCAAAAGTGGAAAAAATGTTTCAAAAATTAAATTATATTCTGTTAAATATGACGGTGATGGCCGACCCACGATTTTGCACCAATGTTTTCCCGACTATTTTTTATACCTTAGGGCACTTCTAGAAACCTAAAAGGCACATCGGTGGAAAGGTATTTTAAAGCTCTACAAAAAACTGCCCAACCATTTTTTTCTTAAAATTACAGCTTTCGTCAAAACCTTAAAAACTCCATTATATCATATATTGTTATGTAGTCGCTTGGTGACCTCCGTTATTTTTGTAAATCGATGGCCTAACTGCAATACCTTGTATCTAACATTTTGATAATTTTAAGATTATTTGTGATTTAGGCAAAATGAAATGGCTACTTTCATGGTGGATAATGATATAAGACATATATGCGTGGGAAATCACAAATATAGCAAATATATTATTTTATACCTAATAAGCCTATATGTATTACCCAAACTGTTTTTTGCTTCCCCTGTAAAGTTGCATTTTTTCAGATACGGGATATTGCAGTTAGGCCATCGAAATGCAAATTTGACGTAAGTGAACCGATTCTTTTCAAACTAATTTTATCTTGTATTTGGCTTGAGTTTTGACAGATGTCCAATAAGTTAAATTGTGTTCTAAAAAGAAAGGGCATTTAGCCTCTAGCGTCAAATTTGCATTTACTCGCAAAAATAACGGAGGTCACCTTAGGTCACTAGATCAGGAAGTTCGTGATCTAGTAACCTTACCTTACATTAGTAATAATATATGATATAATGACGTTTTTTAGATTTTTGATGAAAGCTGTAATTTTAAGAGAAAAATAGTTTAGTAGTTTTTTGTAGAGCTTTGACCCGAGCTGACACACGGTTTCCACCTATGCATGCCCACCCCGATTAAAAAAACGCATCAGGTGACGCTGCATTTAAAACCGGTGCAAATCCATGGTCCATTACGTGATGCGTTTTTTGAATCGCGGTGGGCATGCATAAACGGAGTCTTAGGTTCCTAGAGGTTACCCCTTCAAATTTCATTGCCCTAAGGTATAAAAAATAGTCGGGAACACATTGGTGCAAAATCGTAGGTGGGCCATATTTAAGCCGTCATATTTAACAGAATATACACTACAAGAAATAAAAAATTCGCTTACGTTGTTTAGACCGGTAACGCCAAGTATTTTAGCACACACTACTACTATACTATAGTAGTGTGAGCTATGATCCTTATTTTTTTCGAGAAAAAAAAAAGTTGCTCCGATTTCAAAACGAAAGGTAATTAAATCTGGAGTTAAGCAAAATAAATTTTAGTTCTTAAAAAAAAGGGTGGGGGTTAATTTTGAAAATTAGAGTTTAAGTGAAGATATGATGTAGTGTGTGATATCAAACGAAAGATAATTGAGTCTAGAGTTAAACAAAATACATTTTAGTTAAAAAAAAGGGTGGTGGTACATTTCAAAAATTAAAGTTTAAATCAAAACATGGCTTGTGTGGTATCAAACGAAAGGTAATTGAGCCTGGAGTTGAATAAAATATATTTCTGTTTTTAGTTATATTAGCTCACACGTACACTATAACTATAGTACATAGTGTAAGCTTAGGTACCCATATATTGGCAGAGTATTTTCCACTTTCAAAACTTTTTTGAAAAAGTTTAATTTAGGTGTCTGGGGGTACCCTCCGGCCAATTTAGTACTTTCTCTCAGCATAACTCGAAAACTTTTTAACTTATGCTAAAAATGAAACCCACTATGGATACAACTTGACAATACACATCTTTTTTGTAGTATGTGATTCTTTTGTAAAATCAGCAGTTTCTCTATAAAACGCAAAAAACACGAAAACAAGATGTTGAAGAATATATCGTCGTTGATCTTAGAAACTGACGTATCTCAAAAAAATGCAGTTTTGAGAAGACCATAATACTACCTTTTTTGTGTAATTCTTTGATCTCACAAAGTGTCGTAACTCATAAAAATCCTTTCAATAGGAGCAAAATCATTAGATCCAAGAACATTTTTAGTGATATAAATCCAATATAAATTTTCCCTAAAACTTGAAATTGCTCTCTTGTAAAATTACAATAAATGAGTTACGTCAGTTTGTAAGATCAACGACGATATATTTTTTTTGAGACACAAAAACATAAAAAATTCATGTCGTTAATAGTTTTTATAAAATGCACTATAATCCAAATAAAATAAAATTACTTTGAAAAAAATCGGTTAAGAAATAAAAAAGTTCCAAAATTCTCCTGTTTTTTATTTTTGAGCCGCCATATTGTATTTGGCATGAGTTTGACAGATGTCCAATAAGTGGAATGGTGTTCCCAAAGGTAAGGGAGTCAACTTTGCATTAACACGAAAAGTGCATGAAGGCATCTAAACAAATTTTGATTTTTTTATAAAATTTACGAATTTTACGTGTCTGAAAATAAAAATTCCAGTTTACCTGCATGTGATATTATTACTAAATATTTGTTTTAAAATGCGCCACTGATTGCAAAAATGGAATCTAGTTAGGCCTATTACGAATGTAAGTTTTTTTGCAAAATTAAAACACAATTATTTACTGTTAGGGGAGAGTGGCGAAGGATAGGTGGGGGTAAGTTGTTTTGTTTTGAGAGGTTTCACGGAATACCTCAAAAAGTGTTGCTAACTTTTTTTTTATTTAATGTTAATACATAATTCCGTTTAAAAAATTTTAAATTCGTGAAATTTTTCGCATAATATCGCTGGAAATTCAATATTAATCCAAATTACTCTGTTTGTGGCCAAGAGGCGAAGTTAATAGAGGTTCTTGAAAGATTATTATCTCGTGTAAGAGCAGTCAGTGCGTTCAATATTAAATTTTTAATAGAATTCAAGCTGTACCAGTCATCGGCTCAGCACTAAAAAATCTGGATCATAGACTGTTTTGTAATATGCCACATAATATAGCTCTCCGCTTTATGATAGCCAAGTAGAACTCCATTTATCAACACTTACTGATGTCCCACTCTGTGTTTCAAAGTAAACAATAAAGTTAGAACACTTTCCAAACCAGTGTACGCGAAATTTGGTAGATGCGTTTGCAGGTTATCCTTTCGGCGTTTTTATCTTGTAAATATCTACACTACTGGGGTTGACTTACCTTAATGTTTCCAACCCCAAAATCTCTCTAATAGAGTTATGACTCAGATTTAAGTCCACAATAGACCAAAAGTCAGAGATATCACTTAGATATCTAATCCTGTTGTATGACAAATTGACAGTCGTAAGGAAAGATGGCGCTTTAAAATCCAAAACCATGTCTAAATGATTGTGAGAAGCGTCTAGGTGTTTTAGATACTTCATATTTTCCAGAGGTTCTAAGGTTATTAGTTTATTGCCGGATACGTCTAGATACTGGATAAACTTATAGTACCGGAGAAGGTTTATTGAATTCAGTCCCTGTAAAATAATAAAGACATTCATAGTGAGTCTCCCAAAATGTGCAAAATTTAAATTGTAGAAAAGTTTTTTAAAGAAATTTAAAGCCTAGAATACTTCGTAAAAATTTAGATTTTTTTATAGAAATGTATAAGGTAAAATCCTTGTGTAGAAATGGTTCACTTGTATAACGGTAGAGGGCGCTGTCAGCTGATTCAGCTGTGGTCTTAGACAAAGAAAGGAATATGAGATTGTTTTAACTGGGTTTTGACTTAAACCCTGACCAAACCTAAGTGGCGTAGTCAGGGGGGTTTTCGGTGTCCAAACCCCCCATTGCCCAATGAGAGTACTAATACCATGTGAGTTCGTGTCCGTTTGTGTAGTGGTCCTGCTTCGGATATAGCGCTGCTATGATGGCAGCTTATATTCGACGGGATTGCCTCGATCTCGGCGTTGCACGAGCTTGTGGGTTCGAGTCCCACTTAACGCATGGTTGTATTGTTATGTCTAAAAAGCTATTTTCGACGCAAAAACTTTGGCAAAAACTGGGCCATTGATCCTAGTACGGATGGAAAAGTCCCAGTATAAAAAAAATACCAATAGAAAAATATAACTTTTAATAGATGTTGAGTGACCTCAACAAGTGAAATAATATTAGTATAGTTCCCTTTATTTAATATTAGTATAGTACCCTTTATTTAATGTTTTGATATTTGTGATATTTAAAGTGAGTTGGCATTGTAAAAAAAAGAAAATAAAAGACTTGTCATCAAAACCCGGACTTAAAATCCTCGATTGAAACCCCGACATTAAACCCAGACCTACGACCATTTCTTTTATTGGTCCTTTGAAACAAGACCTCAGCAAACCCTATGGAACCCATAACGGAAAACGATGAAAACATGAACAATGAAATTACACATGCAGAGACTCCTGAATTCGCTGGTTTTGGTAATTCAATTAACGAAGACAGAGTAAACTCTGACAGATATTTAAAAACAGACACAACAAATAAAATAAATCAGATCATGATTGAGAGCGAGATTGAAAACAAAAGTAAGACTAGTAAAACTTTAAGTTCAAAAACTTCTAATGCAGAATCAGTTCGAAGACGAGAAAAGGCACTTTTAGAATTAGAAACTGAAAGAAAAAGACAAGAAATAGAAAAAGAAGAGCGAAAAAAGCAAGAAGAGAGAGATAGAAAGCAGGAAGAGAGAGAGAGAGAGAGAGAGAAAAGAGAGAGAGAAGAAGCTCTACGAATAATAGAATTGGAAAAACAAGTAAGAGAAATTGAAATTGATTTAAAATCTTATAAAAGCAAAAGTAGAAAGTCAAAAACCGAGGTTAGTGACGATATCTTATCTCAAAAGACGGATGAAAACTACGCTCAAAACTGGGTAAATGAACATAAACTTAAATTCAAAGAAAACTTTGAAGATATTAAAAGCTAAAACCACTTGTCAGTCTTGTCAGCTTCCACCAGGAATTTCAAATGTGTGTGACAAATTGGATAACGTAGCAAACGCCATTCAAGCTGTAACAGCTCCCAGAATAAACCATTCTGATAGACGACATATCGTAGAAAAAGGCTTTCCTTTTTTTGATGGAAAACCGGAAAAATGGCCAACATTTTTATATCAATTTAAAAGAATTTCTGTAATCTGCCAATACTCACCAGAGGAGTGTTTAATTAAGCTGCAAAAATGTTTGAAAGGAGATGCAGAACAAGCAGTATCAGGATTACTCATGAGCCCAGGAAATCTTGAACAAGTAATTCGTACACTAGAACGCAGATTCGGGCGTCCTGATTTGATTATAGATGTCCTCACAGAAAAAGCAAAATCATTTTCACAAATCAGAGAATATGAGTTAGACTTTCTTGTTAATTTTACCATTGTTGTAAATTCAATTGTTAGTACAATAACATCTCTAAATTGAAAACCCAACACTGCTGAGAGAATTAGTACAAAAATTGCCAAACTCCCTTAAGTTAATGTGGGGAGAAGAAGTCCTTAAAAACAATGGAAATTACATTCAAGATTTTTCACAATGGATAACTACAAAAGCAGATTCTGCATGGTATGTTATGACAAAAAATAAAGATTCTCAGTCAAATTTTACAAAAAGAAATCATTTTCCACGACAAAACGAAAAGTCATTTGTCATAAATAATCAAGAACCAACTTATGACTACTGCCACAAGAAACATTTAGTTGAAAAATGTGGTAAAATTGAAAAAGATGACGTTAAAACCAGATGGCTAATGGTAACAAAAAACAAATTATGTTTTTCATGCTTAAGAAGTTCTCATCAAACTAAAGACTGTAAGAAAAAGGAGATATTCTTAATTCAAGGTTGTACAACAACACATAATAAATACCTTCATAAAGAAGGAGAAGGTTACCGCAAAACGCCGACTCAAAGAGAAATACAAACAGAAAACAAAAACGAATCAGAGACAACACAGATGAACCTGGTACTTCTGGAAACATATTTCAACATCGAGCTTTTAATGCACTGGGTCAAAATGAAGAAAATAATGTTCTTCTTAGAATGGTAAATGTTAAACTAATTGGACCAAATAATCAATTCATAAACACAACAGCACTTTGTGATGCATGTTCAACCGTTACTTTAATCGACCAAAGTTTAATAGATAAACTTCACATTAATGGAACACCCCAGTCAATAGAACTGCAGTGGACAAACGAGGTAACCACGTTTCATGAAAATTCAAAATGTTATGACATTAAAATATCAGGAAATTATCGAGGCGCTGCAGAGTACACAATGAAAAATGTCAGATCCATTAAAAACTTGGCATTACCACTTCAAATTATTTCTTATGATAATTGGAAGCAACTTCCACACCATATTTTAATCTATAATCTTTGTTCCACACCTTTATGGTCTTCCAATATCTGACATAAAACATCAACCTATGATTCTAATTGGACAAGATAATTCCAAATTGACAGTTCCAAGAAAAGTCATAGAAGGCCGCGAAAACACACCCATGGCAACCAAAACAAATCTGGGATGGACTATACATAGAAAAACCGGCAACTCGATACCAAGCCAATGTCTAACCTTACATGGTTTGGGAAATGACGTTACAGATGACGATTTACACAGAATAGTAAAAAACACTTTTACACTTGATGCTTTCGGAATCACACAGAATCCTAACGACGAAAAAGCAGTCAACATCATGGAATCAACTATCAATTTTGTTAAAGATCGTTATGAAGTTGGCCTACTTTGGAAGTCTGATAACCTAGTTCTACCAGAAAGCAAAAACGTTGCTATCAAACGTCTTCAAATTGTAGAGAAACAGATGCAGAATGACACTAATTTTTAAGAAAAGTACTGTGCAAATATTCAAAAATACTTAAATAAAAATTATGCCAAAAAATTGACACCTGAAGAAGCTGGAGTAGAGGATCCTAGAACATGGTATTTGCCACACTTTGGAGTCAAAAATCCAAATAAACCAGACAAACTAAGACTAGTTTTTGACTGTGCCGCCAAATCAAACGGTGTTAGTCTGAACGATAACCTTCTGGCTGGTAACTGACTCCATGATTATGGCGTTGAACCGCCTGATAGCCAGAAGAAATCAGCCAGTAAAGATATTCAGCGATAATGGCACCAACCTGAGAGGAGCCTCTGAAGAATTAAGAAAAGCGGTAAGAAATCTAGACCAACAAAAAATCCAAAATATTTCGATAAAAAATGGAATCGAATGGAGTTTTATACCACCAGCAGCACCACATATGGGAGGAGCGTGGGAAAGACTCATAAGAACAATAAAAAACAGTTTTTATACATTGTTGAAGAATCAAAAACTCAAAGATGAGCTTATGTTGACACTGTTGGCACAAGTAGAAAATATATTGAATTCCAGAAAATTTCAGTTGATCCAGAAGACTTTGAAGCTTTGACACCGAATCATTTTCTTGGGAAAGAACAATTAGTAAATCCTTGTGAAATATGGAGAGAAATAGGAAATCAAAGCGAAATCGACCCTAGAAAATGTTGGAGAAGAATCCAGATTTTCACAAATTAATTTTGGAAAATATGGACAAAAGCATATCTTCCTACCCTAACGAAAAGAAGCAAATGGAATGATGATCAGCAATCGCTTAAAATCGGCGATATAGTATTAATTACTGAAGTTAATCAACCTAGAAATGTATGGAGACTAGGAAGAATATTGCAAGTTTTTCCTGGTCCAGATGGACGAGTACGAATGGCTAAAGAAAAAACCCAAAAAAGGAGAGTTAACCAGACCTATTAGTAGACTGGCAAAAATAGAAGTTTAATCCAATGACATGTGACAGCATTCTGAGAGGAGGCGGAAGAATGTTGAGTGACCTCAACAAGTGAATTAATATTAGTATAGTTCCCTTTATTTAATATTAGTATAGTTCCCTTTATTTAATGTTTTGTTATTTGTGATATTTCAAGTCAGTTGGCATTATCAAAAAGAAAATAAAAAGACTTGTCATCAAAACCCGGAAAATCCTCGATTGAAACCCCGACATTAAACCCAGACCTACGACCATTTCTTTTAATAGATATATGAATACAATTTGGGAAAAAATGCTAAAAGTATTTTTTAATTAAGGACAATTTGAATTACCAACTTTTATCCTACTTCAGTGAGTTTTAAATCAATATTACTATTTTTTTAGATATTAATGAACGCGGGGCAAAGTTAGCCAGATCTTGAACTATGGGACCTTTATGAACGAATTCCTTGAAGCCAGAAATTGCTTGCTCGTGTCATTGCGCAAAAATCTTGTTTCCAAATGTAAACATTAGAAGTTTGTATACACAGTGCACTAATATATAATAGTTAAGAAAGTCAAGATTTCCCGCCAATTATTTTTAGTTCCCGCTCATTTATAACTGATGTAATATTATATTTCATTTAATGCAAATTGCGGAGGGGGAAATAGTTCTCTCGTCAAATTTTTTAGAAATTTGGATGCTAAACCCAAATGTTATTATAGAAGCTTTAGAATGTTGCAATCCAAATCTTTTTTCAACAGTATACGAATTACTTAAAACCACGGATCACCTATGTTTGGTGATCCGTGTTAAAACTATAGCTACTATACCAGTAACAACTTGCTGTAGCGAAAGGTCTTTTTATTCGCTCAAATATTTGAAAAACTATTTAAGAAACACGACCGGTGAAGAAAAATTGAATGGATTAGCTCTTATGTGCATTCATAAAGTTATTACAGTTTCTCAAGATGAAGTGTTAGATATTTTAGCTTTAAAAAAACGAAGATATTCTCATCTAAATTGACGTTTTAGTTCGTAGGACCCTTTGCAGGTAGTTTTCTTGTTACATATAACAATATATTCTTTTTCTTCATTTTTACATAAGTATTTTTAAGATGGCATGCCAAACGCCCTATGCCCTCCGTCCCCATTGTCTAATTCAATTCTTACTAATTCTAACTTATTTTTACTTAAATTAGCTTTTCCTTTCTCGGCCTTAAGGGTAAAAATCAGGTTTAAGCAAACTATGAGGGCATTGACTTAGAACCTAATGTATGTCTGTCTCGTCCTCGACTTCAGGGGTCTAGAACATCAGCTGAAGATGTAGAAAAAAATTGAAAACCGAAATATACTTTTTACTTTTTACTCTAATCTTTTTTTTTTCTACGGCAACTGGCGTAGGTTCCAGAATGCAGTGACCCTATACTGGCGCATCAGGCAGAGGCCTCTACCGATAGATTAGAAAACTAATTCTACACTTACATTTTACATTTTGATAAATACATTTTTTAACAGTATATTTGCTTTATTATACTGCTTTTCAAAAAAAAATTGTACAGCTGGTCCCATTTTCGATGGGATTAAATGAGAAACTCGGTTATTATTAAAGATATTGATTTTCTGAGAGCACGGTAACTCTTTTTTTGAGCCCTTAAAAATGGCGTAATCAGATTTTTGCTATACCCCGTAGTTTCTCTAATACAGGGAGTTTTTGAAAAAATTGTATTTTTAATAATCCCTTGTATCTCGCTTATTTTGCGAGATATTTTTATTTTGTAAAAACCTTTTCATCGCAACATTTTTAAAACAAATTAATGACGTTGTCAACTTTTTAAAATATTGTTTAGTTTTTGAGATATGGTATTTATCATAAAAAAATTAAATACGGACCTGGATTTTTTTTATTACTATTTTGATTGGTTTCATGCTAGTATTATCATAAAATAATAAAAATTTTAAAAAATTTTGTTTTAAGGTAAAAAAAAAATTAGTCCGAACCTGGATATTTCCAACATAAATATAAATTAAAAATTGCTAGTTAAACAATCTTTAGTTTAACTGTTTTGATACTTAGCATATTAAAATGATTTTACGTTAATTTACAGATTTATTTGAAACAAAGTCTACGAAAAATACAAAAAAAAACAAATTATAAAAAATAACTAATTTTTCTGATTACTATTATGTGTAAGCACATTGTTGGCATTTTTGAGTAATTTTTCTTAACGCATTTTGCATAAAACTATTTCTGCCATTTAAATATTGGGATTTTGTTGCTTGAATAAAGCAGTCAAACATATCACATTTTTCAAAATCTGGATATGGTCGATTTCTAGCCAGTTTAAAATAATTTTAAGCCATTCACCAAAAATGACAAGTAAAATGACAATGTCAATTCCACGCTTTTGTTTTGTATATTTCACAACTTGCTGTGCTACCATCAAATAATTAGTAGGATATTATTTTTGTAACTTTTTAAGGTTTTTACTTTATTTATAAATCTTTTAATAATAAATTAATAAAAATCATTCAACTAGTGTGTCTTGCAATTTTTAATTTATAATAACGTTGGAAATTTCCAGGTTCGGACTATATTTTTTTTTCAAATATTAAATAGTTTTTTTTAACCTTAAATCAAAAAAATATTAAAGTTTTATCATTTTAAGGTAATAATAGCATGGAACCAATCAAAGTAGGAATAAAAAAAATCAGGTCCGTATTTAATTTTTTTATGATAAATACCATATCTCAAAAACTAAACAATATTTAAAAAAAATTGACGTCATTAATTTGCTCTAAAAAAGTTGCCATAGAAAGGTTTTTACAGAATAAAAATATCAAAATAAGCGAGATACAAGGAATGAATTAAAATGCAATTTTTTCAAAAACTCCCTGTATTAGCGAAACCACGGGGTATAGCAAAAATCTGATTAGACCATTTTTAAGGGCTCCAAAAAAGAGCACGGTAAGGTGCAATCAGAAAATCGATATCTTTAATAATAACCGAGTTTCCCATTTAATCCCATCGAAAATGGGACACGCTGTACACCTAAAAGGATTATACCTATTTTGAAGATTTTAGAAGCACGTGCTTGTTGCTTCAAAGTAAAAAAACGATGAGAATTTCAAGCCCGGCAAAAAAATTTAAGATGGGTTTTTCGGCTTTTATCTTGATAAAAGTTGTTTCTTATCTGGTAAATTTTTTGCCAAAAAGAAGACATGGAAATGTATTTAAGTCGTTTAAAATTTTAAGATGCCTCCTCTCAGTTATTGTTCTAATATCCGTGCCTGCCAGACATCGTGCTCCTTTCAGGCAATCAAACCAATTTAAAAGAGGTCATATTGTTGGGTTTAAGAGAGGCTGGATATTCTTATTGTGAGATTTCTCGTGCAGTTAATCGGTCTCTGTTTAAGGTACTTTTGTACTGTCGAGCGTGGTTTGTATCGTATCGTACACAACGAAGAGCGGCTCTGGAAGAAGAAGAGGCACTAATGCAAGGCAGGATCATTCTCTGAGATTGTTAGCATTCAGGAACAGATGCCACACAGTAAGAAGCATAGCCAATAACTGGATTCATGCAGATCTATTTACCGAAGAATAAGATCTTTTGGGCTCTCTGCATACCTTCCTTACTTAGTGCTACCTTTGACCCCACTTCATAGATGAGCCAGACTTCAATGGTGTCAAGAAATAATGCAATGGGATAATAAATGGCATTCAGTGCTTTTTTCTGATGAATCCAGATTCTGTTTGGGTAGACATGATGGCCGACAACTAGTCAGAAGGATGGGCGCGATTATCTTAGGTAACCGGTCACCTCTCGCACAGCGCTACATCCTGGAAGTGTTAGAGCAAGTATTGGTGCCTTACTATCTTACAATCTCACATGGGTAATTACAGCAAGATAATGCACGTCCGCATATAGCACAGGTTACCTTGGACTTTCTAGAGACCTGTGATATTCACTGTTTACCATGGCCCACCGGATCGCCAGATCTCTCGCAAGTATTCGGTAAAAGACTGGAAAGAGCATGGGTAACACAGTAAATTTTCGCGTGTCGATACAATGACGCTGACACTACTTGCTGTATCAAGGCAATGTGTCTTGACACAGTGAGAGCGGTGAGCTATAAGCGACTCAAAATTGTGCCAGCTTTGGCAACACTGATTTATATTTTATTTTGCGGCGCATCAACACTGCTTTGTTTTATCGTTGGTTGTTTAATTCTACGTTTCGGTATTCGAGAATTCGGCGAATCAAGACTCTCGACTTAGGTGTAACCGAAAGAGAGAGCTATTTCGCAGTATGCATCACTAGTAGTACGTATTTCGTATTTTATTTTTAACAGTATCATGAGTATCAGACTCTGTGTCATGCAGCCGAGGCATAAGACGTATATCCTATCCACGGGCTTTTTACCAATCGTGACGTTACTTTTAATTGTTTCAACAATACTGTGACATTGTTGCGACAATTAAAACAACTACTGTCAGTTACACAAGATATAACGCGTCGAACATTTAGATAGGGCACAGTACGTCAGTGACGTCCCCCAGCTCACCAACTTTCAACTTCGCCGTCTTGTAAAGTGTCATTGTGTCCTACAATTAGTTGTTCCATTCAACACAGTGTTGCCCATGCCTAGAAAGACTTGCTAATCCTCTTGATGAGCTCAGACATGAAATTTAGGTGGCCTGGGACGCTATACCACGGATCACCTAACAAACAGATAAATAAGCCGGCTGGCCGTCTTTGATCTCGGAGAATTCAACGATGGCTGAGCATTGGGAATCAAACTCAGAGCCGGACTAAAATAAATTTATCATAAAATATTAATGTTTCAGATTGTTGATGCGAAAAAATATTTTTTACTGCCAGAAACAATAAAAACATTAAAATAGTTTTGTTTTGCTAAAAATGGGAGCTAAAATGAATTTTAGAGTCTCGGCCGCGTAAAAATATTATATCTTGTCCGCTGTAGGGGACTATGGAAATAATGTGTTCTATTGAATGAGAGATATGGGAAGCACAAAAAGAGGTCTTCTTCTTACATTCATTCATACAGCCAAACACAAAAAGAAAAAATTGATTGCTTTTTTTGTTGTATTGGGATAACATTTATTAGTTTCAAGAGGAGTAAAATTGTGAATTTTAAATATAAGAAGTTTGACATTGTAGAGTAATTTCTTAATTTACTGAAATCAGATATTATTTATTAGTTTTAAAAAAAAATTGAAAGTTTATGGAGATACAGGGTGACCAAATAGTCTTTACAATTAGCACAAAATTGCTTCACGGTAAATTAATATTTTAAAACTTAGTAAAATCCAATATTTAAAAAAAAATTGTTGTTTTATATGTATTCTTAAAAGTGTAAATAGTAGCATAATAAAAAATTATAACAAATTTGTGTCAAAAACTCTTGACCAATTGTTATATAATAGTGTATTATACAGGGTTTAATTTAAATGAAGCATGAAACTTTAAGGGGTTGTGGAAATGGTCAAAACAAAGATTTTTTTCGCATTACATTTAGAGCTCTTTGTTTTTACAGGGTGTTAAACTTAGCATTTTTTTTCGATTTTTTGTTTGTTTCTTAAAAATTATAACAGACCATTAAAATTTTGTGGAATTATGCATTACCATAACGGTAATAATTAAGTTTCAAAATTATTCCAAAATATCTAAAAATATTGAAACGTATTACTCAAAAATCTGTTTTAAAAATGTTAATAAATTTAGTGCTATAATGCATTTTTTTCTTTTTTTATTAAGGGCGCTTTAGATTGGGATTGGAGACAATTCGCCGCGGCCAATTCGCTGTGGTTCCATTCGCCGCGGGGACAATTCACCGTGAGATTTTTTTGTTTTATGATGTTACCATTGGGAATTGTTAAACAGTTGACTTCATATATATTTGTTTGATTATAACTTTTTTTAAACCTTTCCAACATTTTTTTTATTAGGAAAATAAATAAAATGGCGGATCCAAAATGGCGGATTTTTCCGTTTATGGACGGATTTGTATCTAACTCGGACTGATAAGATTTTTAAGATAGCTGATCATTATTTTTAACTTAAATTTTAAAATATCAAAATGGCAATACATGGCGGATTTTTTCGTTTTTGAACCGATATGCATCAAACTCAGAAATTTGGGTGTTTCAGGTCGGTTCCCATTTTGATTTTTTTTAGTTTAAGTTAAAAATAATAATCAGCGCCCTGAAAGATCCTAAAGTTTCTAGTTTGATGCATATCGGTTCATAAATGGCAAAAACCGTCATTTTACATTCGTCATTTTATTTATTTTTTCCAATTAAAAAATGCTGGATTGTATAGTTACCACCAAATAAATAGTTGGAAAGTTTGAATTATTTTTATAAAAAAATATTATATGAAGTCAAGGTAAATAAAACAATATCATGAAACAAAAATTTCGCGGCGAATTGTCTCTGCGGCAAATTGTCCCCGCGGCAATTCGATTGGCAGCAAAATGTCCCCGGGGCAAAACGAGCCGCGGCCAATCAGCCAGCTGCGGCGAATCGGCCGCGGTTAATCGGCTGCGGCGAATTGTCCCCTACCCTTTTAATTTGTGAACCTCTGCTTAATTTAAGGATCAAAATACCAAGCTACAAATTTCCCTTTTCTACAAACTGAGCTTTTCATACAAAACACCAAAAACTTTCTAAACAAAGCATAGTTTATATCTTGTTTTTTAGGATCTAATGGCGGCGCATTTTTAAATTTGAGATAAATATAACAAATCCTGCAAAAGTATAAAAAAAATAAAAAAACAAAATCAAAGGGGTTGCAGATCTATATGTCCTTAAGAACTCTTTGTACTTAAATCATTTACAGATTCATCTCATAGGACATTTAATTATTGAACACCTTGTATAGGATATGGCAAAAGTTTTTAAAAAATCGAAAGATAAAATAATGTATAAGTTTGCCTTATAGGATTCTGAGGAAATCGAAAATTACTTCGATTAAGAGTATACCGTCGCGTGGATTTACAGTCTCTTAAGGCACAAACCGTTCCAATTAGGCGCTGACTCGTGACGTAGGTTGACATTAGCACCCCGACATAAATTGTAATTGTGGGACATACTCATTTGCATCTCTTTTTAAAGCACAGCTTATTTTTTATTGCTGTCCAACTCATAGCGCTGCACAGTGGGCTCCCGGATCTGATTTTTGACCAAAATTAGAAAAATAGGTTTTGTCACAATATTTTGTTTTGAAATGAGAAAGAAGTAATTATCAATCAAAATGGCGAATCCATTTATGAACCGGTAAGTATGAAATTTAGTCCTAATATTCGCTAAATGTGATTTTTGACCTAAATTAAAAAAAAAACTTATTTACCAGTAGGTTTTAAATTTGAAACCTTGGCGTGTTTAAAGTCGTTGAGTATAATTATGAAATCAAACTTAAAAATTACATGACAAATCCAAAAGGGCAGAGTTTTCTATTTGTGGACCAATATGTATCAAAATTGGAACTTTGGATTTATAAAGCCGATAGATTTCTCACTCAAACCTAGAAAAAATATTACGGCGGATCCGAAATGGAGAACTTTTACATTTATGAACCGATATGTATTAAATCTGGAACTCTGTGGTGTTTAACGTCGCTTACTATTATTTTTTACTTAAATAAAAAAAAACTTGCACGGCGGACCCAAAATCTTTTTCCTATAGACTATCCTATATATTTATAAACCGATTTGTGTTGAACCTAGTACTTAGATTATTTAAGGTTAAAGCTCACCGTGTAATGTGGAAACAAGCTGCGTTGAAAAGGATGAGGAGTTTACATAACTAACTAACATAAGCTAAAAATCAAACTTAAAATTAAAAATATTAAAAAAAGTTAAACGGTATAATTTTTTGGCTCTATCAAAAAGTAGAAAATAATACGAACGTAACCCTGACTTTGTAGCGGATAAGAACCTGCAAGTTTAATGACTGCATAATCAAATAAGAATGATTTTTCTAGAAAAATTTGTTTTTAAGTGCAACAAAATAAATATTTTTAAAGCGTCCACTTTTTTATACTAGTTTGTTAGAAGTCAGATTTGGTAAACTGCTGATGATTTAAAATTGAACCGTTTACCTTAAAAGCTTTTTTACCTAATTCGTCTTTCATAAACAATCCACCTGTAAAAGTTAATTTTATCTGTAATTTTTGGTTTTTGAGATATTACAGTTGGTTTTTATTATGGAGTGACCATATTTTTATTTGATTTTTGAAATTAGTATATAGTTAGTATTTTTATACATTATTTATATTTTTTATTAATATATATTTTTCAATATTTATTTGTTTAATTTAGCCTAAATTGCTTTAAAAATAATAGACAAAAACTTTTGTAGCAGCAGATTTTAAAGTGCAATTTTTGAAAAATATGTATACATACTTTTTATAAAAATAAAAATTTAAAAAACATGGTTGATGAGGGAAGCAAAATTTTTGTCCAACATTTATAAGAAATCTATATTCTTATAGAATTTCAGAAATGCCTAGCAAAAACCATTGTCTGACCTGTCTACACATCAAAATTGGAATCAAAATGTACAGGTAGAAAGTCTAATTAGGGGAAAGGGGGGCAAAATGGGATACTTAAATTTATAGGCCCTTTTCTCCTATTAAATGGTGGTTTGAAATTAAGTTGGCTAGATACGTTATCTTTATGTTCTAGTTTTCAGTTTAAACGATTTAGAACTCCATCATACTTTTATTTTTATTTTTGTAAAAAGTTGCCTTTGGTAAAATGGGGTGCCTATGTGGCGAAACGGGCGGGGCGGTTGTGTAATTTAGAATCGATATTTTTTAAGACCAGTTTTATTTATTAAAATACTAAACAAGTTAAAAATACTTATTTAAAAAATAAAAAGTTGTAATATATTGTAAATACATTTATAACCCAACAAACAATTAAAGTTGTAACGACGAAACCCCAACTAGAAAGAATTTCTTAAAAGTAACCGCAACGTACTCCCGCTACGTCTCAGTATACCATACAGCGACGTTATAATTCCCTAAGTGGGGAACCAATTTCTGGTTATAACTACTTGGCCAAGTGTTTAAAGTCACTGTAGTAACAACTACACTACTACGTCGTAGCCAGGTATCTACTACGTCGTAGAGGCTGTTTTTTTCCGTAATGGCATAAAAGTTGCGATGTAGTTGCAAATAATATAATCGTTTCTTTTTGGTAGAATTGTTACACAATATGGTGGACACAACAGTAAACAGACTCGCTTAGTTTTTTTGTTTGGTTATGGTTATAATATGAACTATGTTATCCAAAAGTGTGAGAATTTACGAGCAGAGGATCAAAATTCGAGTGCGACGCAAAGTTTTTTGTATAACATGCATTATATATATTGCAAAAAACCGGTGCGCCCGTAAAATTGAGCCGTTTTCTGGTAGCTGATGGAATTTTTGTGTTGTGATTTTGGAGGTTATGTTTTCATAATCGACAGTTAACTCCAACAAATGGTGCTTAAGAAGAGCATTTTTGGTAAGCTTCAACTAATTTGTTTATAAAATAGTATGGCTCTTTAATATGAGCTCATAAAACGACAACAAAAATATTAAATTTTCTTTCTTACATAAAAACATGGCGTCCCAAACTATATTCCCTGATAGTCGAAAAGGTTACTTGAAAGTAGTTGCGGCTTTAAAGTTGATCCAAAAAGTTATTTTGTCTACATTGTTACATCAGATGTTACTATGATGACACAAACTTTTGTGGTAAAAATTAAAGTTATAATGTAGTTGTCGGATACACTTGTTTGGGACTCCAATGAAGCTTAACTTTCTAGTGGTAATTAAGTAGGATATAAAAGTCAGGGCGACTACGAACTACGACTAAAAAGAAAGTAAAACTTTAGCAACGTCCTATTGTGGTAGAGAAGACTATCAGAATCGACTATCAAGAAACAATCCTATGAAGTAGTTTAGAGGGTCGTTTTTACGAAACATCTACTATTTCCTAATACTAAATAGTAGTTAGAACTAAAAAGTAACAAATTTTGGTTGGGATCACCACATTTCTACTATAAGAAAGTAGCAAAGCCTTTAGAACATGTAGCCGCTACTATAAATGTTAGTTGGGAATAATTAAATTTAGTATTTACAAAATTTATAAAGAATTACAGCGACCAAGTCATCGCTGTCGACTCTCCTACACGAATTTTGCGTCAATTTTTTGCAAAGACAATATAAAATATGAGATTTAGTGATGTTATCAAAAAACAAAATTTTTTTTGGGGGTATAGGTTACTAGGTATAACAAGGTACCCCATTTTGCCCCCATGAAAAAACCCCGTATTGGCCCAAACCACCAGTTAAATTCAAACAAAAATCATACATAGTAAAGGACTAATCTTACGAGCGATGCGTTTAATTATAAATAATACATAAACCCACTAATCGTTCAATGTAAACAAAATTTGAAAAAGTCTGTAAAAAATGTACTTACTGTCACAAAATGCGCAAGCTATTTCTACAATAAACAGCGCACATCATGTAATGTTATTGTTATTATTATTATTGATCACTAGTAGTTGATGAGTGAGTGACATTGTCATGATTAAATAGAAAAAACTGTCTACCTTAAAAGATATTAAAACTGCTCAAAAGCAAAAACAAGCAAATACATACAACAAAAATGCCAAGGATATACCTGAAATTAAAAAGGGAGAAACAGCCAGAATACAAAATCCAATATCCAAATTATGGGACAAAGTGGGCATTGTGGTAGAAGTAGCTAAACATAGACAGTATACAATAAAGTTGCCCAGTGGAAAACTTTTAAAACGAAATAGAAGATATCTTCGACCATGTCCACAAACTCAGGGAGAGATATAGAAGAGCAAAAAAAAAAAGAGAGTAGAATAGCAAGAGAGAATAAAAAAGGGAGTTGTAATGTTATTGTTATTATTATTATTGATCACTAGTAGTTGATGAGTGAGTGACATTGTCATGATAAAATAGAAATAAAAAAATATATTAAACATAACACATCACATGTTGAGCAAAAACCAACTTAAGCTCAGCCGACCGGCACCAATCATTGCAGAGAGTTGAACCAGTTATAGGGATAAAACATCTGATATTAAAAGGTTTTATTTTTGCGCAATTTACTTAAAACTGCGATATCACGTTTTACCCGAGTACCCCATTTAGGCCCCCTTTCCCCTACCTTTTTTACATGATTTATTTTATGCGAATTTTATACCACATAAAATATTGTCGTAAAATGGCTTAAAATCTGGATCAAACCGCCATACAAATATGGTACTTTAACGCGTTCCTTTGAAAGGAAAAATGACACTTCTAAAAGTTACGTCAATTAAATCATAGTTTTTTCAAGGCCTGCTGGACTATCTATACTCTTTTTGTAAAGGTATTAAGAAGTTTCAGTATGTTTTTAATGTAACCCTTTTTGGCCAAAAATTAGATCTGCGAGCCCACTGTGTGCATCAGAAAATTCATTGACGTTGATTGTCAAAATGGCATGACTGTTTTAAATTGGATGCGCTCGTCCCACTACTTTGAGTTAAAAAGAGAGAGCAAGTAGCTGGATGACAATGTGTGAGTTTAGTAAATAAAACGAGTAGACCAATGTTTAGTTATTAGACTTATGTGTGTTTAATATTATTAAGCGCCCTTACTAATACATTAGTTTAGAAAGAGATGGTAAATAATCAGATCATAATGTGTAAGTTCAGTCAATGACACGATTAGATTAGTTGTTGGTACGTTCCGGGATCATATTTTGTGTCGGGGTGCCGTGCTACGTCACAGTCAGCGCCTTATTGTTTAAAATCAAAAATAACATATATCAAATACAAAAATCACATCTACACACCACTAATGCTCAACACGTACTAAAAGTTTAAAAAATATTGAAATACAGAATGCGCCTCTGGAGTGGTTGACCCCAACATGGCAGGCTGCGTAAAAGATGCGCGTAGCATCCCCCACCACCTGAGTTCCCTATCTGTTTGTTAGGTGATCCGTGGCTATACCTCAAGAGGCTATTCACCATCTGACTTTGAATTGCCCAGACCGATTGAAGCGTGTTTGTGAAAGAGGAGTACCAATACATTATTAAAGTTATCTTGGAATGCAGAATCAGGATTCCTTTGAACTTTATCAATTATCACCAACTTATTGTACCAATTTTAATTAAAATATAAGAACTCTTTCTAGGTGTACAATTTTTTGTGAAAAGGAGTATATTTCTACTATTTACATATTTTCTATACCTTGCATCTCTAAAAATTATGTGCGCCCCTCATAGCGACTTCTGAGGCTACGGAATTAAAGATGAATTTGTGAACTGTTAAGCCCTGTTCCGCCTATGCATCAAACTCTTGTAACTCTCTCTCTCTCTCTCTCTCTCTCTTAAGACGATTGCACGAGTTGCAAAAGTCGCATGCATTTTACGGAAAAGTTGCAGAGAAAAACAGGATTTAAACACATTTTATTACCTGTTTTGATAGTACCAGCTTGGTATAACTGTACTTTAGTGTCTCTGGACATCTATTCAAATAAGACAATCCTTCCTTAATCATAGAGCGGCTTAACTCAACTGGCTCCACGATAGGCAATTTTTGGGCTAGTTCGCTATCGATATCTTCATTTTCTTTAGACGAGGCAATGTCTGTCATACTGTCAGTTTGCATGGGAGGGATCCAGTTTTTGTTTTCGAATCTGTGGCTGTCCCATAGACCTATCAACTTATATTACTGATGGTGTTTGAAAAATATTGCGAGTAATGCGTCAAAAGACTAAATAAAAAAAGGTTAGGTTAGGCAGTGGCTTATACAGAAAATCGCCTTGACGTGCTTTGGACACTTTTTATTAATAACATAATAAAAAATAAGAAAATAAATACTTGTAAAACATCTAATTTCACGTTCTTGGTTAGATATAGGCTATTCTAACTTTTATGATAACCCGTTAATCACGGGTAATGTGCATGTGCAAGTCTTTTACATAGGGAATCAAAAACCGAATTTTATTTTAAGTCTCCGACAAGCCAATTAGTATTTTTAGGCTTTCTTTTAAAAAAAGTAAAGTATAATACAAGATAGCCCAAACTAGAAATATAAATGTCCACTTTGTTTTTAAATGTCAAATCAAGCTACACAAAGAACAACTAAATTTAATTTTTTTGTTGCTTTCTGTTTTTAAGATAAGACGAAATATATTAGTTATCTTAAAATTTTTTGACAACCAAAGCCGTTAATTGTAAATGTCAAACTAATTACTACCCACATTACATAGCACAATCACGTATTTCCCCTTACTGCATACTGTTCCAAATATGAGACAAGCAAAGTCATTTTTTTCTTTATTTGAGTGCAAATTGTGCCATTTTTGGACCATGTCAAAATTTTGACTAGGTCTTACAAATTAAGTTCAATTTTTTTAAATAATTTTTGTAGACTAATACGTACCTAAACTATTACATATAAAAAAATTAGACAAATTAAAAAAATCATGCGGTAAGGGGTTAACACGTAAAAAACGCCTGAGAAAAAAACCGTTGATTTTAAAAGCTGCTAGAAAAAAACGTTTATTTCATATATGAAAACAAGCTTAATAGGTCATTCATTACCGTTATAAACAATAACGTTGCTAAAAACGGCGTTGTAATAAAGCCATCATCAAATCAAAACCGCAATGTTTTTACCATAGATAAAGGATTTTTACTGCGGTTCAGTCAGCTTGTTTTTACGTTATTTTGAAGTGAATTATAAGCACAGCCTACCTAACAACAGATAGTTGTGCTACGTATTTTTACGTAAAACTGCACGTTAAGCCCTCTACGTTTTGTTCCAAATTTGAGTTTAAGTTGAATGTTTTTACGTTACCATAACAAGTCTACTAATAGCAGAGAATATGGAATTCGGCACTGTATTTTTTTGATGTTACAATTTTGTTTTTTGTCTTTTCAACTACATTAGGAATATATTTGCAAAGAATCGTTTGTACTGGAAGCGGAAATTATCGTCTAGGCCTCATTTTTCGATCGGTCAATCAACCAATTCTATTCTTTGGTAACGTTACGGTGCACGCAGACTGCCGTAAGCTAACGTAAATACGTAAGCTCCTAACGTGACCTTGACGATGGTGTGACGAAGTGCGCTTGCGTAACTGTCAAATCTCATGCTTACGTAAAAATACGTAGCACAACTTAAACTATCTAACTAGAAAGGCTGTGATTTTACTAGAAGCATCGCCACCTATTGGCGACATCTATCCGGGAGTGCTTTGACCTCTTAAACTGCAAAACACTGATGAATGAACTAGGGATGGGCTCTCGGAGCAGTACCTGTTCTTTTCGGAACAGGTTTTTACTCGGAACAGGTTTGTCAAGTTGTTCCGTTTTGTCGGAACAGTTTTCTCGAGGGGGCGGTAAATCGGCTTTCGTAGAACAAAAAGAGAAAAGTAAAGACCTGATGACTTTTTTTTTTTGGGCCGCAAAATTTTTATGGACACCTTTTGCCGCGTTCGACCCCCCGCGCCGTAAGGTACGCCACGCTATTTTGACCAGTCCAGTTCGGAACAGGAGCAGAATTTTCGGAACAGGTTTTTTCTGGAACCGGAACAATTTGTACCTATTCCTAAAATACGCTGTTCCGCCCATCCCTAGAATGAACACAAGAAGCTAGCGCTACCAAGTCCACTTTCAATCCCTGACTTCGCATGCGCAGATCTACCAATATTATTTACCTCATGTATTAGAATAGATGAATACAGAGTGATTTTCACTTGAATGATTCTAACCACATGAAAATAGAAAGTTTCAAAAAGCTAACCTAACAAAACCTAATCAAATCTAACCGAAACGAACCAAAGGAAACTGAACCAATAATTTAAAAAAAAAAACTTTCCTGACTTACTGCCCGGGATCCTAGAGGATGTGAATCCAAACCGAACCAAACCGAACCTAACTAAACTGAACCAAACCTAACCTAACCAAACTAAACTACAACACGTAATGCTAATTAGGTTTAGTTGGGTAGGGTTAGGTTTGGATAGGTTCGGTTCGGTACATCTATTCTAATACATGAGGTAAATAATATTGGTAGATCTACGCATGCGAAGTCAGGGATTGGAAGTGGAGTTGGTAGGGCTAGCGTCTTGTAGAATGAACTGATTCCTAATTCTTCACGATCACGATGGATCAGTTATTAACCTGATAAAGACACATTAATATTGTGTGAAAGTGTTTGCAATTGAAAAATCTTGTTTAGCTTTTAAAGAAAACATAATGTATCTATAGAGATTTTGTCTTGCCTTGAGCGCCATCTTTTCCAATTGTCTTGAACTGTTGTAGCCTTAAACTAGTGAACTTTAGAACTTCCTTTCGCGTTACTTTTGAGTTAAAAAAATGTTATTAAAAAAATGTGACCAAAAAAGACGCAAAAAGTTAGTAGGTTTGAGAAGTCTTTATCTACTGGCATTTTAGAATATGTGGAGATCTTTTTAAGTGTAAATTTGGCACATAAAAAATAACGAGGGTAAAAAAGACGTTATATAAACAGCGCCAGAAACTTCAGCAAAAATTACATTTTTATAGCTTGATTCCTCCTTGTTTACCTTAGATTTAACAAAACAAATATTGTATGTTTTCTAGTAAAAAATAAATGTATTATTTTTGTTCACGTTAATTTAACGTTGATGTGATTTTTGTGCTATGTGGGTAGCTAGCATTTTGGCTAAATATTATTACTAATAAGGACCTGTTCTCAGTTTTTTCACCCAATGACTGTCTTTAACTGAAAAATGTAAGGCCGTTCGTTGATGTCGTTCGGTCAAAAATTGCAGATTAGAGGAAAACGTGCTAAAACCAAAACGGATTTGCTTACCAGCTAAATCACGATGTTCTCTGGACAGTCGTACCAATAGTTCATGCTCCACTTCATCAGGTTTGAGTTCCTCTTTCTTCTTCAGTACTTCCTCAACCGGAAGACCAGTCTCTATTGATTGCGATTCTTCTTTTTTTTGCGCTGACGTCTCAGAGCTATGATCGCTTCTTAACAAAAACGACGGGACCCAGTTGATCAACGATTGACTAGGCTCTACGTGGGGTCCCTTTGGTTTGTTAAAGTAGAGATTCATTTCTTGGATGTAATGTTTTTGACAAGTTTAGAGATTTTTTGTTTTATAATATAATCTTTGTTTTCGACTTTTCATATGTCAATTTGATACCATGTCGACACTCAAAACTAAAGACTTTGACCAATACATGCAACTTTTTCTGTTAGAAGGTATTCCAATTAATATCACTATGTGTCCTAGATGGCTCTGGAACGAAATAGCGATGTACAAAATAGCTAGTATTAAAATAGCGGTATCGAAATAGCGACAATCAAAATAGCGATGTAATGAAAGGGCGACTATCAAAATAGCGATTTAACAAAATGGCGATGTAACAAAATAGCGATTGTGACAAAATAGCGATGTAACAAAATAGCGACTATCAAAATAGCGATGGAAGAAAATAGGGATTATCACAATAGCAATATTTTGGTTCGGTTTTGGCATATAGTTCGACAACGGGGTTCATTCTTTCTAACAATTTTTTCTTCTTTGACTTTTTTCTCGGGATCCTAGAGGGTGTGAATCTGAACCGAACCGAACTACACCGAATTCGGTTCAGTTTGGTTCGGTTCGGTTTGGTTCGTTTCGGATTCACACCCTCTAGGATCCTGGAAAAGAAGTCAGGGAAGTTTTTTTTTTGAAAAAATTTGTTGGAAAGAAAAGGTGGTATAGTCAAAATACCGCTAGGATATGATATGATATTCCATTTCGGTTCGGTTCGGTTCGGTTTGGATTGGTTTAAATCGATTCGGTTTGGTTTGATTCGGTATTTTGATACATCGCTATTTTGAGACATCGCTATTTTGATTGTCGCTATTTTGATACATCGCTATTTTGATTGTCGCTATTTTGATACATCGCTATTTTGATATGTCGCTGTTTTGTTACAAATGCTATTTTGATACACCGCTATTTTGAGAGTCGCTGTTTCATTACATCGCAATTTTGATAGTCGCTATTTCATTACTCGCTGTTTCGTACGTCGCTGTTTTGTACATCGCTATTTCGTTCCAGAGCCGTCCTAGATATATTTATTTATGCAATTTTGATCAAATGTGAATAAAGTGGTGCTATTCTGAGCCCAATTAGATTGGCGTTTTCAAAATATCGAGCAAAAACAAAAAAATGTGTTAATTTCGAAAATTTAAAATATTGTCGCCAATTTTGTAGTTTTGTATTAGCGACTACGGCTAAGCGCATGACGTGATCCCTTCCTGTTTCCAAAATCCCGAAATAATAAAATTAATAAATACCATGAAAAAATAACTCTAAAAAATAAAACAGTGCAGATTTTGGGTACCCTTTGAAACAAAAAAAAAGTTAATTTTTGCAAAAAAAATCAAAGAATACACATTTATTTGTCGTTGTTCAAAGCCTAGAACGTCCCTCGAGACTTTAAAAATAATGCCATAGTGCCCTGTGTTGGCACTTTACACTGCTAGGCCAATATAATAGTCCGCCGATTTAATGTAAAACTATTTGAAATTTCCCCCCCTCCACCGATTACGTCATTTTTTTTAAAGGTATGTATTACAAGAAATGGAAACATCTGCTGCTGAAAAATGCTACAAATAATATCCTATCATTTTTTTTTGTATAAGGCCCTTTACGGTATAGAAGTAATGTCTCTTCCTCACATGACGTCATCAGTGTACAAACAGTACAGTTTTACTTCCGGTAACTGAGGCACTGGTTCAAAAAAGCGATATTTAAGATGGCGACATTTAAAAGACCAACATTCAAAAGAGCGATATTAAAAAGAGCGACAATTCAAAACAGCGACATTTAAAAGAGCGAGAATTCAAAACAACAATATTTAAAACTTTCGATTTTTCAAAAAATTAAGATTAAACAACATTAAAATACTCTGCAATATATGGGCCCCTAAGCTCACACTAGGTACTATAGTTATAGTGTATGTGTGAGCTAATATAACTAAAAACTGAAATATATTTTATTCAGCTCCAGAAATTACCTTTTATTTTTCACACAAGCCATGTTTTGACCTGAAACTCAAATTTATGAAATCTACCCCCACCCTTAAAAAAAAAAAACTAAAATGTATTTTGTTTAAGTCCGGACTCAATTACCTTAGTTTGATATCACACACGCCATATTTTAACATAAACTCGTTTTTGAAATCTACCCCCACCCTTTTATTTGGCCTGTGTTCGGTGAATTTTGTCATTTTTAAATGGGACCATCTTGACCCAAGGCCCAGCCTAGGTACCAAATTTCATTAAAATCGGCCAAGCGGTTTTTGAGTTATGCGCGTTGGTCGTTACAGACAGACAGACAGACAGACAGACGGACGGACGGACGGACGGACAGACAGACAGACACACACAGACAGACAGACAGACAGACAGACAGACAGACAGACAGACAAACGGCGCGACAAAAAAGTTTCAAAATCATCTGAAACGCAAAGATATATAAAAAAATTTGAAATCGGAGCAACTTTTTTTTCTCGAAAAAATTAGGATCACCATAGCTCACACTACTATAGTATAGTATATGTGTGAGCTAAAAAAAGCGTCTTAGAACTTGCTACTCCCGATTTTTCAGTAAACTCAATCTAAGATCTATCTAACAGATTAAAAAAAAAACTTTCCTGACTTCTTTCTGAGAATCCTAGACGGTGTGAAACAAAACCGAACCAAACGGAACCGAAACATTTTTTCGAAAATTTATTTTCTTAAATTAACTTAGCGAGAAACCCCTTTTGGGAGGTCAAAATTGGTGTTTTCCTAACCTTTGTCAATTGAACGAAAACGTATCCTAACCGGTCCAGATACTCCCTGAACTTTTTCAACCAAAAAAATGTTCCCGAATCACAGGTTAGGATGGATACGTTTGCGCTCAATTGATAAAGATTAGAATAACCCCGATTTCAACCTCCCTAAATGAGGATCGGAAAGTTATATTAGGAAAATAATTTTTCCAAAAAATAGTTTGGTTCGGTTTGGTTTGGTTCGGTTAGGTTTCACACCCTTTAGGATTTTGGGAAAGAAGTCAGGGAAGTTTCTTTTAAATCAAAATAAGAGTGCCAGGCACTATTTTGCCACTTTCACATTGAAAACTGACAGTTAGTCCTTCAAAATTGACATACCATAGTCGAATTTAAAACTATCGTCGTCTATTTTCCACTTATAAAGGAAGGCACTATTTATTCCGGTTCATATAGTAAACAAAGGCCGTATGTTGAAAGATCACAGCTGATATTGCAATGTGAAGGTGTCAAAATAGTGCCTGGCACTATTATAGCCTGGCTTTATTTCAATAATTCTCTATTATGTTGAAACAAGACCCTTTGGTCGAACTGTTGCTGTTTTTATTAGATGTCGCTCTTTTGAATATCGCTGTTTTGATATGTCGCTGTTTCAATATGACGCTCTTCTAAACTGTCGCTGTTTTAAATATCGCTATTTTGAATCGGAGCCGGTAACCGAGGAGCAATGTCCCTGCATGTGGTAGATATATAGTCATTGCTAGAGATGTATGACATATTTTAAAGATATATAGTAAAAATATGTCATACATACTCGATGGGTCTCTTGTCCTTGCCATAGGCAATTACACTTTTGTGACATTCCCAACCGCTTTATCTATCATATAAATACTGACAGCAACAAAGGAAATCTGAAAAATGGCATGTCTCTGAGTTGTTTTTATCTGTGCGTTTTTTTTTGTAAACCTACAGTCAGCATCTTTTTGTCCAGAGACAATCACAGTTTAACCTTTCATTTTATACCAATATAACATGTTTACTTTTTAATATATTTCTGGTTAGGAAATATGGCGTATGGCAAGGACGGGCGAGGACTATATCAGCGTTTGCCGATATCTGTTATATACAGGGACGCTAAATTGCCCCTGTAAATTGGTGTAAGTCAAACTCCATGTAGAGTTATCGAAATATCTGCCTTACGGGTGGCACTGTTGGATACATCGTTGGAATATGGTTGAAATGCTCTCAAAAAATACTGTAATATCGAAACCATTTTTTTCTAAGATCCATCAATCAACGGTTTAAAAAAAAAAAACAAAACCACAAATTATACATCGTTGGAAAGTTATCCAAAAATGCTACAAATGATGTTCTAACAAGTTTTTTCTTGGACAGGGTCCCTCTTTGGCAGAAGCAGAACTAAAATAATTTTAGAAAATTAATTTTATTTAACATTATACATCAATAATATAAATGTTGTTCTGTAAATAAAAGTACAAAAGGGCTAATAGTCCATGGAATTGGTACATTTTACCTTGCATGAAATAAGGTAGTTCTGATTTTTGATATGTTGATTTCTGATGAAGTGGTAATAACAAATCCAAGTTTTCGCCCTCGAAAGCCATCCAGATCATTATTATATTCTACTAAAACTGCTAAATTTTCTCACTTTTTTTAAGGACCCGTTTAACGACAAAAATTGTTATATATAATATTCAGGACTAGTTTTTCAATAAAACGACACTAATTTTGTTTTTTTAGACCTAATAGTTTTTGAGATACAGGTGTCGAAAATTGATGAGGCCAGTAAGTAAATGTTTTAAAAAGAGTTTTAAAATAAACTACGACTGTTAACGAAATAAGCATTATAAGTTATTTAAAAAACCATTATGGCAAATAAAAATATGATTAGTTTTTTTTTCTAGCAATATGAATTTCTTCATTGTATATATTCAGTACTCATGTATTATTGTACTTACTTATGAATTTTATACTGGTAAATCTTGTACATCTTTGATGGACCAGGCCGGTTCCCTAAAGCCACAACACTTCTTTTTGGAGCAGTTTGCTCCAGTAGTATTTCTTGATCGATCGGTTCAGGCAGGTCGAAATCGTCATCTGATGGTGGTCAATGTCGTCAAATGCAAGGACTAGTATGTTTTCATAAGATTGACGCTACAGTGGCTGAACATTTAAGTCCTGCTTTTCTACAACCGCAATTGGTACAACCTTTTTTGCAGTTACAGCAAATCATGTTTAGCAGGGGCTGCGGAGCTGGTGGTTTCGTCATCAGTTGCCTTCTGTACTTCGCATCCAGTCCCAATCGAGGGGATTCATTTCAATTAAAAAAGAAACCAATAACAGAAAAATCAAACCAGTAAAACTAAATATTCGCGTCGGGGGTTAAAAAATATCTTTTTACCTGGTGGTAGAGCAGACAGAGCGAAATCTTGCAGCATCCCAGATTGGAGGTAACCTGGCGAGGTTCAGGTTGGACTTAGCTGCCGCCATTGCAAACAGCTGGGAGCGAAGGTCATAGAGATTTTGCAATTCAATGTTGCCTCCATACAATGAAATGAGCAATCTCTCTCCTGCTTCGGCGACCTACGCAGGTGTGGCGTTGGAACTAAGAAACACTGAAGCGTTTTGTTCAAGGCGCCGCTGTTTTTTTCGCATTGACAGAAATTTAATTTTTCTTTATCTACAAAGGGCTGATTTTGTATCGCAACCACCGAATGCGTGAAGAAACAGAACCATTTCGGGTTGTGCTTGGTGCTGCAAAGAATTTGCTGAGTAGGTGATATTTGGGTTTTTTTTTCTCTTTCACGTTTTTCAAATTTATTGGTGTAATCTCCTACATGTGGTGCCAAACGACAAAACATGACCAACAGGTCTATGTCCTCATCGACTATCTGGACTACGTCGTAGGTAGACATGGAAATGGTTGTGGTTTGTATTAACGGGTCACCATTTTCCTCTGCTTGTGGTGTTAGAATTTTGTTCCTGTATATGTGCACTTTCAGCACGTCGATAAGTCTAACCTGGTTCCTGTCGTTTAATAGAAACTTCTCCTGATTAGAGACCCTGTATGTATGACATATTTTAAATTGTAAAAATATGTCATACATACAGGGTCTCTACTCCTGATAATCAAAGATGACATCTGGAGAAGATGTTGCTGTAGCTCTACGAAGACGTTCAGAGTTCTTGGTGGTTTTTTCTAATGCGTCAGATAGATACCCATCGAAAACTACAGTTATATTTGACCCGTAGTGATTTTGCAAGTATTATATACCTGGCGACGATTATCCCACAAGACACGAGGCAAAACAACTCTGTGAAGCAGATGTCCACCGTCTACAACTACGTACGTATCCTTCATCTGCTGCTTTTCATTTAGACTCTGTATAAAATAATTACTTCGTACCACGGAACTGTAACATAAACGTTACAGTTCCGTGCTTCGTACCCTTTCTAATTCCATCTTTGGTAAAAAGTGCCATAGGAACTGCTGATAATTCATGTGGGAAAAATTCGTTCATTTCTTCGTCAGTCTTTTTCAAAATGCATAATCTGGAACAGATTAAGAGGCAGAGCAGACAAGCGTCTTTACTTAAAACAAAGGCGGCGGTTCGGTTCGGTGTCCACGTGATATAAATTTAAAATTTTGCGTGGCTGCCACGCGAAATTATTACTAATTTTTTTTTGAAAAATTTATACTAGTAAAATTGTTAACTTAGTAATAATTATGTATTTTTTTTAAATAAATTGTTTGCAAGGGATTAAATTAAATATAATATTTAGTATTTAATAATTTTGACAAAGCAGTAAATTTCCATACAATACTTACGCATCAACTGAACAGCTATATCTCAGGAATTATTAGGTATAAAGAAAGCAAAGTAGTGTCGTTTTGTTGAAAAATTAGTTCTTCTTAATATTATATATAACAACATTTACCCTTAAATGGCTCCTAGTGGTTAATATTGACAAAAACTGAAAAAAAAAACTGTAAAATTTTTTTTTTAAATTTTGCAAAATTTTAAATTTCTGTATCTTAAAAACTATTTCACTTACAGAGACCAAATTAATTTCGTTTTCTTTGAAATTGTATATAACGACTTTTGCCATAACATTAGTGCTTGTTGGTCAAAATTGACAAAACGTGAAAACAGTGAGAAAATTTTGCAGTTTTTGTAGAATTTAATAGTGATACGGAGGGCTTTCGAGGTCGAAAACTTGGATTTGCCATTATCACTTTACCAGATGTATGTATGTATGTATGTATTCGAAAGTGGTGGCAGGCCCTACTGGACCTCCATGCACTGCGACCACAAATGGATCTATTGTGCCCACGTACCTACATACTGAGTTTGACTAAAGTGGCATATTTTTTTTCCACCCAGTTCATAAAAAAACTCTGCAGATTACAACAGTATGATTTAGGCTTAACACTTTGGCTCAAAGATATACCACTAAGGCCTATGCATTATTAGCCATCACTTTACCAGATACAACATATCCAAAAATCAGAACTACCTCATTTCATGCAAGGCCCCTTTTTTGGTACGATTTCCATGGGCTATAAGTATTTGAGTAAAAAAAGTTTTTATTTCAGTTCTTTTGATTTGACAGATGCCTTAAAACGTGAATTGAGCATAAGAAGGTGATTTTTTTAAAAACACTTATGCCAAAAATAAGGCTACTTAGGCAATTTTTTGTATGGCATATTATATGTATGTATTTCATATTCGTACTAGGGTCAACTAGGGTACATTTAAATGCAAGAACTGTCAAATTATTTAGGGACACTACATCGTATAAGTACGGCAGGAAAGCAAAGTATGATGTTTTTTTAAATTAATTATAAAAAACCTAAAGATAAAGTTTGTTGTGCAAAACCATCTTTATAAAATCATTATATAAAATTCCGGTCTGTTTTGCTGTATAATAGAAGTAGACCTTCAGATTTGCTTCAGATAAACAAAAATGTATTTTCCGTATCTAACCTCATAACCTTTTATTTCTGACATGTTTTTATTTTGATAAAAAATATGAATTTGCATTTTTAGAGAAAAAACGAAAATAAAATAGACAAAATGTTAGGACTTAAATTATACCATTTAAAAGTAAGTAAGAAGATATTAACATACTTCATGTGTCCCTCCTCGCTACCAATATGTAATAAAAAAACCCTTAATATTTAAAGAATCTTTACCTCAGACTAAAGTTTATAGAAAATAGTCCTCAGACTAAACCCTGGAAACATTTGACTAATGTGTTTTCCCAGAAATGAGCAAATCATCTTGCCTTCTCTTTTTAGCACAATCATGTTGTTTTATAACGCGTGAACAAGTCCACATCCAGGGGGCTTAATTTCCATAAGAGTATGCAAAACAGATAGAGTGTAGTATAATGTATTAATAATAGGCCGCAATACGCCCGATTCCTGAAGAAATCGTTCCAGCGTTGCCAAAGGTGATCTTGATAACTAACTACAGGCGCAGACACTTGCAGTCAGTCGCCAAGGATCGGACAATCTAAAACATTTGTTTGAGGTGACAATCATGACTTGATTTTTAGTCTACCATGGACAATTAAAAACAAGAAAATTTTATTTTTTTGATTTTAATTAATGTTATTTACACAACTTTTTTGGTTAAAAAAGGGTTAAAAGCATTGACTTCTATACCCTACGGGTAGACCCGGCATGGGCCAAAATTGCCATTATATCAAGCTTTTATCGCAATTGACCAAATACAAGTAAGAATTTAATGAGCAAAATAGGGATAAAAATAGAATTTCGGTTTGGTGAGTCCGGAAACATGCAACATCGCAAAAATATTCTATTTGCTTGTCTTGGATAAAAAAGGGCAGTGGCGCCGCAAAATAAAAATTTTGAATTCCACTAGAATTTTTTTATCAACAATTTTCTGTTTGAATAATAAATAATTCATGAATACTTACTTGTGTGTGTTTACAAAATTCTCTTCAGTAAAAAAAAAGAGTAAAAAGAATTTCTAAGCATGCTAAGTGCAGTGGATGTATTAAAATTATTGTTTTCATCTTAGAACTTTACAAATGTTGTACCTTCCAGGTAAAATATTTTCTTTCTTTGAACAAGGGTCTTCTTCAACTCTTCTTTTCTTGGGTGGACTACAAGTTATGCTCGAGTCAGATGAAATTTCGGAACTAAAAATTTCAGTTCGGAATGGGACAACCGGGCGCCGGGCCAACTCGGCGCCGCCAACAGGGCGCCACGCCGGGCCTAATGGGCGCCGGGCCAACTCAGCGCCGGACTATTTTTTTTTCGATAAAATGTGCAGATAAAAACAAAATAAATATGTTATTTATACAAAACTTTCAACATCTATTAAGTCGAGTGTTGAAATTTGGTAGGTGTAGTGTTCTGCGACTTGAAACACCGCCAAGTTCCATATTCGATACATATCGATGCATAAATAAGAAAGTCCGCCATTTTAATTTTTTTAAGTTTGTTTTTCATCTGCACATTTTATCAAGAAAAAATATTTTAGTCCGGCGCCCAGTTGGCTCGGCGTCAAGTTGGCCCGGCGCCCAGTTGGCCTGCCGCCCAGTTGGTGGCGCCGAGTTGGCGGCGCCCAGTTGTCCTAGACTGCAACACATTTCAGGGGTCTGGTACGTTTTACCACCTTTCTTAAAACTACGAAGTTTTTTGAAAAATGATAATTTTAGACCATTTTATAGTGATTTCTAAAAAAAAAAATTGCGGACTATCGTTGATTTTGTTAAAAAAATTGAAATTGAAACATTCTTAAAACCCCATTAAAACCCATACAAATTGCTACAAAAGAAGCATTTTCTCATTTCCAACTGAAACAAAACGGTCCCTGACGTCTATCAGCTGTCAACAAAAACTTGAAATAACTAAGGTCACTGATCGAAATCGGGTCAGTTTTTTGGTCCTTTTATGAAAATGCACAATTTTTAAAAAAGCATGAAATTCAAAACAAAATCAAGAAAATTATGATTCCTACATTTTTACAAATAAAAATTAGTTTAATTGAACATTATATCAATTTTTATTCCTTAAAACACTAAAAATTAATAATTATTTACTTTTTTAAAATTTATCGAAGGTCTAACTGAACAAAAGCAAACTGGACCCATCCGTATCGAAATGAACCAAATCAAACCGAATCTAAGGGTTCGGTTTGGTTCGGTTCGATTTGCTTAAACTGAACCGAACCTAACCGAATATAGCTAAACCTAACCTAAACAATCCTAGCGGAACCTAACCGAACATACTCAAACTGAACCAACCAAACCCAACCTAATCCAACCTAAACCAACCTAACCCAACCTAACCCAACCTAACCCAACCTAACCTAACCCAACCTAACCCAACCTAACCCAACATAACCCAACCTAACCAAACCTAACCCAACCTAACCCAACCTAACCCAACCTAATCCAACCTAACCCAACCTAACCCAACCTAACCCAACCTAACCTAACCCAGCCCAACCTAACCCAACCTAACCCAACCTAACCCAACCTAACCCAACCTAACCAAACCTAACCCAACCTAACCAAACCTAACCTACCTATTGTTAATAAATATAGTAAAAGTTGTTAGGTTTATGTCCAGGGGGTAACCATTGTCCATAATCGTCGGAAATCGAGTTAGGATTAGTGTATGCGACCATAAACATTGAGTGGCGAGTGAGTGTTTGGTCTTCAATTTTTTTAGGGAAATTTTTCAAAATCTTTTTTTGCGCACTCTGGGCACCCTAATAAACCGTAATCTGGTCACCCTAATCCATCGCAATCAAAGAAAATGGGTAATCGAAGTGTCACAAATTTTTTGTTGGTTTCTATTCTTCTTTTATATTATGTAGGACAAAATTATTAATTAAACTAAGTGACCTTATTAAGTAAGACAGCATGATAGTCAAATGACATTAGAAGGACATAAACATATGATACCGGCCTGTAGACCGGTCGCGGTGGTCATATAATAATAAATATATACTTTCGCGATGAAAGACCAAAATTTAACTTAAAATTACTGTAAAGTCCGCAAAAAACATTAAATTTATCGAAATTTATAAAAACATAGATCAGTGTGTGTAACAATTCATCAAGATGTATGAAACTCGACCGTGACATGTCAAAAGTTTGGTTCGAAAAAACAAAAACAACTGGATAAAAATCGGTATGTAAGCATTTAAAAAGAAATCATTTTTAAGAAAATCAAATACTTTTTGTTAATTTTCATGCAATGCAAAAAAAAGTGCGGGGAAGTGACACTTTCTGAATCAAAATGTGTGAGGGTAAAATCGCACGGTCGCAGAAAAAACTATCTATCGTGACGCTACTGAACTTTCTCGTATTTTAGGAAAAACTATCCGTCAAGACGACTTACCCATGAAATGTTGTTTTTTTATGGATTTTTTTTCTTCTTTTGCACAAAAAACAATTTTGGACCATGTTTAAACTCAAATAGTTACTTCTAAACTTGTTTTTAAACGTTTTAAGATTTCTTTTTGTAATATTCCCGCACAAAATTAAAAAAAAATCATTTCCGTACTTATACAACATTGTCTATCAGTTTTCCCTGTATACACGGACTAACAGGTAGAATCACTCAAAATACGGCAGGTGGATTAAAGGTAGCCAGCTGCTTTTCTGTCGCACTTATGCCGTCAGTGTGAAAGAGATAAAAGTACCCTTATATTATCTAGGGTATTATTAGCATGCAAAATCACCCTATCTTTGTCCGTTTCACATGTTCAATAATGTCTATCTCTGTTTTTATTGTAAAAGAAATACCCGACCATAGGAACCAAATTGGATAGGGTCAATAAAAAATGCCTTGTCTTTCCGTCTCTAACGCCCTTTTAGGGCGTTATACAACTCAATGGTTAAAAGTATTATTTAACTAATTTTCTCTTAAAACTATCAGTTATGTTACATTACTTATTGTATGGGTTTTGTTTAAAAATTGTAATGTAAAATATTTTTACGCGTGTCTTTGACAAACAGAGCAGCATTCTTCTAGGAAGAAAAAAAATAGAGCGTCTTTTTAACGTGAAAAGGTTTTTGCTGCCTGCGGCTTTTTTTCCAATTTCAAATTATTTTATGTAGGTTTTCGGTTGTCAAAAAAGTTTAAAGAAATTATAATATTCCTTTAATTTTTGTGAAAATGTTGCTTTGGACGAATTTACAGAAAAATATTCTGCTCCGTTTTTTAAATTTTCGTTTGTTGTTTAGGAGGCACTACTACTCATAATTTTTATATTTGCCTAGGAAAAGTACTCAATGATCTCAGAGGGCCTACTTCTGGGGTTTCATACCACCCTCCCGCGACCCCTGGCCACGCTACGTTACTGTTGTCCACCATTACCTTTGTTATGGTTGGACTCAAAATGCATAAAAAAACCTAAAATTAAATAATGTAGATTTGTAAACTGTGGTAAGTTACCTTTCAAACAAAATGGACTTTAGTAAAAAATATTTAAAACAACCAGAATTTTAGGGTGTTATTCTGGATGATTATTGACACATAACTTTCAAACAAAGACTAAGTTTACCTTTCGCGAACCTAGAAGCTGGCTGGCAACGTTGTTTTTACGGTTTTCTGTTCTCTCATGTAATCCTTATGGCCCATACAAAAATCCTACCCCTAAATAGAACCCTGGTACAGCCAACTTCAAACTTTAGTGGCTATATCCACTACAGAAGCCGAAATAGTTGCTGCTAGTGAAGCTGCTAGACAAATTGTGTGGCTCAAAAGACTGTTTAAAGAAATCACATCTTTAAAAGCTGCTCCAATTTTGCTGGTTGATAACGAAGCTGCAATTAAATTGACACAGAATCCAGAATATCACCGACGCACCAAGCATGTCCAAATTTGACAATTCTTTGTCCGTGAGCTGGAATTAGATGGCTCAATGCAAGTTGAAAAAGTGTCCGAAAGCCAACTTGCAGAGAGATGACGAAATTTTTGTTACGAGATATAATGGGAATCAAAGTCATTCGGTTCAGTCCGGTTAGTTTATGGGAATGACTCAAATTCTCTTCTCAGAAGACTTTTTCTAATTTGGTCACTTTATATTATGTTTATAGTTAGATTGATTAATACAGCTGTCGTTGAAAGTTATAGTTTCTTACATTAAAATTAGCATAGATCTATGAGATTTACTTCAACATCCCTAGCAGCGGGACACATGGGCATTTGCATGAAATAGCAAACATTAATAAATTATTAAACTGTTTTTAATAATATTATTTGGCACAAATAAAAAAAGCATTTTATTATAATATTCCATAGCGTTTTGTTAAACACATCCTCCTTTAGTTGAAATAGTTGGGGGAGGGTAACTTGATTATGTTGTTTCGAGTGATCAATGATACGTCCTTTATCTCATGGAAAATGTTTTCTTTGCATAGCCGCATGAAATTTATTGTAAAATCATTGTCTTTGATTTCCTCAATATTCCCAACATAACGCAGGCAGCGATGGGCATGCCTAGAGACCCTGTATGTATAAGATATTTTAAATAAAAATATGTCATACATACAGGGTCTCTAGGAACGCCCACTGCTCCGACACAAAATTTGGTTGCAAAACAAATAAGTATACACATTAAATAATATATTATAATAAAAAGAAAGCATTACTACATTGGTTAAGTTTTAGGACTGTAGAAACAAAAAATCACACTTAAAAATTGCCGTTTGTTGATTCTCTCTGAACGGCAACGCCATACTCCGCCGTTTACTGGAATCAGTTGAAAACCAGTCGGCTTCCTTGAAGATTTGCGCGCGCTTTTATCAAAGTTTACACAATTAAAATATAAGTTGTTCCAGTTGAGCCGTTGCGGCGGCCGACATCAAACCCCGAATCGCACACCTGTTTTGCACTTACGACCAGCGACAGCCTACGTCGGCACGCGTTTGATCTCCATATTTCCATTGATTTTTGACAAGTGGAACAACTTATATTTTAATTGTGTAAACTTTGCTTTTATTCCCAAGTGCTCAAGCCTCCCACCTGCCCAAGGATCCCCACTCTCCTCCACTTTTTGCGAAAAATGTTGCAGTTTTACTTTACAAACAAGCTACTACTATAATTTTAAACCAAATATTCAAAAAAAAACTTTAAAAATTCAAAAAAATGGAAAAGGTTCGGAAAAATTGTGATCAATAGCCGATAATCATTGTGATGAAAGTGTGTTTTTATCCCTCAACGAATTGTAGCCCTTCCTTTTCGCCTCGGGATAAAAAGTGGCACTTTTATCCCTTGTAGTATAATATACTCTTTGCGATTTTTGTAGATTCCAGTTAGCAGAACCTATAAAAGGACCTTGTGTTCGGTATCTCCTATTTTAACTAAAGTAGATTTTAGGAATAATGTTAAAGAAATTACCATGTGCCATGAAAAAACTAGGTAAGTTATCTTTATCTCCTATAATACAGGGTTTTTTAATTGTAAATTTCTTAAGTGATTTCTTCGAAACCTAAACGTTGGCAAACCTATGTTTATATGATCTTTTTGTCTAGAAATCACTTAAAAGGGAATTCAACACTAAAATTATTTATTGAATTTTGAAAAATTTTGAAACATTTTTGTTGATTTCCGGAAAGCCTTCTTTTTTTGTTACTCAATAACTAGTTTTAAACTTTTATACTTTATCAAATCGCGTCATGCGTGCGTGAAGTTTCTGTACTCATTAGTTTAATCGAGTACATTATCCTTTTTTTTAGGAATTCTTTGTCAATATCCATGATGTCAAATCTTATAGAACATATAAAACACAACGAATGTGATAAACAACTCAGGCTTATTGTGATATCGGCACAAGGACCCGTTTTTTCAGCAGGTCACAATTTGAAAGAGCTGGTAAGGCATCCGCCACTATGCTAACTATATGATATATTTAATAAAATTAAAGTATATCATTGCTGGTCTCGATACTATGCTAAAAGTTATTTGAGTAATTATTTAAATGTCATTTTATTAAGTGTCCGCCTACCTACTTGTAAATCTTCATTACTTACTCGTTACTTTTGTTTGTTGAAACTTTACGTCTGTAGACGCGGGTCGCAAGGACCAAGACGGCTTTGCCCGAAGGGAGAAAACTAGAGATATCCCAAAAAAAATTACCCCAGAGTTAAATTCGCCCCGTCTGGGAAAACACACGTCTATTGAACTAAAACAAAGGAAAAAAATCGGCAACACGCTAGAAGCTTACCTTCTTTCATTCAGCAGCAGTTCCAAAATTTCACTCGCGGCCGCGGCCTTTCTTGTGGTTGGAATTTCGGTCTTAAACTTAAAACCACATGTGACTTCTTTCAGTGTCTTGTCGGAAGTGGTTTTTCATTCCCCTGTCAAACACAGGGTGGCGCTTCAAACTCCCAGCGTGTGCAAAAGCGCGCATGATTTTTGCTAAAATGATCAGGTGATCAAAAAGAAAATAACTTTCAACAAAGAGAGAAATTATCACCTGATCGGAATTTTTCCCAAACAAGGAGTTTCTTTTTTGAAGGTTTTTGGCTAAAAAGCCCAAAAATATCAAAACAAAATTTAAGGTTAGGTTTTCCCAAAAATTTAAAATAAAACAACGACAAAAATAACTGGCAGTATTACACAATCTGTATTTAAAGTAATCTTTTCAGGCAGAAGGTCAAAAAACACAACAACAAGTTTTTCAAAAATGTGCAGAGTTAATGTCAGCCATTATAGATTCGCCTGTGCCTGTCATAGCCAAAATAGATGGCGTTGCTGCAGCTGCGGGTTGTCAACTTGCTGCTCAATGTGACATAGTCATTTGCAGTGATAAGAGTACCTTTTCTACTCCGGGGTAAGAAAAAGTTACACCAGATATTTGGTATTGATAAGAGAAATAGAAAAAGCACCTGTTTTATTGTACGGCCATCGATGTACTAATTCCCATTGCTTCTGACACGACTCTCGGTGCCAGAGTAAATGTACATAAACTGCTGTACCATCTTTTCTTGAAACTTTCAGCCCATATTTGACCCATCTAAAACTCTGCTTCGGAATGAGCTAGGAAGCTTAAACTTTGCACAGTCGTAGTTCATGGACTTCCATAAAGTAGAAATAAAATTTCGGACTTCCATTGTCTTTATCTATTTTAAAACACGACGTTTCGGTTAGTCAGAATCTCTAACCGTTATCAAGTGTAAACTGGTTAACAGTTTACACTTGATAACGGTTAGAGATACTTACTTTCATTGTCTTTATTTATTTTAAAACACGACGTTTCGGTTAGTAAGTATCTCTAACCGTTATCAAGTGTAAACTGTTAACCAGTTTACACTTGATAACGGTGATAACTGTTAACCAGTTTACACTTGATAACGGTTAGAGATACTGACTCACTGAAATGTCGTGTTTTAAAATAAATAAAGACAATGGAAGTCCGAAATTTTATTTCTACACAATCATTGTCTACGAGTTTCAAACAAAGAATTCCATAAAGTAGTAACGAAATTTCAAAAAACGTCGAAATTGCCACTCACTCACTGACTCACTCACTTATGGATAGATCATCAAAATTCTACTGTACTTCCAGACATGCTACAAAACTGATATTTGGCAGACTGATAGAAATTATGACAAACCCTTGGAAATAATAAAAACCTCAAAATTTTTAGTTGCTTCCCTCCCCTATAAATGTAAAGTTATGTAAAAGTAACATTGCCAACTTCCAGAAACGCTAGAGAGCTGAGCTTTGGAAGGCCGATAGGAACTATGATAAAACTATAGAAAAAAATTCAAAAACCATAAAAATTTATTTAACTTCCCTCCCCTATAAATGTAAAGTTATGTAAAAGTAACATTGCCCACTCTCAGGAACGCTAGAGAGCTAAGCTTTGGAAGACTGATAGGAACTATGATAAAACTATAGGAAAAAATTTAAAAACAACAAAATTTTTATTTACTTTCCTCCCCTATAATTGTAAAGTTAAAGTAAGTAACATTGCCCACTTCCAGGAATGCTACAGGGCTAAGTTTTAGAAGGCTGATAGGAACTATAATAAAACCATAGAAAAAAATTAAAAAACCTAAAAATTTTTAATAAGACATTGCAAAAATTTGAAACAATATTCCGCATATTTTACTACTTTAAAAATTAAATATTATCTAAATCCTTTCAAAAAGGAGTGAAATCTTAACAAAAACATTTTATGTAAAAAAAGCCAAGTACGCGAAAATGGTATTCCGTAAAAGTAATTGACATAAAAGGAAAGCCAAGTTCTCCAATACAACTTTCAAAATGAAAGGTTCTTACTAGTTTGGAAATGTTTTTCTAAACTTGGCTATTACGGCTGCAAATGACTCTTAGGCACAGTGCTAAATTGAACATAAAGAAGATTGGCTGTAATAGCAAAGTAAAAAAAAAAACATTTCTAAACTAGTAAGAACCTTTTATTTTGAAATTTGTATTGGAGAATTTGGCTTTACTTTTATCTCAATTCATTTTACGGAATACCATTTTCGCGTACTTGGCTTTTTTTACATGAAATGTTTTTGTTAAGTACTTAGCTGATCAAATATTTTATGCGCTATAAATATTTAGTGACAAATTCTATACTTACATTTATAGATATTTGCTTCTAACACCCGGTTTCCACCTATGCGTGCCCACCCTGATTCAAAAAACGCATCAGGTGACACTGCATTTAAAACCAGTCCAAAGCCATGTCCTCTCACGTGATGCGTTTTTTGATTCGGGGTGGGCACGCATAGGTGGAAACTAGGCTTAAGAAAACTAAGCAAAACTCAACATTCGTTGTCCTCGATATTTATTACTTGAAGTAAACTGCTCAAAAATTGAAGTGAGCCACCCCTTTTTTTTAGACATTCTTAAAGTAAATTCACACAATTTTCTATGTGATATAGCTTTGATTATCCTCTTTAAACGTTTGGTTTCCTTGTTGTCTTGCGCTTGACAGATAGCTTCACAGGGTGGGTACAACGCTTAATTAACATTTAACAAAACTGCGAAAGTTTGCACGGCTCCCATTTCCCGTACGATTTTTTCAAAAAAATTTTAATGACACAAAATGACAGTCAGCTAAAGCCAAAAAAAGTTATTTCTCAGTTTTTAAATTTCTCTTTAGTTTCCAAGATATGATTTTTTTCCATAAAATTGTACTTTTTCTGATTTTTAGTTTAAGGTTTCTAGCCGGTTTTAACCATAGCCACCAAATTTTCTATGAGGCAACCCGAATATTGGCCTTTTCGAATCTTGTAAGCCATTGTACCCTAGATGACCACTGAGCACAATCAGGGGCGTGCAAAAATAATTTTTCATAAATTATCTTTTTATGATGCTCTACGATTTTTACTGAGGCAGCATTAAAATCATCTGTGGTGGTGTGAGAAAATTCGCTTGAATCCATGGACTTTGCGAAATAACTGGCATTTATACAAAAAATCATCCTGACGCCAATGGTGATATTTTAACAAAAATGAAAAAACCGTCTCGGCATAAATGTTCAAACTTCAATAAAACATGTTTTGCATTTACCTAGACTTGATACCAGATCACCTACAGAAGGTGAAACTTAGGTTTGATCATAAAAAGGAGAATTTATGAAAAATTATATTTGCACGCCTCTGATTGTGCTCGGTAGTCATCTAGGGTACAATGACGTACAAGGTTCGAAAAGTCCAATATTTGGGTTGCCTCATAGCAAATTTGGTGGCTATGGGTCAAACCGGGTAGAAACGTCAAACTAAAAATCAGAAAAAGTACAATTTTATGTAAAAAAATCATATCTCGGAAACTAAAGAGAAATTAAAAAAACTGAGAAATAACTTTTTTGGCTTTAGCTGACTGTCATTCTGTGCAAACTTTCGCAGTTTTGTTACACTTGCGTTGTAGCCACCCTGTGATGCTATCTGTCAAGCGCAGGACAACAAGAAAACCAAACGTTAAAAGAGGATAATCGAAGCTATAACACGTAAAAAATTCTGTGGAAATTGACCGTTTCGTTTAGGAATAAATTTACTTTAAAAATTTCCAAAAAAATGGGGTGGCTCACTTCAATTTTTGAGCAGTTTGTTTCATTTTAGAGGCAATTTTGGTATTTTCTGTTCAACACCAGGCGTAGCCTTAGCCAGAAGCGTCAATCAAAAAACGGCCTTTCACATGTTGCTAACAGGCTTTCCAATCACAGCCCAGGAAGCTCAAAGTGCGCGTCTCGTGTCAAAAGTTTGCCCTAGCGAAGAACTAGACAAGGAACTAGAAATAATTAGCGAGGCCATTAAAGCAAAAAGTCGAGATGTCATTGCATTGGGAAAGAAGTTTTTCTATCAACAGATTCAAGAAAAAGACGTCAAGAAAGCGTACGTATTGGGTGGAAGTACCATGGTTGAGAACTGTCAACTGCCAGACGCGAAAGAGGGAATGACAAGTTTTCGTGAAAAAAGAAAACCCAAGTGGACGTAGGATCTGATCATTATGATAGTAACAGCAATAAGCAAGCTTTCGTCACAAAAAAATCCAAGTGGACGTAGGATCCGATCATTATTATAATAACAGTAATAAGATGATAAATGACGAGATCGGGGATTTATTTTTGGGAGTAACATACATGGTGTTACTAAGTATTCAAACAAAAGTGTTAATTTATTTACATGTCAAAATCAAATTTTCCAAATGCTTAAAAAAAACACTTTGATACACCCTGTATAAAAATTTTGAAATCAACAATATAAGCGCCGATTGTTTCCTACAGATTATAAATTAACACTTTTGCTCTATCCCGAAGAGTAAACTCAGTCAAACGCTGAGACACCCTGTATAGGGTGATTCAAATTGGCCACTTTTAAGTGGGAATGAGTACTTCTAGGGGAGATACAGAAAATCTAACCCCCCTTTGCGAGCCTCAAATTTCAGGACAAGATTTTTGGTAACAACTGAATTTGGATATATCAACCCGTTTATGAACCAGGGCTTTTTGAAAAGTCTGCATTTTGGATTGGGGCCTGTAACTTATTTATTTCTTAAAATTTCTTTTAGTTTTTCAGATATAACACAAAGTTATATATTTTCTTACGGAATGACCATTTTTTTACTGGATTTTCAAAATCGGCGTAAAATTTTCTTTAAAACGTAACGATGTGTCACATTTTATGTTTTTTTTTGTATTTTTTTTTTAACTTTTTATATATTTTTATTATCAATTTTTGCTTTAGTGTTCATCATATACCTTTTTGGCGTAGTTTTTATTAAAAATTTATACAAAAAATCTTAAAAAATAAAATTATAAAAAATATTAAGAACAAAAAAAATTGCAACATAAAAAATAAACAAAAATAAAACATCAAGTGTGAGACATAGTTTTAAAATAAATTTTCGGCTTATTTTAAAACTCAAATAACAAAAATGTCATTCTATAAGAAAAAATATAACTTTGTGTTATATCTCAGAAACTGAAAGTGTCAGATAAAATTTTATATGATAATTGCATTAGGCTTTAAAAACCCTACAAACAAGCCATTTACAGCAAAAATAACTTTTAAGAAATAAAAATGTTATAGACCGCAATCCAAAATGTAGAATTTTCAAAAACTCTCATAGCTGAAAAGCGGGTTGATATATCAAAATGCAGGTTTTACCAAAAACCTTGTCTTGCAATTCAAGGCTCGCTAATGAGGGGTTAGTTTTTGTCTATCTCCTATAGAAGTACCTGTTCCCACTTAAAAGTGCCCAATTTGAATCACCCTGTACAAACAAAAAGGGAAGTTACTTCATGACTAAAAACTTATTCAAACAAATCTCTGCAAACTTTTAGTTACCGCTCGAAAAAATAAAAAATCTTTTGTGTTGAAATGTATTATTGTTTTTTTTTTAACAAAATAAACCTCATTTTATTTTATGATTTTTATTTGGAATCTAGGTAAGGCTGTAAGGCTAATGTTATAGGACAAGGAGATATTTTTTCAGGAACATAGCGTTTTTTATTTTTTACTCCATAACGAAAACAGATATTAGGGATTTTTTTTGCACACAACATATTTTAAAACGCTTAAGTTTTAGTTATTTTTCGTTATCTTAATTAACGATAACCACAGTCAGTCCAAAGAGTTAGTTTTTAAAACGTCTTAAAAGTCACTTGACTGTGGTTGATATTCGTCAAATCCATCGCTGTTTTCTTTATTAATTTGATTTGAGTTGGTCCCTGATCGCCAAGAGCCCGGAAAGCCCAATCACAAATTAATCCTAAAATTAACCTAAAAATTTGTTTAAAGCCACAGGACAAAAATTAGTTAAAGCCATAGGGAAACTTACAACTGTACAAAATGATAAGGCTAAAAAAACGTCTCTTTAACTAACGGACTTATATCAATTCTAATAAAGATAAAGGAATGCCAAGTTGCTACTGCGCTGCATCAAAAATAACCATAACGATAATGAACTGTGAAATAAGCATTTCAAAATGTCCTGCTAAAAGAAACCAAATTTAAAAAAAAAAAAAACCTTTATTTTCGTTTTATCCGAGGTTTTGTCTATCTGGTTTATCTAAAAATCAGCTAAATGCTAAAACCAAACAAAACAGCTTAAAAATTTTTGGCTCAAGAATTCTATCTATTTAGCCTTCTTCAATCCATCTTTGGACATAAATCTTCCCGAATATATTCCACTTTTCTCTGTCTGTCGCCGTGTTCATCCATATAGTTCCGCGGGTTTCTTCAAATCGTCCACGCATCTCATTTGGAGTCTTCCCTCTTTCTTTTATTTTCACAGGGTCTCCAGTTTGCAATAAATTTGTTCCATCGATCATCTTCCTGTCTGATATTGTGACCGGCAAATTTCCCTTTTAATTTTGCTACTTCTCCTCAGACATCCCTTACTTTTGTTTGACTTCTTATTCATTGATTCCTTTTTTATTATCTGTTAGATTTACAGGTGTAACATTTGTCTTTTCATTGATCTTTGGGCTTTTGTTACCTTATCCATGTTTGATTTTGTAACTGTCCAGGTCTGGGATCCACAGGAAGGTTATACAGTTTCGCTTTGAGGTACTGAGGATATTTTTTATTTTTGAATATGTAGCTTAATTTACCGAATGCTGCCCAGGCCAATCTTATTCGTCTATTGATTTCAGCTGTTTGGTTTTTTGTTTTTAGTTTAATAATTTGTCCCAGGTATATATATTCCTCTACTTGTTCTATTTTCTGTTGGTTTATTATGATCTGTGTTTGTTATAAATTTAGTTTTAGTGTAGTTCATACTCAAGCCTATGTTTTTAGCTGCTGTATCCAGTTCGTCCAGCATTTTTATGAGTTCTTCTTTCTTGTCTGTTATCAACACGATATCATCAGCATATCTTAGGTGGTTCAAGTATTGTCCGCTTACCTTGATGCCTATTTCTTACCAATCTAAGTTTTTAAAAACGTCTTTTAGGGCATGGTTAAATAGTTTAAGGGATATTGTGTCACTTCTGACACCTCTTCTTGTGCGGATTGGCTTGGTTCCTTCGTGGATTTTGATTGATGTTGTTGCTTCGCTATATATATTGGCTTAAGTCTGTGTATCTGTGATCTATTCGGCTATTAATTAAAGATGCTTTTACTACACATTGCTCAATGCTATCGAAAGCTTTTTTAAAGTCTATAAACGCAATATATAGTGGAATGTTGTATTCTTTGGCTCGTTGGGTGGTCAACTGTACTACACCTTCAAGTTCAAGAAATAGTAAGTTTTATTTGTGGGCGCATAATTTATATCGCTTACAACGGCGAGAAAGTCTTCCTTGTCCCCACAAAAACTGTAGCAAGCATTTCCGCATCCATAATTTAAATAACAAAAGCTTAAAAAAAACACTGTTACACCAAAAAATTAAACATTTCCGCATCAATAGTTTAACTAACAAAAGCTAAAAAAATCACTATTTCCCTAAAAGAAACAGCTCGAGACCTAGCTACTTTTTTGAGTTGAAAGTAATTACTGCTCGGTTGGTAATTATCAAATGAACACGGTTGATTCTAGAACTTGGACAGAACTTTTGTATTTAAGAATATACCAGCGCCGTGGCAACGCAAGACTTGCTCAGGGGAACAAAACGTTTGAGGAAGCATTAATATGAAAATTTTAAATTGTTTTTTAATAAAAAACGTATACTTAATTTTGTTTTATATAATTTTATTAAAGAAACACGTGTTTAAAATTCATCTAAAGACAATGGAAAAAATATATATTTTGAAAAAGAAATTATTGATACCTACTGACTTAGTTTTTTAAAGAAGGACGATTATAAAAAGATTTACGCTAAAATAAAAGATTTTAAGCTAAAATTTAAAAATATACCAATAATTGCTCGGAAACTTATTGATGGATTTGGTTAGTTAAGTAGTTAATAAAACTGAAAAAAAATTGACAGTTTTACATTTGCATTTATTTAACTTTAACATACAAACCAAAAAAACTTTTTAAAGTTTGTAAAATTTTCGAAGTTTAAAGTTTTATAATAAAATATTTTCTACAAAAATTCACACCATATAATAATATGTTGAAAGTTGTTCTCGAGCTTGAAAAAATGTTAATAAAGACACGGAACATTGCAAAATAAAATAGTTTTCTTTTTGTTACTCTCCTAGAATACACCCTTTCACGGCGGACTAAAGATTCGCCTGTAACGAAAATTGCCTTTGATTAAGTTTCGGGCTAAACAACTTTGCGTTTTCGTGATTCGACTGAGGCTGGTGTGGAACATGAGAGTTCTATTTTATTTCTAGCCGCGGTTTTACTCACATTGCCAATCAATCATATGATTTACAATACAATGCAACAGTTGTATAAATCTATTAAAGATGTGTACGTGCCTGTAAACCATGAAAAATTGTATTAATAAAATCAAGTCCAAGCAACTAAAGGTTAGAGATTGTTTCGAGCTAGTTTACGATAATTTACAATGTTCTGACATCATATACCTAATAGCCTAAAAAAAATCAGGCGTTTTCGAACCTTTTATAAAGGTACGCCACTCTTGAAGCAAAGACCCCTGCCCTTAATTTATAGCGCTTCGGATACCGCGCATGTGTTGAAAAAGTATCAAATTACGAATTAAATTTGCAGTTTTGCTGATAATAATTGTGCAGGTACAATCAGATTCATAAATAATGTCGTAAAAATTTCCATGAATTTGGCACATTTTTAACGATTTGGCACCAAGGCGGATTTGTTGCTGATTTTGAATTTAAGAACTGAAAGAAAGGGGTATTAAGCGTGTTTACTATAGATTCCTATCGTTGTTTATGCACCAGCGGCCTTTCTAAAGTTGTTATTGTTATTGTCCCACAGGGCGGTACCATTTTAATAAAATTAGTTAGATACTTAGAATAATACGCTTTATCCCTAGAGAAACATATAAAAACTTAACTTAAAAAAGTTGTACTACCTCAAAAATGGAGAGTGGGTATGAACCACAAAAGACAAGGAAGGTTGAGATGAGATGGCTCCCTTTACTTGATTTTGTTCAATAAGAGATGTCAAATTAGCTTAAATTGGCCTCTCAAAAAATTTAAGTTGACATTATTTATAAATCCATGTACATCATTGGCATATTGTCGAGAGTTTGTGCTTTTTTGATGCAAAGAGATGGTTTGGATGTAACTAGTTGCAAAAATGATTGCAAAAGTATGGTCGCGCAATATAGTCTAGGCTCTAATTTATCTAGCGTACACCATAATATGTGCGCCCAATTTTATTCCGGGCTTTGTTTAACACGTATAAGAGTATACAAAATTTTTGGTCACATAGACAAATTCATAGACGCTTGACCATCCTTAAAAATATCCGCCAGGCGTCAAATCATTTTTATAGTATGTTTAGGTCTGCCTTTTTTGATATATAACTTTAAAATGTTTTTTTTTTCTTAAACATTGTAAGAGATACGATAATACTTGTAATAACGTTATTTATAGACAAAAAAATGTTTAGTCAAAAATTGTTAAACCACCCCTTTAAAACCCAGTTTCCACCTACGACTTTCTCGTGAATGCCCGCGCACGCGTGACATTACTATCATAACATTTCATATTGAGATCATGTGACGCCTGAACGAGCAAAAAAAGTCGTAGGTGGGAACCGGGAGTAAGACAGTCTTTAGGGGTACCATCCTTCAAAATTTGAATTTTATGAAACAAAAAAGAAGTCAAATGTTAATTATATTGTAACTTCTACAATAAAAGAACATGGGTACTATTTAAATTCTTTTTCAAGCGGACATATTAATAATCATGTGTGGTGTATTTCAAAAACTACTTAATTTAACAAAAAAGAAGTAAAACATTTTTATCGGACTACTGGGTAAGCTTAAACAAAAAATTAAGCAATCTGGCGGCCTATTTTAAAAATCGTGACTAAACGACTATGATTTGGACCATGTAACCATTTTTTTTACTCGTATAGGTTTTTAACAAAGGCCCGCAACTAAACTGAGCGCACATATTAGGGCGTCCGTGACATGAGCTGGCGCCTGCACGAACATGGAACCACAATTATGTAAGTATAAACGTTTTTAAGGTGCACGATTTTTTATCAGTTCCTTGACGTTTTTGATGAAAATAAAAAATAATGTACACACAGCTGTCCGTTGGGCACAAAAACACGCATGTGCACTGCAAAACATAATCCGCGTTGTTTTCGGAGCAACCTATGATTGTCTAACTTTTCAATGTACCTTGACTGGCATTTTAGGCTATTAGGTATATGTCTAACGTAAACAATGAACTTCTCAATAGATATAAGTCGTTTGTGTCAGTCAAACCTAAGTGTTTTTTCGTTATATTGCCCTATACACCTAAGCTTGACAATTATTTCTAAACTTTTCTATTTTTTACCTAACGCCTTATTGGTAGCCGCTGTTTTTGCTTTTACTGCATCTTCTTTTTCTAAAAATAGAGACCCCCGGTTACAAATTAAACAAATCGTAGAACAAATAATAACATTAATATTGAAGAAACCAAAACCAAATAAAGAAATATATAACTTATGATAAAAGTTATTCAACAAAAACAAACAATAAGTCGAAAGATTTAACCAAACTGCTTTAAATAAGAATAAAGGATGACAAAGCGGAAGTTAAAAACAGGCCAAGTGAATAGCTGTTTTCTTAACAAAATTATGCAGTTACCCAACAAAACAAAAACAATGAGTGAAAGACCCAATCACACAAGCTTACAAATCCAATCAAACAAGCTAAAAACAAAACAAGTGAATAGTTATGTTCTTAACAAAATTATGAAGTTACCGAACAAAACAATACAAGTCGAAAGACCCAAGCAAACAAGCTGCTTTAAATTAGAATAATGGATGGCAAAGTGTAAATTAAAAACAAGCCGAGTGACTAGCTATTTTCCTAACAAGTGTAGAAAATCTATGTTTCTGCACGCAACTGCCATTGACAGTTACGTTAAGCAGATAAGTTTGCAAACATTTTCTGCAGGTGTTAAGAGCAATTGTTTTTCTATGAGCGTTAATTTTCACGACTTTATCGCCAAAACAAAAATGAGAGCTTTTTCGTTGTTGTTGTTGTTGTGTCGTGAAAATTAAAAACGTAAACAACTGGTAAGTTAAAATATAGCAACGAAGTCATTTGGTAAGCAGACTTAGCGGTGTGGAAAAATTGATTTTCTATACTAAAAATTGTATGGAAAATTCTCGTAGAAAAAGTCGTCATCAAAGCAATAAATAATTGAATTAATGAAAGATTTTTATCAAATTTGGCAGCAATGTCGCTAAAGCATAAAAGTGTGAGTATTTTTAAGCGAGTAATTTACAGAAAAATGCTGAAAAATTCCAATATTTATCATTCCGGTAAATGTCGCAAGCAGTTTTTCGAGTATTTGGTTTGATTTTTAATATTAACCAACTAAGTATTTAAAATTAATAAACACCGCATAAACGTGACATATCAAAGTTACCAAATGGTGCAACAATTATTTTAAATAAAAATAGGATTTCGGAAATTGACAAAATATTTTTCTGAAACTGAAACAGTTTCACTCAGATAGTCATGGTGGCCATGACGTCTGAGCATAAATAAATCTAACGTTGCCATTACTTAAGCTCAGTAAGGTTTTGGCGCTGAATTTATCGTTAAAAGAGAGAGAGAGAGACATAAACAACTTGATGCGAAAAATTATTCTCAATTCTAATATTTTCTTAGTAGTTTTTAAGGGGTTACCGGATTAATTCCTTTAATGAAACGTCTTTTTTATTAAATGCCGTGGTAGAGAAATAATATGCCACCAAAATATAATAAAGACCTTGTTCATTGGCATTACCCAGTTCATTAATTAAATTGATAAAATTGAACACAAATTTTTTTCGAAAAGGAGTTACTTCTCGCGTACCATTTTATACAGGCTCGAACAGGAATGTGATAAAGCATTTCGTAAATTACACCCCGCCCCACAAGAAAAAATGTCGAGATTCTTAAGACAGCCCATGTTATTTTTCTAATAATTTTTGGTAAATTTATTATACCAATCAAGGGGATGAAGAAATTAAAACATTTCAAATCAGTAGTTTAAATTAATTTAAAAAAATTAAAATCTGGCAATTTGGCTCAAATATTTAAGTACTAATATATCTCGAGAAATGCTTGCACCAGGGTATCGATATTTTGCATGTTTAAAAGGTATTTAAAATAAAAAATACCTTTGTTTTTTGCAAAAGTTGCACTATAAAATACCGCATTTGAAAGGTATTTTATAGACATTTCATACTATATCACTACCCTTGTGTAAGTAGTTCTCAAGACATCTGAATTTATTTTAGAACGTGTGAAAAATTAATTTAAAAAAAAATATAAATCAGAAAATTTTGAAGTTATTATTATTCATCCCCTTTGACCGGTAGAATGAATGTTGCAAAAATTATTAAAACCGAAAAAATGGTCTGTCAAACCTTCCTTTTTTCGTTGATTTCATATGAAGTGAGCCACTGGAGAATATTCCATATGTCTATTACAAAAGATTGAGTTGTTTCGAGGTTTTGAGTGTAATTTTAAAAGAAAACATAAAAACAGTTTAAAACAACATATTCTCATTACCAAAGACACAAAAGCAATGAAGCTTCTTCAGTGTGCTTCTTGCAGTTATAAACTTAAACGAAAAAGTTATTTAAAAAACAATTACTTATTCATAAAGACATAAGTGAAGGTGAGTGTTTTCAATGTGCAGATTGTATGTTCAAGACGAAAATTAAAGGTTACTTAAAAATAAATTTACGGATTCATAAAGACACAAAGTCTTCTATTGCGATTACAAAACTAGACAAAATGCAATTTAAATAATCACATGCTTATACATAAAGATCAAAGAGAGGTTGAGTGTTTTCAATGTCCAGACTTTAATTTAAAGACCAAACAAATGTTTAAAAGTGTATAATAATATGCTTATTCATAAAGATTTAAGCGAGATTGAGCTGTTTTGATGTTTAGAGTGTAGTTTTTTTGAGCAAACAGAAACATAGCTTAAAACGGCATGTTTTTATTTACAAAGACATAAACACCATAGAGTTTCATCAGTGTGCTTATTGCAGTTATAAATGTAAACGAAAATATACTTTAAAAACACACTTACTTATTCATAAAGACATAAGTCAAGGTGAGTGTTGTAACTGCAAGACGAAAATTAAATATTACTTAAAAGAAATTTACGGATTCATAGAAACACAGTTTTATGAATGTTGCTGTTGCGATTACAAAACTAGAAAAAAAGAAATTTAAATAATCACATATTTATACATAAAGATCAAAGTGAGATTGAGTTGTTTCGATGTTTAGAGTGTAATTTTCAAAGCAAACATAAACATAGCTTAAAACAACATGTTCTTATTCAGAAAGACATAAACACAATGGAACTTCATCAATGTGCTTATTGCAGTTATAAATGTAAACAAAAATATAGTTTAAAAATACACTTACTTATTTATAAAGACATAAGTAAAGTTGATTGTTTTCAATATTCAAAGTAATTTTAAGACCAAAATTAAACGGTACTCGAAAAAGCACCTACAAACTCATAAAGACTCAATAAGGTATTATCAATGTAGTTATTGCTATTACAAAAGATTGAGTTGTTTCCAGGTTTTGAGTGTAATTTTGAAAGAAAACATTAAAACCGTTTAAAACAACATATTCTCATTCCTAAAGACACAAGAGCAATGGGGCTTCATCAGTATACTTCTTGCTGTTATAAATGTAAACGGAAAAGTTATTTAAAAACACACTTATTTATTCATAAAGACATAAGTGAAGGTAAGTGTTTTCAATGTGCAGATTGTAAGTTCAAGACGAAAATTAAAGATTACTTAAGAAGACATTTACGGATTTATAGACACAAAGTTTTATGAATGTTGTTATTGCGATTACAAAACTAGACAAAACGCAATTTAAATAATCACATGTTTATACTGTTCGACTTATTTGACCCTGGATTCAGATTAGGTTCGGTTCGGACCCAGCGTCAAAAAATACATAGGAATATTACATGGTCTTAAAGATCTAGACATTTTTTTTCTTGTGGGGTTGTATCATCTTAGGAGCACTAACCTTTTATATCAGCCTCCCTCCTCTTCTTGGCTTCCTCTCGTTGCTGTTTTATAATAGCTAACCTAGCTAAGTCCGCCCTGGCCTGATCTGTTTTGCCTTCAGCATGCAGTTTCTGATAATGTGCTTGCGCCTTTTGTTTTTCAATTTCTAAAAGAAAACGAGGGACTTATACTGCAATATTTTGTTTAAAACGTAAAAATACACCAAGGTGCTATGGAAATAATGTGTATAAACTTGTAGGTTGTAAAGAAGCTTTATAATTTTGAATTTTTCTTTTAAAGGGTTTGTAGCCGTTGTTAACGTTTAAACGTTTTTTTTTATAAAGTAGTAATTAAAACCTTGTAAGCCCTTCTTTACAAAACCGTTCGAATTAAAGAATAATAATTTTTATAAGAAACCATGAAGAACATAATCAACATAAACTGTCAACTTGGGTATTATCAATTAAGTTGGTAAAACGTCTTGAACCGAACCTTTCTTACAATACAATTCTTAAAATAAATAACTTTTTAAGCATGTCGTATAAATCAATTTTAGTTCATTGGTAGATTAAGTTTAAGTGGTGGTTTCACCCTTTCCAAAGCGCAAAACCGCAAAAACAAATTCTTTGTCCACTTGCACCTATGCCTACAAAACATTTTGTGCCCAGGCTAACTGCTAAGTTATTAGGAATGGAAATTGAAACACATACCATTTTATAGTTTGAAAAAATTCTGCAGATCGTTAATTCAGGCTTCCAGTTGTGGCCTTTGTATATTACTTAACACTAAAACTCTTTGAAAAAAATCACAGACAGTCAAAGCATAACGTGTTCCAACTAAGCTTTTAATAGATCAAATACTAGTCAAATTAAAGGGGTAACAGAGCGTGTGGAAAAATAAGTAGAAGAATTGGCTAAAAACTGTTTTATACAGGGTGTCCTATAACTTAGGGGCCATAGTGCAGTAGGTGATAGAGTAGGTTATTTCCGAAAAAAAGTTTATATAACATGGGGTCAACACACAGCTGTTTTTAAGATATAGGATGTTTAAAGTTGGAGGAGAAGAAAAAGGGTTTTACAAAAAAAAGAAAATCTGTCACAGCCAGCTGAATACTCAGCTAATTGTGATTCAAAAATGTGGTATTCCTTTTTTTAATAAAATTACAAATTGAGGAGATACAGGGTGTCAAAATAACCTTCAAAAACGTATAAAAAATAATACTTTTTTTAAACAAATTAATTTTTGCTGACTTATTCTTTTAAAAAATATCATAAATGTTTTTTATTATGTCTTGCTAGATACTTGTTTTTATTATCAAAAAATATTAAAAAAACATTGCATTATCAGATACATATGTCAACGGTCTGCTATTGACCATATATTCTGCTTCAGCAAATAAAGTTTGAAGGACTTCATCTGTTGGCTTTCTTTCTTTAAGATTAACTAAAGGTGCTCTCTGGAAACTTCCAATCAAGCGTTTCTAGCATCCACCCATATGTGGTGCCATTGGTGGTCAAAACTTCCAAGTAATTCCTCTAGCAAGTTTTCAGTTCTTCAATTGCTTCCATAAGTTCTATGTTTGCGCCTCTCAAATTAGATCCGTTGTCAGACGTCATAATATTGACAGATCCCCTACTAGCCAAAAATTCTCTGATAGCCATAATGCATGAATCAGTGCTTAGTGAATGAGCCATACCTTTTTTCAATTCTGCGGCCAATTTTAACGGTAAAAGGGGCGAAATAGTCAACTCTTGTAGCGGTAAAAGGCTTCTCATACTTTAAAAGTCTTTCTTCGGTTAGTAAACCCATAGTCGGTTAGCTTCACTGAATTTCGTCTACAAGACGGAAAAAGTTTGATTGCTTTTTTCACAGCTGATCTAATTTTAGGTATTCAAAATTTTCTTCTTAGATCATTGATCACTGTTTGTTCCTTGATTGGGATATATTGAGTGGTAATGAATAATCATTTTTTGCGTATATGGGTGAGAGCCATCTAATATTATAGACTGCTTCTCTATCATGGAAGCTTCGTCTTCTAGTAAGCGTGTGATTCTGCTATCTTTTAAAAAGGGATATCTTTTAAAAGCAAAAAGTTTCTCTTCACTGCTGTGGTCTGTGGAAACTTTCCATACAGCAAAAAATATATTCTTTTGTGTAGATGTCGGAATACTATTTTTGAAAAGATTTTTGATTATTTGGATGTTACGAAACGCAACTTCTTGTTGTTCTTTTACATTCATTTTTGAAGCCTTCTTTATTGTATTTTTAATTTTCCTCCGATGCTCAGGATCTAGTGGATGTTCCCTAGGTTGATTTCTAGTCCTTGGAAGAGCCACGTAGAAGAATTGGCTGTTTTATGTACAATGACAAAAATATGTTTAAAAACAACCGAAAAGTAGAAATAGCCCTGAGGAAAATTTAAATAAGTAAATACATAGAACGATTTTACAATATCAATGAAAATTCAATCGGATTAATTATTGTAAGTCTAATAATAAAAAATTTTAATACAAATAGCGAAAGTGTCAGAATTAAAAAAGATAACATAGAAACGATTTACTTTTTAAATAATGTTTACGTTTATTGTTCATAAAAGAATTTAAAAAAGACATGCCTAAACTTCCAGATAATTTTGGTTGGTCAACAGATAAATTGGTAACAAACAATTTTTATTAACAGAATCGTAAATCAGCCGACCCAACACGTGTTTACGTTAAAAACTATCGTAGACAGCAAATTATTGAAGAATTAAATAATAGAACCCTCAACGGCATCTAACAATAGCCCAATATTGTTAGAATCTCAAAAATCAAAAGATGAAATTTTCGCTACGCAAATAAAAATGCCCTTTTGGCTGATATATTCCCTTTACCAAGAATTGAAATGATTTTAGATTTTAGGTCAAATGAGCAACTTTTTTCTCAACTTTCGATTTAAAGGCAGGATTTTTCTAGATTTACCTAGAAAAAGAGTCAAGAGTTTTTAACAACATTGGTCCAAACCAAGGTCTTTATACTTTTACACAGGTTATCTACATAATTTGAAAGGTCATTAAACCTTACTGGCTAATTGTAATCCTGATTAAAAAATGTATGTCACTGGTTACCTTAAACCATTTGTTTTATGTAAAAGCTACAGTCGTCCAGTTAAATAAACATGACTTCTCAAATTCTGTAGCCAACCTGTGCAGAAGTATAAAGACCTTGAGTCCTAACCATCCAAAAATAATTAGATAGCGCTTCGACTACTGCGCAACCTCCAATAGGGCGACGAAACGTTGATCGCCATTTTTTTACAGATTTAAGGTACAAGCGGTTACCCCTAGAGGTCGTTATGGTGAACAAGCATATAGGGCCACCTTACAAGCTTGGTATAAGCCATCACGCCTAGAGGTCGCCGTGAAAAATAATAATAATTGAGATCAGTGACTACATATAATGTTTTACCACGAGTTTAGTTCACTTCCTTTAAATCGTGCCTGCCAAACCTGTGGCCTGGGTGCCCTAAAAATCACAATTTGCAAATTAAAAAGAGTTTGTGAAATATTTTGCAAATCAAATCGAAAAAAATCGAAAAATCTGTAACTTTTTTAGGCCAATGAATGAGATGGTTTGATTTTATACCTAATAGATTATATAATAATATACTGAAGATTTCTTGTACATTAATAATAATGTCCTCACAACCTTATAAAACGTTTTTTTAAACCTTTGGATTATGTGTAGGAAACGTTATTGACCATATTTTGCGTACGCATACCTATAATTTACATGTTTAAACCTTAGAAGTAACGAATTGTAAATATGTTATTAATTCGCAAAACCTAACTTTTGTCTAAAAGAAGCACCTAAAAATTTTTGATAAAATCGCATATTTTCGAGTTGCGTTGTAAGTAAAATCATCAAATTTTATGTATTAAAAAGTTGATAGCACTAAACATCTCCACAGTTACAAATTAAAAGATCTTTGAATTTTAATATTTGCTATTATTAGGTTCCTGCAACCTTTATAAAACAAGAAACGTTACTTGGGTTACTCAAAAATGAAAGATGTCGACTATACGCAATGGAGTTGTAAAAAGGTGCGCGCAGACTGTAACGATTTTGGGCGCGATTACGATAGCGGTTATTATTTTCCACAGCAGTCTGCCTTAAACTGCAACATCTTATTTACGGCTGCGCCAGAGTCAAACTGAATGGGGCTCATCAGAGAGTCTAGCTAGTCTGACTACACTAACGAGAGTTACAAAATATTTTGGTTTGGGACATGCATTAATAAGTACTTCATTTTTACTTTAAGAAAAGCATAATTTTTTTATGGATAAAAAAAAGATTTTATTAAAATATTTGTTTAAACAAGTTTTACTATTAATACACAAGAAGTGACGAAAAAATCTTTAAAAAATTCTAATTTTAGTCATTTCGACGTTTTTTGGGGGTTTTAGGCATTTATAGCCGAGATCGATAAAAACGAGTAAAGATATCCAGGGCTCGATTTTCAAGGCGTCTGCAAATATCTAAACGGTTTCCTGATAGGCCTAGTAGATTTTCAGGTATGCGAGAATTTTGAAAAGTCTAATTGTTTTATTTATGAAAATTTCATTTTGATATAAACTATCAAATTGAATTTTACCTGTTATTTTGAGTTTCTTAGCTATTGCATAAAATTGTTCATTCTTTATGAAATGACCCCTAGAATTATTTATATTTTCATACACAAGTTTATTCAATCTACTATAAAAACGTAGCAATAATCAATATTGCTGAGTTTGCACTAATTTCAAATTTATATATAAAAGCCGATGCTGGACAATAGACCGGCATCACTGATACAAAGTGATCAACCCAATACACCACTGAAATAAGGTCCCTACTAAACATACTTAAGTAAAACACCACTATGGTGGTTACTCTTTATGGCCCATAAGGCCGACTCTCTACGGCATATAAGGTTTATGCCTTATAGCCCTTAGTTTTATTCTCTCCAACTAGCATCCCCCTTGGTACATTATTAATTTTTGGCATTCTATTCTTGTTAACCTCTTGTATGCATATAAAATACATGTATAAATGTGGATTCTTTATTTTTAATTTTTATATTCCCCTAAATCCCTCAGTCACAGGGGCACTAAAGAACAAACCTTGTGGAGATACCACTTGTCACAAATATAGTTGTAACAATATATTTAACTTTTTTTACCTTGCTTAAAATATTTTTAAATTATCAACATAAGAAATTAATAAAAAATAAATGTATAATTAAAAATAAAAATATAAAAGAAACAAAAATAAATGGATCTGAGTTCAAACAAAAAACTCAAAGTCTTCTCCACTAAAGTCTTTATTTCGGGTTTTATTTAGGACATGTTTCGAGTCTAAAGAGACCCATTATCAGCTTTCAAAAACCTTCAAAAGACACTCATACTAATGCAAGGGTTCAAAAAGTTGCTAATACTAGTTGAAAATCCAGCGAAAAAGAGGTTTCCTGAGCAGGAGTGGATTTCATGGAAAACTTCATTTCAAAAAATGGAAATAACTTAACAAATTTAAAAATAAATAAAATTCTTTAGTTGTAGAAATAAAATAACTTAAAATGGTTGATTAGAGCCTTCAACCATCAATAAATGTGAATTCTCCACTTCCGACTCCTCCTCAGGAAGTCTCTTTTTTGCTGGATTTTCAACTAGTATTAGCCACATTTTAAACCCTCGCATTAGCTTGCGGGTATGAGTGTCTTTTGAAAGCTGATGATGGGACTCGAAACATGTCCTAAATAAAACCCGAAACAATAAAGACTTCAGTGAAGAAGACATTGAGTTTTTTCTTTGTAATATGTTTTTCTTACCTTCTCTCTCCCTCCTAGAAAGTTGGGGTTTATCTAACTCCTCAGTATTTAGAGCAGCTACTTTCTTCGTTTTCTTCTGTACTCTGTTTGGATTTTCAATTTCAATTAGATTGGAGACGCCTTTTGCTTTCTATAAAATTAAAACTATGAATAATTGCCCCTATTGTTATATAAAATTATCACGCGTTTGGATTAAAGCTGCCCTTTTTAATGCTTTATAGTACTTATGTAAGAAGAATTGAAAAAGTCCATTATAAATGTATTATAAATAATACATGTTATGTTTTTGACGATTTTATGACCAAATTTTATGACTTTTTATGATATAAAACAAACAAATTATTTTTAAACATTTTTTAAATAAAACTGCAGTAAAAAAATATTTATATAACTTGTCCAACTTAAACAACAAATTACTTGTAAGATTTTTAAAAAATGTCATAACTCAAGCTTTAATTTTTAAAAAAGTATTAATTTTTCCAACTAGAAGGTTATAAATTTCATATTAGACAGGTATCCGGTAAAATGAGCTAATCAAGGTCACTTGATTCCACGATTTTACAACCATTACCAAAAAAGTTTTTTGGTAGGTTTATGACGGGATCAGCCTATTACACTGAGAGAAAAACTTGTGTAATTAACAACTATTATTATTTAAAAATGGAAGATTTTCTATGACCACAGTATAGCTATATATGTATAATGCCACTCTATATAAAACAATTACACCATCAGGCAGAGTTACACAATATTTTTCTCAGTGTAATACAACTGCATTAATGCCATTTGGTCCAAGTGTGACGTCACATTTTGTTTCCCATATAAACAATGCTTTGAGTGACAGTTTTTCGCTTCTTGTTGATATATCTTCTTTGGTCATGTTTTGGACAAAAAATCAAGAATACAAGGAGTTTTAATTACAACTTTGTTTTTTATCTATGATTAGGTATTTGTATACATTTACCTTATTTTCATCATCACTACTCTCTTCGTCACTATCGTCACTACCAGATCCATCTTTTTCTTCCTCAGAAGATTCACTTTCTTCATCAGCATGGTTTTTTCTCCAATTCTTTTTCTGTTCCTCCCTGCGACGCTCCTCCTCCAACTCTTCAGGGCTGGTGAACTTGCGACTGCGGCCTTTGTGATTTGTAAACTTTCCTAAAAATAATTAAATATGGATATATTAATCTCACTGCCATTGCAACAAATGTTGAGACTAAAGTGCAACATTTTAATTAACTAATTATGACACAGATATGTGGTTCCTACAGAGTACAAACTTGTTTTTATTATATACTGACAATTTTTCCTTGGAAGTTTCTAAAGAGTATCTCTTTTAGTCGAGTCTCCCCAAAATGTAGAAAATTTAAAATATTGAAAAGATTTTTAAGGAAATTTAAAGTCTAGACATAATTCGTAAAAATCAGAAATATTAAAAACAAAAATTGTGAAAAACTGAATTTATAAAAAAATAATTTAAAGAAATGTAAAAACTGTAAAGTGGAGAAACAATCCTATTTTTATCTACCGGTAGAGCGCGATATCAGCACTGCGTCAGCTGTAGTCTTAGATAAAAAAGGCAATCGGAAACTGTTTTATCCGGGTTTTGTCTTTGACCTAATTTTACTTAAATAAGCTGTTCCATCCTTCCAGCCCTGAGGGTAAAATTCAAGTTAGGGTTACCATCTATCTAGAATATTTTTAGGACAAACTGACTCCAAATTCCGGACAAAGTCATATTGGGGGCATAGCAAATTAAAAATGAAGCTTATTTTGTTTTAAGTAAATGTTATTGTCATTCTTGTTCATATTTATACATATTTACATTATTTACCCTGGGTATAATGCTGCAATTAAAAATAAATACTAAAATAAAAATAAAAGTTAGCTTTATGGGCAACTGTGTAGGTGTCTATACAGAACAAAATTAAAATAAAAAGTTGGCCAACTTTTATCTTTTTTTATTTTTATCTGAAAACGCGGATATGCGCATGTGCGATATTACGTTGGTTTGATTTAGAATTTTGTTTTTTTAGTATCATTTTTAAGCAGTCCAACTTTAAAAAACCAGTAGTTTAATTCCAAAATATTTTTACAAAAAGAAATTCCAGATGGATGGTAACCCTATTTAACTTAACCTTGACTCTGAGGTTATGCATTTTTCTTAAATTAACTCTCCCGTCCTCGGTCTTTAGGGTTAAGATCAGATCTAGAAATAATCAGCAGACAAAAATATGCCGGAAAAACTATAATATATTTTTGGGCCATTTTACTCTAATTATTGACTTCCTTTTTTATAACCACAGCTGACAAGCGGTAGATCAGGGAAGCACTTCTTCACTTTACAATTTCTACAATTTTATTTACATTTCGATAAATAATTTTTTCATAAATGTAGTTTTCAGTAATTTTTTCTTACAAATTTGGTTTCTATACTTTGCATTTCTATAAATTAGGTGCGCCCTTTCAGTCAGGACAAACCAATGATTTGGCCCATTTTACTCTAATTGACTTCCTTTTTTATGGCCACAGCTGACAACCGGTAGATCAGGGAACCATTTCTTCACTTTAAAATTTCTACAATTTTATTTACATTTCGATAAATAATTTTTTTATAAATTCAGTTTTCAGAGATTTTTTTTTCATTTTTAGTAATTTTTTCTCACAAATTTGGTTTCTATAATTTGCATTTCTATAAATTAGGTGCGCCCTTTCAGTCAGGATAAACTAATGATTTGGGAATCAACCACAAAAAACGTTAGTCAGGCTGTCAGGCAGTCCATTTTTAAATATTCAATTTTTGGGTGATTTTGATATAACTTTTCATGCTGTTTATACGACGACGCCGCAACGCTCTAAAGCTTAAGATTGATAGCCACCTACTTTTTGTCAAATAAAACGGTAATATGTAGAACAATTGTGTTTTCACTTTTACGCAGCCAGTAGATGTATCTTTCTACCGTTGTATAACAATTTCAACAAATATTTCAAGTTTTTTTGATAAAAAATTTAGAAATTAGATTTTCACCAAAATTTAAATTTTTAATTTTTAAAACTTTTGATTGTTTGGTTTTATTGTATTTTTTGAGTTAACCTATCATAATCTGCTTAGATTTATATATTATCGGTTTTATTGTATTTTTTGAGTTAACCTATCATAATCTGCTTAGATTTATATATTATCTTTACGTGGAACCTTGCCAAAAAATACCAAAATTAGCAATATCGCGTTTTATTTTAAAAAAATTAAGATGAAATAATTTTTTTAAGACTACTACTTATTTTTTTTATTCCTATTTCTTGCTTAATTATTATTAAAACTAAACAAAATTATTTAAAAAATATTGCGATGAACCAAAAATAGTCTGGATGTTTATTAAAAAAATTCAAACATAAGTAATGCTATGTAAAATAAACCTTGGATTTATGGTGCAATTTGACATCTTTTCATTTGTGTACCTGGGATTTCTATATTTTCTGGGTGATTTTGATCCTTCTCTAGAATTAGTTATATTAAGAAAGAAGCTTTAAAAAACTGTATAATTTTACAAAGATCTTACCAGTTTTTATGCCAAATATACTTAAAAATAGCATATTTTGAAAAATTGTCGAAATTCCCAAAAACAAAACATTTACCTTAAATTTCGTTGTACAAATGATAATTTTATAATGTTTAAAATTATACCGCAATATTAAATTTAAAGTGAACCCTACTTCTCGAAAACAGAACCAAAACTTTATTATTTAGTAGGAGTGCTAACTACAAAAACTTGAATTTTTTGCTTTAAAAATATTAATATGTTTTATGCCTCAAAATGCTTTGAATTTATAAAGAACATTAAAACATACGGTATATTTGAATAACTGATGCCCATATTTAGGCGCCCTGGGCGAAACACTAAATTAGCGCGCCTATACTTATACTTCTAGCGCGTTTACAGCTCCGATTTGGCGCGCCTTTGATTTGGAGACTCTGTGCATGTTTTGCATGTGCTTCCTGTGGGCCCTGCCCATAGGCATACTAAAGGAGTCTAAAGGTACCAAAAAATAAAAATATTATTATTAATAAGATAATTTCAGGAATGCTTTATATAGACAGTAATTTTAAGGCATTATTTATAAAATATTGGCATACTCACCTCATACCTATAATAAAATTTTAAAAATGTATTTTGTGTTTGGTCCCTTGGGCCAGTCCTTCCTATTTATTTTTAAAATTTTAAAACGCGAATAAATTTAATTTTAAGCATTTAACGTGTTTTTCAATTTTGAAAAATTTTGAAAATTTTCGAAGTGTGATACCTTATTAGAAAGGGATACTCATTGAATGAAAGTGAAATTACAACCATCCTAGCTAATATAGTTATTTAGATATTTCAAAAAATCTGGATCAATGTCATGTCACATTTTAAAGCGTCGCGACGCCGCATATATTACGCCGCCGGAAACAAAAATATGATTTTTGTAAATGTTTTCATAAGTTTATGTGTCGTACCAATGTATATCAAAATTACCATAACTTTTGAAATTCTGCACAACAGGCTAGTTTTTATCATATCTGAGTTTAATTATTTTTGGTAGTACAATTCACTGAAAAAATCGGCTAAAACATGTTATTCACATGTTTTAGCCAATTTTGTCAAAAACTAAGCTTTTTATCAAAAAATGTGTTCAATACTTCATTGTAGACAATAAAACATTTAAAAAAAAAGAGGAAGTTATTGTATAATAACTGCTCCAGTAGTGTTCTTTATTTAAAGTAATGTTTGAAAATCACCAAACAAATCAGTTTTGTTACATGTTTTATCCAGTGCCATATGTACAGAATGTTTAGCTGAGTTGAAACATCAGTTGGAACTTTATCGAAAACTTTTTGATTAGTAATTTTAGGAAAGAAAGTAATTCTTCATAAAAACCTTTGCATGTTCTAACAATGCAATACAAATTCTAGTAACTAGTAACAATTTTTGATATTGTCAAAAATGAAGATACTTCACTCTTAAGAAGAATTCGTATTTTTTGACAAACCTCATTTACAGCTAACAAGATTTGATATCTGATGAGTGTATTTTAAGTTTTAGAATATGCAGAACTTATAATAATAATATGTTTATTTTAATAATAATAATATGATTATTTCAAATTAGGTACCACCTAATACACTGGGATAAGGCTGTATCAAAACAAAACAAACATAGAATTTACAACAGCCACTAAAATGAATTATTGAAGATGCACTGCTGGAAAATCAAAACTGGAAAGAATGAGAAATGAGAGAATTCAAGAAATTGTCGATGTTAAACACAAAATAATGGATGACATACAAATTAACCAACTTAGATGGTATGGACACAAAATACTAAATTGGACACCACAGAGAACAAAAAAGAGAGGAAGACCCAGACTGAGTTGGAGAGAAAGAATAGACAGAGACATTAGAGAAAGAGGAGTAGATGAAAATCTCTAGACTGACTAAGACCAATGAAGACTTGAAATCAGAAGATGGCATATTATATTATATATTAAAAATAAAATTCCTAAAATTTTTAATAAAATATTCTGCCAATTTATGGGCACCTAAGCTCCCAAAATTAAAGTGTATTGTAATTTTTACTCATTTTGGTCTGAGAAAATAACCACATATCAACCACACAGGGACACATCTGAGTGGAGATTTTTAAATTGATAAAAAAATAGGGCTTATAGATCAATATCACCATAAATATGGTTTGTGATTCGAGGAATTCTGGCTAGGGGACTATTAAAGGTGTAGTTGTAAGCATGGAACTGGACTACAAAGCCTTTTATCTCTAGATCAGTGGTTTGTTAATATTGCACAAAATATAATCACAGTCAATCAAACCATTAAAAATTTTAAACAAAAAGCAAATATCAAAAAAGGTTCTTCGCATTTCAAGACTCTAGCTATAGTTTCCATATGGTTCAAAGTTAGCTAGGCATACTGAATATGTTATGGGTAGTCTCCAGGGGCATCTGTATATTGGATACCCAATTATCAAAAATGACAAAAGAAAAGTTTTTTCAAATGTTCTAACAAAGGTGAGGTAAGAAGACAATTTTTTTTCTAAAAAGCTCAGTTTTTAAAAAATTGCTATAGCATGTATGTGACATTAATTGAAGACCATGGTGCAAAAGCCAAGTGCTAAAATTCCAATTTATGGGAAATCAAAAAAAACTGTCTGAATTTGATAACAAACTTGCAACTGTCCCAAATTTTGGTTCTAATATAGATATTATTCGTATTTGTTATAATATGGCCCAGTATAAAATATAAAAAATTATTCTTGAAAATTTGGACTTGTCTGAACCCAAAAGTGCACTTGGCTGGTTTTTGCACCAAGGTCTTCACGAGGGTCTTCAATTGATTAATTTACTTAAATCATTTCTGAAAATTGACTAATATAAGAACTTTCCTGAAATCCTAGATGTGACATAAACCCCCACATTATAATACAGTGTGTACATTTTTATTCTTAATAGGTAGTAACAATTTACTGTCTCCATTGAAGAGTGTCCTCCTTCTACTAACCTTATTGATCAATACATTGTTGGAAAGGCAATTTTGTTATACCTTAATACAAAAAAGTATTTTTAAAAATTGTCACTAAAATAGTTAGTTTATGAGAAAATTGAATAAACCGAGGGGTGATCAGCTGCCCACAGTAGGTGTACAAATTTTTCTACAGGACCCCACAGGACTATACAGGACTTCTACAGGACTATATAGGATTTCACAGGACTATACAGGACCCAGAGGGTACTGGCACCTAAGGGGTGCCCTAAGCATGATTAAGTACTAAGGCCAGCAAAGGTAAATCAGCTCTCTAAGAAAAACGAGAGTTAAGATGTGATGACCTTTTTTTTTAATTGCGAATTTTTTTATGGGTGCCTTTTCAGCCACAGGCCTGGCCACAGGACTATACAGGACCCCACAGGCAGGACTATACAGGACATGTACAGGACTATAGACACTACAGGACCAAAAATTTATTAAAGTCCTATAGGATGGTGTAAAAATTTGGTTCAGCTGATCACCCCTTGGAATAAACCCTAAAAATCTAGGTTGCAAGGTTTTAGGAAAATTTTCTTAGTCAACATTTCAGGAAGGGGCATATTCAGTGGGTCAAATTGGAGCAAAAACAATTTACACAAAAGTAATATAAAATGCTTCTGGACTAAAAATAGAGGGCCTTCTAAGATTTTTTGCCTATCACCTTTATACAACAAATATATTAGGCGAGGGGTGAACAGCTCTCACAATCGGTGTACACATTTCTCACAATCCTTCACAATCTTTACAGAATCCCTCCCAATCACCCACAATCTGTCACAATCTCTCACAATCCTTCACAATCTCTCACAATCTCTCACAATCCTTCACAATCTTACCACAATCCTTCACAATCTTACCACAATCTCTCACAATTTTTACACAATCCCTCACAATCTTAGCAAAAGATTGTGGAGTTTCACAATCGGCGTACATATTTTGGGGTTCCCTCACAATCTTAGCACAAGATTGTGGATTTTCGCAATCGGCATACACATTTTGGGGTCAGCTGGTCACCCCTCGGTTATTAAGCAGCAGGGCCGGTAACGGTAAATGAAGAGGGCAGCAAAGGAAACTATAGACATGATGACATTTTTTTTTTTTTTTGGTTGCAAGAATTTTTGATGGGACAGTGCCCACCCCGCCCCTTTAGGCGCGCTACGCCGCTGCACAGTCCTCCACCATCCCTCACAATCTTTCACAATCCCTCCCAAATCACCCACAATCTGTCACAATCTCTCACAATCCTTCACAATCTTACCACAATCCTTCACAATCCCTCCCAATCTTTCACAATCTTGCCACAATCCCTCACAATCTTTTACAATCTTGCCACAATCCCTCACAATCTTTCACAATCCCTCCCAAATCACCCACAATCTGTCACAATCCTTCACAATCTTACCACAATCCTTCACAATCTTACCACAATCCCTCACAATCTTGCCACAATCCCTCACAATCTTGCCACAATCCCTCACAATCTTAGCAAAAGATTGTGGATTTTCACAATCGGTGTACACATTTTGGGTTAGCTGTTCACCCCTCGATATTAGGTATTATACTAATACCTCAATAATAAGAATAAAAAGATTATGTAGGCCTAGGTTTTCCAAGGGTGTAGCAAATGACCCAAAATTTGTACATTTATTGCCAGTAATGTAAATCTTGGGATAATGGAAGATAATTAGATAAGTTCTTTGCCTGTCAAGATTTTCTAAGGTAAAATAAAAAATAATGGACACACATACTGGTTTCCCAGATTAGACAAGTGGATGACTGTAAAATAATGGACAGACAGACAGTAATAACACCACTTAATATACAAATTATTCTTTATGTTCTTGCAAAAGCCTGCTCTTATTCAACTAAATGGTGATCCAGCTTTGACTGTAGCTGTATTGTTGTCTAGAGTGTATTTTAATATAAGAGCTGTCAAGTGTTTCAAAAAATTGAATCAGAAACGAAAAACAGGCCTTATGTTCCAACCTCCATCCAACATTAAAAAAGGTGAAAATGTGTTCTTCAAAAATATTCTTCAAATTTAAAATTTCTCTTTTTTGCTAGACTAAAAGACACCATCTAATCGCTAAAAACAAGGCCTACCCTACCCTGAAATTCAAGTTTTTAGCCAAATCTGTGTACAAAAGAAAAAGATGATGTAAACAAACCCAATTTTTTTGCAAATTTTTTTTGCTTACCACGTGGCATATTGAGACACTAAAAAAACTGCGCAAAGTTTTCTAAAAAAAGTTTACAATATTTTCTCAACTATGTGAACTTGAAAATTGAAAAACTCAAAAAAAATGTTGGAAAAATTGACAAATAAATTTCCCAGGGACTAGAAAATAATAAATGCGCCTGCGCGACAATTTTATGAATTTTACCTTGTCGAGGAATTTGCGTGCAATCAAATTTTTCAAATCAATCAATTAAATCGGGTATATATTTATTCATTTTTGTTTTTGCAGGCAATAATTCTATTTTAAGGCCGCTTGACATGGTGCATGACGCGCTGCAAATATTTGCAAGCAAAAAATTTCGGTGGCACCGGACCGATAAAAATGGATTGCCTGCAACAATCAGCTGGATTTGTACTGCCCATGCACCTGGACAAAATTTCATGCATTTGCCTGCAAATTTTATTGTCATGCACCATGTCAAGCGGCCTTTAGGATTTCTAGGAAGGACCGTTGAGATTAGGGTAATTGCATCCTGGAGACACCATCAGGTTTCCCGGATAAAGTGACCGATGAGTTCTGGTTAATGAATTTGTCTCCTCAAAACTCAAAAACCATATAGATTTATTGTACTTGGCATAGTGACAGTGTTACATTTAGTAGCAACTACAGAATTCTTTCTTTCTTCACAAAACCATTTCGTTTTGGACGGCACAACTTGACCTTCGAAAATCGAAGAATACAGAAATTGGCTTGGATGCTATCCACGTAGGGTATTGGAACATATACGTAATATTCCAATACTGCATGTTACCCATTTACACAATGAGTGACGTTTCATGCAAACATTCAGAAATAAAGATACGAAAAATGCATAGATGCCAAATTTACATAGATAGAGTTTTTGTCAAGTGTGAGCCCGACGTAAAGAATACAGGAATAAAATAATAATATGCATGTTTAAAAGTACATATAAACAATCAGGATATTTTATCTTATGGACCACAAAAAGGATAGACTTATGTCCATTGATATTGCTATTTCTAATATGTTTGCATCATGCATCGTAAGGCACCGTAAAGCTAAGGTCCCACTAAGCACAAAATCGTAAAAAACGTTAAATAAATGTTGAAAAAAAAATGTTTTTTTCTAGCACAAATTTGTGTTAAAATGAAGTCAACTTTTGACATTAAAAAAACATGTAGAAAATCCTAACGAAAATTTCATGTAAAAGCATTACCAAAAATATATTTCTTAATAACGTTAAGAAACCAATATTTAAAAAAACCATAATTTTATTAACATTAAAAATAATACCATCAATATATGGTTATTTTTATAATGGTTTTCCTAGATCTCATTTCCAACGCTCAATTTAAGATATATGAAGCTAATAAATGTTTTGTTTTAAAAACATTTAAAAAAATGATACTACAGTTATTAATAATGATAGTGAATACATATTTGGATAGGAATATACACCAGTTGTGTGGAAAAGATGGTATAGTTAAAGAACAACAAATTTGTATGCAGTGATTTAAATGAAGCATCACAAAATTAGGTAAGAAAAGTAAACAAAAGTAAAAAAATTGTTGTGTATGGAATATCGCATATCTAACGTTATAGGTAATCAGACAGGGAATGCGACACTTCACCGCGGACGATTAGCCGCCGGACCTTAAGCCGCATATTCATTTGAGGCAGAATTCGCAAGCCTCGCAGTGGGACCAAACGAATGCTTCGTTTGCATTCATGCTAAAGTGAATACGCGCTTTGAAATTGTTTGCCTTATATTCACTTGAGCATGAATTGTTTGGCCTCGTAGCGAGGCACTTACTACAAAATTATTGTTTACATAGAATTTTAAATTTTATTTTCAGAGGCTATGGATCCGAATTTCCTTTACTGAGAGTCAAGTTCACGAAAACCTCAACAGCCTGTTGCTGCCCTGTGTGTGTAAATAGCAGAATTTTATTTACGTTATTTATGTTACTTTATCTTTAGAGATATTTGAAAAAAAATATATTTTTTCATTGTTAAGAAAACATTTATTTTTCAATGTTAGAAAAACATTTCTTTTCCACTGTTAAAAATCAATATTTTTTTAACGTTCGAAAAACTCTTTAAAAAACGTTATAAAAACATGAGATTATTTTTCTAACGTCAGAAAAAGGGTTATTAGGCTTTTTTTTCACTATGAATATGACGTTAGAACTAACATCCAACCTAACGTTATGTTTTTAATTAAACATTATTTTGACATTATTGGAACAGGACCTACTATATGGAAATAATATGTATATGTGTTCGAAAGCAACCAATAGACACATTTTTTCTTAAGGACTGCAAGAACTCATGTTTGTATCATACCTTGGCAATTACCATGGATATATGTATTGGAAGCAACGAGGTTGTCAACCTCGTTGATTGGAAGTCCCGTAACGAATCTGATGCTCATGAGAAATTCAATACTGATACTGGCAAACAAAAACAGATGGTTTTTCACCCTATTGATCATTATCAGTATCCGGAACTTCTGATTACAGATACGTTATTGGTTAAAAATAAAATAAAATAGGGATACATTTAATCCTTTTCTGAGCATGTGTACAGGTAGTGCGCAATATAAGTTCCGAAAATTGTGCACTTTCTCCATTAAAATACGCTATGCATGTTCTAAGCATGTAAAATTGCTATCAGTGGCGGCTTGTGACGTTAGAAATTGGGCGGGGGGGGGGGGGGCAGAAATTTAAATTGCATGAAAAATGAGATAAAATACAATTTTATTTTAGAATTTTCCAAACAAGCAGCTACTTGGTGTAGTTTTTAGATAAAGTCCATTCGTCTTTTTTTATGGCCCCGTAGAGCAACCTCAAAAATCCCAGAACATTTTAAACAATCTATTAACCTACTAAGTATGTCTAATTTTTGTCACATTCGCCTATAGGCACTATGCAATTGGCACCTAATATCAGTCTTGCCTAGCATAGAAAATTCTATGTGGTTATTTAAATTATTACCACCTACTTTGGGTCTTTTCCACTTTTCACTAAAGTGCTTGATATCACACATTCCCTTTGCCACCCAGGCAGGATCACTTCGACAAATAAAGCAAAAAAAAACATTTCTTTTTTCACAACCGCACAACCAGTTTTTAGCATCGTATAATTTTTTATTACATTTTCTTTATTATAATTTATAAGTTAAGTTAGCATTACTGCACTAAGATTTTGGTTAATTTTTAGGTCCGGTCTATATGCCCTAAAGATTTTATTTGTAATCGAAGTTCATATGTCAATGTATTTAAATTTGCACAGGTAATTATGTAATCGACGGCATTTATTTCCATTTTATAAACAGACAATAACAAAAACAAACAATGACAGGCGACCGGCAAGGCTTTTTACTAGTGATACCTCAAATCAAAACAAACTCATACGTCTTCACTGAGGATAGAACCGGCAACACGTAGAAAGAGCAACGAACGTTTTTGCGCGATGAATATGGCCGACGTTAACTAAAACAAACATTCCTCCCGCACACGCGCGAGAACAGCTACCCATACACCGCTGAGAAACGGGTGAAATTGAAACCTTGCCCCGCGCGGCGCTGCCGGCTTGTAATTATTTGCGCTAAAAAAGTTCACCCAATTAATCGCTTGTTGTTAACCACAGCTGATAAAAAGAACTAGACAATCATGTCGTAAGGGAAGATTGAACTTTAAAAAAAAAATGAATTAAAAATACTGTTTGTTGTCTAGTTTTGGGAGGGCACTGCCCTGTTGACCTCCCTGTAGCAGCCGCCACTGATTACTATGTAGGTATATACATTTGAGGTTGCAAAATGTCAGAAAGTTTTGACTTGACACGAATATAAGGTTAAAGTTTCCCAATATCCCAGTAAGTTTAAGACCTCGAACGATGTCCGCTCGCATAGCCATCTTGGAAAAATTGGGCCCAATATCAGTTTTTTTAATAAGTTGGTTTCTGCAAAAATTGTAAAAAAATTATTAAAAATTAAGACAATAAAATAAATGTCTAACAAAATTGTTAAATAATATTTTTCTGTTAGATTAATACTCGAGTTGTTATATCAACCATTTGCTAATTTTTTTTTTCTTTACTCGCATTTCACCTAAAAGCTGCTCCCTTTTGAGAGTAATTGTATAACATCTGTTTTGTTCTGTTCTGTTCCAGAGTATTGGCTTTGTCCGTCTAGGACAGTTAGCCAGATCGATACCCTGGGCTTGAGGCCCTTACTTTATACTTCTGCATATCTTGTTTCTATCTATCTTCCAATTCTCTCTTTTTCTTTAATTGTATAACATCAAATTAAGACTAATAAATGACCTACTAAATGAGCTATTACTGAGATGCCTGAGCATCCTTACGGAGATACAAACCCTAGTGTTAGAGAGATCCTTATTTCCTATGTATTATTCTTACAATATATGCAAAATTAACCGAAATTATTATTAATATTATTTTGTTTCTCGCAGGATTTTCTCCCGGGTTTCAACTTCTTTCTGGAAAAGGATAAAAAGCTGGCTGGATCAGACTTTGTTCAAGCAGACTTATTTAGAGGTTCATTACTTTACGTACTATTTCCGTTGTTTCTATAAGAACTATTTTTTGCATAGTGCAGATTATGCTGTCTTTGATATTTAGCATTTTCAGGCTCTTCAGTGTGGCATGCGGGACTTCACCTGTAGCTCCGAGGACAATTTGTATTATGGTTACGTTGTTTTGATCCCACATCTCTTTTATTTTGTTGGACAATGGTATGTATTTGTTAATTTTTTCTTGATGTTTTCATTGCAGGTTTGCTGATAATGGTACGGCTATATCAATATGGTACGTTTGTTTAGCTTGCTTATCTACGAACACAATATCTGGTCTATTACTTCGTATGTAAACGTCCGTGATGATATCTCTATTCCAGTAGAGCTTGTAATGCTCACTGTCTATAACGGACTCTGGTTTAAAGTTATAGTATGGTTTTTGTGCCGTTTCGGTGTCAATTTTTTTGAGCAGTTCGTATACTACTTTTCCCACATTGTCGTGTCGTTAGGTGTACTCGATGGGCGCTAGGGTTTTGCAGCCTCCTATAATGTGGTCAATTGATTCTGTTTCGTCCCTACACATACGAAATTTATCTGTTTCTATTCTAATCCTCATTATGTATCTTTGGTAGTTTCGGGTCGCTATTACTTGGTCTTGGATTGCACAAGCAAAGCCCTCCGTTTCTGGAAACAAATACCCTTTCCGCAACCAGTATGTCGAAGCTATTTGGTCTATGTGGTTTTGCCTAAGTTACGCAGGGTATCGACCATGTAACTCTTTATGCAATCCGTTTGCAATGTGGTTGGTCGGCTCCCTTTCTTGCAAGTTTCTTGTCTTTAGGTTAAGCGGAGAACTGTTGTTGTGTATATTTACTATAGATGCATACAGTGTGTTTTGTTCCGATGTTTTATAGAAATATGTACGTAGGATTTTTATTTGTTTATGGTGTTATTCTGATATGTTGAGGAATCTTCGTCCACCAGCATTAGACAATGTATAAATAACTTTATGATAGAAAATAAATGATCTTTTAAATGATATATCATTTGGCTTGGTCAAGTTAATAATTATCACTTTATAGGCGTCTAAATTTTAAATAAATAGAAATATTTTTAAAGGTCACGAAAAACGTGTTTTTATAGGTTTTATTAAAAAATGTCGCAAAACGCATATTTTAGAAAATAAAATTTTTAATATATTACATTATATATATATTTGATAATTATATTGGCAAATCGCCCATTTGCGATCAGAAATTTTAACACACGAAAAGGTGATCTCATGCTTTCAGAATGATTCTTTACGTCTAATTTGAGTTATCATACCTTTGACAGTGGGAAAGAAGAATTTAGAGAGATCAGTTGTATGACTTGGTCGAGTTAATACCCTGAGGTTTTCTCGTTCTTGTACTGAGACACCGCACCGGCATAGGTGGAAATTTTCCGAACATTTATGTATGGCTTCGGTGGTTCAGTGGTAGAATGTTTGCCTAGATAGCAAGAGATGCCGGGTTCGATCCCCGGCCGAAGCAGAAAACTTTTTTCTTATTTTTCTTTCTTTAATTTCACTTGTTGTTTCTAATTATTATTTTTATTAAAAAAATTACCCTGACTTGCGACTACTTTGAAATTAAATAAATGTAACCCTAACCTTAACAAGTTATACATTATTTAATCAAAAATTTTATTGCCTATATAACACAGCATTTTAGCAATTTTTTTTCCAGAAAGCCTAAAATAAAAAAAGTAAATAAAACGAATAAAAACTTATTAATTTTTAGGACTTTACAAAATAACCTCTTTATGCAGACTTCCCTGAAGTGTTAATCCTGATTTCCAACCAAAAATATTCTTGAAAATTTTCTCTAAATTGAAGTAAACTTATTAAAATACGTACATTGGGACGCCAATAGATAACTAACCATTAACTTTAAGCAGATACGTGATACTTCATTTAAAAGGTAATTTATTTTCCTATAATAAAGTTTATTATATTTACTTTTTGAGAAAATTAGATAAAACCGAAGTGAACAATTATATCCTTCGTGTACTTACCTATGGATATAATAAGATAATAAGAAATAAAACAAAAGTAAGGGATGCCAGAGGAAAAGTACCAAAATTAAAATGGAAATTTGACGGTCATAATATCTGTTAGAAAGTCTCCTGTTATATTTTGTGTTTGTTATTTATATTGCACCTGTTTTGTCAGATCGATTTGGAGAATTTTGATTTTGATAGTTGTCAATAGATAAAAAAGTTCTAATCAAATTGTTTTTTATAGTTTTAAACAGTTTTGGGTATATATAGAATTCATAGAATAATAGAAATATTAACAATATCAGAATAATTATTAGTCCTTATTCTACACTTATTCTGAAAAGTGAGTAGTTTTTAAGTAAGGCCCATAAAAATAAAATAAACTGGCAAAATTCAAAATGGCGGCAAACACGAAAACTATTTGTCTGACAAAAAAAACTTATTTAAACATTTTTGTAGAAAATTTTGTTGTCTTCACTTTTTGTTCATTTTTTGTATAATGAGGTATAATTAATATTCTAAGATGTTTAAATATTTAGGAGAAACTTTTTTTACTATTACCCATGATTTACAAACAACTTTTGCGTCAACTTCGCCCACTAGCCGTGGACCGGCCAGATAAAGCTATTAAAGCGGGAGGAGCCTACGGACTTATTGCTTACCTTGGGAACCAAATACTTTATACGCTGTAAACCATTCTGTATCACACGTATGTAAGACTAGGGTGACATATTTAAATATCACATATGTCAATATGCAGGGACTCTATGTAACACTATCGGCATCATAAAAGTGGTACGAGATTAACATTGGTATTTTTGAAATTGCGTAGTTATCTACCGGATTATATTTATTTATTTGTCAGAATGAAATACAAAATGACATATTCTATCCCGGCCATTAAAAGTCCCTGACTTTTAAAAGTACTGTATAATTTTTTTAATACAAATATTAGTTTTTACATTATATCTATTTTGATTTTAAACCTAAAAATATCGCAATATCGCCAAAACATTCGCATATTCTGAAACTGATGAGAGCAGTTCAAACTTTAAATGTGGTGGCGGCGACAGGCACGAAGCCATGTAGGGAGTGGTTCAGTGGGTCGCCCCCACCCTCCTGTGAAATTCTTAGAAATAGTAAAAAAGTTCATTGGGTCTCTTATCAAATTAGCTGGGATCGACAAGCAGTAAAACCAGATGATGTTTTAGAAACTCGATGCTTATTTTGTAATCATTTTTGACACCCACATATTTAATTTTATTGTAGGTGTCTATTTTGCAGTTGTCCTTATTAAATAAAAATAAAATAACATTTTATATAAAATAACATTTAAATGGACATAAAATGCTTTAGTTATTCTCAAATTCTGGATTTTTCTAATTTTTTTATGTCGATTTTTACTATGCGTTATTCTAATTAAAATTAATTTCGGTCTCGGTCATCAGTCGGTTAAAACCAATGAAATTGAAGACCCTTCTTTTTCTAAGGTTAAAACATGCACGTTTAATTAGGCAATCTAATACCACCACCACAGCCTGCCTAACAACAGGTAGGCTCTGTGACCACCACCAAGACACAAAAATTCTTGAATTTATTTCTACGCCGATATGTCCGTGAATATAGTCACTTTCATCACCATTGAAATCACGGATATTAGAACAATAATGAAATGCGCGTGGAATGACCGTGCAAAATGTCAGACCTACGTCATCAATTCTTTTGACGTTTCCAAATCAAAACACAGCTGATTCGTGCAAAAAAATTGAAATTTTTTTGAAAAACTTGATAAGAAATTGTTTTAATAATGTCTAAAATCGCATAAATTGTTATGGGCTGAAGGCCCGTAATCTTCTTTGATAAAATACGTTATTATAGACTTATAAATTATAGTGTCACCTAAAATATAAACAGTTTTTGTGTGACTCACTACTGGCTGCACTCTTAACTCTCACATAAAGACAGGAGGCGTATCATTCTTTTAATATTTGGCCCTTATCTAAGTATCAATATATTGGTCACACAAGAAATTCAATAGTTTGGAAATAGTAGCTTTCATATTAGACAGGTATCTTTTATGACTTCAGTTAGAATTTAATATACAGTTTTTTGGACTTCTATTAAGTATTTTGTTTGCTCTTGAATAAGTATTAAATAAGGACAGTTTTTTACCAGCAGACTTGTGGCAGGATGTATGATCCTGAGAATGATGCTATTAATGAGTACGAGAGCGACAATGAAAGCATCTATGAAGATGAAGATGAGACCACCAGAATCATACCACCAACAGGTAATGGTTTAGTTTATTTATTGCTACAGTATTACACATTATGTGTTTACAAGTCATAAATGAGTAAGTCTCATGAAATGTAAAATTTTTGGGTTTATGACCATTAAATTTTAAAATAATAATTCTAATTTATATTAATTTATCTTAAAATAGTATTTAACTTGGTATTTAGTAAAGTGTATGCTATTAAAAATATAAATTTATTCAATTTGGTAGTTTTTTGTTAAGTTTCAAGTATTGAATTCTCAACTCTATGAGAGTTTCTGTTTTTGACAAGAATAGTGCTTGTTATGAACATGAGACTCAATTCACTGCACTAAATTATCAAAAAACTGAAATAAAAACACAACTCTAAATACAGCTTTACTGTAGTCTTATGTCTGGAAGTTAAACTTTCTATTATTTCACTTTTCACAACAAATACAAGAAAACCTAAAGGACTCTAAAAACAATACTGTTGTCTTGTTCCTTGCTGAGTTGTCATGTTGTTTTTGTTTTCTCTTTAATCCGAGAGGGCGAGCATGATTTGCCAAAGAGTGAACAGGAAGTTTAAATGCAGGCCTTTTGAAACTACACCACCTACAAAATTATTATACTTTGTTGAAGTTATTTTTGTACTTTGTAGTATTTGTTTCAGTTTTTCCATCGGGGACAGGAATCTTAGGTTTATTATGTTGTGACTCAGCTTATCCATCTGGGACTTGGGAGATTATTGTTAATAAGTATTTGGGTAGATATCTGGAAAGTGACAGATTTGGAGCAAAAACTGTGGACATACATGAAACTCAATATACAAATAAAAAAAACCTATGAAAATATGACCAAAGTACCAAATAACATGTTGCCATTGAAAAATGTTCAAATTTTAAAATATTTTCTGTTTTTTTGGCCATTTTTTAATTTTAGCATATCAGGTTACTGATGCACTTCACAGATAACTGATAACCACTAACAAACTTCTCAAATGTTGGGATAAAATATAGAACTAACCTTTAATATTTGATTTCTTTTAAAAATAAGTATATTTTTTTATTTTTTTCTTTCAAAACTAATAGCTTTTGCAGTACAAGTAACTGACAACTATAGCAGGTAACTGATTATAAGAACAAACAAAATTATTTTAAAAAATGTTTTAATTTAAAAAAATGCTAAAATTTGTATATAAAAGTAACAAACACATTTTTTTATGGAAGAGTGTGGGGGGTAGGGGTGGTTGGACATTTTTTTATTATTGTTGTATTATCATCGGACCACTATATGTATACCAAATTTTATCCAAATCGGATAATGGGAAGTGTGTCAAAAACGCATTTTTCTATGAAAGGGGGTGGGGGAGAAGTGGGAGGATATTTTTTTCCTAATATTGTATTGTCATCGGATTACTATATGTATACCAAATTTCATCCAAATCAGATAACAGGAAGTGTGTCAAAAACAAATTTTTCTATGGAAGGGGGTGGGGGTAGGGGTGGGAGGATATTTTTTCTTATTGTTGGATTATCATCGGACCGCTATGTGTATACCAAATTTTATCCAAATCGGATAACAGGAAGTGTGTAAAAAACACATTTTTCTATAGAAGGGGTCGGTATAGGGGTGGGAGGATATTTTTTTCTTAATGTCGTATTGTCATGTTTCATCCGAATCGGATAATGGGAAGTGTTTCAAAAACGCTTCACAAGATTTGATAGTTAGATAGTTAGACAGAACATGTGAAGCTAAATAAAAGCTTGTAAAAAACGAGTCAGTTACTTGTAGAGCAGGTCAGTAACCTAAAGTATTCTAACAGGTAACTGATGCACAGGTAACTGACGATTTTGTCATGTTTTGTCAGATATTATTAATACTACTAAAATTAAGTCTAATAAACAAGAAAACTCAAAAAGTGAATCCTATTGTAATTATGTTTCACCATCTTTTAAATTGTTTTTTTGTTGTTCTACCTTTTAAAAACTTACCAGGTTACTGATCAAACTCACAGAGCTCTTTTTCACTTAGCAATTGAAGGTCAAGATTTAGCAAATGATGCCAAATGGATAAAAAATCTGAAGGCACAGGTAACTGATGCAATTTTTGGTGACAAAGTTGAAATTTGAATATTTAAAAAGAAGTAACTTTAAAACAATTCTGGTTTTGACTATTTCATAACTACAGGTTGTTTTTTAATGTTTACCAAGAAATTACTCTAAAAAATAATTATAAGAACATAATAATTTAATTAAAATATAGTAAAATTCTAATGGTGACACTCCAGGTTACTGACGATTGTTACATAAAACCTCTGTTATCTAAAGGAAATATTTTTTATAATCTTCCAAAAATAAACTTGCTTGTTAGTTATTTAATAGAACTATAAAAATAAAATTAGTTTTATATAAAAAAAATGTTTTAACATGTTTTTGTGTAGGTCACATCAAAATCCGTCACTTTCCAGATATTCACCCATTTAATTTTACTTTTTCTGCTTGCTTCAAATGGCCTAATAAACAATAGTAATAATGGGATATTGTAATTACTACAAGTTTAGTGGAAATATAATAATTGACCCAACCCTGTAGTTAAAAAACAGATAAATACATTTTCCTGTTTTATATTTGCATCGAGAAGAGTGTTCTTAATATCAATTTTCAACTCTGTGCAGCAAATTCTACTTTACATTTTAATAAATTGTTTGCTGTTGAAACACTAGAAAGTGGGGGAATCCCATCCTTAGAAACAAAGAGCAATTTATAAAATTCTATTCAGCAATTTGTTGTTTGTTAGCAGAGGAGGGTGATGCTCCAGTTCTAAGCTTGTTAGATGATGTCAAATCAAATCAAATTTTAATTATTAAAAGTATTGTATACAAACAAATATTTTTACAAATAAACAATAACAGTCATATCACACTGGTTAAGTTCCTCACTAAAACTTAGAAAATACAGATAATAGATATAAATTTTACATTTTTAGTGTCCTATGGCCAACATAGTGGTTGTGTGACTCATATATCTTTAAATAAATTGAAAGCAAAGATATAGTTTATTATTAAATGGGGCATTTGTGAAACAATGGAATTGGATTTGGATGAAAAAAATTGCAGGCATAGGAACTGAATGCAGTACAGAAATTCATATTTTAGTTAGTCACAAATTCTTATAATAAAAACAGTAATTACTTATCTGGACAGGTGTTCATAAGGCATTTTTGTTGGAAATGATCTTCTATTTTCACTTGCCTTTAACCAGTTGTAAAAACAAATAATTCCTTTCTTCCTTTTTTTCAAGAGGTTGATTCCATAGTGGTTTTATATAACCTCTGTGTTTTTAAAATTTTTATTTTATTATAGGAATAAAAAACAACATTTTTTGTTCTTACAAATAGCCATAAAAAAAATTACTTAGGTATATAATGTTAGCCACAATTTTTTAAAATACCTATGTTAAATTTTATTTCTAACTAGCGTAAAAAAAAACCACCTTCGCCACTTAGCCAGACTTGCACTCGTCGTAACGTAAAAAAACAGCTTTAAACAAACAGAAAAGCTCATAGAGATCAGTTAAGTAGTTTCTGACATTAGCAGTAACAAAAAATAACCCTGTTCATTTACATAACTATATGTATGTACATACAACAAGTGAAATTAAAGAAAGAAAAATAAGAAAAAAGTTTTTCTGTCTTCGGCCGGGACTCGAACCCGGAACCTCTTGCTCTGTACGCAAACATTCTAAGCATTGAACTACCGAAGACCACACATAAATTTTCGGAAATCTTCCATCTATGCAGGTGCGCGGTGTCTCAATACAAGAACGAGAAATTCTCAGGGTATTAACTCGACCAAGTCATCCAACTGATCTCTTTAATTCTTCTTTCCCACTGTCAATTTGATATATGTATGTACTTACATAATTTATTAATTTAAGGTTGCATTAACTGTAAATTAGGTGTTCTGCTAACTTTGTATACAAAAAAACTGTTTTCAAAACTGATATATTATGGCTTTATTTGAAGTGTGCTAATAGGCTAGCTAGGAAGTAGTAGTGTGAGGTAGGCTCTAAGCCCAGCGACTAGGCACATGAAGCGTCCTTTTCGCCAACCCCCGGGCATCCACCCTGAATATCTGGAAAGTGACGGATTTTGATGTGACCTACACAAAAACATGTTAAAACATTTTTTTTTTATATAAAACTACTTTTATTTTTATAGTTCTATTAAATAACTAACAAGCAATTTTATTTTTGGAAGATTATAAAAAATATTTCCTTTAGATAACAGAGGTTTTATGTAACAATCGTCAGTAACCTGGAGTGTCACCATTAGAATTTTACTATATTTTAATTAAATTATTATGCTCTTATAATTATTTTTTAGAGTAATTTCTTGGTAAACATTAAAAAACAACCTTTAGTTATGAAATAGTCAAAACCAGAATTGTTTTAAAGTTACTTGTTTTTAAATATTCAAATTTCAACTTTGTCACCAAAAATTGCATCAGTTACCTGTGCCTTCAGATTTTTTATCCATTTGGCATTATTTGCTAAATCTTGACCTTCAGTTGCTAAGTGAAAAAGAGCTCTGTGATTCGGAAAACGCGCGAACGCGTTTAATTCGATGTCACCGTTTAAGACAGTGGGTGTGTCCTTTAACCGATCCATACTCACGTGTGTAACATTCAGTTTGATCAGTAACCTGGTAAGTTTTTAAAAGGTAGAACAACAAAAAAACAATTTAAAAAATGGTGAAACATAATTACAATAGGATTCACTTTTTGAGTTTTCTTGTTTATTAGACTTAATTTTAGTAGTATTAATAATATCTGACAAAACATGACAAAATCGTCAGTTACCTGTGCATCAGTTACCTGTTAGAATACTTTAGGTTACTGACCTGCTCTACAAGTAACTGACTCGTTTTTGACAAGCTTTTATTTAGCTTCACATGTTCTGTCTAACTATCTAACTAACTATCTAACTATCAAATCTTGTGAAGCGTTTTTGAAACACTTCCCATTATCCGATTCGGATGAAACATGACAATACAACATTAAGAAAAAAATATCCTCCCACCCCTATACCGACCCCTTCTATAGAAAAATGTGTTTTTTACACACTTCCCGTTATCCGATTTGGATAAAATTTGGTATACACATAGCGGTCCGATGATAATCTAACAATAAGAAAAAATATCCTCCCACCCCTACCCCCACCCCCTTCCATAGAAAAATTTGTTTTTGACACACTTCCCGTTATCTAATTTGGATGAAATTTGGTATACATATAGTAATCCGATGACAATACAATATTAAAAAAAATATATCCTCCCACTCCTACCCCCACCCCCTTTCATAGAAAAATGCATTTTTGACACACTTCCCATTATCCGATTTGGATAAAATTTGGTATACATATAGTGGTCCGATGACAATACAACAATAATAAAAAAATGTCCAACCACCCCTACCCCCCACCCCCTTCCATAAAAAAATGTGTTTGTTACTTTTATATACAAATTTTAGCATTTTTTTAAATTAAAACATTTTTTAAAATAATTTTGTTTGTTCTTATAATCAGTTACCTGCTATAGTTGTCAGTTACTTGTACTGTAAAAGCTATTAGTTTTGAAAGAAAAAAATAAAAAAATATACTTATTTTTAAAAGAAATCAAATATTAAAGGTTAGTTCTATATTTTATCCCAACATTTGTGAAGTTTGTTAGTGGTTATCAGTTACCTGTGAAGTGCATCAGTAACCTGATATGCTAAAATTAAAAAATGGCCAAAAAAACAGAAAATATTTTAAAATTTGAACATTTTTCCATGGCAACATGTTATTTGGTACTTTGGTCATATTTTCATAGGTTTTTTTTATTTGTATATCGAGTTTCATGTATGTCCACAATTTTTGCTCCAAATCTGTCACTTTCCAGATATCTACCCAAATACTTATTAACAATAATCTCCCAAGTCCCAGATAGAAAAGCTGAGTCACAACATAATAAACCTAAGATTCCTGTCCCAGATGGAAAAACTGAAACAAATACTCAAAATCTGAAATAAATCTACTAAACTGAAGCACCATTAGTTTATGGCTAGCGAGTAGTGTCACACTCAGTGGACTGTCTCACATTTAAGTGTTGTGTATAAAAAGAAACGATTGAACTTATGACTACAAAGAATCTGTGTTGTAATAAAAAAGTGATGACTATATCCAAATATGTCAACATACAGGGACTCTAGTCCCACTCTGCTAGGGCCGACTTCATTTGCCCTCTTGTCAACCCCAGAAAAGCCTCTGGCCCTACGCATTTTTGCCGGGGTCCACCCGTCTAGCTAATAACGTATCAGATCCGTTATGGATCCATTTATTTTTAAAGGGCTTCGGAAGTTATTTGTGTTTACTACTAATTTACTCTGCTTTATATCAAAACTTTATATAATGTCAAAAGAGCACTTTTTTTAAAGGGGGCAATAATTTTTTGTTTTTTCTAGTAACTTATAGCTAATTAACAGCAAATCATGCACTGAACAAATATAAATTAAATTCAAGATTTTGATGCGAGTGCCACAGAACCCCTTTTAGTCACCTATTACAATTGGGCCATTAGGCACATACAGCCTAGTTAACATTGATTTTGAAAAAACAATATACCTCAAAAACTGTGACTCTGGCGAAGTTTCACATTATGACAGATATTGTTGAAAATGTAATGAACTTTGACATTATGACAGATATTGTTGAAAATTTAATTCTTAATCTAACTTTAAAACCTTTGTTTTGTTAGCTGCTGTGGTTCTTAATTATGATTCTTTAAAGTATTTGAAACCCCCTGCCACCCTCTTGCAGCCCCAGCCCCGCCAAAATGTAAAGACCTTATCCCCGGGTACCGCAAAATTTTTGTATCAAATTTGGTTAAAATTAATTTATGGGTTTTTGAGTTACCCAAACAGGTCGAAAGACAGACACCATAACAAAATTTGATAGTTCTAGTCCTTTTTTTAGCGAAATAACTTATTTTAAGCGAAAATTAAAAAATATATTTTTGATAATCCCAATAGCCCCCATATACGGTAGGGATGGCTAAAAAATACCAATTTAACGAAGTAATTGATCATTTTTCGAGGAGAGATGAACATGTATTATAATAAAAAACCCTAGTAATGCTCGAGGGGCTGATGAATCCGGCAGGACTTTTAAGGAACTGTAAGGACCGTTCAGGATATTGGATGGTCCATACGGGCTTTGTGGGACCTGGCAGGACCCAGAAGGACTTGGCGAGACCGCTAAGAACTTAACAGGACCTGGCTAGATCCCAAAAGACTGAACAGGACCACTAGGGATTGACAGGACGAACAAAAATACGAATTTGGCCCTTAACGCCAGGACCTGTTCAAAAAGCTCCTCGGTAATGTTATCATTTTTGTGTTGCTGCAGTTGTTTAAACTAATATTAAGTAATTAATTTTTTTTAGTGGAAGACACAAAAAACATTCTCAAATCAAGATACGTCCTGGGCATAATGGGATTTTTGGGCTTTGCCAATGTTTATGCCATGAGAGTCAACCTCTCCGTGGCCATTGTTGCCATGGTTAATAGCACAGCGTTGCCACCTACGCCTACAAGTAACAATAGTTACGATTTTTGTCCTTTGCCCAACAATGTGACAAATGGCACAACACCAAGTGTGAGTTTAATTTTTTTTGAAAATGTCCGTTGCAGGGTATTTTACATAAGCCTATGTTGCTGTAAATTCTAATCTTCTCAAAAAAAATTCCTATAATGGAATTTGGGAAAATTATGATATTGATATGGTATCGGCCAAAAGTAGACAACTCCCTACAATTATATATAAATCTGATCATGAAACCAAACCAAACAATCAAATAACAAGTTTAAGGGCATAGTCAGTGCAAGCACTGAAACAAGTGTTCCCTTTGAAATGCATGTTCCCCCGAGACATTACATCAGGTGGCACAGTAGTCTTTCTTTGTAGTCACTACATATCCCTTCCTTTCTGGCGATTAGGAGTTCATATCATCTAATTTCTTACCTCTCATTACTGACTAAAACATCCTACTTCTTTGGAAGACTTCTAGCAATATTTCAATACTATCAAGCCGTTTGGTATAAAACAATTTCTATTTTTACTCTAGTATTATTGTTTGTTCTGAGTGTTCGTCTTTACTTTTATTACCTCCATTATTTCTTTGATTAATTGGTTACCTACCTTCCAATTATCTTTGGTTTTTAGCATCTCATTTATGATTTGTTCTGGTAGTATGTTTCCTTGGTCTATATGTAAGGCTTCTAGCATAATGTTTTGTTTTTCTCTAAATTTTGGGCAATGACTCAGTGTATGGTCTGCGTCGTCTATGCCCATACAGAGGTGGCTGAAGTTAGCTTCAGATTTAGATTCATTTATTGCCTATATTATTAGTTAACTATTTGACCCAAAATGATTTTCGCACATCAGCAATCTTTTGCCAAAAGGATTATTAAATAAAAATTGAGCTTTTTATACCTCTTCTCGTAGCTCAGGTCGCAGACCTAATTGATCCGTGCTTGAGCGATATAATGTACACAAGGACATATTAGTAGAATTAATAATTTTTAAATTTTCTACACACTGTACTACAGACCTACCTTTGACAGATGGTGGGGCCACCTTTTTCTTTTAATCAATTTTTATCCTAAATTTGTTTTCAGAAATGTTCCAAGCCTTTACATAACGTATTTAACGTTTTTGTCAAGATTTATCTGGTCCGCTGTAATTTAAGTAAAGCTGAATCTATTATTGTTTTTCCTATGCGTTTTATGTATACCTAAAAGCACCCATGACTCGTGAAAATCTGCGGTATTTGATAATGACATATCTATGTTTACATTCCATCCATCGTTTTATATTCGGTATTAATCTCTTTGTCCAAACAGCTTTTCCGGTATCTTTTTCCCACCTTTCTTGCCATTTTTGAAGTGTAACCTTTTTAGCTCTATCTTTCTGTTCTTTTGCGTTGCCCTTTCTTTCTAAAAATAATCTTGTTTCTATTACAAGGTCAATAGGCGGTGTTCCTACTATGACCTGTAGTTGCATTTACGATGAGTGTCCTTAACCTGTAGGGCTTCATTTGATATTCTTGGTATCGCTTTCCTTTGCACTTTAATTAGGATCTTTTTGTATTTGTCTCTTTTCACCACTTCTCCCCAAATGGGTGTACCATATAGCAAGGTATTATACCATAAAGCAGCCTTCTTTTTGCAGTTATTGCCTTTTTAGAAACAATTTCAGTTCCATTTAAATTAAACTTTACATCTTTTCGGTCTCTTTTTCCACAGAGTATGACTGCTTCAGTTGTCTTTGGAGCCAATTCTAGTTTATTTTGTTTCATCCATCTATCTATTTTTTGAGTGCGTCGTTTGCTTTTTCTGTTAAGTCGGTTTTATTTCTTTCGGTAATTGTAAGACCACATCATTTGCGTAACCCGTGGCTGTAACTCCTTCTTCTAGTCTAAGTTTTAGAACTAAATCATAATACATGAAGAGTCAGGGGAAAGAACGATAAAATGGACCATAATTTCGAGAAAACTCAAATTTTAGTTTAGAAACCCTTTGTTTCCATATTGAAAATTCAATGTGTAAATAGGTCACTCTCAGATAGTTATTTATAATGTTTAAATTTCTATAATGTTTAATTAGAACAAATTACGTAAAAAACTTCATTACTATTAGCAAAAACTTAGAGCGATGTCAAAAAATACTACTTTCATCGATGCTTCCCCTTATTTTGAATACTTTTGAAGTCTTTTATTAAAAAAGTTACAAAAAAATCGAACAAAGACAAAATCACAAGTAGTTTTGTGCTTCACGTCCACAAACCTTAGACAGTTTTTCTATGTCTCTATATTTAGGCAAAGAAAGCGGCAACGGATCTGAAGTGGACTTTTAGCGTTTTTCCCCTGACGCGTGGACTTTCATCGTTCTTTCCAAGTTTAATGTATTTTCAAGCCATGGTAACTCATGATTGTCAGCATTTGTTCCTCCTTTTGGTATGGTATAGTAAGATATACGTATGAATCTACATTTTACACTGATTACTTTATTTTTGACCTAAAATGGACTTTTATCGTTTTTCCCCTGACTCTTCACATACTTAATAAAACATATATAACTTTTATGTCTTTTTCCTTATTAAGTTACACAAAAAACTTCCTTTTTGCTTTCTTTTAAACGTACTAAATTATTTTGTAGGATAACTCGCCGAAACATTTGAACTGAGAACTGGATTAAAGTTTTTATATGCATCATTTGTTCTTTAGTGGTTGGGACAGGATCAGATTAATGTACAATTTTAGAGAGTTGCTGTACTTTTAGCCAGTACTGTCTGTTACAAAGCTTAAAGATCCTTGTCTTTAGGGATTTATTTTTTTAAATATTTTTAGACTGGTGAGTTTGTTTGGGATGAAGCGACGCAGGGCATAGTATTGGGGTCATTTTTCTATGGCTATGTTTTGACTCAAATTCCAGGGGGCAGGTAAGCAACTTTTTGATGTTGAGTTTCGGCAAAATACGGCTTTCCTTTGGTTTATTGCAAGTTATAACCAGTTTTTCTAGTTTGATTTTACAATGACTTTTCCAAGTTACAATTGCAATGCATTTTTCCAGTTTTCTTTTGCAAAATATATTTTTCTTAAAGTTTATTATTTGGTATAGAGCAAAAGTGTTAAAAATTAAGATTTGTGGGAAAAATTAGCCTACATTTTGCTGTTGTTAAAAAAATGTAAAAAAAAAACATTTTCAGAAGAATTATAAAGTTTGATTTGGTTATTCAAAAATATACTTATACCTAAAAAATATGTCAATAGATTTCAGTATTTTTTAACTTAAGCTTTTTGAAATAATAATATAGATAAATATATTTTTTGTAGTTTTAAAAATATGAAGAAAAATGACATTAATGATAATAAATAAAGCTCCAAATTTGAAAATTGTAGATACAATTTGGTTAATTACTGGATTCAGATAAAAAATAAATAAAATTTTAAATACATAGGTCAACAAACTAAAAAGTTTACGTATTTTTTTCTAAATTAATTTTTCTAACAAATCACAATGATTTTCGTAAATACTTTTATTGGAAAAACAAATATTTAACACCATATATCTCAAGTTGTATCATCCGTTCAGACTAAGGTAATAGTCTAAAAGCCAGTGGCGCACCCAGTAATATGGCTCGGGGCCCCCCTAAGATTGTTTTTAGATATTTGTCACATATTTTATGAATAAAAAAAATACGATATCATGGGGTCGCACCTAAGAAAACTCATCGAAAAGGCAAGCTTTATAAAAAGTGAAGGCTGACATTGATTTTTAATTTTTTGGTTATTATTTTTGACATGTTTTCCTCGGTTTCGCATTGGCGGCTCGTTCTTATTTTAAAAATGTGGTTTTAGTGGTTTAGACACAGTCTGAGATATATTTAATAACAAAAGAGTTTCAAGTTTGCAGCATAACTTTTTATTTTTAAATGCATAAATATTATCGTTTAGGTACCTTCAGACTGCGTCAAACAACATTTTAAAAATAAAACCTAGCCGCCAATGCAAAACCGAGAAAAAAATAATTTCCAAAAATTGAAAAATCAATGTCAGGCTTCGCTTTCTATAAAGCTTGCCTTTTTGATAAGTCTTCTGAGGTGAGACCCCATGATATCGTATTTTATGCTATTTTTTGTTTTTATTCATAATATATGTGATAATATCTAAAAAAATCTTAGGCTTGGGGGGGCCCGAAAAACTAAAAAATACTAAAACGTCACTTTTAGTCTTAATAATTACCCTTCATCGCTTGTAAATGCGATGTCTGTATGTCTATGTTTATGGATTCTGATTGGTGATTTCATTTAAATTTAGGTTGGCAGAACTGTTTGGTGGCAAGTGGGTATATGGCATCGGTGTACTTATAACGGCACTTTTTACTTTATTAAGTCCCATAGCTGCAAGAACAAATTTCCCACTATTTATAATCGTTAGAGTGCTGGAGGGAATGGGTGAGGTAAGTTCAACTTTATATAATAATCTTTAACCTGAAGCAGGTCTGCTGTTTTAGTATAACTATACAGAATTCTGTACAAAAAAGATTCATTCAGTACGCAACTACTGCTTTTTAATAATTGACCTATTTTCAATACGAAATAGAATACCAGATGTAATATTATTATTCAAACCAAACAAAAAAAAACCAATGTGACAATTTAAACAAACACTCCCGTGTTGTATTTATTTTTTTAATTTAGACTGACAGATAGGCCATCTATTATCGAATAAATCAACCTTACCTTGGTACCATGAGAAGAGTAGATACCTGTTAATCTGTGGTTATTATATTTTAATCTGTGGTTTTACTTACTAAATATTTTTACCTTCCTAGCCCGCGTAGCAATGGCTAGAGTAGGTATTATTTTCGTCGAATTTTTTTTTCAGATAACGCCGAAAATGTGTTATTTGGGTGTTTTTTTTACCTATCTTAGCAATATCGTCGTGATGTCTGTGTGTGTGTGTGTTTGTGTATATATTATTTCATTCCATAACACGATAGCTCCTAAACCGTTAAACCGATTTTTAAAAAACTTTCAGGTACGATAGTGTTCGACACTCTTACGAGCTGATTAGATTTTGGTCAACATCCATTAATGCTAATGTCAGTTTTTTGACAATTAAAAATTTTGAAAAATGATTTTCGTCGTATCAATATGCGGTTTTCGGAATATAGTAGACTACATTTTGCTTAAGAATTTGTGATATAAGCAAAAACTTCGTAGGATCTTTTGTTTCTGAGATATTTATCAAAAACTGTTTTGTAGGCTGATATATTATGACTTTACTTGAAGTATGCTAATAGGCTAGCTAGGAAGATCCGTCATGGATCCATTTATTTCATTTAAATACATATGTTTCTTTATTAGACCGAAGGCCAGCATAGGGTAACCTAGAGTCCCTGTATGTTGACATAATGTCAACATACAGGGACTCTAGGGTAACCCTCCTCCCTACGCTATTGAAATCTAGTTTCAGGTTTTACTTGTATGCCATGAGAGAGGGAGGATTACCTAGAAAGAAGTGGTCAAAGTACAAAAATTAATTACCAAAACTTTTAGATCACTTTTATAAAAATCGATTCATTAGCTTAAGAGATATAAGCGTTTCTTTTTTCAAAAGTAAACTTTATTATCTCCGCATCTAATAAACCAAATTTTTTAAAAGTGACATTTTATCTAAGAGAATGTGAGCAATTCCACGCCAAATCATCCAATTTACAAAAATAGTGTTGCCCTAACATTTAATTTTTTTCTTTAATCATGCTTACTAAATGAAACAGCTTATGCTTAACCACTTTTGCACAATTTTAGATTTTTAAATCCAATTAGTCTGTTGTACACGCTTTTAAAAAGTCTAAAAACAGGTAAAATGGGACTTTAAATAAAAATTATGCTTATAGTAAACAACACCTAAAAAAATCAACCTATAATTTTGAAAACATGCATAAAAGTAGTTTTCAAAAAAATGTGACGTTAAGCAAATTCTTTTACACTGGCTTAATTAGAGCAATTTAGAGAATATCCAAAAAACGCCGAAATTCCCGAAGTTTTCATATAAATTTTTGATATAGTGTTGGAAAGCTATACTCAAGGACTATATCTTCCTTGTATAAAACATATTTAAAAAGTAGACGTTATCTTGGAGTTCCACGAAGGAGTTAAGAATGTCTGGGAAATCCCTCAACTTCAGTATCAAAAATGACCCTGTCTATCGGAGTGCTGGTGATAATCAAGTAGGCTAAATTTTTCACCATATCATATACTTTTAAGAACAATAATAAAGAATCTGGGTCTGTAATCTTTAAGGTCATTACACATTTTTTTGTTATTTTCATATTTTTAGTGATGTTAAATTGCATCACAAATTACAGGCGTGGATCTACGGCGGGATGCCCCCCCCCCCCAAATCTGAAACTTTACTTAGTTTTGACACACAGAATACACCTTCTGGTCACTACGCAAAATAGTTTTGTAAAACATTTATTATGATATTTCCCCCCCAAATAAAGTTTCCAGATCCGCTCCTGCAAGCTAAGGTTTATTAGAAGGTAAAGTTTATTCATATGAGCAGTGTTCTTTAAATTATGGTCTAAACTCTCTTCATAAGGTCACTACACAAATTTTTAAAAGTTTATTTACTTTTTTAGTAGTTACCTACTGTCATATTTAAAAAATCGGAAAAGAAGTTGAGTTCTATAATTTTAGAAACCGAACAAATTTTTTTCCTGAGCTTGATGTAAATTTAGCATCTATAGTTAAATCATCCAGAGGCGTGAAAGATTGTTGTTGTTATTTGAGATTTTAATGTAAAACAAATCGTTTCACAGTACCTCCAAAAGCATCACATGGACTTTTACCATGCGTTAGTTTAGTAGTTTTTTTAATGCCCAGTGGCGTATGCAGAAATTTTCCAAGGTGGTTGAGAGAGGGGGCTTAAGTAATAGCAATGTCCTGGAAAACTATTTATTTCTTCTTTCAGAAACATTCAATGTTTAGGAGAAGTTATTTAATGGCTTTGGAAAGATTAGGCCCCCAACGCCCCTCCCTCCGGCGTACGCCACTGTTAAACCTGAACCATTTCATTTACCAAAAAAAACAAACTAATTAATGTCAGTGTCTCACCAAAAATTTATTCTTAAAACTAAAAAAAAATTCCGACAGTGTTCGAAGATGGGATTTGAACCCACAAACTAGAATGTCATGCAAAATAGTATCTGGCTATAAATAAGATCCCGTGACGATGATTTTTATACATAATTTTTTTTCCTTTTGCGACTGAATAAAAAAATGTGATCTTTTACATGCTTTCACCAAATAGCTTAAAAGTTGATGTTAAAATGACAGACCCAGATTTTTTATTTTACTTTTATTTAGACAATACATTGTCAAGTAAAACAAGGCACAAAAGCAAAGTTTTAATACACAGATCGACATGACAATTTTTTTAGTCAAAAGTTGCCGATTCTGAGGTTTTTGCGGTTTTTCCAATTTTTAAAAATTTTGTTTGCTGAAACCAATAGACCTAGAAATTTTTGTTTTGCCTTGTATGATAGTCAAGCCACTGAGCTTTAATGTGCGTATAGACTTTTTTTTGATGGACCATATTCCGCACCGGTGTAAATAATTAAAAATCTAGAAAATCATAAAATGTACTATTTTTTTAAAACTATTTTTGCCATGTCAACAAAGTGAGGTTAATTTTTTTTTCTGTATAGGATTATCCAACCAATATTAAAGATTTCTTCCGTCAAATTTGTTTTTACATTAGATTTAATACAATAGAAATAAAAAAAATTAAGGCCAAAACTGATTTTCTTCTTTTCTTTACTTTTAAAGTGGCCTGTAAAATACGGGAGGCGACATTAAAAATTAAAATTTGTTAATTTGGTATTCCTAAGAACACTAATACATGTTATAAAAATTTAGATTTTTTTTCGTGACAGCAATAACTACCCCCATTTGGATGATTTGGCGTGGAAATCCTCGTGTAAGTTTTTGTAATGATTTTTTTACTTTGGCCACACACCAAAATAGTAAAACTAGATTCAAATAGTAACCAAAAAATATATGTGTCGAAAGTATGTAGGGTGGCTTTCGATCTATACCACTTTAGCATTTTGAAAAACTTGTTTCAATTATTGATTCATGTTAAGAAACCCAATTTCAAAGTGAATCCATTCAGTTCTAACCAAAAAAGTATTTTCTGACCAAATTCAGTATATTTTTAAAATTTAACCTGGAAACACTTACGTGAAAACAGTTTGGCTTCCAATGATAAACATAGCAAGAAAAATATTTTGAAAATCTTTTTATTTTACTAATGATTGCTGGTTTTTAGGGTGTCACTTTTCCTTCTATGCATGCTATGCTGGCAAAATGGATTCCGCCTTTGGAGAGAAGCAAGTTTGGTGCATACGTTTATGCAGGTTAATTTTCTAAATATTTAATTAGTTCATGTCAAAACATAAACAAGTATATTTACAGGTGTAGAGGTAGGTAACGTAGGTTTATTTCGCTAATGTTTCGACTTTATTTTAAATCTTTTTCAGAGCAGTTCGTCTGCATGTGTTTTTCTGATGGTATTGAAAAACCCAGTTACTAGTTACTGAAAGCGACACCACTGGGTTTTTCAACATCATTAAAGATATCAAGAAGTTATCTAAAGAAAACGTAAAATAAAAGTCGAAAATAACCTCCAAATCTCTACACCTGTAACTAACCACAAGGACCAAAATAAGCTGTCACCAGTATGAAAATTGTTTTTTTCAACAGCAGTAGAGAAACTGTCCTGAAGAAAACTTAAAATAAAGCCGAAACGTTAACAGAATTTAACCTGTTTCTTGAGTACGCTTAGTTCCAAACCTACGAAACTCTGCAACTGTAACAAACACAATAATCAGCTCTCATTAACAATAAAAAAGTTTATGAAAATTTTTGATATCTGCTTACGTCAAAATTGAAATTGACATATGGCATAATAAAATCAAATTTATTTTTTTTTCCTCATTCAGAGCAAACTACCTGTTTTGGCATACCCAGTATAAACTTGTACTTAATACTAAAATTTAGTATAATATTTATTTTAGGTGCTAACTTTGGGACTATCATTTCCCTACCCTTATCAGGATGGTTGTGTTCTTTAGAATTTGACAACGGCTGGCCCCTAGCATTTTATCTGTTCGGCATAACAGGACTTATTTGGTTTTTGTTCTGGATATTCCTTATTTATGACAGTCCCGCTGTTCATCCTAAGATAGATAAGCAAGAAAAAGACTTTATACTTGCCAGCATTGGGCCTCAGGTAAGAACTGTTTTGGTGATGAGTTTTTTCTCTTAACCCTACCACTCCTAAATAGGTTTTCACATAATAAAAATATTTTATGATAAAGTAAGTAAATTAAGCCGCGTTAACACGGTTCAGACGAAAGGACTGTTTTATGTCCTTAGACTTAGCATTACAAAAATTTTATGATTGGAAAAATTAGTGCTTATTAAGTGCCAATAAAATATTAGGTTCCCAAGTTTAATGCTCTTATAGTTTCCGAGTTGGAGTCTGAGAAGGCGGGGGTAATTGCCAAACCTTCATTACACAAGGCAGGGGTTGATGAACGCTCCATGTGGGGTTTAAGTAAAGGTAGTTAGGCCTGATATTATCCCAAGGTGCTTTTCTGTGCGTCTGGATTAAATATATACATGCATAAATTCAAAAATTTCTTTACTGATTAATGAATTGTTTATAAAGTGTTGATATTTTACAAAAAAATGTGTTTTTAGTTGTGTTTTTACAATGTACCTTAATTATTTTCTTTACAAAAGGCAAAAAAATAAGTAATTTAAAATAAAATGCGAAGGACTGCAAGAAACTTGCATATCGGCGATACTTTAGGGTACGTATTTTTTTAACAGCTTTACCTAGGAAGATAAGCAATATCCTGTTTTGTAGGTCTATTAACGTTTTTTGATTTTGCTCTTTATGTATTTCTCATAAAATGAGTAGTTTTTGCGTAAAAGGCAAAATAATGAATGGTCAAAAATCCAAGATGGTTGCGTAATTTTGGCAATGTTTCCCTAATGGTAGGTATGAGGACTTTAAGCTTAATAGAACCATAAAAGGTATCGACGAAGACTAGTAGCAAGTTTAGGTTATTTTGTTCCCAAAAAAAATTATATACCCCGGCCTAATGCCACTATGCCCAGGTAATACTAGAAATTTCCAATAACAAATGAAAAATTGCAATACGTATTCCTCCAGTAATTCAGAATCCGAGAAAGAAGTCAAGAAAAAAAATTGTGTATGCTTAGGACCACACGGCAGAAGTGTAAACTTTAACAAGGCGAAATTAATAATGGCCTTCATCTGCATCATCATATCGCTCGCTAAATGTTCCTCTCACAGTTAGTCGACTCGAGCCGACTTTACCCGAATGAGCGTTACATAGCCGAGCCTGACGGCTCAGTTTAATTCACTACCCACAAAAACTGCTAAACGGGCCTAAACAAGTTTACACTTCAAAAATATCTTACTAAAATGCTTACACCTTTCAGGATGAAGATAAATCTCCAGTCCCTTGGATGAAAATGTTAACTTGTCTTCCATTATGGGCCATTTTGATAACCCAGTGCGGCGGGTCATGGGCTTTTTACACCCAACTGACCGAATTACCTACCTATATGGCTCAGATTTTGCATTTTGATATTCAAGCGGTAAGTTTCTAAGTTTATACATAGGAGTATTTGCACAAAAATTTAATTATAAACCAAAATCAAGCTGAAAAGTGTACCCCCTTTGATTTGTGCTAAGTGTGTTTCAATAAATTCAGGGTTCTTCACTGTCAGCACTAACATAAAAGAAAATTCACGAGAGTTATCCTTCTGGTTATTATATACATAAATATTATTTGAAATTTCGTCACACGGATTGATGAACTTAACGATTATATTCTTTTTAGAATTCCGTGCTTTCCGCCATTCCATATTTTACGAGTTGGATAGTAGGAATACTAATAAGTATGTTTGCCGATTATTTATTGGCTAAAGGCTACATTTCACTAGCTATGTCGTATAAAGTGTGGAATTCTATAGGTAAGTTATTCAATTCCACTGTATGAATTATTACCTTATTAAAGCATGGATGGCTCTATTAAACAGAGAAAGTTTCCCGAATTTGGGTTACTGGTTCAGCGGGAATAAATCTACAGTAATAAAAATCAGTTTTTATCTTTTGGGGATTTATTTTTAAACGAATAAATCCTTACGGCCTCTCACACTTCAAATAAGATAAATTTTAGGAAAAATATATAAAAGGACGACATCTACTCACTGATGATAGTTCTCACCCATCACGGCTGGTAGTAGACTGCACCGGCCGTCCTTAAAAAAAATAAGTTCCGTAAATGCGACAATTAACTAATAATTTGTCCCTGAGGTGATGGGCAAGGCTATCAAACAATGGGGCTTTATTTAGTTGTTTACATAATAGTCCAAAAAACTAAAAACTGCATTTTGTTACTACATTATCGGACGAATCAAACATAACAAACGTAAATTTTAGTACCCGTGAATTTAAAAATCAAACATGTTTTCGTGGCTAATCGGGTAATGAGAAATTTTTGTTTCTTTCATATTTTTCCGTGGGTAGCTCGAAAGCTTAACCTCACGGGGCGGGGGTCCAAGATCTAATGGACACCTAATAAGTGTTGACAGTTAACTGTTTCGTCCTTATGGGACCCCTCAGAACACTGTTTGGTCAATGCAACACCCTTCTTAAGTTATTCAGACCGACTTGTCTTGTATCCTACGTCTATAGTGAGAAAGCTTTCGCAAGAAGCACTATCCATGACACTTTTCACTATGCTGTTGTAAATTCTATGTGTGTTTTGTTTTGATACAGCCCTATCCCAGAGAATATTGTTGAGTTGTCTAATTGCTTGTCTTCCTTGGTTCTTTCTGTGTCTGATTTCTTAATCTAAACTACCATTATTAGGGATGCACATCACTAACGAATACCTAACGGATAAAAAGATCTCCAGATCTAAATGAAAAATACGGGTTGCCACTTTAAACAATTATTTTAATTTATTTTGTGAATAATTTTAACTATCATACTATTAATATCATTATTTTATCTTTATATTGTCGTACATTGTGCGATGTCACTATAAAATTGTTTTGACGGGAAAAAAGACATTGATTATGAAAGAAAGATCGAAAGAAGAGCAGTATGGAATATTTTCCCCATTTTCAGCTATGGTCATTCCCTCTCTGGGCCTTCTAGGCGTCGCATATGCCGGTTGCGACCGGTTAGCTGTCCAGCTACTTCTAGCAATTCCCGGCGCTTTTGGTGGCGCTGTCTACGCTGGAAATCAAATGAACCACATCGCCTTAAGTCCAAAGTATGCGGGGACCATGTACGGCATTACCAACGCGGCTTCGAACATGTGCGGTTTTATCGCTCCATACGTGGTGGGATTGATAATAAATGGCAGGGTAAGACATGTTTACTTATGTTGTATATTTGACATATCGGTTTCTATTTAAAATTTACCAATCGAGACGTATGTCTCGAGAAGGAAGGGCGAAAAAATATCGAAACACAAAATATCGAAAACACAAAATATCGAAAATACAAAATATCGAAAACATACAAAATATCGAAACTACAAAATATCGAAACCACAAAATATCGAAACTACATTTTATCGAACTACAAAATATCGAAACTACAAAATATCGAAACCACAAAATATCGAAACTACAAAATATCGAAACTATAAAATATCGAATCACAAAATATCGAAAATACAAAATATCGAAAATACAAAATATCGAAACTACAAGATATCGAAAATACAAACTATCGAAAATACAAAATATCGAAAATACATAATATCGAATCACAAAATATCGAACATACAAAATATCTAAATTAACAAATATCGAAAATCAAAAATAGAAAATTTCGAAACCTTAACCTAAGCCGATGACGTAACCGAACCTAATCTAACTAAACCTAATCTGACCCAACCTCATAAAAATAGAAAGTTTCAAAAATCTAACCTGACAAAACCTACTCAAATCTAGCCAAAACAAACCGAACCAAAGCAAACTGAACCAACAAATAAAAAAAAAAAACTTTCCTGGCTTCTTTTCCGGGATCCTAGAGGGTGTGAATCCGAACCAAACCGAACCGAACCGAAACGAACCTAACTGAACCGAACCTAACCTAATCAAACTAAACTACAACACTGCTAATTAGGTTTGGTTGGGTATGGTTAGGCTTGGATAGGTTAGGTTCGGTTCGGTTCAGTTCGGTTCGGTTTGGTTCTAATTTACGCCTTCTAGGATCCCGGGAAAGAAGTCAGGAAAGTTTTTTTTTTTTTTTTAAATTGTTGGTTCAGTTTGCTTTGGTTCGGTTAGATTTGATTAGATTTTGTTAGGTTAGATTTTTGTTATATCAGATTAGGTTAAGTTAGATTAGGTCAGGGTCAGGTTACGTGTAGGTTCCGAAATTTTCCGTTTTTGATTTTCGATATTTTGTTGTTTCGATATATTGTATTTTCGATATTTTCTATTTTCGATATTTTGTGTTTTCGATATTTTGTTGTTTCGATATTTTGTTGTTTCGATATTTTGTATTTTCGATATTTTGTTATTCGATATTTTGTGTTTTCGATATTTTGTATTTTCGATATTTTGTTGTTTCGATATTTTGTATTTTCGATATCTTGTTATTCGATATTTTGTAGTTTCGATATTTTGTAGTTTCGATATTATGTACTTTCGATATTTTAATTCGATATTTTGTTTTTCGATATTTTTTCGCCCTTCCCTCGAGAATTGGTAAAAATTTAGGAACAACACCAGAAACTATTTAATCAATTGATGATATCGATCTATGAGACCCCGGTGAGCGTTTTTTGATAAATGTCAACATCTAACAGGACCTGATTTCACAAAAAAAAAGTTAGTTTAGAACCTTCTTCCCTCCAGTAGAAACAAACAAAATCGTATGCACCAATCTTATTTAAAAAACGGATCATTAAAAAAAATTATCTCTAGGTTTAAAAAGGGGTAGATGGGTAGTCTTGGAGACCTTTTTGACTTTTAGGCTGAGAAATGTTGTCAGAGACTTAAATTCTGATTTTTATATCTTGACGATTTTGTAATTGACTCTTACAAAATGAAGGGTACAAATGCCACTGTAACTTTATCTTTTTAGCCTTTGACGATTTTGGTGTTCTGGTAAACACAGATACATGTGAATTTGTTAAAATTTACGTTTAATTGTTAGGTCCTACCGTGCGGTAATATTTGTACAAATATTTTAGGCAAATATTTGATAAATATAAACTTATGCATTTGGTTTAATGGGGTGATTTGGGTGGTAAATACTTTCTTAAAGAAAATGTTTACAGATGACTTCAAAATTTCAATTAGTTTATGGCGTATTCCATTGGGAAATTCAGTACAGCACTAGTGCACATCAGCTCAGTATCTCCTTTCCATTGACATGCAATTGTTTGCTTTTCATATTATATTGAGCAACTTCCGCATTCGATTTTGCACTCAGTGCAGCTTTTTTGCCACCAGCTCCGAGGGCTCGTGCCGCACCGAAAACTCATTACCACCATATAGTTTTAAACGCAATAACAAATGAGAGTTTTAAGAAGTTTTTTTAAAATTTTCTTCACTGCTGACTAGCAGCAGTTTCAAGAAAGTTTTCAAGCCAATAATCTCATTCTTATACTTGTCATGTTTTGTTAATGTTCTCCCCCAACGTGATCTACCTTTATTTTATAAGTCTAAGTCTTTATTATTATTAAATTTAAACTACAAATTGGCATCCGAAAATGTAAGGTTGATTTATTTTACAGTTAATCCAATTAATGGCTATGAATGTAGCAGCTAAAGGCTATTTACCCAGCTAATAATATTTAAACCCGAACGAATGCCTCAAAACTACAGTATTTGATATCTACGAGGGTTAATCTGAAAGTGTTTAGATACAAAAAAAAGTTTCTTCAAATAATTTTATTCTGTTTTTTCAACATATTCTCCTTTAACCTCAATACATTTGCGCATTCGGTAAAACCACCTTTCAAATTCTTGTGGCCAATGTTCTTGGGAAAGGTTGATAATTTCCTCCTCAAATGCAGCTACTGCCTCTTCATCCGTGGACAAATGGCCTCGTAACTTTTTTTTGATCTTAGGGAATAGGAAGAAGTCATACGGAGTTAGGTCGGGAGAATAATGTGGGCGAGACAAAAGTTTGACCCCCTGTTCACCTAAAAATATCTACTGTTCTAGCGGCGCTGTGGGCAGGTGCATTGTCATGGTGCCATTTAATACCCCGTAGACTAGTCTTTGGACGTTTTTTGTATAGTTCTTGAAAGACTACAGGAACACATTTGGTTATATATCATTCAAAAGCACCAAACTGACGATCTCTGTTTTACAATGTTGAACATTTGTTTTCTTTTCTCATTGTCAAATTTCTGAAGCATAAACTTAGCCCAATCAACTCTTGTTGCTTTTTGCTCATTGGTCAACAAATCTGGAACATCGCCTCCTTAGGCGAAGGTGATAGTGTATAATTGTTTTAATCCCTGCCGATCCAATGTCGATAGAAGTTTTAATCTCAATATAGGTCACTCCTCGATCTTGTTTTACCATCTTTTGGACAACTTCTACTGTTTCCGGAGTCACAGCAGTTGGCGGTCGACCTGTGCGAGGCTCATTATCCAATGAAACTCGGCCCATTTTAAACTCTACAAACCAATTGGACACTGTAGCCCTAGAAGGGCCAGAGTGCCCTAAGCAACTCACCAAACTTTTATAACATTAGGTTTCTTTTAGTCCTTTTTTGTAGTCATACAAAATGATGGCTCGAAAATCGCGACTACCTGGGTTTATTATTGTGGTAAAATTTGGCAAATACTGAGATGAATTTGTGTCCGTGGTAAAACACCTGCTGAAAGAATACAGCGCTGCCGCTGCGCGTGAACACCTTGGTTTTAAAAGAATATTGCAGGAAGTATAAACTTGTTGGATTAGAAATATCTAAAGAGCTTTAGCGTTACCCTCGTACTTAACAGTGAATACCAAAGAGAATCAAGGGCGCACTCCGGAGGAGACTGGGGTCCCAGGCCATCCAGCAGAGCTCCAAGAATTTTGTAGATAGTTTTCACTTATTTCTTGAATAAAAAAAATAAAATCTGGGTCACGTGACTGCTTCAGGGGTCTCGTCCACCCCAAGACATATTCCAGGGTGCGCTATTAGGGACTTATTGCAATAAAGTATTCCAGGGTGCGCTATTAGGGACTTATTGCAATAAAGGCAGGCAGTAATTGTGCCGGGCACTATTTTGACAGTTTCTAATTGAAAATTGACATACCAGTCAAATTTATAATTCCAGGTCTAGAGGTTAATAGGTTTAGGACTGAGCGTATTCAAAAGACAATTGAATTTTGCTGACGTTTCGACTATATTTTTAGTCTTCTTCAGAGCTACAAACAAAAAATAGTTCTTATTAAAACATGATAACTACTTAAAAAAGGATTAAAACTTTGTTCTTTCTTTTTTGGTATAAAAATTCATTTTTTTTTATATAAAATAGGTACCAGAAACCAGAAAAAAACTCTAAATACTGATTTTTCTCTTTACATAAGTAGAATAAGGGATTTAAACGAATATATATACCCTAAACAAAAATTAAACAAAAACAGATTTAAAAAAAGAAAAAAAATCAACAAAAAAGATATAATGATAAAATATTTTAAAAATCCAAATAAATAAAAACAAAACATATAAAAAGGACTCATTAGCTTACCTAATCCTTAGTATTGACGCTTGATAAAACACAACACAAGAGGAACCACACACAACATTTCCAATCAAATGTCATCTTATTAAAATAATAATTTTATCCTAATTTCTAGTCAATTTTCTTTATTTTCTTTTTTAATTCAAAACAATGTATATTGTTAATATGTCAAGTGCTTAACTAGCAATAATGAGAGAATTTTTATCGAACAAGTTTTTTATAATTGTTTTTTATTCGGGTAACGCGCGAAGAAATAAATTATTTTATATGATATCACATTGCGGTGAACTTTAGAATATTGTTATAAATATTATTAAGAAATTATTAGAAAAAGGACACTGATCTCTCAACTTTTATATATTTTAAGTCAGAATGATTTGAAAACAGTTAAAGGGAAATTTTATTTATTTATTTATTTATGAAATTTCTTACATGATCTAGTCAAGAACCATATCAAAATGAAAGAAGAAAAGAAGAAGAAAATCTGAGAATTGTAAGAAATAAAAATTTGAAATCTCTTCCTCCCCTTTCCCTCCATAATATATGTATGTATATATATACATATATATATATATATATATATATATATATATACATACATATACACACACATACACACACACATACACACCCATATATTTTTTTTTTGTTTATAGGTTTTATTTTATTTAACGTTTTTTTTTTGTTTGTTTTTTTTTGGTTTATTTATCTACTATAATACTGTTAGGTTGTAGCTTCGTCCGTGTTTTTGTTTGTGATATGATTCCTGAGAATGTTCATGTAGGAAGAGCTCAGTCCTTGAACGTCTGTCTTAAAGTTAACCGCATTATTCAATTGGATAAAAATCATCTCACTGATTTTTCTCTTTTCAAAATTTGTTTCTAAATCTAAAATTTTCGGATTAGTGAAATCAAAACTATGGTGCTCTGAAAAGTGGTGGACGGCTAGTGCTGTTTTGTCATTTTTGCCGCGATTTTTTTCCTGACAATCGTAGTTATGTTGTCGTATTCTTGTCTGCAGGTGTTGTTTAGTTATTCCTATGTAACATTTTTCACAATCTTGACAAGGAATTTTGTATGTTAAATTAGATCTTAGTTGTAAGGGTGTAGGGTCTTTTAACTGTGTATAGATTGATTTTAGGTTTCTTCGATTATAAAATGCCAAATCACTGGTAGCAAAGTTGTTTTTGATAACTCCTCCAATCTTCTCCGATAGGCCTTGGACATATGGGAATTTAAAATAGTATTTTTGAGGTTTTGATATTTTTTGTTGGGGTATTTTATACTCATTTATGATTTTATTTATTAAGTTGGATGGATAATTATTTAAGATTAGGAGTGATTTAATTTTTTTGATATTTTCGCTATAAAATTCAGGACTGCTTAAATTATATGCCCTGTAAAGTAAGTTTTTTATACAGCCTAAGGTGGTGGTTTGACAAATAGTTGAGCAGTCTACCAGAACATGTTGGTTTAGAGTACCAATTGGTTGTTAAAATTCCCGACATTGGAGTTCTTTTCACCAGTACGTCCAAAAAAGGTAATTGAAAATCTTCTTCAAGTTCCATTGTAAATTTAATTTTTGGGTGATAGTCGTTAAGGTGGTTTAAAAGGTGGACTGCATGTTCTTTGGGTACTGCAAAAAAGCTGTCGTCGACGTAGAGCTTACAAACAGGGATGTCAAACTGTATTTTTGACAATCTGTCATTGAAAAGTTCTTCCATCACTAAGTTTGCAATTGATGGGCTCGCTGGGTTTCCCATGGCTGTACCCTCAAGTTGCATATAGATTTCATTATTGTAGGTAAAGAAACTTGAAAAGAATAGAAATTCAACTAATTGAATGAATAATTTTTTTGAAATATTTGTGTATGCTGATATAGTTGTCCATCTTTTGGAAATGATGTTCAAGACTAGATCTTTAGGAATATTGGTGAACAAGGAGACAACATCAAACGAGACAAGAACGTAATTATTTGGTATTATGATATTTTGAATTGTCGAGACAAATTCAAATGAGTTTTTTATGCTGTAAGTTGAGGTAGAATTTACCATAGTTAAAATATTATGGACGAAGACGGCTAGGTTATAAGATGGAGAATCAATACAACTTACTATGGGTCTTAAAGCAAAACTAGACTTGTGTGTTTTTCTGAGTCCGTATATTTTGGGGGCTACTGAATTGTGCCTTTTGATTTTTTTAGATGTGGACTCATCAATAAATTCATTGCTTAATAATAGTTGGTTAACTAATTCGTTAGCTTGGGCTTGGAATTTTATTGTAGGGTCTTTTTTTATTTTTTTGTAAATAGTTTCGTCGCTTAATAAGTTTAACATTCCTGTGTTATATTCTGATTTTTTCATCACGACCGTAGAGTTTCCCTTATCCGAGCGCATTATTAAAATTTCCTCATTTTGTTTTAAAAACTTGTTTGTGATTTTTAAATCTTTAGTTATGATATTGTTATCTCGACTATCTCTGTGATTTTTTTGTTTAATGCAAAAGTTCGTAATTATATTGGTGCATTGTGCCCTTACTGAATCTTTTAAAATTGTATCCACTTTTTGTGTTTGAATGCAATATTCTAGATCTTTTATAATGGGTATAATTGGAAGTTGTTTAGTGGTAGGTAAGCTAAATTTCGGTCCTGCACATAAAATCCTATGTACTTCTATTGGAAGTTCGATGTCTGTGTAGTTATAGACAAATTTTTCATGTGTGTTAACTAAAATTTGTGAATGTGAATTTTGAAGGTTTCGAAACTTATCCATTTGTAAATTTTTCAAGGTATTAAAGTATTTGTTATAATTATACTGACATCTTTTACTAAAATTGTTATAAATTTCTGGAGAAGTTATCTCGCGGATTCTATTATTAAGCTGTGTCCTGGCCTCTTTGAATACGCTCAGTCCTAAACCTATTAACCTCTAGACCTGGATCTAACCTTAAGGACGATAATTAACTCTCATTTATAATTCCAGTCGTTTATTTTTCATTATTAATTGCGACACTATTAATTCCGGCTCTTATAATACACAAAGGCCTAATTTTGAACTCTCAGAATAGAATAGTGCCAAGCACAATTACTGCCCGGCTTTATTGCAATAAATCCCTGTTATAAACTATTCTCTATGGTTTATACCTAAACAAAAAAATGTAAGATTGGCTTGCATACGGGTGTAATTTAGAATAGAATAGAAAAACTTTTATTTCAAAAATATGTCATCTACATAAATTCTATATAAAACATATAAAGACATTCCGTCAAAAAAAAAATAGGAGGGGACCTACTCTCTCATATCCCTCCCGGCCTCAGTATCTCCAAGCAATCCAGTGGGGTTCAGAAACCAAGTGTAAAGTGAGACAGTAACTGGTAAATAAACAAATCCTTACATACCTAGAAAATCTTGTAAGCCATAAGGCTCCAAATTAACTAAGAGTTTTTTAACACTATTATTATTTTTATAAGAGGTTTTTGTATTGTTTTGTTTAACACTGTTACGTAACTTAATGTAAAATTTTATACACATGTAATAAAGGCTTTTTTCAGTGAGTACCAATCTATGTATGATAATCACCTAAGCCAACAAAATGATCTTTCTAATTTGAAAAAATAGTCCATTTCTCAAAGTGGAGTTTGCAAATTACAAAGAAAAACTGAATGTGTTCTCCACTAAAGTCTTTATTGTCTCGGGTTTTATTTAGGACATGTTTCGAGTCTAAAGAGATCCATCATCAGCTAAAACAAGTTAAACAAAGAAGTGTAACTACATCCGAAGCTACTTTAGTGCATATTAAATAGATTAAACCGATACCCCCTTAAAATGTAACATACCTTTCAAAAACCTTCAAAAGACTCTCATATCCCCAGCAAGCTAATGCGAGGGTTCAAATAGATGCTATTACTAGTTGAAAATCCAGCGAAAAAGAGGTATCCTGAACAGGAGTGGGAAGTGGAGAATTCTGTAATTCAAAAGATATAGAATTGCGTTAAAGATAAAAGAATTTTAAATTTTAATATTTGTCTTTTCAGAGTGATCAAATATATCTTACCACATTTTTTTGTTGGTTGATGGCACTAATCAACCATTCAAACTATATCTTTTATTTATAAATCATCTTAGCTATATTTAATTTTAATTTTATTTAACTTATTTCCATTTTTTCAAAAGAATTTTTTTTTTAATTTGTGCTTCTTACGCCACATTGTTGGAAAAAAAGAAAAATAAATTATTTTGAGGTTTCCAACAATCTGGCGTAAGAAGCACAAATTTAAAAAAATTTCATTTGAAAAAATGGAAATAAGTTAAAATTAAAGATAGCTAAGATGATTTATAAATAAAAGATTAATTAATAGCAAGTTAATCCAGATTCGGAGAGCTCTGCAAGGTTTTTACCTGGAGTGACAATGTTTGTGTCATCCAAACTATAAGACATTCTGGGTTGTTAGACTGGCTAGATCGTTTATGCGTCGTCCGCGTGTTCCTTTGAAACTGTACTCAGTGCAAAGTTTTGGACAGTCAGTGTTAGTGCATTACCAGTGCTGCATTCATTTTCTCAATGGAATACGCCATTAATATCACATATTTTGTTTTTTATTTGACAGGAAACACTAGGCCAGTGGCGCATGGTGTTCTACCTAGCGGCGGGCATAAACATTGGCGCGAACCTCTTCTACGTGGCGTTTGCAAGCGCGAAAGAAGTAGCTTGGTCGCGTTCGCAACGGATGCAGGCTAGCTCGGTTGGATAGCTGTATTTAGCTATGCTTGTGAATGCATAGTAGCTATAGAAGTAGCTATAATTTTATTTTTTTACCGAATAATAAATTAATTTAGATTAGTTTTAGCCTAGACTATGCATACTGTTTGTTTAGTCCCAATATCTGTTAATGCAGTATGACTTGGTTCATACTGCCAAATTCACTCATGATTTTTATGTGATTTAAAACTTACAAATGTTTTTTATTTGCTATAACTTGTTCATTATACTTAGTGGTTAAATTAGCATCTAGCACTTACCAAATTTACCGTTCATCAACGCACAAGCGTAAACGCTTTGTTAAGGTCTGCCTACAATTTGCGGCACATACCAACACTTGAAAAAGATTATTAAAATTTAAAAAAGTAAACATCCTGTCATGTAATGTGTTTGTTTGACAGAAGAAAACAATCGAAAAGTTGGGATACGAATGACAATTAAAAATCCCTGGTCAAAAACTATGCAGATATTCCAAATGACATAAAATATGGATAACTATTTTCCTGACAATGAATTAGACAATATTTAGATATATCTAACGGCCTAGTCAAAAAAGAGGTGCGAAACTAACAATAACTTTTTGACATTACCATTTTTTTTGATACTGCAAAACAAGTGCTTATTTGTTGAGTGATCAGTTTTTATTATTTTTTAAAATCGAAATTAAAGTTTGTTTTTTTGGCGGTTACGTCACAATTTGGTTTATGAGATTTTTTAATATTTATTATATGTTTTTTGCTTATTACGGACGATTTGAGATAGCTTAGAGTCCTTGGATATATTTTGACTGATGTGTTTCAGATTGCATTGATTCGTGTAACTTGTATTGCTGACATAACCGCCTGTAAAAAAAGAACTTTAAATACTTTTATAGGAGATAATGGACAGATTATGTTTTCCAAATGTTTATTTTTTTTTATTATACTTATTATTTTAAAATGCAGAGACCATAAATAGTGTAGGAACCTTGTTAGGTGTTTGTGATATTATTATTTGATGCTTTATTTATAGTTTTAACACAACAGCATATACCAGTTATTTGTATAGGGGTCATCCATAAATTACGTAAAGCAAAAACCAACTCCCCTCTTTTAACCTCATTTAAGAATACGTAATTTTGGATGGCTGATGCCGCCGTACCTTTTTCAAAAATACCTATAATTTACGCACACGGATTCCAAAAAATGGTCTGTAGAAGTAATTTTGTGGCGCCATCTTTTAACATTTCGTCCTGCTAACACTGCCTAGAATACTTTCTGTTTACTGATTTGAGTTTATTGGCACTATCTCAAATTAACAAGTTTACTTGTTAGTCTGAATGCCGTACTTACCACCCAGTATCCGCTAGGTATTTCATAAAATAAGTTAAACGTTTCCTTAAACTGTCGCTTTTTTTCTTTTTTTTTTTAACTAAATGCTAAATTTATATCTTCTTTTGCATTTTGCGCCTAAAGGCACCGGAAAACTCCCTCATATTCATATAATAAATTTTGCTCAGAATTGATCAATGAACAATTCTAACGATGTCTCCTAACTAGGAAAAGAAAATAAGTTCCAAAAATATTTACTGCCTCCTTACTATAGTAATTTAAATATTTGGTAAACAAGTAAATTATAAGTTTTGAAAACCCCCGACATATTTTCTTATTTGCTTGGGAGTGATTAGCTTACTTATTATCACTTTAGTTTTCCAAGAATTTAAAGGTTAGTAGTAATTTCATATGCATTTGACAATTGACACATAAATGTTAATATTGTTACCGAGTCGTAAAATGCATGACGTCTAAGTATTTTATTTCCAGTAAACGTAACAAACGTTTCTAAGCAGTGTTTTAAAGTAAGTAAAGTAATTTTAAAGTACCCAACAGGTACTTAATGGTAATATAATATACAGGGTGTTTTCTGAGTAAGTAAGAAAAATTTGAGGAAGTATTGAGGTCTCAGAGCTTTCTAAACTTTTAAACAAATTATACAGTTCTTGTCAAAATTCCTTGTTTAATTTTTTACAAGATTTGAAAAGTTTTTAATTGATTTTAGGTGTTCTATCCGGAATATGAAACAAACCCTTAAAAGCCATATAAACAATCTCTTAAAATATGGATTTCGTTTATAGGTTTGTATGCGGCTCTGGGTCTTGTAAACTCTATATCATAATTTTTGAGATAACTTTTTGACAGTTATCAGCTGCTTACCATAACAAATAGCATAGGCCAACGAAAAAAAGTTGTCTCAAAAATAATGGTATGAACTGTAAAAGGCTATAGGATCACTATAGGAATTTGTTAACTTTAAGGATGTTTATGTGGGTTATTTGGCAGTTGTACGATTATATAAGGCAAAACAAATGTAGGTATTATTCACCCCAAAATATTTTTAAAATAATTATATAAGACTACTCAACTATCTTCCAGAATAAATTAGAAATCTCCGAAACACCAAATAATCTAATAGAAAATCCCAATTATTTATTTTTACATTTTATTTTGATTTTAAAATCTAAAAAGGGACCGAATTTTCAGCCAAAAAAGCCCATGTTCTGGAAGCAGTTTTTTTTTTTCGTTAAAACGTCTATTTTTATAAATGGTGTGAAATTTAAAAAAAGCAAAATAAAACTACTGCAACTTAATTTAAATTAAATTAAATCTCGTTTGTGCTGTTATTGATTTTTAGCGCGTCGTTTTTCCAAGATTGGTACTAGAGTTTTAAGAAAGTTTTTATACTTTTGATTGATTATTTGATCTAATTGGTTCATAAAAAACTGATCCCTTTTTAACCAAATTAATTTATTATTAGATTAATATGTACATTTATAAGGATTCTTTAATCGAAATCATGGGTTGTAGAACAACCTGTTTTGATAATGCTTGAACTAAATATTGTATTGTACATTATCCATAAAAAATTTGGCACCATCCATGGTTCTTAGTAAGTGACAACTACCAATTTCAAATTCACATAGAACACAGACTTCTAAAAATTGTAGAATAACTAATTTGACAATACCTATATATTTTTTTATAATTTAATTTCGCTGTATTTTAAAATCAAAAGCCTTAAGACCCCAAAATAATTTTACAAAAAATCATAATTATAAATTAAAAAATAATTATTTAAGTTTTGGCGCTTACGAAGATTTTGAGGTAAGGTATGTCATACATAAATGTATTAGAGGCACGTACGTCGTAAATATATCTGTACTGCTAAAGCGTATTAAAACCAGTAATGGAAAATGACTGCTACAAGCGTTCCGCCCTATTGGATTCAATCGAACTTAAACGTATAGCTTGGATTAAAAACAGTAGACGCTTTTAATATAATTTAAAATGGAAATTTTTATTTTTTATTTAAATTTAAGAAAACTTTGCATTTTGGAAAAGACAAAGCCATTACTTGTGTTGACGTAGCCGCTTACTTGGCTTTTTTTACAGAAATTAAAACGTATTTATCCTAAGGTAACTGATAATGGGTGTTTTTAAGCTCAGAAAAAAGATGGCGCAGCACTCATTATCAGTAGCCTAAATTTGTCCAAGCCATACGTTTGGGTTGTAGCAGTTATTTTTAGAGGCCCTTTCCCAGTAGATATATTTAAGACGTATATGATTAGAGGATATATTTGCCCTATAATAAAAAATAGGCGCGAAAGCGTCAGGTGTTGAATGATTGGGCCCTGTTCAATTTTCAATGTAGCTTGCAAAAGTGTGTGAAGTAAATGGGAAGGTCAAATGAGGCGTTCCATATCAAAACTCGCCTTCCATTTTTTATGAAAATCGAGTTTCTTGCTCTATATATTCTTCGTCCCAATAACGATGCACCCTGCATCGCAAAACCGAACAAAACTCGCCATATCCTGTATAATATTATAATAAGAACAAATTATTAATAATAAATAACGTAAACGGTGTTTCCTCATTTTCTTAAAATGGGTTTATATGGATAAGGCGAGTTTTGATATAGAACGCCTCAAATATCGTTGGTATACTAACAATATCCACTAAGTCAATTTTTGTCGTTTTTGAGATATTTGCATATTCATAATGAAAAACACCATATCTTTATGTTAGTAAAACCAGCTATGATTAAACCTGCCTGACAAAAGCAAATTTGAACAAATTTTAAAATTTTATTCTTAATATCAGAATTTTTAAAATGCGATTTTTTCAAAACTAACTTTCTTGACTTAGTGTATATCTATATTTATGAGAAAGTTCCTTTTACCTTTTATTTCAAGATTAGGTTGGTATACTTAAATTTATTACCCATTTGTGATAAAGTAATTTAGTTGGTTTTTTATTACTTATGTCAGTTGGCGGTGACAAAAGAGATATAAATATAAAAGAGGATAAGTTTTAGTCACCATTACAAATGGGTATATGTAAATTTGACTATGTTTTACGTCATGACATATTTAGGTTAGTTTAAATAAAGAAATGTAAATAACCGCCTTGTTAAAAAATGGGGTTAGATTGGAAATTATCCAAATTATTATAAATAGCTTTAAGATACTCAAAATATGTGATCTTTATAGAGATAATATTATTTTTCAGGTTTATAAACATGTACTTTAAAAATATCAAATTGTATAGATGTATACATTTATAGTGGTTATAGGAAATCGCGAATAACGCTATGGGCATAAAATCGTTACCAACATCGGTCGAGGCGGTTTTTGTGACGTAGCAGTGTAAATGGGAAAACTTCGCACTATAGGCAAATACTAGCGACGGACCGTTCGGATATTCATTCTCTTCGTTTAAATGCGAAAATCAAACAGAGAGCGTTTAACCAAAAAACATCAAAATATCATGTGTTTTCAGTGTTCTTTTAACCAAAGATAACCTACCTCCAGTGCAGGATATTGGTTAACAAAACAATAAAAATGCATGATTTTTTTGACGTTTTTGGTTAAACAAACGCTCTGTTTGATTCTAACATTTAAACGAAGCGAACAAATAACCAAAGGGTCCGTTGCTAATATTTGCTATATGCAGTGTTGCCACCCTCGACCCTGAGGTCTTCGGTAGAAGGCTTCGAGAAAAATCGGTAGATTTCGGTAGATTTTTTAATCATCGCAGCAAGCAGTGCTGGAAAACTATCGATAGTTTGGATTGATTTAGTAGGTAAATTGTATTTCTACGATTTGTTTTTACTGACAAAATACCAAAATTAAGAATTAAATAAAAAAATTAGGTACATACTATGGCCCTATTGCAATAAAGCCATGCACAAATTGTGCCGGGCACTATATTAACAGTTTCGCATTAAAAACTGACAGTTGATCTTTCAAAATTGACATACCAAAGTCGAATTAATTGTAATTGTAATTGTGGCGTCACTATTAATTCCGGCTCTTATAATACACAATGGCCTTATTTTGAAAGAAGACAGCTGTTCTTATAATGTGAAACTGTCAATATAGTGCCCGGCACAATTTGTGCCCGGCTTTCTTGCAATAGGTCCCTATTAGGTAGATAATATTATAAAAAAAACCTCAGGGTTTATAATAGCGTGATCTTTAATGCCGCTTGCGGCTGCCGGCTAAGTATATCGCAAAATCCAAGAGATGGCGCCATAAATACACTTTTAAAAACAATGGCTTGAAATAAAATTTTTATTCTACAAAGGATCTTACATAAAAAGAATATTTTATTTATGGTGTTTTTTTTTCATCGCGATTACGAGGCGTATCAAAAAAAAACCAAGTTTATATCGAAAAAAAAATCGGTTGAAAACTATGGTAATTCGGTATATCGTAAAGTAAAAGGCTAAATCGGTAGATCTACCGAAAAATCGGTAGAGGTGGCAACACTGGCTATATGTCAGTTCTACGTGTTAGTATAGAAGTGTATCTTTTTGCGTCGAAAGCTAGAGAGGAAATATTCTCAAGGCATTGGTAACTGACGCCATCTTTAGAAATCGCTTGCAATATGTGCTGATGCCTGAGGCAGTGTTGCTATTTGTGCGAAGTTTTTCTCTCCGCGCCTCTTGTGTTCCACTTTAATACTATTGCTATCTCTTAATATACGCGATTTCCTATAAGCAAGCTTCTTACCCTGTATAGTCAAATTTATACACACACATCAATTCTTTTTTTTTTAATTGTCTGTTTATTGTTAAGATTTTAATACAGGGTGTCCGAGGCAAAGCTTATAATGGTAAGATAGAGAAAAATTATTGTAGATTTCTTGTATGAAAATCTTGAAATTTGGCGACACTTGACTTAATCCAAAAGTTAATAATAACAATTAAAGACAATTTCTTAGTTAATGTTTTTTAATTATTATTTATTTACAAACCCATATTCACTATCAGTACATTAAATTACTTTGTTCTTGGACTAAAAATAAAATAGCTGTTGTCTAACTATATATACCCTTGGAAGCATTGGTTGTGGGACACCCTGTAAAAAACAGCTCTTGTATTTTTATCCGAAATATTACCTTTTTCGCAGTTAAATGTTATTGAAAAATTAATATGATAAACATACGTTCGTCCAAAAGAATGACACATTACAAAATGTATATAAATCTGACTATATATTTCTGTATAAAATATATTATTATCTATTATATGATTTCATTTCTATTATTATTCGTTTAAAGCGAGTTCGGAATACTTAGTTCTTGAAAGATTGGCCCTTTGCAAAATTAAAGATTTACTTCAGTTACGGGATATTTAAAAAAATCGTCTAAATTCTTAATAAAAAATAGTGTTTATTACTAAGTAGGTAATCAGATACAAACAAAATAATCAGTTTTAACAATTAAAAGAAAAAACTCTCTTGCTTTGTCGGTGCTAGAGGTGCAAACCTTAAAAACAACCAGTGTTATTTAATACACCTCGAGAGACATTGATGGGACTCAATATTACAAAAAGAAGATGGGGCATTAAGCTAAAAATAGATGCGCAAATTCAAATCCCGCTGCCACTCTACCGTTGTTGTAATGATGCTTAGAAAATTGAAAACAATAAAACTACATAAAAATGCTGTGAATACGCATGTATTTGTTTCAAGTTATGCGATCGGATCATAAAACGAATAGTAAAAAAGGTTTTTAATATGATGTCCGGTAAAACCTATCGTACGTATTTTTTCGGTTGTGATAATGTTAATTTGTAGTGACCCTATTCTATATCCATTGATTTTCTTTATTTTTAGCTTAGTGCTCCTGACGACCATAAAATTATTTGTTTTGTGCAAAAACTAAAAACGACGACCTTATTTATAAAAGTGAACAGAGAATTAAAAGTGTTTTACAGGGCAGCTATAGGTAAAAAAAATATATACAGTTCATTTAATAAAATTAAATTTGTAGTTTTCCAAAATGGCAAGTTGACTCACATGATCAATATTAAATTTACAACCTAATAATATCTCCTGCTTTGCTAGCAACATGCATTTTTAAAATTTGATGATTGATAACCAAACAAACAGAAGATACTAGGTATGTCATGATTTTTTAAATTAAGTAAGTAATGAGGTTCCTTCAAATTTACGAGGTACATTTCTACATATACCATGGATCTCCAAGACTTTTAATTATACCTGTTATTTAACTAACCGGTTTGTTTAAAAAAACGTTAAAACACATCAAAAACCACATCCTATCATTGTTAAAAAATAGCATTTTCTCCCCTCCTAACCTACTTCTTAATTATAATTTCAAAAAGTGTCTTTTTAGCGCTTAATAGTTTATTCAAACTTCGCTTCGCGTGGATCGCTCCGTTCTGCCACCGGAAAGTAATTAGGTCCAAAATCCGTATTATAAAATGTTCCTGTTTAATCGCTTTACTTAAATCTTTTGTATCTAAACAAATTTCAAGTTACATGAATGTCAAATTATTTAAATATTGCTTGAAATATATATTTACCAGCCACGAAATTCCTTTAATTGTTGTTCAAATGAATATTTCTTAAGAAATTTTATATATATATATATATAAAATATATTTTTTTAGATTTAATGTCATACGACTTTTACATTTTCCCTACTCCGCGGAGCGTATCACCGTACTAATTGAATTGGTTTTAGTTTGCCGTTTTTTGTGAACATGGAATAAGCACCAAGAAAGGGAAACTTTTTAATTATAAAAGCTTGTTCTTCCAGAGTAAACTGCATTTTAAAAACACCAAATTTATATGGCTGTTGGTTATTTCCAAAAGTAATTATAAACAAAACCGATTGAGGGAGCACATTTCACGAATAGGAGTCGAGAACACCGTATCTCTCAGTCTGTGGACAGGAAGAAGAGACATCAAGGCACCTCGTGGCAGAATGTGAGACAACAGGCACTCGGGGCACCAACCTTGAGTAAGGAAGAGCTGCACTTGCTCAATTGGGCTGACATACTGGACTTTATAAAGGCCCAATGAGCTACCTGCAAATCGAATGGAAGCAGATAGTGGGTTAAGGGAAAGACCTGCGGCATGGTAAAATGGGCCTACTTGCCGAACATACGAGTCTACCTCCCACTACTACAAATAATTGGTCGATTTTAAATCACCATACACAATTCAATATTTCTGTTTTTCCTTGGCCTGTACAAATTCTATATACCTAGTATTTCTGTTTGACTTATTATGAAGATCCTATCCCTACATCCATACTTAATAACCCTGTATATACCTGTAAAGATTTTTAATAATTTAATAAATTAGAATAATAGTTGGGAAAATGAGTTTTACCTCATAAAACTCTCTCATATCACGCCTATATACAAAATGTTTAAAACATAAATTATTACAGAACTATTTCACCCAATATAATAAGGTTTAGAGGCCCTCATTACGTTTTGATAGTTGTTTTACACCTCAGCCATAGGTGAGCTCTTTGACACTTGTTAGGTTAGTTGTGTTTTAAATAAAATACTCTGCCAATATATGGGCCCCTTAGCTCACACTAGGTACTATAGTTATAGTGTACGTGTGAGCTAATATAATTAAAAACTGAAATATATTTTATTCAACTTCAGACTAAATTACCTTTCGTTTGATACCACACAGGCCATGTTTTAAATTAAACTCAAATTTTTAAAATCTACAAAAAACAAAAACTAAAATGTGTTTTGTTTAACTTCGGACTCAATTACCTTTCATTTCACATGCCATATTTTCACGTAAACTCCAATTTTTATAATCTACCCCCACCCTTTTATTTGGCTTGTGTTCGGTGGATTTTGTTCATTTTTAAATGGGACCATCTCGGCCAAAGACCCAGCCTAGGTACCAAATTTAATTGAAATCGGGCAAGCGGTTTTTGAGTGATGCGCGTTGGTCGTTACAGACAGGCAGACGGCGTGACAAAAAAGTTTCAAAATCATCTGAAACGCAAAGATTTTTTGAAATCGGAGCAACTTTTTTTTTCTCGAAAAAATTAGGATCACCATAGCTCACACTACTATAGTATATGTGTGAGCTAAAAATGACTGGTATAGTCCTTGCCATAGGTAGTTACACTTTTTTAATGATCATATTTTTAAAAAAAATTAAATAAATATTTATAAATAAATATTTAAAAAACGGCATAGACATGCCATTTTTTAGAATTTGAGTTGTTTTTACCTGTCCATTTTTTTCTCAGCATCTTTTCATCCAGACCGTGACAGTTTTTCCTTTAATTTTATACCAACATGAGATATTTAATTTCTAATATATTTATGGTTTGGAAATATGTTAATTTTATGCCAAAGTCACAAAAGTGTAACTGTGTATGGCAAGGACTGCAGGGCATTACCAATCATTAATTATTGACAAAATTTAAAGTTGCCACTCTGCCGTAACCCCCACACAAAACAAAAATAGTAAAAACAAATGGACTTCCCCGCCACATACTTACCCTTCGTGACCTTCAGTGTATTTTGGAATTAGTTAAAGTACTTGAAAAATCTTGTCAAGTTTGAATTTAGTCTATTTTCGTGTAATTTTAGTTTTTTTGTTCCGTTTCCATTATTTCGAATGTCATACATTTTCTTAGGATTTTCACGTGTGCTTGTTTTATTTTATTTTTGTTGTGAAAATTTGAAATAATAAAAATGTGTCAAAAAATCTGTTTAACTCTAGAAATCAGTTTTAAATGTACAACTGAATTATACTGTAAAGAGAGGGCAATATGAGTTGCCTACCTTTGGAGAAAAACATCAGTCAAAAGTATCTAGGGCCTCTAACAGGGTTAATATGGCTATGATGGTTCGGTTCGGTTCTCCATTGGTAAGTAAAAAAAGAAGAATCTAAACTTGTCATTTTGGCAGATACTTTTAAACTTTTTGCACATCCCAACTTTTGAAGAGGTTTTCTTTAAAGTACAAAAACAATAACTTGATAAATAATTTTTCGGACACTTTGCGTTCACCATCAATATGACAGTTGGGCAAAGACATTTTCTCAGTTTTAGTTGCCCTAATAGATATTAACTGTAAAAAAAAAACTAAAATTAATTATTAGAAACTTAAAAGTCATACCCCGTCCTTTTGGCCATTTTCTTTAATCGGCGAACAAAGGCTTGACACTTTGTCTGCGTCGATGCCCAATGCTGATGACAGTAGTCGAACGACACTTTTCACGTCAGGGTTTTCGTCATCTAAAAGAAAAAAGGAATATTTATTGTACAGTAAATCTTGATTCGAAAAAAATAGTAACGCTTATTTTTTTTGACAAATTGATCATTCATTATAGCTTAAGAAAAATTTGTCTACTCCTCCCTCCCCTCTAGAGCGTTTTTGTAAAACCAAAAAATTTGATTATACGCAAAAATGGTACGGCGCAGATAAAAGCTATGTTAACAAGAATGTTCAGGACACAATTCTCTACAATTCCTCTTTGGAGGTTACAGCTCTACAACCACATTGGCAGAAGATAGAGAGCGTCAAAGTGGCCAAAAAAATGATGTTTTTGCATTTTACGCGAAAGTGGCAAGTAGTAGAAAAAGATTTTATGTACGAGAAATGTTTAGCACACGATTTTCTATAATTTATCTCCGTAGATCACAGGTCTAAAACAACATGTTTGGAAGATAGATATCGCCAAAGTAGACAAAAAAGTTTTTTTTTTGCATTTTGGTAGTCGTAGTAAGAAACCTTGTTAACATAAAGTGTTTAGGACAATTCTCTATAATCTGTCCTAATAATTCACAGCTATACAACCACATGTATAAAAGAGAGAGGGCGCCAAAAATGTCTATATTTTCCATTCTACTCAAAAACGGCCGTAGAGCTGTGACGCACATAGATAAATTGTAGAGAATTGTGTCCCAGAGATTTCTTGTAAAAATAACGTTTTTTTCTAGGACCTCGTTTTCAAATAAAATAATTTTTTTTTTATTTTTTAAAATTTGGCGCCCTCTATCTCTTAAACATGTGGTTCTAGACCTGTGATCTATAAAGAGAGATTGTTCTAAACATTAAATAATATAATAATAATAATAATAAAAATAAGATATAAAAAACAAATAAAGTAATATAAAATCGAAGAAAAAATATGAGGCATTGCAAAATATTCCTTACATAAAAATTATTTGCGGATTATAAAACCAAGGATTTGATAACTTTTATAAACAATATCGAGCGTGTGCGGGACAAATAATCAACCAAATAGAGATCTTAAAATTCCAGGCTTACATAGTGCAATTCAAAGAATAGTCACACTGAGTTACCTGTTGCTTAGTAGTCAATTATTGCGACACTAAGTATTGACTTTGTTTAGGGCATTTTGAAAAGAGAGGGCCAATATTAAGCTTAAGGGAATCGAGTTACCGACGAATCTCGATAAAGCAAACAGGTTGCAAAATTATCTTACAGTATTGGTAAGGCCTTATAAAAAGCAATTTAAAAGTGCTAGAAGACGAGTTGAATTGTAAATAAATTTATTTACTTACCATCTTCTGTTGAGATCTCTTTTTCCAATTTTAACTTTTCGCGGTTCATTGCTAGCATACCTTCTTCGATTGTTCCTTGAGAAATTAACCTAAAAAAGAAAAGGTTCGGTTGGGTAATCTAATGATCAAACCATAGCGTACGTAATTGTTTGTGGCATGACTCTATGTAGGGCAGTTAAACATTTTTTTTTACACTTGTACAAAACCTTTTGGTTTTTAAAATAAAATGTGTTAAATTTGACAATTAAAAAAAATATATTACAACTTCGTTAAACATTACAAAAGAAATTTGATTTTTTTAATTTATCACAATAAACCAACGTGAATTATAACGGATTTCCATAACGTGACGGTGACTGGAGAAATACTAACCTATAAACATTGACAGGTTTCGTCTGTCCCATCCGATGACACCTGTCTTCAGCCTGCTTGTCATTGTAAGGATTAAAATCGATGTCATGAATAATGACGGTATCGGCGCTTGTCAGATTGATTCCCAAACCGCCGGCCCTTGTCGATAGCAAGAAGATAAAAATATCTTTATCTTCGGTAAATTGGTTAATTAGATCTTGCCTATTAAAGAAATATACAGGGTGTTATTAAATAACATGCTAATATTTAAGAAGCTAATTCTTGGGTCCATTATGAGAAACAAACTTCATATCAACAGAGTATCAGGAAAGAGCCACTGGCTCTTCTCTGATATTATTCCCTGAACATCTTAACTTTTAAGGATACAGGGTGAGGCTTTGATGTCTACTGCTCTAGATATTTTTTTGAAATGCTGTACACGCTCTATTCATCAAAAGGCATTTTCTGTTGAACACCATATTTATTTCGACCAGGCTACCTATTCTCGTACTTTTCGCACAACACGTGACCACTAAGAGTTTGCTATTAGCCAAAGCGTGTGATGTGGACGATCACATCGTTCAAGTTCGAGAATAGAGCCCCAGAGGCGCTCGTGCCGGATTTGCCCTAAATATTTTTGAAGAAAATAAATTTTTTAACGAAAAATTTTCACGGGCAATAAGGCCTGATGAGGCCGAAACGCGTCCCCGAGCTACCTTTACCTCTAAGGACTTGCCTGTGAAACTTTTTCGTTAAGACTTTTTACCTCGCGAACTTCCTTCAAATTAAAAAAAAAATCCAGGGCTCAGGCTGTTTTCTGGGAGCAGATTATATCTGTCTCCGTCGCGACGTCAAAATTAGCCTCAAAACCGAGGCAACCCTGACTCAGTAAACACCATATTTCTTTTTCAGATACCCACATCATCATTTTATCTTCTTCCATTTTGTAGTTATGCTCGGGTTGAATGAGGCCTAATGAGGCCGAAACGCATCCCCGAGCTACCTTTTCCTCTGAGGACTTGCCCGTGAAACTTTTTCATTAAGACTTTTTACCTCGTGAACTTCCTTCAAATTAAAAAAGAAAAATTCAGGGCTCAGGCTGTTTTCTGGGAGCAGATTATATATGTATCCGTCGCGACGTCAAAATTAGCCTCAAAACCGAGGCAACCCTGACCGAAGCTGCAAATTGACAGTTGGTCTGTCCTCAGTAAACACCATATTTCATATTTATTTTTCAGATACCCACATCATAATTTCATCTCCTTTCATTTTATGGTTATGCTCGGGCTGAATGAGGCCGAAACGCATCCCCGAGCTACCTTTACCCCTGAGAACTTACCCGTGAAACTTTTTCGTTAAGACTTTTTACCACGTGAACTTCCTTCAAATTTAAAAATAAATTTTGCGTAAGGGGTCTAGCAAATAACAAATGAATGAATTAAATTATTTTATATGAAAACTGTACGTCAAACGAAAACAAAATCAAGAGACGACATTTGCTCATCAAATAAGAATTTCAAAAATAATATTAATTTAAAGTGCATTTCCCGCACAAACGTCACTAGTCAAAATGTGTGAAGTGAAATAAAAAATAACATGTTACACATCAGAAAATGCCTCTTGATGAACAGAAAGTGTAAAATTTAAAAAAATATCTAGAGCAATATCACAGATATTAATAAAAACAGAGATATTTTTTTGAAAATATTTAACACCCTGTATCTCAAAAGTCAAGACGTTTAGGGCATACAGTCCAACTTCGATAACTCGAACAACCATGTGTCACATAAAAATTTCGACTATACTATTATCAAAATGTATGCGTTTTTCTAAGGAAAAATTGGTATAGCAATAATTCTGATACAACCAAGTCTATATTAAAAACGTTCACCTTTCATGCATGTGAATACATAATTTTTGTTTTTATACATATTTATGAATGTACATACATAATAACACACACACAACCCCTAAATGTATAGCAAAAAAAACCAAAACAATCCAATGTAAACAAACAAGTTAGAACGATTCGTAATTAGGGATTTTCCCAGAAAATTCGACTTATCGAAGTTGGCGCCACATACAATGTTCGAGTTATCAAGATACTCGACTAATCGAAATTTGAGTCATCACGACCAAATTACATATATTTCTTACCCTTGACACCATTGCCAACAGTTTGGTTCGACTTATCAAAGATTTTGAGTTATCGAAGTTCGACTGTATGTTCCTACTAAGATTTTTCTCAAAATGGAGCCTAATATTAGTATGCTATTTAATAACACCCATGTATTAACATTATATGGTCTGTGTGTGTGTGTATATCTGTCCGTAACGTGGTAGCCCCTAAACCGCTTAACCGATTTGCATGAAATTTTCAGGTAAAATAGTACTCGATACTGTAACGAGCTGATTAGATTTTAGTCAAAATTCATCAATGCTAATGACAGTTTTTTGACAGTTCAAAAGTTTAGAAAATGCTAACTTTTTAACGGAGCGTCGCATCAATATGCGGTTTCGGAATATAGTAACACTCATTTTTTGAAAAAAATTGTGTTACAACCAAAAAGTTCGTAGGAGTTTTCATTTCCGAGATATTTACAAAAAACTCAGATCTGTCATGTATCCAAAAGTCATTCTTGTATAATTTTGAGGAAAAAATGATAATTGAAAAAACACCGATTTTAAATAATTTTAAAAGTTTAAATAAAATGCGCAAAATAAGCAGAGACTTATATCTATTAGGGAGGCTTTAAAATAAAAATGTTTTTTTAAATATGATTTTTCACATCTGGTTTTGGTAACACTATAGAAAATGTCACGCGTCACGACTGACTTTTAGTAAAGTTCTTTGTTTGATACTTTCGGTATTTCTGATAACATTGTGGTTAATAGACGAATTAAATTCTGTGTAATTATTGAAATCCTTAAACTTCTAACCGATAAGGATTTGGAGAGAAAATTTTAAACTCTTAAAGGAATAACTGAGAAATTTGCAAGAAACGAACGTGCGTACGGGAAAGTATTACTTTGTGTACCTGTTAGAAACACAACTGTTTACTCACCTAATTTGTACTTGCGTGCTGCCATCTAGCCTCAAATACCGGTGTTGTTTAATCGTCAGGTACCTTTCGAGAACGTTTAACAATATCACATATTGACTAAAAATAAGAACCCTGTGGCCGTCTCGCTTCAATTCGGGTAATATCCGATCCAAATAGATAAATTTACCGGAGGTCAAAATGAGTTTTTCTGGTATCGCAAATCGCCTCAGACACTAAAAAGAAAATATCTTTTATTTAAAAACTAACTGATTGTTTTACTTCGGCATATTTTACAAATATCCTTATATTTTCTCAAATGATGTTTCTATTTGATGCATACAAAGCTAGGTATTAACAGAGCAAACACAGGTGATAGCGAACAAATTCGTTCGGTTGTGTATGGTCACACTTATCCACTATTTTAACGAACTTTCTCACCAACATTCGTTGGCGGTAAGAATAAGCAATTCAAAAAAAGACGACCGAACATCAAAGCTGGTAATGTAAATGTCAAAAAAAACTACATAATGTTTAAACAACCAATTTTTAGATCCCCTTGAGAGCCTACAACTCCACATTTTACCAGTTGATATTTTCAATCAATGCATCATACAAGTTATAAGCTTATCTACAGGGTAGCGATTTGAAAACGAAACAGACAGTTTTGAGTATGTAAGTATATTTTTCGAAAATCGTTTGGCTACTTTGGTGCCTCGCTAGAGAATTTTTACTCCTTTTTTTAATGAAGGAACGTGTGTCGAGTAGCAGCCTGTTTTAAAGGGCTTTTTTGTATTCTCTATATAACTAGTTTTTATGAAAATCGCTTGAGTAGTTTGCGAGATAATTACTTGTCATAAAATTATTTTTTAGGCAAGTTATTTTCGAATTTCGACTTCTTGAAAAATTATTAATCAGTGTTTGAAATAAAAAATTATTTTAGTTGGGAGTGGCAACTTTGACAGATAAAATTTCTAAAACTAATGAATATATTTGAACCAAATACGTCGCTAAAAGGAATTCAAACCCCTTTAAAACAAGGTGTCACTCGACCCATGTTCCCTATCTAAATAAAGAGGGCAAAAAATACCCGTAGTATGAGCGGAACACCATAGAATGTAAAATATGTACCCCTCTCAAAGTAAATCGAGGAGTCCTAATGTTTAGTCCTAATTCTTAGTGCAGGCAGGCAGTTGAGTATGCAAATATGAGCACCGCAGTTTGACAATGGATTCTAGCTGACAAAAAAAAACAGGTTTTGGTTCAATTTTTTTTTACCCCCCTTCTTATAGCCGTGTTCGAATTTCTAAAAATTTAACTAAGTTGACGCGTTGCAGCCAGAATGACAGAGAAATTAATCAAAAATGTGTAAAATCCAACCTAAATATAAAATTTTATTAGTTACCTGTCTTGTAGACAATAAAATTTGCTTTTCAACGGTATATTAGTAGTGAGGTATGACCAATGACAAACTCTTCAGCGGCGTCCGTTTATTGAGGTAATGTAAAAAAAATCAAAAAAAGAAACATGTTTATTACATGATTTACCCGATTTTCTTGAAACCTACGCTCTTTATCAAAAATTGTGTCCTACAATGAAATTTCCTTTAAAATGATTACTTTTATGTATAACAATTAAGGTCAATTTTGAAAAATCACTAAATTTTTTTTATAAGTTTTGTCCAATTTTCTCAAAAACTAAGCTTTTTGGGAAAAAATATTTTACACTTTATTGTAGAAAATTAAATTATCTTTTTAATAATGTAAAAGCTAGTGCGGTCAGACTAATACCAAACTTTCCAGCGGCGTCCGTTTTTTGAGAAAACTTAAAAAAATTAAAAAACTACATGTTTCACAGGTTTTACCCGATTATCTTAAAAACCAAGCCTTCTATCAAAAATCATGTTCCATAGTCGATTGTAGACAATAAAATTTTCTTTTAATTGCTGTATCACAAAGTAAGATTTAGCCTTAAATTAAAACTTGACAGGCGTCCGTAAATAAAATCAATTTTTACAAATCACCAAACAAATTAATTTTTTTACAGGTTTTATCCAATTTCCTCAGAAACTAAGACCAATTAAAAAAAATGTGTTCCAAACTTTATTGTAGAAAACAAAATTCCCTTTTTACCGATATACAAGTCAGTGAGGTTTGGTTAATGACACACTCTCCAGCGACGTTCGTATAAAACAAAAAAAAAACATTTTTGTCAAATGTTTCACCCGATTTTCCAAAAAAAACAAAGCTTTTTATAAGAAATATGCTTCACAGCTGATTTGTAGAAAATAAAATTTTCTTTTAAATACTGTGTAATTTGGTAAAATTAATTTCATTTTTAAGATTTCAGGGGCGCCCGGCAATAAAATAAATTTTTTAAAATTACCAAATGAAGCACCACACTATAGCCGCCATCTGCATTGATAGTCTTTGCACCCCTCGTACCTCCCCACCCTTCCTCCCATCTCTCCTCGACAGAAAAAAAAGTGAAACTCCCCCCGAAAAAAGATTCTAGGTACGGCTCTAGCAGCAAAGGTGATCCCTCCTACTCACCTTTTCTCCACATCCTGCGCCGTAATTTTGTAGGTACGGTTAAATATGTGCGGGGGGGGATGGCCTACTACCGTCACTGGTTCAAATTTTAAGAATCTTAAAAATAAATCGAACCAAAATTAATTTGTTTGATGATTTTTAAACACTGATTTAATTTACGGACGTCCCCAAAGTTTTCAAAATTAAACTTTTCTTACCTTGTTATACATCGTTTAAAAGGAAATTTTATTTTCTACAATCAAGTATAAAAGATATTTTTTGATAAAGAGCTTGGTTTTCAAAATCAGGTGAAACATGTGACAAAAATGTTTTTATTTATTTATTTTTTAATTGACCCCCATTTACGGCCGTCACTGGAGAGTTTGACATCAATCAAACCCTACTAACTTATACATCGTTTGAAACGTAATTTTATTTTCTACAATAAAGTTATGAACACTTTTTTTTTGATTGAGCTTAGTTTATAAGAAAATTGGATAAAACCTGTAACAAAATTAATTTGTTTGGTGATTTGTAAAAATTGATTTTATTTACAGACGAGTGTTGAGTTTTATTTTGAAGATACATCTTATCTTGTCGTACAGCGTTTAAAAGGAATTTTTATTTTCTATAATCGACTATGGAGCACAATTTTTGATAGAGGGCTTAGTTTTTAAGATAATCGGGCAGAACTTGTGACAAACATTTTTTTTAACATTGTCTTAAAAAACGGACGCCGCTGGAGAGTTTGCTGTTAATCTGATTGCACTAACTTATACACTGTTAAAAAGGGAATTTCATTTTCTACAATAAAGTGTGGAATATTTTTGTTCCTAAAAGGTTAGTTTTTGAGAAAATTGGATAAAACTTTTTAAAAAATTGGTAAGTTTAGTGATTTTTCAAAATGGATGTAATTTACGGAGGCTATTATACATCGTTTAAAAGGAAATTTTATTGTCTACAACCGACTATCGGACACAATTTTTGAGAGAGAGCTTAGTTTTCAAAAAATCGGGGAAAACAGGATAAAAGGCTGTTTCTTTTTTTAATTTTTTTGCATTACCTCAATAAACGGACGCCGCTTGAGAGTTTGTCTTTGGTCGTACCCCACTGACTTGTATATTGTTGAAAAGGAAATTTTATTGTCTACAATAAAGGTAATTACATATTTTCACTAATAATAATAATAACTATTATTATTATGCTTTTGATTTTTTATTGATAGGTTTTTGTTTTTTGAGAAAATTTGAAGAAAACCTAAAAATTTTAGGTTTTGGGGGGTCTGGGGGGTTTTTGCAGCTAAAATTTAAAAAACTAATATAATTTTATTTTTAGGTTAGGTCTTACACATTTTTTATTGTGGCTTTAGGGCATCAACATTAAACAAGTTAAATTCGAACACGACTATAAGAGGAGGGGGGTTAAAAAGAAATTGGACCAAAATCTGGCTTGGCAACATCCAGATCGTTAATCTGTGACCTATTCTCAGCTAGAATCCACTGTCCAAGTGCGGTCTTCATATTTTGCATACTCAACTACCTACAGCGCCTGCACTATCTGTAATTTTTATAACTTACTAAAGAAAATATATTAAAGAAAAGTAACAATTACAAAGTTGTCAGCGGAGAACACTACAGATTGCACCGCAGGATGCAGGTTGCTAATCATTTCTACTATGAATTTTTTTGATACTCCAAAATATTCGGATATGATTAACATGAGTATTTAAATACTGCTTTTAAATTATTTAGGAGCTACTTTTTTAAATGGGTGTGCCAAAACAAATTAAACTATTACACAAGTGAATCCATTAAAAAAATTATTAAAAATCATAAATGTCAATGCAAATTTTGGCACTTCCAAATGTAATAAATTATATGAACTTTTTTTGCCTTTTGGGTCTGTAGATATTTTAATTTATATAATATTTTTTTCCGCTAATATCTCCAAAACTTAAAACCTAGATCTTAACTGATTAAAAAAAAATGAGGCACAAAAATAAAAAAATTATTTTTTTTTAAATTTGCATAGGTTGAAAATTATTATGTACATTGACATATTTAAATGCGTAATATAAGCAATTTTTATTTATAAAACAATTTATATTAACAAAATAAGCGCTGTTTTTTCTATAAACGTCATTTACACAATTATACTCTATCAAGAATTAGTGACGGTAACAATATCGAAATACACTTTATCAGAAATCAATATCTCGAATAATTAAAAAATAGACAATTATTGTCGAAGATTAAAAACTCGAAGAATCAAAATAAAGAAAAAAATATTTTTGAAAGAAAGTTTCCAATTTTGCCAGTCAAAATCAGTCAGGTACCAAGCTGACCTCCCAACCTAACCAACCATCTTAACAAACCAACCTAATCAATCAACCTCACCAACATGTAACCAACCAACCTAACTAACCAAGCCAACCCAACCTAACCAACCAACCTAACCTAACTTTAGCTAACCAATTTTAATTATTCCAGATTTTGATTTTTCGATATATTGTAGTTTTAATTTTGGATATTAACATTTTTGACATTTTGATGGTTCGAGATTTTGATTTTTAAGATTTTGATTGTGTATTTTTTAATTATTCGACACTTTGATTATTATAATTTGATTTTTTCAGTGTTTGATATTTTGATTTTCGATACAATATATTTCGATATTGTGAATGTTACCCAATAATAATAATAAACTCATAAAATATTAAAGAGAATTTGTTTTTACCGGAAAAGTTCGTGTCATTGTATGTATTTCGAAATCCGACATAAACTTCAGATCTTCGACGATGTACTCGACCACCGTGTCTTTATATTCCGGATCTTTGGCCAGTAGCTTCGCAATCACTTGAAGTTGGTCCATATCGTAATGGTATCTCATCAGTAGCGGATGATTGCTAAGTTTTCTTAGATCTGACATTATCGACATTCCGGTGTACTGACATTCTTCTTCCTGTATACAAAAATTGTTTTACGCATAAAATATGAAACAATGGTATTGCTACAATTCTCTGAATAATTTCATTTGTTGAGAGAAAGTTTACTAGTCATGACGATTCTATTTATTAAGAACTACGTGTTAACCCAGTAATTTTAAGGGTAAGTTATTAAAATTAATATCCATATTAGTACGTTCCAAAAAAACTTAATTAACGTCAATATTACGTAACAAACTATTACTATCGAATTGATTTTAATGTCATGGTGCTATTACAAAATTATAATAGGGATTTAAATTTAAAAAAAAAACTGTAAAAATAATAATAAAAAGTGGTAATAACAAATAAAATAAAAAGAAAACTTATAAAAAAAACTATGTATTAAAGTTATTAATGGAATTAAAAAAAAACTTATTAATTTTATATACTTATAACTGCTATTTTATCTTCTTGCGTCATTCCACACTTTCATTGTGTTTGTTTATAGCTTGAAAAAGACGGAAAACAACCATCGAAACGTCGCCAGAAAATAAAGAGGGTTAAATCTCTAACGTTGTCCTTACTTCCCGCTAACCCTTTCTCGTTGATAAAAATAATTTCAAGTTCTAACCTCACCTAACTCCCTTAATATGCATTTTTCGACTTATAGGCACTTTTTTTTTATCAATTTAACGAGTGCCATTTTCCGTCAAAAGATTTTACACCATTTAGATGAACTTGCAGAATTTGTGATTATTTTTAAAATATAAAACGTCGGCGGTAAAAAAAACTACATTTTGCGTTTTTTGTACAGGGTGGGGCATTTTCGTTGGTTTTATAGGATACAGGCTAAACGGTAAGAGATACAAAAAAACTGACATACGTGTCCCGTCCTCTTTTTTAGTGTCTTTTTTAATGGCGTCATCAAATCAAGGCTAACTAGATTGGTTTAGCAGGTACAGGGTGATTCTCAAAAATTGCCGATTTTTATTATCTTTTATTACTCGTTTATTTATGGAGATAGAAAAATTTTTCAACTACAGAGAGAGTACCAAATATTGGCATCTATAACGCCACTCGTTCGGTTACAAGTCGAGTAGAAAAATGCATTGAGCAAAATGGGAGACAGTTTGAGCACCTTTTGTAACTAATTTTTATAATAACTATTCAGTTTTTATCACAAATTTATGTTGTTTTTTGTTGTTGTTGTTATAGTTTAGTAATATGTTAATATTCTCGTTAAGTAGGTTCTGAATATACCTATTATAAAATAAAAAAATATTAAATCAATTCATAGCCAACTACAAAAAAAAATATTTTTATGTATTTTACCTATTTAGGACAAAGAAAAGTATTAAGTGTTACATACCATTGTAATCACAAGAAAAAAAGCAATTATCTGAGATACTTACATACTGGGTGTTCCATTTAACAAAATGTTATTTTTGATAATATCTTGAAAACTAAAACATTTTTAATTTTTCTGGTTACGCCACTGGTTTATATGCACAAAATCATAAAACTTTTGTATTTGAAGTTTTTTTCTATCTCCATAAATAACCGAGTAATAAGAGATAATATAAATCGCCAATTTTTGAGAATCACCCTATATCCGCTAAACCAATATAGTTAGCGTAGATTTGATTGCGCCATTAAAAAAGACACTAAAAAAGAGGAAGGGACACGCATGTCAGTTTTTTTGTATCTCTTACCGTTTAGCCTGTACCCTATAAAACCAACGAAAATGCCCCACCCTGTACAGTCACGAGATTCCCGTATAAACATAATATACAGAGTGTAATTTAAATGATGCACCAAACTTTAAGGGGTGGTAGGCAAGGTCAAAAGTCGAAAAAAAGTTCAAATAAGTTTATGTCAAAAGTTGTTTGTTTCCAAGTTATAGCATTTATCAAGATTGAAGGGTGTGTCATGTCAAATAATTTGGTGATTCATTATGACCATGAAATGTTTTATTGCTTTTGTCAAAAAATTACAGGTTAAGGAGATAAAGTGTGACCAAATAACCTTTGCAATAGGTACAAATTTGTCAATTTTTATAAGAATAATTTTTTACCTATTAAATAAACACAAAAAAATGTAAGAAATGTTTTTGTACATATCTAAAGGCCCCGTAATAGTAATAATAGGGACAGATTTATTAAAATTTTTATTTAAAATTTTAATAAATTAGTTTTGTCTTGCAAGTAATTTTAGTTTACACAAAATTTCGATTTCGAATTTTTAAGGAAATTATATAAATTCCCTGAAAAAAAATATTAAGTCTCATACCCTGTATCTAAAAACAAAGAGGTTTGATGCAAAATGTAATAGGAAAAAATCCTTCTTTTAAGCTTTTCTACCACCGCTTAAAGTTTGGTGCATCATTTAGATTACATCCTGTATAGGTACTGTGTGATTTTGAAAATTGTAAGGTTCTATTTTTGCGTATATCACAACCGAAACAAAGAAATTTTATAACATTTTAGGTAACGCCTTTCTATTTGATGACAACTACAACGCCTGTAAGTTTTCAAATATCAAATTTCAAATAATGCAAGGACCTAAAACTATAAACAACAAGTGAAATTAAAGAAAGATAAGAAAAAAGTTTTTCTGTCTTCGGCCGGGACTCGAACCCGGCAACTCTTGCTCTGTACGCAAACGTTCTAAGCATTGAACTACCGAAGACCATACATAAATTTTCGGAAAACTTTTATCTATGCAGGTGCGCGGTGTCTCAATACAGGAACGAGAAATTCTCAGGGTATTAACTCGACCAAGTCATCCAACTGATCTCTTAAATTCTTCTTTCCCACTGTCAAAGGTATGATAACTCAAATAAGACGTAAAGAATTAACGTCTGAAAGCATAAGATCACCTTTTCGTGTGTTAAAATTTCTGATCGCAATGGGCGATTACCAATATAATTCTCAAATACCAAATTGCAAATAATGCAAGGACCTAAAACTAATAAAACAACAAGTGAAATTAAAGAAAGAAAAATAAGAAAAAAGTTTTTCTATCTTCGGCCGGGACTCGAACCCGGAACCCCTTGCTCTGTACACAAACGTTCCAAAGTAAGTTTCTTACCGTTCCAATGTTCTTATAAGACTCGACAAGCTTCTCGTAATGTTCTTTCTGCTTGGGCGCCATTGGTACACTCAACACGTGATCTGTCTTTTTGGGTAGGTCCTGCAGTACGTCTCTTTTTAACCTTCGTAGTACAAATGGTTTCATTATTCTCTTGGCTTGTTCAATTTGTTCTCTTTCGAATGCTGGAACTGTCTCATCGTCCTTCGCTTTATTCTAAATAAATAAACAAATAAAAATATTTGTTCCATTGATTTTTTAGAACCCTCCGTTACAGTTTCGTCAGATACTATTTTTGCTAAACATTTAATAAAAATTGCCTTAATCTTGGCTTCAGTAGTAATTTGGCTGGCATTTCAAATAATATAAAAGTGTACGCATAAATTTTGATGCTTTTTCTACTTTTTTTATAAACAAGTGTTCATTGAGTTTATACGGCTGCTAAATAAAATAAAACTAAATTAAATTTGCGAAATTTATTTTACAATTTAATGTAGGGATTTCATTTTTGCTATATACACTAAAATATAGCAAAAATGAAATCCCTACATTAAATTGTCACTCGACTTAGGTGTAACTTGGCAATTGTAATTTTTTTTTGTCAATTGTTAATTTTTACCTTCCTGGCTAGAGAAGGTACTATTTTCAACAAAAAAAATCTTTTGAGATAACGCCGAAAATGTGTTATTTGGGTGTATTTGAACCCATCTTAGCAATATCGGCGTCACGTCTGTCGGTGTGTCTGTATGTCTATCCGTAACATGATAGGTCTTAAACCGTTAAACCGATTTGCATGAAATTTTTAGATAAAATAGTGATTGACACTGTAACGGGCTAATTAGATTTGGGTAATAATCCATTAATGCTAAAGACAGTTAAAAAATGGAAAATATGCTAACTTTTTAATGCAACATCGCATCAATATGCGGTTTTCTGAATATAGTAGAACATGTCTCAATCTCAATGATTTGTGGTATAAACAAAAACTTCATAGGGGCTTTCGTTTTTGAGTTATTTATAAAAAACTGTTTTTAAGGCTGATATAGCATACAGTTTACTTGAAGTGTGCTAATGGGCTAGGAAGGTATCAAATCCGTCATGGATCCATTTATTTTGTTTGAAATTTACTTTTGCTCTGTGTTGTTTATCTGATTAGAGTTTAAAAAGTTGTTTTTTGTATTTTTCTTCGTTTTGAGTTAAAAATAATTAAAATTTAAGAAAACATGTTATATCTTATGATTCGGGAAATTGGAAATACACTCCAAGTCTTGGTCTAAAAAAATGTTTATATGCAATTTAATGAGGTTACACGTGTTTCCCTATAAAAGCATCATCAGACCTGGCACATCACTGCAACAAAAAAACCAAACCATTAAGACATAGTCAAAAAATTTAATCACATTAGTTTCAAAAACAAACAAACAATCAATATTGTTGTTTAGTGCCGCAGCAAACAAGATTCGAGTAGCTATGATTATTTCAAACTTCCGCTAAATGGAATTAGAAAATTATGGAGATTTTGAAATTCAACATTTTGTAAAATAAATTATTGAACTTAAAGTATTTTTTTTTGGCGGGTTATGTGCTTTTAAGTTTATTTAACTGGATTTTATTGTTTGCTAACCCTGGACAGCCAGGTAACTATTACGGCAACCACGTTCCAAAATTTTACCTTTTTAAACATTTTGTAATACTTTAAGATTTCTCTTTATTATGTAGATCATTTATATATTTGTTAGAAAGATCAAAAAAAGGATACTTACAGAGTTTTTCTGAAATAGGTTTTTCAAATCATCCGCTTTCTCGGCAAACATTTTGGGCATAACAAAAATTAGAAGAGACATCAATTCCAACAGATTGTTCTGCAAAGGTGTGCCGGTAAGCAGAATTCTGTGCTTTGCCTAAAAAAACAAAAGGTTTCCTCAAAATAAAATTTAATATCAATTAAAATCTGGTATTTTAAAATTCATTTTTTTGCCAAACACGGTAGGAAACAAATTTGAACAATGTTATAGTCAAAATTGCTTTTAAAAAAATTATTGATGAGAAAACGGAAAAAGTTAAAAAAATTGGCAACTTAAGTTAACCAAACTTACGTTTATCCTAATAAGATTCTCGTATCTCTGCGTGTTCATATTTTTAAGCATGTGGGCTTCGTCGAAAATGACATAGTGCATAGGCGTAACCCTGAACATTTTTCTTTCTTCAGGACTGTTACCTACCATTGTATACCTAAAGATTGAGAAAAAAACTTAAATTTAAATTTCTCAAAGAGAAGCCTTAATGTAAAAAAGAACTGCCAATATAAATGCGATAAAAAAGCATTTAAATCAAACAACGTCCAAAAAAGGACTACGACTTGCTTTGAAAACAATGGCAAATGTAAATTCGCAGACGCAAATTGTGTAAGTGAACATGCGTGTGTTTTGTCACGGAGACACACAGCTGCTGTGTGGGTAGACGCCATAATTGTTATTTACTTTCTCGTGTAAAATTTAAAAAATGGGAAATGATTCACGTATAACATGTGCCGTTTGTGGAAAAATGTCCGGGAGAAGTAAGGGAGTGCGATTCCATAGGTAAGTACTTGTATTTTTCTTTATAATTTGTTGATAAAGTTTATAGATGTCATTTAACACTTCATGGTTCATGGTGTCCACAATAAATCTGCACAATTAATTTTAGAAAAAGTACAAATTTAATCCGTAATTTAAAAAATATTTACCCGATAAACTAGTTCATTCATTCATTCATTTATTCGATTTGGTTGGCCTATGCAACGAAGGCCAACTAGCCACAGTCTGCAACTTAACTGCTCTGATTTCTGAATTGGATAATCACAACACACTGACATTCATACACATATAGACCCTCATGGTAGGCAATTTTCTCTCGTGGAGAATTTAGTTTTGCCCGATGATCTTTTTTGAACACAGAGGTCTTTATCGTGCTAGCGCCAACACGGGACCACCGGCTTAACGTGACTTCCGAACCACGGCCTTATATTCATCATCAACTTTGCCTACTTCGTTGATGCCAAAACTTCGCCCATGACAGGCTTTACCCCTACTTCTGGTAAATCTGTATTTACAAACAGAGAGTGGGTTCGAGTTTGTAGTGGCAGGCATGGGACTCGAACCACACACCCTCTGATTGGCAAGCAAACGCACGCCCACTGAACCAATCAGGGCCACCGATAAACTAGTTTTCATAAACAATAGTCATAACCTTAAATGTTTGACCATTGTCAAATAAAGAATTGACGTAACGGAGTATGTCCCAAAACCTCCAAAACTGACGTATGCGCCGTTACCAAAATAGTGTCTATTCGAAAAATTAACATTAACAATTAAAGGGGGTCCTGGCTTCAAGCATCGCGTGTAAGAATGCATAGGTATGCCCTGTATTTATGCTCTAAGGTATTTAGGTATACCAAATTTTAAAACCATCAAATCTTCTTATGCTAGAGGCAGTAGGTATTCTTTTTAAAAAAAAATATTTGAATAAACTGACATACGTAGTAAGGATGACATCAAACTCCTTCAGCAGACCTTTGGCCAAATCAAATCTAAATGATCTTCGCTCCTCTGACGTACCATAATACATAAAAACTCTGATTTCTGGACACCATCTTGCAAATTCGTCTCTCCAATTATCTAGAAAAATGTTTCGTTTTTATAAACGAAGTCTGTCGAGTCTTAGTCATATACATATTATATATTCCAATAGGTACTTCCGGTTACCCATTTACACTATAAGCGGATTTTTATACACATGGTGTCCCGAAACTAGACGACAATATTTTAAACGCATATTCTACGGCCCAAAATACAGATAAAAGTTTATGTGAACTAAGCTCCAAAATTGCTCCGTTTCCGAGATACAGGGTGTAGTTACAAAATAAAAATCGAATTTTTTAAATATTATGAATAGTGTTTTGAACGGATTATTTTCAAAATTGGTACCCGGAGATTTTTTGAGATGGCAAACTCGAGTATGGACACTATTTTACTGTGGCCGCTAAAAACAAAGAACGTAAAAAACAACACTGAAAAAAAAAGTCATTGCAATTTTAAAAACCATTAAAAGTGTAGGGTCACTGCATCCTGGAAGCCTGGCGTCTCCATGGGTAGCGACAAGCCCACGTGACCTGCCTCGGAATTTCCATGGGCGACTCGTCAACTTACCTCGGAATAATTAGAGTACCTACACGCAATTTTTATACAATATTATAAATTAACCTCGGAATTTTTAGAGTACCTACAATTTTTCGTAATGCGATCTCAGAATTTTTAGAGTACCTACGCAGTATGTATATTTAAAAAAAAATTAAAGCCAATACTTATATTTTAAGTCTTTGACCAACTTTTTATTTTTTAAATATAAATTAATAAAAAAGAGACCACGAAACAATTTAGTGCATACACTTTTACCATTAGATATAATATTAGTTATAGTACTTACCTCAATGATCAAAAATATCATTTCTATGAGATTACTCTAAATTTTGCCTTTTTTGTAAATTTGTTATAGTTTCTAAAGTCATTCCTGTGGCTCTGCCGTGCTTCCAATCAGGTAGATTTTGTGCAAAAACATAATTTTTTGAAAAATATTCCAAAGCTTTTATTTTTGTATTTTACATTGATATCAGTAAGTCTTTGTTTTTAAAATAACATAAGTTCTTTAGATTTGGGATTATAACATTTAACGGCATTATTAGAGATATATTACTTAAATATTAAATCAAGCAAAACAAACTTCAAACCTATCGAGACTTCGAGCCTCGAGATAAACCTGGAAGGTCACTCTAAAGTAGGAATGTTCAGGAAGCCAGAATAGTTTTTAATGGTACCTAGTCCTAATTCTACACTTTCGTTATTTTAATTTGATGTACTATATACGTACCATGTACGTCTGGAGTACGTACATATACATGGTTTCCGTTTAATTGGACGTACCATGTAGGTACCTAGTACGAGTTTTTTACGTACATAGTACATGGCTAAAATTACATCCCTACGACGCAGAGTAACGTACTATGTACGTACATAGTACGTACTTCCGCTGTCTGGGTAGAGAGTCTGGGTAGAGAGTGTGGAAAAAGGTCAGGGAGGGTCTGGACCGGTTGGAATACGTTTGCGATCAATTGAGAAAGGTAAGGAAAACACCAATTGTTTTGGAAAAAATTTTCGTTCAAAAAAAATGTTGATTAGAAATAACTGTTTAAACGTTTAAAAAAAATGTTTTCGAACAAATTTTCATTTGAAGAAACTGTTTTCGAACAAATTTTCGTTCGAAGTAAATGTTTTCAAACACATTCCGTTCGAAGAAATGGTTTTCGAATAAATTTCGGTTCGAAAAAATGTTTTTAAAAAATTTATATTCGAAGAAACTATTTTCGAACAAATTTCCTATCGAAGAAAATATTTTCGAACAAATCTCCGTTTGAAAAAATGATTTTCGAACAAAATTCCGTTTGAAAAAAATGTTTTTGGACAAATTTTCATTCGAAGAAACTGTTTTCGAACAAATTTTCGATCGAAAAAAATGTTTTTCAACAAAATTCCGTTCGAAGAAATGGTTTTCGAACAAATTTTCGTTTGGAAAAAATGTTTTCGAACAAATTTCCATTCAAAGAAACTGTTTTCGAACAAATTTTCGTTCGTAGAAAATGTTTTAAAACAAATTTATGTTTGAAGAAAATGTTTTCGGACAAATTTGAGTTCGGAAAAACTGTTTTCGACAAATTTCCGTTTGAGGAAAATATTTTCGAACAAAGTTCCGCGACCCGTCGTGCTACTATCCAAACAAATACCTAAAGATGGTACAAAAAAATTTTTTAGACCTTCAATTTATAGATTGTTGAATTTTTGTTTACCTTCCTAGCCCGTGCAACAATGGCTAGAGAAGGTATTGCTTTTGAGGAAAAAAAATGATTTTGAGATGACGCCGACGAGATGAAAATGTTTTATTTGGGTCTATTTTGACTTATCTTAACAATATCGGCGTGACGTCTGTGTGTGTGTATGTGTTTGTGTGTGTGTGTATGCGTATGCCTCTGTGTCTATAATAAAGCCTTTTTTTACAATCATTATAGTGTAGCTACTTTCGATTTTTTGTTTGGACCTTTTGTTTTTCAATCTTTTGTTTTTCGACCTTTTGTATTTTTGACTTTTTGTATTTTCGACCTTTTGTACTTTCGCCTTTTGTATTTTTGACCTTTTTAAGTTTTGGCCTTTTGTTTTTCGACCTTTTGCATTTTCGGCTTTCTGTAGTTTCAACCTTATGTTTTCGACCTTTTGTGTCTTCGACATTTTGTTCTTTCGACGTTTTATTCGCCGCCCGCTTTTGTTTGGACACCGTAATAAAATAATAGTAGGTAAATTATAAACCTCGGGACTGCTGTGTTTAATTTTAATCCCGCTGCAAGATGTTTTAAGCCCGATCGGAACGACGGCTATAATTTGCTAAGTGATTAAAAGGGACTTTAATGGCAATGTTTATAAACTAAAAATAATAATAATCATAAATTAAATAAATATTAAACCACTTACTCCGGTACTCTAGTTTTAGCATGTCAACCCCCGGTATATAATAATACAGTGGGCAGTGATAATTTTCATTTATTTGGGGAGCATTGGGCGCGTTGCTATGGTAGACATTAAACAAAAGTCAGTCAGACGCTAACAAACATAGAAAAAATGTGCAAAAAATAATATTTATTTCATAACAAACTAAATAGGTTTAGTCGAGAAAATGTTCGAATTAAATTACTTAAAGATGAACAAACGAGAAAACAAAGAATAAAGTCTATTCCTACTTTGAGATGAACATTGATAAGGCCGCCAAAGAAAGCAGCTTTCAGAGTACCGAAAATGATGCAATAAAAAGAATGTCGAAAATTTCATCGAAAAGGTATTCCTGTTTTACATCCTGGAGAAGTCTAGAAAGTTAAATGCTTCGTTTATATGGAGGCTATGCCAAAGGACACAATAATAATAATCGAAACCAACCAAGTCAGCAGCAAAGTACAGTAAAGTTCCGCCAAGCTGGAAGCAACCAGGAAGCAACAGAATAACCGTATCGTTTATCATGATAGCTTTTTGTTTTTTGTATTTTAATAAAATAAAATGATCCAAAAAACCTATATTTTGCCTTTATAGTTTTAAAGAAATTACTTTTAGCACAGGGGATAAAAAATACTACCTTAGTCCATGAAAAAAGGGAATAAACGTACACTTTTGTGCCCTAGAGTGCATAAAGAAATTTATTAAATGATAGAAAATCCAACAATAGTTTTTTATATTTTATAAAACATGTCAACTATTTTTTTGTTTCTTGCGCTGTGTATATTGAAATCATAAAAAACTTAGTTTTTATATTCGATAATACGAAAAAGCATTATTTTAATGGTTTGTTTATTTGGACAGTCTAAATATATATAAGGGGTGTGATAGACAGTTCTTTACGTAACATTTGTAAACTATTTTATTTTTTTGAACACAAAAAAAGCTACGTTCCTGACAGTGTCAGATTCGTCATATAACCAAAAATATTTATCTGTCGTGTCGCTACCCTAAGAAGACACTACGTCTTCGTGATGCAGTGACCCTATAAAAGTGCAGTGTGTAACGCCCTCTAATAGCCACAGTAAAAAGGTGTCCATACTTGGGTTTCGCATCCCAAAAACCACATGGAAACCAATTTGGAAAATATTACGTTTAAAACTGTTCATTATTTTTTAAAAATTCGATTTTTATTTTTTAAATTTAACACGCTGTATGTCGGACAGGAAGCAATTTTTAAGCTAAGTTTAAATTAACTTTTATCTCTATTTTGGGCCGTAGAATACGTGGTTAAAATATTAACGGTTAATTTCGGGACACCCTGTATGTATGTATCTTACCATCTGTTCAAGAAAAAGATGCTTCTGATAATGTTTGTAGCATTTTTCAAAACCTTTCAAACCATAAATCATATTATTTATGGCGACATTGAGCTATTTGGACTATTTTTTAATCAATTTAAAAATAGATCACGATCTGTTCTGGCTGTGTTGGATCGATAGGCTTAATTCTATGTCTTGTTTTAATAATGATTTGTTGTTTTAATGTTTTTAATAATTTTATTTTGTTATATTTTGTAAGTTTATTTGTTAGTAAGTACTAATTTATAAATTTATTTTTTCTCTTACTATTTTATATTTTAGATTGTCTTCTGTTCAAACTGTAAAAATGGAGTATCCGTAAATAAAGTAAACTAAACTAAGCTATTCAATATTTCCACCCGTAATGATGATATTTCCATTTTCCTTAAACCAAACCTGGACAATGATTACGTAATTATGGTGGTGGGGGAAGTAACTCTGATCGAGTATCTCCCGACGTTTTTTTGGGTCGTAGTATATGAACAAGCATCCTGAAAAAACGTAACCGGAAGCGAAATATTTTTATGGCGTTTGTCAGTAAATCCACGGACTATAAAAAAATATTAAAGCATAAGTTATTTTTAACCTATCCACTAAACTAATAAAGTAGAAATCACATTCTTTTAGAGTAAGTACCTATGCGAGTAGTGGATCAAAGGGGGGCGCTTTGTGTTTTAATCTACTCAGATGAGCCAATGAAAATGCTGAAGTTATTAGTTATTTAAATGACAGATATTAAATGAAACTTAAAACCAACTAATCCTGAAATGACGTCTGCGAGAAAGATCTAGATTTTTGAACGCATCCACTTGATATTTCTATTTTATGTTGTTTGCATCACATGTTAGAAATTACCGTTAATTGTTGGAAAGCTTATCCAAAAAAAACACTGGTAAGTATATACATTTGTCTACTGAAGCATGCGCGTAATCTCAAGGTACACCCCCATACACCTAAGGACACTTATCAGCAAGCTATTGCCTTACGATGAGTGTCCTTGCATACACCACCTCTCTGTCCGCATGAAAGATCACACTTGATATTGACATTTCGTAATGTGTTTGTACAGTGTAAATCACCGTGAGCATTGGAGTATTATGTATATTGTAAGATATTGTCTTATTGCTTTTTCAACTAGAAAGATATTGCTCCCAAATGATACTTTAGAAAACGAATTTTGCAATTTTTCTTAATAAACAAATATATCTTTGTACTATCCACATTTTAGCATATAAGTTTTAAGACTGAGTCCAACGTAGTACCCTTTTAGTAAATAGTGCTAAATATATATCTACTTCCGTTAAATGCCTTTTGTCATATTTCAATGTTCTATTAATACTTACTTAAAGTACTTGAAGGCACGATAACTAAATGCGTGTTTAAAGCTTGATTGGTAAGTTTTAAATAGGCCAAAAACGAAATGATCTGCACAGTTTTGCCCAGCCCCATTTCGTCGGCCAAAATGCCGTTTACACCCTGCGAATGCAGCACTGCTAACCAGTTCAGACCAACCATCTGGTAGCCTGTTAATTTTAATCTGAAAAAAGAAAACAAAAAATCAAAAAAAAGTAATTGACCACCTCCTAAAATGCACAGTTTTTCAAAACTGTTGCGTCACTTAAAGACGAGTTTGCCATAATTAAAGAAAAATTTGTGGTGAAACAAATGCCCACAAACATTTTCCTGTTTAATATTAAAACATTGTCAAATTGTAATCTTTGGATCTACATTCCAAAGCTTCTGGTTCCCATAGGAAAATTTGTCCAATTTAAGACATTTTACCGAAGTCCAACGATCATGTATTTTATGCGATGTCATGAATTATATTTGAAATATTGCCAATTTTCAAGTATAATATAATATATAATATGGAAGCCCAGCTTTCCACACGATCACTGCTAAAATGAGTAAATTAGCATTAAAAAAGCAATACTAATGCATTTCAGGTGCAATACCATTAGGCTACAACATACTAAAATTTTAATAAAATCGGAAAAAAGGCAAGGTGTCTTACGAGGTAGAAAGGGTCCTAGGCTGCTCCTTGACGCCAGCGCCTGCAGCCACAGCCTTCTCCATTTGTACTGCCAAATTGGTGCACCTTCTCATCAAGATTCTTATATTGTTCCGGGTGATCAACACCTGCTGAGCCGAGTTTAAGAGATCAGTGTTCAGACCTTTGTTGCTTTGAAGTTTGGTTACCTAGAGGAAGCATACATATTAGTGGAATGGCCTATGGTATTCCGTGGGACAGCTGTGGAAGATTTTTTAAAACTCCCCTATATCGAGTGGTGGTGGATCACACAATTTTAGGTCACCGGTAGTATGCCCCAAATTTGAGTAAGAGGGCTTGTGTGACATCATAAATCCGCCTCTTTCCTAAAACTTAGCCCTAGCTTTGAGTACTTATACTCTAAAAAACCGTCTTTCATTGAACATGTAATTATTTTCAGCCAATAGCCCCAAAATTATTACTAAACGAACTGGACGTTCACATCTTCTAATTTAAGTAATATAGAAATTATGTTTTCCGAACGATGATTTTCTAAACAAAGTAATAACAAATTCCGTAACATCCACACAGAAGACCGTTTTCATAGACCTTTAAAAAAGGCAAAAAAGGGAAAAAATTAGTAACAGCATGAAAACTATTAAACTACCTAATAAATTAGACTTGATCCGACTTGGTGAAGTTTTAGGGGTACTAACGGTTTTTCACGGTTTTCAATGAAACGAGACCTCCCCTATCGTAAAAAGTTAAATAAAGTTATAGGTAATAAAAAAGTCTACAATTTTTATACAAATGATTTTTTCATATACCTAAAATATTCTAAAAAAAATTTAAAAACTTTTCTTTTTGTTTTTGATTCTTATCTTCCACATTTTATTTTCATTTTAAACCTAAACAGAGGACCCATTCTAGAATCAGTTTTTTAAAAAAGGCTGTAGTAAGTTTTTTCGTCAAGACGTCTTTTTTTAGACGGTATAAAAAAATTAACATTACTATGGAAACATTTGCCAGAAAATACTAAGAAATGATGCGGTGATAATCAAAAATAGCACAGACGAGATGGATATTGTTTTAAATTATATTGCATTAATTTTATTTTGCTATTTCTTAAACTGCTTAAATTCTGTTCCCTGCCAAATTTTTCCATAGTGATGTTTATTTTTTTTAAAACCACCTTAATCAAATAAAATGGCATTTTTGGGTAAAATAAGGCCTTAGTTTAGGTTTTAAATCAAAATAAAATGTAAAAATATTTTGATTTGAAAAACTACAGCAGCACGTTAAAATTTTAGGTTATATAAAAAAATATTTATACAAGAGTTGGTAGCCCTCTTTATTAACTATAACTTTTATGTTTTTCGATAGAGGACCTAGTTTCGATGAAAATGTAAAATTATCGATTATCCACCCCTAAAAGCTTACCCCATTTCACCTCAAGAACTCGGATTGAGTCTAATTTTATTTTACTACTTACTAATTTTTCCTCTTCCAGGTATCTGCACTGGTCAATAGTACTACATAGTCTGTTTTAAAAATGTCCTTTGTAACGTTCCATTATTAAAATTGTATAGCATAAAAAAATTATCATTTGAAAGTAAATGAACCAGAAAACTTTTTTTGGGACTTACAGTGAAACGTTTTGAAGATCTGGGTGGACAACCCTTAAGCAACATTAACACCCTTTAATGCTTGACTTTTTTGCTTTAAAATAACATAGAATCTTTAAAAACATTTAGTAGTTGAAATATTTCCTACCTCTTATATAGGGTGATTCAGATTTTAACGATTTTAAGATCTGTACCTATACTGTATGTTTTTAACGAAAATTGCGCTACCATCACACCCCTATTTCCTAAGTAACGTAAACTCTGATACACCATCAGCAATTAATCGTTCAAGGACAGAATCTTGTACAATAGACAGTCTTTGTGCTGTCAGGACTAAAATGGCTTGAATTTAAATTTCAGAACTAATTTCAGTTATGGTGATATCATTTTCTGAAGGACAGCATTCACTTTTGGCTAGCTGGAGATAGTATGAGGGAGAAAGCTTATGTCCAACATTATTTGCTCTAGTTCTTAATAAGTTATAGGAATTTTTAGAGAGCTCACAGTCTACATAAATTGCAAATGCTTTTTCTTTTGAAAACATCCTTCCGCATTTTTTTATATTTGTTGCCCTTCTTGGTCAAGAACTCGCTAACTCTGAAACTATAGTAGCTGCATCTCTTTTTCCAGATCCTCTTAAAGAAACTGCAGCTGCAAATGTAGTTTCTTCTATTTTCTTTGTTTGCAATAGGCTCTGAATTTGACGCTTTTTTGTTTTGTCACTACACTCATTAAACGGGTTTTTAGATTTTTAGTCCTACGTTTTTCGGTTCTGGTAGGAATTCTGAATCTGCTTTTTAGTTAGAAATGGGAAATGTAATATCAACTCCATCCAGCCAATTAAAAAAAACTGTTTTTTTTTTAGATTTTGACCACCGGGTTCCAAGTTTTACACAAAAGTTATGAATTTTGGAAGCCCATTTTACTCTGTCTTCTTTTTCTAAATGCTGAACTTTAAATTTATTTGTAACATAATAAAAAATGTGTGTTTTCTTATTTTTTTAGGGCTATCCAACCAGACTTGTAAAAATTCTTGTCTTGAAATTTCGGGCATTGTCTGCAACAAAAATATAAACTATACACTGAAAACACACAGGATTAAGTTCCTCATAAAGAATTAAGTTCCCTGCGCAGTACTCGACAAAAAATAAAAAACACATAATACATGCATATAGATAGAAGATTTTTTCAAAGTGTATAAAAAATATTTTTATTATTGTCTTACAAAATAAACTGTGATTAATTAATTTCTCAATCTGACACAAAAAAGACATCAAAAATATATTATCATATTTCTAAAACGGCATATTAATAACTCGCTCTGTTTATAAATTAATTTTTCGGATTTTTTTAACTTTAAAAAATTTCCCTTGGGGCAAATGCATTTTTATCAAGCTTTTTTAAGCTTGTTACATAGTAAAAAGTTACTGTTTATAAAAATTCGATAAAGGTTGAAGTTTCGAGAGTTTTAAAAACCCATCGTACAGACACACATAGGGCATATTCTCCTCCCCCCTCCGTAATGTATTTGTAAGAAAAAATACATTAAACAGTGTAACGCAAGGTTAATAACCCCCCTTCCCCCCCTTAAGCGTTACGTACTTTAAGAATGGGCCCATACACATACATTGGCTAGGGTGTCTCAGATAAAAGTAACAACAAGGGGCCTTATGAGGATTTAGGAGGCGGTAAGACAAACCAATTTTGGTAAAAAAAGTGGCGCTATTTCGAGCTGTATTAAAGAAAACATTTATATGCATTTTCAAAATATCCTGTCCTGAAAAAAATCGTTAACGTCATTTGATTGGCCTAGGCATATTCATATAGTTTTATTTAATTCGTTTAAAAGAAGGCGACAATATTTTAATTTTTCGAATAACACAATTTTAAGTTTTTGGGCATTATTTTAAAATCCCTGTAGATATTTTTAAATTCGACACAGTATCCTATTGGGCTCGCAATAGCGCCACTTTTTTCCCTTTTAACCAATATCGTAAGTGTTACCGTTTCTGAAATTATCATAAAGCCCTATGTAGTTACTTTTATCTGGACACCCTGTAGACAAACAGACTCACCGACTCATCGTGATACAGAAAAATGCACAAAGAAAAACTAATTTAGGTTAGAAAATCCGCAAACTGCACATTTGTGAAGGTATCAAAAAAAATGTCTTTAAACGCAAGTAATATTTTTTCTATTTTTAGAGTTGCAGGCTAAAAAAATAATTAAGTACAAGTTTGCGACAAAATTTCAATACTGCGTCATAAAGTAGAGATTTCAGTTCATTAGAAAATAATAAAACTAACCTAAACAAATTCGCACAAACTAAGTTTCAGTCCAACAAAAACTATATAAAAATTTTCCTTACCAAAACACCAACGAATTTATAAAATCATAGAAAATAAAACACTGCAACAATGACAGGCAAAAAGCTAACCTAGTCTTAAGGGCATGTTACTCTAAAAATTCCTGACACTTGTTTTACTCCAGCGCCTACTACGCGGGAAAAAACAATATTGTTTTAAAGCATTGCCCACACGTAAGGTTGAAATGTCTAAGCAGATAATTTTTAAAATGTAACTTTCAATGCAAATATCTATCTATCTTGACAACCAGAAGGGATAAAAAAAACGATATTTTGGATCTAGGATGTATGGAGTATGCTCCTTAATTGTAGGTAGCTGAAATGTTTATTTATAGTACTTAACCATGTCCACCTAGATTAGCCAAACGTTCCATTGTGGACGCTTTAAAAAGAGTGCTCTTAATAATAACACTTCAGTTATATGAACCCATTCAGTCGAACTTTTAACTATCTTGTATAAACGGCCTTGAAGACCTGATGGGGAGAAACTTGAAAAATTTGAGATTTCAAACAATAAAACCACTCCCTGACTTCACCCCGTGTGGGAAAAACAACCGTTTATTTAAAAACAAAGAAAAATAAACTATCGGGAACACGCTAGAAGCTTATATGTCTTTAGTATTCTTCCAATAACAGCAGTTCCACATTTTTCACACACGGTGGATCAAAACTGTATAAAACTGCCGCATTCACTGTCTTTGGATATAAATTCGTCACTACTGGACCGATTTTAAAGACTTTTGGATTGTTGGAAAGCTACAGCTTCAAGTTATACGACCACAAAATTGACATTTCGCTATAATTAAAGATGGCAGACGTTTTTTAAAAATGCCAATTTTTGACCCCCTTGAAAAAAATTGCGCACACCAATGTAATTTTTAATTATTTGGATCTGTTAAAAAGCTTTATCCTTGCCGTGAGTAAAAAGGTATCACTTTAAAATCGGTCATGAATTAAAAAAGATTGAATGAAATTGACAAGGTGACTTTTAGTTACAAAAATCATTCAAATCGACAATATTCACCAATCATAATAAATGGTTCTTGATCAGCAAAATCATGGTTATCGTTATTCTGAGTGGGCGCAGTAGCGACTTGTCATGCCACAGTGATTCAACACCATGTAAAACTGACGCATTCAATTTACTTTGCCCATAAAGTCATTAAACCTTATTCAAATATTGAACACAGTGGCGGCTCCTTGGCACTACCTCACTTAAAAAAAATAAGCTTCTTAGGAGAAAAATTGACTTTTTACTTGATTCTATTCTACTAAACTTAGTTTTTAAGAAAATTTAACAAAAATGTTTTTTTGGGAATTTTTGAAGTGGTCTTAATGTATGGACGTCCCTGGAGAGAGCCAGAACTTCTATCACATATTGTGATACACCGTTGAAAAGAAAATAACATACATATTGTCGTAAGCTTAGTTTTTAAAAAAATTGGATAAAACATGTAGACAAATTAATTTCTTTGGTGTTTTTGAAAAATGACTTTAAATTAAGGACACCCCTACAATGGTAAGTATAAAATAATTTTCACCTTGTTACACATTGTTTAAAAGAAAATTTTATTGTTTACGACAAATTATAAAAAACATGTTTTTATTTTTTTTTAAATTTTCAATGATTCACGGGCCTTCACCCTACGTTTATTTCAAGCCCCCCAATAAACTCCTTTAGGGTGAAGGCCAAACTTTAACACGCACGGTATCATTTATACCTACTATCCTGACCATATAAATAAGATAGTTAGCAGAAGCACCTACAGAGGTGTTCACAGGCTCGAGCGTTTGATTTCATGCCCCCAAGCGCTCGGCAGCTTTTTAATGCAACCCATTCACAAAAACAGGAAGAGCTGCCGAGCGCTTCGTGGCGTCAAATTAAACGCTCAAGCATGTGAACACCCTCGGTCGGTGCTTCTGCTAACTACCTTATTCATATGTCCTGACTCAACAATTTTAGACACATGTATGAAGGAAGACTGTTTTTGGCATCTTACCAGATCAATCCATCCAGTAAAAGGTCGTAGCTCTACGATCAATTCCGCCTTTTTTTTTGACGCCGACTGCATTAGTTGCAGCTCCCCTTCGGTTGCTTCCTGAAAAAAGTCAAACACTCTTTTCTTATCCCCAGTAAGTTCGTCGCTCAGTTCTCTCTCTTCGTCCGAATCACTAAAAAATAAAGAAGAAAAGGATTAGTTAAACCGTTTCAGAGATGACCCAAGTAACATAATTAGAACTAAAGGTTTTAAGTTTTTGATTACCAGGTTCTTTAGAGGTCGCAGTATTCACTTTGGCAAACATTTGGTCACATAGAGGTAATATTTACAACTTAGAGCCTTAAAGACGCGTTATAAAACCAAAGAGGTATATTTATAAGGGGATCATAAAAGAATTCATATTCCATATAAGTATGTAAGTTTGTCTAAAGCCATTTTTGACGAGGGTGTGTCGCTAACTTTATCTGAATTTAGCGAAGAATCCAAAAAAACGGTCAAAAATAAGAGCGACAAAATTAATTTTTCCACAACTAATTAACGACTAATTAGCGGCAAATTATCCACCATATTCGATTTCGATAAATCATGTCTAAAGCCATTTTTAACGAGGGTGTTTTTTCCGTGCGTATCAGATTTCTTAGCTGTCTTCTGGTTTCCCTGTAGATTTCTAGGTCTCTTTGCTCTTTGGTACTGAGCCATTTCAAATATGTACGTTTTTTCTCCTTGACCATTTCCTGTATTTCCTCCTTCTTTCCTTGCTTCCTTTAAGTTTTTTACTATGTTTGTATATATCTCTTCAAATGAATGCTGTGTGTTTATTAATTTTTTATCTAATCGTTTCTGATAAAATCTTTGCGTACTTTCGATTTCTAGACTTCTAAAGTTGTATTTTTGATTTTCTTCGATGCATTCTAGGTTTTCACTTCCTCCAATCCTTTCGTCTCTATTTGTTTTTCTTACAGGGAATAATATTTTTGCTTTTACGAGATGGTGGTCAGATCCACAGGTAATACAACGAAGTGCTCGCACATCATTCCACTTTAGTTCCGAGTGTTGTCCACCTATAGCATAATCAATGATTGATCTAAGATTTCTTGTTGGCTGAATCCAGGTATATCTATGAATTTCCTTATGTTTAAAAAAACCATTATTTATTTTTAAAGTTGAAAAAATAAAATATTGGAAACATGAAAGTGATGTTGTACTTTTTTGTTTACGTTTAACAGAGATTATTATATATTACTTCTATAAAACTCGAATAGTACCATTCGTCTGTTTTTTAATTGTTTCAAAAGAGGTCACATTAAGCTTTGATTGATTTATTAAGAGTATTTAAAATTACTTGTTGCAATTTAGTAGCGTTGATTACCAAATTACCTTAGCAAAACAACAATGGTGTTTATTAGATTATTTCAAACAATCTTAAAAATTAAAAATAAAACAAAATATTTTAACAGTGTTTAAGAAATTCTTTGCAATCTTTGTTGTAATATATGCAAACTTAATCGACTTTATCAGGGAATACGGTGTTAAAAAAAGTTGAAAATCCATGTTTGAGGTGGCGCGCTTGTTTAGCTTATCGGATAGGTGTTTTTTAGTTAAACCTTATTACTTTTAGTTGTATGGATGTTCTGTAGAGTGGTTGATGTTTTATAGACTGTCTATGGTAGTGGAAACACTAGAAGGCGAAGCTGGAGTTTATTTCTTATGGTTTTATAGTGAGTTTACTAAATGAATTGCTGCCACCAAATGGCGCCTCCCATTTAAGAGGTTTATAAGGCTAATAGGAACGTGTTAGTGACCAAACTTTAAAACCCTTGACTTTAAGCAATGACGCTGGCAATCTCTAAGCTTCTGCTGTAAATAAATGTTACTAGGGAAAGCAAGCAAAAGAAAAAACTAACAATTATTTTCTACCATTTTCATTTAGGTTTGCTGGATGGTCTAATCTTATTGTGTTAAAATTGATATATTTTGATTTAAACATTTTCTTGTAGAAAAAATGTTACCTGCTTTCATACACTCTGCTATCTTCGTATTCATTGTGGCTTCCAGTGCTGTCGTCACTGTCATATTCTCTTCTTCGTTTTACTGGAACAAAAAATCAGTTTCTTCAGTGGTTAACCAATGTTTTTATAAAATTTTCCCTTAGCAGAACTCTGCGGTAAGTAGGTGCGTAGGGATAAGAAAACCGACCTGTACAGAATGTCCCAAATTCGATGTTTTTGGGGATTTTTATGTTTCTAGGGATAACACTGACCCTCACTTGCGAGACTCGATTTTCAAGAGAAGCCAAAAGGTAAAAACCGCGTACACGCATAAAATTTTATTTTGGTATTAATTGTTTTTAACTAACAAAATAATAAAAAGGTCCAACGATCAAATTGAATTTTATCTATCATGTTTAGTTTTTGACATATTACATCTTGTTTTATGAACCTTTTCCCATTTCTTTACATATATGTTTGTATTTTTTTATATTTTTTGTTGTTATATATTTTGAAATTATCAAATCACAAAAGTAATAAAGAAGTACATAAAAAAAAAAAATATGAAAAAGAAACAGTTTTTTGTTTATATTTTTTTGTAATTTGATAACCGTGACTTTTTCGGACACTAAGGCCGCCAGACGGAACGCCTAATTGCACGGGTCAACAGCTACCTTTGGAACCCCAGACAGTGTATTTTTCTATTCCTTTTGTCCCTTAGAATGGCCTACCGACTGAAAAAGTGTGTAACAAAGTCCGCCTTCGAGATATCCGACCTCATCCGGCCTGGTTACAGCGTGAATGAAGGGGTAGGGCTAAATTAAAATTTGCACTCCTTAGGAGATCCTATACATGTCTGCCGAACCTAACCTCGGCAACCGACGGGATTCGAACTCGCCACTGTAGCAAGCGAGAATTCTAACTCACTTGTATTCGATGCGCTAACGCCACCGAGCCACCAAGGCTACTGGTGCGATACGTTAATTTAAAGGAAATTTTACGATGATTTCAAAACTCAAATAAAAAGAGGATCATTCCAGCTTAATGTTACATCTTAAAAACCGAAAGTGACAGATAAAATTAAAAAAATAAAATATATAATATATAATATAATAAATTTAAAAAAAATAAATAAAAAAAAAAGCAATGTACACCAAAATTAAATTTTTATAAATAAAAAGATATACGCTCCCTCCCAAAATGCAGACTTATCAAGAACCTGTAGCTTAAAAAACGGCTCGTTATAGCTATCAAAATGCGAATCTCACCTTTAATCACATCTTAAAAATCGAGGCTTTGAGAAACACTTGAAACACACCTAAAACATTAAATTTGGGACACCCTATAGGTATTAACCTAACTAAATATGTAAACTAAATTCTTTTTCAAATTATGGCCAATCTTTGCCAATGTGAACTTAAATTTTACAACGACTGTATCTACTGATGTCAGTTCAGAAATACAAAGTTTAGAACTGCAGAGGTAAATTGTTTATGCCCCAAAAACATTCTTATTTTGAGTCCACTTTTGGTTTGCGGCTCGATTTCTTATTATTGGATTCGCGTTTGAGTACCATTGGCCGCCAGGATTATGGCGGACAATGCCCGAATGTTCCTGGCAGCACATTACAATAAAATTGGGCGGCAGACAAAAGGTCAAAAATACAGAAGGTCGAAATGCAAAAAGGTCGAAATATCGAAAGTCCAAAATGTCGAATTTACAGAGGGTCGAATGTAAAAAGGTCGAATTTACAGAGGGTCGAATGTAAAAAGGTCGAATTTACAAAAGAACAAAAATACAAAAGTTCGAAATTACAAAAGATCGGGGTAGGGCTAAATTACATTTTACACTCCCCAGGAAATTCTGTTTCTGCCACATCCGACCTCGGCAACCGACGGGATTCGAATCGAGAATCCTAACCCACTTGTGTTCGATGCGCTAACCCACCGAGCCACCAGGGCTACTGGTATGATACGTTATTTTAAAGGATATTTTACGATGATTTCAAAAACCATATAAAAAGATGATCATTCCAGCTTAATTTTACATCTTAAAAAGTGAAAGTCACAGATAAAATTTAAAAGCTATAAAAATGCAATGTACACCAAAATTAAATTTTCATAAATAATAAAGATATACGCTCCCTAAATGCAGACTTTTCAAGAACCCGTAGCTTAAAAAATGGCTAGTAATAGGTACCTATTGTAACAAGACGCCCATGAATTTTAACATACGAACGCTGAAACCACAAAAAAAAGGATCAAAGATAATATTTATCATTGCGTTTTTTTTGTGTGCCGGCTACGTACAGCGAATTTATTATTGCTAGAGAAATAAATCAGGTGTTTCTTGATATTCCATCGTGTCGTTTGTGTAGAAAACTAGGTGAAAAGTGTGAGCCGTCGCAGGTTAGTGCCTTGGTGGAAAACTGTTCCTTCGGGACGCCTGGGTCTACTTTTATAGGTAGGAATATATTTATATGTATTTTGTGATATCATGTTAGGATTTTGGCCTTTCATTTATTAATCTTCTATTAATTCTTATTGCAGGGATTTGTTTTTTTATTACCTGTTTTATTTTATTGTTAGTTAAACTTCAGTTATTAATTAGGTTTAAATTCTTTAGTATTCTGCTTCTAAAAACCATGTTTTTGGTCTACTTTTATAGCCTGTTTTCTGCCTAAGAAAGACAATAAACGCCATCCCTAACCTTTCCACTGTCTGGTTATTGCTGTTAGCTAGAAAAACCTCTACCCCCACTTAGAGTTTCATCACACTATCAAAATGCGAATCTCACCTTTAATCATATATTAAAAATCAAGGCTTTGAGAAACACCTGGAACCCACCTAAAACATGAAATTTGGGACACTCTATAGGTATTTACCAAACTAAATATGTAGACTAAACTCTTTTTCGAATCATGGTCAATCTTTGCCAATGTGAACATAAATTTTACAAGGACCATATTGTAGATGTTAGTTCAAAAATATGTCCTAGCAGAGGTAAATCGTTTATTCCCCAACAATATTATCTTATTTTGTAGACCACTTTTAGTTTAAAGCTCGATTTCTTATTATTAGATTCTTGTTCGAGTATCATTGGCCGCCAAGGTCATTGCGGACAATACCCGAATATTCCTGGCAGCAAGTGTTACGATAAAATTGGGCGGTGGACAAAAGAAAAAAACAAAAGGTCACAAGGTAAAAAGGTCGAAATAATAAAGTACAAAAGGTCCAAGTTACATAAATGTCGAATGTAAAAAGATTGAAAGTACAAAAAATCTAATTTAGAGGGTCGAATGTAAAAAGGTCAAATTTACAGAAGAAGAAAAATAAAAATGGTCGAAATTAAAAAAGGTCTAAAATACCAAACCATATTAGTTAGTTTATTTTGTTACTTTCGATCTTTTGCTTTTCTTTATTTTTCGAACCTTTCGCCGTTCGACCTTGTGTCAGTTCGAACTTCTGCTTTTTCGAACATTTGCAATTTCGACCTTTTTACATTTGACCTTATGTAATTTCGACATTTTGCTCATTCGTCATTTTGTCAGCCACCCAAAACTATTACCATGGTTGCAAAAATATTAACTACAAAAATTTATTTAAAAAACAAACCTTTTTTCTTTCTATTTCCACTCGAGTCTCCATTGGCTTTCCTCTTCAAGCTAAGTTTTTTGTCGAATTCACTTTTCCACTCAGTATAAGTGCCATAAATTTCTTGCTGCTGAGCATTGTAGGAGCGAGACAACTCAGCTGCAGCTGCATCGGTGTTAAACATGTGTTTCGACAGTGTGTCATGGATTTTCTGATTTACCAAAAAATACGAAAATTAATGACTTCAGAACAGTGCGAACAAATTATACTTTGACAAAGCAGATTCAAAAGGTGGTTATTCACTTTGCTCGTCGGTAAAGTGAAAATGCACAAAGAGATTTAAACATTTCTGTGCAATGAGTACGGGCGTTTGCCCTGTTTGAACAATTTGCAATTTGGGAACACAGGGAAGAGGGCCAATACTAAAAACATCACGAACTTTAGCCTAGGAATTTTTCTTGAATACTATAATAATTGTACATGATAAAATGTCGCGAAGTTTTTGAGATATTTACCTCCGAAGTATGGCAAATTCGACAAATTTTTTATGTGCATTTTTGAGAAAAAATTATTTATTTTCTATAGTAGGAATATTTTGCAGGTACTCTTATTTCTTATTTTATTATTTTTCTAATTTTTTATTATTGCTTCATGGAACTTCATAGGCAAATATCTCAAAAACGGATCGATTGATATTTGACATTTTTACACGGTAATAGATACTTGACCCTATTTCCCTATTCAAAATGTGGGGGTAACGTATACCCTTCGAAGGGGGTGTCCCCCTCGTAAACAAATTCGACTTGTCCGAGGATTTTTCTAAATTTCATCAATAAATACCCCAAAGGGCATAAGATTTCGTTGGAACACTATATATTCCAGTAAGTTTGCGATCTCAAGCAACTGCCTCTCGCGCTGTCACACTGTAGAACGAGCGATGTTAAGCGTTGGACATCGGCTAATAAATAATATTGTGAACAAAAAATTTTGTTAATGGAGTTTAATTACTTAATATCCAGACCGTCTTATTTTATAAGAAATAAAAGAATATTTTAAGTTCTGTATGAGTTGGGAAGATTTGAAGTTAAGATTGCCTAATTATTCAATGTATTTTTCTTGAAAAAACCTAGTTTAATAAGAAGTGCAAAAACTAATTTGAAAAAAATCTTGCAATATAAATTAAGTGCAAAGGTTCGTTTTTACTTCCAACTGAAAAAAAATGTACAGTCACCATAGTTTGGAAACAAAAATCAAAATAAGGAATATAATTTTTTTCAGAAAAAAAAAGGCCAAAGAAGGTAAAGTGGTTAAACATGTCATAAGGTAGAACGAGCCGTCCTAATGATGGCACCAATTTTTCATCTAGCTCAAATTTGCACAATTTTACAATTAATATATTACTAATACATCTATATAAGAGAAGTTTCTATAAAATCTACCCACACCCAGCTTATACCAGGTAACCTGGAAACATGAAAAAGATTTTTTAAATATTTTAAGCCTAAAAGGTAAAAATAGGGGTTAAAATTTTAAAAACAAATTCTGGATTTAAATAAAAACGAAAAGCAACAGAGGTCTACAATTGCTAACTTTGCTAGTATTGGAGTTACGAGGTCGATCAAATTGGCAAACTATAGTTGATATTGTATTAAAGCGACACCGCGTCATCAAAACCTTGATGGGCGGGAAGGGAGTAGAGGGGTACATACGTGGCACACACTTCCTTTAATTTTTTTTTTTTTGATATTGATTCTTAAAATTGGCACTGCACTAATTAGTCATTAGCTTACTATTTTATTTGCTTTTTATTGATGTCTTGTTCTAAACGATTGCATTACAAAGGAACATATATACTCTTATCTGGTTGTTACGAACATATTGATTTAGCCGGGCTTTGAAGTTTTCTATTCGTTGTTGTTTTGACTGTTTATGTCAAACAAATTACGATGGAGCTTTTTACAAAACAAATTACCGTTTTTGCAACTAAATCAAAATTTGCGCACATTTTAATATAATTTTGGATCCTCTTTTATGTTTCGGATCTTTATTTATTAGGTAAGTACCTATTTGATCTCTCCTTTAAAAGGTCTTAGTCTTTTATCCTTCGAATATTAAACCCCGAGCGGCACACTGCATGTACAAAGTGAAACACTAATTTTTTAAGGCTTCTTTACTTAGATTTTGCCGCAAAATTTGGTTTACCATACCTATGACGCGGTGCCACTTTAATACAATATCAACTATAGTAACATTTTTTTTGATGATTAAAATAATTAACACTTAAAACAAATAAGCGGCGCGTTTATGACATAATTGAAAAAAATATAGTTTTTTAACATCTCTTAACTTTTTATTTATAAAATTATTGGCTATCGACTTGTGTAAAAATATTCTAAAAACTCGACTAAATGCTCCCTTAAAAAAAATATTTTTACCTTTCTAGCTCGAGCAGCAATGCCTACAGAAGGTATTATTTTCGACAAAAAAAATTATTTTTGAGGTAACGCCGAAAACGTGTTATTTGCGTGTATTTTGAGCTATCTTACCAATATCGTCGTGACGTCTGTCCGGCCCACGATAGGTCCTAAACTACTACTACTGTAGAGCTGATTATATTTTGGTTCAAATCCATTAATGCTTTCTGGCAGTTTAAAAATTGTAAAAATGCTAACTTTTTAACAGAGCATCGCACCAATATGCTGTTTTCGGAATATAGTAGAACACGCTTTTCTCAATAATGTATATCTATTACTAACAAATTTGTAGGAGCTTTCGTTTCGGAGATATATAAAAAACTGTTTTTAAGGCTGATATAGCGTGGAGTCCACTTGGACTGTGTTAATGGGCTAGAAAGGTATCAGATCTGTTATGGATCCATTTATTTAATTTTTTTGCAAAAGCGAAATTTAATTTGTTTTCTGTTTTAACTAGGTATCTTAATAAGCCCCAAAAATGCTACTTGTTTGTCGTTGAACCACCTCGTGGCTCCAATAATAGCGAAGTTAACAATATTGCCAACTTAATTTGGGAAACCCTGTATATTACCATAGCATCAATCTTAGGAAATATCTCCATTAAAAACTTCATTTGTTTTTCCTTTTCAATGACAGATAGAGTTTTGACTCCACTGATACCAACTTCTCCGTTTCCAGCTGTGGTTGGTGTAGGAACTGTTTGAGACGGCTGCGGCTGTGGTATTGGTTCTGTTGCATTACCTTCGGAACCACCTAAAAAAATATTTCCATAATAAAAGCAACTTTTATTTTTAATAGGAGATGGTTTTTTTTAAAAACTTTTTTGGTACACCCTGCATAAAAATGTTTATTTAACTCTAAGATAAATAATAAACAATAAAAAGGCTTACATAGGAAAATTAATTAAATTTTTGCTATGTTTTAAAAATTTAATAATAAAGTTGGTAAGTGTCATTGCAAATAACAAACTTTGAATTTGAATGTTTTAGAATCCTGGTATTTTCCTCATTTCAAAAATATATACCTAATATGTATCAATGGCTATGCTATGATAAACATTTTCTGAGATATAAGGCATTTAAAGCCAATATTTATAAAGGTTTTTGGCAGCTCTGACTAATTAACTATTAAAACAAAGAAAATGGTAGGAGTGTTTAGTGGGAAAATAATGCGTTACGTCTTTTGTTTTCACTAAAAATTATAAAGTTAAATAGACATATGAGCTCTTGAAAACCAAAGTGGTGTAAGTCCACATTTTGCGAAAACTGGGATACGGGGCGGAACACGTTGTTTTGAACATTCTCTATTTTTTCGTATTTATACACTTATTCTACTAACTCGAAAGGTGGCGCCACTTCATTATAACTTTTAAGGAAAGACATCAAATGTTGATAGGCATAGTGGAGTAAGTCCGGTTCGGTTCGGTTCTCCGGCCATTCTTTTCTGCCAAATGATCGTGATTTCGGTCACATTGAGCTTCTGGCCAAAAACAAAATTTTGTATGTTCCTGATGACTGGTATACTATCATAAAAAAAGCAAGACCCAAGCACGCATTTCATGTTTACCAAATGCAACGTGAGGACTTCTTTTCAACGCTCAATTTGAAGAAAGCTATTACTAACAGAAAAAAAAATTCGGACGGTCAGCCAGTAAATTGGCTTAAAATATAATGGTTGTAATTTCGAAAAGAATCTCCAAATCAAATTTTTGACAAAGAAGCTCTTAATGAAGAATTTCCGTTTTCTTCCATTAACATTACCCCAATGAAGACCACCGAACATTTTGGCTATAAACTTAGAAACCCTTAACAAAAAAAGGTATGTTATCCCTTCTGCAGTTCATTCCCCCTGTTCACCATAATTTTTTTTTTAATTTAAAGAGCGAAAAAGACATTTAAAATATTGGTTTTCTGGAAATTGTAGAAGAAAATGAGGATAATGATGAATAAAGTTTACGAGAGTTTTTTTACGTTCCTGGTTTTCGAATTGTTCAAATTCATTGTTGTTTGCGTATTGTTTTTTTTTTCACCAAATAAAAACTTACAAATACAAAATTTAAGTTTTCTTTGTAAATCCCAATATTCAATAAAACTTTTATGGCATACTGGTCCTTTGAGCCATCAAAATATTGTAAAGTTCTTTTTTTTTTACATTATACAGTATACTCAAAAATTTTCACTCTAATCCTTATTCCTAATTCGTAACAATCTATTTGGAATAGGGTGTTTGACAGTAGTAAAAAATAAATATTTATTTTTAGATATCTCTTTTGGTCTTTGGAATGCTACAAACAAACTTTTTTGTTTAATTTTTTCTCAACTTCATAGTTCTTTTAATTAAATAAATTGATTGAATTAAAACAATTAGCCACGTGATTCAAAACAGGCGGTCTACCAATCAGCTGCGAGTGACGTCACAAAACAGTAAACGCCTCGAACGAACCTATTTTCTGTGTTATTTTCTTATGGATAGTAATGTTTCCTTTGGTTTAAAGTGCGAATTATCGTCTTAAATTAGATTTTATTTTGTGTTTTGCTTATAAAAACATTTTCAATGGAAAACGGATTCTCCACAGCCGAGAGCTCCAACTGCCAATGCTGAATTCGTTTATGGTGGCAGGCTTCTTTGCCAACAACCGTGATTTTTGTTCTGCGGAATTTAGAAACGTTAAAATGGGGGTGGGGGGGGAAGGGGACAGGTAGGCAAAAAGTATACAACGACCAGCAATACTTGAAGTACTGCATAGTCCTGCGTAGGTACTGCCTAGTCCTGCCTATGCACTGCCTAGTCTTGCATATGCACTGCTGAGTCCTACATTTAGCCTGCATGTGCACTGCCTAATCCTGCATTTAGAGGTACTCCCTAGTCCCGCCTAAAAATTTGTACACCTTTCTGCCTATTATAGTTGTTCACCCCTTGTAATAAACATAACCTCAAAAATTTCATTGTCATTTACAAAATAGTTATATATATTATAGACAACGTGAGAAAAATTAATAGAAACAATTTAGTTATACTCACATCAAAGTGATCTTCACAAATGTAAAGTGAAGATGTATTAGATAAGGCCCTTGGGTCTCTTCGAGCAAGTTCTAGCCACTTTTTCTGTTCTTTTACTGCTGTAGGCACATGAATAAATAGTTTTTCAGGTGTTTTTATGCTAGTATTCAAACACTGAGGCACTAAACACCACTTATAGGACATTTTTTTACACAAAAAACAGTAAAAACACAGACCAAAAACAAATAAACACTTGAATGCCTCGTATCTGTCCGCGAGTTTACTGCGCTGTGACGTCATTGCAACGCATGCGTTTTAGCAGCAAGTTCAATTCGGAAATTAGAAAACTTGATTTTAAATGTAGTCATGATAAAATATACTATTTTAATAATTTTGCGTAGCAACCTAGGGATCTATGTATCATTTTAAACTCTTTTCTAAAATTTGTCAAATACCCTATTATCTCTACAGATTTTAAATATCGCATTTAACTTTGCATTTAAATATCTCAGTTTGAGCAATAATGGACTTACACCACTCTGCTTTTCACCACAACACCACTAAATATTAGAAAGTGGTAAAAATAGTTGGGCAATGGTAGGCAGCTTAACCAAACCTACCTAGACTTTGATTTTATCACGGCCTTGTCAAAATGGCGGATACTGTCAGTTGTTGTTATTTTTGTTGTGTTTTTGATGAAAAATAAAGAAATTCTGGGTCTTTTCCTACTGTAATTGAAAAAGTAAGTTTTTAAGACCCTGAGCAGTTTTTAACAGCTAAATTTCTTCCCAAATTTGATTTAAAAAACTGGCAAAAAAAAACCAAAAACAGCGTTTGACAATCCCTTGACATTTCGTTCTTAAAAAAATCAATCAAGAAAGGCCGGTACGGCCGCCATTTTTGATTGACGCTTTTACTTTAGTCAAATCCAATCCGTCAATGTTCTATTATCCGTGCCTTAAACATCCCGAAGTTTCAATTTTAATATCTATATCGGTTCATAAATAGGAAAGTCCGCCATTTTAGATCCGCCAGAAAAAGCTGTGGCAGATTTTAAACAAAACGATAAGTAAACAGAGAAACAAATATACGAATTCAAGCTCTAACGGTTTAAAACAAAATTGCAACATAAAGCTAGGGCGGCGAGTTGGCCCGGTGGCGAATCGGATCGGTACCGAGTTTCCCTGGCGGCAATCCAGTTCGGCAGCGAGTCGGCCAGTTGGCGAATCGGCCGCGGCGAATCGGCAAATTACAACCGAACCGAAACGGCAAATATAAACAGCGCCATCTATTTATATATGGTCAAATCCAAAACCCTGGAAGTCCCGTTTTATAATTCGATTACGAGAAAACGTTTGTGATTGGTGGTGACATTTCGTGGGAATCCCCCTTATTCTGTAGTGCGTTGAAAGTTGAAACATTGTTTCATTTATGCATTGAAGACAAAAAATGCCGATATATCGGTAATTATTCGGCAACAAGTGCCCATATGCCGATATTAATATCGATATCGTTCTATCCCAAAATTATTATCGTAATATTACCTGGTACTTCTTGAGATTTAATAGGAGTTTCACCAGTGGTAGGGGCAGAGCTTGAAGGAAAGCTGGTTCTGGATGAGTCTGCTTCAGAATCGGAATCACTGATGGGATTTATGATCCTTTTTCTTACTGGGCCTTCTGGACTTATGTCTGATGCTGTAACAACAGTTTAAATATGTAGAGTCCACTAAGTTGGAATTTTTTAGCTACCCTACACAGTAAATTAGAGGATTTACAGTACTTCTTGTAGAGAAAAAAAGACCACCCTTCTACCCCATATTTTTGAAATAAGCATGCAGTACAGACCCTAACTAAAAATGTATAAAAGCACTGAACTTTAGAACGTACCGTTCAGTTGGGCAATAATTTTTAAAATCATGAAACACATCTTAGTGTTGTGGTGCATGCTATAAGGTGTTTTTAATAAAAATCGGAAAAAATATGCACAAATGAATGAATTTTTCTAGTGTACACTTTGTACTGGCTAACTAAAGTTTTTTAATGCTTTCTGTAATATTGTATTTTTGTAAATTATGGTACCATTTTTTATTAGGCGAACAATTTCACAAAGTTAGGTTATAATAATGTAAAATATTTTAAATAAAAAATTTTAAACCTAGCAGAAAATATTAAAAGTAAAAATACAAGAAAATTGCATTGCATATATATATATATATATATGTTAGCCCACGGATAGAAAAACGTTAAAGGCAATGAATGGACTGTAAATATTATTAATTAATGATATCGCGAGCAAACATAAATATATTGATATGATTTTACGAAATAATCAAAATGTCCATAGGTAAAATGGTTGAAACCACACAACGGTAATCAAAGACAAGCACTCACCTCCTTTGCAGTCAAGTTCTCCTCGTTCCCAGGGGCCCCCGAATGGATCTAATGATGTCACCACGTAGCTGAAGGGTTGAAGTTTCTAGTTCTATGCTTCAGTACACAAAAATCGAGCACTTTCAGGTGTAGATATTTAAAATAGTTGGAGAACGAAATTAACACGCCTTTTTCTCTTGGCGATTGACAATGATCTCTCCGGTTGTTGGTGCGCATGTCCAAATACGCTGAATGCGCTTTGCCTTTCATACAGTTGTGTGTTTTTAAAAATATATATAAACAACCGCGAAATTTAGCGGGAGCTAACATAACTGCCCTCCAAAACACACAAATTTAGAATCTCAACCGGACAGATATAGATATAAGAAAAAGAATCGACCGATAAATATAAATGAATGAAAATAGATAAGTATCGTAAGTTTATTTAGAGATAACGAAATCCCGAAAAAAGGCAAAACAAACAAACAAAAAATTCAAAAAAAAAAAAAATAATAAAAAATAAAAAACCTATTGTAATACCCGGTAAAAGGTAGAAAATTAAAATTACTTTTAATTTGGCAAGAGGCACAGTTTTACAACTGGCCGCTTATAAACACCGGTAACCGTTTTTACCGTCGCAACACGCACCTGACCGTCCCCGCCGGGATGCAGTTCGATGACCCGACCGACCGGCCATTTCAAAGGCGTTTGAATGTGATCACTTGTTATGATAACCAAATCATTTAATTTGATATTTGGGGACAAATCAGCCCACTTGTGTCGCTGTTGTAGCGTATGCAAATACTCTATAGAATACCGTTTCCAAAAATCATTATGTAGTTTTTGGATTAGTTGCCATCTCGAGAGCCGATTTAGGGGAACCTCGGACAAATCTGACTCCGGAATTTCAGAGTTAAGGGGTTCAAGTGTCAAAAAATGCCCAGGGGTAAGAGGTTGAAGATCGTGTGGGTCTGAAGAGGCAGGAGATAAAGGGCGACTATTAAGTACGGCTTCTATGCGACAGGTAAGGGTGGACATCTCCATGATAGACAACTTCTGGTCGCCGACAACTCGAACAAAGTGAGTTTTAAAACTTTTGACGCCCGCTTCTGCCAGGCCATTGAAATGTGGACTGAGAGGAGGTCCCAGGTGCCAACGAATAGAAAGTCTGGTGGCAGCACTTCTTGCGTAATCCAGTAATTGGTTACGAAACCCTATAAAATTACTGCCTTGATCTGACCAGCATTGCGTCACGCTTCCGCGTCTAGAAATGAATCGATGGAATGCACCTACGAACCCTTCGGTGGACAGTTCCATGGTTAATTCCAAATGCACGCAATGTGTGGCCGTACAGACAAACACACAGACATACGATTTGAAAGCTCTACAACCACGGTAACGATGAGGAATCACAAAGAAAGGTCCACAAAAGTCGATAGCTACACTCGAAAAAGGTTTAAGCTGATTGATTCGATGAGCGGGAAGTGAACTCATTATGGGCGGTCTATAGGGTTTAGGGTTGATTCTAAAACATTGCAAGCACTTGGATATGGTTCTTTGAATTGCCCGTCTGGCAGATAATATCCAAAATTGCTGTAAAAGCAGATTATGTAATGTTTTAAACCCAGGATGAAGATATTGTCGATGAGCGGACTCGATAAGAAGTGTAGTTAAACGATGGTCACTCGAAAGTAAGACGGGGTGTTTTGCAGAATAAGACAAAAGGTCAGATTTTTGTAATCTGCCACCGACTCTAATGATATTATTCTCATCAAGAAAAGGTGAAAGTTTTCGCAAAGGTTTCGGTATTGGTTTATCCTTAGATAACGCAGAAAAAAGCTCAGAAAAACAAGAACCTTGAACGCGTTTGATAAGAAGGTGTAACGCACTTTGCATCTCACCGGTGGTAGGAAAAACAATATTCTCAAAAATAACTTTTTGGTCCGGCGGCTTAGTGGGTTTTTGATAGGAATGGTTTTGAAAAAGGTTAACTATTCGAAGGACATAACAAATGATACGTTGAATTTTGGATATAGATGAATATTTGATAAGAAGCTGATCTAAGAAGTTGACATCAATTATCGCATTGCAACAGACTTTTGGCTTTTCCTCCAGATTAATATCTCCGAAATCAATCGGCATTTTTGGTTTATGAAAATCGGGCCATTCGTTTTCGGGAGACCACAAAAACGACGGTGCGTTCCACCACATGTCATGTGACATGAGCTGTGAAGGGGTGGCCCCTCGTGACGCAATATCGGCTGCATTCAAAGCAGAAGGAATGTAGCGCCACGAGTTTGAGGGGATGATTTCTTGGATTCTACTGACGCGATTTCCAACAAAGGTTTGCCAGCGATTAGGAGGGGATGAAAGCCAGTGCAATACGACTTGCGAATCGCAGAAAGTAACGATATTTGTAAAAGTTATTTTTCCTTCATAGCTAGATAAAACGAAGTCAATTAATTCGCTTAAAAGAAATGCGCCTAGGAGTTCTAGCCTAGCCAAAGTTTGTGACTTTATAGGCGCGACCCTAGATTTTGCAGATATGAGAGAAACAGATATATTGTTTTCCTCTTCTACACGAAAATATACGACGCCTGCGTAGCCTCGAATTGAAGCGTCACAGAAGCCGATGATTTGACAGGTATTGGTTTTTGACAGTTTGATTTGTCGGGGTAATTGAAAATTGGAAAGAAGCGGGAATTCAGAACGAAGTTTGTTCCAAGAGTCGATGATAGAAGAATCTGGTTCTTCGTCCCAGCCTACTTTCGATATCCACAACTGTTGCAAAATAAATTTTGCTTGTAGCAACAAGGGACAAAGAAAACCTAAGGGGTCGAAGATTGTTCCTATGATAGATAAAATAGAACGTTTGGTTGGGGGTTTGTCCTTCATTCGGCATTGATAAGAAAAAATGTCGTTTTTTGGATGCCATTGAAGTCCTAAAACTTTGATAAAGTGGGGTTCCTCCTTGTCGAAAGAGAGAGGCATTTGACGATCGGACTCTGGCAATGTTGCCAATAACTCAGGACAATTGCTTGCCCATTTTTTAAGTTCAAATCCTCCCGACTTCAACAAATCATTGAGTTCTGTTTGAAGGGAGAGAGCTTCAGAAAGCGAAGGGCTAGTTCCCAAGATATCGTCGATATAGATTGACGTTTTTAGAACAGTACTAGCCATAGGAAAACGTTCCTTTTCTCTCTCTGCCAGCTCATTTAAGGTACGCATGGCTAGAAAAGGCGAGCATGTCATGCCAAAAGTGACAGTAGAAAGTTCCCACACTGAAAGTGGGTCCTGTGGAGAAAACCTCCACAATATCCTTTGATAAGGACGGTGATAAGGATTGATAAGGACTTGACGGAACATCTGTTTGATATCAGCAATGTAGGCAATAGGATTAAGACGAAATGTAAGGAGTAAAGAAGCAATATCTTTTTGAAGTTTCGGTCCAGATAACAATGTGTCATTGAGACTAATATTTTTTGGGGTGACTGCTGAACAATCCCAGACCACCCTTAATTTTGTACTCAAGCTTTCCGGCTTTAAAACGCAATGATGTGCTAAAAAACACGATACGTCGACCTTTGGTTGACTAGATAAAACCAAACTCATATGATTAGAATCGATATAGTCTTGCATGAAATTTGAATAGGCAGTGTACAGATCAGGATTTTTGATTAATCTATTTTCTAGAAGTAAAAATCTACGATAAGCTTGCGGATAAGTATTTCCTAGGTCAGGGTTTATTTTATCTTTAAACGGAAGATCTACCATGAATCTACCGCTCGGTTGCCGTAATACACTAGCAGTAAAAATTGATTCTGCTTGTTTTTCTTCCTTTGATAAGATTTGTTTTTTAGGCAAATGTTCGATTTCCCAAAACCTAGGGAGAATGACCTCTAAAGGAGGTGAATGACTCGTTAAAAAACAACTGGTTCGTTCCGTAAGACTACCTACTTCGTCAACCTTTCCCATGACGACCCAGCCAAAGATAGTTTCAAGAGCTGAAGGCTGCCCTACCTGTCCAAGAACCCTGCCCTCCTTGAAAATCTGTGCGAATAGCTCGCAACCAATAACCAGGTCCACAGGTCTAGATTTGAAATAAGATGGGTCGGCAAGTTTAAGGTTTCCCAAGTGTTTCCACTGATTATCGTTCAAGGAGAATGTAGGCATATTGGAACATAGTTGTGGAACAACAATTGCTTCGAAATTAAGTAAAGGAGTGACTTGTCCTTGTGGCTTAATGTGACATTGAACGAGCCCTTTGGAAGTAAAAGAAGACATCTGATTTAATCCGAATATTTCAGTGGTGTAACTTCGCCTAGGAAGATTAAGACGCTGAATACACTTTTCACTGATGAATCCAGTCTGTGATCCAGAATCAAGCAGTGCCCTTACAGGTTGAAAATTTCCGCAACCGTCCATAACATCTATTATGGCGGTGCATAAAAGAAAGGTACCTGAAGGTCCTGAGGCATTTAATGACACATGAAGATTATTGACAGGTGGTGTGTGAATGACAGGACTAGTATCTTGGCTTCCAGACTCTTGATTAGTTTCTAAGATATGAGTTAAAGTGTGGTGCCTTTTACTATTGCAAGTCCTGCATGAATATTTTGATTTGCACGTATCTACATTATGTAAGGGATGAAAACACGCTAAACATAATTTTTTCTGTTTGACGAAAGATAGGCGATCGATAGGTGAGAGATCAAGAAATGTTTGACATTTCGAAAGCACGTGACCTTGATTACATCGGAAACATTTTATTCCCGTACTCGAATTAGTTGAGGTGCCAGCCAGTCCTATAAAAGGCGAGTTGGATGATTTATAGGTAGGCTTTTGCCCAAACTGATTTCGCATAGAATTTGAATTTTGATAGGTAGGCTTTTGCCCAGACTGATTTTGCATAGAATTTGATTTTTGATAGATAGGCACCTTTTTGGGTGCTGTTGATTGAGGAAGTGATTCCAAAACTTTACATCTTTTTTCTAGAAATTGAAAAAGTGACTGAAAAGTGGGAATTTCGGTATTAGTATTGGCGTGACTCATTTCGAAATTTGAACGCGTTGGAATATCCAATTTTTCTAATAAAATGAAAAAAATAATAAAGTCCCAACTGTCAACGTCAAAGCTAAGTGATTTTAAAATTTCTAGGGATTCAGAAAAGGTGTCAATTAAATTACGCAATTCTTTAGCTGACTCGTTTTTTAAGGTGGAGTTCATAATTGAGCTCAAAGCATCATTTGCGAGGTCTCGCTTGTTTTGATATCTATTGACTAATTTGTCGTAAGCAATTTTATAATTTTGATCAGATAAGCTAATCCCTGATATCAATTTTAAAGGCTCATCCTCGAGATATGAAAATAAATATTGAAGTTTTCGAACGTTACTTAGACTTTGATTTTGATCTATAATGTTATTAAAAAGATCGAAAAAGCTTGGCCATAATTTTTTATCACCTCGAAATATGGGAATACCTAACTCTTTGAGTTTTGGAGTTTCGTATTCGTTTTGTCGAACATATGATCCCGAAAAAGATGGGGCCTCAACCGGAAATATTTTAGAGTAAACCCCCTTACACGCATAAAAATATTTACGAGCTTCTGAAAGGATCGCATCCTGCGTTTTAAATTCCTCATCGTCCGAGTCGTCTAGCAACATAATGACGTCATTATGTGCCAGCATGCATTTATCGAAGGTTTCATCCAAATCGGCATACCTCACTTGAAACTCGTTTCTCGCTCTTTCATCTTTTTCCGCAGTCTGCGACAACACATAACACTCGGTGATCGCAGATAAAAAACCCTTGCGTTTTTGTACGGCTTTTTTGACAGACATGATTTTACCTTTGAAATGACGAAATTGTCGGTAAATATACAATTAACGCTAAATTAATGCTTCTGAAATAGAAAAATGACGAATTGTCGAAAATATGCACTAATCTATCGCCAATTGATAAAAATTGTTTTAAATATCGAAATGATATGATACACCACTGAACTTTTGTTTTGTTTTGTTTTGACTCCTACTCGTTTTGTTTACACCACGCGGAGTAGACCCGTTACCATGGCAGCGGACCAAAAACACGTACTGCGCCGGCTACTTTCTCCGGTCGACGTTTCAACGACGATGCTGCGAAAAAATTCAAGGCCGCCGTCTTATTGCAAATAATTTATTACTACCGTCGTATGGATTTATTATTTAAAAATAATTCGGCTCGAAAGGAACACTTTTATGTTAGCCCACGGATAGAAAAACGTTAAAGGCAATGAATGGACTGTAAATATTATTAATTAATGATATCGCGAGCAAACATAAATATATTGATATGATTTTACGAAATAATCAAAATGTCCATAGGTAAAATGGTTGAAACCACACAACGGTAATCAAAGACAAGCACTCACCTCCTTTGCAGTCAAGTTCTCCTCGTTCCCAGGGGCCCCCGAATGGATCTAATGATGTCACCACGTAGCTGAAGGGTTGAAGTTTCTAGTTCTATGCTTCAGTACACAAAAATCGAGCACTTTCAGGTGTAGATATTTAAAATAGTTGGAGAACGAAATTAACACGCCTTTTTCTCTTGGCGATTGACAATGATCTCTCCGGTTGTTGGTGCGCATGTCCAAATACGCTGAATGCGCTTTGCCTTTCATACAGTTGTGTGTTTTTAAAAATATATATAAACAACCGCGAAATTTAGCGGGAGCTAACAATATATATATATATATATATATATATATATATATATATATATATAATATATATTATAAATATTTTTTTTAGGTTTATAGGTTTCTTGGGAATGTGGTTCATTAATCAACTAGCAACTTTTAATTTACATTTATTAACGTTTGGGCCTAAAGACCTTCTTCAGAATATTCATACATTCACAATTTTACCTTACATTAATCAAAACAACATACAAAAAACACAAGTTCAAAAAGACACATCACATTATTTTACGAAACATTTTTAAAATCAATATTATTAAAACGAACTATACTTTATTAGTAACCTAAGTAGTAGTCGTATAGTTCGTTTTAATAATGTTGATTTTAAAAATGTTTCGTAAAATAATGTGATGTGTCTTTTTGAACTTGTGTTTTTCGTATGTTGTTTTGATTAATGTAAGGTGAAATTGTGAATGTATGAATGTTCTGAAGAAGGTCTTTAGACCGAAACGTTAATAAATGTAAATTAAAAGTTGCTAGTTGATTAATGAACCACATTCCTAAGAAACCTATAAACCTAAAAAATATAAAATAAATGGTTCAAGAAAAAAGAAAATCCAAAACAAAATATATATATATATATATATATATATATATATATATATATATATATATATATATATTCGAAATTATATCTTTTTGTATGTACCAAACAAAATACATTTCAAATTGAAATACCAACTTAACTTATGGCCATTTGCACCAGGGTAGGAGACAATTCGCCACAATCAGTTTTAAAAATAATATTTTTTTAAAAAAGAGTTTTTTTTTAAAACCAAATTATAAAAAAAAATCTAAATTTTTTTTACAAAAATCATTTTATTAAATATTTCTTTCAAAAATATGTTTACTACACAAAATAAACAAAGTTGCAATCTTAAACATTGTTGGCAGTGAATTGTCCCCGCCGCGAATCGGCCCCAGGCGAATTATTCTACCCCTTGCACAATTAAGGACACTCATCGTAAAAAGTTTGCTTGACGATGAGTGACCTTATGCACAATGCTATCATGGCACAGATTACCAAATATATTCTCTTTACATCAAAAAGTTAAATAAAGAGATTACTATTATATCAAAAAGTTAAATAAAGAGAATTAGGTCTAATTCAATCTCAGTATAAGGCACTTTTCAAAATTGTTAAAATGACTACTACATGGTACAAAATCATCAGTCATATATCATAAGGTACATAAAAGACTGTCCTCTCTTTCTAGCATAATCCGATTTCTGGCATCTTTTATAGGTTAGGTAATACTTTGACAGCAAAAACAAAACATTTTACCAACCCCAGAAATAAGTAAATTGGTGTACTGTGAGTAGATGGGACACAAATACTCAAAAAAACAGCTTAAGACCTTGGTAAATGGATTTTTCTTTTCAGCAAACGGGAGCACATAAAAAGCACTTAATTTTCGCATATAAATATTATAAAAATATTTATTATTTCCCTATGGGCTTGCTAGGTTTATATAAAGCTAGCACGCCAATCATTTTTTAAAATTTTTGTGGAAACCAAAGGAGCACAAGAATTTTAAAAAGTATAAGAAACTAGCACATAATAAGCACATAATTCTGAAATACATTTTTTTATTTTTATTGAGGTGGGCTTGCTAGGTTTATGGAGGTAAAATACCTGGCATATAGGTATGTATGTATGTATTCGAAAGTGGTGGCAGGCCCTACTGGACCTCCATGCCTATATGCCCACATACCTACATACTGAGTTGTGAGCATATTTTTTTTTCCACCCAGTACATGAAAAAACTTTGCAGATTACAACAATAAATGATTTAGGCTTAACGCTTTGGCTGGCATATAGGGACCTATAACACAAACTAAAAGATGAATCTACAAATATTTAAAAAGAGAGAATTGGAAGATAGATAGAAACAAGATATACAGAAGGATAAAGTAAGTGGTTACAAAACCAGCCTTTCTTGAAGCTCACAGTATTGATCTGGCTAACTTTCCTAGAACAACAAAGCTAATACTCTGGAACAAAACCGAACTAGTAATAGTCTATTTTATACTTCATATGACCATCTTATTTTTAGGGCAAAATGGAAAAAATACAAGTGCAAAGTACTAATATGTCATCTTGTCGCTAATAAGCTGGATAAATAGCATAGGAGGAGATTAAAATACTTGGCAGTCCACTATTATCCGTATACTACGGAGTTTGCAGCAAAATAGCAAGTTCAAATTTTGACCATTGCTTGAAACATAATGCCAACCTGCATTTGCCAATAATTTTTTGCTTCAAATCAAAACTGAAATATGTCATTTGTCAAACTCTCTCCACAGTTATTTATTTTGATTAGAAGTAGACCATTTAAAAAAGTTAAACATTTAATAGACAAATGGATTCTAGATAGCAACTTTACATTTTAAATTTAGATAAAAAAAAGTATAAAATTAAAAAAAAGATATTTGCAAATTCTTATTCACATATAACCTCAAATCGAGAGGTGAATAGCCGAGGGGTGAACAGCTAACCCAAAATGTGTACACCGATTGTGAAAATCCACAATCTTTTGCTAAGATTTGTGTAAAGATTGTGAGGGATTGTGGCAAGATTGTGAAGGATTGTGAGAGATTGTGGGTGATTGAGAGGGATTGTGTAAAGATTGTGAAGGATTGTGAACAGATTGTGAGAAATGTGTACACCAATTGTGAGAGCTGTTCACCCCTCGCGAATAGCTCTCACAATCAGTGTACACATTATTTAGTCTTGTTACAATCCCTACACAATATCTCACAATCTTTTTTTTTTTTGAAAAGTTTTATATTTAGTATAAAAATTCAAATACATCCACACATCCTCTAATCAGTGCATTGAAGCTCTGACCTCGAGAATTTCTATATACAACAGTTGCAACTAAACACTACCTTGTTTAATGTAGTTGTTGTGGCTTTTTAGGTTCTGCAAAAATAGATTATAGCTTTTTTTAATTTGATTTCTTTTGGAAGAGCAGTGTGTTACCAGCTGGGTTTGCCGAAAATTCCCAATTTTTTTGTGGAAAAATCCCAAGAATTCCCCAGATACCACCTAAGCACACAGGCCATGACCCTAAACTTTTGTGATGTGATTACGTCACGATTGTAGGTTGTTTGAATGAATCACCAAAATTTAGGACATCAAGATTTAAACACAACATTTTAGCACTTATGTTTATTATCAATAAAAAAAGACACAAATTCATATAGGTAGCAAAAATATTCATTCAAATAAATGTAAGATCTTTACAAAACGTAGTTAACTAAAATAAACTTAAAAGCATTAAATAATTTTAATATTAATATTTTTTTTATAAAGATTTTCACTTTTCATAAGGTCTTAAAACAGGTCAATTAGTTCGAAGCAGTTAAAAATTCCCCAAATATTAGATAAAATTCCCTTTTTCCCTACTGCACCAAAAAATCCCCAGAACTGTTGGCATCACTGTCTTACACACACAATCCCTCACTGTCACAATCTGAGAAAAGATTGTGGATTTTCACAATTACTGTACACACATTGGGTTAGCTACTTACCCCTCACCTCAAATATAATTTAAAGTAAACTTATAAATGACCAGCACACACAGATTTCCAAAATCGATAGTGCTGGTAAAACATTAGTGTGATGATAGGAATCATCTATTATTTTAAAATTCTTAATTTATTGAGTTATTTATTTATAAAAACAATATTGTAAATAAAAAAATAAACAAATAAATAATTATTAGGTAACTGAGCTTTATTTCTGTCCTTATTGTATAAGTTTTCAAAGAAAATATAAATATAGTTATTTATAAAAATAGTATACCTAGGTATCACTTATAAAGCCCTTAAATCCCTCTATTGTTCAGACATTTCTTATAAAAACTGTGATGATAACATTGAGGATCACCTTTAGCTTTCATAATAAAATTGTCATAAAAATTTGGTTATAGTTGTCCTGAAAAAAATTCTTAAACCTAGAAACCTAAAGTATTGTTCATACTCGTCTTAGTCTTTTGTTTTTGATTAGTCTTTGTCCTTTGATTAGTCTTAGCTGTCTTAAACAAAATCGGCTGTTCATACTCGTCTTTTGTTTTTGATTAGTCTTAGTCATAACCCACTGAAAACAAAATTCAATTTCAATAAAAAGACACCTTTTCAAAAGTCATTTTCTACACAAAACAATCTTATTTAACCTAATCTGTGCACGAAACACAGACACGAAAGAACAAAAGCGAAAAAAAAATAAAAACAAATAAAATTTTGAGGTTATGTTGTGATTTTCTGTTAAAAACATGATTAATGGCGGTAAATTCAAAATTTCGGCCGCGCGCTTGCGCTCTTCGGACGCCCTATAAAAAAACAACAAATATCAGCTGATGTCTGTCACTCGTCTTAGTCCTTGTCCTAAGGATTGAAAGTTGGCAACTCTTAAGACAAAGACTAATCAAAAACAAAAGCAAAAGCATTGTATGAACACTCCCATAAGAAACAGTGGTTTTAACTTTCTTATGACAAGACATATGACTAAACCAAGACAAAAGACTAGACAAAAGACGAGTATGAACGATCCATTATTTCTTATGCAAGCCAAGTCAGAGGAAGTGGTGCCACCTCTATTTTTTTTTCCTAATATTATCCAGCCCTACCAACAGAAAAGCTTGACGCCGCTGCTGCTGTATACCTTATGTTCAACGTATAACATAAATTGACCCTAAATGTCTAAAAACCCAACTTACAGGTGTCCAATGCTCCATTGACATTGTGGCTGAGCGTGGGCTTTTTCTGGAAGCGGAAGCCCCTAAGGGACGCCTTGGGGCTGGGGCTCGCTTCCTCGGCCATCGGAAAAAGTCGGGAAAAAAAGGTGTTTAATTTTTTTACGCTATTTTCCAAAAAAAATAGAAAATAGCGGAAAATAGCACACAGCGGTCTTCAAACAACGTTTTCTTTTCTGGTGACTTTTTGACAATGATATGTTGCCAACTAAAAAAACTGGGGATTTTTAATGTCAAAGATCACAAAAACGTGATAAATTGACTCACCTTACGAGGGATGGCCAAAAAGAACTTTCAATTTTATTGGGGAGGGCACACTTTTTACTGTCGTTTGATGAAGAATTTAAACCGACTTTATATAGTAGGGACTCTATATATATGACACACTTTTCAAAAACACTTTTTTCGAAGAAATTTTTATCGAAAACCTAAATTTCGAATAACATTTTTTTCAAAAACAAATATTTTCATTGACGTTTTTTTCAAAAAGATTGTTTTCGAATGTGTGTGTTTCGATGTTTTCAAAATAAACGTTATCAAAAAAATTTATTCGAAAAAAGTCATTAAAACAATATTATTTTGAAGGAAATGTCATTTGGCAAAAAATGTCATTATAAAAATTGTTTTGAATAAAAACGTCATTTGGAACAAATGTAATTCGACATTGACGTTTTCGCTAGGTTTTCAAAAATAATGTCATTTAAAATGTAGGTTTTCTATTAAAATGTCTTCAAAAACCGTGTTTTAAAAAAGAGAAAGTGATCAATTTTAATGAACCGATAACAAATTCTTGAGCAAAACGCCGTCTACTATATTCCGAAAACCGCATATTAATGCGACGCTCCGTTAAAAAGTTACCATTTTTAAAAAATTTTAATTGTCAAAAAAGTGTCATTAGCACTAATGGATTTTAATTCTGATTCCAACTCTTCTACGTGGAGCATTTTTCAATTTGAAATGAATCTTAAGGAAATACGTCCTCACTCCACAAATTTCTGATAGGTTGAAAAATAAAAAGCGTAGTTTAGATTAAATTATGCTTAATTTTTTTTCTAAAAACCTTCAACTCGACACGTCTATAATCCTTGAAAATGGCTAGTAAAGCCGAAACGCGTCGGGTTGATAATTTTACAAATAAATTAAGCATAATTTAATCCAAACTACGCTTTTTATTTCTCAACCCATGAGAAATTTGTGGAGGGAGGACATTTTTCCTTAAAATTCATTTCAAACTAATGGATTTTGACGAAAATTTAATTAGCTCGTTGGAGTAATGAACGGCTTAGAAGCTATCGTATTACGGACAGAAAAAATACACACACACATACACATAAACACACACAGACCGATCTGACGACGATATTGCTAGATAGGTCAAAATCTTAGAGTAATAAAAATATAAAGAGAAGTAATCAACCGCGGCCCCGTGTAAATTTTCCCTATTCGTGTCGGTCATTCCTTAAAACTTTAGAAGAATTTACAGAATCCCCGGCAATGGCAACATAGCTGCGTCACTGAAATCATCTCGCAAGAACCAAACTGGGCTGAATTTTCACAATATTTTCATAAACATAGCACTTCTTGTTTATTTTTACGTCCAACTAAGTTATTTTTTACAAAAATAAAACTCAACACCCAGTAAAAAAACACCAAAAATTTAATACACTGAGTCCGACGGCCAAGACAGCACTGCATTTAGTACAAACACATGTTACTGTCAGTGTCGATCTTAGAGCTTAGGAAAATCTGGGCTAACCGTTCACGACTTGAGGGCCCACCTTATTAAACTTTTTTGTATGGAACACGTAGACAATGATTGATTAGAAATAAAACTTCGGACTTCCATTGTCTTTATTTATTTTAAGCACGACGTTTCGGTTAGTAAGTATCTCTAACCGTTTTCAATTGTAAACTGAACAATCCAGTCTAAAGGCTACTACTTATACTACTTGGTGTGCAGTCGAGTGTGACGGCCCGCCACCTTTTTAAATTCTAAGACGCTTGTTTTCCTTAAGGTGTGGTTTCCATATGTATGTCCGTGCTTGGTTGACTGAAAACTTCTTCATTCTGCATTATAAACGCAGCTTCAATAAACTTTCGTTTTCGCAAATGTGACTCCTTTAGCTTCAGACCATTGAATCTGATCATTGGACCATGCATGATCCTCTAAACCGGATTTTTCAATATTCAACATTCCTTAATATTTTAGGGATTTTCTGGTTTTGTTTTAGTTACAAAACTCCTTATTAGTGTTTGGCAATTCGTCTTATATTTTCTGAAACCCCTTGAACATATTATTTTGAGAATTTGCTACATTTGGTTTGTTTTTAATTTTAGAGATCGTTGAGTTTATTAATTTCTCGGTATAACCATTCTGTTATAAGTAGGTTTCCTATATACAGTGGATTGAATGTTTCTGTCTATTCGTTTGATAAGAACATCCAAAAATGGTAAGGCCGAATATTATTCAATATCCATTGTGCATTTGATTGTTGGTCGAATATCGTTCAGAAGATGTATAAAATTCTGCAGTTTGTCATCATTTTCTGGCCATATAATAAATGTGTCATCCATGTATCGCAGCCATAATTTTGGTTTAACTCTTGCTGTGTTGATCGCATGGTCCTCGAAGCACTCCATGTAGATGTTTGCTACCACTGGCGAAAGACACAAACCCATTGGAAGTCTATCATTTTGCGCGTAAAACTTATTTTTTGGTAAGTAAGCTTTTCAATCCTCCTTTTGGGAAATCAAAATCGGTACTAAACCTACCCTTGGTCAAATTATCGTAATTAAATCGTAATCCGTAGAGACACCACCATTTTCCACACAAAAAATGTTATACAAAAAGATTTTTTTTTTCGAAACAATGCTTTTTAGTAGTTTTTCGAAAAAAAAAACGTTTTTTTTTTTAAATATTTGTATAAGAAATGAATAAAATTGTAAACTTAAACCACGGCGGCGGCGAATTGAGTCGGTGGCAAGTTGGGTCGGGGGAGAATTGGTTTAGCTGCGAATTTTCATATCCCCTAAAACTATTTTTTAAATATATTATATCAGATCAAATATAGGTTACAACATCGCTTTTTTAAGAAATAATATCTAAGAACAACGAATAACAAACATTTTCTCGACGCAAACAATGCCTTCCCAAGCTATTGCTTTTCGGGTCAGCATACAGGGTTACTTAAAAATGTCACGAAGTTTTGTTGTTCTCGGGCAAATTACGTAACGCAATAATTCAGGATTTTTGACCTCCTTTCCTCCTTCACGCATTTTTAATTTATCAAAATTTCACTAAGTGTATCGCAAGGCTAATCTCACCACCCCCTCCCCCCTTGAGCATTATGTTATTTAAGAATGGCCCCTACATATAAACTGCCCTTCATTCATTTCTTCTGCAAGTTTAACACGCGAGGTGACGCGACATAACAACAACGCTTAAAATAGCACAATCAAACATTTTTTTTCCGTGGAGCACATGTCCTCTATATTGCTGTAGTTAATTTGTAGTCCTCCCTGCTTCCACCCATCTCCCCTCCTGTCATTCCCCCCCACCCTATTCAAAAACCATATTCGCATAATTTTATCAAATATTGGGCGATTTCAAAATTTCTTCTGCATACGATTTAAGACTTTTTTTCCAATATCATTTTATTAGTTTCCCCCTTCTCTTCTCCCCACCCTCCTTATTAGTAATAGTTGTAGCTATACGTTTCACAAAGATAGAGCGGTATGGTTCGGTGTTTTTAAGTTTGGTGGTTATAACTGCATTTTTTATTTTGTTAATACAACAAAATAACTTATTTGTCCTTCACAATGAATAGGAAGAAGGGCTTCGCTTGTGAAAATACGGTGATAAATCAAAATGTTTTATTAGTATTTTGATTAAATGTAAATAGACGACGCCACTAGCTAACTAACTAACTAAACAAAATTATATAGATTTAATACGTCATCAGATAATGCCGTATTGCCGATTTTGGGTAGAAACAAAATAGTATTTTATTTAACAGCTAATATCTCAAAAAAGATAAATATAAAGGTTTCGTAACTAAAAGGTTCCAATTTACGAAAACCTGAGGGGCGGGACTTGCTCCAAGGGGGCTAAGTCTGCAAATCCACAACTCCTCTTTACGCCTCGGAGTGCCCTATATTGGTTTAAAAATGACTTTCTTTTGCTTTTCAAAATATTCCGGGTGAAACCTTTTTAAATTGTCAGCCTGAATATATTTCTACATAAATATGTCTAGCATTAAGCGCTTACTGAAACTTTTATTTCGATGATTAGTAGTGCTTAAACTCTATAAACAGATAAGCCGCCTATTAAATAATAACATAGAATATCCTTAATATCGGTAATATACTTGTTTTATCAATAATTAATAGTTTAGGGTCCTCTACAATAAGATAGAGATCCCCTCTTCCATTGGATACATTCCACATAGCCCAAAATCAAACGCGGCCCTGCTAACACAAAATCCGTAAAATGACGTCATACCGCTGTTACCACATTTTGTGAAAGTCGTGGGGAAAGGGACCGTTCATAAATTATGTTTTTGTAATGAAGAGTTTCCAAATGATGTAATCAAAAATTCACAGTACAAAACGACGCGACGCGGACTAATAAGCTTAGGACAAAATATCGCGTGGGTTGAATTGGTCAACAAAACTAAAGCACTATATATTGTGCAACTGGTCACAAGTTGAATCTGATTTATTATTTATACAATTTAAAGAAGATACAGGAGGCGACAACAGCGTAACGCATGCATTGTTTACCAACAAATGAATGAATGACCGCCCAAAACGAGTTTACCGCTCCTCTTTTTTTTTCACTTTGAGGTCAAAATACACCCAAATAAGAAATTTTCGGTGTTATCTTAAAAAAAAAAATTCGTCGAAAATAATAGCTATTGCTACGCGGACTTGGAAGGTAAAAATTGTTTATTTTATTATGTCATACTGTATATAATTCAGAACATCAGTAGGCGGGTAAAGTAATTTACCCATTGAGTTGTATAACGCCTTAAAAGGGCGTTAGAGACGGAAAGACAAGGCATTTTTTATTGACCCTATCCAATTTGGTTTCTATGGGCCGGTATTTCTTTTACAATAAAAACAGAGATAGACATTATTGAACATGTGAAACGGACAAAGATAGGATGATTTTGCATGCTAATAATACCCTAGATAATATAAGGGTACTTTTATCTCTTTCACACTGACGGCATAAGTGCGACAGAAAAGCAGCTGGCTACCTTTAATCCACCTGCCGTATTTTGAGTGATTCTACCTGTTAGTCCGTGTATACAGGGAAAACTGATAGACAATGTTGTCTAAGTACGGAAATGAATTTTTTTGAATTTTGTGCGGGAATATTACAAAAAGAAATCTTAAAACGTTTAAAAACAAGTTTAGAAGTAACTATTTGAGTTTAAACATGGTCCAAAATTGTTTTTTGTGCAAAAGAAGAAAAAAAATCCATAAAAAAACAACATTTCATGGGTAAGTCGTCTTGACGGATAATTTTTCCTAAAACACGAGAAAGTTCAGTAGCGTCACGATAGATAGTTTTTTCTGCGACCGTGCGATTTTACCCTCACACATTTTGATTCAGAAAGTGTCACTTCCCCGCACTTTTTTTTGCATTGCATGAAAATTAACAAAAAGTATTTGATTTTCTTAAAAATGATTTCTTTTTAAATTCTTACATACCGATTTTTATCCAGTTGTTTTTGTTTTTTCGAACCAAACTTTTGACATGTCACGGTCGAGTTTCATACATCTTGATGAAATGTTACACACACTGATCTATGTTTTTATAAATTTCGATAAATTTAATGTTTTTTGCGGACTTTACAGTAATTTTAAGTTAAATTTTGGTCTTTCATCGCGAAAGTATATATTTATTATTATATGACCACCGCGACCGGTCTACAGGCCGGTATCATATGTTTATGTCCTTCTAATGTCATTTGACTATCATGCTGTCTTACTTAATAAGGTCACTTAGTTTAATTAATAATTTTGCCCTACATAATATAAAAGAAGAATAGAAACCAACAAAAAATTTGTGACACTTCGATTACCCATTTTCTTTGATTGCGATGGATTAGGGTGACCAGATTACGGTTTATTAGGGTGCCCAGAGTGCACAAAAAAAGATTTTGAAAAATTTCCCTAAAAAAATTGAAGACCAAACACTCACTCGCCACTCAATGTTTATGGTCGCATACACTAATCCTAACTCGATTTCCGACGATTATGGACAATGGTTACCCCATGGACATAAACCTAACAACTTTTACTATATTTATTAACAATAGGTTGGGTTAGGTTGGGTTAGGTTGGGTTAGGTTGGGTTAGGTTGGGTTAGGTTGGGTTAGGTTGGGTTAGGTTGGGTTAGGTTGGGTTAGGTTGGGTTAGGTTGGGTTAGGTTGGGTTAGGTTGGGTTAGGTTGGGTTAGGTTGGGTTAGGTTGGGTTAGGTTGGGTTAGGTTGGGTTAGGTTGGGTTAGGTTGGGTTAGGTTGGGTTAGGTTGGGTTAGGTTGGGTTAGGTTGGGTTAGGTTGGGTTAGGTTGGGTTAGGTTGGGTTAGGTTGGGTTAGGTTGGGTTAGGTTGGGTTAGGTTGGGTTAGGTTGGGTTAGGTTGGGTTAGGTTGGGTTAGGTTGGGTTCGGTTGGGTTAGGTTGGGTTAGGTTGGGTTAGGTTGGGTTAGGTTGGGTTAGGTTGGGTTAGGTTGGGTTAGGTTGGGTTAGGTTGGGTTAGGTTGGGTTAGGTTGGGTTAAGTTGGGTTAGTTGGGTTAGGTTGGGTTAGGTTGGGTTAGGTTGGGTTAGGTTGGGTTAGGTTGGGTTAGGTTGGGTTAGGTTGGGTTAGGTTGGGTTAGGTTGGGTTAGGTTGGGTTAGGTTGGGTTAGGTTGGGTTAGGTTGGGTTAGGTTGGGTTAGGTTGGGTTAGGTTGGGTTAGGTTGGGTTAGGTTGGGTTAGGTTGGGTTAGGTTGGGTTAGGTTGGGTTAGGTTGGGTTAGGTTGGGTTAGGTTGGGTTAGGTTGGGTTAGGTTGGGTTCGGTTGGGTTAGGTTGGGTTAGGTTGGGTTAGGTTGGGTTAGGTTGGGTTAGGTTGGGTTAGGTTGGGTTAGGTTGGGTTAGGTTGGGTTAGGTTGGGTTAGGTTGGGTTAGGTTGGGTTAGGTTGGGTTAGGTTGGGTTAGGTTGGGTTAGGTTGGGTTAGGTTGGGTTAGGTTGGGTTAGGTTGGGTTAGGTTGGGTTAGGTTGGGTTAGGTTGGGTTAGGTTGGGTTAGGTTGGGTTAGGTTGGGTTAGGTTGGGTTAGGTTGGGTTAGGTTGGGTTAGGTTGGGTTAGGTTGGGTTAGGTTGGGTTAGGTTGGGTTAGGTTGGGTTAGGTTGGGTTAGGTTGGGTTAGGTTGGGTTAGGTTGGGTTAGGTTGGGTTAGGTTGGGTTAGGTTGGGTTAGGTTGGGTTAGGTTGGGTTAGGTTGGGTTAGGTTGGGTTAGGTTGGGTTAGGTTGGGTTAGGTTGGGTTAGGTTGGGTTAGGTTGGGTTAGGTTGGGTTAGGTTGGGTTAGGTTGGGTTAGGTTGGGTTAGGTTGGGTTAGGTTGGGTTAGGTTGGGTTAGGTTGGGTTAGGTTGGGTTAGGTTGGGTTAGGTTGGGTTAGGTTGGGTTAGGTTGGGTTAGGTTGGGTTAGGTTGGGTTAGGTTGGGTTAGGTTGGGTTAGGTTGGGTTAGGTTGGGTTAGGTTGGGTTAGGTTGGGTTAGGTTGGGTTAGGTTGGGTTAGGTTGGGTTAGGTTGGGTTAGGTTGGGTTAGGTTGGGTTAGGTTGGGTTAGGTTGGGTTAGGTTGGGTTAGGTTGGGTTAGGTTGGGTTAGGTTGGGTTAGGTTGGGTTAGGTTGGGTTAGGTTGGGTTAGGTTGGGTTAGGTTGGGTTAGGTTGGGTTAGGTTGGGTTAGGTTGGGTTAGGTTGGGTTAGGTTGGGTTAGGTTGGGTTAGGTTGGGTTAGGTTGGGTTAGGTTGGGTTAGGTTGGGTTAGGTTGGGTTAGGTTGGGTTAGGTTGGGTTAGGTTGGGTTAGGTTGGGTTAGGTTGGGTTAGGTTGGGTTAGGTTGGGTTAGGTTGGGTTAGGTTGGGTTAGGTTGGGTTAGGTTGGTTCAGTTTGAGTATGTTCGGTTAGGTTCCGCTAGGATTGTTTAGGTTAGGTTTAGCTATATTCGGTTAGGTTCGGTTCAGTTTAAGCAAATCGAACCGAACCAAACCGAACCGTTAGATTCGGTTTGATTTGGTTCATTTCGATACGGATGGGTTCAGTTTGCTTTTGTTCAGTTAGACCTTCGATAAATTTTAAAAAAGTAAATAATTATTAATTTTTAGTATAATAATAAAAATTGATATAATGTTCAATTAAACTAATTTTTATTTGTAAAAATGTAGGAATCATAATTTTCTTGATTTTGTTTTGAATTTCATGCTTTTTTAAAAATTGTGCATTTTCATAAAAGGACCAAAAAAACTGACCCGATTTCGATCAGTGACCTTAGTTATTTCAAGTTTTTGTTGACAGCTGATAGACGTCAGGGACCGTTTTGTTTCAGTTTGAAATGAGAAAATGCTTCTTTTGTAGCAATTTGTATGGGTTTTAATGGGGTTTTAAGAATGTTTCAATTTCAATTTTTTTAACAAAATCAACGATAGTCCGCAATTTTTTTTTTTAGAAATCACTATAAAATGGTCTAAAATTATCATTTTTCAAAAAACTTCGTAGTTTTAAGAAAGGTGGTAAAACGTACCAGACCCCTGAAATGTGTTGCAGTCTAGGACAACTGGGCGCCGCCAACTCGGCGCCACCAACTGGGCGGCAGGCCAACTGGGCGCCGGGCCAACTTGACGCCGAGCCAACTGGGCGCCGGACTAAAATATTTTTTCTTGATAAAATGTGCAGATGAAAAACAAACTTAAAAAAATTAAAGTGGCGGATCCAAAATGGCGGACTTTCTTATTTATGCATCGATATGTATCGAATATGGAACTTGGCGGTGTTTCAAGTCGCAGAACACTACACCTACCAAATTTCAACACTCGACTTAATAGATGTTGAAAGTTTTGTATAAATAACATATTTATTTTGTTTTTATCTGCACATTTTATCGAAAAAAAAAATAGTCCGGCGCTGAGTTGGCCCGGCGCCCATTAGGCCCGGCGTGGCGCCCTGTTGGCGGCGCCGAGTTGGCCCGGCGCCCGGTTGTCCCATTCCGAATTGTAGTCCAACCAAGAAAAGAAGAGTTGAAGAAGACCCTTGTACAAAGAAAGAAAATATTTTACCTGGAAGGTACAACATTTGTAAAGTTCTAAGATGAAAACAATAATTTTAATACATCCACTGCACTTAGCATGCTTAGAAATTCTTTTTACTCTTTTTTTTTACTGAAGAGAATTTTGTAAACACACACAAGTAAGTATTCATGAATTATTTATTATTCAAACAGAAAATTGTTGATAAAAAAATTTTAGTGGAATTCAAAATTTTTATTTTGCGCCGCCACTGCCCTTTTTTATCCAAGACAAGCAAATAGAATATTTTTGCGATCTTGCATGTTTCCGGACTCACCAAACCGAAATTCTATTTTCATCCCTATTTTGCTCATTAAATTATTACTTGTATTTGGTCAATTGCGATAAAAGCTTGATATAATGGCAATTTTGGCCCATGCCGGGTCTACCCGTAGGGTATAGAAGTCAATGAATTTACCAGACTGAAGGTAAGTTTATTAAATATTTATTTTAGATACTTTTCATTGTATCGCACCCTCAAAAGAACAAAAACCTAACTCAAAAAATACAACTTTTTAGGAAACGCAAGTAACTGATGATATGTTTTTTGGAGATTTTGTTTGTTTTTATATATTAAATCTGGTTTCAAAGATGATTTGATTGATGATTGAATTTTTTTTAGATGTTTGGTAGGAAATGTTTTTTTTAGGAAAATTGTTTACTATTTTTTTGTCTACATTGAAAATAGGTCGGAGATTTTTAAAGAAAAAAAAAGTTAGACATTAGTGACTAGAGTGACTTTGTAAAGCACTTTGATTTCATTACCAATCGATAGTTAGCTCTCATATAAGTCAGATTTTGATAAAAACTCGATTTCCCAATTCTTTGATTTAGGTCGTTGTTGTTTTGGAGGTGGGATATGTTAATATTTACACTGCATATTTTGCTTATCAAAGAAAATATACAGTGTGTCCACGGATTGAGTTCGGGTAAGGTATAAATGACAACAAATTTTCAATTTAGATTCTGATTTTCTGGATATTGCTCCTGCGTGCTTTCAAACTAAGATGTTAGGAAAATGAGTCAAATCAATTATTATACAGGGTGGTTTAGTAGTCTGATTTGATGATGCGCAAGGTATAAACGACACAAATTTTTCGATTAGATTCTGATCTTCTGGGAATTGCTCCTGCTGGGTCGCAAACTAAGATGTTAAAAAAATCAGCCAAATCAATTAATATAGAGGGTGGATTAGTAAGCTGATTTAATAAAAAGTTTTAAGAGTAAAGTACCGTTGCTTTAGAAGATATCGGAAAAACTTATAAAAAGGAGTTGTTTATACCCTGTTTCCACCAATGCATGCCCACCCTGATTCAAAAAACGTATCAGGTGACACTGCATTTAAAACCTGTGCAAATCCATGGGCCATCACGTGATGCGTTTTTTGAATCGGGGTGTGCATGCATTGGTGGAAACAGGATATTAGAATCAAAAGTTATGGAAGATTCTTAATTTTCAGAAAAATCAGCCTACTTTGATGTAAGTCGGTTATGAATTTTTCTTTAGACGTTTCTGAAAATTGAGAATCAGCTGTAACTTTTGATTCTGAACAACTTTTCTTAATAAACTTTTCTGATATCTCTTAAATAAATATTTTGAAATTAAATAATATATAAAACAGAACGATAATATGGTAGTGGGTCAGCGGCGTAGCGTGCCCGAAAGGGCGGGGGGGGGGGCGACAGCTAATAAGGGCGCCTCTGAAAACTGATGAAAAATCTTGTGGCAAAAAAAAAGATCAAAAAGGAGCCTCTCACAAATCTTGCAACCAAAAAAAAAAGTCATCATGTGTGAGGGGGCGGCCGATAAGTCACAAGGGTGCCTCTCCCACCTATGGGGCGCCACTACCCTCGGGGCGGGGGGGGGGGCGACGAACCCCCCGCGCCCCCCCCCCGCTACGCCGCTGCAGTGGGTCGTTGTTAGCGCGCGGAACAATGGCTCGCAGACATATCACACCCTCAGAACGAAAGTGATACATCTCGAAATTTTAAGATTTTCATTTTTTTAAAATAGGATAATGCAGTTTATGACTCTTGATGACATTGTGGAAGTTAGGGTCACTGCATCCTGGAAGCCTGACGTCTCCCTGGAGACGCCACTCTTCCAAGATACAGTGACCAAAAGTAGAAATTTTACAAATAATAAAAAAATATATTAAAAGTTTTAAATTACCACAGCTTCTTATGGTAAGAGCAAAGAGGTTTTTGCGATTTTCCAACAATTTAATTTTTTGAGATAGTGCGATTTAGTTCTGCCATTATTAGCACGCAACCAATTTCGCACGGACAAATGCGCTAACCAGTCGAATTACTCTGTTAATTGGACGAAGTCCAGAGGCCTAGGATAGTTGGCAGATGACCTGGTTAGGTTACTATATAAAAAAACTTGCCTAACCAAACCAGGATATATGTTTTTTGGACAATAACCTAACAAGGTCGACTTATCAACTATCCTCGGCACCTGGTCCTTCCTGGACAGGGCAATTTGATTTGGTGAAAGGTCGTTTCGGACTCTAGTACAAATACTTTGGTTTCGCGGCGTTGATACAGGATACACGCAAATACCATATTGTAGGGTGGGCAAGATAGACACCACAGGTTTTAATACATTTAAAAAATATATATTATTTATTTATTTAATTTATTAGAACCCAAAAAGACAAACAGATCTACATAGGGTCATAGACTACATGTTCTTTTCTTAATTATATCTTGAAGCTTATGTGGTAACTTTAGTAAATTTAAACTAATTAATATTGCAATGAAGTAAATCTTTAGGTACATAAGTAACATAGTATACAAATAAGTGAGATCAGAGCGAAAATTTAACATTACGTAATTAATATTACAAAACACTTCTTATCTATCTAAGAGCTAATAAGTGATTCCTACATTTAAATGTGAAAATTTTTAGAGTTTTTGATTGTTTTAAAGCTAGAGCATTATAAATTTTTACTGCTGTGTATGACAAGCGTTTTTTACCGGAGCTTCTTCTGTTTGTTCTAACATGTATCTTGGAGTAATTTCTAGTGTGGTAATTATGTATCTGTTTGTTTGTTAATAAATTTATTGGTATCTTCATTATATTATTCTCTATTTTAAAAATGAGCTTGCATTGTTCGAATTTAACTGTTTCTGAAATATTTAAAAAGTTGGTTTTTTTGTAGATATCACAGGTTGGTGTATATAAGTCCATTCCATAAAGAGTTTTTATAACTTTATTTTGAGTTCTTTGTAACATATTCAGTGTTGTGAAGCTTGCAGTACCATAGATAGGAGCCATGTATGTAATAACAGAGGTAATATATGCATAGTAGATCATTTGTTTTGATTTTTTGCTTAAATATTTGGCACTTTTGGAGATTATTCCAGTAAAACATGATATTCTTTTTCTTAGATTATTTATATGCATCTTTCAGGTTAGCTTCTTGTCAATGTAGGTGCCTAGGTATTTAACAGTGTCACATTTTTCAATTTTAGTATTTTTTATATAGATTTCATCATTGTTTTCAAGTATTTTGTTATTTTTGCTAATAATAATATGATTACACTTTTTTTTATTCAACACAAGATGGTTGCTCTCAGTCCATTTTTCAATAATTTTAAGGTCTCTTAATAGTTGCTTTCTTGTTTCATTTATGTCACCAAAATAAAATAAAGCAGCATCATCAGCATAGAGAACTGGAAATCCTTTTAGTTTCAGATGTGTGATGTCATTCACATATATAAGAAATAATAAAGGGCCTAAGAGTACTCCAGATTCTACAGTATTATAGTCACTCACTTCATCTTTACATCTTGTTAATTGCTTTCGGTTTGTGAGAAAATTTTTAAATATTTTTAGAGCTGTACTTTTTATTCCATATTTTTCAAGTTTTTTTGGTAGAATGTTGTGATTGATTACATCGAATGCTTTGCAGAAAGCTAGGAATACTGTTCTGATGCTTTGTAACTTGTCCAGTGCTGTGTAAAGTTTTTCAGATAATACTGCTAGTACTGTTAAGGTGCTTTTATGTTCTTGGAATCCATGTTGAGCTTCATTAAGTATTTGGTTTTCAGTTAAAAATTTGTAGTCGTTTATAAAGAACTTTTTCAAAAATTTTTGACACTGCACTTAAAAACTGAGATTGGTCGATAATTAGAAACAGTGTTTTTTGAACCACTTTTAAAAATATGTTTTATTCTTGCAATTTTCAAAATATCAGGAAAGACACCTTGTTTTAAATGGTTATTTATATTTTAAATATAATAAAACAAATAAATTTGCATAAATTCTACAGCTTTACTTTATATAATAGAAAAATCGCCTTAGTTAAGTAAGAAACATCAGCAATACAATTTTCTAAAATGTTGTGAAATGCAAAAACGAGAGAATGGCCATTCCAATGATGTAGTAGGTAAGCAGTTCTTGGAATGGCCCGAAACAAACATGACAAACGTGACAAAGACATCACCGATTTTGGAGCGCAGTCCAACTTAACGCCATGACGTCATAGTTTTAAAAGTGAGGTTAGAAATTACCGAACAGCTGTTTTTTATAAAATAATTTCACGTTTTTGAAGAAGTTTTGGTTTTCTAAATTTAGTTAATACAGGAAATAAAACATGCCCAAGAAAAAAACTGGCCAACGAAAGAAGGCCGAAAAGCAACGAATGCGCCAAAAAGAAATTCGAACTGCTCGGGAGAATGTCCAGTTGGCGCAGCACCCCTGCAATGCCTCCATGGAGTGCGATAAATGTCATAAAAAACAGAAAAGCAGGTTAGCTTAAAACACGAAACTGTAAAATGTCTTTAACAAAGAATAATACCAATATTGTTGGCCTATAGTCCCGTCCTAACCTTTTATTTAAGTTAAAGGGAACACATAGGGTTGCCAACCGTCCTTCAGCCAGGAGGACAGTCCTCCTTTGAGGCAAAATGTCCTCCGTCCTCCACAGACCCTGTGGAGGACACCATTTGTCCTCCTTTATCAAAATTATGTGCTTAAATCAAAAATAACGTGATAAAAAGACATGAGAAATGACCCGAATTCATAGTTGTTCCCCATTTTTTTTCTCTGTCATCCATATAAAATAACACATTTAAGAAATACAGTCGAACCTCTCTAACTCGAACCTCTAACTCGAACCCCTCTATAACTCGAACCTTTTAAGCGGTCCCTGCACTTTTTACATGTATTTTAACCTATGTAACTCGCGTTTCTATAACTCTAACTCTCTATAACTCGAACTGTTTTGGTTGTCCCTTCAGGTTCGAGTTATAGAGGTTCAACTGTAAATAAACGAAGCCTGAGGAACGTCTGTAAAAACAGCCCTTAGCAACAGCGGCATCATTCGTAAGTTTTCGTCACGTCTCCCGCGGCAAAGCAAAGGTCAGTCAAGTGTTCTATGGTCAGGCTGGCACAGACGATCGCGCATTGAAGATCGCAGAATTTGCACCCTATGTTTGCCTCCAAGTTTTGGTTTGTTTTACTAAGTATTTAATATTTTTTCTCTTTACTCTTGGGTTATAGTAGTAAGGTAAGTAAACAGTCACTTAAGATGATTGCCCCAAATGCCTCAATTTACTGTTTTTTTTATATTATTGAAATCTAGCACTTCTGCTTATGCTGCAATATTTTATGCTGAGTTTATACACTATACATACAGATAAAAATAATAGTTGATTCTATAAAATAAAAAGTTTTAACTTTTTTTTATTTTTATCTAAAAACAGATGTGCAACATCACATCATATGATCTTTGTTGTTGTTTTGGTATAGAATTTGATTATTTTTTTCAGTTTTTTTTAACCATTTTAAGATTTTTAAGCAATCCAACTTTAAAAAGCCATTTATCTTTTAATTCAAAAAAACTTACAGATTGTGTTTTTTTTCAAAAATATTGATGTTTGTTTTTTATTTTGGCTGTCTAAATAGCAAAATAGGTATTTTAATTTTTATATACATAACACCAGCATAAAAATAAAACAAAAGTACATATTAAAATAGAATTTATATTATTTTCTATAATAACAGTGTTCAAAATTTATTAAAAAACTACCTCCGATAATGAAGTTTTTCCCTGAAAACGGCGTTTTTCACAGAGCAAGTGCAAAAGTTTTGCACACGCTGTATATTGCATGAATTTTCTTTTCACAACTCACTCGAATTATGGACCTCGCTAAGGCTCGGACCACCAAACTGTCTCGCCCATATAAATAAATTCATTTTTAAAACTTGTTTTTTAAATAACTATTAATTTTGATTGGGCTGTTTCAACAGCAAAATATTTTTATTTGTACTTTAAAATGAGTCTCAGTGGCGGCTCGTGGTCATTTGCAAAGGTGAAGCAAAACAATGACATAAAGGTACTCGCCGCAGGCAAAAAAAATTAGGCATCATGATCAAAAACATTAATTTTGAGCCTTAAAAAGTAGTTATTGTAAAAAATAATATGATATTTAAGCTCCTAATTAATTTTTATCTGTATAAACCAAGCACACAATACGTTTCTGTTCTGAAACGACGGAATAAACCATTTGTATCTCCTTTTTTAAGTTTTACCTCCCAGCCAAGGTTGGAAATAAATCATGGCAACGCGAGTCTTATTTGCTGCTGCACCAAGCAAAAAAAGAATTCGACGTCATGCCGCACAAGTCTCTTAGATTCTTTCGTGTTTCTTCTTCTTTGGCGTCTCTTGCTTTTAATTTTAATTAACTTTGTAGTAGCTTGTAATTTGGGGCGCTCATTCCGCGTCATATTAAAATGTCGAAAAAAATATCGAACCATAATTTGGTCGAAAATAAAACAATCGAAAATAGAAAAGACGAAAATAATTTAAATGAAACGTAGTTTTTTCGATCTGTAAAATTGTCGAAATAATTTAAACAAAGCGTCATTTCATCAAAGTGTAAAAACGTCGAATCACAAAAAAGCCAAACATAAAAAACTAGACTAATTATTTTTAATAAATGTGTTTTGAAAAAGATTTTTTTTTAATTTAAAAAATACATACCAGTATACATACCTACCTAGTATATTTTTATATTATGTTTATATGTATAGAGCTTTATTTTAAGGAACATGCACTAGAATTTTTTTTTAAATTGTGAGATTATATAAAAATGTCCTCCTTTGGCGCCAGTGGGAGTTGGCAACCCTAGGAACACACCTTGTGTATTTTCTCTCAGAATAAAAGAAATATTTCCTTAGATTTTAAAAACATAATATGGTTTAATAATAAATAGCTTAACTAGCTGTTTGTGAGTTATTTATGTTGCAGATTTTTCATTAAAGCATAATATGGAACCCTGGGCCAAGTTGATAATTATTAGTGCACTTTAACAGTAATTTAATACTCATAAAAAAAATTTCAAATCATTACAAATACTTACAGAGGGTGTTCCCTTTAATTTAAAAAGTTGCTGCCAGTGGCAGCTCGTGAGTTAGTGCCACAGAGCCATGGCACTACCATATTTTTCTGCAAAAACATGTTATTTTTAAAACATCTTTATTGGTTTTTATTTTATGCATTTCTTTTTCATTAATATATTATATAAAATTTGGTAGCCCTATGCCGCGCAATGGATCACACTCTGACTCGATGTGACGGCGACGCGATGAATGGGCCATAGAAACCCAAAGCAGTGTCAAACAAGCTGCCACTTTTCTCATGGCCCCATCAAATAGAGATAGATTTTATCTACAGCCTATATGAGCAACAGTGATAGGGCCAATGTTTGGCATTGTTCCGAAATTCTTTATTGAAAAGCCTAAAGCTGTAAAATATTTTTTCTAAAAACTAAAACTTAAATTAACTAAATACAAGAGCTTAATGAAAACTTATTTATGCCAATAGAGGCTAGCTTAGATCTGATAGGGTACTGACAGGTATTATCATATTTAAGAAAACATTCTGATTTTCTATAATTTCTCTGAGGGAGTAATGAGAGGAATTTATCAAGTATTGTTTTAGAGCACTGTTAAATTTTGTTGGTGTCATGTTCTTCATGTCATCTGGAAGTTTGTTATATATTGTTTTGCCAAGATAAAAAAGTGAATTTTTTGAAAGAGAAGACAGTCTGTGATGTCAATGATAGCAATTCAAATAATATTAGGTCATAAAATGTTAATATTTTTAGTTTCTTAAAGTACTACTGTCTACACGAAATTGTGTTTGATAATTTTTCAATTAGCCTAACCGCCCTTTTTTGTAACAAAAAAATTATATCAGTTCAATTGTTTGCTGTAAAGCCCCAAAATAAAGTGCAGTACCTAACATAAGATTCAAATAATGCATGGTAATCTCAACTGCAGCTTCTTTGTTAAGGGTTTGTCTAGCGGTTTTAATGGCAAACAGACTTGATGCTAGTTTTTTTACCACATTGTTGTATGGTGGTCTCCAGGACAGGCCACTATCAATTGTGATTCCCAAAAATTTGTATTCATCTACTGTTTGTATCTCCACATTATCTAGTTTTAAACATAATCTTGTATTGTTCTTGGAAACCATAACCCTAGTATTTGCATCAAACCAATTTTTGATCTGCTTTAAATCCTCCTCCAGCACTTCCCTGTTGCTTGATGACCATGTAATACTTGTGTCTTCAGCAAAAAATGTAAAAACACCTTTAACAAGAAGATGTGAGATATCATCTAGAAAGATAAGAAACAGGATTGGACCCAAAACAGATCCTTGAGGTACTCCACATGTTATTGGTGCAATAGACGATGTAACTGTCCCATTTTCATCTTTAATTTGTTTAACTTGAAATCTATTTCTAAGGTAGGATCTAAACCATGACAACACTTTGCCCCAGAAACCATAAAACTTTATTTTGTGCAGCAGTGTCTCATGATCCATGCAATCAAAAGCCTTCGCAAGGTCACAAAACACTGTCGCGACAAAATATTAATCAAGCTTTGAATACACCTCATTGAGGAAGTTAAAAACTGCATCTTTGGTACCTTTTTTGTTTGAAAGCCAAATTGTTTAGGAGAAGGTAACTTAATTTTTTTGAAATATGATAGTTATCTTGACTTTACAATTTTTTCTATAGGAAAAATCAAAGAAATTTTGTGCCTCACACAGGCTATCAGTTAGTCGTTTTACATACATTGTGTCTGTGCGGGAGCATGGATGTTTTAATTTACTCCCTTTACAATACATTTCAATTATTTCAGCAGAATTTTTTGATAAATTTTGAGTCATTTCACGGCGGGATTCAGGTGGGCATGGGTAAGTTTCTTTAGAAAAAAATAGAATTAGAAACCCCAAACATAGTAGTAATAGGTATGTTTTCTAATAACTTGTGGGTAAACATTTGGATGCAACACCCTGAATTTTTTTTACTGACTAAATTCTGGTGCTACATGTTGTAATGACACGAGCCGCCACTGGTTGCTGCCAAAATGTATATGTCTATAAAGTTAGTAGAACAACTTTGGAAATTGAAAAAAAATTCTGCTCATAATTTGCCATTAATTGTCTGTAAATTAGTTGAAAACAAAAAATTTGCTGTGCCCGTTTTCTCTTTAAAAAAATGGTGTTCTGCTAACTTTATATAAAGTTAGCAGAACACCCATAGAAAGAATGGATTTATCTAAAAAAATGTTAGTGCACAATTTGCCGTTAATTATCCGTAAATTCTTGGAGAAAACAAAAAATTTGCCGTGCCCATTAAAAAAAAAATGATGTTTTGCATATTTCAAACAAATTAAGTTACTTTCTCCTAAACAATTTGGCTTTCAAGCAAAAAAAGGTACCAAAGATGCAGTTTTTAACTACCTCAATGAGGTGTATTCAAAGCTTGATAAATATTTTGTCGCGAAAGTGTTTTGTGACCTTGCAAAGGCTTTTGATTGCATGGATCATGAGGCACTGCTGCACAAAATAGAGTTTTATGGTTTCCGGGGCAGAGTGTTGTCATGGTTTAGATCCTACCTTAGAAATAGATTTCTAAAGTTAGCAGAACAACTTTGGAAATTGAAAAAAATTATATGGTCATAATTTGCCGTTAAGTATCCGTAAATTAGTTGTAAAAACAAAAAATTTACCGTGCCCGTTTTTTTTTAAATGGTGTTCTGCTAACTTTATATAGTTAGCAGAACACCTATAGAAATAATGGATTTATCTAAAAAAAATTTAGTGGACAATTTTCCGTTAATTATCCGTAAATTAGGTGTAAAAACAAAAATTTGGAGTGTCCGTTTTTTTTTAAATTGCTAACTTTCTATAAAGTTAACAAAAGACCATATTTTTTTTTAAAGCACTGCAATTTTTTTGTTTTTACAACTAATTTACGGATAATTAACGTCAAATTGTGCACAACATTTTTTGTAGATAAATTCATTATTTCTATAGGTGTTTTATATAAAGTTAGCAAAACGCCACATTAAAAAAAAAAAAAACGGGTACGGCAAATATTTTGTTTTCACCGAACCGAACTAGTTTACGGATAATTAACGGCAAATTGTGCACTATTTTTTTTTTTAGAAAAATGTATTATTTCTATAGGTGTTCTGCTAACTTTATATAAAGTTAGCAGAACGTCATTTTAAAAAAAAACGGGCACGGTAAATTTTTTGTTTTCACAACTAATTTACGGATAATTAACGGCAAATTATGAGCATATAGTTTTTTTCAATTTCCTGGCCTATGTGCTTTATAAACTTTGGATTTGACCTATTCTCTAGTACTAATAGGTAGATACAGGGTGTCCCATAACTTAGGGGCCATGGGCCAACAGGTAATAGAGGAGGTCATGTCTGATAAAAAAGTTCCTATAATACATGGGTCAAAACTCTTTCTTTGTTGAGATACAGAGCATCAAAGTTGGCAATTTTTTGAACGTTTTTGATAATAACTTTTTTAAAAAACGCAGAAATTATATGAAATTGATTAAAGTCGAGTACTAGAATAAGAGCAATAAACTGAAATAAAAATTATTTTGAAAAAAATTAGTTTAGAAAAAACAATTTTTTTGGTATAAACTTTTATAAATGCCATATTAAACGCAATGTTTTTAGCTCACACTACTACTATACTATAGTAGTGTGAGCTATGGTGATCCTAATTTTTTCGAGAAAAAAAAAGTTGCTCCGAATTCAAAATTTTTTATATATCTTTGCGTTTCAGATGATTTTGAAACTTTTTTGTTGCGCCGTCTGTCTGTCTGTCTGTCTGTCTCTCTGTATGTCTGTCTGTCTGTCTGTAACGACCAACGCGCATAACTTAAAAACGGCTTGCCCGATTTTAATAAAATTTGGTACTCTGGCTGGGTTTTGGGTCGAGATGGTCCCATTTAAAAATGAACAAAATCCACCGAACACATGCCAAATAAAAGGGTGGGGGTAGATTTCAAAAATTAGAGTTTATGTAAAAATATAGCGTGTGTGATATCAAACGAAAGGTAATTGAGTCTGGAGTTAAACAAAATACATTTTAATTTAAAAAAAAAGGTGGGGGTAAATTTCAAAAATTAGCGTTTAAGTGGAAATATGGCGTGTGTGATATCAAACGAAAGGTAATTGAGTCTGGAGTTAAACAAAATACATTTTAGTTTTTAAAAAAAGGGTGGGGGTAGATTTGAAAAATTAGAGTTTAAGTCAAAACATGGCTTGTGTAGTATCAAACGAAAGGTAATTGAGTCTGGAGTTCAATAAAATATACTTCAGTTTTTAGATATATTAGCTTTCACGTAGATATACTATAACTATAGTATCCAGTGTGAGCTTAGGTGCCCATAGATTGGCAGAGTATTTTTTAAATGAATAAGTAAGCAAAAATTAATTTAAAAAAAATATTATTACATTTACATTTTTGGAGGTTATTTTGACAGCCTGTATCTCCTCAACTTGGAGTTTTATCAAAAAAAGGAAAACCTGATTTTTGTATCACAATTAGCTGAGTATTCAGCTGGCTGTGACAGAATCTCTTTTTTTTTCTAAAACTCTTTTTCCCCCACTCCTCTAACTTTAAAAATACTATATCTTAAAAACAGATTGTGTGATATAAACTTTTTTCTCGGAAATAACCTCCTCTATCACCTGCGGCACTATGGCCCCTAAGTTATGGGACACTGTATAGTTTTATTGACAGATAATTTAATAAATTAATTTATATAGTTAGTCCTTGTTCTTACTCGATTTTAGTCCTAACTGATAAACCTGTTACTGTTGCTTTCTTTAACAAGAAAGAGTGTGACAGACTTAAGACAGAGATTTAAGACTAAACTAAAATTAAGCAAAAAATTAAGAATAGGATGGGTATTAACAAAGGTTTAGTTAGTGGTCAGGTCAGGTCATGTTATACCAGGTTTGTGATCTGACCTCGGATCTGAATTAACCTGACAAAAGAAAAAAAAAATTCAATAGTTTTGCCTCCAAGTCCAACCTGACCTAACAATCTAGTAGGTATTTTTGTAAAACAAAAACATTTAAGAAAATTTTAAATTGACACTGTTAAATATTTGTGTTGATTTTTTTTGGTTTTATGAGAAAATGTAAGAGCTCTTTTGTTTTTTGGTGCATGCAAGCCTAAGCGGGCATGTGGCAAAGTCAATGTGTTAAAAAGCAGTGTGATAAAAAAACCTTTTTTATGTACAGGGTTATTGGTTATATTTGCATAGCCTTTTTCAAAGGTTAACATAGGTGATAAAAGAAAACTTTAAATACAAAAATTGCATAATTTTTTCCATTTTCTATGACAGATGTGTCAGAGATCATTTCTTTTGTCAAATTTTAACAGCAACTTTCTTAAGTTAAAGGGAACATCCTATATATTTTCTGTCAGAAGGAAATACATCTTTTCCGTGATTTAAAACATATTGAATTGTCAAAATTTAGTTAAGCCGTTTTTGACAGTTATTTAAGGTAAAAATTTACACAAGTATTCACAGAACACTGTGAACTTTTACAATAATTTATAACTTATATAAGTAACTTAAAAACAGCCTATCCAAATGTCAGCAACCTATATATTTTTGGAATCAGGGTAAATATATCTTTAGGTCTCAAAAATATTATACAGGGTGTTCCCTTTAACTTAAGAAAGTTGCTGTCACAATTTGAGTCCAAAAGTTAACATATTATCACCTATGTTAATCCCTATCTGTGTATGGGTCATAACTACTTTTTTTAATTAAAATATTTGACTAACAGTTGTGTTAACAACATTAAAGTAGATAAGTTAAAAACATGGCTACAGTTTTACTTACAAAAATAATATCCAGTGACATCTACTGAACATAAAGAGTTGTAAAACACATAAAATAACTACCATTATGTGCATTATCAATGGCTGGTTTGAGGCTATAGCGGCCATTAGGATAGTCCAAATTTTATTTTTGTCTGTTAAATACTTAAGTATAATTTAACATAAATTCTTGATTTTCCTACTCTATGATTTAGATTTGAAGTATTATAAATTTAAAAATTCAAAATAAATGTATGTATCTCAAGGGGTGATCAGCTGCCTATTGTAGGTTTACTATTATTTTTCTATAAGACTATACAGGACTCCACAAAACCCTACCATACACTGCAGCACTAATAAATTATTGTAAAGTCCTGTAGGATGGTGTACAAATTTGGTTTAGCTAATCACCCGTCGATGTATATTATCATTTCTTCTAATCATCATGTCTCAAAAAGTTATGGTACGATTTTAATAAAATTCATTTTAGAAAATGTATAATATCTGGTACCTATCATCATATTTTTAAAAACATTTCTTTTGATTTTCAGAGCATTTTGCTATTTTTGCCAAAATATTCAACGGCTTCCACAATGCGCTCAGTGTGGTAAAATCAAATGCATGTTGAAAACTGGTGATTGTGTCATTAGGCATCCTGGTACTTTCACTACTGGAATGGGTAAGTACATTACCAGCTGGGGAAACAAGGCCATATACATTAAAGACACTCATTGTAAATCAAGCTCTATAGGAACCGAAGCCTGACATGGGTTTTTGATATTTTCGTCATTTTTAACAAGTTTTCCTCGGTTTGGCATTGACGGCTCGTTATTTTAAAGATGTAGTTTTTCTAAACTCTGATGGTACCTAAACCAGGCTCTGGTTTAAAAGAGCGATATTTAACACTGCGACATATTAGAACAGCGACATATTAAAACAGCGATATTCAAAAGAGCGACATCTAATAAAATTAGTTAAAAAAGCCTCATTAAAAACGGCAATAGAACTTGATTAAGTCTCTTTCTAACAGATTTTCACAAAAAACCTCCCTGGGTACTTACCGATATCCTAAAGGGTGTGAAATCAATCTGAACTAACAAAATTTTTATTATTTTTTTAATTAGCTTTTTGATCTTTATTTTGGAGGGTTGAAATCGAGGTTATTCTAACCTTTGTCAATTGAGCGCAAACGTATCCTAAGCTTGTGAATCGGAGACATTTTTTTGGGAACAAAATGGTCAGGGGGTATCTTGACCGGTTAGGATACGTTTTCGATCAATTGACAAATGTAATTTTTCGAAAAAATGTTTCGGTTTGATTCGGTTTGGTTTCATACCTTGTAGCATCCCGGGAAAGAAGACAGGAAAGTTTTTTTTTGAAAAATATGTTAGGGGTTATTGAAATACCGGAAGTGGCAAGTCATAAGACGCTTTTTTTAAATTTTTATTAATATTGATTTTTTGAAAAATCGCTGTTTTAAATGTTGCTGTTTTCAATTGTCGCTCTTTTGAATGTCGCCGTTTTGAATTGTAGCTCTTTTGATATGTCGCTCTTTCGAATGTCGCTGTTTTGATGTGTTGCTGTTTTTAGTAGATGTCGCTCTTTGGAATATCGCTGTTTTGATATTTTGCACATTTAAATGTTGCCGTTTTGATATCTCGCTCTTTTGAACCGGTGCTCCTAAACTATATCTATTTGTGTTTTCAGATTTAGAAGTATATATAGGGTTTCTGCAAATACGTTAGAGCATAAATATGGGGCATACCCATGCATTCTCAGACGCGATGCTGGAAGCCAGAAACCCCATTTAATTCTTAAAGTTCCTTTTTCAGGTAGACAGGATTTCGTTTACTGCACATGAGTCAGTTTTGGTAGTTTTGGAATATACTTCGTTTCATCACCACATTATTTGACAATTCTCAAAAATTTTGGGTTATATATCTATTATTTAACAAAAAAAAACTGGTTGATTGGGTGAAAATTTATCAAATTGTTGATTAAAATTGTAGTTTTTCTAAAATTAGTTATGCAGATTTATTATGGACATCATAAAGAGTACATAATGGCATCTATAAACCACTCTTAACTTTATTAATAAATTATAAAGAAAATTGCCAGTACAATAGTACCAAGAACATCATTTTTCATGACAAACGCAAAACACCAGAAAATGTAAATAAACAACAAACACGGCGTCTATCGACACATCAGCTGTGTGTCTACGTTACAAAACAAACGCATGCGCACTTAAAAATTCGCGGCAGCGGTTTCTGTAGAAAAGCAATGACTTATCTAAAGTGAGATCTAGGAGTAGGATCTTCATAAGTGAAACAGAAATTTTATATACCTTAGCGTATACAGTGACACCTCTCCTTGCGGACACCTCTATTAAGCGGACACTCCCTTTAAGCAGACAAATTTTTTGGAACCAAGCTTTTCACTATTTCTTTACATGTAAAATTCACTCCTATAACCGGACACTCTAATAACCGGACGCGGACAATTTTTTTTTGTTAAAATTTTTTAAAACCTCCGTTAACCGGACGCGAACCTCTGACAACGGGACGGAGTGCTGCACGACATGGGCATAAACATTATGTAGTATGCTGGCAACAACGCACTCTGCAGTCGGGGAATTACCTCTTTCCGTTTTAATGCGGAGACAATACTTCTGTCGTATATTTTATTTTATTCGGCGGGGGCGGGACTGCTGTGTTTTATTTTTATTGTTCAATTGGGTAGTAATAGATCTCTTTGAAATAGTGCCTAGTAAAAAACTTCTTAGTTTACGTGAACAAATGGAAGTTATTAACGTTTCGGAGAAGGAACATCTATCAGCACGAAAGATCGTTGAAAAATTTAATATCGGAAAAACTGAAGCAGCGGAAATTGTTAATAAATATATATTACAATTTCGCAGTTCCCTCTCATAAGCGGACACCTCCAATAAGCGGACAAAATCGACGGAACCGTAAGTGTCCGCTTATGGGAGGTTTCACTATATTTATATTTTATAATTTTCAATATGGTTTTCATCAATAAAAAAGCATTATCTAAACCTAAAACGTGCAAAAATGCAAAATCAGAAAAAGATAGAAATAAGTAGTGTAGTATTAATACAAAATCAGAGAAATATAGAATTTTCTCTGCTTTAAATCTGTAAGCAAGCCCTATTCCTGTCTCTTTTTTTCTTATTTCATTTTCGGTCTGTCTATACCTTAACACACTATTTTTTGGCACCCTAAATCAAGAACCCTGTATAATCAAACTTATAATAGGCCAGTCATTAAAGCGAAAAAAAAAATCCCTAGCTTGCAAACGGTGGTGTAATTGCAATTTTAATATATGTTGTTTAGATTGGAGCCCTAAAAAAAGTTTTCGACCTTGCGGATGGCGGTTTTCCCAGCCATCCTAGATTTAGTGTGCACAAAAAGGTTTTTTTTAATTACTTGGTCCCTGTACATTTTAGAACAAAAAGTTTTAGACAATAGTTAAAGAATAAAATTTTCTACAAAAGCGCTATTGTACGGTTTTTCGTCAGACGAATGGTTTTTGAGTTATGACGCAAAACATTTCGCCGCCATTTTGGATTTTGACAATTGTGCCCTTTAACTTCGAAGCTGCTTATTTTTGAGAAAATCTGTCATAACATAAAATAAAGACATGAATTAGTCATATCAATAATTTTTTTTTTAATTTAAAATTATAAAAACTAAGCTTTCTAAAAATATTGTTTAACTCTATATTATTCAAAATAAAATTATTTTTAAAACGATATGTATCTAGTGAGTTTTGTTAACGGGGATCACTCAAAGAATATACGCATGTTTAGTGATTTTCACAAAAAAAAAGTATTGTTATCATCTATTTTACTAATTTTTTTAAAAACCAAGCCTCACTAAACCCATTAAATTTTGTTTTGAAATATGTGTATAGTTTTAATATTTACGGAACCGTTAATAAACCAGGGGCGTCTAAAACTGAATTGAACAAAAATTCACTTAACATGCGTATATTCCTTGAAAGTTCCCCGTTAACAAAAACTCACTAGATACATATCGTTTTAAAAATAATTTTATTTTTGACAAAACAGTAAAACAAGATTTTTAAGAAAATGAAATAAAACAAATAAAAAATTAGAAAAACACAACCTCAATATGCGGACTTTGTGAAACACCGTTGAAAAAACATTATATTTTCTCTAAAAGGGGTATTTTAACATTTTTTTCTAAAATGCTTAGTCTTTTTGAAAACTAAATACAACCTAAAAAACATGATTTTTTTTTCGTGATCCTAAAAAATAACCCCACTTTATGGATGCCAATTAAGTGCTAACCGTGGACTTGGCCTACTTAGGTGATACATCGTTTAAAAAATAATTTAATTTTCTACAATAAAGTTACTTACACACTTTCTGTAAAATGCTGACCTTTTGAGAAAATGACATAAAACTGAATAATTTCGGTTTATTTTGCATATACTATGGAAATAGATAGGAAAGGGTGAACTGCTAACACTTTAGGGTTTATATCTCAGCAAGAGTACTACCCAGAGAACTCAGTTATATTTAATTTTGTAGGCTATTAGTTGGTCTTTATTTTATGTTATCCCAGATTTTCTCAAAAATAAACAGTTTCGAAGTTAAAGGACATCAAAAATTTGTCAAAATTCAAAATGGCGGCGAAATGTTTAGCTTTATACGTACAAAAGCGTTTTTGTATGAAATTTTATTGCCTTCGACTTTTGTTTAATACTTTTTTTCTAAAACATACAGCAACGAAGTAATTTAAAAAAAACTTTTTGTGCACACTAAATCCACGATTGCGGGGGGAGCAGCCCCCCCCCCACGGTCGAAAACTCAAATTTGTTTTTATGACTCCAATGTCAACAACATATGTCGAAATCGCGACTACACCACCTTTTGGAAGCTAAAATTGTACAATGACTAGACTATAAGTTAATAAGGTGAATATTATTTTATCTTAGGTATGGTCGGAGCGATCTGCGACTTTTGCGAAGCTTGGGTGTGCCATGGACGAAAATGCCTGCAATCCCATGCATGCACCTGTCCCCTGCAAGACGCTGTCTGTCTTGAATGTGAACGTGCCGTTTGGGATCACGGCGGCAGGCTGTTCAAGTGCTCGTTTTGCGATGGATTTCTGTGTGAGGATGATCAGTTTGAGCATCAAGCTTCTTGTCAAGTGAGTACTTGATTCAAAACCCGTAAATTAAAATAAATCGTGGTATATCGGGTATAAAGGATTTTGGAAAGCTGTACACCTACGAAAGTCTTCGTGCTTCCATTGTCTTTATTTATTTTAAACACGACGTTTGGGTTAGTAAGTATCTCTAACAGAGTCCTGTATGTATAACGCAGTGGTATCACATTGGCTTCACATGTAGGCCGGTTCGGATTCGAATCTTGGTTAGGCATATAGATGTTTGTAGTTGCTTAATGTGTTACTCTAAACTTTCCATCGTGTTAAAAAACTAAATTAAAATGGCGTTAAAAGTCCTGTTACAGTAAAGATTACATTAGTTAGCATTATCAATTTTTAAAACCCTCTGAATTAAATAATTGACGACGTTAATGGCATGAGGGATAAAACATTTTGTTAACTTTTATTCTTTTAGCAGTGTTTTTCAAATATAATTTCAAATAAAATACATTCTGTTAACCAGTTTTTTCATCAAGTTGAACGTAACAAAAATCAATTTTGAGGGCAGAGTAAAACACTTGATAAAATAAAATATATTTGAAATTTCTAAAATTGGTTAAATGAAACAGTTGAAGCGGAATTTAATTTATTAGATTGATTTTAAACACGATCATTTTTGTGTTCGTAATACCTATTTTACGTCCATTGAGGATTGACTTATTTATAATAAACTTTTTAAAGAACATTTCTGAACCCAATTTAATTAAAGTAGTTTGGCACAGATTGCATGGGTTTAAAGCTTAAAATTTGTTAAATATAAAAAGGATCGTATGCCCAGGATAGAAATTACGGGCAGAGAATGTAACATTTATTTGAAAATTTTTAGTAACATTCAAATAAATCACAGTTTTTTTTCCAAATCTTACATGTTATATCTGAAAACTGTGACGTTTCGTGTGTTTTGTAACACTCTGAGGCAAAGGAAAAACTGCTGCCGCTCATTTAAAAACCAACATCTTATCTCTTGTAATCGTTTTTTTCCATAACTATAATTCGTTTTATGCACTTTAGAGATGCAAAAATGTTGTAAAATTAAAATACCTACATTTTGGAAAAAATCGCGTTATGGAAAACGTTGTGCCGCAGGCGAAAATTTCAAAAAAATTAAATTTTGAGAAAAAACGTGCCACGAGCTAAACATTTTTGGGAAAAATGGCATCAAATGGATTTTTTTTATTGTCGAATCGAAAATTTCTAGTGATTTATACCATCGAACATATAATGTTATGTACGATGCTTAGACCTATAGGACGATATATAGTCAGTTTGCCCCTGATAAATTTTGAAAATATTGGAATTTGGTTGCCCTCTGAAGGTGGTTGCCTGAGGCGGCTGTCTCGTTGCCGCACCCCTTGGCACGCCCCTGATTACATGTTTTATTGCTCACATCATATCAAAAATCTTTAAAAACTTAATACTACATGAAATTATTTTTAACAAATCAGAAATATCGTTTATATTGCAACTTTAGCCCGTTCCTTGCCAACTCGGTATTTAGCGTAAGTGCACTGCGCCGGCGCGGCCGTTTAGATCTTTACAAAAATTTCGGATATGTAGATGCCAGTAGGGACATTTTGGGTCGCGTATTTTACACTTTGCTACCGTTATTGTTATTACTGAGCCTGCGCATTAGCAACTTCTCGCTCCCTTTTTGTTATGTACGGTAACGGCGCCCGGTGGTGGCCATCCTTTAATGTTACCGTTATTTTTTAAGGTTAGTGTTGTATTGTTTTTTTTTAATGCAGTCGAATTTTTTTCTAAAATTCGGGAGACTGGTTTGTAAAGAGCCATAAATCTAATAAAAATAAATAAACAAATATAAATAAACAAAAAGTTGAAGAAGTGTGAAACTACTAAATTAACGTTTGTGTTATGCTTTTCTTTAGTGTTCTAAAATCTATCTTTTTTGCCCTGAATGTTACCGAAAATTCTTAGTAACAAAAACGGTAACAGCTGTCGAATTTTCTGACCCAAAATATCCCTAATGTATTACATAGCTGGCTGTAGTCTATCACAGAATAGAGAAAGAATTTTAAATGTCATAAAATGACACAAATTGGTTTACTTTCTACGTATAGCCCACCCATGTAATCCGTGCTCCCAGCTATAAACGTTTTCACTTTTGTCAGTGTTTACTATGGTCAAGTCATTCTATTTTGGGATTACTTTTAAAAGTCTCGATTTCTTCTTCTTCGATTCTCCTTCCGATGTCCTTGGCTGCCATAACGAAGTCGGCTATTGTCCACCATGAGCTTGTCATTCAAGTAGACCAAAACAAGGATCCAAGAAGAAGAGATCGAGTCGTCAACTTTTAAATCCAAAAATAAACTGATTTAATCATATATGTTTATGAGCCATTCTGTCTGGTTAAGGCATTTGTTTTAATAATTAAACAAAAATAGGCCTCTATAAGTAGTGCATCTTAAACTTTCTTATAGGTTCTGGAGTCGGAAAACTACAAGTGCCAATCCTGCAACAAGTTAGGCCAATATTCCTGCCTAAGATGCAAAATCTGCTACTGCGAGGATCACGTGCGCAGGAAAGGATTCAAATATGAAAAAAATAAAGGTAAGCTTATATTCAAGCTATCCTTGCATTATAATTCCTTTTCGTCAGCCGTTTCGTGGCCTTCGCGGTACTTCTTAAAAGTTAAAAAATTTGTTTTTTGATATTGTATATCATAAAATGCAAAAATTCAAAAACTAAATTCAGGACTACATCAAACAAAAGGTTGATACATTTGGTAACATTTTGCCAAATATTATAACGTAAAAATTGATTGCATTGCGTCGTGAATGTTCCAAAATCTAGGAACTAAGTCGAAGTAATTTTTCGTAGAATAGTCCACAGTACACTGGTCTATTTTAGCTCACACGTATACTATAAGTAGTGTGGTAATCACGTCAAAAATTAGGAAAAAAAAGTTGCTCCGATTTTAAAATTTGTTATATATCTCTGCGTTTCAGATGATTTTGAAACTTTTTATGTCGCGCCGTCTGTCTGTATGTCTGTCTCTCTGTCTGTATGTTTGTCTGTAATGACCAACGGGCATAATTCAAAAACTACTTGCCCGATTTTAATGAAATTCGGTACCTGGGTTGGGTTTTAGCGCTAGATGGTCCCATTTTAAAATGAATAAAATCCACCGGTCACAAGCCGAAACAAAGGGTGGGGGTTGATTTTAAAAAATTTACTGTATAACGATACTACTAGATTAAAGATAACTCTTTTGTTCAGTTGTGTTACACCAGGAGGGGGGGTTCGGTTCGGTTCGGAGGGCGGGGGTAAAAATTAGTTTATACATTAATCGTGTGAGCTTTGGTGCCCGTAAATTAGCATAGTATTTTAAGTGATGAGTAACAGGCTGAATTTTCGTACATAACTTTATTTTGCCAAGACTAACTAAAGCAAGCATGCTAAGTAAGATATGAGCAATTCGAAGTTTATCATGACGGGACAGCATACTAATTGTCCGTGGTCAAAAAAAATTGGTAATAATCTAACAAAATCAGAGTCGCAGTTTTGTGTAACGTCTTTTCTCAAAACCGAATAAAATCATAAAGGCTTGGCTTGTTTGTCGTTCACCTAAAAAAGAGCGGTTCTGATACTGCCATCCTACTGAAGCATCCTTCACTGCAACATCTATAGCTAATTTTAAGCATCCAAAGAAGAGGGAATTTTGTATTGCTGTGCAGTATACAGCAAATCCTTTTGGTCGGTGAGTTAAAAGTAGACACTTAAAATAAATTTGGGTGGCTTTGTCTCACTGGGCGTTAAAAGGCAAATTCGAATCCCATTTTTTTAGTTGCACATGCTTTCTCTTTTTTTATGTATAGTGTCTCTCCCTTACTTATAAATCGGTATCATGGAAGTTTGGCGACAAATTTAAAACGGGAATAAATAATATAGTTGTTTTTGAACCCACAACTAAATAATGATAAAGAAAATCATTTAATGGTAGGTCGAACTCGGTGTTAACCTAACCCCTTGATCAATTAATCTCAAATAAAACATAACCTAGGGTCCTAATCTTTTTTTAAGGATATGCTACACCGGGAGGACGCCTGAATTCCATAGCACTATTAAAACCACCCTTCTTTAGGTGAACGAGACACAAGTCAGTTTTTTGCCGATTATTCCAATTCTTTTTTGATTTATGATTTTGTTTATGTCTTGTTTTGAAAAATAATGTATTTGATAATGTCTGATTATTCATAGTTCCGGTTTTCACATTGGACTTTTAAACCATTTTCCTTTATGATCTTTCTTCGATTTTTCGTTGGTCCTTTATGATAAACTGTGGGGTACATTTTTAAAGGTGTTCATAAAAAACATAAAACTTAAACAAACAAAATCAAAATACTGTTTGTAAATTCAATTTTCAAACACAGTCTTTTAGTTGGTCCGTTTATTTGTATAGGTATTCCCTGTCCCAAATGTAGCTACGAGACCTCTCAAACTAAGGATCTTAGCATGTCCACCAGAAGTCACAAGTTTGGCAGGCAACAGCTCAACCAAGGCAGTGACGAAGAGTATGGCTATGGAGGAAGCGGAGAAGGGTTAGTATTATTTATTTAATTTTTATCCGGGGGACAGCAATGGCTAGAGAAGGTATTATTTTCGTTATTTACCTGGTTAGCTTAGAACCTTACCTCGTTAGATTACAACATAACCTGGTTAGATAACAATATAACCTGGTTAGATTACAACTTAACCTGGTTATATTACAACCTAACCTGGTTAGATTACAACCAAACCTGGTTAGATTACAACATAACCTGGTTAGATTACAACCTAACCTGGTTAGATTACAACATAACCTGGTTAGATTACAACCTAACCTGGTTAGATTACAACCTAACCTGGTTAGATTACAACCTAACCTGGTTAGATTACAACCTAACCTGGTTAGATTACAACCTAACCTGGTTAGATTACAACCTAACCTGGTTAGATTACAACCTAACCTGGTTAGATTACAACCTAACCTGGTTAGATTACAACCTAACCTGGTTAGATTACAACCTAACCTGGTTAGATTACAACCTAACCTGGTTAGATTACAACCTAACCTGGTTAGATTATAACCTAACCTGGTTAGATTACAACCTAATCTGGTTAGATTACAACCTAACCTGGTTAGATTACAACCTAACCTGGTTAGATTACAACCTAACCTGGTTAGATTACAACCTAACCTGGTTAGATGACAACATAACCTGGTTAGATTACAACCTAACCTGGTTAGATTACAACCTAACCTGGTTAGATTACAACCTAACCTGGTTGGATTACAACCTAACCTGGTTAGATTACAACCTAACCTTGTTAGATTACAACCTAACCTGGTTATATTAGAACATAAACTGGTTTGAATACAACCTAACCTAGGTTAGTTGTTTTTTGTATACTAATCATTATAAACTTTTTCCGGCCTTTGTAATTTCGATATTTTTTAATTTCGATCTTTTGTAATTTTGACCTTTTGTCGTTCGACCTTATGTATTTTCGATCTTTTAATTTTCTACCTTTTATTTTTGACCGTGTGAACTTTCGACCTTTTGTCCGCCGCCCATTTTTTTAAAAAATACATGTGGAGGAATTTAAAAACTGATGAAAAACTATCTTTTGTTTGAATTTTTAACTTTGTGTCTTATTCAATTTTATTTTTAGTTACAGCTACGGAACGTCTTCTTACGGTGATGATAACGATGATTATTCCGATGACTATTCCGATGAATCCGAAGGCGATGATGATGAAGATGATGATGAGACAGATTCAGACGAGGATGAAGATGAAGAAGATGATGAGAAAGGCAGTGAAGGTGATAAGACCGAGAAAAAGGAAAAAAAGTAAACGGTATAAAAACCATTTTTTTTTTAAATTTTAATGTTCCATTGTTTGTTTAAATAATTTTTTGAATTCCCTAAGTTGTAGTTTAATTATTTTTTGGCACGCCTAGTGTTTAATTGCTCCCTGACTCGCGATGTCTCGTACCAACTTTACTGTTTTACAACGTCTTAATCATGTGCTTTTCAGGTACATTTGGGCGCGAATCATACTATAGGTACCGGCACCGTCACGTCACCATACCGTACCGTCACCGCACCCTCAACGACACGAACATTGAAAGCAATGTTCGCATTCATACCACACCTTAACGGTACCGTTAGGGGTGTAGGGTAAATACATCCATTGCTTTCATGTCCGTGTCGTTGAGGGTGCGGTGACGGTACGGTGACGTTACGGTGACGTGACCTATACTATATGACTTGCGCGTGATCGTTTATAAACTCAATCTCCCTTATATTTGGTAATATTTATAATAACAATATGAAACAAAAAATAAATGTCTTGTGAAATTATTACATTTTTAACGAGTTTGATTTTTTTGAAAAATATTTTTTATAGGTCCATTAGGTAATTTTTTAAAAAGGGAACATGTATATTTTTGGATTGTCCTTTCTTTCTGATATATACAAATATATACCGGGTGGGCCAAAAAAAAACCGTTTTTTTTTACTATAACTTTTGAACTGTACAATCGATTTTAATGTGACAAAGTGCAATTGGCAGAGAATTAATCAGAATATGAACTAAATATATTTTTTTGTCCGCCGTCGCAAAATCAAAGATGGTGGACGAAATTAAAATGTACCCTTCAAAGATGCTCGTTTATTCTTGTATTGCAAACATGTTTTAATTTTTTTTTAAATAATAAAAAAGCTGCATTCTTGCCACGCACAAGGTACAAATCAGCAAAATCGGTTCAGTGGTTCTAAAAAAATATTTTTGTTTCAACCATTGTTTTGCATATTTTACGATTGCTGTATCAATCATGTCTGCATTTATTTCCTTATAAATTTATTACTACTGAACCGATTTTAATGAAATAAAAAACATCCTGGATATAATTGATTGCTTTGTAGAGATCATGATCAAAGTTTATCGCCATCTTAAAATTTAAGATGACGGACAGAATCATACTTGTTTCTTCAAAATGGCGTGTTTATTCTTATTTTCCAAAAAAAAAATGTTTGCATTTTTTTAATTTATAGAAAATCATCACTACTTTTCCCTCACATAACGAGGCACGAATTACTAAAATCGGTGTGATGGTTATCAAAAAATCTATTTTTGTTTCAACCATTGTTTTAGAGATTATAGGATTGCATTGCCAATCCTATCTGCATTCATTTTCTTATGAATTCGTTATTACTAAACCGATTTTAGTGAAAAAAAAATCATGGTGAGAATTGATTGCACTTTAAAGATTATAATCAAAATTTGCCGCCATCTTAGAATTTAGGATGTCGGACAGAATAATACTTAATTCTTCAAAATGGCGTGTTTATTCTTATTTTCCAAAAATGTTTTAGTTTGTTTTTCTAGTTTATAGAAAAACACTATTATATTACCGCATAAAGAGGTACAAATTAATAAAATGGGTGTAGTGGTTTTCACAAAATCTTAACCATTCTTTTAGAAATTATACGATTGCTTTGCCAATCCTGTCTCCATTAATTTTTTTATAATTTCATTATTACTGAACCGATTTAATCAGTTTGCACCATATTGTTTTTTGTTTCACTAAAATCGGTTCAGTAATAATGAATTTATAAAGAACTGAATGCAGACAGGATTGGCAATTCAATCGTATTATTTGTATGACAATGGTTAAAACAAAATCAGATTTTGTGAGAACCACTTCACCGATACCTTTTTAAGTGGGAGAAAGGTGGTGCTTTTTTATAGATTAAAAAAAAACTAAAACATTTTCGGAAAATACGAATAAACGTGCCTCTTTAAAGGGTCAAGTATGATTCTGTCCGACACCTTAATTTTTAAGACTGCGGCAAATTTCGATTATCACCTTTAAATAACAATCAATTATCACTATGATTTTTTATTTCACTAAGATCGGTTCAGTAATAATGAGTTTATAAGGAAATGAATGCAAACAGGACTAGCAATGCAATCATATAATCTGTAAAACAATGGCTGAAACAAAAATAGATTTTTTTAAGAACCACCACACCGATTTGTCTTATCTGTACCTCGTTATGCGGGGGAATAGTAATGCTTTTTTATAAATTAAAATAAAAACTAAAACATTTTTAGAAAATAAGATTAAGCACGCCATTTTGAAGAATCAATTATGATTCTGTCCGATATCTTAAATTTTAAGATGGCGATAAATTTTGATCATGATCTTTAAAAAGCAATCAATTCTCACCAGGATGTTTTCTATTTCATTAAAATCGGTTTAGTTGTAATGAATTAATAAGGACATAAATTCAGACATGATTCGCAAGGCAATCGTATAATATTCAAAACAATAGTTGAACCAAAAATATTTCTTTTAGAACCACCGAATCGATTTTGCTGATTCGTACTTTGTTGTGCGTGGCAAGAATGCAGCTTTGTTGCGGGGTCTCGGCCCTCCAAGATATATTACGGTGTCCAATACTGAGTTTAATAATATTTAGATAAGATGTTTTGAAGTTTTGGAGTATACGAAATCCCTGTTCAACTCGATTATTACCAGTACAATTTAAAACTAATATAACTCAAAGTTGGCTTGCCTAAATATTGACAACATATTCGGGTTGTTCCCTTTAATTTACGAAAGTTGCTGTATTAATTTAACTTTAGGAATGACACTTGACATTTCTGACCATGATCTTATATACAGGGTTCATCAGCGATCGTTTGGGCATTGAAAAATATGTGAATTGAAGGAAGATCGCTATTTAAATAAATGTCACTAAGAGAGATAAATAGTTTAGCGCTGTTGTCAAGTTAGGAATTCAAGAAAATGGTTTTCTTTTCGCGATCTAATGACGTTACTCTTACCGGCTGAGTAGACCAAAGACGGCGATGCATCTTAGGTTAGATTGTCATTTGCCTTTCGAGTTTTTTCTTGTGCGGTTAAAAATTGGGTGCGTTTCATACTATATAATATATATACTAAGAAAGAGAAAATTTCTATTGTGTTATGGTATACGGTAGGCCGTAATGCTCATGAAGTTATTGGGCGTTTTGTGCATGAGATTCTTAATCGACCGGTAACTGTTCGTCAAACAATCTACAACATTTTTCATAATTTTAGAACACATGGGTGCATAAATGGTTGTAGACAATGTTATAACGAAGGCGACGTACCACCCCGTCCTGTTCCTCCTAAGATGGTAGAACGGGATGAGATGGTATGTGCTTACGTTGAGGCTCATGAACCGTGCTCGACTAGGAAAATATCCGAGGAGGTGGGCGTTGAAAATCGTACCTGCCAAAGAATTTTGAGAAGGTACGGTTACAAATCCTACAAGGTGAAGTGCTCGCAGGAGTTGCATGAAGGTGATTGTTTTCGTCGTATGCAGTTTTGTAAAACTATGAGGGATGAAAATTTTCGTGCAAATGTCCTTTTTAGCGACGGAAAAACTTTTTTCCTTCATAAAAGACACAATTCTCAAAATACAAGGTACTGGTCACGATAAAACAAAAACCCCTTGAGGCAACTGTGAGGACACAACACCCTCAAAAATTAAATATGTGGACTGGGATTATTGGTGACCACATAATTGGACCTTTTTAGCTCACACTTATACTATACTATAGTAGTGTGAGCTATGGTGATCCTAATTTTTTCGAGAAAAAAAAAGTTGCTCCGATTTCAAAAATTTTTATATATCTTTGCGTTTCAGATGATTTGGAAACTTTTTTGTCGCGCCGTCTGTCTGTCTGTCTGTCTGTCTGTCTGTATGTCTGTCTGTCTGTCTGTCTGTCTGTCTGTCTGTCTGTCTGTCTGTCTGTCTGTCTGTCTGTATGTCTGTCTGTAACGACCAACGCGCATAACTCAAAAACCGCTTGGCTGATTTTAATGAAATTTGGTATCTAGGCTGGGTCTTGGGTCGAGATGGTCCCATTTAAAAATGAACAAAATCCACCGGACACAAGCCAAATAAAAGGGTGGGGGAAGATTTTAAAAATTAGAGTTTATGTGAAAATATGGCGTGTGTGATATCAAACGAAAGGTAATTGAGTATGGAGTTAAACAAAATACATTTTAGTTTTTTTTTTCAAAAAGGGTGGGGGTAGATTTCAAAAATTAAAGTTTACGTGAAAATATGGCGTGTGTGATATCAAACGAAAGGTAATTGAGTCCGGAGTTAAACAAAATACATTTTAAAAAATCAAACAATAAGGACGAAACGGTTAACTGTCAACACTTATTAGGTGTCCATTAGATCTTGGACCCCCGTGAGGTTAAGCTTTCAGGCTACCCACGGAAAAATATAAGGGAAACAAAAAAAACCCCTTTTTGCCCGATTAGCCACGAAACTTGTTTGATTTTTTAAATTCACGGGTACGAAATTCCACGTTTGTTAGTATTATTTGGCTTAAAAATTCCGTTGATTGACGCTCACTGTCTTGAAGACGGGTAAAAATGCAATCTGTGTTGATCCGGCCTGAAAGACAAAGAGCTGTCGTAGGTCACGGACTATAGTTGTTTTCTTTTATTTGCATTCGATCTTTTCATTGATCGACATTGTATAGCAGTGTTTTCGCCTGCTTTTAGTTTTTTGTTTCTCTCGTATCTTGGTAGATGGCGCCTCTTGCTATAGTTCGCTCACTAATTACATTTAATTAGAGACAAAACCGTCTGATTAACTTCGCAAGATTTGTCACATCGACCAGCAGTGTTCTGAGGAGTCCCATAAGGACGAAACGGTTAACTGTCAACACTTATTAGGTGTCCATTAGATCTTGGACCCCCGTGAGGTTAAGCTTTCAGGCTACCCACGGAAAAATATAAGGGAAACAAAAAAAACTCCTTTTTGCCCGATTAGCCACGAAACTTGTTTGATTTTTTAAATTCACGGGTACGAAATTCCACGTTTGTTAATACATTTTAGTTTTTGTTTTTTGAAGGGTGGGGGTAGATTTCAAAAATTTGAGTTTGTCAAAACATGGCTTGTGTGGTATCAAACAAAAGGTAATTTAGTCTGGAGTTGGATAAGATATATTTCAGGTTTTAGTTTTATTACCTCGCACGTACGCTATAACTATAGCACCTAGTGTGAGCTTAGGGGCCCATATATTGGCAGAGTATTTTATCGATGGTAATTTGAACGCCCAAAAATATCTTGTTCTCCTTCAGCAACAGGTTATACCTAGGCTGCAGGAGCTCAACATAAATTTGGAAGCAACTTGGTTTCAGCAAGATGGTTGTCCTTCACACAATTTCCCAGTTAGTGTCAAATTACCTTCGGGAAATATTTCAAGATCGGCTTATATCCACTTATGGAAATATCCCTTGGCCAGCGAGGTCTCCTGACTTAGCGCTCAATGACTTTTTTTTGTGGGGTAGATGGGAAGGTGTGATTTTTACCTTTCCGGATTTAAGGCCCTTAAATCTTGGTGAGTTAAGTGACAAAATCCGGAATGCAGCTAACTCAACTACCCCTCAAATGTTAGCAAACACCCGCCAAGAATTTTATGATCGGCTAGGTGATTGCGAGGCTCAACATGGAGGACGATTTGAGCATCTAAAAAATAAAAAGTAGAGCTTAAACTGTATTGAAACCTGCTTCGTAGGGTTTACTGGTGTTTCATTTTTGAAATGCTGGATTTTTGTTACCGGACTGGAAGAGTAATACTCAGAAGGTTATTAATTTAAGAAAAAAAAGTTATAAAATTCTTAAAATTTCTCGATTTTAATAGCTGTAGCGCCATCTCTTACATATCATTTGAACTGTATGGCTAATAATCAATACTGCGAATCCGTAATTAATTCTACAAGTAGAACTTTCTAACATGCAGGCAGGTGGCACCACAAAAACACTTGAGCTAGGGTCACTGCATCACGAAGACGTAGTGTCTTCTTAGGGTAGCGACACGACAGCTAAATATTTTTGGTTATATGACAAATCTGACACTGTCAGGAGCTTTTTTGTGTTCACAAAAATAAAATGGATTTTAAATGTTTTGTATAAAGAACTGTCCATCACACCCGGTATGTATATTTAGACTGTCCAAATAAACAAACCATTAAAATAATGCTGTTTCAGATTATCGAATATAAAAACTAAGTTTTTTATGATTTTAATATTTATTAGGTTCGGTGAAACCAAAAATTAGTTGACACGTTTCATATAATAAAATATAGAAAACTATTATGTTGGATTTTGTATCATTTAATAAATTTCTTTATGCACTCCATGGAATAAAAGTGTACGTTTAATCCCTTTTTTCAGGGACTAAGGTAGTTTTTTTATCCCTAGTGATTAAAAGTAACTTCTTTAAAACTATAAAGGCCAAATATAGGTGTTTTGGATTATTTTATTTTATTAGAATACAAAAAGCTATCAAGATAACGGTTCTTCTGTTGCTAAGTTTACTGTACTTTACTGATGACTTGGTTGGTTTCAATAATTATTGTGTCTTTTGCCATAAAATATTGCCTACATATAAACGAAGCATTTAACTTTCTAGATTTCTTCAGGATGTAAATCAAATACCTTCGGTGAAATTTTCATTTTCGGTACTCTGAAGGCTGCTTTCTTCGGTGGCCTTTTTAATGTCCATCTCAAAGTAGGAATAGGCTTTAATCTTTGGTCCAAGTTTGTTCCATCTTAAAGAAATTTAATTCGAACTTTTTCTTGACTAAACCTATTTAGTTTGTTATGAAATAAATATCATTTTTTCTATTTGTTAGCGTCTGACTGACTTTTGTTTAATATCATGCTATAGCAACGCGTTCATAGCCAACCAAATAAACAACAACTATCACTGCCCACTGTATTATTAAATACCGGGGGTTGTCTTGCTAACCCTAGAGTACCGTTATTTTATGATTATTATTATTTTTAGTATACTGTCATAACTTAGGGGCCATAATGCAGCAGGTGATGATGTTATTTCCGAGAAAAAAGTCTATATAACATGGGGGCAACACACATCTGTTTTTAAGATATAGGATTTTTAAAGTTAGAAGAGTGACGGAAAAGGTTTTATAAAAAAAGGAAAATCTGTCACAGACAGCTGAATACTCAGCTAATTGTGATTCAAGAATGTGGTATTCCTTTTTTTGATAAAATTACAAGTTGAGGAGATACCGGCTGTCAAAATAACCTCCAAAAATTTATAAAAAATAATAAATTTAAAACTTACTTATTATTTTAAAAAATATCAATAAAATTTTATTATTATGTCCTGCTAGAGACTTGTTATTATCAACAAAAAATATTAAAAAAAACATTGCATTTAATATGACATTTATAAAAGTTTATACCAAAAAAATAGTTTTCTGTAAAAAAAATTGACCTACTAATTTTTTCCAAAATAATTTTTATTTCATTTTATTGCTCTTGTTCTAGTACACGACTTTACCCAACTTCATATTTTTACTGAGTTTTTTCGAAAAGTTATCATCAAAAAACTTAAAAATATTGCCAACTTTGATGCTCTGTATCTCGACAAAGAAAGAGGAAGTTTTTTGTCAGACATGACCTCCTACCACCTGTTGGCCTATGGCCCCTAAGTTATGGGACACCCTGTATAAACCTTGGCATTAAAATCCCTTTTAGTTACTTAGCAAATTATAGCCGTGCTTTCCGTCGGGCTTGAAAATTCTCGCCGCGGGATTAAAAGTAAACACTAGTGTCCAGGTTTATAATATGCCTACAATTATTTTATTACGGTGTAAAAGGTTGAAAGTACAAAAGGTCGAAAATACAAAAGGTCGAAAGTACAAAAGGTCGAAAACATCAGGGCATAAAAAGCCGAAAATACAAAAGATCGAAAGTACAAAAGGTCGTAAAACAAAAAGCCGAAACTACAAGAGGTCGAAAACACAAAAGCTCGAAAGTTCAGAATGATGAAAACACAAAAGCCCGAAAATACAAAAGGTCAAAAAACAAGAGATAGGTACTCTAAAAATTCCGAGGTTAATTTACAAAATTGTCCAAACATTGCGTGTGGGTACTCTAATTATTCCGAGGTAAGTTGAAGAGTCGTCCATGGAAATTCCGAGGCAGGTTACGTGGGCTGTCGCTACCCATGGAGACGCTAGGCTTCCAGGATGCAGTGACCCTACACTTGGGCGGCATTTAAGCGCGACTTTAATAATAGAGTAAGGTTATTGTGTAATTAAAAATTATTAAAAAATTGAATTTTTCTCGATTTAATGTTTCCCGATTAAAGCTAAAATAACAAAATAAATAATAACAGGGACTTATAAAGTCGAGTCTAGAATAAAGTCAGGTTTTATTCCAATAAGTCTCTAATGTCTATTTCTTCGTCTTTTAAAAGTGGAAATCTTGCTGCGTTTGCTCCTGTTTAGTAATAAAAAACTATTAATGAATTTTGAATCACAGCGGCAAACGCTCCTGAATACGCGCGTCTTTGGTTCCTTACTGACTTCTTGCTTTCCATAAGTTCATCCTTTTTTTATACGCGTTTTAGAAAGGCTACACGTTCGATGTCGAGCACTGTATATATATATATATATATATATATATATATATATATATATATATATATTATGTCGCATTTTTCAAACAAAAGTTAGATGTGAATGTGATCGTTTAGTATCAAAGGTGAACCGAGGACTTGGGAAGTAAATAAAGATGTAGGTCAGCGGATTATTTTTGAAGCTGAAACGAACACATTTATTTTCTTCGAATTTTAACTTTAGTGTAAAGAGAAATAAAGCGGGCTAAAAAAAATAACGACTGGTATGTCTGAAATCTATTATTTTATAAGAATATACTAAAAAATAGTGGGAAAATTACGCTAGTTTTAAAAAAAAATAAAAAATATTAGTTGTTCATATCATATTTAACTTTTGTTCACAAAAATCAGCTGGACCACCAGTGTCGTGAAAATTCGACATATATTTATAAAATCCGAACACCGGTCTATTCTATCCACCGTGATTTCTGACGTAGTCCAAAAGATCATACGTAAACCATAATTGTGCTTTTGTATTTAAAGTTTATTTTCTACCACTTGCATTAATTGATCCTGTACACGAAACGTGGTTTAAATATTTTTCTTAACAGTAGTATAATATGAGGATTTTGGAAAAGTCATGTATTACACTGCTGTAATACTTAATAAAGCAGCATGATATTTCTTATTAGAAAAATGTTTATTTATTCTTTATTCATCAGACATTTTTACTTTGAAATATTTTGTAATAGTAACAATTACGTTTACATCACAGCATAGAAATATCTAATCGGCTAGGTTTACAATTCTACAAAATGTATGTTACAAATTAAGTTTTTTTATATTTCGGTTTGATTTTTAAATGTTTTGACCAACGTTTTCTCATTCAATATTATAGTGAAGTTATACCAAAAAAAATCTCTTGCATTTAGGGTAAAAATGATTGAAACCCTGTTTAAAATTACTTAGATTTGTAAGTAAATACTGTAGAGGTTTACTAATTTCAGTTACACCCTGTTTCCATCTATGCATGCCCACCCCGATTCAAAAAACGCATCAGGTGACGCTGCATTTCAAACCGGTGCAAACCCATGGCCCATCACGTGATGCGGTTTTTGAATCGGGGTGGGCATGCATTGGTGGCAACAGGGTATTAGTGTAGTTGCCTCCATCACAAATTTTGACCAGGTTCAAGCCTCCGACAAACAGATAAAAAGAACTGGTTCTAAACAGCTTTTTCTTATGGTTTATTTGCTTTAAATAGTTTAAATGTTGGGACAAAATTCTACGACGCGACGTACAATTTAAAAAATTTTATATTTGATCACTGATCAATTTTGTTTTTATTAATATTTTAACGATTAAATAGTGCATTTTTTCAAAAAGGATGCCAGTATTTTAAAGTCTTTAGGTGCAAAAGAGGCGAATGAAGGAGATATTTAATAGTTTTTTTTTCTAGACATTTGACACCAGGCAGTCATTTAGAGTCAATTCTTATGAAATCAGCAATAAAAATGAGTTGCTTGGCTGATGACCACACCGATTTTGATAAAACATTTTCTGATCGTCAGTTGTTTCTTCCTAGCCTTTTTTTCAGATAACGCCAAAAATAGCGTGTTTTTTTACCTATCTTAGCAATATCGTCGTGATGTCTGTCTGTCTGTGTATGTATGTCTGTTCGTAACACGATAGCTCCTAAACCGCTAAACCGATTTTCATAAATTTTTCAGGTAAAATAATGTTCGACACTCGAGCTGATTAGATTTTGGTCAAAATCCATTAATGTTAATGACAGTTTTTTGTCAATTAAAATACACACAAATGAACACTCGCTTATAGCAAAACTATCCAAATTTTTTTTTACATAGGTATGTCTTTTTATAGTAAACCTCTGATATTGCAAAACAGTTTCCGTGCAAATTTCGAGTTCACTATATCCGAACTTTACTGTATTTTAAAAATGCAAACTTTTTATCGAGCATCGCATCAATATGCGGTTTTCGGAATATAGTAGATTACATTTTGCTCAACAATTTGTGTTTTGAGCAAAAACTTCGTAGGAGCTTTAGTTTCTGAGATATTTACTAAAAACTGTTTTCAAGGCTGATATATCATGGCTTCACTTGAAGTGTGCTAATTGGCTAGCTAGGAATGCATATTTATTCATTAATTTTTTAATATAAAAAAAACTGATGTTTTCTGTTATTAAATAGAGTTCTCTATGGAGTCATCAGAACATATTGATATTTTATTAAAGTAAGCGAAAATATTAAGTTTTCAAAAGTCATAAAGTTTTAACAATTGTTGTTATCCGTATCTCCTTAACTTGTCATTTTATAGAAGAAAAGGATTAACATATTTTTATTATTTTTTAATTTTAATTAAATAAAGTAGCAATCAAAAAAATATCTTTAAATTTGGCATTTTGCATTCCCCTTATAAGATATATTTTTTAAAGATCAAAATAGTTGAAGTAATCTGCCAAATCTCTCGTTGTTTTGATATGGAAATATCAATATATACAGGCATAACGTTTATTAATAATAATGGACCGGAGGTTTGTTAGGTATCTGGTTTTTAAATATGGCAAACAAAATACCTGTAGTAGTCTAAGAGCCCAGTACGATTTTGGGCTTGAATTGCAAACCGATACTCATATATTTTAATCGATTCGTCATAAGACCATGTCCCAAAAAAAATGGAGATACCTGCGAAAATCCTGCATAAACAACCCGCCATCTTTGTTTAAAGATGGCGAAAAGGAGTTTGAATCAAATGTACGTAACTGTTTTATTATGACATCGATTTTACCCAAACAAATTGTGATTAGCTTCTACTATAATGGCCTTTCAAAATCACTATCAATACTTTGTTTTTTATTTGTCTCTATACTATAAATTCTGTAAGTTCCTCAAATGCACTATTTTTTTTTTAGGTTTTTTGATTTTTTCGACAAAACTACTGGTTTTACAAAAAAACATACAATATAAAAAATATGCAGATTGTTAAGATGTATTCATTGTGGGTCTAATATTTGCTTTAGATTAAGCGGTTCTCGAGTTACACTCAAAAAACCACTAAATTGGCCTATACCTACCCCCAGGTACAAAATTTTCATATTTTCACCAAAGTCATGAAAGTTACTAAAAAACTATGCAGAACGAAAAAGGATGTCAAGTTAAATAAGAAACGGCTATTAGTTTCAAACAGAAACTGATACTGAGGTAGATATGGCGGCTTAAACATGGCCGAAGCGTAATTTACAATTTTATTTTTGAGGGTAATTTTTTTATGTAAAACAAAGCCCCACGCGGTTAAAATGTACCTCAGCTAAAAGACAATTTAATTATCTTTAAAAAAGGATAGTACACTTTTTGTCGTAAAGTTAATAGTTTTCCTGAAAAAAACAAAAAATATGCGGCATACATAATTCGATGTTTTCGTTCCATAGAAGTACGACAATGACATGGGTCCATTAAGAGAAAAATAATTTATGCACAGATAAGCGAACCCGCAGTTACATATTTAAACTCAGCGTTAAAAATCTTACAAAAAACATATTTGATACTTTTCTGTTAAATTGACAGGTGGTCACGTGATTTTGACAACTTCTGAATGGTTTGAGCTAGAGACTTGGTTTTTTTTTATTTGTAGACAAAATTATCCAATTTTGACGACAAAACATATTTTTAAAAATTTTAAATACGGTGCCGCCTGGCGCCCTAATTTTATAACTAGTCGAATCCGCATTTCGATATTTTAACTGTTAAAAATTAAATATATAATTAAAATTTTATACTTTTCCAAATTAATTTTTTGAAATTTTCTGATAAAAATGTTGATATTGGTATAGTTCCCTTTGTTCTTGCGGTAGTATTTCTGAAGTGAAACTTTTATTTAAAACTGGTATCACCCTCTACAATTCGCCAAGAAAAAATATGCTTTATATACACTACTTTTCGTACTTCTTTTTAGGCCCGATCTGCCACTTTTTATCCCTGATTGTCACTTTTCATCTCCATTTCAATTGGCACTATTTCTAACTTAGTTATCCATGAATTTTTAACACTGAGATAATATACAGGGTGTCCCAGATAAAGTTCGATTTCGAAAACTCTGTAAGAAATACAATTTTGGTTAAAATGCTACAGATACTCTATAGGAGTTCAAAATACTTACAGGGGTTTTTGTAATGTCGAGCAATAAATAAATATATAATAATAAATACAATTTTTAGTTTTTGCTTTTTTTTACATTTATCCAAAGTTGTATTTCTTACATAAATCTCCATAAAATAAGTAGGTAAATATATCTGGAATACATACTATATTTAATAGGTCTAAACTTTTCTTTTAGTTTTAGTACCTGCTTATCTACAGGTAAATATTTGCTTTATTTCACCTAAAAAAGTAAATTCGTTCTGATAAATGGATAAAACGAAACAGCCATCGATCATTTCGTTTACGAGTTACATCAGTTTAAACACAAAAACTTATACTACCGCTATTACCGGTATCATATATCGCTATTTCTATATGACGTTTTTTTGAACCCATTAAAAATTATTATAAAATAAGTCTTGTTAATATGTTTTGGTTTATTGAAAATCCAATCTTCTAGTGTATCCTTTTCAACTGAATTTGCCGCCAACTTTTTGAGGGCTCTTTATTTTTACTGTTTGTTAAAACGGCCGGGAATGCAGTCTTGCCCGAGGTCTTTCCTTTCCTGAGCTGGTTACTAAGATTAAAATCCCTTGTTTTTTGTATTAGGGACTTATTGCAATAGTGCCAGGCACTAATTGTGCCGGGCACTAATCTGACAGATTCGCATTGAAAGCTGATAGTTGATCTTTTAAAATTGACATACCAAAGTCGAGTTTATAAATCCAGTCGTTTATTTTCCATTAATAGTGGCGGCACTATTAATGTTGACTCTTATAATACACAAAGGCCTAATTTTGAAAGAAGACAGCTGTTCTTTTATTGGGAAAATGTCAGAATAGTGCCCGGCACAATTATTACCTGGCTTTAATGCAATAGGTTCCTATTATTTCTGCTCTTCCTGGCACTAAAATTAGCCAAGAGAGTAAGAAGGATATGCTACGAGAGTGAGCGAAAACAAGATATATATATATATATATATATATATATATATATATATTCAGGGTGTCCCAAAACTCTGAGTCCACTCAAACATCTTCTGAACTATTGAAGATAACTGCGGGTGCAAACGTAAGTTGGGTTGAGTTTAGGTTGGCTGGTTCACCACTTACACGACTCATTCGAGAAATACCCAATTTTTGAGATAAGAAATTGAAAAACGTAATTGTAAAGTTTATTGAAAGGCAATCAGTAAAAACGATGCATATAAAATATCTAAAGTGCACCTACCTTAGTTTTCATCTAGTTGCAGTCGTTTTGGTCGCTTGGAAGATAGGAAAAACGGGAAAATTGTAGCACTCACGGCGTTTCTTGTGCTTCTCGTCGGTTTCCCGATTGCGACTCCTCGCGCAGACTCGCGCGTGTCTCGGTGCGGGGATAAGTCATATCCATATACCCCGCGAATTTTGAAATGAAAAATAATATTAAAATATACAGGTAGCCAAAAGCTGGCAAATAATTCTTGTGAGTCGGAATACTACTAAGGAACTATATTTGGCAGTAATCGTTAACATCAAGAGATCTATTTTATGAAGAGGCGGTTGTGCTGCCCCTGCATTTGGGGGCGACAAAGAGGCGATCAACTTAAAAATTTTAATTATAAATCTTTATCGATTGATACCTCGTTTTAAAGGTATTTGACAATTAAATACATATTTTAATATAGCCGTTAATTGTCTACACAATCAAATCTGTCAAAATCTATCGACTGTCAAAACAAATTTTTTCAGTTTTTGTCAAAATTTACAAGTTTGTTGTTTTAAACAAAAACCCTATCGAGAGGTATCTTGTTTGAAAGGTCTTTGAAAACCCATGTACGCCAATTGTCCCTTGCCTATGATAAAAAACGTGTCAAATTCTATCGACTGTCAAACTTATTCTTTTACCATTTTTTACAAATTTTTAAATATAGCTATACCCACCATCCCCCATACGTGGGAATTTTTGACACATATTTTTATGTTGGTATTGTCATGTAGTTTAAGGTTTTGGTTGTTTGCCTCTGGTCAATTACAGCATACCCGGGAAAAACATGGAAAAGCACGGAAATATGGATAAAATTACTTATACAGTCTGTGTCTATGAAAGGTCAGTACAATAAAAGCCACCTACTTTAGTCCGACATTGCTCCGTTTTCGAAATACAGGGTGTTTTTTAGAAAATAAAAATCGAATAAATAGCTAAATTATAAATATAACTTTTTTCTTAATGTATTTTTTAAACTTTTTTGTTAATGTTGCATAAAATAAATCTCTCGATGTCATCGATCACTACCAAATATGGTTCAGTTATCTGCAATAATTCAGCAGATATTTGGGTAGACCCGGATTTTTGGGACACCCTCTATATATTTTTACAAATTTAAAAACATGCCAGTGGTGATAAATTTTGATCGGACATTTTTGTCTACAAAGCAAAAAAAGAACCAAGTCTCTAGCTCAAACCGTTAAGAAGTTGCCAAAATCACGTGACCACCTGTCAATTTAAGAGAAAAGTATCAAATATGTTTTTTGTAAGATTTTTGACGCTAAGTTTAAATATGTAACTGCGGGTTCGCTTATCTGTGCATAAATTATTTTTTCCCTTAATGGACCCATGCCATTGTCGTACTTCTATGGAACGAAAACATCGAATTATGTATGCCGCATATTTTTTGTTTTTTTCAGGAAAACTATTAACTTTACGACAAAAAGTGTGCTATCCTTTTTTGAAGATAATTAAATTGCCTTTTAGCGGGGGTACACTTTGACCCCATAGGGGTTCGTTTTACATAAAAAAATTACACCCAAAAATAAAATTGTAAATTACGCTTCGGCCATGTTAAGCCGCCATATCTACCTCAGTATCAGTTTGTGTTTAAAACTAATAGCCGTTTCTTATTAAGCTTGACATCCTTTTTCAATCTGTATAGTTCTTTAGTAACTTTCATGACTTTGGTGAAAATATGAAAATTTTGTACCTGGGGGTAGGTATAGGCCAATTTAGTGGTTTTTTAAGTGTAACTCGAGAACCACTTAATCTATAGCAAATATTAGATCCACAATGAATACATCTTGACAATCTGCATATTTTTTATTTTTTATCTTTTTTTTGTAAATCCAGTAGTTTTCTTTAAAAAATCAAAAAACCTAAAAAAAAATTGCGTATTTGAGGAACTTACAGAATTTATAGTATAGAGCCAAATGAAAAATAAAGTATTGATAGTGATTTTGAGAGGCCATTATAGTAGAAGCTAATCACAATTTGTTTGGGTGAAATCGATGTCATAATAAAAAAGTTACGTACATTTGATTCAAACTCCTTTTCGTCATCTTTAAACAAAGATGGCGGGTTGTTTATGCAGGATTTTCGCAGGTATCTCCATTTTTTTTGGGACATGGTCTTATGACGAATCGATTAAAATATATGAGTATCGGTTTGCAATTCAAGCCCAAAATCCTACTGGGCTCTTATACTATAGTGACTGGACATAATATATAAGTATATAAGCGCTTAGTTCATTTTTTTGGCAGGATTTTTTATCTTTACACCACCTAAGACCTACCAAGCCCCATGGTGTGTGCCCAGTGTCTACACCTAACAGTCACCTCCTCTTGCACCAGACTAAAACACGTGGCAACCACCACTAAACCCACAAAAATATAGAGACAACACGCGCATACTTGCACCTGAGTGTTCCAGACGGCACCCGTATCATTTATTGTCGAAATAGGGACACTGTCCCCCACTCCTATGGTGCTTAAAGCCAAAAAACAAAAATATACGGCGTCCAAAAAAGTCCAGCCGCTCAGTTTTGAAAAGCAGAAGGCTCCAGCGATGACATACGCGAAGAACAAAGATAGCACTACGAGTGGAGGCACGGAGGGAGTTGCAGGGGTGTCGTGGAGGGTTTCTGAAGAATGTGATTTGTCGGGGGGTCGCCAGATCAGGGGGATTCTGGAGGGGGTGTCGTGTTGAATGCAGTTCCTAAAAAATATATTTTTCTTTTGTAATTTATGTGGTTGAGTCCGAGAAAAGTATCTTTTTTTTTTAATTTAAATTAGAGAAGTGGTGTGTCAAGCGTATTATTTTTTTACTTGTGATGCTGATAGACAAGGTTGTTCTAAACTATTTATGAATTTATCATCAGTATTTACTAAGATCTTAAAACTTAGCAACCCGGGCTAAGTACTAAATCTATAGACTTGTCCCCGACCGGTTTAAGTGTGAGGGGTGGTTTAAAGTTTAAAAAACTATAGAAATAATCCATGTTCACCAAACGTGAAGACATACGTTGTATTTCCATCTCCTATGGGCTATCAAGCAGCCCTTTAGGACATGGCAATATACACTACTGACAGCGAGATTCAACAACATTTAACGAAAATCTAGACTTTTAGATCTAGAATTTTAAAACGTAGGACTTTGACCTAAAATTTAGAAAAAAATTGCCACCAAAATTGAAAATTTTACAGTATGTAGTTATGTAATTTTATATAAAAAAATATAGATTCAAAAACAATAGCAATGAATTCTTACATTTTCAGAGTTCATAAATTAATTATAAATTAATTGCACAATGTTTTGCTTTTCATTAAAATAATAATTGAATCTATTCGGCTCGCGACAAATTGTATTGAGGCTAAATTCAAGGCGAAAATTTTAGAAAATACCATCACGTCTCATTGCACCTTTTAACTCAGCTTTGTCGTAGCAAAAGTCAAATTTGTTTATCGTTGGACATCATGGCAGTTATTATTATCTGAAAAGTAATGTTTTAGAGAATATAAGATATTTTCTTAAATTCAATTTATTTTTATTTAAAATTCTTTTAGCATTGCATAATGTTTGTTGATATTAAAACAGCAGACAAAATACACGAAAAAGTGCTTGCGGTATCGTACAAAATGACAAATTTTCCACTTTTTACCACCACGTTACAACATTCTTACTTTAGAAGGACAGTTTTCGCGGACTTACTTATATACGTAATATAAAGCCTCTACGCCTAGCCTTTTGTTCTTCATAACAACATAAGAAACTTTTAGCTAAAGTTATTAGAATAGAGAGTTTGCTAAGGACCTCACCCTATATCTCCTTCGAGATCCTCTCCTTCCTCTAGATGTACTTCTGTTGTGATCCCCACTATTGAATTTTTCATGGGACTTGCATGGTTGTGTGTGTGGCTGTGGGCTGGACACATTGGATCTACCAAAGATAAAACATAATTTTTTTCTAAGAAACTCTCAGAGTATTTTTTCGCAATGATGAGAAACTATTAATCAAATGATCCGTTTGACTAAAATTGGTAGTTTTGGAACATCATGGCAAAATGCGATCCGAAGTTTTTACAGCTGTTATTATGTACTAGTTTAAATTAGGGTCACTGCATCACGAAGACGTAGTGTCTTCTTTGGGTAGCGACACGACAGCTAAATATTTTTGGTTATATGACGAATCTGACACTGTCACGAGCGTAGCTTTTTTTGTATTTAAAAAAATAAAATGGTTTACAAATGTTACGTAAATAACTGTCCGTCACACTCGGTATATATATTTAGACTGTCCAAGTAAACAAACCATTCAAATAATGCTTTTCAGATTGTCGAATAAAAACGATGTTTTTTATGATTTCAATATTTACCCACATAGCGCAAGAAACCAAAAATTATTTGACATGTTTTATAAAATATAGAACTTGTATATATTGTTGGATTTATTCTAGGGCATAAAAGTGTACGTTTAATCCCTTTTTTCATGGACTTAGGTAATTAAAAGTAATTTCTTTAAAACTATAAAGGAAAAATTATAGGTTTTTTGGATCATTTTATTTTATTAATATACAAAAAACAAAAAGCTATTATAATACACGATAACGGTTATTCTGTTGCTTCCAGCTTGGCAGATGTTACTGTACTTTGCTGATGACTTGGTTGGTTTCGATTATTATTGTGTCCTTTGGCATAGCCTTCATATAAAGGAAGCATTTAACTTTCTAGACTTCTCCAGGATAAAAAACAGGAATACCTTTTCGGTGAAATTTTTGACATTCTTTTTATTGCATCATTTTCGGTACTCTGAAAGCTGCTTTCTTTGGCCGCCTTTTCAATGTCCATCTCAAAGTAGGAATTATTCTTTGATCCCTCGTTTGTTCAATCTTTAAGAAATTTAATTCAAACATATTCTTATTTAGTTTGTTATGAAATAAATATTATTTTTTGCACATTTTTTTCTATGTTTGTTAGCGTCTGACTGACTTTTGTTTAATATCTACCATAGCAACGCGCCCAAAGCTCACCAAAAAAATGAAAACTATCACTGCCCTCTGTATTATTATATACCGGGGGTTGACATGCTAAAACTAGAGTACCGGAGTAGGTGGTTTAATATTTATTTATTTTATGATTATTATTATTTTCAATATATAAACATTGGCATTAAAGTCCCTTTTAATCACTTAACAAATTATAGCCGTCCTTCCGGTCGGGCTTAAAAAATCTTCCCGCGGAATTAAAAGTAAACACAGCATATACCTACTATTATTTTATTACGGTGTCCAAACAAAAGCGGGCGGCGAAGAAAACGTCGAAAGAACAAAATTTCAAAGACACGAAAGGTCGAAGGTACAAAAGGTCGAAAACATAAGGTCGAAACTACAAAAGGCCGAAAATACAAAAGGTCGAAAGTACAAAAGGTCGAAAAACATAAGGCCAAAACTTCAAAAGGTCAAAAATACACAAGGTCGAAAGTACAATAAAAGATCGAAAATAGAAAAGGTCGAAAGTACAAAAGGTCGAAAGTACAAAAGGTCGAAAATACAAAAGATCGAAAAACAAAAGATTGAAAAACAAAAAGTCCAAAATCGAAAGTAGCTATACTGTAATGATTGCAAAAAAAGGCTTTACTATAGACACAGAGGCACACACACACACACACCTAACGCACATACACACAAACACACACACGCACACACACAGACGTCACGACGATATTGCGAAGATAAGTCAAAATACACCAAAATAAACACATTTTCGGCGTCATCTCAAAAACATTTTTTTCTTCGACAGCAATACCTTTTCCAGCCATTATTGCACGGGCTAGGACGGTAAAAAAAAAATTGAAGGTCTAAAAATTTTTTTGTAGCATCTCTAGGTATTTTTGGGTAGCAACACGACGGGTCGCGGAACTTTGTTCGAAAACATTTTCCTCGAACGGAAAATTGTCAAAAACGGTTTATTCGAACGGAAATTTCTTTGAAACAAAAATTTGCCATCAATCGGTGTTTTCCTAACCTTTCTCAATTGATCGCAAACGTATTCTAACCGGCACAGACAATCTCTGACCTTTTTCCACCAAAACACTGTCTTCAAATCACAGGTTTGCTATCAATTGAGAAAGGTTAGAATAATAGAAAATATGTTTCGGTTGGTTCGGTTGGGTTTTACACTCTCTACCCAGACAGCACAAGTACGTACTATGTACGTAAAAATTCGTACTAGGTACGTACATGGTACATCCAATTAAACGTAAAATGTACGTACTCTAGACGTACATGGTACTAACATGGGACATCAAATTAAAATAACAAAAGTGTAGAATTAAGACTAGGTACCACTAAAAACTATTCTGGCTTCCTAAACATTCCTACTTTAGAGTGAGCGTCCAGGTTTACCTTAAGGCTCGAAGTCTCGATAGTTTTGAAGTTTGTTTTACTTGATTTAATATTTAAGTAATGTATCTCTAACAATGCCGTTAAATGTTATAATTTAAAGACACTGTATGTTATTTTAAAAACAAATAAAGACTTACTGATCGATGTAAAAATAAAAGTTTTTGAATATTTTTCAAAAAATCATGTTTTTGCACAAAGTCTACCTGATTGGAAGCACGGCAGAACCACAAAAATGACTTTAGAAACTATAAGAAATTTACAAAAGAGGCAAAATTTAAGGTAACCCCACAGAAATGATATTTTTTATGATTGTAGTTAAGTACTATAACTACTATTATATCTAAAAGTAAAAGTGTATGCATTAAATTGTTGTAGTATTTTTTGTATTAATTTATATTATAAAAATAAAAAGTTGGTCAAAAACTTAAAATATAAGTATGGTCTTTAATTTTTTTTTAAATATTTTACATACTGTAGGTACTCTAAAAATTCTGAGGTCGCTTTATAAACTTCTACAAAAATTGTAGGTACTCTAAAAATTCCGAGGTCAATTTACAATATTGTATAGAAATTGCGTGTAGGTACTCTAATTATTCCGAGGTAAGTTGACGAGTCGCCCATGGAAATTCCGAGGCAGGTCACGTGGGCTTGTTGCTACCCATGGAGACGCCAGGCTTCCAGGATGCAGTGACCCTAGTTTAAATATATGACAACGCCATCTTTTTGGCAATAGATAGGCTACACTCGCATTTTGCACTTTTAGTCACATATCTAGAGTGTACTTTTTTCTATGATATTAGTTAAAAGTCCTAATTGATATCTCGTGTTTACCATTTTTATAGATCAAAATTTACCTTTGCCGAAGTATTTTTCACTAAAATTATTTTATTAAAAAATATTTTGAAACCTTGATTTATTGTTCGATCTTAAGGCCGCCAGTTCGGAGCGCCCAATGGGATCCAGACCGGATATTTTTTATCCGGCCCTTTTATTCCTTAGTAAGGCCTACCGAATGAGATAGTGTATAACAAAGTGCACATCCGGACAGGTTGCCGGCGTAAATGAACGTGTTGAACTCTTCGAAACGTTTTACCACCCTACCTTGGAACGGTATTCGAAAGCTTGTCCCTGTCATCTATTTAAAATTCTACCTGTCAAAATCTGCCTAACTTGTCCTTGCTGTCTACACCTGCCTCGACTTCTGGCCGGTCTGACCGTTGCTAAAATGGCTCTTTTGGGCACTTCAAAGTTTTCTACACTGTAATTGTGCAATCGGTGATTTTGGTTGTAGCTGACGTGGTTCGGCGTGGTCTGGGTCGAAGTTGGTAGGAGTTGAATCGAGGCGGTATCTAAAAATAGTTTTTAATTTAAATAAAAATGTAGAGCACATTTTTTACGAATCAACTAGTGTTTTATTTAGTGCCGGACGAAGATTTCGCTGGATCTTCCACTTCACCGTCTAGTAGTAGCAGTAGTAGTAGTGGGTGACCATTTTTGGTCTAGCGACTAGGGACACGGCGGCGGCGCGCCCTTTTCGCAAACCCTGTTTTTCTCTTACACCATATACCAAACTGATGCACATGCGTCTTATGATGAAAGTTTTGTTTCTCTAAGAGGACTTAATTTTGCCTGGCACCTCTTTGTCGAGTATACACAGTGGCCCCACGCTTTTACACCCCTTCCGAAAGGTGGTCCTGCTATATGTGAGACTTGCATCGATCTAACATCGCTATCGTCCCAGCAGAACTTGGTTATAGACGATAGACCTCTTTCCTTTTCAGCGCAATAGTCGTGGTCGTCGTGAGTTGACTGTAGGTGATTTATGCTGGCGCCAGACACTCGTGGGTTATTATTCCTGCGTATATTTTCGATGTTCAAGGTCAACTTATATTTTGCGCACACGCTAATTCGATGACGCCTGTTGAACCCAGAAAAGTAACTTCACCGTCTAAGTATCATCAGGCTTTAACTCGGTCACGGCTCATTACTTTACAAATAGGTCACGAAGCGTTGCCTTTCGACCCCTATTTATCAAACTCACTGTGCCCCATTTTTTTAAAATTTCTACTGTATATTTTGTCTTTAATCTTAGCCGTTTTATTTATATTTAATATGGGGGAGGGCTTTTCAGACTTTAAAAAGTGTTTTTTGTCATCGTGATTCCACCCCGAAAAGTAAGCAGAAAATTAGGAAACGTATATTAAATATAAACAATGCCTGGGCGCTCGAAATAGGTATCGGAAATGTACGCAGGTTGAAGATCTGTTTCGTTGTCATGACAACCACCGGACGCCACCACCCTACCCTATTCCATCTATCTGCTTAGGATGGACACAGACGAACGACACAATGGACACAACGAAGCGGCTGTGCAGCGGTCTTGCGGTTGTTTATTGACTAATATATTAACTTAAGGTGACAACCGATTTTCAACCAAAATATTTAAATATTGGTTATGGTTGACATAGTATCTCAAAAAAAAGAAGTCTGGAAATATGGGGTGAAGCTGCATCACAGGCATGAAATCTCTTTATAATAAAAAACATGACTAGGCTTGCCTTTCCCATTTGTATTAAATTATTTGTATTAAAATAACTCACCTTCCAACATGTTCTTACAGTAATGATTGCTTTTGGGCGATCCAGGTGCTTTGTGGTATTCCACATTAGGGTTATTAATATTATTTTCCTTCCTTGACATTTCACCTTGACAGCACATTTTTAGGTATCCTTTTCTCAGACACTCAGCTAGCATACTGCCTAACAAGGATAGAAGGATGAGCATCAAGGGTACGCCAAATATGGCATACAAGATGGCAGCGATCTTGCCGAGTGGAGTTTTTGGGACAAGACTTCCATAACCTGAAAGAAAATCTTAGTATTACTGAAGTACCGGGATCTTAAAAGTACATAGATCAAAGAATTGTGTTTCGAGTATAGACGCGAGTGACAGTTCAAAAGTAGTGGCTGTAGGTAACACAATCCATTTTTTTTCCAATTTTTTAGTTTTATCAGGGATCTTTGAATGAAAATGTAGCTTTGGGTCTTAGGTACTACTATGACAAATATAAAAACAAATTACCCTTTTTGCAGCTTTTTTTTTACAAAGTTAGTCTACTACAACTACTGATGCTGCAGTGTAGTTTGCTCCATCTGGTTTTGTCCCTGAAGATGTCGGCTTATGCCAACGAAACATGTAGGTACATACATAATACAAAAGTTTTGAATAAAAATAGTGAAGAGCGACCCATTATTTTGAAAAATGCCTTCACCAACTATGAACTATTTCTTCAATTTAATCTTAAAATTATCAAACTCAAGTTGGTCGCCAGATTATTTAGGAAACCAGCTTAAAAAAGCGAAAAGCACAAAACATGGTTTTGCAGATATAAGAAAGTGGTTCCGCCTCCTTCCACAAGAAAAGGTTTAGGTTGCCGCCTACCTACACAGCAGGTGGTTGATGCGAGAAATACTACTGAAAAGTGAAGAGGGAGTTGTAATGGTTAGGCGTGGGGATACATCAAAGAGAGGGTTTTCCAAGAAAAGTGATTGGCTATGGAAAAAGTGTTGAGGAGACATGTCGGTAGTCACATTCTAAGTTTTGTTGAACTTAAACAAAAAGCTCCAAATTAATTGTCAGTAAAGAAACATAAGATTTTTCTATTTGAATAATATTTTGCAGTTTATTATTATGGTAAGGTAAAGTTTTTATTTAAATATTTTGGGTCTTGTTTTATAGGTCATAAGAAAAGTCTTGTAACAATTTGTGAATTGCAACCCAGTTTTATTTTGTATTCATTTAAAGTTTGTTTGTAACGTTTTTAAAACTGTTTTATATTTATTTTATACCACAAGAGATCTACTACGGTACCCTCGTTTAGGGGCTCGATTTAAGATAAAATGGTACCCGAAAATAGAACCGTTAGGGATCGCGGTAAAAGGGCCCACTCACATTTCAGTTTTCGTCATCATCAAGTATTAAAATTCTATTAATAAGGAACATAGTATTAAAAATTAATCCAAAAACAACTCTCTCAGTTTAAAATTCTAGATTAATATAGTTTCTTACCTACGGTAGTGAGTAAAGTGACGGAATACAAAAGTGACCCTGCAAAAGTCCATCTGGGGCCAGGAGAATCCAAATTTCCTTCAAGTTTTGCAGTTTCCACAACAGTTCTCTCGAAGCGTTTCAGTTGTTCTGTAACTAGCTTTGTCCAGTTCTTTTCGTATAGGACGTTAAGCCTTTCTGAAAGAGAGAATGATTTTTAAGGAAGGATATTTTTGAGAGCCGTCATAACTGAATAAGAATATAAAATGCTTGCCAACAAAAATTTGTCTTTTGTCATAATAACAAAATAAAATATCTTCTTCTTGCTTTTTAATTTGCAAACTCATTCATTTCATCATCGTTTTACTACGAATTTTAAAGCTAGCTTTTTTAAAGCAATCTTTTTTATAAACCTTATGAATATAAAACAAACATTTACAGTGGCGGATCCAAGATGTCCGGAGGGGAGGGACCAAAAAGGCAGTAAAAACAATGTTTTTTGTTGCTTTTAATAAGTCTGAACTCTGAACTTAAGAACCAGATGAAAATAAAATCACCACAGGCGAAAATTTTAATAAATGTTAAGTTCAAATTTAGTTTTTTGTTATATTTAAGTTACGAATTCATTACCGCTTAAAAACGATGTTTTTACTAGGGCCGCGGGACCCATTTACGCCGGAGCTTCGGTCACTGCCCCGGTTTGCCCAACGATAGCTACGCCACTAAGTTACGGTTTTAAACTTAAACGCGTATTCGGCTACTCTAATTGTATACTAGAAGATTATAATTTTCCACTTGCTTATTTAACAAGTCCGCTTTTGTTTTAAGATTTTTTGTCTTGCTGGCCTAAAAGGATCCCGCCCGAAACTTATGGGTGGTGGCTTTCGGTTGGATTTCTTTTAAATTTCAGTATGTTGTAGATCTTGATGTTCTGATGAAAAGTTATCATTGCCCCATCGTCGTCCGCCCTATGGTTTCTAAGATACAGAGGTTCAAAGTTTCAGTTTTTAGCTTTTGTGCATTTTTCAGAAAAAACAATTTCAGGTCATTTCTACCTATTCTGAAAAATTATATTATTGTTTGTTATATATCAAAGGTTAGGTCACAAGTAGAGCTTAATATACAAACAAAAAAATTGGACCTATTAACAGTTTGATACATTCAGTGGCGTTCCAAACATAAAAATTATTAAAAAATATTTATTAAAAAACGATGCTTTACAGAATTAACTAAAAAAAAACAAACGGTGGATTTTTTTTTGATTTCTCCTATCTTTTAGGAATCTCCCAAAGAAACCAGAATATGTATAAATGGTAAAAATCTGTTTGTAAAGTTTTTCACAAAACGCTGTAAAACTCTAAGCTTTTTAGGATTTTAATGTTTTTTTTTTAGGAATGCAAACTACTTTCGCTTTTTTTAACGATAATATATACAGTCGAACCTCTCTAACTCGAACCTCTATAACTCGAACCTCTCTATAACTCAATGAACTTGTAAAAGCTTTTTACAAGTTCATTGCTATAACTCGAACCTTTTAAGTGGTCCCTGCACTTTTTACATGTATTTTAACCTATGTAACTCGAACTCTCCATAACTCGAACTGTTTTGGTTGTCCCTTCAGGTTCGAGTTATAGAGGTTCGACTGTATTCAAAAAAATATAATTATGAGGTTAATGGAATGATATTTGTTGCTCACAGTACTTTTTTAATAATTTATTTATTCAGTGGCGTGCAATTTACCAAGATAAATGTTCGAAATCCTAACTTATTTTGACATTGATTTTTTGGCGACATTAAAAGTAAAATATAAAAGTTTAACAATATGATCTATCACTTTGACAATGGCAGGTTATTCAAACGAGCTAAAGGTGAGCTCTACACGAAAAAAAATTATACCGGGTGGGCCAAAAAAAACTGAACTAATCGATTTTAATGGGACAAACTTCGCTTGGCAGAGAATTAATCAGAGTTTTGATTAAATATATTTTTGTCCGATATCTCAAAATCCAAGACGGCGGACGAAATTAAATTGTACCCTTCAAAGATGCTCGTTTATTCTTATGTTGCGATCATGTTTTATTTTCGTCCGCAATCGTGGATTTTGAGATATCGGAAAAAAATATATTTAGTCAAAACTCTGATTAATTCTCTGCCAGGTGCAGTTTAACATATATAAAACGATCATATAATTCAAAAGTTATAATGAAAAAAAAAATCCGGATTTTTTTGGACCACCCGGTGTAACTTTTTTTCGTGTAGAGCTCATCTTTAGCTCGTTTCATTAACCTACCAATGTCAAATTGACAGATCATATTGTTAAACTTTTTTATTTTACTTTTAATGTCGCAAATAAACTAAATAAATAAATGATTAAAAAAGTATCAGGGCATCAAGATCTACAACATACTGAAATTTAAAAGAAATGCAACCGAAAGCCACCGCTCATAAACTCCGGGCGGGATCCTTTGCTAATCTCAACACTTTCGTCGGTATAAGGGTTAGATTGAAAAGAAACATTTTTTCAAAGGAACTCCCCTTCTTTGTTACAATTTTTACCTTCGTAGCCCACGCAGCAATGGGTAGAGAAGGTATTGTTTTCGACGAACGTGTATGTCTGTCCATAACACAATAGCTCCTAAAGCGCTGATCCGCTTTTCATGAAGGTAAAATAGTGTACAATACTGTAAAGAGCTGATTAGATTATAGTGAAAATCCATATGCTAACTTCTTAACGCATTAACCATCGCATTAATATGTGGTTCGGTTCGAAACACGTGTTTATCAATAATTTATGTTATTATTTAAAACTTCATAGGAGCTTCCGTTTGTGAGATATATACAAAAACTGTTTCCAAGGCTGATATAGCGTGGAGTTCACTTAAAGTGTGCTAATGAGCTAGGAAGTTATTAGACCTATGATGGATCCATTTATATCTGAAAGAATTTGAAATTCTAAGTGTTCATGTAATTTTTTTTGGAAAATCGCTGACAAAATGTGAATGCTAGATCAAGCCCAGAGCTAGTCATTCTTAGGTATCATTGGTATATAAAAATCCTTTGCAGTTTTCTTCCGAACCTAAAAACCATGATTTTAAACGTTCAAAATATGCTTTAGAGTGGTCCGTAGAAATTTAATTTCTAAACAACCACATTTATTAAAGATGTAATTCGTGTTTTAAATGGGTGGCGGTAAACATCGAAAAATAAAATCTCGAAAAGCAAAAACTTCAAAAAACAAAACAAAAATAATCGAAATACAAAAGATCAAAAAACAAAATATCTTGAAAGACAAATTTTTGAAATTAAGAAAGTCGAAAACAAAAAATTTAGAAAGACAATATCGAAAACACAAATCTCGATAACTACCGGATCGATAGATAAAACATCGAAAAACAATAAATCTCGAAATATAGTAAAATGCGAAAAATTAAAAAAAAAGAAGACATTTAAATCTAAGGTGGAAAGTTTTTTTATCCATGCTATAGGCTATAGGTACATTGTTGTTCCATAGCGGCGCAATTTTTGACTGAGCGGTTTAAAGGTCTTATCTGGGCCAGTTGCGTCTCATGAGGTAATGCCACCGAGCCATTTTTCTGCAAAAACAGGTTTTTTTATTTTTTAAATTATAATATACGAAATTTGGTAGCCCTGTGCAATGTGGATCACACTCGCACTCGATGCGATGGCGATGAGTGGCCCACTGAAACCCAAAACAGAGTTAAACCATGTACGTAATTACGTCTATGGGATAACACGCTGCCACTTTTGTTTTGGCTCCTTCGAATAGAGATAGATTTTAATCTGCAGCCTATTTGAGCGACAGTGATAGAGCCAATGTTGGGCATTTTAGCGTTGTTTAAACAGAAAAACTGAAAGAAATTTTGTACTTGGGGCAGGCCATCAGTATTATACTCGCATTGCTTTTGTGCGAAGAGCATGGATGTTTTAATTTACGCCTTTACAATACATTTCAATTATTTCAGTAGAATTTCGTGATAAATTTTGAGTCATTTCATGGCGCAAATCGGGTGGTCCTGGGTAAGTTTCTTAAAAAGAAAATAGAATTAGAAACCCCAAACATACTTGCTGTAGGTATGTTTTTTAATGACTTGTTATACAATTGGGCGCAACACCCCGAATTTTTTTTACTGACTCAAAATTCTGGTAGGAGTTTGAGGTTAGGTTTGGTGTTAACGTTACATCGACTCGCCACTTAATAAAGCACTGGCGTCGCCGAGGGTGGAGGCTTTCATTAATCGGAAAGAACCTTTTTTGTGATTATAGATAAAAAAAAACTTACCTAAACAATTTTATTTTAGCATTTTACAAACAAGCAGCTACTTGATGTAGTTTTTAGTTTATTTGTTAACAGATAAAGTCTATTCGCCCCGCCTTTCTTTTCCATGCGGAAAGTGCTCGGATAAGCACCAGTTTCAGACTAATCATAGACCTGTAGAGCAACCTCAAAAATCCCACACATTTAAACAGTCTATTAACCTTCTAAGTGTATGTCTATTTTTTGCCACATTTTTATTATGTTTGGTAATGTTTTGTGGTTATTAAAATAAGTAACACTTCCTTTGTGTGTTTAACTTTTCACTAAAGTACCTGATATCACACATTCCGTTTGCCACCCACGCAGTATCACTTCGTGGATTGTTCATAATAAGACAAATAAAGCAAAAAACGCATTTCGGTTTTTCACAACCGCACAACCAGTTTTCAGCATCGTATAATTTTTTATTACTTGCACTAAAATGTTGGTTAATTATTAGGATTTTTAGATCCTGAAGATTTTATTTGTAATCGAAGTTCATATGTCAACGTATTTAAATTTGCACAGTTAATTATATAATCGACGGTATTTATCTCCATTTTGGAAACAAACAAATTGACCCTGGCGTACCCCAAATCAAAACAAACTCATACGTCTTCACTAAGGATGGAACCGGCAACACGTAGGAAGGTCAACGAATGGTTTGGCATGATGAATAAGGTCGATGTCAACTAAAACAAACATTCCTCACTCCCTTGAGCGAGAACAGCCACCCATGCACCGCTAAGAAAAGGGTGAAATTAAAATCTTGTCCCGCGTGGTGCTGCCGGCTTGTAATTATTTACGCTAAAAAAGTTTACCCAGTTAACCACAGACTAAAAAAAAAAGAACTAGACATGTCGAAAGGAAATATTAAACATTTTTTAAATAAATCAATTAAAAATACTGGTTGTCTAGTTTTGGGTGGGCGTTGCCCTCCACCCTGTAGCAGCCGCCACTGTTTGCCACCCTCTTCCCCAAAAAAAAAGCCTTTGCGACGCTTGTGTGACGAAGTTCATACTAAAGCTACAATAAATCCGCTTAGGTTTTATGTACACCAGGAATTTTTTCTTGTAAACAACCCCGCACGCAGCATTCTTTTCAAACATAATTACCATCAAAGCTTTTCGGCTTCAAAGCAACAAAGGTCGAGCCGAAAAGATCTCTAAAATTCTTTGTTGTGTCGCTTTTGGTAAAACAAAAATCCAGAAAGTATTAACCAAGGAAAAGCGCTCGAAAAAAAACTATGGAAAGTACAAAGGTGATGCGGGTGGGTGGTTAAGACTTTGTGGTTGAGAGGTCCCAGAGTTAGAGATGACCAATTGCAGAGCCAGGGCGGCAAATTTAGGGGGCGGCAAATTTAGGGGGCGGCAAATTGAGGCGGCGGTAAATCGAGTGGGCGGCAAATCTTCGGTGTAATTTATAAAAAAGAGTAAACTAAATAAATAAATAGGCTATATAGGGACCACTTAAACTAAATCCCGTCATACACCTTAAAAAATTATGATTTACACATATGCGGAATGTGCACAAAGAACTACCTTAAGCACTACCCTATAGATATCCTTTTTTTTGGTCACAAATTTTTTTAAGGGCGCCCTTTTCAGCCATCTACCTCCTCCCCCCGCCCCTTGGGTCACGCTACGCCGCTGTGGAAATGGTTTACGTGATTGCTTTTAATTTTTGTTGTGTGCAAAACTGCTAGCACGGCCCTGCCTAATGTTTAGGGGAAAGGGGGGCAAAATGGGCCCTGGGGATAAAATGGGGTAACGCAGTATTAGCTAAGCTGCACAAGAATAATACTTTTTTTACTAGAGATATTTTATCTGCTTGACTAGTTAAACTCTGCATATGACTGGTGCCGTTCGGCTGCGCTTAAGTTGGTTTATGTTGAACATGTGATCTTGCGCGCTGTTTATCATAAAAATAGCCCGCAATTTTTTTTATTTTTATATTTTGTTTAAATTGGACAATTAATAGGTTTATGTAGAATGCATAGTCAAACGCAATGGCTGTAAAATTAGGCTTTTACTGTATTTGATTTCTATTTAATTTAACAGGTGGTTGGGGCAAGAAGGGGTTTAGTAAAGGGGGCTTAACGGTGTACGCTGTTTTACTTAATAACTAATATTAAATTACCTCATTTTAATCCCAAAAACATGGGCGCAGACAGGCAGTCCTCGCCTCCCTTCCCCAAATCTAAGAATTTTTTGGATATTTCAACATATTTCATGATTAAAACAATAAAGTAGCATAAAAGGGTCTCGGGCCCCCAGGAGATATTCATTGTCATATGAAATTAGAATTTATGTCATATGAAATTAGGTTTTATCTTGTCATTGCAACAAATGGGCTCTTAAATTAGCGTGCCAGAGTCGACAGCGATAACTGCTAATTCTTTGTAAATCTTATAAATACTAAATATAATTATTTTAATCTTGTTAGTTTTTTAATAAATGATACCCCATAATTTCCTCCCTTTCCTCTATATTTTAAAACCAACAAAATTGATTTTCTAAAATGCAATAAAACGCCAAAGTATTAAGAAATAAAAAAAAACTATCGAAACTAGAATTATAGCTAAATATGTTTTTAGGTAGGTATAATTGGAATCAAAAAGAACAATTATATTTCAAAATACTAGAAAATAAGATCTAATGCCTCCTAAGAAAAGTAGATTTAGTAGTTTGTGTAGTGGCGTACGCAGAAATTAATCCTGGGGGGCTTGAGCGCCGATCTATACGTAGAGAAGGATCTTGAGGAGAGGCTTGAACACAGATCGTTAAATTTTAATTTTATTTTTTGGGAATAATCATGTTTTATGGGTCAATATTGAGTAGCTTTGGAGGGGATTTCAGACATCAAGCCCCCACCCTGCGTACGCCGCTATATAAGGCGCAATTTATACTATCTCGTCACCGTACCTTCACCGTACCACCACCGACACGTAAAATGTTCTTACATGGACATTCATGGACGGATTCACACTACACTAATAAAGGAGCCGTTACGGTTTAGTGCGAATGCGTCCATTGCTTTTAATGTAAGAATATTTTATGTGTCAGTGACGGTCAGGATAGGCACGTAGATAGCTTTTCTTTCTTGGGGTGTTCGGTTCGGTACTGTCCCCCCACTACCCCCATATCTACATGACTGCTGATGGTAAGTATAGTATTAACTGCGCCTAATACTATTTTACAATTGTATCGGGATTTATAAAGGGACTAAAGGGCCAAAATTAAAGAATCTAAATTTAATCAAATTAATATCACACTGTGCTTGTAAGTTGAAAACTTTTTTTCCAAAATTTTAATTATAAACTTGTACAAACACAATAAACGTTCCCGTCCTATTAAAATTTTCAATTAAAATATCATTTTATAGGAGCTGGAAAATTGAGAAGAGGAAATAATTTTGCTAATTTCACACACTGCGTTGCATACTCATAATACTGGGCACACTGCGATGCATTTTTTAACAAATCTACACTGAAAAACTATGTTCTTTAATAATAGTAAATATATTTTTTTCCAATAAAATCAAATGCACAAAATCACTTGGTCACAGACTAAAAATCTAGGCAAAAATCAACAACAATACGGAGAGTGAGGACTTTTTGAACCTCTTAAAATCTGGCTACAGGCAAACGAATGAAATCCATGTATATTGTATATAAGTTAAACGGTACTTGTAGTCCCTGTGTTTAGCAAGTAAATTATTTTAAAACTTATAAAGACGATTTTGTCATTTCTGGTTGTCGAGATATTATGTAAAATTTCAATTTCCTAGATTCCTAGAACTTATATCTTATTACAGTTTTATATTTCTCTGTTCTTTCTAATCTAAGAACTATGCACTACTAATGCTCTAAAGTACTAGGTTTATAAACCAATTTTTTTTCGATACACAGATAAAACAAAATTTTTAAATTAACATTTTTGATATTAAGTTTTATATATTTAAATTAAATAAATTTGGATGATCATAACAAAGTTGGTGTTGGTAATTTAACGCTTTGGTTTTGATGTTTTTAAATTAACAATGCCATTCTTTAATATGTATGAATATAAATTCATATTTTTAAAATAACAATACCATTTCATTAGAAATGGCTTACATTGGTATATATAATCTATTAGTACCATATAGGCAGAGATGGCGCCACACTACTACATTTGACACTAATTTCAATTTACCAGTTCCACATATAAGGAATTATGTTTGCTAATGGGCAAAACTGTTATTTAGTATTTTTAAAAAGCAGTGAAGAAAGTTGTTGCTTTTTCCAAATAGTAGCTTTGCAGGACTCTATAAAAATTTGCCTCGGAAAAAATTTTTAAATTAAATAATTTTAAAAATACAGTTTATTAATTTTAATGATATCCATTATTAGGTTAGTTGAGTCAGCCTAGCAGAATTATAAAATGTTTTGTTAATTTAATAATATTTATCAAGCTACCCAGCAAACATCAACCTGCTGGTACTTTACTAATATTGTACTTTAACTGCTGGCATCGGCAACGATGTGCATTATTTTTATTATTTTTGTATTGTCTAATTTGCATGTTATGTAAAAGGGCAAGAAATGCATTATTTTAGTACTTTATTTTTAATATAATGAAAAGTTATACTTTATTTTTGAAGAATGACAAGTGCAGCCAGGATAATGGCAAAAAAACATTTTAAAAGTATATTTGAACAGTTGCTTTTCAAGCACTTAATTTTAGTGCAAAACAATTAAATATTTTACTGTGAAAATAAAATATATATAAATTTATCGGTTTCACAACGTTCTACGTCTTCCGAAAATAAAATATTCACAAAAAAACATTTTAATAACATTTTGAAGAAGGTACTCTTAAAGTACATTTAATTTATTATTAAAGGTTTAAAAGTTTTACTGCAAAATAATTAACAGTAAAAAAACATTTTAAAAGTATTTTTAAGCAGTTGCTTTTAAAGCACTTTATTTTAGTGCAAAAATATTACAAAAAACTGACAAGTTGATGTTTGCCGTCCTTGCTACTAGATGGCAAACACTAGTCAACAGGTTTACAGGTACACTAAGGAATGTCAAGCTTAAGAATGTGAATGATTTTATTTATTTTTAAATTGATGTGGAATGTTCCATAATCCTTGGAAATATTCTCATCTGATATGAAAAGGAAAATATTAAAGATCCTTATATAATGATCAAATATTTCTTTCCGTAAATATGAGACGTGAGTGAAGTTTTTTTTTAAAATTTATAAAAATTCAGTTTTTTTTGTATTTATTAAAAATACGAAGAAAATACATTGCTTTAAAAATACATGCTTTTGTGTACAAAGAAGTTAAAAAAAATGCATTACTTTAAAAATTTAAAATATACTTGCTGGCCTGATGCAGGCCGTTGTTCCAAATTAATACGAATTAACTACTTCCTACTTAGTACTTTGCCGTTATGGCCAGCAGTGAAAACCAGTACTTAAAAAGTACTTTTTTTGTAATCCATGTTTGCTGGGTATAGTTATAATGTTACGATATTGATAACTTTAAGAAACCATTCGCTTGTTTATATTTAACAATATTATTTGGTTCGGTTATTTTTTTAAACTAAACAATTCCTTTTTTTCTGTATATACCTACATATCAAGCATTTAACTTTTGGTGCCGCTTTGAAAATATACCCTTGAAAAGAAAAACATAAAAGCAGTGTAAAAGAGGAGAAATTGTTGATGCTTTTTATCTCTGAGACAGTGTTTGTCATTCTTAAGAGTCAGTGATCTCTCTATATATATATACTTCGTATATAATTCATTGTTAAGAGTATACTTATCCCAGCAAACATCGACCTGCTGGTACTTTACTAATATTGTACTTTAACGGCTGGCATCGGCAACGATGTGCATTATTTTTATTATTTTTGTATTGTGTAATTTGCATATTATTTAAAAGTGCAAAAAATACAACATTTTAGTACTTTATTTTTAATACAACGAAAAGTTATACTTTATTTATGGAAAATGCCAAGTGCAGCCAGGGTTAATGGCAAAAAAGCATTTTAAAAGTATATTTTAATATTTGTTTTTAGAGCACTTTATTCTAGTACAAAAAAAATAAATATTTTACTGTGAAAATAAAATATTTACAAAAAAACATTTTAATAACATTTTTAGTTTAAAAGTTTTGCTGCAAAATTAATATAACAGTGAAAAAACATTTCAAAAGTATTTTTAAATAGTTGCTTTTAAAACACTTCATTTTAGTACAAAAAAATTAAATATTTTACTGTGAAAATAAAGTGTTTACAAAAAAAACGTGTTTGCTGGCCTGGCCTCTAGATGGCAAACACTAGTCAACATTTTACAGGTACACTGAAGTATGTCAAGCTTAAGAATGTGAATGATTTTATTTATTTTTAAATTGGTGGGAAATGTTCCATAATCTTTGGAAATATCCTCATCTGATATGAAAAGGAATATGAAAGATCCTTATAAAAGGATCAACGTAATGCCCTTACAATATTTATAATAAAACTAGTTTTGTTGTACTGAAAAAAATTAATAAGATACATTGCTTTAAAAGTACCGGTTTTTTAAAAAAAAGTTTAAAAAAATCAGTTTTTTTTTGTACTAAAAATACGAGGAAAATACATTGCTATAAAAGTAAATACATGCTTTTGTGTACAAACAAGTTAAAAAAATGCATTGCTTTAAAAGTACAGTGTGTTTTGTATTAAAATATATACTTACTGGCCTGATTCAGGCCGTTGTTCCAAATCAATACAAATCAAGTACTTCCAAAAGTAGTTTTTTTTGTACTAAAAAAATTAATAAAATACATTGTTTTAAAAGTACAGGTTTTTTAAAAGAGTTTGAAAAATTCAGTATTTTTGTACTAAAAATTCGAAGAAAATACATTGCTGTAAAAGTAACTGCTTTTGTGTACAAACAAGTTAAAAAAAATGCATTGCTATAAAAGTACAGTGTTTTTTGTATTAAAATATATACTTGCTGGCCTGATTCAGGCCGTTGTTCCAAATCAATACAAATCAAGACTTTGCCGGTATGGGCTGCAGTGAAAGCCAGTACCTAGTATTTTTTTTGTAATCCATGTTTGCTGGGATGTATACAGGATGTTTTTTTTTAATGGAGGCTTTTTTGGGTAGGTTGTAAGTACGTACGATAAATATCCGAGAAAGCCTCTGTTATCTTAAGAAAAAACAGCCTGTATGAATTAAAAAAATTAAAATGTTGAAATGAAATACTGGTATATTATATGACAAGGAATAAAACTGGCACTATTTTTTCGCGAAGCAAATATTTGTCTAGGTTTTTTCATTTTCTGGAGTAGTGGTTTTTTGAGAAAACTTGAACATTTTTATTTATTTTTCTTGTTTCAAACTTTTCCTAAGAGAGGCGCGTATAAGGATGATTTGACGCTTTTAATGATAAAACATTTTAAATTAGGAGCATTAAATTCATTCTATCGGTATCGTACAGTTTTTTTGTAGAATTACTTACCTCTATATTCAGCTTTGTTGCCGACATTTGGAACTGTCTTTCTGTTTAATAATTTTAAATATTTTTATTTGGACATGGAGAGTATACTCTCGAAATAGTTATTTTTCCAGGCTCTGTAGCGAAATAGCGCATCAAAATAGAGCGTTTAAAATAGCACGTATTATAAAGGCGCGTATTCAAAATAGCGCGTATCAAAATAGCGCGTGTCCAGAATAGCGCGCGTTCAAAATAGCGCTTATCAAAACAGAACAGATGGAAAAAGGTCAAGGAGTATCTGGACCGGTTAGGACCAGGGGCGGATCCAGGGGGGGAGGGCAGTGGGGCCCGGGCATCCTCCCTTCCTGACATTAGTTTGAGGGAAAAAAATCCACTGCATTAACTGCATTTTTTAAACATAATTTAACCGCAATATAACTTTTTTATTTTTTTAGAATAATTTCTTAAATTTACGAAAATTTCCGCCTGCGGAGTATTTTCTATACCTGTCAATTTTTATTTCAGACCTAAAACTTAATAAAAACAACACTCCCCCCTTAACATCCTGGATCCGCCACTGGTTAGAATACGTTTGCGATCAATTGACAAAGGAAATCATCAACTTCGACCCCTAAGCAAAACTGATACGTGCCATTTTGTATTATAAACACGCGCTATTATGAACACGCGTTATGCTGAACACGCGCTGTTTTGATACGTGATGTTTTGTCACGCGCTAATCTAATACGCGCTATTTCGTTACAGACCCATTTTTATATGTATTTTTGAACCGTTTATATTTGGGACTTTTTAATTTTCTCGAGTTACTATTTTGTGCCATCTTTTGTTACTGTATAGTTAGTTTCTAAAGATGGTTCTCATTTCTAATTAACGACAAACTTATCCTCTTTACCGATCGATCAATAATGTTATGTGTGTATCTATTCTTAAAACTAGAGAAAAAACAGGAATCTTACACGAACACACAGGTCAACGCAGTTATAATTCCTCTCCCTTACGGAAAGAAATGATTTGATATAAATCATATAACGATTTTGTAAAGTACAAGACATTTAATTTCAGTATTGGTCCAAAATTTACTGTTATTAATAACTTTAAGATTGATACAATCAGTTTTGGATCAATTCAATAAATTGCCATCGGATTGATATCAGAAAATTTGGATAGATGTCTTAGTATGAGTTTAGATATGTTTTACACCTTGTTTGATTGTTTTAATAAAATTGGGCATTGATGTTATTTTTAATTGTATAAAATCTATATTTTGGTTTTATAGAGTTAACACTGTTTGGAGTTGAATGAATCCGAAGAGACTGGCATAGTTTTATCAAAACTAATAGCAACCGTTTCTTTTTAAGTCTATCTGAAATTGTATTATTTTACTCTTATATTAGGTAGATTGTACTATTCTATATTGAGTTGGATCAACTTGAACATTAAGTAATTTTTACACAGTCTATTTTCTATTCACTAGTTTAAATTATTCAATTCATAGGATACTATGTTGAGTAATTTTGATCAAAGTAGGACTAAATATATTCAATATCCTATTGATCGAAAAGTTAATCAAGCTATTTAGTCAAATTAATAAAATTTTGGACTAATGCTATAGGAACTCGATTTTGGATGGAATCAGTCCTTATAGGAGAAATGCAATTCGAAGTTTTTTTATGTGCTATTGATACAGGTGGCATTATTTTTGGTGAAAGTTGTTCTATTCATCCTTAGTAGTTTAGTTTAGTTTAGTTTCCCATCCCAAAATGACAAAAATGATGTCATTAGTATTAAAACTCAAGGGAGATTTATTTTTTTTCCTTAGTTTGAAGATATGGTATACCACCATGCGGAAAAGGCAGAGTTTATGAACCCTATTTAGTTGTATGCTTACTATTTAAGCTCTTAGGCGCAAATCTATGGGGCGGGGAAGGGGAAATTCCCCCCAAATCCCAAATTATATTTAGTTTTGACACACAGAATATACTTTCTACTCAGGCCATGGACAACTCGCCGCCATCGACTCGCCGAGATCGATTCGCCGCCGGACCAACCCGCAGCCGGTCCCATTAGCCGCCGGGCTAACTAGCCGCCGCCCGCTGCCGCAGTTTATTTATGCTTTTATTTAAACTCTTGCGACAGAGGGTTTTTAACTACTTTCCAATAAGTTATAGATTTTTGATCTATTTGACAGGTGTATAGAGTTCCAGTGACAATGAAATTTAATATTTTTACACAAACACTTCAAAATGGCGAATTCAAATTGGCGGCGTTTTTTATTTATAAACCGATTTGTCTCACAGTGTTAAGGCTACCAATACACTTTTTCATGTATATAGAGCTATTTATCAAATTTAGAACTTAGGGTGTATTTATAAGATAACATGTAAGTAAATTGCAGTTTAAGGCAGTTAATTATGATTTTTGAATTAAACTAAAAATAAAGGTCATAATAGCAGATCCAAATGGCGGATCTAAAATTGCGGACTTTTTCATTTAAAAACCGATATTTAATAAATGTTGGGTCTTGGCTAATTGCGACTTTTGAACTAAATCTAAAAAAAAATATATCTAGGATTCAATTAACGGATAAGTAGTGGATTTGTAACTTTGTAATATTGCTGATTATGATTTTTGAGGGGTCAGGGTCAAAATCTAAAATTAAAATTGGAAATCGACTTTCAAAAGAATTCCAGGTAACGAAAGGCTTAAGACAGGGATATTGTACCTCTCCAACTCTTTTTCAAATATATATCGCAGTAGCTCTAAACAACTGGAAACGTAAAGTACAGGGCATGAGAATACAACTTAACAACACTACAGTTTGCTGATGACCAAGTAATTGTAGCTAATGATAAAGAAGACATGGAGTATATGATGAGAAAGTTAACGGAAGAATACCAAAAGTGGGGGTTAATAGTGAACGTGGCAAGACACAGTACTTATGTATTGGAAACGAATCAAGTGAGTTCTCTCCATGCAATGAGTATGTATACTTGGGTGTCACATTTAATAAGACAGGAACAGACTATAAAGAACTGGAAAAAATAATAGTAAAAGCAAAAAAGGTAATTGGTTGTCTTAACAGTATTTTATGGAGCAGAGAGCTGTTGTATGGAATAGAGACTTGTCGCGTAACAGAAAAATACAAAGCAAAAATGGAAAGTGTCGAAATGGATGCAAAAAAAGATCAATGAGAATATCTAGAACAGATCATATAAGAAATGAGATCATAAAAGAAAGAATGGGAATCGAGGGATGTACAACGGATGAACGACGAAAGATTACCAAAGCAGGTCTTAGAATGGCAACCAATAGGGCGCAGAAAAAGAGGGCGTCCTAAACTGGAATGGCAACAGTCAATCCAAAGATCAATGAGTCAAACAAACCTCGAAGATGTTTGTCAGGATCGAAGGAGGTGGAGTATAGACGTCGGACAACGTGGAAAAACGTGCTAAACCGACATAGTAGTGGTATGATTTTTGATTTAAACTTTGGAAAAACCAAAATGGTGGAAACAAAAGGGCGGACTTTTCCATTTATGAACCGATATGTATAATTTTTAAAGTTTCCGGTATTTAAGGTAAATTGGGAATTTTTGGAATGTTTAAGGTTATTGATTTTTAGTTTTAAATTAGTCAATAAAGCGACCTAATAAGGCGGACTTTTCATTTTATTAACCGATAGGTATTAAATTTGGAACTTTGAAGTGTTAAAAGGTGCTGATTATGATTTTTAAATTAAACCTTAGGAAAATCAAATTGGCGGATTCAAGTTGTGCACAATTTCATTTATAAACCGATATGTACTAAATTATGAAATCATAACAGTCACCCTAAAATTTCAAAATTAATACATGTCGGCTCATAAATGGAAATTTCGGCCATTTTGATTTTTTGAATTGAATTAATTATAAAAATCAGCCGCCTTACACACCCCAAATTTAATACATATCGGTATAAAAATGGAAAAATCTTAAAGCGACTTTATACACCCCAAACTTTCAATTTTAATACATAAATAAGAATTTTCCGGATGGATCCGCCATTTAAATTTTTTTTGTGATAAAATAATATTAATTTACATTGTTACCGGAACTCTAGTTGTGGCGATTTGGCCCAGCGGCAAACCGGGTCGACAGCATATTGGGCCGGCGGCGAATTGGGTCGGGGCCGGCACGAGTTGGTCCGATGGCAAATTAGCCGCGGTAAGTTGGCGGCGGCGAATTGTCTCATTCCCCTTGGTTCATATGGACTTCCAAGACCCGCCCTGAAGCTCTGCATTCCCTTGCAATTTGTTTATGTTTGTTTTCTGTGTAGTGTTGTGTCTAATATCTGAGGGCACGGCAGTGCCTCGCCAAGTTCGCGCGCCGTAACCATCTTTTCTTGAAACATTTTAGCCGATATTTGACCTACCTAAAACACTACTTCGGAATGAGCTACGAATCTCAAACTTTACACAGTCGTAGATCTCCATGGAGTTAACAACCCCTCCAAGTTTCATGGAATTCCATAAATTAGTAAAGTAGTTACGAAATTTCAAAAAACGTCGAAATTGCCACTCACTCACTCACTCATGTATAGATCATCAATATTCTACTGTACTTCCAGACATGCTACAAAGCTGAAATTTGGCAGACTGATAGAAATTATGACCAAACCCCTGGAAAAAATCTAAAACCCCAAAATTTTAATTTACTCCCCTCCCCTATACATATAAAGTTATGAAAAAGTAGCATCGCCCACTTCCAGAAATGCTAGAGAGTTGAGCTTTGGCAGACTGATAGAAACTATGATAAAACTATAGGAAAAAATCAAAAAACCCCAAAATTTTCATTTACTCCCCTCCCCTATACATTTAAAGTTATGTAAAAGTAGCATTGCCCACTTCCAAAAATGCTAGAGAGTCGAGCTTTGGTAGACTGATGGGAACTATGATAAAACTATAGGAAAAAACACCCCAAAATTCTAATCTACTTCCCTCCGCTATAAATGTAAAGTTAAATAAAAGTAACATTGCCCACTTCCAGACATGCTAGAGAGCTGAGCTTTGGAAGACCGACAGTAACTATGATAAAGTTATAGAAAAAAAATTAAAACACCCCAAAATTCTAATTTACTTCCTTCCCCTATAAATATAAAGTTATGTAAAAGTAACACTGCCCACTTCCAGAAACGCTAGAGAGCTGAACTTTCTAAGACTGAAAGACAATATGATAAAACTATATGAAAAATTTTAAAAACACCAACATTTTAATTTACTTCCCTCTCCTATAAATGTAAATTTATATAAAACTAGCATTGGAATGCTGATAGAAATTATGATAAAACCATGGGAAAATTTTTTAAAAGTCCAATATTTTCATTTACTCTCCTCCCCTATAAATGTAAAGTTATGTAAAAGTAACGTTACCCACTTCCAGAAACGCTAGAGAGCTGAGCATTGGAAGACTGATAGGAACTATGATAAAACTATAGGACAAAATTTTAAAACACGACAATTTTAATTTATTTCCCTCCCCTATACATGTAAAGTTATGTAAAAGTGTGATTGTGCACTTTCAGAAACGCTAGAGAGCTGAGCTTTGGAAGGCTGATAGGAACTTTTTTATTATTTTCAGAAATGAAGGTTTTTTATAAGAATAAGCTGACTTGCAGTCGGGTTCATTTCAGTTAGATCTTTCAGTCAGTCAATTTAGTTATTAGGTGTTGGTAGTATTTTATTAGAAAATGAAAAATTAATTGCCTAATTTTATGATAAACTTGTGTTAGGTCGTCTTAAGTGTTGGTAATTTATGTCCTCCATCGCTTTTTGATTGCTGTATTATTCAACTGTTTTCCATGTTGGAATGCGACAAGGAAAGTTGTTTAAATTGTGTGATCTTGGTAGTTTGCGTAAAATATTTTTAGCACGTATATTTTTTGCAGTGTGCTTTGTTTGATTTTGATTTAATAATTTCAATTCGACACACTCTGCAAAAACGAGAGGAGTTTTAATTCAATTCATTAATTTTAAAAACAACAGCTTTTTGTTGACATGACCAAATATGAAAGGGCAGCATTAAAAATAGAGTTTTTATTAAAATATTTAAATGTTTTTATTCTTTTTTATTGACAAATATATTTGTATGTTTATTGTTTCAGAGAAGCTAGAGAATTATTTTAAAAATAAATGGATCAATGACGGATCTGATACTTTTCTAGCTAGCCTATTAGCACACTTCAAGTGAAGCCATGATATATCAGCCTTGAAAGCAGTTATAACACAGATTACTGAGCAAAATGTAGTCTACTATATTCCGAAAACCGCATATTGATGCAAGCTGTCATTAGCATTAATGGATTTTGAGCAAAATGTAATCAGCTCGTTAGAGTGTCACACACTATTTTACCTAAACATTTTATGAAAATCGGTTCAGAGGTTTAGGAGGTATCGTCACGGATCACCTAGGTGATCCGTGGTATCGTGTTACGAACAGAAATACACATACATACACACCCGCACACATACATACACACAGACCTTAGAAAAGCTGGTTTTAATATTCGAAAACACAGACAGACATCACGACGATATGGCCAAGGTAGGTCAAAATAGAGTCCCTCTATGTTGACATATTTGGATAATATATCCAAATATGTCAACATACAGGGACTCTAGGTCAAAATACAGCCAAATAACAAATTTTCGGTGTTATCTCCAAAAAAAATTTTTGTCGAAAATAATACTTTCCTAGCCCGCGCAACAATGACTTTGCTTTGAAGAGTTGGCTAAATCTTTGTAATTTGTATACTCTACCGTCTGCGTCTCCGTGTCCCAAAACCCAAAAAGATTTTAATAATATTTATTTTATAAAATTCTAATAGTTCAAAATCCAAAGCTAGACTAATTGCTCTACAAGAACGCGAGAGTAATGCCTGACTTTGTGCATTGCCTTCTCCTCCTTTGCCTGTGTGTGAACAACATACTTGCACTTGCGGACAATTAGTTGATATTTTGGGTCATCATGGCCTGTGCTGTCCAATTGTGCTGGTAGGTTTTCTCGACATCGGTTTATAAATGAAATTCTACACAGACCTTGTTGTTGTAGCAGATACTCCAAATCTGCTAGAACCGAATGGTGTGTGTAGAACTGACGCAAAGCAAGCAGATGGATTATCCTATTTTCTTTGGAGAGAGGGCAAACAATTGTTATGGGATGTGACCTGGCGGGACACCTTAGAAGACAGTTGCATTTTTAAAACTAGTAACAAGGCAGGTAAAGCGGCTAATATTGAAGAACAACAAAAAATATCTAAATATAAAGAATTGGTGGATAATTTTGTTTTTGTTTCGTTTAGTGCAGAGACCTTGGGACCCTGGAATGAATGAGCTAAGCGACTGGTTGGTGAGATTTCTGCCAGAATAAAAAATTGTGGCAGGGAGTCACTAACCAGGAGTTTCATTGTTCAGCTGATTAGCTTGGCTAGTCATGCCGGTTCGATCCTCGAAACCATTCCGGATTGGCCAGGTTTGGAAGAGGTCTTTTATTTAATTAACTAATTTTTATTTATTTATATACAGTTGTTATTTTATTGGTAAATATTTTTACTAAAATATAAGTTTTTGATTACTGTGCATATCGCTTATAACGATATCGGATATTACGACATATTGGTTATAGCGACGACATATTAAGATCCCGACCGAATTTATATACAGGGCTCGACTTCCAACGTTTAGCCTTTATGAAAAGCGAATAAAAAAGGATGAACTTATGGAAAGCAAGAAGTCAGTGAGGGACCAAAGACGCTCATATTCAGGAGCGTTTGCCGCTGTGACTTAAAATTCATTAATAGTTTTTTATTACTAAACAGGAGCAATCAAAGTAAGATTTCCACTTTTAAAAGACGAAGAAATAGTCATTATTATTTATTTCGTTATTTTAGCTTTAATCAGGAAACATTAAATCGAGAAAAATTCAATTTTTTTCTAATTTTTTCTTACATAATAACCTTGCTCTTTTATTAAAGTCGCGCTTAAATGAAGTCAAGTTGCTAAAAGTCACCATACACTATCCAGGAAACAGAATAGGGGACAACATTTTTGGGGGTAGGGATGTACGATAGCCCTAAACCTCTTGCCCCTTTACTGGTTTCAGTCTGCAGAAAAAAATGTTTGTCACGTTTTACTACTCCTTTTAAAATTTTATTTTTGCCCCTTAAATTGAGGGGCCATTCCTCTTGAAAAAAAACCAATAAGAAATGCGGTGTTATGGTAGTTGCAATTATTTATTTAAAATAATTAAAAAATTATTTTAGAATTATAATGTTGAAATTACAAAAATGCAATTGAATTACCAAAGCAATCCACCCTTCGTACTGAATTTAAGGGGTAAGTTCGGAATGTATTACAAAGGAAGAGGGCTTCTAAATTAAGCATTTTCACATTTTGTAAATTATGAAAAAGTGACAAAAATAAATAAAAAAGTAATTGTCAACTACTTTTTTTTATTTTGCAAGTAGAAAATTTATAATTAAGTTATTTTTTTGTTGTAATTAATTACACAGTTTTCTAAGTACATTCCTGTAAAGTAATTTGTAATGTAATGGTTACTTTTCAAAGTATTGGTTTCTAACTCTGGTTGAGAATAAATCGGTACACATAAAGACCAAGAAATTTGTTATCCATAAAGTTGAATTTGTAGAATATTTTGTTTGTGCGTGTAGTAACCTCCTTTAACATTTTTGCCATGTTAGAAAGCTCTACCTGTACACTTCATTACGAATTCGCAGTATTGATTATTAGTCATACAGTTCAAATGATATGTAAGAGATGGCGCTACAGCAATTAAAATCAAGGGGTTTTAAGGATTTTATGCATCGCCGTCTTTGGCCTACTCAGCCGGTAAGAGTAACGTCATTAGATTGCGAAAAGAAAACCATTTTCTTAATTTGCTAACTTGACAACAGCGCTAAACTATTTATCTCTCTTAGTGCCATTTATTTAAATAGCGATCTTACTTCAGTTCACATATTTTTCAATGGCCAAACGATCGTTGACGAACCCTGTATAACCCATTTTGTTACCTTTTTTTTCTCTATAACGATGCTCGATTTTAACGACCGAAATTAGGCTGTTCGTTCAATGTCGTTATTACCGATATTCACTGTATTGTATTTCAAATGTATTCAAAAGTGACTATCAACTTATAGGTTTACTTGTCGGGTATTATAGGTACTTATCCTAATTGCCTATTTTTAAAAATTTCTTACATTTCCCGCATAAATTTTTTGGTAGAATTAAGTATACCTTTTTTAAAAGAGAATCACTTCGTGGATTTAGATTTAGACGGTTAAAAATACAAAATTCCGGAAATTATCGTCCTGGCGAATTAAAACGTTAATTAAAATTTGTTATGTTCATTTGCCATCCATCGTTTTTAAAAGCAATACCTGCTAAAATAAATCTAACAATTAAATTCAAGAACTTTGTGATTTTTTAATTATTCAAACGATTCTGTTAAGAGAAAATTAATTCTAGGTTAATATTTACATTTCCAGCGCGTGGGTAACTAAAGAAATTTAAAGGTACTCTTCATACATCAAGGATCTATATGTAAATTACCAAACAACTAAAAGTGAAATTCTTTTATATCAGTACAAAAGGGAACGTAAGGAGTACAGGAAATTCCTGGTTGACATTAAAAAAAGTTCGAATGACAACAAAATAATAAATTCTCAAAATGAAACTAAAACAATGTGGCAAATTTTTAACCATGAGACAAATCGGGCCAAGTCTCAAAGCAACACTACAATAAAAAACAATGGTAACATAATTCAAGATCCCAACATAATAGCAGAAGAGTTCTTAAACCAGTTTTCCCTAGATCTAATACATAACAATAGAGAAATTAAATATGAAAGTAAAATCCCTAACTCATTCTTTCTGACACCTGTAGACAGTACTGATATTTTGTCAATTATTAAAAAACTTCCAAATAAATTTTCATCAGGTTTGGATGAAGTTCCAACATATATTTTAAAACAGGTTGATGAATACATATGTGAGCCCCTCACACACATTATTAATTGTTGTTTTATCAAGGGTGAATTTCCTGTGCAACTAAAAAGAGCTAAAGTTATACCAATTTTTAAAAAAGGAGATAGACAGGTTCTTGGTAATTACAGGCCAGTATCTCTGCTGCCATCAGTGTCAAAAGTCTTTGAAAGGTCTATATACAATCGATTAATTAATTTCATAGAAAGAAACAATTTACTATATGAAGACCAATATGGTTTTAGACCAAAAAAGTCCACAGAGGAAGCAATTTACAATGTCATAACAACAATACAGAATAACCTAGAACAAGGACAAAAAACCGCAAGTATATACTTTGACCTCTCAAAGGCCTTTGACACGATAAATCACAACTTACTTTTGGAAAAACTGCCACGTGTTGGCATTAGAGGGCTGCCTTTAAAACTGTTACTTTCTTTTATCACAGAAAGAAAGCAAATTGTTTCACTAACACAAGAACACAGACAGTATTTTTTGAACTGGTGTGACATGCAGCAGGGGATGGCTTAGGGATCGATCCTGGGGCCACTTATCTTCCTGTTGTATGTTGATGAGGTTCAAGAAAAAATAACAGTTGGCAAAGTAGCCCAGTTTGCTGATGATAAAACAGTGACTGCATCTGGACGTAATAGTCAAGAACTTTCTAAAAAATGCTCTCAAGCTTCCAATGAAACTGGTGTTCAGAAAATTCTCTTAGGCTTAACATGGGGAAAACTGGCTTACTAACTTTTCGCAAACAAATCAAAACTGATGAATCTTTATATGTTCAGTTCAATGGAAAGTCTATACCAGTTTTAGAATTTACAGATTTCTTAGGAATCACAACAGATTCATGTCTCCGTTGGGAACAACAAATAAATAAATTAAAAAACAAACTTAATAGCTCTTGTGTTGTTGTAAGACGCCTTAGAGATCTGGTTTCATTTGACAGTCTTAAAACATACTATTATGCAAGTATACATAGTGTACTGTCATATGGTATTATTTTTTGGGGTCCTCCTCTTTTGCAATGGATGTTTTCCGAACGCGAAAAAGAATCATAAGGTGTTTACTAAAACTTAAACCAGGCACTTCATGTGCTCAGCACTTCACCAGACTAAGAATACTGACAGTGCCATCTATATATTTCCTACAACTTGTTATTTTTGTTAAAAAACACAAAGCCCTTTTTCGAACAAATAGTGACAGATACGGCAGTAATATGACTGTTGAAACCAGACCCAGAGCTAAGCTCGCTATTCCTATGCATAGATCAACATTTTTTGAAAAGTGGCCATTTTATAAAGCTATAAAAGCCTACAACAGTTTACCAACAGAGATCAAATCAATTGAGAATGAAATAAAATTTAAAATCCCTACAAAAAACTATCTTTACCAAGAATGTTTATATGTATTTATTTAAGTATTTTACTTACTAATTTAAAAATGAAATAACATATTGTTCCAACCATTTTGTACAAATTTTTGACGTTGCTTTGTCAAAAATTGTTTTGATTTTGTCGGCAAGAAATGTTTTGAGTTTGAGTTGAGTTTTTTTTGAGAAGATAATGAACCGAAAGTACTGTTTTCGTCGACATGGAAATATTTCTAAGTTCAAAAAATCGTTTTCTTTTCCCCACAACACGATGATTTTCCTCAAGCGTGTGGAACAATTATTGTATAGAACTTTACGAAAATCAAAAATCAAATATTGTGTTTTTGAGAAGAAATTACGTTTATTAAAAAAGACAGGGGTTTTGTTTAAAAACACACGGTAGATTCGAAAGTATTTCAAGGGCAACTTTTGACCTAATGATGCGCAATAGTTATTTAAACAACAAGGTTTGAAAACGACTCTTTGCACACGACCGAGACAGTTTGGTAGACCGAGCCGAAGGCGAGGTCTACAAGTCGAGGGAGTGTGCAAAGAGGTTTTCAAACGAGTTTTTTACAATATTTTTTATACGACTGCTAATAAAGAAAGAAAAATTAAATTTTAATTTAACTTGTTTTTATTTCCGACATATTTACAACAAAACTTTAAAAATTCAACAATTTTTTGACGCATCTAATTAACAAAACATACGAGCAGTGACGGTTGCTACGGAACTAAGCCAACTTTTATATTGATGGGTGACAACAACAAAAATCACAATGACGGGAGACCCGTATGCAGAAATGACATAGGCGTGCGCAAAAATGACATAAGCGTGTGCAAAACGTTTTGCACACAGCGTGCGCATAATGCTATTTTCAGATCGTGTTCTCCGTGCGCAAAACCCCCTTTTACAAGACAGTCGTATAAAAATTCTTTTTCGCACTAGATATACTACAGTGTGTATTCATATTTTTCGCAAAAATTATTTTTGAGAAAAAATAATACGAAATTTACTATTTCTTTACGAAATTTCGCAAAACAAGTATAAATTAAAAAAGAAGGAAGTATTTGGTCGGTTTTTAATATGAATTATCGTTTGTTTATTGAACCGAACCGTCCATATTGCGATAGATCAGAAACCGCGAAACCGATTTTTATTTTAGGAAAAGTGGTATAACTGAACATTCAATTCAATTTATTTTGGTTTAAAAGTTTTATGGGAAATGTGGCATTGTAATGTGTGTAGAATATTATAAAATATATTTTTTAATAAATTTGTGTAATTTAAATTTTTAGTAACAGTAAAAGCAATAGCTTCCTAGCTAAAAATCTAATTTTAATAATTATAGAAAAGGTGTTAGTCATCATGGATCCATTTATTATTTTTTTCAACTTTAGATTAAATCTATTTAGCCTTTGCCTTAAGGCTTTAACTAATTACTTTCGAAACTTCTATTATTTTTGGTAACTTTCGCCGGAAATGACTTTAACTTTTAATTTACTATAAAAAAAATTAAGTAACTCATTTAGGGAAAGAAAAAAATCGATTTGATTAGCTATATTAAATACTTTGTGAGAAAAAGTGACAAAAATCCCATGCGATAAAAAGTGAAATTTTTAACTCTATAAAATCCAAAGATATATTTTATTTCAAAGCGGTTTATTAAAAAATAATAAAGCAGTCAGCTTCAAGATTTTTTTCACAAAGAAAGGCAAAGGTCCGCTTTTTTACGACCTCCTAAAAATTGATTGAATTCCTTTTATAACACGTATATTCTCAAGCGTTTTTTAAACGACTTTTTTCGATGATACATACTCCCAGATAGAATAGGCTGGGCGGTGAGTGGGGTTTTTTAAACGATTTGTAGGTACTGTACAGTGTGTCTCAAATTCGATGTTTTTGGAGTGTTCTGGGTACTTCTAGGAAGATAGAGAAAAACTGACATCCTGCAGCCTCGACTTCTACGAGAAGCTTAAAGGCGAAAATCGGATACATCGAGCCGTTTTTGAGCTTTGAGCGAGTCTCTGAAAAGTCTGGATTTTGGAAGGAGGTCTTCAAGTTTTTACCATCCTAGCCCGCGCAGCAATGTCTAAAAATGGTAATATTTTTGACGATTTTTAAGGTGCTCGGTACTATAACGAGCTGGTTAGATTTTGGTCAAAATCCATTAATGCTAATGACAGTTTCTTAGCAGTTAAAAAATGTAAAATATGCTCATTTTAAAATGGAGCATCGCATCAATGTGTGGTTTTCAAAATATATCAGAACCGTTTTTGTCAATAATTTGTGTTATAACCAAAACCTTTGTAGAAGATTTCGTTTCTAAGATATTTACAATTCATTGTTTTTACCGCTGATATAGCGTGGATTGTGCTAATGGGCTAGGAAGGTATCAGATCCGTTTGGAGTCAATTACTTACCACAGTACCAAGTTCGATTGAAGCACGCCCCTTCAACTGCGGTGTTGTATGTAAATTTTAGTTGTGAACTTGTGACTACAAGTAATTGAGTAATTTGGAGACAAAACTGTATTTTCTTGGCCGGTAAGACAATGGCATACCCGATGACTTTTATATAGTGGCGAAGGGGTGTTCAGAGAAGTCAAAAGGAAGCCCCACATAATTAATATTTTATGCCACTGCCATCAACACTTACACACTAACACCGAGTCTCAAAATTATTGGTTCAAATTACGAATATGATACACGGTAAAAAAAATTGTCTCAGATCAAAGCAAAATGCTTTGACCTAAAATAATTTGTGCTTTCCTATTCACCAACAGAATATTTTCTTGATATAGCACAAAAAATGTTTTGCCTCTTTATTTTAATGTGAAACAGAAATCGTTTTATTATAAATTGGAACTGAATTAATCTAAGGCACCGTTTTCTCTGGAAGCAAAATATTACTTATATGAAGACAATTTGCTTTGGTACAAAATGAAGTATACTGAAACAAAACATTTAAAGAAAAAAAGTAAAATCTCATTTCAAGACTAAACGCTGCGTTGAACTAAAAAGAAATATTTTAATTCAAAACAAATTGTTTTAAGGTAAAACAATTTATTCAAGAAAAGTACGTGTTTTCATTGTAGACAAAATTTTTTACCGTGTATAGATAAAAGGGTATTTTTTTCAGGAATGAAAATTTCGTTACTCTCATGGTTACGGTTACCCTAAATAAAGGTAACTTTAAGTCGTGAAAAAATAGTTAGACGTACCATAAATAACTTAACCATATCTTTTTATTGACATTTGTTGTTTTTGTGTGAACACAGAGAAATTAGAGGAAAAAGTTTATTTATCTTAAATTTTAAGTTAGTTTTTATTTTTTTCAGAAAAAAATACCACTTTTCAAATTTAAATCTCCTGTCATGGAATCACTACTAAGATTGGTTGGTTGGCTTTTAAGGGTAACCGTTTTCTGGCACTAATTAGCACCTCCCGTTACCTTTAATAAAAGCAACAGCGTGACAGAGCGCTACTGCACCCGCACAGAATATTGGCAAGGATTGCAGGGGTTATCAAAATTTGATTATAATTTCTTTTTTGGATTCTTCGAAAAATTCTAGACATAATTCATATACAATACCCTATACCTAAGTCTGACCATTTTTGAAATATTGACAATTCAAAAACGACATTTTCCAATTTTGAAGCGGAATATTTCTAAAACTATGAAAAAACGGCTAACATGCCCCTATCCTTATTTTTAATTATGGATTGACACCAAACACAAACACTTCTGGTTTAACCGGAATTTCGGATTTGCGGCTAAAACCGGCTGTGGTCGTGGTTGATGTCAATCGATAAATAATTAAAAATAAGGATAGGAACATGTAAGCCGTTTTTCCATAGTTCTAACCGTTTTTAAAATATTCCGCCTCGAAATTGGAAAATGTCGTTTTTGAACTGTCAATATTTCAACAATGGTTACACTTAGGCAGTGGCGTACAGGGGGGGGGGCGTACTGGGGGGGCTGCCCCCCCCCCCAAACCGAACCGAACCGACCCCCCCCCCCCCCCCCCGAAGATAAGATTTTTTGGATATTTTCCACATATTTCATGAATACAAACATAAAAAAGCATAAAATATAGCCTCATGAGGTCTCGCCCCCCCCCCCCCCCAAAACTGTCTCGGGCCCACCTTGAAACTTTTTTCTATATACGACACTGCACTTAGGTATAGGCCATTGTACATGAATTATGTCTAGAATTTTCTGAAGAATCCAAAAAATAAATAATATACATGGGGCTGCATTTAAAATACGAACAACACGCCCTCATTTATTCGTTATCGAATTTATTCCATTTGGCTGTTCCACACTGTATATAGGTCTTCTGAGCGTTATTTCAAATGGCTTAAGAGTGGGGGTTTGGATTTTTTTTTTAGTATTAATCTAAAGAAACATATTGCTGCAAAGCGGACCGAGCCGCGGTATTTTATGAACCAGACTGGTCGCAAAATAAGCGCGCCCTTCGTTAAATTAAAACAGCGGTCTGCCTCACCTACCTCCGGCCTCATTTCCATGTTAACGCGGGCCGCAGTCTGGTTTGCGGCCCGAGAAACCCGATCGGCTAGCAATTATCGATTTGTACTTAATCGTGTAGGCAGTCGGAGATGAACTCTATTCATGGTATGCGTCGAGGGAAAAGAAAAAATTACAGAAGCAAAACATTTATTAAGTAATATTTTAATCAAGATTTAATTTTTTTGCATTTTCTGAGGAGAAGCGCGCGGCCATGTGGCCTTAAAGAGCCGCCGCCCCTGGTCAAACTGTCATTTATGTCGAAGCACATTCTGATCTTTGCATTAGGTTTGACATTGATTAGATACGCACGTGAGTAGAAAAATATTATTCCCAATAGCGATGGAATTTAAATATGACCCCCGGCCTATGGAAAAGAGGCCAGAATCTGCATATTAAAAATTAATGGCTCAACAAAGCGCAAAGGATGGAGTTATTATAAAATTATGGGAGGGATGCGAGAAGAGAAGTGTTACAGGCCCGGGGGTGGCATTTTCCACATGAAGGAACACCCTCTTTTGCAAATTTTTCACCCTGTGGCGTAATTGTGTCGGATGTTCGATTTTATACCCTCAATCATTTCTTTTGCACCACTTCGGAAATATGCTTTTCATCCCTCATCGTAGTTCTATTACGTACGCGATAAAAATGTAATATGTAGAAAATTGAAATTTCTCGAGTACTCACTTTGCATACATCAGAAACTTAATACACATCTGTTCAGTGGGTACTTTTTTACCACGTTTTGACTACATTCGATAATTAGAAAATTCAAACCAGCAACGTCAAGGTACTTAAAGGGAATGCGGCACTCTACGTTAATGTCACAATCAGCTGTTTTGTGGCTGCTGGACACAGATTTCTTAACCTTAATGGATAGCTGACCAAGGCCGACAAAAAAATACAGGCCACGACCCTAAAAAAATCAGCTGTTCTCCGGGGGCTGACTTTTACATTAGGTCTTATGGGAGGTCAGACGTTTTTTTATGATATTTACAAAATGGCACTACATATTTCCGCGAAATTTCAGTGAAATATTGTCAGGCACCATCCTCATATTCCACCAAACTTTTGTAAGGATGCAAGATGATTAAAAGGTTAAAATCTTTAAGATTTAGCATTCCTTATTTTATATTCAAATTACCCGCCATGTACCGCATGCCAACTGTTATATTTGACTTTGTCATCTGTGTTTGTCACATTTGCTGCTGTTTTAAATTTACTTTTAGTGTGAGCTAATGAAGTGGCTGTGAAATATTAAGGATTACCATACATTTAAAAAAAAATTGTTCTGCAAGAATATAGTGAAAACAATCTCAAAATCGGCTTTATTAAAAAAAAAATCAAATATCAAAATGAACGGGCCACGATCCTCCACTTTGTTGACGTCACATCCGGGGCTGATTTTTTTTTGATGGTCACGTAACGACACAGCTGATTGTCTTTAAAATATTGAAGTTGGAATGACGGTTCATGAATATTTGATTTTTTTTTAAATAAAGCCGTTTTTGAGATTGTTTTTACTTTATTCTGGCAGGGCAATTTTTTTTAAATGTATAGTAATCCCTATATTTTCATAGCCGCTTCATTAGCTCACACAAAAATTAAGTTTAAAGCAGAAGCGAATGTGACAATCACAGATGACAAAGTCAAATACATGTCAAATATAACAGTTGGGATGTGGTACATGGCGGGTAATTTGAATTCAAAATAAGGAAGGCTAAATCTTGAAGATTTTAACCTTTTAATCAAGTTGCTTCCTTACAAACCTTTGGTGGAATATCGGGATGGTGTCTGAGAATATTTCACTGAAATTTTGCGGAAATCTGTAGTGCCATTTTAAAAATATCATAAAAAAACGTCTGACCTCCCATAAGACCCAATGTAAAATTCAGCCCCGGGAGAACAGTTGATTTTTTCAGGGTCGTGGCCTCTATTTTTGTGTTGGCCTTGATTTCGTAAAGCCAACTTTGACAGGCACGGCTTAAAAGACGGCATTATTAAACTAAACTCATGGGAAAACATGAGCCACTGGTCTCAATTAAATGTATTTAACAGATCATCACTGCTGATTTTTCATGGCGACATCTAGGGGTGGTGGCTTATACTACGCTTGTAGCTGTCTTCTGAAGCCTGGCGACGCAGTTTTGTTCACCATAACAACCTGTAAGTGTAACCGCTTGTACTTAAAATCTGTAAAACAATGGCGGCCAACGTCGACCCTATCGAAGGTTGCGCCGTTTTTCCATATATATGCAAAAAACCTACAAATTATGTATTTGACTTGATTTTCTGAATCCTATTTTTGTTAGCAGAACTGTTTCTTTTGTGTTTGCGTCACTGAAATAGAAGCAGCGCGGCGTTTTTTGTCAAGCTTGACTTACATTTGCTAGGTTGGACACTTGAGCTTTCAACCTCGTCTTCACGAACTTAAATTACCGCTGAGCTTTGCCATATTCTGTGTGAATCAGCTGATCATTGCCGTATTTTCTGGAGTTCACTATTTTGTTTTTTTTAAACTGTAAATTTTACGGATTTTGCCTAATATTTTATTTGTATGTTGTGTCAAATTATAGTAGCTAGTCGAAAGCTAAACAAGTTTTCATTCAATGTTAAATACTTCGTGTGGCAACGCTGAATCATCAGTGTAGCCACCAGAAATCCACCGTGATTTTTCATAACGCGTTAGATATCCATTTTAATGTTAAGAAATCCATGCGGCTAACGTATAATAAGCAATATTTTCTTTGTAATAAGTAAAGTGTTTTTCAGTAAGGCGTAATTCTAATATAATTCGAAATTGTAACAAAGTGTGACAAGTTGACTGTTATATAGATCGATCCTTTCCGAATACGATAAAAATATGTCAACATCACACAAATAAATACTTATTCGTGTGTTAACCGTAAGCTCTAAGTTTACAATTTAATAGACCAATATCCTGTTCTTTTAGCTCATATATAACACATAAAAGTAGATTAGCGTTGTCTCTCTCGGTTCAGCGTAGAAAAGAGTTAAAGCTATTTGTCGCATGTTATTTGCAGTCAACAATTACAGGAGACCTAAAGGAACATTGGCTTTTAAGCTATGAAGTTAAAGCTTATTGTCAACATTTTAACATTTTACGACAATACTTATTTTACTCGGATTTAGAAAGGATTTCTCCATATTTATAGCCACTTCGTTTAAGATATATCTTATCACACTTTGGCACAATTTTGATTCAAAAGTATATTGGTTTAGTATTACGCCTTATGGACTGTTTCTAGTATATAGGCCATATTGAAATCAATCAGCTGTTTTCGTAGAGTGTCCTACAAGCACAGATTATTGAACATAAACGGATTGAATTTAACCCAAGGTCTTTATATTGCTATAAAGGTTGCCTACAGAATTAGAAAGGTTATTAAACCTGACTTGCCAGTACTGTGACTGTATTTAGAAAACAAAATCTACGTCACTGGGTTGCTTTAAACCATTTGTTTTATGTAAATCCGATTACGCAGCTACATTTGTCTAGTTAATTTAACGTGGTAATTAACCCCCTAGAAAAAATATATGGACCTTTAGTTAATAATATCCGGCTAACGGCAGAATTACCCCCTCGAAGAAAAATAAATGCATAAATAGTGTTTCCGTCGACCCCCCCCCCCTAGATTTTGGCTCAGATCCGTGATTGGAAAGTCCATGAATTTCTATTTTTCAACAAAAACTGTCAGTCTGGGCCATTTTGACAAGGTCGCGATAAAATCAAAGCAGAATAAATTTGGTAGGCTGCTCACCGGGATGCCTACTAGTGCCATTCAGCCAAATTTTTATCTTTTTTAATGGTAATTTCAAACTAAACAAAACGCTATTGGTGCTTTAAATCAATACATGTAAGCTAAATCACGAGACCTAACCTCATTTTTTTTTGTTTATGTTCGGTTGTAGAGACAAAACGACAGCAAAAGCCTACCTTTTGTTAAATTTGGTAACTCAAGTAGCTTTATTATTATCTACCCTGCCTTCCCTAAGGAAAAAGCCGCATATAGCAATTTTACGGTTCGAAAAAACGGGTTTAAAGTTTTATACTTTTTTGTTATCTTACAATTTAAAAAAAACAGTGATACAGTTTTATTTTTTGACTTTTTTAATTGAAAATACGACAACAAAACACCATAAAACTTTAAACCCGTTTTTTTTTAAACATAAAATTTCTACATGCGGCTTTCTCCTTAGAGACGGCAGTCAGTAGCATAGTGCCAGCGATACAATGCTGGAGAGGGGGTAGAGTGTATAAATGTATAGATATATCAAAAATTTTATACAAAGATTTTGGAACAAGTTTATTAGTAATCCACACCATTATTTACCTCACGGTGGTTTAACCCCTAACCGCCCCCAGCGCTACGCGCCTGACGGTAGTACTTCACATTGAAGTGACTAATTCAGTTTTTTAAATTTTTGTTGCCATTCACGAAGTATCCCTCCAAACAACCAATATCGATTTGTTAATATTGATGCGGCCGAAAATCTGTTCATCTCTTCAGAAATAATGCAGATCTCATGCAGACTCTCGCAAATATACAGAAAGACAAAACATATTAATTTGTTCCTAACAACGCAATGGTGTGATTTCAACTTTCTTTATCAATCACAGTGTCTGGATTGGTGTGTAGACAAACCCAAAGAGTGATCACCCCCGCCGGCGCCGGTAAGTTTGCTAAAAATAATTACTTATACATTTTTGGAGCAAACCATTAAGTCAAATAAACTAAAGTTTGCAAATCACAAACTTATTAAAGTCGTTCCGAGTTTTATTGAGACCAAAAGATGATCTTGATCTATAAATAAATCAGATTGGAATTGAAAGTGAACTTGTTTTTTGTCTCGGTTTTTGTCGAAGATGAAGGAAATATGAAATAAAATTGATTAGAAGCCTTTGAACATTTAAATCCTAACTTATTTTTACTTGACCTGACTTGTTTCTCCCTGACAATTCGCCGGCTGACTTCGGTAAATCCTCAAGATTGTCCGGCTATTGCCACTTAGAATCCGTTATCTTTTCTTTGGTTTTACTTATTTTCCATAGTTCATGGATAACTCAAAATAATGACTACTACCTTACTAGTTGCTGCGAGAAGTATTTTCTCATTCTAAAATATCTAAAAAGGGAGAGACAACAAAATAAGTAATTACCACGGGACCCTTCCTCAGATCCGCGCTTGTAACTTGTTAGAAAGACACTTTTAAGCTTGTGTGAAATATGTCACTTTCTTCACTCGTTATGTATTGTACTATTACCGAGTCAGTGGTGTGTAAAGAATTACTGTCAAATTTGCTGTGACACGGATTTAATTCAATGTCTGGTCTAGATGACATCTATCAAAATTTCTGTACAGCACTCAGTGCGGTAATAGTTATTTACCTAACAAGTGCGGAAAGTGATACTTTTCCGCACGCGACGGAAGTTGCACGAACGACGCGGAGCGGAGTTCGGGCAACCGTCAAGGGCGGAAAAGACATTTTCCGCAAGTGTTAGGTACAACATTTTTCCTATGAACGTGGAAATCGTCAGTTTTTTAGAAAAAAAATAGTTTTTATCGGACAATTTTTTGGTCTTTTAGGTTAGAACACGCCAAGCACAAAGAATAAGGAATGAAATTGATGCATTCTTCTTTAATAACTTAAAAATAAAGTTATAAAAAATGAGTGCGGAAAAGTTACTTTTCCGCACTAGTGCGGCAAAGTTACTTTTCCGCACTCAAAACTATTTTATGTAATTTTGCATAAAATTAAATAAGAAACTAAAGATTTGTTAATATTTTCTTTATTTTTTAAAATAATAACAGAAAAATCGGAAAACTTTAAACTAATTTTACTATTTACTATAAAAATTAAAATTGAAGCTACAATTTGTAGCGCATTGCAGGTTCACTGCTGAGTCAGCTCCTTTTAAATGTGCTTTCATTTCACTGGCGTTTATAATTTGGCCCGTTTTTAAAGTAAAAATATGAGATTCCTGGATTTCCATGGATTTTACGACACTGGAACTTTCTTCTTGGCCTTGATAAATAATGGAAGATGGTGCCTCACTTTCAATGTGATCTAGCTGCAGATTCTGATACATGTTGTTTAATGGTTTTTTTGATAAAATGTTTTCCGCAATTTTTTTCTTATTTTGTAGGGAATCCTCTATATAGGATTCCGCCACAGAAGTGGACTTCCAGCCCCCATGCCTTTTAATATTTGTGATATTGCTTCCTGCGTCAGCTAGCATTGTGGCCGATGATCGTCTAAAGCAATGGCCGGTGTACATTTCAGGATTTTTGAGGCCCAGATATCCTGCAATGTTACTTGGCATTTTTCCAAACGTATTAATGCCGACGCATTGATTACCGCACTTTCCAGCTTTGTAGTTTAGGAAAAAACGATTTGTGGTGCAGTTTAAAGGACGTAACGACTTGTATTTTTTATATAAAGCGATGTAGCTGTCTTCGCAAACCACAAATTTTCTACATACCTTTGTTTTAGTATCTGGTATGGTAATCAAGAGAATGTCGTCTTTTTCTTCAATGTTGTCGATGGTTAGTTTCGTTAGTTCTTCCCTGCGACACGCCCCAGCTACGCCGAAGATGGTGGCAACTTTCATCATGAGATAAACCGAGTCTGGCGCTTGGGTCAAAAATTTTTCCGTGTCCTCCTTTTCAAATATTCTGGATTTTTTTGGTTTAAAGCCTTCATTTTTGCGTTTTAGAAAGGCTGTCAATTTACAAAAATTTTTAAGATCGATGTTATGTTTGACTTTAAGGACCATTTTAATCATGGAATACTTGGACCATAAAGTAGAAGGAGAGAGTTTCTTCGATAAATAATAAAAATAGGCCAATATTACCTCCTCTTTTGAAGCAGCCACTGCTAAGGTCATACTCTTGCTTTTACACCATGATTCTAAAGCTTCGTATTCTTTGTTGTATCTTGGCGAAGATTTCTCGGGTATCAACGATAGTGTGGCCGCATTTGCTGCCTCCAAAATCTCCTGGGGCGTTTCCTGTTCGGAATCTGAGTCCATTGGGTCAAAAATAGTGGATAATATTATACTATAACGACGCTGCAGCTCAAAAAGCTATCAAACCGTTTGTTTGTATTTTAATTTGTTGCTATGGTATCTAAACAGTGATGCTATACTTACTCATAGCCACCTTAAAAATAATGACATCTACATGTTGGGTGTCAGTTCTGTTATTCTGTTAATAGAGTGCTTGACAAAGTAAAAAACTGTCATTAATAAAGGCAGCTTCTAAAAAACTTTGCTTATTAATAGAGTACCTATGAGAAACAATAGTAATACTCACATAATAAATATTGCAAAAAACTGTTTACTGTTATTGCAGTTCCATATTTTCATTAAAACTCATGTAAAAACAAAATTCAAGGGGCAGTGCGGAAAAGTAACTTTTCCGCACTAGTGCGGCAAAGTAACTTTTCCGCACTAGTGCGGAAAAGTGCTACTTCCCGCACGCAAAAGAGTGCGGAAAAGTACACTTTTCCGCACGCGAGTAGGAAAAGGTTTTTTACCACACTGAGTTAAAAAAAATGCAATTTATATGCTTGCACTCGTGTAGTGGATAAAATAAAAAATGTTTATAGTTTTTAACAATTAAGATTTGCTTCTTTTTAATAATTTTTCTTTTAAATTTGATTTTAAAAACTATCATTGTCTTTACCAAACCAAACCAAAACTGCTGTCCCGTGCTGAAAAATAGTTCTTTCTGCACTTTTTAGGCAAATAACTGTTATGTAAAATGTTCATGTCTCTTATGTGGCTCCAAGACGGTCAATAATATTGCAGAATATTAGGGATTGCGCAATATTATTGACCATATAGGCTTAGCATTGAAGGTTGCACAATGATTGAGCAGAAGATTGAACGAGTTTAAATTTTATTGCGCAATGTTTTCTTATTAAGTCGTATAGAGTTAATATTGTGCAATATTTTTAGTCAATATTCTTTGTTCCTAGGTAGAAGATTTTCTTAAGTGTATTTTTGCCTTTTTAAATTAATCTTTTGACCAGCGACGTTTCAGTTTTTAAAGTTTAAGCACCAACACGATAGCTACGGCGAAATCTTGTTCAGACGTTTCGAACACGGAAGACTATATACGATATGAGGGGTCCAAAAATATTGAAGCTTATTAGCTGTCAATAATATTGCACAATAAATATTGATCGTTTAAGTGCAAGGCGTTATTCAATAATATTGCGCAAAAAAGATATTGTGCAGTATTATTGTAGGACTGGTTCATCATACTTGTGACGAATTGTGCTGTATGGTTAGTGGTCAATAAATGTTTAAGATGTCGAAAGTTACACTACATAGTTAAAAAGAGGTCATTTGATGGTCCCTTGCTCTAAGGGCGGTTCTGGAACACAAGTCTGGGGTAAGTAATGGTAAAACGGTGACCGTAAATAAACGCACAGGAAAAAAGCGAAAAGTAAATATTCGCACAGGAAAATACGCTACACAGAAAAAGCGCACACTAAAAAAGCGCGCAGAGAAAAAATCGCACCTAGTAAAGCAGCGTACAGGGAAATCAAACACAGAAATGTTTTGACCTATGGAAAAATCACAATGAAATAAATGTTAGTCTTTAGATTTAGAATGGTACCTACGGTTACAGGTTACTTGATCATCTTAATTTTGCTCACCAAAATAGAGTTGTCATCCTTATGCGACTTTTACACTTTTTAGACAACAATTTTTTGAAAAGTCGTGTATTACAACAAGAGCAATAAGTGGAGATAAAAGTATTTAAAAAAAAATTATGCTGTCTATTTTTGTCAGGAGAAACTTTTTTTTAGTATAAACTTTTATAATGTCATATTAACGCAAGGTTTTTCTTAATATTTTTTGTTAATAAAAATAAGTATTTACGGAGACATATTAATAAAATATCATTGCTGGGTTTTAAGAAAATAAGTAAGGAAAATTAATTTTTTTTTAAGAGTTTTATTTTTTATACATATGTAGACGTTCTTTTGACAGCCTATATTTCCTTAACTTTTTATCAAACAATGAAATAATACATTTTTGGATCACAATTATAGCTAAGTATTCCTTTTACTGTGACAAATTTTTTTTTTTTTTTGTAAAACCTATTTTCCCCCACTTTTCTAACTTTAAAAATCCTATATCTAAAAACAGATGAGTGTAGATCGACCCCCATGTTGTATGAACTTTTTTATTAGAAATAACCTCATCCATCACCTGCTGCCCTTTGACTCCTAAGTTATTGGACACCCTGTATATATGTAAATTTTTTAGAATTTTGACAATATTCAAATTCATAAAAACTTTAAAATTATAAAAATATTTAAAAGTTAAAGATCTTTTATTATTTATGAACTATTTTAATATTTTTGAAATTTTTGCAAATTTTCGTAACTATAAATAAATCTTGTTTAATACTTACCTCTTATGATTCACATCCTGGTTCATAATAATTATCCTAAGAGCATAAATAGACCATTAGTATTATTGATAAGTCGTAGGCCTGGAGTAAAATATTTTTTCTTACCCTAAGGTCGTAGGTAATATTTACAACGACACATAAAATAAAAAAGTGTTCTGTATATTCGATGAAACCTACTTATCCGGGGCGGAAACTGCTGAAAAAAAATATGGAAATTTTTTTGAATGATGTTAACGTTGCTTTATAAAGAAGCTTTCCGAAGTAAATTTATTTGATGGCTTTGAAAATGTACCATTTACGCAACTTCGCCGTGTAATATTGCAATACTTTGATTAAGTTTTTTTAATTAATTTGACATTTTGGGGTGACCTCTGCGTGAGCTTTTTTCCATGTGCACTTTTTTCCACAGGCGATTTCTTCCTTAAGTGCTTTTCTGTTAAAGTAAGTAAAAAAAATATAATTTTTTTCAGTCTTTAACTAGCCGCCCTTATACTTATATATATTATTTCAGGTTCTGGGGGGGGGGGGGGTAATTACCTCCTTAACCCCCTCTCCGTAGAACCGTCAATGCCTTGCTCTGGGTATCGATATGCTAAGAAAAAAGAAGTTTGTGTCTTTTTAGCAATCTTTTCGTAAGTTTTTATGTGTATTTTTTCTCGATAAATTAATTCATCATCTCTCCCACCTTTGATATTTTCTGAAACGCTTATAAGGGTAATCTCCGCTCTGCCCCTGCTATACATGATACTTGACAATGGTTCTTGTTTTCTTTGATCTATGTTATCATACATACATGCCTTTGTTTTGGTTTTTAGTTATCTTAGCATAACGGAAACGAGAAGAAAACGCGAGAGAAAACGTAATGTACCTTATGGGCCAAAGCAAGCAAAACGGGAATCCAAAGTCGTTGAATTCTCGTCATGTTATTTGAAATTCTCAATATTGTTCTGGTTTGTGTCAGTTTTTTCCTCAATTTGTCTTAGCCATATACCTACTTTCACGAGACTATGTTGACCTAATTTCAGGAAAGTTGGATGACCAGCAGTTCTGTAACAAAAAACAGGGGGGGGGGTTGTGGCAGAGCTGTGACCATAAATAGGGCCACAATTAAATTCACAAAAAATACTGGAAATGCTATGTTAAAATTAATCGAAAAAATAAAAATAATTAAAAGTATTTGGTTAAATATAAGGAACAATGATGATCATATAGAAAAAAATAAAGAAAATAAAATTATGGAAACTCGTAGTTTTATGCTTTAGTTATTGGTTGAGGCAAAAGGGGTATGAATTTGGTGTTTGTTTCTTTTCAAAACTTCTAAAGGGTCAATGAAGTTGTTGTTATTGTTAACATGCTGATATTTGAAACCGTTGGCTTTGTAAAAGGTATGTTTCTCAATAAAACATAACGAGCAAATGCGGAGTTTATTATATTTCTCTTGGATTTCAACGGTACCCTAAAGTTTGTCTATCTCTTTTGTATATTCTAGTATACTAGTTTTAAACTTTCTAGTGGTCTTACCAATAGAATAACCTTCGCCACAGTCATAGTTAAACATGTACACACCAGACTTTTTTTCTATTGAAAAAAGAGAATGGATAATACAAACCAGCAAGACCAAACCTAGAGCCACAAGTGGCTTCGAACCAGACAACCTTGAGGCAAATAGTACCGGCAAAATTGTTTACAAGGACAGTGCCAAAACCCCAATAATCGAATCAAATTTTATGTTTTTTATTGATGGTTGGACGTAGGTTTAAATGTTGTGGTTTTTGATGTTAATGCTGGACTCATAATTTCTCAAGATTATGTTTTTTTTTATTTAAAATCCTGAAGATGGCTTCATAGACCGAAAACGGTAAATCTAAAATAAAGCAATAAGAGGTGTTCCTTTTCACAAATCTTTAATGACTCTAAAGTAAATGGAGTACTTTTTCCAACTAAATGAAGTAAACGTTTTTAGAATTACATATCAGATCAGAAAGTTTTTGAAAATTATTTATCTAGAGATTTGAAAATTCGCAAAACTTTAACATAAAAAACTTTACATAGTTTTGAAAATTCTTGAAAATAACTATAAATAAATTTTCTTTAGGGCATTTTATGATTTAGCGTTATTTTTACACTAGTAATATAAATAGACCGTCACATTTCTCTTTAGATGCTCGGTGCTCGTTTAGCTAATATTATTGATTGTTCTTGGGTAAAAATTGTAGTTATATAAATATTAAAATTTTTCTTGAATGATGTCAACGTTGTTTTATAAAGTACTGCTTGACGACTGTAAACAGTTCAATTTTTTAAAGAAATGGTTACCATTGGTAACAGTTAAAAATCTTGAAAATAAACATTTTATGACTATTGTGAAATATTTTTTTCGAGGAATATGAAATAGTAATTCCTAAAATAATACGCTCTATACGTCGAGGCTATGCGTTTACAACGATGGTTGGTGGATACGCGTCGTTATCCTTCGGCTCTGTCTCGTGCGTGCTCGCGTTCTTAAATTTTGCAGTGCTAAAGCGTGTGCGCGTCGCGGTATTTTGTACGCTTGTTACCATTTTTTATTTCAGCTACTTCTTAGTATTTGTTAGGAGAAATGGATTTGCGTAATCCATCAACCACTTGAAAAGTCATTCTCCTTGTATAATTTTAAAAGGAGATTATTAAAAATGGAAGACCTATTTTAAATAAAATACCTAATTATACAAAAGTTTAAATAAAATGCGCAAAAAAGTAAAAACTTATACCTATTTGGAACGTTAAAAATAAACTTTTTTTTTAAATAATTTTTTACATTTGGTTTTGGTAACACTTTAGAAAAAGTCACGCCTCGCCACTGGTTTTATCTAATTTAATGTTAAATTTAATCAAGTTTTTCGCAATTTACTAGACATTTTGGGGGTCTACAGGAACACCGGACCCGGCGCAGTAATGGACATATAGTTAGGTGGTTTTTATTTTGTGTGCAGGTGTTACAGACTTTTCCTGTGCGCTTTTTCTGTGCAAATCGTTTCTCCGCGTGCGATTTTTCCGAGTGCGCTGTTTACCTGTGCGGATATTTCCTCTAAGATTATTTCTATGATTCAAAATATAAGAAGTGAAAAAAAATATACTTAATTTTTTTTGATCCTGCTGCTTATATATAGCAGCTGCCCGCCTTTACACTTTAGATATTATTTCCAGATCTGGGGGGTAATAACCCCCACCCCGGTAGCACCAACCAACGGTAAATAGAAAATAAACTACTTGTATTGTCACCATCGAATTAAATTTAATAGAAAATAATTATCTACTTTTAATTAAATACCTAAAGCTTAAGTTATGGTTTGCAATAAAAATTGTGTGTTTTTGTAAAATTACCTTTTTTAACAATTGAAGATCTCCTAAGGGTTCCTAAAGCTACAAAAAATGATTCTCTGAGAAATTATTTTTACATTGTTTTTTAAATAACATTTACAGTATAACTAAATAGTATATGTTTTTAAATTTCACCTCTCAGCTATTTCCATAACTCCAGGACTCGACTCGTCTTTTGTGTGCTCAAAAGATATCCTCAAATTCGGTTTTTATTAGGTTACACAGGGTTTTGAAAAGCACGCAAAAACGTTTAGTGTTAAAAACACGACAGATTTATGTTTTTGATCTGCCTGCTCAAAATGCAGACAGGTTTGAATTTCAGGAAAATAAAGACTTTTTCAGTGACAATAGTAAGCCTGATGTGGTTTTTCAATCAGTTAATAATATAAATTAATTTTTATTATTTATAGTGTAAAAAAAATGTTACTTTTGTGCCTTGAATGCAGTGGCGGTTTCTCCATAAGTGCACATGTGCACGTGCACTCCCAAATTTTATTTAAAAAATTGTACCCCAAACGGAATTCACTAAAGACTGGAATATTACCTACAAATTAATACCTGGTATGTATGTGTTTGTATTCGTATTCAAACCACCTGTGGTGTATGCTGGCGGATGCGCTATATAGTTAGTGCGAATCTAATTATTCACTTTTATTTGCTCCGTAGATGTTGTGTCGCATTCTAATTACGAAATATAGAAAGAGAGGACGACATGTCCCAATAGAATTTTACAGTACATAGAATCTAAACCTTCCTGCGGCAGTGCCTAGGACAAAATCTGTGCAAAAACCAGCCTCGATGCCGCCCGCACCCCCGTGACGCCCCCCGCACCCATGGTTCGCGTTGCATGTTAGAGGAGCTCAAGGGCACATTTAATTAGTGCACTTAGACAATTTGGCATAGTGATGTGCAACTATTTTTCCAAGTATTGAGTAGATACTGATACTTCCTATTCGAGTATTAGATTTTATTATTATTTATATTAGCTCACACATATACTATACTATAGTAGTGTGAGCTATGGTGATCCTAATTTTTTCGAGAAAAAAAAAGTTGCTCCGATTTCAAAATTTTTTATATATCTTTGCGTTTCAGATGATTTTGAAACTTTTTTGTTGCGCCGTCTGTCTGTCTGTATGTCTGTCTGTGTGTCTGTATGTCTGTCTGTAACGACCAACGCGCATAACTCAAAAACCGCTTGGCCGATTTTAATGAAATTTGGTACCTAAGCTGGGTCTTGGGTCGAGATGGTCCCATTTAAAAATGAACAAAATCCACCGAACACAAACCAAATAAAAGGGTTGGGATAGATTTCAAAAATTAGAGTTTATGTGAAAATATGGCGTGTGTGATATCAAACGAAAGGTAATTGAGTCTGGATTTAAACAAAATACATTTTAATTTATTTAAAAAAAAAGGGTGGGGGTATATTTCAAAAATTAGAGTTTAAGTGAAAATATGGCGTGTGTGATATCAAACGAAAGGTAATTAAGTCCGGAATTCAACAAAATACATTTTAGTTTTTGTTTTTTTTAAGGGTGGGGGTGGATTTAAAAAATTTGAGTTTAAGTCAAAACATGGCTTGTTTGGTATCAAACAAAAGGTAATTTAGTGTGGAGTTGAATAAAATATATTTCAGTTTTTAGTTATATTAGCTCACATAACTATAGTACCTAGTGTGAGCTTAGGGGCCCATATATTGGCAGAGTATTATATTATCGGTAAATCCAATATATAAATATCGGTCCAAATGATTACAAGTACTCCAAACTCGTTACTCATATGGCCGATGCCGATACAATTGATAACGAAAGTAACACTTCGGCTTCGGTCCCATTCGGGATTCGAGTAACGAGTATTTGGCGTCGAAGGATATTCGATTACTTCGAATCCGCCCATGTATCAGATATTAAAGTATCGAGTAGATAGTATTTGCACACCACTAATTTGGCATTATCGTTCGGGCGCTGGCAGTTTGTTTTGATTTCAACGATTTGGTATTTACGACAATGGCGGAAGTTTCTAATTCTGATAGCATTAGCGTGCAATATTTAAAAACAATTAAATTTTCATCTTTGCCAATAGAAGAAGAGAAAATATGTAAACTAGGTGTGATACATTTATTATTTATTTATAATTTCAATAATAATAGGTAGGTAACTAATATCTAACTAAATATCTCATTTTTTAATTATTTGCAAAAAAAAAATTTTTTTTGGTGTGCACTCCGAAAGCTTTTTATGACGCGCCGCCACTGCTTGAATGACGTAAAAGTTCTTTTAATTTGGAAATCAACAAACCACTGAAATGCAAGGCAATATTTACATCCATATGTGCTTTGGATTCGTAGGCGCTCTTACTATTACATTATTTAAAAAAAAAATAGTGAATTCGGTCATATTTTAATGTGGAATGGACAAGAATGATGATTCTTTTTTGTGTCACAGTCTCTGTTCGCAACATAAAAAATGAAAACAGCTCTTTACAAAAATCCGTTAGATGTGGCTAAAACTTCGTTAAGTTGATAACACTACCTGGAGGGAGTATAATTATTTTTACGCCCCCAGTTATGTCTACGAATGTCTTAAACCATCGAATGCCACCTTTTGATAAAATATGTATAATTAAAAAAAGGTACAATATTTTATTAATTTTCTGTTCGTACAAAAAATCTTATTTATGCCACAGCCTCCCTAAAGCCCTTGCAAGCTCTTGCATCAACATTCGGCCCCGGGCAAAAGGGGTAACGTTTTTGCCCGGGGTCGCCCTTGGTACAGAAATAACTGCACGACTCAATTATTATTTAATAACTATATTACCTTGTTTACAAAACTAGACTTTTTTTCTTCTAGACTATTGCTATTAACCGGGGCTTAGGTCACTAGTAATCTGTGGCTTAGGTAGAGAACCTGTATATATGACATATTTTAAAGAAATAAAGACGCGACAAACTTATCAAAATCAAATTTATTCAAGTCAAAATCCAAGGAGGGAAATATCGGTCCCCTATACTCTAGCCTTATTTAGAGAGAGACGCACCTTCCGTCCTTGTTAATTCATAAGCATCGGAAAATAAAAACAAACGATTTTTGACTAACATTTACAGTTGGTGACGGACAAACGTGTCTGTTTATCAGGGACAATTCGATTTTAACGGTTGTTTAAGGTTAAACGTCGTTTAGTTCGTTAATTTCTTTTGCGCCATATTCTCACAGAAGTTTAAAAGGTCTTAAACGATGTTTAACGTTCTCGTTAACTTAAACGCCCAATCTCGGCAGTTTAGTTGCAAGTTTAACTAATTTTTAAGGTTATTTTGAATTTGTCTTATGTTTTTCTGGCGATTTTTTAAAAGTTTTCTTTTGATTTTTCTGAAAAAATAATGATTTGGTTTTGTTTGTTCCCCTCACTTTTTACGACCTGGGTTATTTTTGAATAATACCGATCCGATCTACAGTTCTGCAATATGCCATAAAATTTTTAAGAAGAATAAAGTCAGCAGCCTCTTTCAGTTTATTATTTATTACTTTGAGTGCCCTCGCTTATGTTTTTCTTCCATGTTTTCACTTATTTTTCTCCCGTTTATGGAAAGAAACTACCAAAAAAAATTAAGATTATAAAAAACATAAACAAACGGAGAATGCAGAGTTACCGGAATAACAATACCATATTTGATTAGTTGATATCAATATGAGCTTAACGTCCGTTAGTTATCAGTCACATAATTTTTAGGGATGCAAGGGCAAAAATTAAACTTCCCTTAACAAATAACCACAGTTTACGTAACGAACCAAAAACCATAACATATTGACTCGTTTAAGCAGTTTCACTCTATATGAAATCCTTGAGAAGTATTTAATCGATAAACCTCTGGCCGCGTACATTGTTTTTTTTATATTTTTTATATTATAGATGGCAGCAGTTGGCTTTTTTCTCAGCCCCAAGTGAGCCCCTAAGGGTAGGCAGCACAGTTAACATGCTTCCCATTCATTTGATATTACAAAATAAAGCAATGAACAACAAGTGTCATTGCGTCTTTTTCTTTAGTATATAGAAGGAGAGAGTAAATTGACTTCAAACTTCATCAGATATAAAAGGGTTAGAATCATCCAACAGCCATTTTCTTAGCAGAATGGAGTCAGATTTTGTGAATTTGGTGAGGTTGAAATATATTTTTAAAAATATGTTTTATTTTGTGGATATTTTTAGACTTTTTTGTGAAAAAAAAGTGGTTACAGCTTGGGCGTCCTTGGAATTCATTTATCCAGAAGAAACATGCAGGTGAGTGGGTTAAAAGCAGGATTAGTTTTAGGCCTCTAGTAATTTCTGTACCTAAGTGCGTAATTTCGGTAATCTTTTAATAAAAAGGTGAACATTAATTACCGTTTCAAAGAATTAGGAAGCATTCTGTTCAAACAGAAGGTAAATATTTTTGCAAACCATAATTAGGTAGTTTATAGGTATAATTAAGAAAAATGGGTAAATATATAAAATAGGGGAGACTAGGGATAGTTCATACATTTTAAAAAAATATTTTTGAAGAAAAATATAGATGAAATTTTTTTAATATTTGTTTGCATTATAATACATAGCTTAATATGTAATGATTTTGAATGATTTTAGTGTGACAGTTTGCTAATTAATGTATCAATGATCCCTATATCTGTACCCCAGAGCCAGACTATGTTAAGTCCATGTTTGACTTTTTTTGGTTTGAACAACCTACTGACTTAACATTGTTTGCCTAACGATGTCTATGGACTTAATATTGGTTCATATCAAGGTTTATAATTAGCAAATAAAAATATATGAAAAAATAAGTATTAAGGTTGTTCAAACCAAAAAAAGGCAAAAAGGGACTTAACATAGTCTGGCTCTGGGGTACAGATATATATTAGGAATATTTGATACAAGTTGCATAATACATGAATAAAGAAAAAAATATATATTTATTTGTGTTTCAGTAAATTCTCTAAAATATGAATCTTTAATAATCCCTCAAATAATAAGCAGCCAAATGCAAGTAATTCTCACCAAAATAGGTACCAATGATAGTAGTAGTATTTAAATTTTGCCATATTTTAATACAAAACAATTTTCCCTGAACTGCTGGTTTAGTGGTGCCTTAAGGGAGATTCATATAAAATATCCATACAATATTTGATATTAAAAAAAAATATCTAAAAAGGTGTGTTGTTTTTTATTATTGTAATGTTTATTTTTTTTCAGAATTGAAAAAGCGTCTACAATCCTCAATTCTTAGTTCAGTAAATTTGACTAGAGAGAAACAGCTGACATCAAAAGCCAAACAGCTTTATCGAAGAGTGGTAACTGACAGTAAAAAATTAACCAACCAGAGCAGGACAATCACATCATTTCGAAAACGTCTAGAGATAGCTGACAATTTTTCCAGTCACTATAAACATTTAATTAAAAGGGTAAATAAACAAACCTTATTTTGTTATGGTTACCGAACTGGCAAGATTTTTATAATACACATATCCCACCCTCAGAACAAAATTTTAATTTTAGGATTTTGACTTTTTGCAGTTTGTCACTCACTATCGATACATTGTCAAAGAAAGTCACAATTCAAAAACAAATAATAAAAAAATATATTTAAAGTTTTAAGTTACCACAGCTTCTTATGGTAACGGCAAAAGTTTTTTGTAATTTTCCAACAATTTAATTTTTTGAGCTTTTTGAGGGTGCGATATATGTGTAAAAATATTTAACTATTAACATAACAAATACTCTTACTTAATTAATAAGTGTCATTGAGATTCATGTATATTTTGTAAATTGTATTAATAAATTTTTTTACCAAGTTTCAATCCTTTTTGTATTCCTTTTATTTAAAAAATTAAGTAAGTTTAGTTAAAAGGATTAAATAGTCACTTATTTCCTTTATGAGACATTGACAACTTTTACAGTTCAGTTGCAGTGGTTGCTTTTGGAAACAATGATGAAAACCATAATTTATTATCAATAAATAGCCTGACACTATGAAATTAGTCAATCAGACTATAAAAAGGACCAAGAAACAGGCAAAATTAAAGTTCTTTGATTTTTTAAATCTTTAATTTTGTCTTTAAGTACTCTGTAAGAAAGTCGCAACTGTAATTAGCATATATTATCCAAATTGGTTATGCTAATTTACAACTGCAACCTTCTTGCTTAGTATGGAAATCTTGGCCCTTTTTGTAAAAACCTAAGTATTGATTCCAAAAAGCAAATCAATATTTTGTTAAGAGCGCCATCTATGTCAAACCTAAGAACTAATAAAAATGTTTGGCCGCACAGTTTAAGGTGCCTGTAATACTTCTCAGAGCTTAGCACGGGAGAAAGTCTTCTGGTCTGCAAAGCGGACCGAACCGTGGTCTTCTGTGCCAAAAACATTCAACTAAAGGTAGACCCCGTATAGAAATCCTAAACTTCATCAGACACAAAAAGTATTATACTGGGGATTTCTTTCAAATTCGCAACAATGTTGCCAGTACTTTTATAACTTGTAATTTTGATGTAGGTACATAAGTAAAATGGTAACTAATAAAAATCAAAAGAATATTTTGTTTTTGAATTCGGCTTACATTTTGGATTGCTATACATGTACCTGTAATAGAATATGTTTACCATCCTATGTGAGAAAAGGATTGTTTTCATTGATTTTTTTTTTGAGATCTTATCATTAATAATGTTTTTCTATACAATTTAATTCTAGGTTGTAAGTATAACCTCTAGATATGTATGTATGCATATCTGTCTGTGTGCCTATATGCAAATATGTATATAAATGTTTGAAGTTAGAATATGTTATCCAATAATCAATCGGTAAATTTTTGTTTACATAGGTACCTAAACTTAACAAAAATTACAAAACATTTGCTTTTAAATCCCTGTTTTTATAGATCTATGTGGTGGTTTAAATCCTTATCTATTTTGAATTAAAATGAAAGTATAAATTAGAAATAATCAGCTAAAGTTGGTTTTTTTCGAAGATTGTTGATTGTCGATTTTTATAGAACGTACAACGATTGGCACAACATTGCAATTTTTGTGCAGTCAACAAACTTGAGCTTGTTTTTTGCAGGAACAAAAAATAACTAGCGGCTATATCCTGTAATGCAAACCATTTTTTTTAACTGCACATGCGCACCTCTCTCTTTCTGATCACATAAAATTATCTTCCTCTTACTAACTTCACACATGCTCGACCACAGCTGAGAGGGAAATATTTTATGTGAGAAGAAAAAGTACGGTAGCGAATGCGCAGTTTAAAATATTGATTTGGTTTTCGGTTTTCTGAAATAAACGGGACTCCATTTAAGTGTGAAAAACGTTCAACTGAAAGTAAGTTTAATTAAATTTCTTTGGTGTGAGGTTAGAGTTCATAAATAGTTTATTAGTTTTGTCTTCCTAGGTGGTATTTAAAAAGTTATTAAAACCAGATGACTAAACTGCACTTTTAACTATTAATTATTGTTCTCACTACAAATGTTTTCGGTATAAAAATAACTCTTGCTTTTAGTCCAAATAAATTTAAGTTAAATGTTTTGATCACGAAAGTTAACAAAACCTTTTCTTTATATAATATATATATATATATATATATATATATATATATATATATATATGTATAGCTTAAAAAAATTAGTCTACAACCCTCACCTGGGCAACTCTGGAAAACTCAAAAAGCTTTTTGATTTGATTTTACGCGAAAATGGAATGTCGCAGAGAAAACCTTTGTTGACAAAAAAAAATTGTGTGTGCTTAAGACCACATAGCAGAAGTGTAAACTTTAACAAGGCGAAATTAATAATACTGGCTATCATCTGCATCATCATATTGCTCGCTGAATGTTCCTCTCACAGTTAGTCGACTCGAACCGAGTTTACCCGAATGAGCGTCACATAGCCGAGTCTGACGGCTCAGTTCAATTCAGTACCCACAAAAACTACTAAACGCGCCTAAAAAAGTTTACACTTCAAAAATTCCTTTACAATTTTTCTTAAAGGTTATAGCTGTAGACTTACATGTATAGAAGATAGAGGGCACCAAAATTGATAAAAATCAGTTTTTTGCATTTTACGCAAAAAAAGTCGTAGAGAAGAATTTTATTTAAGAGAAATATTACCCATACGAGTCTTTACAATCAATCTCCATAGTCTATAGGTCTACAACAACATGTTTAGAAGGTAGATGGCAGCTAAGTTGTCAAAAATTGTGTTTTTTCTATTTTACGCAAAAACGGTAAGTCGTAGAGAGAAACTTTATAAACATAAAATAACACAATAAAAGGACACAATTTTCTACATTCTTTCCTTTTGGGCCACAGGTTTACAACTACGTGTAAAACATATAGGGCGCCAAATTTGCAAAAATTATTATTTTATTTTATGCAAAAACGGTAGGTCCTAGAAAAACACATTATAGACAAGAAATCTCCAGGACGCCATTCTCTACAATTCACCTACGTGAGTCACAGCTCTATGACTTATGGTTTTTGCGTAAAACGCAAAAAAGTATATAATGGGCATTTTCGGCACCCTCTGTCTTCAACACATGTGGTTGTAGAGCTGTAAATTGTCATTGTCGCATTGTAGAGAATTGTGTCTTGATCATTTTATGTCAATAAAGTTTTTTTTGGGACTTACCGTTTTTGCATAAATTGCAAAAAACATAATTTTTTTGAAATTTTCTTCTAAACGTGTGGTTATAGACCTATAGACTATGAAGACCGATTGTAGGGAATCCTATGGGTAATATTTCTCATACATTAAATTTTGCACTACGACTTATCGTTCTCGCGTAAAATGCAAAAAACTGATTTTTGTTCGCTATTTTTCAGAAAAAAAATTAATAGCGGCAACCATATAGACCAAACGTCACCCTTGCATCATTTATCGTTGCCTTTGAGAGGTTATCCGAATAAACGTGCGTTTTCGTTGTTTTTTTCAATATTTATCACAAAATAAAGATTTTTTTTTATTAAATAACTTTAAAAATGCCTAAGAAGTGCATTCTGTGTGACAAAAGTGACGAGAAGTGGCTGGATTTATCATTTCACCGGTAAGTTTGAATCTGTTCCAGAAACCGTCATATTGTTTACGATTTGGTAAGACAGTGGTGTGGTTTATAACTTTTTTTACAAAATATTAGTGATTTATTTTACAAAGAAGTTTTAAGAAACATTATTTATTGTTTCCTTATTTTCCCACCTCTAGGTTTTTTTGGAAAAGTTTCTTAATTTATTCTGGCAATAACATATAACTCTAAAAAATATATTTCTTATGTAAACAACCATTTTCACTCTGTAATGTTATGTTATGTCATGTTACTGTACAGTTATTAAACATTTTAAAAATATTCAAATTTATGAGTTGACTAGGTTCCCCACTGATCCAAACAAGAGAGAGCTTTGGTGGGAGATTATTGGCCTTAATAAGGAAAAAATTCTGTCAAAATGGGCATGTCTTTGTTCTGACCACCTTGATCCTCAGTATGTTCGTTTAGCACCTAGTAGGCACTATCTTGTACCAAATGCCTTGCCCAAGGTCAGGTGTTAAAGACTAGTTCAGTTCAGTTAGTAGTTAAATTTTCAACTATCTCTTTTTATTATAAAGTATACATAATATATTATCACTGGTTGTTTTTGATGTTCAATCATGTAATGATTTAAAAAAGTAGTTAGAATTAACAAATATAACTATAAGAAGAAATAAGGTAGTACCTACTTTTACACAGAAAAAAAAGAGTTTTAACTTCCTTTTTAATTACACACAAACAAAAGCAGTAAATTGAAATTAATTTAAAAAAATTAATTTGAAAAAAGTTAGCCAGTCAATTTTTTTAGAAAATACTATTTTTTTGGTATGATTTTTTCTGAATGCCATATTAAATGCAATGTTTTTTAAATATTTTTTGTTAATAAAAACAAGTCTCTAGCGAGACATAATAATGAAATATTATTGATATTTTTTAAAAGAGAAAGCAAAAATTAATTTAAAAGAAATTATTATTTTTTATACATTTTCGAGGTTATTTTGACAGCCCGTACCTCTTCCACTTGTAATATTATTAAAAAAGGAGTACCACATTTTTTAGTCACAATTAGCTGAGTATTCAGCTGGCTGTGACAGATTTTTTTTTGTATAACCCGTTTTCACCTACTCCTCTTTAAAATCCTATATCTTAAAAACAGATGAATGTTGACCCCATGTTATATAAACTTTTTTCTTGGAAATAACCTCCTCTATCACCTGCTGCACTATGGCGCCTAAGTTATGGGACACCCTGTATAATAATCACTTAATTATAAATAATATTTTTTCATTTTTATTTTATTTGGTAAATAAAAATTAAATAGATTTTTTTATGGAAATCAAAGGTATTTTGTTGATAAAACTGAATAAGTCATATTTTTTAACATTTGCAAATGTAAAAAAACACAGACTCATACCAAATATTTTCTAAAAAAACTAATTGCTAGAGTTTAATAAACTAATGAATGGATTTTGGTAATATAAACCAATGAGTGCTTTTATTTCGAGGCAAGAGTTTTGCTGATAAAATATAACAAAAAATCTATATTATAAGTATAGGGTGTCCCATTTTTATCATTTGGGTGGTTTCGGGAACTTCTAGAGAAGATTGAAGAAAAAACGACTACACCTTAGTGTGTTTTAATTTGAAGAGAATAATGATGGTAAACATCGCATATCAATATTATAAACATAGAAACCGAAAACACCCAAAAGTGTCGAAAATGCACCCTGTACACTAGGGGATCAAATAGACTCTTTAAATCGTGATGCAAAAATTTTGATAAATATCTCAAGGTCTGAGTATATAATTCGGAGTTTTTTACTTTTTTTAACATAACAAATCTACTTACTGTAAAAAATTTACTAAGAGCAATGTATTACCAAGGTGAAAGAGTAAAAAGCTAAAAAAACACCTTTGACAATTTGAAATAAAAAGAAACACTTTTACCTGTGTTTTAAATTTTAGGGATTAAAGTAACACTTTTCTATATCCAGAAAAAAATAATATAAAGTAGATTTCTTATCTTTAGGGAAAAATAATAAAAATCAAAACTACGGATATTACCAGCTGTAATCGATAAAAAAATTAATTCTGTAAAAAGAGTCATTTAATTAGAATGGCTGTCAAAGCTGTACCGGTAATATTTTACACTTATTTAAATTTTATAATTTTGGGTGCAAAAATTTTATAGGAAAATTTATTTTATTTTCAACAAAATCTGCACGCCCATGGTTTTTTCCCCGATTTCTCTTTTAGACCTCTTAGAGTGTTGCCTGCGAGGATTCGGCAAAATTTTCTGAGATTTCATGCATGATGAATGAATTTGCGTATTAAATAATGGGGATGCGTCTTCTAGGGTTCCTTGAATTTCTTTGTAACGAACCGTTTGTTTGAGAATGGTGCAAGTCTCTGTTAATGTTGCATGTGCTTGATGTCACCGGTGACAATATAAATTATTTTAGTGAAACGCCAATGAAATATGTCATATATATATACAGGATCTCTAGGCTTGGGATACCTACTGGCATTGACTTTAGCTTTAGCTCCGTAGTAACGTTAGATATTTGCCTCAGACCCGAGGCTACCCAGTTTTGAGTACGAGCCCGAAAATTAGTTTATTTAGGTTTATTATTTTATATAAAAAGACTTGACGTGATAGAAATATATTATGAATATATTAGCAATCAGGACTGCGTAACTAAACAAACTCTGTTGTGAAATTATAAAATAATATATTTTTAGCTAGGGGCATCAAAAGGATTTTTGTTGTAATTTTCTCTGAAAAAGCACAAGGGCTTATGATGAATTTTATACGACCAAAGTAAAAGTATTTGTATAGTAATAAAGTTCCCACGTCAGAGCTTTATTATTAATAATCTTGTTGCCCCAATAAGCACAAAGTACACCTAGAGCCGAGTAAATAGAAGCAGATTGTTTGATGTTCTTTCTTTGTAACCAAAGCTACCGCAGGGGCGTACAGCTTACATTCGAAAAAAGTTTAAAATTGGTAGAGCGCTAATATTAACTAAAGGCGAGCAAAGTTCAGTGTGTATAAGGGTTGTCTTTTAAGTTTTGCATATCCAGCTTGTATAAAACAGTATCTCTAAATGAAGGCTGTCGTATTCTATCGAGATCACCACGCAGCATGGTGATAAATTCTATTAACCAAAAAATCCAATAACATTCTTAGAAAATCAAACTAAACCATTACACAAACAAGTGATTCTAGTGTGGATCGACTGCAACGACTGGGCCAGCGAGAGTAGCTCCTCTGGACGACGGAAACAGCTGAAAAGGTGAGTGCCAATCCTCTATATTGTCTTTGTGTGGCTCGGAAAAATTAATATTTTTACATCGTCCTTTTAAGGATTTTTGCACCCAGATTTTATAAAACGGCCAGCGCTTACAGTCCCGCAGCTCTACCAACCTCAAAACATCAACATTTTCTGGTCAGCAGTCAAAAAATTGAAAATTTTAAGTCGTCCTCCACTAAATTTATTTAGATAATACTAATTTCGGCTTATACGGCCATCATTAGTGATCTATTGGTTTACCTATATAATATATCAAAGGACAAAACATAAAATAATGGTCATAGTTCATTAAAATACACAAATATTTACTTATAAATTGAAATCCATTAAGAATCTTAAAATTATTTGTTCGTTGTTTGTTAAAGAGTTTATTGTTTCTCAAAGTATCCTCCACGGAAATTAATGCTCTTTTGCATGCGCTCAAACCGGTTGTCATAGCTGTAGTTCTCCTCGTTTGTTGGTACTATCAAAATTGCATTCTTGAATGAGTCAACTGCTTTCTCTGGCGACTGAAATCTTTAACCACGCAGTCCATTCTTGATTTTCGGAAAAGTATAGAAATCGTTGGGACTTAGGTCGGGCATGGGCGTAGTCAGGTTGGGGCAGGGTGGGGCACTTGCCCCACCCTGGCTTGTCACCTGCCCCATCCTGGCTTTAGCTCATTTAGTAATAAATATTCGATTGTACATTTTTTTGCTTTTTTGCCCCACCCTGAGCGAGACCCTGACTACGCCCATAAGTCCGGACCGTGTGGAGGATGGTCCAACAATTCGACGTTTTGTTGGGTTAAAAATTCAATGGTTTTTGTGCTTTGTGCGAACTTGCATTGTCTTGGTAAAGGATGATTAGTCGTTCGGTGTTTGTTTTTCGAGTCACAGTCCTTTGATCTTCCAGACGAATTGTTGGTTAATGACTTGCTTTTGAGACAAATGTCGCGACCACCTTTTTGGACACTTCGAGGACGGATGACTTGTGTTAGCCAGAAAACCCAAACAGAAGAGTAAATCCACGATTTATCACCACTGGCAATGTCGTACATGTTTTTCGAGTTTCCTGCCTCAAAGCGGTTTAGAGTTTTCTGACACCAATTGACCCTAGCTTCTTTCTGTTCTTCGGTTAACAGATGCGGTATCCAGCGGGAAACTAATTTTCTTACCCCTAATTCTTAAGGCAAAATTTTTCGAATTGAAGTCTTTGAAAACCGCAATAAAGCCTCAATTTCGCCATATGTCACATGTCGATCTTGCGTGATGAGCATGCGCGCAGCATCGATGTTTTTCTGGGTGACAGGCAATCCGTTTACACTTCAATTCTCCATACCAACTAGAAACTGTCGACTGATGTGGTGCTTCATTACCGAAAACAGAAATCAACTTGGCAAGGTATTCTTGTTCAGATAATTTCCTTCGAAAGTTGTAAAAAATTATAGCCCAAAAATGTTCTCGGTTTAATTCCATTTTTTGACTGATTTGTTAAAATAAAAAATTGTAGCTTTAAAACTATATGTTTTGCACTGACGATGACGTTTTGAATTTGGGTTAGGCAATGATTTGATCAGTGTCGCCCGATATGTTCCTATATGCAGAATATAAAAGACAGCCCTCGTGTTTGTATTTGGAGTTCCCTTTGATCATGCGATTGGTTAATCATTTATTTGGTGAATCGCAATTAGTTGTTAATTAAAAAGCAAGTTTTATAATTTTTTACGAAGTTTATGAGTATTTGTGTCAGAATAACAAAAAGAAATTCTAAATGTCAAAATATGACAGGTTGATGGGTTTTTTAAGTGGAACACCCTGTATATTAATTTAGAATTTTATAGACCTTTCTTTCTGTTTTCAAAAATTGGGATTATTTCTTTTATTAGTTTTGGAGATCTATGCGTTTAAAAGTTTTAAAACTTAAATTAAAACATCAAGGTAGCCGTGAAAAAGACAATCGCATTGACACAAAAGGTGATGCTACCGTTTTGTCAATTTGTCAAATTTAGTTTAAGAGCGGTTAAAGATGGTTTTTTTGGAAAAATATTAAAAACGCATCTTTAGTTCGCAACCAGTATTATATTCAGTTTCCCGGCAGATGGCAACCAACACGCCAAACCATATTAAATACATTAAATACATTATTATGGCCAGCAATTAGCCCCGATTTTTTTCCCCTGATTTTTTTGTGGGTACCTAAAAAATAAGGTGTATTGCAACAGGCTCAAAACATTTTATTTTATAAGAATTATAGAAAATTACTAATGAAGTATTACATATTTATTTTAAAAAAAAAATTTTGTTTTTACTGGCTTGCTGAGTCACACAAAATATAAAAAAATTATATATCTTACAAAAGCAACAGTATCCTTTTTTATGTCAATGCGATTGTCTTTTCAATGTGTGCCTTGATGTTTTAAATAGTATCACTTTAAATTTATAAAACTTTTAAATGAAATCAGGATGAAAAGATCTATAAAAATCTAAAATAATATGCAGGGTGTTCCGCTTAAAAAACCATCAACCTGTCAAATTTTTACATTTAGAATCTTCAACTTAAAAAAAATTATAAAACTTTTGTATTACTCATATTTTGATATCTATTCAAATAAACGTTTTAGATATGGTGCAAAAAAATACGGAAAAACCGCGAATGATGAACAAAAAAATATTTTTAAAGAAATCTTCATAAGGTCTTTGGTCCAGTGCAAACAGAAGATTTTGAATTATGAATTAGAACAGATAATAGTTGAAGGTTAGCTTGGTTGGGACATGTACAGGGTGTCTCATTATATTTTTTCCCGCCCTTTTTGACCATTAATAATTGATGTAGGAATATAAAAGAAATTGTGTTCGAATTCGTCGTATTTGACAGGCGTGTAATATACTTTCCAAAAATACCCCATAATATGTCGCAGTTTTGATAAATAGTTTCTGAAATATTGGCGATAAAATTTTTAATGATAAAAAAATAACATTACCACCATGTATTACCACTTTTTTGTTAATTTCAGTGTCCTCATTTCGAACTATGTTAGTCCCCATGTATAAACAGGGACAATGACAACTATTTTTTTTTTAATGACGCCCAAAATGACAACCGGTAACGACAACAAAGTTGTGTCATTGTCACTGTTGATACATGGGGACTAACCTAATTTGGAATAAGGTTACTAAAATTAACACAAGAGCGGTACTGTTATAATTGCTAATATCTCAGAAACTATGGCTCTAAACTACGGCATATCGGGTATTTTTGGAAAATATGTTCCAAGCCTAATCTATTAATTAAATAATATAAGGAGCATCCAATTTACAAAAACTATAAATTTGAGCGCCTGTCAAATATGGTAAGCATCAGGAATAAAGTCAAGATGCAATTTAAAAGTAAAAATTTCGCGAATTTGAACACAATTTCTTGTATATTTCTATATCAATTATTAATGGTTTAAAAGGGTGGGAAAAAATATAATGAGACATCCTGTACAGTGAATGGATGAGGCAAGAACACTAAGAAAAATAATGAACTGGTTACTCGCCGGGAGGAGAGAAAGAGAGAGGCCACAAAAAATGTGAATAGGCAATGTCGAAGATGATGATGAAAAGTATGGAAATAAGAAGCTGGCGAAGGATCGTACCAGAAAGTGCAGAATAAAGGGATCTGGTTAATCAGGCCTAAACCCACTAGGGGTTGTAGCTACTTCAAGAAGAAGAGATCGTACGTCTATGGTATCGTGGTGAAAGAGCCGTTATCTCTTTAGCTCGATGTGGCAATTTCATTCTGGCAAAAGGTCCGTCTGGCCTGCAAACAAAATAAAAGCAGCTATGGTGGTCGCCTCGATGGATGCCGCCGCCGGACGTAAGCTTAACACAATTCAGCTGATTTTCTCAAACAGCTACTGATGTTTAAAATATATGTATAGATGCAATAAAAAAAATACATATCGAAATACGTGGAATATGCTGAAATATTTTAGATATGTACTCTAGCAATGAGAAATTTTTTTTTATTAATTTTTTTTCCAAAATGTCTAGACTTTTGATACAATAAAAGCATTTAAGATAGTAGGTATCTAAAAGTGATCTGAAACTTCTGACCAGCTCTTTTTGATAATATGTTGAATTTCCTTTTCAATATTTTATCGTCGATATTTAATCGTCGACCAGGATTTTAGATAATAATTAAAAAGAAGTCACATCATCCAATAAATTAGGTATTTTTCCTAAACATCGCTTGTCTAGCTGTAAGCATAGAACATATCCTCTGTACAGCTGCCAATCCATTTCTTAAACTCTCCCGTATTTCGAGAGAAAGTAAGAGAGAGAGAGAGGGAGAGAGAGAGAGAGAGAGAGAGAGAGAGAGAGAGAGAGGCAGTGGGAGGGAGAGACCGAGTAAGCTATGTTAGGCTTGGTTAAATAAAAGTCAGTTAAGTAGTTTTATAAGCTTTTCTCAAGCGCATGCGCAAAGTCAACAGAATTAACAATATGATAAAATTTAGTGTAGATATACATTTTCGTTATTGGGTACCAGTGAATTTCTTAGGTTTGAAAGGCTATTGGAATCGTAAAAAAAACTTTTTCGATATTCTCCTAAAATAATTTGTTTGGGTCAAAAAAGGCCTATAACAAATTTTCTCAAGAATTCTACCTGTCTGTCTGTCTGAGACACAATAACTCAACAACCAATAAGCCGATTGTAACCAAATTTGGCATAAACGTTTTGCTGTACCAGTGCATAAGGCTATTAAATTTTGGTGGTGTGGAGGGCTGCAAAAAGTCGTCTATCTGTCTATTTATTTAGCCTTCTTCGATCGTCCGCTCATCTCATTTGGGGTCTTCCTCTACTTCTTTACTTTTCCCAAGGTCTTCAGTTTACAATACATTTGTTCCATCGATCGGCTTTCTGTCTGATTTTATGACCGGCAAACTTCCATTTTAATTTTGCTACTTCTCCTCTGACATCCCTTACTTTTGTTTTATTTCTTATTCATTCACTCCTTTTTCCATCTGTAAGCTTTTCATGTAATAAAATTTTACCAGCGTTCAACAGGACTTGGCTCCTATCGAACGCATGTCGAGTCCTGTCGTGCCTTATTGAGTCTTGTCGAAGTTCTGTTGGGCCCTGTCGTGTCCTGTTGAGTCCTGTCGAAGCCCTGTTGAATCCTGTCGTAACCGTTTTTGTCCCGTCGGAGTCATGCTCGGTCCTGTCGAAGTCGTGTGTGTCCTGTCGAAGCCCTGTGGGGATCTGTCGTGTCCGTTTTAGTAAGAAAAGAAAAGTTAATACCTACATTTTTTTATCACCTCTAAGAAATTTGAGGACCAAAATAAATACAATGATAAAAGAAATGTCCTGTTGCTTCCTGTTCTATCGTGTCTTGTTGGATCTTGTGGCGCCCTGTTGATTAATGACATAAGTCCTGTTAAGTTCTGTTGGGTCCCGTTATCTCCTGTTAGATCTTGTTGTCTCCTGTTGGGTCGTGACTATGGGCGTACGCAGAGAGGGGCACGGAGGGGCATTTGCCCCATCCCCTAAACGTTTAAAATAATTTAATAATTTCCTAATTTCTAAACAAAACAACCAATCAATCAAGTTAGAACTTTAAACTTATTCCTATCTACATAATATTATACAATAGACACACTCATTCCTAATGTAATATACTGTGAAGGATATAATTCGTTTGTTCCGTGGATCAGTTTTACGAAGAAAGTTTGGTCGAAATATTTCTCTCAAAAATACAAAATATTGCTGTATTAAAAGACAACTTTTTTGCCATCCTGAAAGGGCTATCAGAAGATGGAAATTCTACAACTAGAAAGGTGACATTTCAGCTTAACAGTGCTTTAACAAGGCCGGTATTTATTTTTTCCCTGTGCCTAATAGCAAAGTATTCTGCGCTTTTGAAACCTGTGGCCAATTTATATATCTTACAATCTAAAAGTTTAGATTTATTGCGATGTGGAAATCACATCAAAGAGTATTAGATGATCCACTTAAACATCATCGCGAATCTGCGGAAGAAGTTATAAACACTTTCTTAGCTGAAGCCAGCACACATGCCGAAAACCTTGGAATAGAGTTACAGCCAAGGATAGTTGGGTGACAGCAAAATCGTATGAACACTACAGCAAATAACTCACCAATATACTGGAAAATGTCTTTATTAATACCTCATTTGGAGCCTCTGATAATGTCTTTAAAGCATCGCTTTTCCGATGAAAACCTACTAACTTTCGAACTATTGGCACTACACCCGTTTGTTATGCAGAACTTGTCAATAAGTAAATTCATTTTCAGAATTTTATTATTTAAACGGGCTTGACGATCAGGCTGAATTATGGTACAACTTGTGGAGAGACAGAAACATTAATAAACATAAAGAGGAGTTAAAAAGTTTAGAAGCAGCAGAGGTTGTAAAGCAAGCGGAATTTTTTTCCATCAACAAAAATTGCTCTACATATTTTGCTAGCGTTGCCATAAAGTACCGTAAAACGATCTTTTAGTACTCTACGCAAAGTCAAAACTTGGTTCAAATCCACAATGACAGAGGAAACATTAAGCTGTTTGTGCATGTTTAGTTGTTTAGTTTCTTAGACGTTTGTTTTGCTGTAATAGGTTAAGATGTAAAAAAATTATGTGTATGTATGTTAGTTTCCGCCCCCCTAAGCTTAATGCTGCGTACGCCCATGGTCCTGACGTGTTCTGTCGTGTCTTGATGTGTTCTGTCGGGTCCTGTCGTTAGATTTGTACACAAGCTGCGTTCGGTATTTACGTCGGATTAATCTTTTTGATCGAAGTCGTTCGTTAATTCCATCTAGATCTAGGGGAGTTAGATCTGAATCGTTCGGTAATTCTGCTCAACTAGTCGGACGTAAATCTAGTTGCTGCGTAGATTTTGATCGACGAAACAGATTAATCTGAGATTGTGACGTATGTTGTGTATTTGTTTTATTTACAAAAATAATTTTTTATGTAAAAAGATTGAAATCGAATTATTTGATGTTGAAGACAACAAATGATATAAATTTCCGACATAAAAGGAAAATTTTGTCAAAATTATAGCTGGGCGTGAGTTGCAATATGTACATAATATTTTTGGTTATATTTAAGGTTATAAACATTTATAAAAATTTGATCGATTTGATCTGGATCGTTCGTTAATTCCAATTTGCTCAGACTAATCTGTAATCACGTGACCAAAAATCCGTCACGTCTGAGATGCAAATACCGAACGCAGCTACTGTCTGAGCTGATTGCCCCTCGGTTGAACCTCTATAGCATGAAATTGATGACAAAACCACGACAAAACAGCTTGATTCATAAAAGTAAAATATTTGCTACATTTATCGAAGTAGCTACAGAAAGTTTTTATTTATTACCTTCAGTGGCATGAAGGTCCATTTGTGTGTGGGCATTAAAAGTTCGTCCTTAGAGAGAAAGTCAAAGTTTTACTGCGCGACCTAGGAAATTTGATTTTTTACCCCTCGAGAAAACAAACAAACACTTTTACCTTAGCACGCACGTACATAAGGGGGGTGATTAGAGGTACACCCCCCTTCCTTAGTCTAAGCAACAACACAATTATCAATTTTTTTAAATTTCGCGCAATCGTGAAATAATGAAATGCATTTCGGATTAGTTTAAAATAATTGTTTTAGCAATATTTTGAAAAACAAATTTTCGAAAAAAAATGTCTGTATCTGATTTTCTAAATAATATGAACTAAAATAAACATTTTTTGATACGTAGGTGTTTTTATTTTATAACAAGTAAAAGCAAATACGTTAAAGCATAAATAATTGTTCAAAAAATTAAAAAGAGAATCATTCATAGTTTGTTTTGAAAACAATGGCAAATTTAAATGAGCAGATGCGAATTTTCAAGTGTGCATGCGTGTGTTTCGTCACGTAGATACACAGTTGCTGTGTGGGGAACGCCATATTTGTTGTTTATTTATATTTTGCGGTGTTTTGCGTTTGTCGTGCAAAATTATGTTTTTTTTCTATGAAAAATGGGAAATAATTCACGCAAAATATGTGCGGTTTGTAGAAAAATGTCCGGGAGAAGTAAAGGAGTGTCATTCCATAGGTAAGTACTTGTATTTTTCTTTTTAATTTGTTAGTAAAGTTAAGAGTCGTTTATAGATGCTATTAAACACTCTTCATGGTATCCACAATAAATCTGCACAATTATTTAAAAAAAAAACTACAATTTTAATTCACAATTTGGTAAATTTGCACCCAATCAACTAGCTTTTAGAAAAAAAATAATAGACATAACCCTAAATTTGTGACAATTCTTAAATAATGTAGTGATGTAACGGGGTATGTTCCAAAACTACCAAAACTGGCATGCGTAGCAACCGAAATCCTGTCTACCCCGAAATGTGAGAATGCATGGGTATGCCCGATATTAAATGCTGTAACGTATTTAAGTAAAAGTGACTTTAAGGTAGACAGGGCACGACCCTCAAACTGCAGCGGCTTCTAAGATCTACCTAACGACGCGGACGAGCTATAGAAATAAAAAAATAGATAGAACGCTTGTCAAACCTGCGCAGACTGGAGCAAATATGAAGACATTGAGATCTACCATTTTTTACAGATTGAGCAAGGCCAACTTTGACAGGCTCGATTTAAAAGGCGGCGGCATTGAACTAAACTCGTGGTAAAACATCATATGAAGCCTCTAGGGGTGGTGGCTTATACTACGCTTGTAAAGTTACTGTGTTCTGAAGCCTTGCGACGCAGTTTTCGTAATCCAGTGTCCGTCTATGCTGGTTCAACATAATGACCTCTAGGGGAAACCCCTTGTAGTTAAAATCTGTGGAAAAATGGCGGCCAACGTATTGGAGGATGGGTAGTAGTCTTCGGACACAGTACACGCGGGAACTGCGCGTATTTCCATGACTGCTATTTTGTTTCTCAACCACCCGCGCGATTTCAGCAGAGCAAACCGCGTCATTACTCCGCACCGCCTAGCTCCGCGGTAGGCGGGCGTAGTCGCGTGTGAAACAACTCTTCTTTTTCTTCGAGTGGGATCCGTTTAACGGGTCCCATATGCTTGTCAGCATATTCAGAACATAAACATTCTATTATAACATATCTATGTGGGCAACCAGTGGCGTATACAAAAAAAAGTTTTAGGGTGGGCCCGAGACAGGTTTGAAGGGGGCCCGAGACCCCATGTATTTTATGCTATTTTATGTTTGTATTCATGAAATATGTATAAAATATCTAAAAAAACCTTGACTTCGGAAGGGGTCTGTGCCCGGCCCCCCCTGGCCCCCCTTATATACGCCAGTGCGGCAAACCTAATTTGTAAGTTATTAGCTATGTCCTTAGAGAATCTTCCTTTTCTTCGTCGCACAGTGCGTGGCGGATTATCGTTGCTGCATCGGATAATCTGTGATAATGTGATGCTGCGTAGTGTAAAGTGATGTGTCGGATCCCCCTATAAATGCTACAGCAATGCCGCTGTACCTTAGCTGAGTGATTTTGCCATTTGTTTTTGTTTGTTTTAGGAAGGCAACAATGTATTGTATAAATAAAAGCAGGAAATGAAAGGAAACAATATGGGGTGAAGCCGTGAAAATAATTTCACTCAAATTATTTTTTATTGTCGCCGGGCTACATTTTGCCAGATGGAAACTTAATCTGAACATCTTTACAAGATAAAACCTAAAAGAAAAGAAAACATACATTGTTTGAAATGTGTTGTAAATTACATTAGCAATATAATCAATTTTATTTTTAAAATTATTTAGGAGTAGAAGCCGAGAATGTTGGTGGCTCTTCTCGGGTAGAAGCGAAGTATTTCTTTTCTAAATGAAGGCGGCCCGATGTCTAGGGTCACTGCATCGAGGAAGCTGGAAGTCAGCTAGACGCCAGGCTTCTAGGATGCAGGGACCTTACAGACGTCTGCACAACTCGATATAGTACCGATATGAATATCAATGAATGGGCAAATTCAATATAGCTTGATATCGAACCAAAATCGGCAAAAAATAATTCGCCCTTACTAACCAAGATTTCTGCGGATCTTTAACGTCACGATATGGCAAAATTTGGTTAGGGTAGGAGCTATATTTCTCTCGTTCCGTAAACTAATAGTAACATATAACCTGAGTTATATTCTTCGATATAGTAGATATCTCGCTGGAGGCCTAGATTTTGCCGATGAGTTCCAAAACGACGAAACAGTGACATCTGGCAGTTCTATTTGATCTCGGTATCCCGTAGGCTCATAAAGTCACGCACAGTATTATAAAGGAGAATTACATAAGCGATGTGCCGGAATAGTTTTTCTTGTACCTAGTATGACCTGTTCAGGGTTCCAAGTGCGAATCTGTTCCAAAAGCCTGTGACAGGTCCAAATTTCTTTATCACCATATAAGCCCATTTTCGTTGCTAAGCATTAAACCTGTACTTGCACCTATAAAAAATATTTTTGTTATTTTTTCTTCAATAGTCTGTTTAAAAAAAAAATGTTAATGTGTTTATTTTTCTGCACTCTGCAGTGCACCTATAGTATTTTTTTTAAATATTCCTCTGATGTGTTACCCTATTTCCAAGTATTATTTTGTTCCAGTTTATTAGCCTCATACAAAATGCCGTCACTGTTCCAAGCGTTTCAACCGTGTACATGAAACTTTGGAACTGTACCTGTTATTTTGGTTCGGTTCGGTTCATTTTGGAACACCCATTTTTCACTTTGGAACATGTATCGCCAACCTGTTCTGTGTACCTCTTGCCAAAAAAAGGGTTTCCATATCAGTTTTTTAAAACCTAGGACATTTAAGACCTAAAACCCGGACGAAATCCGGACTCTTTTAAAAAACTGATAAAGTACTATACATTTTTATGTAAAACAATAAAACTACAAATTAACGAAAAATATACAGAATGTACTCAGTGGGTAAATTCTACCCAGCGCTTAAAATAAATTTATGAAATTGGCTGATGTTATGTTATTTTATTAAAAGAATGATTTTCAACAATCACACGGACATTTTTTCGAAATCCGCCCGGGCGTCCCCGGACGCCTTAAAAAGCCAAAAATGTCCGGGCAAATCCGGAGAGATGGAAACCCTAGCCAAAAATACCTGTTTCGATACCGCTGATCACAGATTCCGGTTTGGCCTAGGTAGTTTGAATTTTAAACTAATCGAAACCGGAATCTGTCATCCGCGGAATCGGAACCGGAATATTTCGAATTAGGTAACAGATACACGGAACAGGTTGGCGATCTGTTCCAAAGTAGCAGGTCCAGTTCCCTACGGATCCCTAAATTACATGGAAAAGGCTTTTTATTCTTTTGTTGTCCTGCTTAGAAACTACTACTACTAATTTTATATAAATTTAACCCACAGATTATATAAGCTACTCTGTTTGATAAAGTTAATTTTTTAGTACGCGGTGATACGTGTAAGTGGGCCTTAAATAACTAGATCGGAAAAAAAACCGAACGAAGCAAATAACACACTACAATTAGAAAATTTAATTTTTAGGGTGGTGTAGTTGGAGTTAAGTAGTCGTAGTAGTATGAAGTAGGCTCTTGGTTTGGTAATTAGACACATTTTGTCGCCAACCCCTGTGCATCCCCCTACTGTGTATTTCCTTCGCCAAGGACTCTGCCCGTCTTCTTAAAAAGACCAGACCACCTAAGATTCAGAGGATCCGTCTCAAACGCTTTCTCTTTCGAATACCTATCCTTTTGCCTTATTGTATGTTTTACATGATTTTAAAAAGTGCGTGGAGATTTTGTCCTAGGCCCAACATGGCTTGCACCGCGGGTCCTTGGTCACTCTCGTCTTCACCAAGTGGCCGTAGGACGCAGTGAGGACTACCGCTATGGCTCCTACCTCTCTTCGTATTCTACGGAGTAGTCAATCCATACGAAACTTGCAGCATCCGCTCACACACTCTACACTCCTTCACCTGTCTGGTGTTTCCTGTATTGGTCCAGTCCTATTGTATTTCTTTCTGGGCCACTCTGCTATGGATGACTTAAGGTACCCTCTTGGGAAAGGAAAGGCTTTTCCCGGCGCATTTTCATCCCACCTCTGCTTGGAGTGTAAGAAATATGAAATTTGGAAACGGACCAAAACTTTTTGATACGCCACTGGAAAATTAAATTTTTTGTTTTGCAATTATTACTCGTAATAAAAGATAAGAATTAAGTATTTTTGAAGTAAATTACAAATCGTCGAACATGACATATTAAGTACATAAAGATAAACAAATAAATAGGTAAATAAAAACTAAATCTTTATTGGTGTCACACCATAACTCAAAAACCTTTTAACTAAGAAAAGAGAAAAGCGAATATAGGAAAAACAGTGCACAAAGAAAGTTTTTGACTTATCAAACATATATTTATATATTGAAAAATTCATAAATTCTCAAAATTTGTAAATGTGTGAGTTTTAATAAATTTTGAAATATTTGAAATTTTTTGAGTTTGTTTAGCAAGATTATAATTTATAAAAATTATCAAAATATTTAAAACTTTAAAGTTTTTTAATAATTTGAAGAGTTTTTATTATTTATGAAATATTTAAATGGTTTTTGAAATTTTTAAAAATTTTTGTTATATAATTTAATTTTCTTCAAAATCTCTTACGATTTACGTCCAAGGTTCATTATTATCCTACGATTATAAATGGGTCATTTGGCACTATTGGCTGGTCGTACGTAAAACTTTTTGCCGGCACATAAAATAAAAAAAGTGATCAGACATATCTACTTATCTGGGTTTGTTTTGACCGGCCAATCCCAACATTTTGAGTAAATTTAAAAAACGTTGCAATTTTTCGCGCACACAGAAAACCGCTAAAAATCGCGAAAAATTTCGGTTATAAAAATGTATTTTGTTTAATAATGTCAGCGTTGCTTTATAAAGCAGTTTTGCAAAATAATCAAATAGTCTTAAGATTAGTTTTTATAATCTAATGTAAATAATTTATTTAGGGCAACGCTTTGAAAATAAATGATTTTTGCAACTTCACCATGTAAGATTGTAATATCTATCTATTTACTTTGATCACTAAAAAATTTAAAGGTGTCAGTGACCTTATAGTCTTAAGACAACATTACGGTAATGAGGGGTACATTAAAAAGTAACTGCATTGTTACCATTAATTATAGGTTTTACTTCAATTCAATATCTGAAACTGCTGAAGATTAAGAGGAGTTGCAAATACTATAAACATAAACACACATAACTCCGTGAGTATTAAACCGATTTTATAACTTTTTATCATTTTGATTAGAGAATCAAAATACCTTTTAAACAATGTATCACACGAACCCCCTTCTCATTTAACAATTTAAAGTTGTTAGTGACCTTATGGTATTACGCTCACACGACGATTCAAAGCAATACATCAGAAAGTAGTAAAATTAATACCATTTAACATGCTTTTTGCTTTAAGTTGATATCTAATTCCGTTCGAAAGTTAACAGGGGGGGGGGGGAGGATTTTTACGTCCGCACTGTATAGGTATGTCTCTCTCATTTGTTCGCTTTTATCCGCGAGCAATTTTTTCCGTGCGTATGTGCTTTTATTCTGTGCGCTTTTTATCTGTGCGTTTATTTCCGAAATTCTGATAAAGCAAGTCAATAAAAATATTATATTTTTCAGCCTTTAACTTTATTTATACCTTAAATCTTTTTTTGGGCTCTGGGAGAAGGTTTATTAACCCCTTTACCCTCCAGGAGAACCGCTGGTGCTTATAGCAGCTATGGCTCATTCTACCAAACATCCGCAAGAATTAATTAATTAGTAAATTCTTTATAAAAAAAAACCTTCGCTAAATCAAGTAACTTGTTGAAAATGGCATTTTTTGTGTTGACCGACCTCCATAAAAACCACAAAGAGCAAGAAAATGCGGCCACACAAAACGTAATATCAGCAGTGAACGTAAAAATTGGTAATTGGATCGAAAAGGGACAGTCCGAACAGCTTTGAACAACATTGGAGTCCCTAAATCCTGTTTTAACTTTCCTTCTAACATATTTTTTCAAAAAAAACTTCCCTGACTTTTTTCCCGAGATTCTAGAGGGTGTGAAACCAAACCGAACCAAACCAAACCGAAACATTTTTCCGAAAAATTATTTTCCTAAATTAGCTTTCCGAACCTCAGTTTTTTGGTGGAAAAAGGTCAGTGCGTATCTGATCCTAGTTATCGATCAATTGACACCAATTTCAACCTCCCAAAAGGAGGACAGTAAATCTAATTTAAGAAAATAATTTTTCGAAGAAATGTTCCGGTTTGGTTGTGTTGGGTTCGATTTAGTTCGGTTTGGTTTCAGACCCTCTAGGATCCCGGAAAAGAAGTAAGAGAAGTTTTTTTAAAAAACATATGTTTGAAAGAGGTTAAACTGAAAACTACCGGGTGTGGCAAGTTATAAAACGCTTTTTTATTTTCCTAGCCCACACAGCAATGCCTAGAGAAGGTATTGTTTTCGACGAAAAACATTTTTTTGAGATAACGCCGAAAATGTGTTATTTGGGTGTATTTTGGTCTACCCTAGCAGTATCGTCGTGATGTCTGTCTGTGTGTGTGTGTAACTCTGTCCGTAACACGATAGCTCCTAAACCGCCCAACCGATTTTCATGAAATTTTTAGGTAAAATAGCATTCGATACTGTTACTTACGAGCTGATTAGATTTTGGTTGAAATTCATCAATACTAATGACAGTTTTTTGACATTAAAATGTTTAAAAATTGCTTTTTAACGGAGCGACGCATCAATATGCGGTTTTCGGAATATTGTAGCGCGCATTTTTTTCAAAAATTTGTGCTATAACCAAAAACTTGGTAGAAGCTTTTGTTTCAGAGATATTTACAAAAAAACTGTTTTAAATGTTCATATAGCATGGAATTTACTTGGAGTGTGCTAATGGGTTAGGAACGCAGCCATCGATAATGACTGGCCATGGCGCGTTATAAGCCAGTCGGCGGTCACGTGATCTCAGGAGTTCCAGGATTCTTATTGTATTGCTTAATATATTATCTGTTTTTACACAATTTAAATAAATTGATCAAATTTTTTTGTTCTCATATAGGCAAAATATAAAAACAATATTTTGCTGATGTTTGTGTTTATTATAGATAAAAGAACTGAATCTATAAAATAAAAAATTATATAAAATTTGCACTCTAATATCTTCAGGTACATATATTAGGTACATAATATCGTTAGTTACTTCAAATCTATACAAGTCTTTTAAAATTGGACATAACAAACCCAAGCTTTAAGTTTTAAAATTTTTCTTTGTCATGTCACAAAGTCTAATATATATTTCATCAATGTGTAAGTTAACTACCAACTTATGTTCTTTTAAAAGCTGTATCTTACTTTTTAAATATTGCACACTACCGGAGAGTACGATATTTTACAAATCAGTTTTTTAATATTGCGAGGGTGCAGAAGACATATTACCATAGTTTTGTAAATTGACATGTATGCACTGGATGACTGGATAAACAAAGATGAAGCCAACATTAAAGTGTATCCACAATAACTTCGATTCTCAGGTGACCTTTTCAAGAGACCTAATTGTTCAATAAGAAATGACAATTGAACACATTTTTCACTCTTACTATCGAAAATGCCACTAAGGATATCTATTAATTGATCAAACTTATCTTTTACCATTTCTTTCCCGTTTGCAACTTTCATTTTGATAAACTGCATTAGCTTTCAAGTATATCGGGGCTGTCCAAAAATAAAACTCCTACTTTTTTGGCAGTTTGTTTTTTGGTATGGACACATTGTTAACATTTACCAAAAATGACAGATCTCCCTCAACAACTAGAGATGCTAACAGAGATGGATTGTTGTTCAAAAATGTCATCAGGCACAGGTAGAGTGTGTCACGTTCTTGGGTTAAAATCCAATTTTGATATATCCTCAATCTTTAATAAAACTTTTGATTTCTTATGAGCTTGAAGTGGTTTAAGACTTTCTTGTATTGCAGTTTCCATTTGTTGCCCCTCGACATCAGCTAATCGAACAGTAGATACAGGTTGTCTACTTAGGTATTTCGGAACATTTTCAAAAATCAATTTACAACACACTTATCAAACCAAATAACCTGCTCGTTAGGAAAATGTTTGATGCAAACTTGTGGACGTTTTAAGATACTTAAATCCTTAGGAATATTTCGCAACCAAATTTCATGCATTTGTTTATACACTGGCAAATTAAAAGTTGATACATATTCGGTTTCAGTTTTATAGTTGGACCGACAACCAACACACTTATTTTCTTTTTAATTTACTCATTAGCCATTAATTATTTTAACGCAGATCACGACACTCTTTTTCGTGGGCTGCGTTATTTTAATAACTTTGATAAAATTCACATAAAATTCGTGCCCGAATTAAAAAAAAATCGACGTAAACAAACATACCAAAACTGAAAACACACATGTTTTATAATGACAGCTGGCCGGGAGGCGTTCTTTTGTGACCCTCCTACGGTCACGTGATATTTCCGCGCCCGGGCCGGTCTTTCTCGTGGGCTGCGGTTAGGTAGGTATCAGATCCGTCATGGATCCATTTATTTTTTGAAAAATCGCTGTTTTATATGTCGCTGTTTTTTTTCTAAAATTAAAAACAAAAGTTTTAGATGAACAAGTTTGATAAAAAATAAGGGGCAAAAATGTGTTTTTCAAAAATTAACGGCTTTTGGTGGCCACTATCTCATAATCTGTTACACCTAAAGGTATATGGTAGGCATAACCGTTTTCTAGGAAATTTGATGCTCTTTAATTTTTAATTCAACATTTTTTTTGAACAACACGCCGTAATCGAGTTATAGGCTAAAATCCGAAAAACGGCACATTTTCACCCCTCTCAGCCACTGAAGCGGGAAGCTAGGGGTGGGGACTTTTGATATGTTAACGTCCTAACTACGCTAAACATATTCCCAGAGAGAAAAATTCTCCCCTCCTCCATGCACTCTACAACCCCTTAATGGCCATTCATTGACTGAACTAATAAACTTTTTTGATATCACAACTTGATGAAGAACCAAAATCTATGTCTATCAGTTTCTTTTCGGGCTTTGTTTTAACTTAAGCCTACAATTTTTTTTTATTTAAATTTTGTTCCTTAAGCCCCTCTCGCCTTTAGTATGCATATTTGATCTATGCATGTAGAAATTTTTTATTAACTTGAGGAGTGCTAGTATTATCTATCAAACTGTTACATAATTTAACCCCCAATATAGTTAAATGATTGAGGTGTAAAAGACATTAGATATAAAAATTACGAAAATAATTTACAAAAAATTCCTTAAAAACTAGTAAATTTATTATTTTAATATCAGTAGCGTACCCAGGAATAGGTCTTGGGGCGCGGAGGCCCGAGACCCCATGTTATCGTATTTTATACAATTTTTTTTTGTTTTTTTCATAAATTATGTGAAAAATTTAGGCTTAGGCCCCGAGCCCCCGCCCTGGGTGCGCCCATATTACTATTAAGTAGTTTTGTTAAAAAAAAAATAGCAGGACCGTTAGTTCTGAAAGTTTAATACATTGAAATCCCTACAATATTATCCATTATTATGTCATAATTTATACCATTTTTTCTTACAGGCAAAATCATAAATGTGTCAATATATGCCAGACCGGATTTATATGACAAAAACTTATTAATTGAGTTAAATCAATATTACTGTTAGTAAACTTAATTAATCTAAATAGTTTAATTAGGTGGAATTGACAAAGCTAAATTATCACAAGTTATAGGGTCTATATACAAAGTCTCTTTCCCATCTATATTCTTTATTGACACCTGATCGTCAAATAGGGTGAATTTATATATCTTTTGTTGGCCAATTGCCAAAAAACGACGCAAATCGAAGCCGCACAGATATAAAAGAGAAGGTACTGATTTTATTTTATTTTTCTCAAAAAAGAAAATTTTTTGTTGACAGAATTGCCCAGTGGCAGCTTGCTTGTAAGATCGATAGGGCGAATATATTATGTTTTTCGCACTTTGGAAAAGTGTCACATCTGATTCACATGATAAAAAGTAACAGACCAAGGATAAAAAACTAAAATCGAAAGAAAAGGCATTATACAAGCGATAAAAAGACAATTTGAATGAACATGTATCTGTGTAAGAAAAACACGAGAAAAAGAGTCCAAAATTGCGAAAAATATAGCATCTACCTCGTGATAAAAGCATCTTTTTATCTTGGTAGGTATATACTATTATTATTGTTTTTAAATAATTTATTGTAAACTTAGGAACTAAAGTGATATATCTAATCCCGAGGCAAAAAGTTTGTATATACCGACTAAAAGAAAGTCTATAATTTGCTGACAAATTAAAAGAAATTTTAGTCACGTGGTTTATATACTATTTTATGCACTTTAGTATAGAAAATATAATTAAAAAAAAAATAATGAAACGCTATTTAACAACACCTCGTACTAATTGCATTTAACGATACTCTAGATATAAAATGTCATCCTAATAATAAACACCGTTTCTTAGTGAGGGTTGATATTTAACTTCAAATCTGAGTATGTCTTGAAAAGTAAGTATTTAATGCCTAGGAATTAAAAGGGGCACTTTAGTCCCTAAAATTAGGGACTACACTCGCCTCTTTAAGCCCTATAGTACATAAAATGTTATATATCAGATGTATAATTTATTACACTCCTGGTGATTTTCGTATTCTTCACGGTGCATGCGTCATTCGGTGACTAGGGTCACCCAAATATGAAGACAAATAGCACAGATCAGCTTTAGGTGATCTGTGCAGTTGATATGTGTGTCAAATCGGACAACGCGACGCAGCCTGGTTAGCTGTTTTATAGTACGGATTTTTACGTGCTCCTAAAGCTAACAAAATTTAAGTCTTCGCGTTGCTACAGCCAAGATTATACGCGCATTTGCCTTTACGGTACGAAAGTTGTAGGTGTCAATGTGTATCATAACCACCTCACGAATTTTTAGGAACGTAAATTGAAGAAAAATTCTTATTACATTTTTTACCAAACCTCTTCATTTTTAAGAAACAAGATATCAAACTAAATAAACTCAAAGTGTTAAAATAGTTTTTGCATTATTTTTTTGCATAAAAATACGGGTCCTTTAATTACGTACAAAACAAATTTGATACCTTCCTAGCCCAGTAGTACACTCCGAGTAAACTCCATACCATATTAGCCTTAAAAACAGTTTTCTGTAACTATCTCAGAAAGAGAAGCTCCTACGAAGTTTTTGGATATAATTACTGAGAAAAATGTGTTCTACCATATTCCAAAAATTGCATCATGATGCGATGCTTCGTTAAAAAGTTAGCATTTTTCCAATACTTTAACTCCTAATAAACTGTGATTATCATTAATGGATTTTGACTCAAATCTAATCAGCTCCTTACAAAGGTTTCTCCCCCTCTATCTCTCTAACCTATAGTGTCTTAGATTTTATATTAAAGCAACTAGACATTTTTTGATCAAAATCATTCGGCGTTGCCAAATTTATCATTCTAATAATTCACACTTTTCCCGTGCTCTTTTAACTTGTCAAATATTGTATCTTGGAAAAAAATTGATTAAAAATTATTTGAAATTGTTTTCTTCTTTTGAGTTCCGTTTCTCCTTCTAACTTTCCTCACCACCACCTTTTAATGCATGGGTTATAATACACACTTTATTCGGGAGATGCGGACGCAAGCGAAGATACAGTAAAAAACTATCACTAACTCATTGCGATTAAATGACGGTGCGGTGCAAGGTTGTACAATGTGCATGGGTTTTTGTTTAGAACACTTTTATTGCCTCTGGTGACTTCTCTTGTAATTTTAAAGCTTTTTTAACGTCCGAAGCGAAAAGGTCATTTGTCTCTGTATTTATGTGTGCTGTGTTCTGCTTTTTTTTGTAGATAAAAAAAATAGAATTTTATTGATTGTTATTAAACTTAAGAAACCACTGGCGTAGATAGATTTTTGTGATGGAGATGGTATGAGTTAGAACTAAGTCCCATAACTTTTTTTATATAGTTATATTTGATTTTCGATGTAGGTACATATGTACGTAACGGGTGGGCCATAAAACCGGACAAAGTGTGTTTCATTATAATTTTATAACTATACCATCGATTTTAATGGAGAAAACTGCACTTTGTAGAAAGTTGATAAAGATTTTAGAATAAAAAAAATTGTGCGCTACCTTAAATTCCAAGATGGCAGATATAATTAAACTTGACCCTTCAAAGAGGCACATTTATTTTATTCTTATGTTTTTGTGATCTTTTTTAAATTAATAAAAATTTTCTGGATTCCGCCACGCACAAGGAGGTATAAATGAATTAAATTGGTTTAGTGGTTTTCGAACACAAGTTTATTTAAAACCACTGTTTTATTAATTTTTACTGAGACGATTTTAATGAAATAATAAACAACAAACACTTCCAAGAATAATTATCAAAATTTGCCGCCATTCTAAAATCAAAGATGACGGACTAAATCAAATTTGACCCTTTATTAAGGATTGCTTTTTGCTGTGTGGCGAGACATTTTTTGACTCTTTAAAATTTATCTAAATCTTCGCCTCATGAATGGACCTAAATAACAAAATTACGAAAATTAAAATTTTTTGCAGTCTAACTGTTCTCTTGCAACTCTTTGGTCTCACGAAGTGGCATAACTGCATTACAAATAGTTTAGCTTTGGTTAATAAAATCACTCTAGGTCTAACTGCAGAAAACGACCTACCCCTTTTTCATTTTTTAGCTCTCCTGACGAATTTACCAAATGCTAGGTCCCTTCGTGAGAAAGCGATGAAATGATCCAGACTCGGAATATACAACAAGGTACCAATCGTTAAAATCGCAACCGACGCGTAGAGAAGTACGGCCAGCAAAAACGAAACTTTCCGCAAGCGTTCGGAACACTATTTTCTCTTTGAGCATGCGGAAGACATTTTTTTTTTTTTTTTTTGAAAATTTATTCCTGGACAATTTATTTGCCATGCCTTGCAGATAAAACATGAAAATCTTGACAACGCCTTGACTATTTAAGGATACCGACACGCTCGTTGAAAATAGCTATTTTCGTAACAATGCAGAAAATTGATTTTTTCGCACGTAAATGGGAGTTCTGTCAAACTTTTAAGTGCAGAAAAATAGGTTTCTTTAAAGTGTGTGTATGTCTTTCCATAACAGGATAGCTCCTAAACCGCATAACATTTTCAAGCAAAATAGTGTTTGACACTGATTTGATATTGGTCAAAATCCATTAGTGATAATTTTTTGACAGTTAAAAGATTTAAAAAATGCTAACTTTTTAACGGCGCATCGCATCAAAATGCCGTTTTCGGAATATAGTTGACTATATTTTTCTTACAACCAAAAACTATGTACGAGCTTTCGTTTCTGAGATATTTACAAAAAACTGTTTTCAAGGCTGATGGTCATGGAGTTCTCGTAAAGTGTGTTATTAGGCTAGCTAGCAAGGTATCATATCCGTCATGGATCCATTTATTTTTTATGGGAGTGTGCTTCAAAACTAAAATTTTTTTTGCCAAGAGCACAATTTTGAAGCAACCTAAAATGTTATGAATAATTGTTCTATTTCTTAATTCTTTTTAAAATTAAGCTTGTTATCGAATTCGCAACGGGACGTTCCTTTTGACAAAGCAAAATACCGGAACGTGTCAAATGTTATAGCTCACTATTTTAAAAAGATTAGACTATATATGCTCGAATTTGAGTTTTATGCGTTAAAATATAACGCATCCAAATATTTTAAAAAATCAAACTCTTTGAGTTGTCGAAATCTTGTCAGGTTCTGTCTATTTTGTAACGGTACATTCTGAAAGCCGGCTTGGTGTATGTATATTATAGACCTGAAGATTTTTTTATATATTAACAGATTATATACGTTTAAAATCAGAAGAAAAAATACAGGGTGTTCGTTTAAATAAGTACATCATTATAGGGTAAACCAGGTAAAGCCCGACCATCGGCACCGGGAGAGACCAACCAAGGTAGTACGCGTTCTACAATAGAGTGTCTCAAGGCTTATTTTGATAAAACAGTACAGCCTTAACGCGCTGTCAAGAAACTACATAAAAATGGCTTTTTGGTCACACGTAAAAATTATTTTCGTAAAACCAAAGCAGAGGAGTGGGTGCAGTGTTTTAGATGTAGTAGGATGGTCTAAATACGATAACTTTTGCAACTTGTGTGGTAAATTTTATTTTATATTGTATGTTATTGTCGCAGTCGATCTTACCCTGAACTGGTAGATGCTCTAAGCTGTATAGGAAAGGGGGGCCAAATGAGACACTTAATTTTATAGGCTTATTTCTCCTGTTAAATTATCACCATTTCGTTCGTCATTATAAATGAGTATGGCTAGATATGTTATCTTTGTTTTAATTTTCAGTTTTAGCGATTTAGATCTTTATGCTTTTATTTTTATTTTTGTAAACAGTTAACTTTGCCCCCTTTTGCCCCACACATGGGGAAAACTGGGATACCGATATGTGGCAAAACGGGTGGGGCGGTTGTGTATTTAGAATTAATAATTTTGTATGAAAAGTTTTATTTATTAAAATACTAACCAAGATTAAAATACTTTATTGAAAAAATAAAAAGTTGTAATAAAAAATACATTTATAATAATTAAATTTAGTATTTACAATATTTATAAAGAATTACAGCCACTTCGTCATCGCTGTCCACTCTCCTACACGAATTTTGCGCCCATTTGTTGCAAAGACAACATAAAATACAAGTTCAGTGATGGTACCAACATTTTTTTTTGGGGCAAAATGGTATAGGTTTCTAGGTATATCAATGTACCTTGTTTTGCCCCCATGAAGAAACCCCATTTTGCCCCAAACCACCAGTTAAATTCGGACAAAAATCATACACTAATTTTTCGGGCAACGCGTTTAATTATGAATGATACATAAACCCACTAATTGCCCAATGTAAACAAATTTTGAAATGTCTGTAAAAAATGTCCTTACCGTCACAAAATACGCAAGCTACTTTTGCAATAAACATCGCACAATATCACATGTTGAGCAAAAACCAACCTAAGCTCAGCCGACCAGCACCAATCATATCGCAGAAAGTTAAATCTTGTTTTACCCCCGTATCCCATTTTGCCCCTTTCCCCTATATAAGGGTGAGTTCGACTAATTGCAGTTTTTTTTATCATTACTAAAATGAGTTAATATCACAAATAATGATGTAAGTGTGTTACTTAAAATGTCGGAGCGTTGTCTACTCTATTTTGTTAAACAAAATATCAAAAAACAAAGGGTAATTTTTTTAAAAAAGTGGTTGAGTTCTCTCTGCTATGCAAAAAATTGTTTGCAAAACTAAACATTTTATATGTCTGGTAACAAGAGGTAACATGATAAAATCTTTAAATAAAGTTTTAGAGGTCAAATGAAGTAAACTTTTGTTGTTAGTTCTCCAGAATTTTTTTTTGTTGTACTGAGTAATCTGTAGAAAAATATGGATTTCAAGGTAATAATGCGGCCGGCGAAGTGATCATAAAGGGCACACAGCATATACGTAATATTTCAATACTCCCTGTTACCTATTTACACAATGATTGGCGTTTGATGCAAACTATCAGAAATAAAGATACGAAAAATGCACAGATACCAAATTTACATAGATAGAGTTTTTGTCTACTGTACGCCGATGATTTGACGTAACGAATACAAGACTAAAATAATATTCAAGCGTAAAAGTATAACCAATCAGGACATTTTATCTTAAGGACCGCAAAAAGGATAGACTTATACCTATTGATATTGCTATTTCAAATATGTTTGCATTCTGCATCGTAAGGTACCGTAGGTATTGCAATAATACGTACTATATGAAAAGAATATGCATATGTCTTTGAAAGCAACCAATGTCTTTTTTGCTTAAGGAAGTTACCGTGGGTATTGGAATATTATGTATATGGCACACAAGGGGGTCTGATGCAAACAATTTGATATCTTCATAGAACCCATTCAAATCTCATTTTTGTAATAGTAATTTACTTAACAAGTGCGGAAAGTAATACTTTACCGCACGCGACGGCAGTTATGCGAACGACGCGGAGCAGAGTTCGGTCAAGCCGTCAAGGGCGGTAATAGTTATTTACCTAACAAGTGAGGAAAGTAATACTTTACCGCACGCGACGGCAGTTGGCCGAGCAACGCGGAGCGGAGTTCGGTCAAGCCGTCAAGGATGGTAAAGACACTTTCCGCATGTGTACAATGTTTTACCTATGAGTACCTTTTTTTAAAATATTGAAGCTGTCTAATTGATGCGTTGCTAAGGTTTCTAAGTGGTGCGCGTGCGGTAAAGTAACTTTACCGCACAGTGTTTTTATAAGCTTCCAATAGTTTTATATCATTAGTTTTATTTAAGGCTATTTCAGCTTTCATTTTTCCAAACGACCGATGTTTATGTGAAGTTTTTATTTGGTTTTATTTCGCTTTTATTTCAACTTTTTATGTTTCCGTTAACTATTTGGAGTAAGTGCTTGAAGCACCAAAGATTTAAAACTTTAGACAAACTTTTATACACTTTTATAAAGCTAAATGGAGTTGCGAAAAATTAAATAGATCTTACGGATCGATCTAATACCTTCCCAACCAAAACGTCTTTTCTAAAATTACATTTAATTAGATCCGTGATAATACTGTTTGTGATAAAAATACAGGTGAACATTTTGTAAACATTTAAAAAAATTTATCGAGTGGATTAATTGAAGTGGATCTACCTACTCCGAAACTTCCCTTGGCCTTAATTATTACAAAATTTCTTTATAAAATTCTAACTTATGGCTCTGTTCTTTCCAGAATATTTCCATACTTTTCCAGAACATTAACATACTTTAGAACATTTTCAGACTTTTTCTTAAGATATTGAGACTTTCCCTGAACATTTTTAGAACAAGATAAATCTCTAATAGACAAAGACTTCATTCGCATTACTTAATATTTAATGTTGCTTCCGCGATCGGCGAGAAGTGTCCAAGGAATTAAAATAATAATTTGAGATTTTGCCGAAATGTACGTTTGAGTATGCTTAAGAACCCTGGTAAAATGGGTGAGATAAGAAAAATGAAAGTGCCTCAATTTTATTTTGGCTTTTCTGAACTGAACTCGGGACCCCATTTCCTACAACGTTTTAAGTCTGAACTTTAAATAGTCCGTAAAAATTTGACCTTTGTGGGCTTTTTGATAAAGATTTTACAACACCCGTTTTAATCGATTACTAATGATCTCACCAACACTGCCTGACCTGTTAACAAAATTGTCTCAGTCAAAAACTAAGGTTAGGGCGTCAAAATATTTTTTCAATTCTGAACGGTTTAAGCTAGAGTAATGAAACTCGGCATCCACATCGGCCATCGCGTACCTTAGGGGCGCAAATGGGCGAAATCTGTTTTGCTATGGCCCCGGACTAAAAACTAGCCAAGTTTTACAAAATTGTAGGCGTGGGCGAAGCGTTTGCTGTTTAGTCAGGTAAAATTTCGGTGTTTTATTGTCTTTAATTACATTAAACACGACTTTTCGGTTAGTAAGTTACTCTAACCCTTTTTAAGTGTTACAAAAGCTTTACAGAGTCGATTTTCCTCTTAGGTACGTAACGCATTGTATATTATGTATACAGAGTGTTAAAATAAATCAATTTCTTTGGGCATTTTTAAAATTTAACTTTTAACAGTACAAAACCTTTTTTTATCGATCAATGCGGTAACTTCGGAAGCAAATATCTCAAAAACAATTCGATAGATTTTCAAAATAATTACACGGTTGTAAAGATATTCACTTCATTGGCCTTGCTTTTTAAATATAGTGGAAAAGTTTACCCCTAAAAGAGTGAGTGAGCGCATGCTATAAAAGTGTCCCCTTTGGAAACAAAATACAGATACTTTAGATTTTGTATTGTCATATATGAATAAATTTTTAATATAAACATGAACCTACGACCTTTTATAATATTGCCTTTATACTTCTTTCTTTTATAAATGAACCCTTAATTTTTATATTATTTTTTAATATAGAGATTCCAGACAATAAAAAAACAAAGAAATTTATTTTTAAAAATATCCTTAAGAAAATATGTTGTAAATATTAGAATATCATTAATTTTATAAGCTTTACTTCTGAACCATACATTCATTTTTAAAGTACATTACATTATAAATACCTTGTCACCTTTGATTTTTATAATTTTTGGTCAAGTTCTTTACTAAGTTAAAATAAGTAAATTTTTTGATTTTTTAGCGTTCTAGTTTTTGAGTTATGAATTTTTTAGCACTGACTTGATTCCTTTAAACCCCTGTTTTTCATAAAGTCTTGGGCATTTCGAGGTATAAGTTGCTGTGTAATTTTATAGGTCCACAAGCTTAATTATGGTATGCGTAGTGGCATCCTTCTTGTAAAAAAAATGCAGCGGTCTAACCACAAAATTTATTTTTGATGCAATTTAAAAAATCGCCTACATTCACCTGAGGAACAAGTTCCCAACGAAAACATTAAGCCATCAGTATAATTCAATGCCAGTAGGGGTATTTTCTCTCGGAGAAGTTGTTTCCGTTGGTTTCACAAAACTTATGCTCTACACGGAACTATCGCCTACATTCACCTGAGGATGGCCCGAAAGGTCGAAACCGGTCGTGGATTGGCATGGATCACTTGTTCGTGATTATCAGGACGTGTTCCAGACGGGGATCATTCGTATCCTTGTGATCGATGTTGGAGATAGTGAAAACGAAACATTTTTAACAATGTCCCAACGAAAGCATCAAACCATCAGTATAATTTAATGCCAGTAGGGGTATTTTCCCTCGGAGTAGTTGTTTCTGTTGGTTTACCATCACCTGAGGATGGTCCAAAAGGTCGAAACCGGTGGTGGATTGGCATGGATTACTTGTTCCTGATTGTCAGGACGTGTTCCAGGCGGGGATCATTCGTATCCTTGTGATCGACGTTGGAGATAGTGAAAACTAAACTTTTTTAACAAATTCCCAACGAAAGCATCAAGACATCAGTATATTTCAATGCCAGTAGGGGTATTTTCCCTCGGAGTAGTTGTTTTTGTTGGTTTCACAAAACTTATGCTCTACACGGAGCTATCGCCTACATTCACCTGAGGATGGCCCAAAAGATCGAAACCGGTCGTGGATTGGCATGGATCACTTGTTCCTGATTGTCAGGACGTGTGCCAGACGGGGATCATTCGTATCCTTGTGATCGACGTTGGAGATAGTGAAAACCAAACATTTTTAACAAGTTCCCAACGAAAGCATCAAGCCACCGGTATAATTTAATAATAATAATAATAATAATAAATACATTTATTTGCAACAAAACTATACAATACATTTATATTAATAATTTAAATAAAATAAATAAATGAAAAAGTTGCAAAAAGGAGTCGAAAACAGCAGAGCTGATCAAAGTTCGACTCCTTGCTTTTTTAATTGTTACACGCATAAAAAACTTATAAATTTAATTTTAATTACCTACCTGTACATTTAAAAAAAAACTATATATATCTTAAAGGTACAAAAATGTTCAACTACAAAGAAGAAGTTTGGTCACTGATCCGAATAGGAATATTAAAAAAAAAGTTAACAAAAATTCATAAAAACAAAAACAAACAAGTGAGTATGCAAAAGAAAAAAAAGTTATTGTTGTAATAGCTCTTGTTTAATAAATCTTTTAAACGATAATTGACTTAGTGGTCTTGCTTTTTTTGGGATTGAGTTGTATAATTTGCATATGTTATATTAAAAAGACCTTTCAAAAAATGTGGTGCGATGAACAGGGGTTACAATCCTACCCCGCAAGCGGGAACCGAGGCCATAGTGTTCAGAGCGGAATTTAACTTTATCATAAAGATAGTTTGGTTGTTTGTTCTTAATTATTTTATGAAAAACACATAGAGAGTGTAGCTTTCTGCGCTGTTTCATATTAATCCATTTAGTGTCCTTTAATTTGTGGCTGATAGGGTCGAATTTTCTGATTCCATAGATAAATCTTAAACAAGTTTTTTGTACTTTTTGGATTCTTTCTGTAGTTTGGGCGTCCAAACAGGGGTCGTAGACAACGTCACAGAAATTGAATTGACTTAAGATTAATGAATCCGATAGTTTAATTTTAGTTTTCTCTGATAATATATGTCTGCTTGGATATAACATTTTAAGGTTACAATATGCCCTTTGCATACACTTATTTATATGATTTGTAAATCTCAAATTGTTGTCAATTAAGAGACCTAAGTTTCTTGCATTTGTTTTGATTTCTAATGGTTGATTGTTTATCTTAATTTCGAAATTCTTGTCTCTTTCTTTGCCAAAAAGCAAAACACATGATTTGGAAGCATTTATAAGTAAATTATGTTCTTCTGAGTGTTTTACCAGTCTATCTAGGTCCTCATTTACTTGTAATTGTGCTACATGACGCTGTTATGCCGGTAGGGATATTTTCCCTCGGAGTAGGTGTTTCTGTTGGTTTCACAAAACTTATGCTCTACACGGAGCTATCGCCTACATTCACCTGAGGATGGCCCAAAAGGTCAAAACCGGTCGTGGATTGGCATGGATCACTTGTTCCTGATTGTCAGGACGTGTTCCAGACGGGGATCATTCGTATCCTTGTGATCGACATTGGAGATAGTGAAAACCTAACATTTTTAACAAGTTCCCAACGAAAGCATCAAGCCATCAGTATAATTCAATGCCGGTAGGGGTATTTTCCCTCGGAGTAGTTACTTCTGTTCGTTTTACAAAACTTATGCTCTACACGGAGCTAAGTGCTCAAAAAAATAAGCACGGTAAGGTGCAATCAGAAAATCGATATCTTTAATAATAACCGAGTTTCCCATTTAATCCCATCGAAAATGGAACACGCTGTACTATACTACTTTTTTTAATTTTTAGGTCAATGTGTTGTTACTTAAGCTACAATTTTTATTTAATTTACACATATTTTATGGAGTATTGCCAGAGAATAGCCACCAATGCGTCGGAAAATGTTTCACTTGATTCCCGTGGAAATTAAATGGATTTCAAATTATCACGAAATACCCTCAATCTTTCCATAATGGCCCATACCCCCAATTTTTTCTTTGTTTCCAAGAAATTTAATATTGTTCGGAGCTTCATTCTAGTAGTCTGGAGAAAAACAAATAAAGGAGGAAATGAATGGTATAAGAAATTTTGTTTTCCGATTTTGTTAGCCGAGATCCTTTATATTAAGAATCCGAGTGATGCCACTTTGGTAAAATTGAAGAAAAAACATCTGAAGGAAACATAGGTGTTTGGTACATTATTTTAGTCGGTTTGTAGCTGGAATCGAAATTCGGCATTATTTTTTTTCTGGAGTACCCCCACGGATGATTTAATGAAAAAAATTGACCTAGTAACATAGGAAAGCACACCGAGACAAGGGTTTTTGGTGTCTGCTGAATCTAAATCTGTAGTTGAAAAACATTTGGGGGTAATTTGATAAAGCGGGAGAGTTATCTATCAAAATTTGTTGGCTAAGTCTTCACATAAACACTTACTGTTTACCCCATGAATACCCCCCCACTTGATGGATGAACCAGATTACACCCGAATCTTTTTTATCAAAAACCCTATAATTAAGGTATCACATGCATATGCTTCTTTTGTGAATTTTTGCTTCTTAATACCATAACTTCCCCCCCGCTTCTTCAAATTACCCCAAAAAATTTTTTTACCTGCAGATTTGGATTCAGCGGACCCAAAAACCCTAGAATCGGTGTATTGCTTGTCTATGTTAACAGGTCGACTTTTTGCCTAAAATGGGGTAGGTAACCCCCAGAAAAAAAATTGTGCTGAATTTTGATTCCGGTGAGCAAAGCCCCACTGAAATATTGTACTACACACCTATATTAGATTCAGATATTTTTTTCTTTTTTACCTTTCTAGCCCGCGTAGCAATGGCTAGAGAAAAAGTGTTATTTGGGTAATGTCTGTCTGTGTGTGTGTGTCTGTGTATGTGTATATTATTTCTGTCTGTAACACGATAGCTCCTAAACCGTTGAACCGATTTTCATAAAATTTCAGGTAAAATAGTATTCGAAACTCTCACGAGCTAATTAGATTTTTGTCAAAATCCATTAATGCTAATGGCAGTTTTTTGACAATCAAAAAATTTAAAAAAAATGCAAACTTTTTAATGAAGCATCGTATCAATAGGCGATTTTCGGAGTACAGTATAGACTACATTTTGTTCAATAATTTATGTTATAACCCAAAACTTTGTAAGAGCTTTAGTTTCTGAGATATTTACAAAAAATATTTTTAAGACTGATATATTATGGTTTCACTTGACTCGTGCTAATGCTAGCTAGGAAGGTATCAGATCCGTCATAGATCCATTTATTTTACTTAAAAATGGCCGCCATCTTGGATTTTTCAAAAGGCCCAAGGGTGCCAGAGTGGCATCACTCGGATTCTTATTACACAGCACCTTGACTAACAAAACAGTGCCGTAACTAGAGGTTGCGACCGGTGCCCCCGCACATGATGCCAAGAGGCGCCGTCAGGCGCCTTTTGAGTTATTTTTTATAGAGGGGGCCGGCAAACTATTGAATATTATTTATTCACTGTAAAAAAGTAAAAACCCTACTGTATACAGACATTTTTTTAGCAGATCTGTAAATAAATTGATAAATAGGATACAAACATACATTGCGAATATTGTTTTTGATTATATTAAATAGGTAGTATCCGAAACGTAATAACAAATAATAAATATTTTTTTTCGTAGAACCTATTGCTTGTTACTAAACAAGCTTTTCAAATCTTTAAATTGCCTGAAATATTTATTTACAGCTTCTAAGGGGGAATATACACATTTAGAATTTTTGTACATTTAAAGATGCGGAAAATAAATATTATTATTATATTATTAAACCGAATTTACTAATAAATACTTGTTAGAAACTTAAATCTAAATGAAATAAAATAATAATAAAAATTTACAAAAAGGACACTATTACAACACATTAAAACACTATGGAATGATTAAGAAATCCATTTAACGAATAGAAAGGGTTATTGGCAGGAAACATTGAGTTGTATAACGCCCTACTAGAAGTCAATGGCCAGAAACGATTTCACTTCATTTTTAATTTTTTTGATACTAGTATGACTATATAATATTGCACCGTGCGCAAAACACCCTAGTAACGGCGATAAACAAAATCAGAAAAAAAATCTTATACCATTCATTTTCCACGTCGTTGCTGTTCATAATATATTTGTCCCATCCACAATCCTTAGAGGCCGAGAGCAAAGGATAAAGCACTTAAAATTAAGGAGTGGTGGCGCTATTCCTTTGGTGCAATTATACTGATATAGCAAACACATAAAACAATAAAAATTCTTTATTCTTAATGATATATTGTTTTGCATTTAACTAGGGGGGCCTTGTTAACAGCTTTGAATTTTTAACTTTTTAGCCCGCGCAGCAATGGCTAGAGAAGGTATTATTTTTGACGATTTTTTTTGAGATAACGCCGAAAATGTGTTATTTGGGTGTATTTTGACCTATCGTCGTGATGTCTGTCTAGGTATGTGTGTGTGTGTGTGTGTGTAACCTGATAGCTCTTAATTTGATGGAAATCCGTACAGCGATTTTCATAAAATTTTCACGTAAAATAGTGTTCGACACTCTTACGAGCTGATTAGATTTTGGTCAAAATCCACTAATGCTAATGACAGTTTTTTGTCAATTAAAAAGTTTAAAAAATGCTAACTTTTTAACAGAGCATCGCATCAATATGCGGTTTCGGAATAAAGTAGAATAAATTTTGCTTAATAATTTGTTTGAGTTATTAACAAAAACTTCGTAGTAGCTTCTGAGATATTTACAAAAAACTATTTTCAAGGCTTATATATCATGGATTCACTTGAAGTGTGCTAATAGGCTAGCTAGGAAGGTATCAGATCGGTCATGGATCCATTTATTTTTCATATAGTAGACTTGTGGGCAATTGTATATACTACCAATTTAGTGACACCTAAATGTGCAGGTGCAGCAATGCATATAAGGGAAAATCCAAAAACACATTTTGCTTCTTTACGCCTCCTAGGGGCCATATATTTAATTTTTGACAGTTGTAGAATCAGCGCTTAAAGGCCGATATGCGTGCTAAGTTTTATTGATCTAGCTTATACCATCTAGAACTGAAAAAAACATTTGGCAACCTAGCCTTTCTTTTTGACTAAGGCAGTTTTGGTGGTCATTGGTAATCGATCAAAACAGACGTCATAAAATCTTCATCAAAAAGCCTCGGGCTAAATGTTCCGCCAGTGTTTTCAATACATTGATTAAAGCAAGTGGGCATAACCGCCCTGTAAAGCGAGTAAGTAAGGATTATGAAGCGGGTAAGTAAGGATTATGTAGTTGAGTATTTCTGACGTATCAAAGTTGCAAATGGAACAATTTTCTGTGGGATTAATTTTCCAAGAAATTCCCTTGTGTATGGTCACCTGCGTATACAAGGAGGGGGTAATGGGCCTATTTAACCCCCAAAATTGGCAAAAGGTGTGCCTTTTTCTACAAATCTCTTTTTTATTATACCGAAATTATTTAACTTTTTGTGCCATTATTGGTTCAAAGTGTAGTAGCTAGGTTGAATTTATAGACTTAAACTGTAAGAACCTCTAGATTTAATAAAAATAAGGAAACACTGCTTAATTTTTTACATGCGAGACAGTAACATATGCTCCTATTTATCAAGTCTACAGGGTGTTCCAAGTTAAGTGACCACCATTGCTAACTTTTTTATTATTAAAGGTAGAAAAAAGTTTAATTTAGCAAACTAGTAGAAGTTTTGATGCTCTTTAAGATAATTAAATAAAAAAAAGCATCGCTCGCCGTTATCGCGTTTTTTCAAAAGACATAAAAAAATATTTAAAAACCCGGTATTTAATAATTTTTTCTGATAGGTCTTTTCATTCTGAACAAAAATCGTTTTTTGATTTTTTTTCCTAAAGTTGAAAATAACGAAGATATTTTAAATTCAAAATTATGTATTGAAATATTTGGTAGAAAAAAGTTTACCTAAGTTTTAATATTGAATGATACGAGGTTTGATTTTTTTATTTAAGCATCTTAAAGAGCTTCAAAAGTTCTATTAATTTGCCAATTTAAACTTTTTTCTGCTTTAAAAAAAATTGTATTTTTGCTTATTATAAGCGTTTAAATATTTTTAATTAAATATTGTTTTCGACATCAACAAGCTTTAGTTACATGCAAAACTAGGTTAAGAACAAGTAAAATTTATGGCAACGCAGCGACTTGTTTTTAGGCATGGTTTTCAGGATCGCTGTATATTTATAAAAAGTTGTATTCGGCTAATCTGTCTTTTAAGCCACTAATATCAACATAATTTATATTTTGTAGCTGGAAACATATTTACCAAACTATTTTCAACTTTTAAAAAAACACATTGTGTAATTTTGATCTGTAAGTTCTAAGTCGACGGGTCTATAACTGGTGTTGGTGTTTTGTCTTTTTGTCTGGAGCGTTTAAAGCACAGTCTATCTCTTTCTCGCTAAGGCGAGCATTAGAGTTTAAACCAATTAACGGCAAGCTATGGGTGCCTGCCACTTGCCAGGCAGGGTTGCTTTGATAGAGAGGGGAGTTTTTCCAACTGGGGAAATGTTAAATTTATCAATTATTTTAACTTTGTATAAAGCTATTACCTTTGTTATTCGTAACTGTTTAGATCTTTGCTTTTAGAGTTTATTTTAAATTTAAACCTTTTTATTATTGCTGTCTCCAGTATTTTAAATACTGTTTTTATCTTTTTCTGGTTTTCGTAACATCAAATACAAACCATGCGTTCCAAACAGTAGTATTAAGTAAATTAAACAGTTGATTGAATAATATTATTCAATCAACTTTTAAAATGTTGCTAAATAAATAAGTTTACAAGAAACATACAAAATGTTCCTAAAACCTAAAACTTTAAAGATTTTGACTACTTGCAGAATTGCAAAATAGTTTATTAACAACAAAATCAAATATATACTAAAAAGTGAAAATGTGAAGTTTGCTTAGTTATTTAAATTGTTGCACAAATTGGTAGCTTGCAACATACACGCTTTGGCCACTTGGTTTGACATAACCACTGTCAACGATGCCACCTATTACAGTGGACACTTAACTTGGAATATCCTGTATAGGGTTTGACTCAATTGCCCCTTACCAGATCAGAGCCCGAATACGCCGTGCTGTGGCTTGCAGTTAAATTTAATAAAGAAGTTGGTAGAGTGTGAATTGGTTAAATAAAATATAAGTGTTAAGGAGACGTTTTGATTAAGTAAATAATTCTATAAAAAGTTGTGTAAAACCTTTTACGTCTATTTACAGAGATAGATAGGTATTAATGTTCCCATAGAATTAAGGTCTTCTAGTTAAACTTTAACTATTGTTTAACCCTCAAGTGGTGACGTAGAGTCTGTGAGGCCGATAACCCAGACAAACTTAGTTTAAAACGCCGGCGCAGGGTAAAGCGATCTGCCCGCCCAAGTACATGTGTTAAACACACCCATCTATTGCCATTCCACGACTTAGTTTCCTTCGAAGTCTCGTGATTTAGTAATTTGACATGCGTGTTTCCAACATATTTTTGAAAAGCAGAAAAAAGTAGATGCTTGTAGAATACTCTTTTTTTAAGAGCGGTTACCTAAATTCAATGGTTAGACCTTAGTTGTGTAATCATTGCTAAATCTTAAACTATTACAGAGATTTCGCAAAAGAAATATATTTATACTGGGACTTTTCCATCCATACTAGGATCAATCGCCGAGTTTTTTTGTAAATTTTGTGTGAAGAAAAATAGCTTTTTAGACATAATAATACAACCATGTGTAAATGGGGCTCGAACCCATAAGCTCGTGAGACGCTTGATCGAGGCAGTCCAGTCAAATATAATGCTGCCAGCATAGCAGCGATACATCCAAAGCAGAACCACTACACAAGCGGACACGAGCTCACTCAAAAGAAATATTAAGGATCTTTAACTACTACTACATAACCTTCCATTTATGAAGTGAGGTTTTAAAGATTAAGTAAAAAACGTTGATATTGTTTACATAAAGTATTAGCTCACACATATACTATACTATAGTAGTGTGAGCTATGGTGATCGTAATTTTTTCGAGAAAAAAAAAAGTTGCTCCGATTTCAAAATTTTTTATATATCTTTGCGTTTCAGCAGATTTTGAAACTTTTTTGTTGCGCCGTCTGTCTGTCTGTCTGTATGTCTGTCTGTCTGTCTGTCTGTCTGTCTGTCTGTCTGTCTGTCTGTCTGTCTGTCTGTCTGTCTGTCTGTCTGTCTGTCTGTCTGTCTGTCTGTCTGTCTGTCTGTCTGTCTGTCTGTCTGTCTGTCTGTCTGTCTGTCTGTATGTCTGTAACGACCAACGCGCATAATTCAAAAACCGCTTGGCCGATTTTAATGAAATTTGGTACCTAGGCTGGGTCTTGGGTCGAGATGCTCCCATTTAAAAATGAACAAAATCCACCGAACAGAAACCAAATAAAAGGGTGGGGGTATATTTTAAAAATTAGAGTTTAAGTGAAAATATGGCGTGTGTGATATCAAACGAAAGGTAATTGAGTCCGGAGTTTAACAAAATACATTTTAGTTTTTTGTTCTTTTTAAGGGTGGGGGTAGATTTCAAAAATTTGAGTTTAAGTCAAAATATGGCTTGTGTGGTATCAAACAAAAGGTAATTTAGTCTGGAGTTAAATAAAATATATTTCAGTTTTTAGTTATATTAGCTCACACGTACACTATAACTATAGTACCTAGTGTGAGCTTAGGGGCCCATATATTGGCAGAGTATTTTTTCTATTCAATGTTTTGTTTTTTGATATATCTCCCTTATTATAATATATTTTTTTCAATATTTTTGTCAATGAATATTTTTTATCCATTTTATTTTTGTTTGATATTTCTGTTGTTCAGTATTTTGTTGTTTAATTTCATTTTTGCTGCCTGGCTTAACTATTTACAGCTGTCAAAAGACTATTGAGAAGAATAATCTGCATGCAAAGATATTAAAAGAAGACCAAAAACTCAACTCAGAATTGATTTTAGCAATATAAGAGGATTAAGTACCAACATGAATTCAGTTCAACAACATCTTGAAGAACAAAGACCTGACATCCTTGTTCTCACTGAAACTAAAATCAGTTCTGCAACACCTATTGTGAACTATGTTTATCCCGGCTATGACCTACACCACCGATTTCGACATAATTTTGGGATCTGTGTGTACATTAAAAATGACCTTTCATGTCATCGAGAGGAGAAGCTAGAACCAGCGAACTTCGATATCATATGGCTGAAATTCACCTCAAAGTCATCGACCAAGTTCATTTGCTGCCTCTACCGACCGCCAAGTAACACCGAGTATCCAAACTTTTTTGCGACATTATCCGAAAACTGTGATAGTATACAGTCTAACTATCCACATGCGGAAATTGTTTTTTTAGGCGATTTCAACGTCCACAATATACCCTGGCTAAAACACCACAACAAAACAGATAATGAAGGCAGGGAAGCAGAAGCTTTTGCCATAAGTTGTGGTCTAACGCAGCTTGTCGATGAACCTACCCGTATCTCAGAAAAGGGTGAATTTGCAGCGCTTTTAGACTTGTTCCTAACTACAAATCCTGACTTGTACACAATTCAAGTAGATCCCCTACTTGGTTCATCCGATCATAAACTTATAAGAACAAAGTGCGAAATGTTCATACCGCCAAGCCAACAATCACTTCCTCGTAAAATGTGGCACCATAAATCGGCAAAATGGAATGACCTTAAACAGTTTTACCTAGATTTTCCATGGCAAGAGGTTTGCTTTAAAACAGCTGATCCCACTATTTGCTGTAATGAAATAACAAAAGTAATACAATAAAACGCAGAACTAATGCAAAACCTTGGTTCAACAGCCAGTGTCAAACGGCTGTACAGAAAAAATACAGAGCATATAACCTTTGGAAACGACAACAAACCGCTCAAAACCACACAGAATTTATAGAAGCCAGAAATAGTTGCAAAATTACTATTGACGCCGCCAATGAAACATACAATCAAATAATAAAAAACAGGTTGCTGAATTGTCCAAGTAGTTCTAGGTCCTTTTGGTCTCTTGCAAAAGCCGTTGGATCAAACTTCACCAAGTCATCCATACCACCACTTACAGATAAAAATACTCACTTAGCCACAACATCAGAAGAAAAAGCCAATATGCTGGCCAAAATCTTTTCCTCCAACTCAAACCTAACAGTGCCAAATGGAAAAACTCCACCGTTCATTGAAAGGGTTTCCCACAGTATGCCAAAGATACCCTTTTGTCACAGAGAATTATGAAAATCCCTTAAAAAGCTGAATACAAACAAAGCAATGGGTCCAGATGGCATTCCCGCGATAGTACTCACTTTCACTTTCGCAAAATTATTCAATTTATCTTATAGGCAAGGAGTATATCCATCATCATGGAAGTCTGCCGCAGTAAAACCCATTCCAAAAAAAGGAAAAAAGTCAGATCCGTTAAACTATAGACCAATTGCTCTACTTCCGGTGATATCAAAAGTAATGGAAAGAGTTGTCACCTAACCAAGTACTTGGAAAAGTACAAAATTATCAACGACAAGCAATACGGATTTCGAAAATATAGGTCAACTGGCGATTTACTTACATACGTCACTCACTTATGGTAAAAAGCGATTGAGTTGCGAGGTGGAACAAGAACAATTGCCTTAGATATATCTAAAGCATTCGATAAAGTCTGGCATGAAAATCTGCTCAACAAGCTCAAAGCAACGGGATTGTCGCCGAGACTTTGCACTTGGTTTGAAAGTTACCCTAAGGATAGATCCATTTATGTCGCACTGGATGGCCAGAACTCCAACTCTTACCAAATAAATGCTGGTGTGCCACAGGGAGCAATCCTTTCGCCAACACTTTTTCTGATTTACATAAATGACCCTGTAGATAAAACAGTAAATCCACTTTATTGCTTTGCAGATGATGGCAATGTAGTCTCCTCAGTCATACCACCCACATGTCTCTCCGCACGTGAATTCCATTACCTTAGACTAACTGAAATATCACAGATAAATAACGACTTGGAGATAATAGAGGACTGGGGCAACAAAAACCTTGTACAGTTCAACGCGCAGAAAACCTAAGCAGCCCTGTTTTCAAAAAAGACCAGCACCGGTGAGCCAAACATCATGCTATCCGGAAGTGCTGTCGCATTGCAGAGCCAGTTGAACATCTTAGGAGTCACTGCAGAGACCAACATGTCTTGGCACAGTCACGTGGCAGATATAGCTAAAAGGCCGTCCCAAAAGCTTGAGGTGCTATTTCGTACAACACATCTGTATACACCAAGCCAACTGCTGACACTCTACAAAGCCCAGATTCGACCAACTATGGAGTACTGCTCACATATATGGAGTGCGGCACCCAAACATACCTTAGTGCTTTTGAACACCCGGCAAAAACGAGCTATCAAGCTGATCAATGACCCAGCACTTACCCGTAGCTTGGATAGTCTCGAACATCGAAGAACTGTGGGCGATCTATCTCTCTTCTACAGGTATTATCACGGAAAATGCTCTGAAGAGTTGGCACGTATGATCCCCCCGGGAGTAGCACCTTCTAGGCGAACACGTCAAACAGACGGTAACCATCAATTTATTGTCAAAATAGAGGCACCAAGAACCTCATTATATCAGAATTCATATCTCTGGAGAACAGCATCACTGTGGAATAAACTCCCTGCGACAGTTTTCCCTGCAGGTTACAACCTGAACCGTTTCAAAACCAACACACACTAACATTTCCGCGCACTTGCCGCTTCTCGAGCGTGATAGGGATCTCCTTGCGAGTGCGCATACCCGTAAAAAAAAAGTCAAGTTAAAGCACAATACGAGCACAATAAACAAACGCTAACAGAAAAACAAAATAACATGTAGGTATTTCCTAGAAACCCCTACTTTGTTAAAATCAAGTAGGTACTTAAATTAAGAATTACAATATAATATAAATGAATAAACCATAAACTCCTTAAAATAAATCTATTAAGTTTGAGAATAAAAGATAACAAGGATATAAAAATTCAAATGTAATTTTCTCTTAAAACCGTCAAATAACTTAAATATGAATTTATATCTCGCACACACCTCAATGGTATTACTTTTTTTTTAGTCTCGTATCGCTCGAGGGAAAATTTTTCTTTCAAAGCTTAAAAATATTTCCAATTTAGTCCGCATCCAGCCTCCTTATACCTATTCGTGCGCCCGTACACGCTACAGAATTAAAACATAAGAAACAGTAATGTACTACTATACTATACTTTGTAAGTATAAAGTAAAAAAATTGCTGGGTTCTCACTTTAATTATTACATTGGGTCTTTGGTGGTTCTACGGGGTGGAGGGAGGTAAAGGCGGTAACTATCCCCCAGAACCAGAAAAAAATATATAAAGTATAAGGGCGGATAGCTACTACAGGTAAGTTAATGCCTGAAAAAAATTATATTTTTGTCGACTTGCTCTATTAGAAAAGCACCCAAGGAAGAAATCGCCGTTAAAAGAAGTGCACACGGAAAAAAGCACATAGAGGAAAAACAAAACAAAGTAATCTGTAAATCTTGATGCACCGACCTTAAATACGGGGTTTGTTTTGCCCCTACCCAAGTCATCAAATCAATTTACTTTAAAGAGCTTCTTTATAAAGCAAGGTAGACATAATTCAAAAATTTTCACATTTTTTTGTATTTACGCGAAAAATTGCAACGTTTTTATATTATAAGGACCCCGGATAAGTAGATTTGATCAAATATACAGATCACCTTTTTATTTTATGTGCCGGTGTAAATATTACCTACGACCTTAGGGTAAGAAAAAATATCTTACTATAAGGCTACGACCTACCAATAATATTAGTCTAATGGCCCATTTATCCTCCTAGGATAATTATGAACCTAGACTTAAATCATAATAGGTTTTTAACAAAATTACCTGTTAGTTACGAACATTTTCAAAACTATTAAAATAGTTCACAAATAATAAAACATTTCAAGTTTATATACATTTTAATAAAAAAATTTCAAATATTTTCAAAATTCTAAAAAATATTCAAATATTTTTAAAACTCTAAAAAATATTCAAATATTTTTTAAATTTAAAAAATTTACATTTATACAGGGTGTTCCATAACTTAGGAGCCATAGTGCAGCAGGTAATAGAGGAAGTTATTTCTGATAGAAAAGTTTGTATAACATAGGGGTCGATCAACACTCATTTGTTTTTTAAGATTTTTAAAGTGCGAGAAAAATGTTAAAAAAAAGATAATTTGTCACAGTCAAATGAATACTTAGCTAGTGGCGTGTCGTATAGGGGGCCAGGAGGGGGGGCAAACGCCCCCCCTCCACTGCGCTTGGCGCCCTTTGTGTCCTTTGAGGAAAAAATAGAATTAATAGTGTTAATATTTTAAAAAAAGGTTTGTTATTTATTTAACTCCCATACCTATATTCGCGCCTCTTAAGGTCTTCCCCCCCTCCCCCGCCCTTTTATCCACGACACGCTACTGTACTTAGCTATGATAATTGTGCTCTAAAAATGTGTTATTTCTTTTTAATAAAATTACAAGTTAAGAAGATATAGGCTGTCAAAATAACCTTCACAAATGTATAAGAAATAAAAATCTTTAAAAATCTGAGGGCACGGCAGTGCCTCGCCAAGTTCGCGCGCCGTAACCATCTTTTCTGGAAACATTTCAGCCGATATTTGACCTACCTAAAACTCTACTTTGGAATGAGCTACGAATCTCAAACTTTGCACGGTCGTAGATCTCCTTGGAGTTAACAACCCCTCCAAGTTTCATGGAATTCCATAAAGTAGTAAAGTAGTTACGAAATTTCAAAAAACGTCGAAATTGCCACTCACTCACTGACTCACTCATGTATAGATCATCAATATTCTACTGTACTTCCAGACATGCTACAAAGCTGAAATTTGGCAGACTGATAGAAATTATGACTAGACCCCTGGGAAAAATTAAAAAACCCCAAAATTTTAATTTACTCGCCTCCCCTATACATTTAAAGTTATATAGAAGTAGCATCGCCCACTTCCAGAAATGCTAGAGAGTTGAGCTTTGGCAGACTGATAGGAACTATAATAAAACTATAGGAAAAAATTTAGAACACCAAAATTATAATTTACGTCCCTCCCCTATAAATGTAAAGTTATGTAAAATTAACACTGCCCACTTCCAGAAACGCTAGAGAGCTAAGCTTTAGAAGGCCGATAGTAACTATGATAAAACTATAGAAAAAAATTAAAACAACCCAAAATTCTAATTTACTTCCCTCCCCTATAAATGTAAAGTTACGTAAAATTAACATTGCCTACTTCCAGACATACTAGAGAGCTGAGCTTTGGAAGACCGATAGTAACTATGATAAAGTTATAGAAAAAAATTAAAACACCACAAAATTCTAATTTACTTCCTTCCCCTATTAATGTAAAGTTATGTAAAAGTAACACTGCCCACTTCCAGAAACGCTAGAGAGCTGAACTTTTTAAGACTGAAAGACAATATGACAAAACTATATGAAAAAATTTAAAAACACCAACATTTTAATTTACTTCCCTCTCCTATAAATGTAAATTTATATAAAACTAACATTGCCCACTTCCAGAAATGCTAGAGAGCTGAGCATTGGAATGCTCATAGAAATTATGATAAAACCATGGGAAAAAATTTAAAAAGTCCAATATTTTCATTTACTCTCCTCCCCTATAAATGTATAAAGTTATGTAAAAGTAACATTACCCACTTCCAGAAACGCTAGAGAGCTGAGCATTGGAAGACTGATAGGAACTACGATAAAACTATAGGGCAAAATTTAAAAACACGACAATTTTAATTTATTTCCCTCTCCTATACATGTAAAGTTATGTAAAAGTAACATTGTGCACTTTCAGAAACGCTAGAGAGCTGAGCTTTGGAAGGCTGATAGGAACTACGAGAAAACTATGAAAAAAATTAAAAAATCTCAAAAATTTAAGTAAGGCATTGCAAAAGTTTTGAACAATATTATCCAATTCCTTTAAAAATTAAGTGAAATCATAACAAAAACATTTCATGTAAAAAAAGCCAAGTACGCAAAAATGGCATTCCGTAAAAAGAATTGAGGTGAAAGTAAAGCCAAGTTTTCCAATACAAATTTCAAAATGAAAGGTTCTGACTAGTTTGGAAATATTTTTCTAAACTTGGCTATTATGGCTGTAAATGACTCTTAGGCACAGTGCTAAATTGAACATAAAGAAGTTTGGCTGTAATAGCAAAGTTTAAAAAAATATTTCCAAACTAGTAAGAACCTTTCATTTTGAAATTTGTATTGGAAAACTTGGCTTTACTTTTATCTCAATTCTTTTTACAGAATGCCATTTTCGCGTACTTGGCTTTTTTTTACATGAAATGTTTTTGTTATGATTTTACTTTTTGCTTACATTTAAAAAAAAACTTACTTTTAATAACAAAAAATATTAACAAAAACATTGCGTTTAATATGGCATTATGAAAGTTTATTCCAAAAAAATAGTTTTTCCTAAAAAAAATTGACAGCATAATTAAAAAAAATATATATCTCCACTTATTGCTCTTGTACTAATACTTTAAAAAATGTTATTATCAAAAAAGTGTAAAAACTGCCAACTTTGTAGCTCGGTATCTTGAGAAAGTTGTCCTATGTCCTCTAAAGTTATACTACCTTGTATACTAAATTGAGATGATCAAGTAACTCTAAATCTAAAGACATTTATTTTATTATCATTTTTCCAAACGTCAAAACTTTTCTTAAAAGTTAGGGAATTTAAAAAGTCAGTAACGAAAATTAAAACAAGATTAAAGAGTATAACTTCTAAATGGTCTAAGTTCAACAAAAACTCTTAATAAACACTTAAACGTGGATCCATCTTTCGACGCATCGCAAAAGCCTCTGCAGTTTCCAATGCATATAGACCCATTTAAGATGCATTGGGGTCTCACTTACGACCGTTTTCAAGCAAAATCTAGATTTTTGAATATATTGCACTTGGACCCTTTAGAAGTAATGCTCTTCAATTGACGTTTAGATACAGTCACTGACAAAAAATACCGTATTATTGCTTTAAAACATGTTTGTATCAAAAGGCGCAAATCGTATGTTGCAAAATTTTCTGCTATGTCTGTAATTCTGAGCCGCGAACAGATGAGAAGCAAGGGCTATAATACACGAATTTCACAAAATTACTTTTCCCTCATAGAGTCGTAAAAATAATTCGGGAAAATAGGTGGTTTCATCATCCACCATCCGCCGTCGACATCAAGAAAAGTTATAATCTAGTGCTGCTATGGAGGCCGAGCAATTTCATTTTAGTTTGAATTAGGACTCTACTTCTTTATCGTATATAATAAGCACATGTGTTTTTATATGAGCGAGATATAAAACCTTAGTCCTCAGGTATCATATGTGATACTACGATCTGATATATTTTACGTGATCTTGAAGCTTGTTCCGGATGTATTATTATATAATACAGTACAATCCCGATTATCCGAATCGCGATTTCCCGAAATCCGGTTTATCCGAAACAAACTTTAAAAACAAAAATCCCGATTAACCGAAAAAATTCGCATTACACGAAACTCCTCTGGGATTCACCTATACTGCTAGGTGGTTCCCCTGGGGGTTTCATGGCAATACGACGCGACGGTCTAAAATGCGAATTGTTTTAGTTAGCCGACAGAGTGTTACAAATATTTTTAAGTCGATCTAATGATATACGCATCCTAAACTCCTATTTTCCAAAAAAAAAATCGGATTAACCGAAATTTCGATTATCCGAAATCACTTTTGTCCACATTATTTCGGATAATCGGGACTCTACCTATCAATTAAAATTGGAGAAGCGGCGTCATAAAAATATTCTTCACTTTTTTTCAATTGTTTTTAGTGTATTTTATACAAAATAAATATACCGCATAAGAACTGCACAAAAACTAGTAGTAATTAATGTTTAAATTATATTTTAATTTATGTCAGTAATGTTAAAGTCTATAAAAAGGTGTTGTGTATTTCTGTGATCAAAAATTACATTTTGTAATTATTCTGCGGTCAATGTGTTGGTTCATTGATGATTGATGATTCATGATATTGTGGGCGTAATGGTTGGCTTAGAAAGCTGTTACTTTATAGTTCTTTAGTAGTATAGCGGCATATGAGGAACAGAGCAGCTTGTAAAAGTAGTGGTAGAGGATTAGTTAATTAAACTTTTTTACTAGAATTTAAGAAATTTTGAAATATCTAGAGGTTCTGCTTAAGGAACGCATGCATTAGGAACACCATTAGGGTAATAGCTGTAGTCACCATGAAGATAATAGTAGAAACATAAGGGTGTACCCCCCTACACAAAAAGTTATTAAAATGGACCGTGTGACCATTTCAGGTACACGGATTCATTGATCGAGATTTAAGGTTATGATAACTCGGGGCTTACGGATTGCATTAATTCTTATGATTCGAATTGTTGGTCTGGTTTAATGTTTGTGTGGCTGGTCCGAGATTTTGTGGAGAAATGGCACCACGAGGGCATTTTAGAATCTGAATTAATTTATGCCGGCAAATAGCAATCTAAACGTGTGGTCCAAGTCGAAAACAATATAGTTTTTATGGGTGGGAGTAAAAGTTTTAAAGAAGAGGGGGAACCAGAGGAGAAAAAAAGTGTAGGTAGACAAGAGCAGACTAGGGATATCAGGGGACATCCAACGAGGCCGCGTTACAGAATCGAGATTGTCTTTTCTTTTAAATCTGCGACGCGAGAAGGACGTAAGAATTGCGTTTTTATAAACCTTGCTAATTTCTTACTCGGGCATTATGCCGGCGTAAAAATTTACTATAAAAAAAAAGGTTGAAATGTTAAAATGGTATTTTGCAGGAAACTCCGCTCGGGATGTAATAAATTTCTTTATTGCTAAGTGTGAGGCCTGATATTCATTGAAAAACTATCATTTTGAAAAATTTTGGTGCGTTAAGCTCTACAGAAAATGTAGCGACAATGAAGGGGGAAGTCCCATGTCGTAACAAAGGCGACAGCGAGATACTGCCATTCCTTCCCTCCTTGTTCAATATCAACCATGGCTAAAGAGATAACTGATGAATTCCTCCCAAAACCACTCGAAACATTTTAAAAAGACATGGATACAAAGCCTACAAGTTTAACAATTACAGGAACTGTTTCCTGAGGACAATATTTTATGGATGAAATTTTGTGAAAAACTAATGGATGGTGCAAATCAGGCTGAAAATTTTTTGCGCTGTTGAATCCGACCACAGCAGTATAAAAAATCAATTTTATTCGTAGGATATGGCAGCCTAATTCAAGGCGATTAAAAGACAATAATAAACGAAAAATAGGTACATTCCTCTTAAAAAAATCTACGAGGGACTGAGTTATAGACCACACCCAAACTAGCAATTAAATATTTCTATCCCTACCGAAAACAATGCTTGGCTCATGGAAGGCGGCGCATGATAGAGATGAAGAGAGGAAGTGACTGAGACAATTTTGGGTCTATTAACTGGTCAAGCAGTGTTGGTAAGATCATTAGTAATGATTTAAAACAGGTGTTGTAAAATCTTCATCAAAAAGCCCACGGAGGCCAAATTTTGACGCTATGGCCCCGGACTAAAAAATTGTATAAACATAGTATTGGGCGAATGAACTTTTAAATTGAAAGTATACAGTTTTATATGCACAAGAGAAAAATAATATATTGATTTTACTATAAAACTAACAATGTTAGCAAAGTTTCCCCGGAAAAGAAAATCAAAATATTTGAAAGCCACTTGTACCGTGAAGAAACTTCGAGCCAACTTTCAATGGTGTTTGTAAAAGTGGCAAAGTTTACCAACTTTTTAATTACGGCGCACATATTATTCCATTATTGTTTTTGTTTAAGAAAACTTGGGTTTTAAAGTGTATTTTGGAATGGCTGGCTCTTAGGTTTCTTTAAATGCGTTTTTACCACTCTGGCTAAAATCAATGGGTGTCGTGATTTGATTTTTATTAAAACTTGTAGATACATACACCAGTATTTGCTAAAAGGTCTATAGTGCTATGTGCTATAATCCTGGGTTTAAAAGTCTACATGTTGGTTGAAGGTTTAACTTATTTTTCCTGTGAATGCAATAGTTTTTAATATTTATATAAATTGTTCATAAATACCTTGCGATATATATCTATATCTTTTTTCGTTGTAACAAAGACATTATTTCCACACAAAGGTTATAAATAAATAAAAATAATAAAATATTTTGGTTTAAAAATGGTAGCCATAATTAAACCTCCAAACGTCACTAGGAAATGTCGAATAAAAACAGTGTAAGTCAGTGTCAGCTGTCCGCTATATTTTACATGTTAATTTTTTAGACAAGTTAGCGACGATTAAACCGATGGTCGATTGTTTTGGTGAATGTGTAATTGAAAAGAGATTCTAATATATCTTGTGCTTTTTACGGTTTTTAAATATCGATACGTAGTTAATACGGTAATGCATCTACAGATATAATTTTAAGTTATTTATATATTATTTAGCTTTGAATATTTTTGTATATAAGTTTTTTTTGTCAATTATGGATTATTTCTATTGTTTTTCGAACTTTAAACCATCCCTCAGGGGTGGTACTACAATTTGAGACTATTTTTAACGGGAATCCTACGACTGCACGGACAAAATTTCCAAAAAATGACATTTCGTTACAAAATTTTTATGTGGTTTTTCTTTATCTCTAAAGTTAATTTGAATTTATATGAGATGTAACTCACTGAGAAATGCTTACTATTATATTGCACATTAGGGTAAACCGAATCTCTGCAGTTATTTCATCTGTGAGTATTAAAAAAATACACTTAAACCGGCCGGTATCAAGTCTATAGACTTGATACTTAAACCCGGTCTACAATGCTGTCTTAAGGTCTTAGTAAATACTGGTGATAGAGAATAGTTTTTAATTTTTCTAGGCTCGTATCAGTGTCGGCGTTAGTTAGTTAGAGAAGGTATATTTGGGTGTATTTTGACCTATCTTAGCAATATCGTCATGATGTCTGTCTGTGTGCGTGTGTATGTCTGTCTGTAACACGATAGCTCCTAAACCGCTAAATCAGTTTTCATAAAATTTTCAGGTAAAATATTGTTCGAACCTCTAACGCGCTGATTAAATTTTGGTCGAAATCCACTCATGCTAATTACAGTTTTTTGACAATTAAAAAATTAATAAAATGTTAACTTTTGAACGGAGCATCGCATCGATAAGCGGTTTTCGCAATTTAGTAGACTACATTTTGTTCAATAATTTGTGTTATAACCAAAAACTTTGTAGGAGCTTTAGTTTCTGAGATATTTACAAAAAACTGTTTTTAAGGCTGATATATCATAGCTTCACTTGAAATGTGCTAATGGGCTAGCTAGGAAGGTATCAGATCCGTCACGGATCCATTTATTTTAGCACCTTTAATCCAAGATTTTTAATTAGGGTCCACCAATGACGAAGTTATGTAAAAATTATGAAGATTACTTTAGAGGATGACGCAAGTATAAAAAATGGTGGTTACAGACTAATATTCCATTTGAGGCTGTCCAGTTCCTTACTTGTTGGTTGCCTGAGGCAAATGGACTAATTGCTGCTTCTCATTTAAAAGCAAACATCTTGTACAATCGTTTTTTCTGCACCCTAGAAACTAGAATTTGTTTTATGCACTTTATAGATTAAAAGTGAACATTTATTCCTTCTTTTAAGGCAGTAAAACATTACTTTTCAATCCTCCGGAGATTAAATGTAAGCACACAAATCCCGTAAGTAAGTATACTGGGTGGGCCAAAAAAAACTCTGAACTATACATTCGATTTTAATAGGACAAACTGCACTTGGCAGAGAATTAATCAGAGTTTTGACTATATATATTTTTTTGTCCGCCATCTTAAAATCCAAGATGACAGACGAATATAAAATGTACCCTTCAAAGATGCTCGTTTATTATTTTTGCCACGCACGAGAAGGTACAAATCAGTGAAATCGATTCAGTGGTACTAAAAAAAATATTATTGCTTTAACCATTGTTTTGCATTTATTTCCTTAAAATTCATTACCACTGAATCGATTTTAATAAAATTAAAAACATCCTAATGAGAATTGATTGCTTTTTAAAGATCATGATCAAAGTATATCGTCAACTTTAAATTTAGGATGGCGGACAGAATCATACTTGATTCTTCAAAATGACGTGTTAATTCTTATTTTCTGAAAATATTTTAGTTTTTTTTTAATTTGAAAAAAGTACTACTTTTGCCCGTCACAACGAGGTACAAATTAGTAAAATCGGTGTGGTGGTTCTCAAAAAATCTATTTTTGTTTCAACCATTGTTATACAGATTACACGATTGATACTAAACCGATTTTAGTAAATTTAAACAAATCATGGTGAGAATTGAGTGTTATTAAAATCAGTTATGTAGATTAGTAATAATTAATTTATAAAGAAATAATTGCAGACAGGATTGGCAATGCAACCGTATAATTTCTAAAACAAAATCAGATTTTATGAGAACGGCTACATCAAGTTTATTAATTTGTACCGAGTTATGCAAGAGAAAAGTGGTGCTTTTCTATAAATTAAAAAAAAAATTAAACATTTTTGTAAAATAAGAATAAACGTATCAAGTATGATTCTGTCCGATATCTTAACTTTTAATATGGCGGCAAATTTCACTTATAATCTTTAAAGGACAATCAATTCTCACCAAGGTTTCTTTTATTTCACTAAGATTGGGTCAGTAATCATGAGTTTGTAAGGAAATGAATGCAGATAAGATTAGGAATACAATCGTGTAATCTGTAAAACAATTTCTGAAACAAAAATACATTTTTTGAAAAGCACCCCATCGATTTTGCTAATTTGTACCTCGTTATGAGGGTCAAAAGTAGTGCTTTTCTATAAATTAAAAAAAACTAAAATATTTTCAGAAAATAAGATAAATACGTCATCTTAAATTTTGGGATGGCTGTAAATTTTGATCATAATCTTTAAAGGGCAATCAATTCTCACCAGAATGTTTTTTATTTAATCAAAATCGGTTTACTAGTCATGAATGTATAAGGAAATAAATGCAGATATCCTCAAATTGGCACTCGCCCATTGCGATCAGAAATTTAACACACGAAAAGGGGATCTCATGTTTTCAGACGTTGATAGTTTACGTCTAACTTCTGAGTTTTCATACCTTTGACAGTGGGAAGAAAGAATTATAGAAATCAGTTTGATGACTTGATCGAGTTAATACCCTGAGAGTCTCTCGTTCTTATATTGAGACACCGCAGCCTGCATAGATGAAAGTTTTCCGAAAATGTATGTATGGTTTCGGTAGTTCAATGTTTAGAATGATTACGTACAGAGCAAGAGATCCCGGGTTCGAGTCCCGGCCGAAGCAGAAAAACTTTTTTCCTATCTTTCTTTCTTTAATTTCACTTGTTGTTTAAATGCAGATATGTTTGGCAAGGCAATCGTATAATATTCAAAACAATGGTTGAAACAAAAATATATTTTTTTAGACCCACCTAACCGATTTTGCTGATTCATACCTTGTTGTGCGTGGCAAGAATGCAGCTTTTTAAATAATTTAAAAAACTAATTAAAACATGCTTGTAACACAGGAATAAACGAGCATCTTTGAAGGGTACATTTTTATTTCGCCCGCCATCTTAGATTTTGAGACGGCCGGCGGGCAAAAAATAGATTTATTTGAAACTGTCTCACTCCGATAGCTCAAAAAATTGTGGTTTACCTAGTGGACTGTATTTAAACAAGTCCTTCGCTTTCATTTGAAGGGTATAGGAACGCACGCGAAATCGTACCTTTCTGAAGTGAAATTTAATTGAGACATAAAAATAATATTGGTATATGTTGACTATTTAAGAGCGAAATAATAGAAAAATATTAATGATGCGATCTTATAGGAGAGGGACTTACCGGTGATGTCTTGATCTCTTCCAACTGGTGCACCAGATTCGCCAGAAGTCTTCTATAGCGGTCCAGCACTCCCGAGTTTCAATGTTTGGAGTTTTAGAGGAATTTAATGGTTTTTAGAGTTCACCATTTTTTATAAAAGCGTTGATCGTTCAAAATATTCCGATCGAGAGCGTGTGTGTATGGCGACCCACTTTTAGGTTCTCTCTTGTTTTTGCGGCGTGTTTCTTCGCCCTCTATAGGAAAATCGCATCACTTCTAATAAAAAGAATTTAGAATTCTAATTTTATTAAAAAGAATAAAAACGCGATTTAAATTAAAATATGCAGAGGGCGGTAGTAATATGAGGATTGAATTAAAATTAGAAATATATTATTAAATGCGTTTGGAATTTAAATATTAAACTATGCCAAATTGATAGTTTATAGCTAATGGTGGGTGTGCTTTCGGGCTGTTCGGCCGTCGTCGTTGGAAATTCGTTCTCGACGTTTCGCCATCTCGAGTGGATGGCATCTTCAGGAGATGTTGACAGTCAACATCTCCTGAAGATGCCATCCACTCGAGATGGCGAAACGTCGAGAACGAATTTCCAACGACGACGGCCGAACAGCCCGAAAGCACACCCACCATTGGACGATGGCCGCGAAAGCCTTTCACAATTTGTAGTTTATAGCTAGTTTGTAAGTTTTAAATTTAACTTAACCTATTGAGTAAAACTACAACCCAATTATACCCAATTGTAACTCAAAATATGAGTTTTAAAAATAAAAATAAAATGTTCTGAAAAAATAATAAAAATTAGATTAAAAGAAAAAAAGGTTTTTTGCGAAACCAAAACATACTGGCGGCCGAAAATGCTATGCATTTTCCAAGGGGCCAATAGGTAAAGGACACAGTTTAGAGATTGGTCTCTTTAACAAACTATCCTTGGTTTTGACAGAGGCTACTCGATTTATCCCATCCTTACCGGGAAAAATTTCAACCACTCTGCCGAGTTGCCACTGAAGGGGCGGTAATAAATCGTTTTTAATTATAACTAAGCGTCCAACTTCAGGAGTTGAAGTGGGTTCCAACCACTTACTCCTTTGTTGTAGAGTATGGAGATACTCTTGTTGCCAGCGTCTCCAAAAATCTTGGTGGATTCGTTGGAGGAGCTGCCAACGCGTGAGACGATTTATTTTAATATCAATAAAGTTTGCGTCAGGAACGGCACTTAGCGGTCCCAGAGATAAAAAGTGACCTGGGGTCAGCGCGGAAATATCATTTGTATCGCTAGAAATTTCAGTGAGAGGACGCGAGTTTAAAATAGCTTCGATTTGACAAGTTACAGTGTATAGTTCTTCGAAAGTTAATATTTGATGTCCTATTAAGCGGATCAAGTATTTTTAACTGACTTGATTCCTGACTCCCAAAGTCCTCCAAAATTTGGACTATTACTCGGGATAAAATGCCATTTAATGGGACGCGTAGAATCAAGCTGTAAAAGCTTGCGGTTAGCTGAGAAAAAGTTAGTTGCATTATCACTATACAAATCGGATACGTAGTTTCGGCGCGCAACAAATCTGCGAAGCGCAGCAATAAAACAATCAGCGGTCAAATCGCTTGCTATTTCTATATGAATGCACTTAGTACTTAGACAAACAAACAGACATATGTAAGCCTTCGTAGTACGATTTCCACGATGTCGACTCATGACTATATTTATTGGACCTCCGTAGTCAACACCGGTGTGCAAAAATGCTCTCAACTGAGATACGCGGGGAAACGGTAATGAACCCATCATAGGCTGAACCGACTTAGGATTGCATTTAAAACATATTATACATATTGATAAAACATGTGCAATTTCGCGTTTTGCGGCAATGATCCAGTACAATTGACTAAGCAAAAAATGTACCGTCCTCACTCCTGCATGAAGATATTTTATATGGAAATGTTCGATAATCATGAGGGTGAGTTTACTCCTGCGTGGTAATAAAATTTGATGTTTCTTGTCATATTGCAGAGAGGAGTGATGCAATCTGCCCCCTACTCTGATTAAATCGTGAGGATCTAAAAATAAATTTAATTTTTGCATTGATTTATTTAGTTTTAAGTTGTTTTTTAAAGCGTGAATTTCTTCTGAGAAATAAATTGACTGTTCATTTTTTATGAGTAAATGAATTGCGTTTGTTATTTCAACAAATGTCAGAAAATCTTCATTAATTTTTAAATTAGGCGGTTTTAAGAAAAATTTATTATTTAAAAAGCGTAAAACATAGGCTAAAACTCTACACATTTTAGAAAAATTAGAGTTTTCCATTAAAAGCGTGTCCAAAAAATTAGGAGCTGTATTTTGCGTTGCAATTAAAGTTAAATTAGGCAATGATTTCTCCTCTAAAAGAGTTTCAGGAGAGTCATTTTGTTCACAGTCTTTAGGCCAGTATTCATAAGATTTTCTCAAAAAATCAGGGCCGTTAAAAAATAATTTGTGATTAATTAATTCACTGGGATAAACTCCTCTTGAAGCAACATCTGCGGGGTTTTGTGACGTTGAGATGTATGACCAATTTTTGGGTGGTACTTTATCTTGAATTTGTGTAACACGATTTTGAACGAACGTTTTCCACCTAGAAGGGTGCGCTCTTATCCAAGAAAGTGCTACTTGTGAGTCACTAAAAGCAAAAACTTGATGTATTTTCAAGCGGGACTCAAAAGTGGTTAAAACAATGTGAACTAAATCAGCCACAAGATTACAAGCGGCTAATTCAAGTCTTGCAATACTTGTAAATTTGAGAGGAGCAACTCTAGTTTTAGAGCATAAAAGGTAAACTGATATTTCATTTTTGTAAATAACGCGTAAATATACTATTCCGGCATAAGCTTTATTACTAGCGTCCGAAAATGCGATTATTTCAATGCGTGCATTACCAGAAAAACTATTTATAAATCTAGGCAAGCGAAAATCTTTGAGTAAGGATAGTTCCGATTTATAACGTTCCCAAAGTCGAATAATTTCAACAGGTGCTTCGGAATCCCAGTCTAATTTAAGTTTCCAAAATTCTTGAATTAGACATTTTATTAAAATGGTTACTGGCGCGAGCCAACCTAAAGGGTCATATATTTTAAAAATTTCAGAAAGTATATTGCGTTTGGTACATTCGCGACTCAAGGGTTCTACCGAGTAAGAAAAATAATCAGAACAAGGCTGCCATCTAAGACCTAAAATTTTAGTGGTCTCGTCCGTATCTAAAGAAAGCGCGGTTGGGTTTATATCGGGTTCAGACAAGTGTTCTAAAACTTTTTTGTTATTACTAGCCCATTTATAAAGCTTAAAGCCTCCAGAGTTAAGCAAACAAGATAGCTCTTTTTGAAGCGAAATAGCTTCTTGTACAGAGCTAGCGCCAGTTACAAAGTCATCGACAAAATTGTCAGACCTTAAGACTTGAGAAGCGCGAGGAAAATTTTGTTTTTCATCTTCAGCCAATTGCTGTAAAACTCTAAGAGCTAAATAAGGAGCGAGGGTAGTACCGTATGTCACAGTTTTTAAACGATAATCGCGAATAGGTTTAGAGTTATTAGAACGCCACAGGATTCTTTGATAATCCTGGGGCTGAGGTGCAATTAAGATTCCACGAAACATTTTAGAAATGTCGCAACAAAGAGCTACTTCGTGTAATCGAAAATTAAGTAAAATGCTGCAAATGTCCTTTTGCAATTTAGGACCAGCGTAAAGTGTATCATTTAAGGAGAGGTTTTGGTTATTTGATTGCATAACTGTACTCGCATTAAAAACGACTCGAAGCTTAGTTGATAAGCTTTCAGGGCGTTCAATATGATGATGAGGAATGTAATAACTTTTTTCTGTAACTTCCCGGTTTTCGATTAATTCCATGTGATCAAGTGTTAAATATTCTTCCATAAAATCGGAATATTTTTTATAAGTTTCCGGCATTTTTATTAACCTTCTTTCTAGCGAGAGAAACCTCTTTAGCGCAAGATCACGACTATTTGGAAAAATCGGTTCAATATTATCGCGAAAAGGAAGAGTTACAATATAGCGTCCTTCATCATTACGAGATACCGTATTTTGAAATATTTTTTCACACATATCATCTTGAGGTGAAAGAATACGTTTCGTTTCAGGGATATTTTCTATTTCCCAAAATTTTATAAGCGAATCATTTAGCATTTTATTTGAAATTTGACAAAAAAATGATTATGAAATTTGCTGCGTAGCGAGAGAATTAACTTTTCCCATTAAAATATATCCAAAAATGGTATTTAGCGCAATCGGTTCCTGATTATTTCCAAAAATTCGTCCATCTTGAATTATATAAGGAAACAAATCAGCTCCGATTAAAATGTCAATAGCTCCCGGTCTATAAAAGTTCGGGTCCGCGAGATTCAAATTTTTAACTATTTTCCAGTCATTAATTTTAATCTCACTGCTAGGAACTGAAGAGCATATTTGCGGCAAAATTATAGTATTAACCGATAAAGTTTGCGTGTCATTACAAGGCCTGATAATTAAATTTACAGAACCCAATTTTGACTGTAAATGCGTGTCACCAATCCCCTGGACTTCAGTAGTCACGTATACGCGGGGTAACCCTAATTTATTTGCACATTTCAAGGATAAAAATGAGAGCTGCGACCCAGTATCCAAAACTCCCCTAACAGTCTGAAAATTTCCCCTAACATCTTTGATTTCAAAAATCGCGGTTGATAAAAGTACAGCGGAATTATTCATATAAGACGAATAGCATGCACCACCATTATTTTGGAAATTTTCGACCGTTGGTTGTTGCTGTATGCGCGCTTCGCTGCTGGACGTCGCGACGCCTGAAATTGTTTCAGTGGCAGTGGGTGCGTTTATATCGAGAGTATTAAAGTGACAAGAACTGTGATGTCGTTTCCGGCAAAATCGACATGAATGTGTGCTTTTGCATTGGAAAGTGCGATGCATATTAGAAGTACAATTTATGCACCATTTTTTATCCTTCAGAAAATTAAATCTTTCTTGAGGAGACTTAGAAACGTAATTTGGACATAAACTTAAAGCGTGATCGCGAGTGCAAATAGGGCATTTTAATTTTTGAGAGGTTTGATTTTGCGGCGAATTATTTGTACCAAAAAAGGCACGTGGAGATTGTCGCGTGTTATATTGATGCGTGGATTGCGTTTTAAAATTATCATTTTGCGATTTTGCGGGTTTATTTCTAAGAGAAACTTGCATATTAAATGAGGAACTAGCGTTTACAGTAAAAAGAGCGTTGCAATGTTGATCAAAGAAGTTGTAGATACTCCTATAGGAAGGAATTTCCGTAGTTTTTCCGTGAAAAACTTCAAAGCGGGTTTGAATATTATGGTCAACCGATTTAAGCAGTTTTTGCGCTAAAATAAAATCCCAAAAATCAGGTTCTAAACCAACTGTTTTAAGAGCCTCGAGATTTTTTGTAAAAATATCAAGTAGATTTCTGAGAGCTAAAGGGTCTTCAGAATTAACTTTTGGAGCGTTTTCAATGGCATTCCAATATGTTTGGGCTAAGAGGCGATCATTTTTATAGCGTTTTACTAATTGTTCAAAAGCAATAGGATAATTCGCGTCTGAGAGGGGTAATTGAGTGACCAATTCTTTTGGAGGACCTTCCAAATTTGTAACAAGCAAAGAGTATTTTTGCATATTTGGAATATTTGGATTGTCGTGAATCAAGCTTTTAAACAAATCATAAAAAGCTGGAAATTGATTCAATTCTCCATTAAATTTAATTAAATCGATCCTCGGTAAATGATAAGACATATTGTCATTTTGTTGCGAACCACCCGGAGAATGTAGATTCATGGTAAGACGGCGATTGCCACTAGAAGCCTGTGCAGAAGTTTGAAAAAGATCATTAAAAATTTCTTGAATTTGCGTGACACTTTTCTGAAAATCGTGAAGTTTTTTCCTAGCTGATTCGACTTCATTTTTATCAGCAAAAATTTCATTTAGCAAAGTAGAATGCTTTTTTGAAAACTCCGCGCGAATATCTTCAAGTTCCTCAAAGCGAATTTTAAAAGTATTGCGTTTTGTGGCGTCAGTTTTAGCTTCTAGGGCTACTGCTAAAATTTCATTAACATTGGATTCCTCCATATCTCGAAAAACTTTAATTTTCTTGATTTTCTCAGCTGCCATTTTGTATTATAATAAAAGCGTATATTAAAAGCGAATATCAAAAGCGTTTATAAAAAGCGTTTATAAAAAGCGTTTATTAAAATTAAACTGTAAATCAAAGCTATTTTAAAAGCGAAAATAATTTAAAAATATTTTTATAATTTTTTTAAAAATATTTATAGAAGCGATATAAACGTAGTCATTTTTTCAGTATACCACTGAAAGAATTCCTGAAAATATATGCGTTTATCTTTATAGCGAGGTGACCTCAGATCAGTGATCCAAAACAACCGAATAAACCTTTTTTTAAAATTTAAAAATTCTTGTAAAAAACAGTCCTCATGTTATTACCAATATTACCTGCGTTTCACTTTAGAAAGGATGATTTTTTAATTTCAACTTAATAAAAATCAAAATCCGGCGATCGAAGTGATCAAAAAATATGCCTCACTCCGATAGCTCAAAAAATTGTGGTTTACCTAGTGGACTGTATTTAAACAAGTCCTTCGCTTTCATTTGAAGGGTATAGGAACGCACGCGAAATCGTACCTTTCTGAAGTGAAATTTAATTGAGACATAAAAATAATATTGGTATATGTTGACTATTTAAGAGCGAAATAATAGAAAAATATTAATGATTCGATCTTATAGGAGAGGGACTTACCGGTGATGTCTTGATCTCTTCCAAGTGGTGCACCAGATTCGCCAGAAGTCTTCTATAGCGGTCCAGCACTCCCGAGTTTCAATGTTTGGAGTTTTAGAGGAATTTAATGGTTTTTAGAGTTCACCATTTTTAGCTCACACATATACTATACTATAGTAGTGTGAGCTATGGTGATCCTAATTTTTTCGAGAAAAAAAAAGTTGCTCCGATTTCAAAATTTTTTATATATCTTTGCGTTTCAGATGATTTTGAAACTTTTTTGTTGCGCCGTCTGTCTGTCTGTCTGTCTGTCTGTATGTCTGTCTGTCTGTCTGTCTGTCTGTATGTCTGTCTGTAACGACCAACGCGCATAACTCAAAAACCGCTTGGCCGATTTTAATAAAATTTGGTACCTAGGCTGGGTCTTGGGTCGAGATGGTCCCATTTAAAAATGAACAAAATCCACCGAACAGAAACCAAATAAAAGAGTGGGGGTAGATTTCAAAAATTAGAGTTTATGTGAAAATATGGCGTGTGTGATATCAAACGAAAGGTAATTGAGTCTGCAGTTAAACAAAATACATTTTAATTTATTTTAAAAAAAGGGTGGGGGTATATTTTAAAAATTAGAGTTTAAGTGAAAATATGGCGTGTGTGATATCAAACGAAAGGTAATTGAGTCCGGAGTTTAACAAAATACATTTTAGTTTTTTGTTTTTTTAAGGGTGGGGGTAGATTTCAAAAATTTGAGTTTAAGTCAAAACATGGCTTGTGTGGTATCAAACAAAAGGTAATTTAGTCTGGAGTTAAATAAAATATATTTCAGTTTTTAGTTATATTAGCTCACACGTACACTATAACTATAGGACCTAGTGTGAGCTTAGGGGCCCATATATTGGCAGAGTATTTATAAAAGCGTTGATCGTTCAAAATATTCCGATCGAGAGCGTGTGTGTATGGCGACCCACTTTTAGGTTCTCTCTTGTTTTTGCGGCGTGTTTCTTCGCCCTCTATAGGAAAATCGCAACACTTCTAATAAAAAGATTTTAGAATTCTAATTTTATTAAAAAGAATAAAAACGCGATTTAAATTAAAATATGCAGAGGGCGGTAGTAATATGAGGATTGAATTAAAATTAGAAATATATTATTAAATGCGATTGGAATTTAAATATTAAACTATGCCAAATTGATAGTTTATAGCTAGTTTGTAAGTTTTAAATTTAACTTAACCTTTTGAGTAAAACTACAACCCAATTATACCCAATTGTAACCCAAAATATGAGTTTTAAAAATAAAAATAAAATGTTCTGAAAAAATAATAAAAATTAGATTAAAAGAAAAAAAGGTTTTTTGCGAAACCGAAACAGAAACTCTGATTAATTCTCTGGCAAGTGCAGTTTGTCTTATTCAAATCAAAGGTATAGTTCAAAAGTTATATTGAAAAAAAAATTGTCCGGTTTTTTTGGCCCACCCGGGACAACACACGAAACTTTGAAGGAGACCTACACTCGGGCTAAAACATTTTCGCTTTTGGACTAATATCACATAATAATTATTAAAAAAATTTTTAGATACTTATTCATCAACTCAGGGGTGCAAAAATACTTTATTTAATATTTTATGTAAAAATTTTAAATCTTTAATCCCATTTTATATGTTTTTTAAAGTGTCAATGTGCTGTGCTAATTTTAAGTCAACTAACTGAGTCAACACTGTTAGAGCTCCTAGGTGGAGTATCTTCTATAAACTGACAAAGGGACCTGATGAAATTCGAAAACGTTTGCCTGCTATTTCCCAAAAAAAAAAAAAATTCTGCACAAATAATTGCCAAGAGCAACTATAACTTGCTCCATTCTTTCATACAATTTGATATAGATGAAATATACAGATAACAAAATTGACAAAATAAATTGTTTTTTGGCTTCATGGGAAGCGCCAAAAATGTTTTATTATACATAACAAGGTCAATAGGCCTTGTTTAAATTTACAATTTGGTCGGGGTGTTTCAAATTTTTTAGAAAATACTTGTTTGATCGCAGTTTTTGTCATAGTGTTTTGTTTGGTAAAAATTAAATGTTGAAACCGGCTGTTGATCAATTGGATGCAGGGTCAACTGGCGCAAAAATATTTTTTTCGATAATTTGCAGATGAATGAAAGTATTTGTAGTACTTGCTAAAGTTTGATCCATTAAATCAAATTTTCGTAAAAAAAAAAATTGAAATTTTGAAATTTTTTTGAAGTGACTAACTAACCTCTAATATAGTTGATGACTATACTTCCCTCTTTTTGTAGGCAAAGGTAAGGTAAACAGCTAACCTTATTTTGGAGAAAACATTCTTAAGAGAGGCAATTTTTTCCTTTGGAGGGGTAAAGGCGGTTTAATTTTGGAAATGAATTTTTTATTTTATTTCTTAAATCATGTGGGTAGAAATCCCCATTACTTATCCCCCTGATCTACGCTCTTGAGCTTATTCTTATAACTACCTATTTTTGCAGAAAAAGTAACTTTTCTCAATTACTGTAATCTTCTAAAGATATTCCTTTTTTTCATACATACAAAATTTTTCGCCAAGTTGGCGGAGTGTTTAATTAGCCGTGCCAAGTTGGCCTAATGCTTAGTTGGCCGCGCCTAGTAGGCGCCCGCAGTTATTATATTGTTTGCAAATCTGGTGTCACATTTGAAAATAGTAAGTATAGATATAGATAAAAGTATCAAATACCAAATTGCAAATAATGCAAGGACCTAAAACTATAAGCAACAAGTGAAATTAAAGAAAGAAAAATAAGAAGAAAGTTCTTCTGAGTCCCGGCCGAAGACAGAAAAACTTTTTCCTTATTTTTCTTTCTTTAATTTCACTTGTTGTTTATAGATAAAAGTAACTACAGATATAGAAATTTTCGAATCGATGTGATACAGTTTTGCTTAAATTAGAAAAAACTTGTGCTAATCCAAGATTAATAAGATGACTCAAAAATTTAAAAAATCTATAGGGGTTCAAACCAGTAATTTCCTGCAAAAATCTGTATAGCATAATTCTTTTTTATTGAACTTTTAAATTTTGCTTTACTTTATTTTAAAAATAAACATCTTCTTCCTATTTTTCAAGGGTAAATTTTCAAAGCCGGGCAAAACCATATTGAAATAAAGCGAGGCTATAATAGTGCCAGGCACTATTTTGACACCTTCACATTGTAATATCAGCTGTGATCTTTCAACATACGACCTTTGTTTACTATATGAACCTAAATAAATAATGCCTTCCTCTATAATTGGAAAATAAACGAAGAAAATTTTAAATTCGAGTTTGATATGTCAATTTTGAAGGATTAACTGTCAGTTTTCAATGTGAAAGTGTCAAAATAATGGCTGGCACTATTTTAGCCTGGCTGTATTATAATAATTCTCTATTATCTATAACAGAAACTAGTATTAGTTTATGTCTATACAGGGCTATCATAACGAACGGGCCACGATCCTCCACTTTGTTGACGTCATATCGGGGGCTGATTTTAGCTCACACATATACTATACTATAGTAGTGTGAGCTATGGTGATCCTAATTTTTTCGAGAAAAAAAAAGTTGCTCCGATTTCAAATTTTTTTATATATCTTTGCTTTTCAGATGATTTTGAAACTTTTTTGTTGCGCCGTCTGTCTGTCTGTCTGTCTGTCTGTATGTCTGTCTGTCTGTCTGTCTGTCTGTATGTCTGTCTGTAACGACCAACGCGCATAACTCAAAAACCGCTTGGCCGATTTTAATAAAATTTGGTACCTAGGCTGGGTCTTGGGTCGAGATGGTCCCATTTAAAAATGAACAAAATCCACCGAACAGAAACCAAATAAAAGAGTGGGGGTAGATTTCAAAAATTAGAGTTTATGTGAAAATATGGCGTGTGTGATATCAAACGAAAGGTAATTGAGTCTGCAGTTAAACAAAATACATTTTAATTTATTTTAAAAAAAGGGTGGGGGTATATTTTAAAAATTAGAGTTTAAGTGAAAATATGGCGTGTGTGATATCAAACGAAAGGTAATTGAGTCCGGAGTTTAACAAAATACATTTTAGTTTTTTGTTTTTTTAAGGGTGGGGTAGATTTCAAAAATTTGAGTTTAAGTCAAAACATGGCTTGTGTGGTATCAAACAAAAGGTAATTTAGTCTGGAGTTAAATAAAATATATTTCAGTTTTTAGTTATATTAGCTCACACGTACACTATAACTATAGGACCTAGTGTGAGCTTAGGGGCCCATATATTGGCAGAGTATTTTTTTGATGATTGCGTCACGACACAGCTGATTGTCTTTAAAATAGTAAAGTTAAAATGACGGTTAATGAATATTTGATTTTTAACAAAATAAAGCCGGTTTTGAGATTGTTTTTACTATATTCTTGCCGAAGAATTTTTTTTTAATGAATAGTAATCCTTAATTCTTCAGAGCCGCTTTATTAGCTCACACTAAAATTAGATTTAAAACAGAAGCAAATGTGACAAACACGGATGACAAAGTCAAATACATGTCAAATATAACAGTTGACATGCGGTACATGGCGGGTAATTTGAATTTAAAATAAGGATTGCTAAATTTTGAAGATTTTAACCTTTTAATCATCTTGCATTCTTACAAAAGTTTGGTGTAATATGGGGATGGCATCTGAGAATATTTTGCTGAAAACACCTCTGACCTCCTGTAAAAATAGGCCCCCCGAGAACAGCTGATTTTTTCAAGGTCGTGGCCTGTATTTTTTTGTTGACCTTGCTCTATCATATAGACTTGTCGTCCAAGTTTAAATGCCTTAAATATCTTGAAAAATCTACATACAAATAACAAAAATCATATATTTTTAAAATAAAAAAGAGAATACAATTTTTAAAATGGGGAGTCGACGAGTTTTCCCACTGTTCACACACACCGTCTAAATATATTTGGGCATATCAAAAGACTTCAACATGTCCGCTTTCAAAAAGGGACATTTTTCCGTTCTTCCTTCCTTTTAAAATACTCTGCCAATATATGGGCACCTAAGCTCACACTAGGTACTATAGTTATAGTGTACGTGTGAGCTAATATAACTAAAAACTGAAATATATTTTATTCAACTCCAGACTAAATTACCTTTTGTTTGATACCACACAAGCCATGTTTTGACTTAAACTCAAATTTTTGAAATCTACCCCCACCCTTAAAAAAAAACAAAAACTATAATGTATTTTATTAAACTCCGGACTCAATTACCTTTCGTTTGATAACACACACGCCATATTTTTCCTTAAACTCTAATTTTTGAAAAATACCCCCATCCTTTTTTTTAAATAAATTAAAATGTATTTTGTTTAACTCCAGACTCAATTACCTCTCGTTTGATATCACACACGCCATATTTTCACATAAACTCTAATTTTTGAAATCTACCCCCACCCTTTTATTTGGTTTGTGTTCAATGGATTTTCTTCATTTTTAAATGGGACCATCTTTTTTTTTTTTTTTTACGGTTAAGCGCACTCGCAAGCAGATCCCTATCACGCTCGAGAAGCGGCCAGTGTGCGGCAATGTTGGTGTGTGTTGGTTTTGAAACGGTTCAGGTTGTAACCTGCAGGGAAAACTGTCGCAGGGAGTTTATTCCATAGCGATGCTGTTCTCCAGAGATATGAATTCTGATATAATGAGGTTCTTGGTGCCTCTATTTTGACAGTAAATTGATGATTACCGTCTGTTTGACGTGTTCGCCTAGTAGGTGCTACTCCCGGGGGGATCATACGTGCCAACTCTTCAGAGCATTTTCCGTGATAATACCTGTAGAAGAGAGATAGATCGCCCACAGTTCTTCGATGTTCGAGACTATCCAAGCTACGGGTAAGTGCGGGGTCATTGATCAGCTTGATAGCTCGTTTTTGCACGGTGTTCAAAAGCATTAAGGTATGTTTGGGTGCCGCACTCCATATATGTGAGCAGTACTCCATAGTTGGTCGAATCTGGGCTTTGTAGAGTGTCAGTAGTTGGCTTGGTGTATACACATGTCTTGTACGAAATAGCACCCCAAGCTTTTGGGACGCCCTTTTACCTATATTTGCCACGTGACTGTGCCAAGACATGTTGGTCTCTGCAGTGACTCCTAAGATGTTCAACTGGCTCTGCAATGTGACAGCACTTCCAGATAGGCTCACCGGTGCTGGTCTTTTTTGAAAACAGGGCTGCTTGGGTTTTCTGCGCGTTGAACTGTACAAGGTTTTTGTTGCCCCAGTCCTCTATTATCTCCAGGTCGTTATTTATCTGCGATATTTGAGTTAGTCTAAGATGATGGAATTCACGTGCGGATAGACACTGAGTGGGTGGTATGACTGAGGAGACTACATTGCCATCATCTACAAAGCAATAAAGTGGATTTACTGTTTTATCTATGAGGTCATTTATGTAAATCAGAAAAAGTGTTGGCGAAAGGATTGCTCCCTGTGGCACACCAGCATTTATTTGGTAAGAGTTGGAGTTCCGGCCATCCAGTGCAACATAAATGGATCTATCCTGAAGGTAACTTTCAAACCAAGTGCAAAGTTTCGGCGACAATCCCATTGCTTTGAGCTTGTTGAGCAGATTTTCATGCCAGACTTTATCGAATGCTTTAGATATATCTAAGGCAATTGTTCTTGTTTAGCCCCGTAACTCAATCGCTTTTTGCCATAAGTGAGTGGCGTATGTAAGTAAATCGCCAGTTGACCTATATTTTCGAAATCCGTATTGCTTGTCGTTAATAATTTTGTACTTTTCCAAGTACTTGGTTAGGTGATTGTTCACAACTCTTTCCATTACTTTTGATATCACCGGAAGTAGAGCAATTGGTCTATAGTTTAACGGATCTGTCTTTTTTCCTTTCTTTGGAATAGGTTGTACTGCGGCAGACTTCATGATGATGGATATACTCCTTGCCTGTGAGATAAATTGAATAATTTAGCGAAAGTTGGGGTGAGTTCGTTAGCACAATTTTTGAGTACTATCGCGGAAATGCCATCTGGACCCATTGCTTTGTTTATATCCAACTTTTTAAGGGATTTCCGTATTTCTCTGTGACAAAAGGGTACCTCTTGCATACTGTGGGAAACCCTTTCAATGAACGGTAGAGTTTTTCCATTTGGCACTGTTAGGTTTGAGTTGGAGGAAAAGATTTTGGCCAGCATATTGGCTTTTTCCTCTGATGTTGTGGCTAAGTGAGTATTTTTATCTGTAAGTGGTGGTATGGATGACTTGGTGAAGTTTGATCCAACGGCTTTTGCAAGAGACCAAAAGGACCTAGAACTACTTGGACAATTCAGCAACCTGTTTTTTATTCTTTGATTGTATGTTTTCTTGGCGGCGTCAATAGTAATTTTGCAACTATTTCTGGCTTCTATAAATTCTGTGTGGTTTTGAGCGGTTTGTTGTCGTTACCAAAGGTTATATGCTGTGTGTTTTTTCTGTACAGCCGTTTGACACTGGCCGTTGAACCAAGGTTCTTTTGTTATTTCATTACAGCAAATAGTGGGATCAGCTGTTTTAAAGCAAACCTCTTGCCATGGAAAATCCAGGTAAAACTGTTTAAGGTAATTCCATTTTGCCGATTTATAGTGTCACATTTTAAGAGGAAGTGATTGTTGGCTTGGTGGTATGAGCATTTCGCACTTTGTTATTATAAGTTTATGATCGGATGAACCAAGTGGGGGATCTACTTAAGTTGTGTACGAGTCAGGATTTGTAGTTAGGAACAAGTGTAAAAGCGCTGCAAATTCTCGACCTAAGGCCTAGCCTAGGTACTAAATTTCATTAAAATCGGCCTAGCGGTTTTTGAGTTATGCGCGTTGGTCGTTACAGACAGACAGACAGACAGACGGAGCAACAAAAAAGTTTCAAAATCATCTAAAACGCAAAGATATTACAAAATTTTTGAAATCGGAGCAACTTTTTTTTCTCAAAAAATTAGGATCACCATCACACTACTATAGTATAGTATATGTGTGAGCTAAAATGTTAAATATTTTTCGGTGTATTAAACTAGAGCTAATGACTAACTGTGCCACCTACACTCATAAATAAATAATAATTATATATAGAAATAAGCAGTTGTAGATTTCCTTAAGCGAACCTATGGCATAGCTAGGGTTGCCAACCGTACTATATTATATAGTATTTTACTATATTTCGGAGGTGCATACTATATACTGTCAAAGAAATATATAGTACGCCAAAATACTATATTTTACTTGGATCTTGATTTGGTCTATTTTTTGCAAGGCCGAGACTAAAATCTGAACGTACCGATATGCCTCTAACTGAACGCGCCTTTTGACAGAGAAAATATTGGGTAAATCGGTGTAATGGTGAAAATCTGCATTTGTCATTGCTTTACGGATTTATGTATAAAGTGTGTAAAAAACTTTTTTTTCCATAAAATACTATATATTTTTAGGTGTACTATATTTTTTTTTGGTTTATATTAAAAAATCTGAGGGCACGGCAGTGCCTCGCCAAGTTCGCGCGCCGTAACCATCTTTTCTTGAAACATTTCAGCCGATATTTGAGCTACCTAAAACTCTACTTCAGAATGAGCTACTCATCTCAAACTTTGCACAGTTGTAGATCTCCATGGAGTTAACAACCCCTCCAAGTTTCATGGAATTCCATAAAGTAGTAAAGTAGTTACGAAATTTCAAAAAATGTCGAAATTGCCACTCACTCACTGACTCACTCACTCATGTATAGATAATCAATATTCTACTGTACTTCCAGACATGCTACAAAGCTGAAATTTGGCAGACTAATAGAAATTATGATAAAACTATAGGAAAAATCAAAAAACCCCAAAATTTTAATTTACTCCCCTCCCCTATACATTTAAAGTTATGTAAAAGTAGCATCGCCCACTTCCAGAAATGTTAGAGAGTTGAGCTTTGGCAGACTGATAGAAACTATGATAAAACTATGAAAAAAAATTAAAAAACTACCAAATTTTAATTTACTCCGCTCCCCTATACATAACTTTGTAAAAGAAGCATTGCCCAGTTCCAGAAATGTTAGATAGTTGTGCTTTGGCAGACGGATAGGAACTATGATAAAACTATAGGAAAACATTAAAACACATCAAAATTCTAATTTACTTCCCTCCCCTATAAATGTAAAGTTAAGTAAAAGTAACATTGCCTACTTCCAGACATGCTAGAGAGGTGAGCTTTGGAAGACCGATAGTAACTATGATAAAGTTATTGAAAATTTAAAACACCCCAAAATTCTAATTTACTCCCTTCCCCTATAAATGTAAAGTTATGTAAAAGTAACACTGCCCACTTTCAGAAACGCCAGAGAGCTGAACTTTTTAAGACTGAAAGACAATATGATAAAACTATATGAAAAAATTTAAAAACACCAACATTTTAATTTACTTCCCTCTCCTGTAAATGTAAATTTATATAAAACTAACATTGCCCACTTCCAGAAACGCTAGAGAGCTGAGCATTGGAAGACTGATAGGAACTATGATAAAACGATAGAAAAAAATTTAAAAACACAACATTTTTCATTTATTTCCCTCCCCTATACATGTAAAGTTATGTAAAAGTAACATTGTGCACTTTCAGAAACGCTAGAGAGCTGAGCATTGGAATGCTGATAGAAATTATAATAAAACCATGAAAGAAAATTTAAACAGTCAAATATTTTCATTTACTCTCCTCCCCCTATAAATGTAAATTTATGTGAAAGTAACATTACCCACTTCCAGAAACGCTAGAGAGCTGAGCATTGGAAGACTGATAGGAACTATGATAAAACTATAGGACAAAATTTAAAAACCCGACAATTTTAATTTATTTCCCTCCCCTATACATGTAAAATTATGTAAAAGTAATATTGTGCACTTTCAGAAACGCTAAAGAGCTGAGCTTTGGAAGGCTGATAGGAACTACGATAAAACCATGGAAAAAAAATTAAAAAAACCTCAAAAATTTAGGTAAGGCATTGCAAAAGTTTTGAACAATATTCCGCATATTTTACTACTTTAAAAATTAATTATTATCTATCCAATTCCTTTAAAAAAGAAGTGAAATCATGACAAAAACATGTAAAAGAAAGCCAAGTACGCGAAAATGGCATTCCGTAAAAAGAATAGAAATAAAAGTAAAGCCAAGTTCTCCAATATAAATTTTCCAGTGAAAGGTTCTTATTAGTTTGAAAATATTTTTCTAAACTTGGTTATTACGGCCGTAAATGACTCTTAGGCACAGTGCTAAATTGAACATAAAGAAGTTTGGCTGTAATAGCAAAGTTTAAAAAAACATTTCCAAACTAGTAAGAACCTTTTATTTGAAAATTTGTATTGGAGAACTTGGCTTTACTTTTATCTCAATTCTTTTTACGGAATGCCATTTTTGCGTACTTGACTTTTTTTTACATAAAATGTTTTTGTTATGATACTCTATTTATCTTCAAAAAAGTTGGCAACCCTAGGCATAATCCTCACCCTTCCTTTCCGATCAATGTTACGCAGTTAATTTCTTCCATGCAGGCCGCGCTTCCTACCTGCTGCGTGAACACCCACCTGCTCATTTTTCTGGTTTCTACAGTGAAAGATTATTAATAAAAGGTAATTTTCAGCTTTTTACCCAACTGCAGCGCGGCGAAAGGAAGGGTAATGTTTTTCACCTGGGATAAAGTATTCATGTATCTAAATATTTATGTTTGTGCCGTACAAGAGGCTAAACGAATGCACCGATTTTGACAAAAAGGGTGTCACTGGATTGCTGCTGATCCCGAAGGTGCTATAGGTTATATTTTTTTAAACAGGAATATACATGGCGGCTGTCAGACGCGATTTTGTTACATGATGTAGGCTTTAAGGCATACAAATTACCTAAATTTCAGGCGATTTTATTGAAATTCCTTTGTAGTCCTCCCTGCTCCCCTCCTGTCATTCCCCCCTCGTCGTCAAAAACCATATTCGCATCATTTTATCAAATATAGGGCGATTTTAAAAATTCTTTCCGCACACGCTTTAGGATTTTTAGTCCAACACCATTTTACTTGTTTACTCTCTCTTTCCCTCTCTCCTCCCCGCCTCCTTATTAGTAATAGTTGTAGCTATTCACAAATATAGAGCGATTTAAAAAAAAATTCTGCACACGCTTTAAGTTTTTTTTTCAACACCATTTTAATAGTTTCCCCCTCTCCCTCCCCTAGCTTCACTAAATGTCCGTAGAAAGTCTACACATACTTTCCGGGTAACGCGAAATGAATGGTTTAAGCATAGTGCTTTCTATAAGGCTGAATAAGAATTAAAACTAAAAGTTGGACATAATTTTTTTTTTAAATAAAAAAAACACCCAACTGCTAAATCTACTTATACCTCCTAGTCGCAGTTGGGTACAAACTTACCCAATAACCTGATATATGAAAATACAAAATTGCATAATTTCGTAAGTGCGCTTCAACTAAAAGTTGAAGCATGTCGTACATTATAGGTATACCTATCCATTTTGTACCCAACTGCGACTAGTAGGTATAAGTAGATTTATCAGTTGGTTGTTTTTTTAATTATTTTTTTTTATTTGGACTTATATTTTAAATGACTAATTTAACAGCCAACGTTTCGACGCCGAATGTTTTAAGGTAAAATATATCTTGTTTCAAAGTAAAACAATTAATTTGTTTAAACATATTTTTTGTAAGAGAACCCATTTATTCTACCTGGACTCGAAAACGGTTACGAAATAAAACACACGCACTAGTCCAAATACATAATAAAATATACAACGCAGAATCGTGTGCCCCGGCCTACAACATTTTTATGATTAATGTCTGACCTGGCAAAATAATTTGTTTTTATAGCTGTTAAAAATTGCACTCTGTGACCATTTTCCAGTAATTTTCGCAGTTTTTTTTAGCAATTTTTAGGAGTCATTTCAAAGGTGTGATTAGAATTAGTGATGAGATTAAATAATCGAGAAAGAGGAATTTTCGATAAAAATTTGACTTTAATAGTTTTCCTTATTAGTGTGCAAAGTTATGTTTTCTGGTATGCAAAAGCCATTAGATGAACTACGCAAAGCGAAGTTGGGATTAGGTTTAAGTGCGGGAAAACTATTTTGTGCACGTGTCAGGAATAATATTTTTTATTCTAGTGCGGAAAACATCAAAAATTAAAATTGTAAGGAAAATAAACCAAAACACTTTAGCACCACATCGAACTACATAAAACACGTCTATAACAGGTATGATAATTTTTGCTTTAATATAAGTGTATGGGAAAAAGTTTTTATATGTCTAAGTGTGCGCAAGTAACTTCCTTGAGGTAACTCGTAGAAAAAAGGTTTTCCCTTGCTACCACCGTAGTGTGCAACACTCTCAATTACAACTTATTTCCTATCTTATTCATATTACATGAAAACAAAGTAGGTCGGTCGACCAAGCATCCCCATAGTACGCAGTTTTCTTTTCTCAATGAAAGATTGAATTTTGCCTGAAACTCTTTGTCGAGCACAGGGTTCATTATTATGCTAGCGTCATCTATGCTTTTAACATGAAATCATCCTCTTAACCAGCGGCGTAGCGTGCCCGAAAGGGCGGGGGGGGGGGGGGACAGCTAAAAAGGGCGCCTCTGAAAACTGAGGAAAAATCTTGTGACATAAAAAAAAGGTCAAAAGGGCACCTCTCACAAATCTTGCGACTAAAAAAAAAACAAAAAAAAAAAAAGGTCTTCATGTCGTTAGTTTCCTTTGGCACCCACTCAATTGGCCATTACCGGCCCGACTTAATAAAGCTGAGGGAGCTTCGGCCATCTATGGGGCGCCACTACCCTCGGGGCGGGGGGGGGGGGCGACGAACCCCCCGCGCCCCCCACGCTACGCCGCTGCTCTTAACGTCACTTTCGAATGACGATGTTGTATAACATCAGCTTTGCCTACTCCGCTGACGTCCACACTCCACACAAAACTACCGTTTCTCCTGTCTCAGATTAATATGTATTTAGACGAATAATAGGTTCAAGTGTGTAGAAGCAGGCATGGGATTTGAACCCACCACTCTCTGGCCGAAAAGCGAATATATACGCACTGAGCTACCATACCAGGGCCTCTCATGAGGCTATACGGTTTTGTGGGACTAGTTGATCTATTTATTCGAAATAGTGTAACAGGTGACTCGTTTGACAGTGGTGCTGCTAAATCAAGTGGCGAAGGCTTAAACGTTGCGAGCTACCAATTTGTGCAACAATTTGAAAATTGGTAAAAGTATTAAAAGTTATTAAATTTATTACTTATTTGTTCTCGAAAGAGAATTTGGCGGTTCTTGGAGGGAGAATATTTAGTAAACGTTTTTCTCAACTTTTCACTCTTTAACCGTTTAGGTTTTAGAAACCTTTTGTATGTTTGTCAACATTTTAAACGTTGATTGAGTAGGTAAAGTTATTCAATCCACTGTTTAATTTACTTAATACTACTGTTTAGGTTGGAGATGTTATATAGTGATTAAAAATGCCGATTTTAGGGCAACGAAAGGTTTGTATTTGATGTTAAAAAACCAGAAAAAGATAGCAGTAATATTTCAAAACACTGGAAACAATAATAATCAAGAGCTTAAAGTTAAAATAAACTCTAAAAGAAAAGACCAAAACAGTTATGAATAGCAAAGGTAATAGCTTTATACAAAGTTAAAATGATTGACAGATATAACATTTCCCCAGTTGAAAAAGCCCCCCTTAAGAAGTGGTTTAAAGCGAACAGAAACCAACTAAAGAATGTTTTCTCACGATTTTCTTGTCTCAGCCAAAACCACCCTGCGCTTGCAGGCACTCATATCTTGCCGTTAATTGGTTTAAACTCTAATTCTTCTCGCTTTCACGAGAAAGAGAGACTGCACTTTAAACGGACCACTAAGATACAAAACACCAGTGTAATTCAGAGATGCATGGACTTAGAAAACCGTTAGATATTAAAATTATACAGTGTGTTTTTTTAAAAGTTGAAAATAGTTTAATTAATTTTTTTCAGTTACAAAATATGAATTATTTTGATGTTAGTGCCTCAAATGCCATATTAGCCGAATACAACTTTTATTAAAATAGAGCGGTCCTGAAAACATGCCCAAAAACAAGTCGCTGGTGTTGTCATAAATTTTACTTATTCTTAACCTAGTCTTGCATATAATTAATGCTTGTTGATGTCAAAAACAATATTTAATTAAAATATGTAAAAACTTATAATTATTATTATTATTATAATTATAACCATAAATATTAAAATCCCGTTTTGTTACAATAGTGTTCGACACTGAAGTGATTAGATTTGGGTCAAAATGCATTAGTGCTGGTGACACTTTTTTGAGTTAAAAAATTGATGCTAACTTTTTAACGGATCATCGCATCAATATGCGGTTTTCGGAATATAGTAAAACATATTTTTCACAATAATTTGTATTTTCACCAAAAACCTCATAGGAGCTTTCGTTTCTCAGATATTTACAAAAAACTGTTTTCAAGGATATAGAGTTTACTTGGAGTGTGCTAAGGGGCTAGGGAGATATCAGATTCGTCATGGATCCATTTATTTAAAATACATTGTTTAAGTTTGTATAGAGAAGATATGATCATATTAGAATCCGTCTTCCTTGGTTATAATTAATGTATTTTAAGCTTTGTAACCGTTATATTTAGTTAAAAAATATAAAAAAGGTTTTTTTTGTGAGTTTTTTCTTGAAAAAACTTGTTTACCAACTTTTATTTATAGCAAATAGCAGACTGTGAAAGGGTATAAGTTTTTATCATAATTGAAATATAATATCTCTAAGTAAAAAGAAAGAAAAACTAAAGAAGAAACAGGCTAAATTTTTTTCAGCCGTTTTGGTAACATTGGTTATTTGATCCTGTCAATCCGAGTTATTTAATGCGGCCAAAAAGGACGGTATAAATTTCTAAATGTTTGTTTGTTATTCAACTTTATTTTTAGTTTTAGTTTAGTTTAAGGATTTTATTTAGCAAATTGCTACAATGTAACACAAATGTAAAAAAATAACAATGATTATTAATTAAGAAATTGTTTATCAAACAGGTAATTTATAAAAACAGTTTTAAGTTTCTTAAGTTCTTTAATTTTTATAGAACTTTTTAATTTGTTAAATTTAATTAATCCTTTATTAAATATAAATTTGTATTCTGCTGATTTTGAAGAATTATTTATATGAAAATTTTTTTTCCAATGTAGAGCAATACTTTTTTTTAATTAATTTCGCTTTTTTTATCAAACATAGTTTTAAAATTAGCCCATTTATCATATTAATTGGGATGATCAAATATACCAATTTAATATAATGAAAATAAAAATTATAAGTAACCAAACATTTTCCAGTATGGTATACTTTTGTAAAAACAATATACTTAGCAAATTAGCACCTGAATAGTTATTTAAAAAAAGGCAAACAAAACAGTATCCATATCGACCCAATAAAATATCTTGAATGAGTGAATTTCTGATTGTGCGGTGGGGTCAAAATAAGATGTTGGCTCCTTACGGACCCTAGGGCCGGAGGCAAAGTATAAAGTACATAAAATTAAGAACCGGTCATCCGCAACTGTTTGCTGCAAATTTGCTGACATAGGGTATATTCCTTGCCATACGCAGTTACACTTTTGTGACATTGACAAGAGATAAACATCATATTTCCTAACCATAAATATATTAAAAATTAAATATGTTGTACGTATGTTGGTATAAAATTAAAGGAAAAACTGCCACTGTCTCTGGATGTAAAGATGCTGACTGTAGATTGACAAAAAAAATCGACAGGTAATAAAAACCCAAAGACATACCGTTTTTAAGAATTTTTATGTTACTGTCATTAGGAATATGATAAATAAAGAGGTCGGAAATGTAACAAAAGTGTAACTGCCTATGGCAAGGACTATAGAGTATAAGTTAATTAAGCTTTTTTTAATTTAAATTACCAAAAATTTTGCCACTTCCCAGGAAGCCTCGTTAACAGCTTGGTATTTTTTTTTACATGGCCGACCTCTGAGTAATTATATGGGCTATAAATTTGATAGACTATAGCAGATGCAACAGTTTAGAAGATTTAAGACATAATCTAAAAACATACTTGCGTTGCCCACTTGCGTCCCCTAGGGGCAAAATATATAATTTTTTTTGACAGCTAAAAAATTAGTAAGTGAAGGCCATTGACTTCTATACCCTACGGGTAGACCCGGCATGGGCCTAAATTGCCATTATATCAAGCTTTTATCGCAATTGACCAAATACAAGTAAGAATTTAATGAGCAAGACAGGGATAAAAATAGAATTTCGGTTTGGTAAGTCCGGACACATGCAACATAGCAAAAATATTCTATTTGCTTATCTTGGATAAAAAAGGGCAGTGGCGGCGCAAAATAAAAATTGTGAATTCCACTAGCATATTTTTATCAACAATTTTCTGTTTGAATAATTAATAATTCATGAATACTTACTTGTGTATACTGTGTTTACAAAATTCTCTTCAGTAAAAAAAAGAGTAAAAAGAATTTGTTAGCATGCTAAGTGCAGTGGATGTATTAAAATTATTGTTTTCATCTTAGAACTTTACAAATGTTGTACCTTCCAGGTACACAAGGGTCTTCTTCAACTCTTCTCTTCTTGGGTGGACTACAAGTTATGCTCGAGTCAGATGAAATTTCGGAACTAAAAATTTCAATTGGGAATGGGACAACTGGACGCCAGGCCAACTCGGCGCCGCCAACAGGGCGCCACACCGGGCCTAATGGGCGCCGGGCCAACTCAGCGGGACTATTATTTTTTTTTTCGATAAAATGTGCAGATAAAAAACAAAATAAATATGTTATTTATACAAAAATTTCAACAAAATAGGTGTAGTGTTCTGGTAACCTGGTAAAAATACCATTTACGTTTTTTATTTCAAGAATGCGGATCCAAAATGGTGGATTTCTTTATTTTTAAACCGATTTGTCTCAAACTTGTAAGTTTGCAGGGTTTGAGATCACTTAATACAGTTTTATCCTCTAACTTAAAAAATTAAAATGGCGGATCCAAAATGGCGGATCCAAATATAGAACTTGGCAGCGTTTCAACTCGCTGAATATGATTTTTGGCTCAAACTCAAAATGGCGGATTTCTTTATTTTTAAAACCGATTTGTCTCAAACGTGAAAGTTTGCAGTGCTTGAAAGCACTTAATTTTAAATGACGGATGGAAAATGGCGGATTTTTTTATTTATGCACCGATATGTATCAAATATCAAACTCATAAATAATTTAAAATGGCGGATCCAAAATGGTGGACTTTGCTGATTATCATTTTTGACTTAAACTCATAAAAAAATCAAAATGGCGGATCCAACATGACAGAATTTTTTATTTACTAACCGATTTGTCTTAAGCTTAAAATATTACATTTCTTTCTTTAAACTTGAGTCATATTTTGTATTAAGCTACAAAAGTCTGCCATTTGCAAGTGTGAACCGAACAAATTGTATTAAGTGACCTTAAGCACTGCAAACTTTCAAGTTTCAGACATTTGAGACAAATCCGTTGAAAAATAAAGAAACCCACCATTTTGGATCCGCCATTTTAATTTTTTTAAGTTTGAGTATAAAACTGTATAAGGTGATCTCAAGCACTGCAAACTTTCAAGTTTGAGACAAATCCGTTTAAAAATAAAGAAATCCGACATTTTGGATTCTTGTAATCAAAAACGTACATTTTATTTTATCAGGTTACCAGAACTCTAGACCTACCAAAATTTCAACACTCGACTTAATAGATTTAACTCTAACAAAACCAAATTTCAAGAATATTACGTAAAGCATTTTTTTAAGATGTTTTTGCATAAATAATAATATATCTATTTTGTTTTTCATCTGCACATTTTATCAAGAAAAAATATTTTAGTCCGCCGCCCAGTTGGCGCGGCGTCCAGTTGGCCCGGCGCCCAGTTGGCCTGCCGCCCAGTTGGTGGCGCCGAGTTGGCAGCGCCCAGTTGTCCCAGACTGCAACACATTTCAGGACAAATTATTATTAAAAAATAATCTTATAAGTGCGGGGAAGTGACACTTTCTGAATCAAACTGTGTGAGGGTAAAATCGCACGGTCGCAGAAAAAACTTTCTATCGTGACGATACTGAACTTTCTCGTGTTTTAGCAAAAACTATCCGTCAAGACGACTTACCCATGTTTTTTTTTATCGATTTTTTTTCTTCTTTTGCACAAAAAACAATTTCGGACCAAGTTTGAACTCAAATAGTTACTTCTAAACTTGTTTTTAAACATTTTTAAGATTTTTTTTTGTAATATTCCCCCACAAAATTCAAAAAAAAATCATTTCCGTACTTAGATAACATTGTCTATCAGTTTTCCCTGTATAAACCGACTAGCAGATTGAATCACTCAAAATACGGCAGGTGGATCAAAAGTAGCCAGCTGCTTTTCTGTCGCACTTATGCCGTCAGTGTGAAAGAGATAAAAATACTCATATATTATCTAGGGTATTATTAGCATGCAAAATCAGCCTATGTTTGTCCGTTTCACATGTTCAATAATGTCTATATCTCTTTTTATTGTAAAAGAAATACCCGTCCCTAGAAACCAAATTGAATAGGGTCAATAAAAAATGCCTTGTCTTTCCGTCTCTAACGCCTTTCAGGGCATTATACAACTCAATGGTAAAGGCCGATGTACGTGCCAAGTTTCATTAATGGTGCTTAAACCGTTCAAAATTAAAAAGTATTTTAACACTCTAACCTTACTTTTTGACTAAGACCATTTTGGGTCTGTTAACATGTCCGGCACTATTGGTAGAATCATTAGTAATTGATTTAAAGAGGTGTTGTAATCATCAAAAAGCACACGAAGGCCAAATTTTGACGCTATGGCCCCGGACTATTACTGTGTTTTCCATTTCATTTTGATGACCAGTGCCAGAGGATTAAGTAATTCAAATTCTTATGGGTTTAAAAAATTTATAAAGTTAGGCGTATGCAAATAAATTCATCTAGTAATTTTTAAGAATATTACGTTTTAAGTAAACGTAAAAAAAAGTATTTGGATCAACATTTTCTTGGAATTTGTTTTCTTTGTTTTTCTCGTGTTTTTGTATATACTTTTATTAACATTTATTTTAGTTTTTCGTTATCTCATCATCCCTAAATTGGTGATCTCACGGGAACGTGATATTTTGTCTGAAGTAGGTATTTAATTATCGAGTTGATTGTACAACAATGTATGAAAAAAAATCGACAAAAACTTGCTAATTTAAAAAACCTCGGAATAACGTGCACGTAATGATGTCGTTACGTGATTGAAAAAGTTACAACAATAACATTTTTATTTAAAATTTACGATCAAGAAACTTCAATTTCATCCATTATTCATGGAGAAATCGATTAGGTTATTTCTTTTGTCAAAAAATCAAGTCATTATTATGGTATGAAATATAAGCATTGCCCGTTCACTGAGCTTGCAACTTTAAACTAAGTAACTCAGTGACGGCGTAGGGTATTAGAACGTATGAATTGCTTTCTACGAAATTATTTTTGCAACGTGTAACAGTACTGCTTTTCGTAACGCAGGTGCATCACAAAGTCAGCCAAAAATGGCTTAAGAAATAGGGTTGTTCTGGCCGAGGGGTCGTACCCTTTACGGGCAGAGGGCCTTCTTATCTCAAAAAACTGCCTGTATTTCCATCTTCTTTGGGACACTAGGCCTCTTTTACACCATAACTTGTCATTCGGCTCCATCGACCATGAATTTTGAGGCTTATATACTAGAGCGGTTCTTTCGGCCCGGTTTTTCGCCTAGGATTCGCTGCATATGAGCCACCTTGAGAAGTAGTTTTGCCCCGAATGTTTATTTTTTTTCTCTAACCACAATAAAAATATAAGCTCTTTCTAAAAGTCAAAAACAGCTGGTTCGTATTTTACTTACTCTGGCGACTTGATTTTGTCGGTCCCTAGACTTATTTTTTTGCGTGTAACCATGGTTCGTCATGGGTTTATGATACGGACTATCGACTGGAGACAGTTGGCAGTAGTTTTACTTTTTATCGCCGGGTGGTTAACTGTTTCTTTTTGACAGAAAAATTCAGCATGGCTGTTGCGTGCTAACGGCGATTCCTTACTTCTTAGATCCAATGAATGATTTGTTTTTGTGTCTTTCCTTTGAGTTTCATGTCGATTCCCCCTTGTATAAAACATTGGTTTCCGTGCCCTGCGGCGAAGAATAGAGGTAATTTTTTAATTCGTTTGTCAAATTGTCATGGCTGGATCACATGCCTTGTCTCTTAATGTTGTCCTTGGCCTGTAGGTTAAGTAGTAGTTAAGTTATTATATTAGCATTTAAGTGCTACGCTTAAAATAGCGTTATTTCCCAGTATAAGAGGCTTGTTTTTACTAGGGTGTCGGTATGGCGTGCTAATACGATGCTGGTATCGCGTAATATCCGCAATCGAGAGATCTTCAGCCTGGTGGGGAGGGTCCCACCATCAGCAGGCGATGCTGATGCAGATCAGATAAGCAAACCTACAGTTTAAAATATTTTTTTCCTTTTTTTTTATTTGGGAATTTTAAATGTTACATTACAAAAATTATCTTGCTTACTCCCCTAACGTAGAGTCTGAGTAACCTACGTTAGGAGGATACGTTACAAAATACCATGGGAAGAACTATTACCCTATTCTCTCAATTTTTCTTATAACGAATTTTAATTTTAATTAATTTAACTTAGTTAACAGTATAATAGATTTATAATAGACTCAAGATGCATGCCCACACTTACACAATAAGATATTGTACCCTACTTGTTTTTCTATATTTTCTTTAAATATTATACTTCAAGTATTTTCCAACATACTGTTGCTTTATTGCCAATCCCCCTGTTACTCCATTATCACTTTTTTTTTTGTTTTTGAGAATTCCTTTTGCTAGGATGGTGTGCAGTGTCTTTTGCTTCGGCAAATGAATCCGAGTGACTTTAAGGTCACTGAGGAAAGAAATTTGCTGGTGTACGAGTTTTGTATCAAATGTGGCCAACTGGTGTAATGTAAATGGTTATATCAATATAACTAAATATTCCTGTATGTCTTCTACAATACATGTAACTCCATTACAGCGTTATGAACATCAAAAAGATTAGGGAGTTATATTTGATTAATGTCTGACTTTTTCTGGTCACATTAAAGATAAAATTGAGGGCGCTCAGAAAATAGCAGGCTTTATAATAAGGAACATCAAAACTTTAAGTATTAAAGTAAACTTGCATTTTTTGATAGTCTTGTTTTACCAATCTTGGTACGGAACCGTTGATTGGTCGCCTCAGTACATTGTAGGGTTAACCTTAATCGAAAGCGTGCAAAGAAAAGTTTTAAAATGTATGTATTTGAGGAGGCATGGTGTTTATCCTCAGAGGGGCATTGACAAATACTTTCGCTTGGAAGTCTTTGGCAGACTCTCTTTGGAGAAACGCCGAATCAAAATTCTACTGTGCACACTATTCGGGATTTTAAAATCAAAGACTGACTGTCCGGATATACTTGTTTAACTACCTTTTGCTATAAATAGGATTAACTCACGTAGGTCTAATGTGTTTTGTCTTGCATATCCCAAGACAAATATGTACAAAGATTCTCCAATATACAGAAAATGTATCAATATTTTATTCAATATGCCTCTGAAATAATAAATTAAGACTGACATAAGTTCCTAGTATTCTTTTATTTTTGTATTCTATTTTTTTATTCTTTATTTTATTGTTATCTTTATTTTTATTATATTGTTATGTTTATTTATCGTTTCTAACTTTAGGTGGTCTTTTTCTCCAAGTTAATTTTTTTATGTTTTAAGTTTTGTATTTAATTTTAAGATTTGTAGATTAGATTTTCTATTGTTCTTACAATTTAAAAAATATATTCTCTTTGTTTTGGTTTGCATTCTTGTTAATGTTTGTTGATTTAAGCAATGTGTTTATTTATATTGTAATTTTGTGAACTTTTTTTTACTATTACTAGTGCGGAAGTAGAGATGGGCCGTAATATGCAGTGTAGCTTCTAAGTAGGTATCTGTAATTAGCATTTGCCATAGATACCTTAATCAATAAATAAATAAATAAGTCTATGAATCCGTGGTGTCAGCATAGTCTTTTTAAAAATTGGTATAAAAAATATTTGTATTCATTTTCAATTTTTGCTAAAAACGCTCTTAAAAAGCTCCTAAAATTATATTAATTTATTGAGTAGGGTTAAGGCAAAGAACATTACAAGGGGTCTCGTAATGTGCGGAGCCCCCAGAATTTTCCGTCTTTTGTTAAATTGTTATTCCCTTCCTGTTTTATAATTAATTTTCTTACTGGCCGCAAAACTGTAATAGTATATTACATAACAAAAGAAGAAACTATTGACTAATTTCACACAAGCGTCAATGTTGTGAACGAGACGCTAGCCGAGTGAAACAACACGCGAGTGTAAGAAAGTTACTTTCTGTCGAGTTGTGAACTATACTAATTTCTGTAAAAAGTTGTCTTTAATTTTGCATAAATCAAATAAAACTCCTTTTCCGCGCATGAGTGAAAAGGTACTTTACAACACATGTGCGGAAAAGTATGGTGACAGTTAACGTCATTCCTCGTACACTTTCATACATGTGCGGAAAAGTACTTTTCCATACATGGGCGGAAAAATTTCTGCACACAGGTGAAATTCGTGTGAAATCCATCATTTTCATAAGTGGTCGTAGGAAAAGTTTATATTTCTGTTTTGCTCCATGGGATAGCATATAAACACAATATATTTCTTCCTGCATCTTTTTGGACATATGTTAAATAAATGGACCCATGACGCATCTGATACCTTCCTAGCTAGCCTATTAGCACACTTTAAGTGCACTCCATGATATTGGCCTTGAAAAGAGTTTTTTGTAAATATCTAAGAAACGAAAGCTCCTACGAAGTTTTTGTTTATAATACCAATTATTAAGAAAATTGTCGTCTACTATATTCAAAAAACAGTATATTGATGCGAGGCTCCGTTAAAAAGTTAGCATTTTTAAAAAAAATAATTGTCAAAAAAATGTCTTTAGTATTAATAGTAGAGTAAATTTGTAGGGTATTTCAATAAAAAGCTGCAAAAAGGGTATATTTTTTATATTTGGCATGGTAGTAGCTAACATCAAAAGCTAAATTTTCAATCGAGGATCCCCTGATTTCCGGCCTCAGAATCCAAGATGGCGGCTGCCAAAGTTAAGAAAAAAAATGAATTCCCTGTTTTAAGACAAATTAAATTAATTTTGATAAAATTACTTTAAGTGGGACCTACTTAATTCAAAAATGTAAAAAAAAATTACACCTGTCACTTTAAAACAAAATGGCGGCTATATTTTAAAAAAATCGTTTTTCTTCGATATTTTCTTTATTTTTTGCGCGATATTTATTTTTAATACCTCATATTAAAGCCACTGACCAGCTAATGCAAAAAAGTTATTAGTTTCTCAGCCGACACAAAGATGGCGTTTAATATGTCAAAAATAAAAGAGACCTTTATAACCTGTAGACCAAATTAAATTAAAAATAAATTTTTATTTGGATTTTATCAACAGTAAGCCCAGTTTTGTAAAAATTAAAAAAAAATTACAATTTGACGTTAAAAATTTTAAGATGGCGGTCGAAGTTCAGATAAAAAAGTTATTTTTTTGTTCTTGTTTGACAGAACTAGTATTGCCGTGTGATATATCGATTTATACTAAATAGGGGTCGCCGATTTTAAATATTTCATCATAAATGACACATGTCTATTATTACTCAAGATGGCGGCGTTCAAAATATAAAAACAACATTATCTTCTTGGTTTGGTAATTTTTTTTACCAAGATATGTAGTTTTATATTACTCTTAATTAGTTTTAAGTCATAATGTACAAATATAATATAATTTTTTTTTTTTAAAGATGGCGGTCGAAAAAGTAAAAAAATAACATTTTTGTTTATTTTTTCGAAATTTTACAAAAAAACTGGAAAAAACAAGACATCTCGGTAAACAAAACACAGATATTTTAAAAATGTCAAAACAGTTGACATATGTCACGTACCGGGTGATTTGATTGAATTGACCATATTTTACTTAAAAGCTATCTCCGTTAATATTAATCTAACAGTAATGTTTAAATAAGCAAAGTTAAATAATTTTTTCTAAATCATCAGAATGTGATGTCAAAAATGACATATGTCATTCACTTGTCAAACTTTTGACATATGGTTTATTTTTTTAAATAAAACACCCTGTATATAATTTTTTTAGTTGATAAGACTCGTTTTTCTGATTTCAAAAATATATAATATGTTGACATTTAGACCAGCCGTTATTGAAATATTTGCATTTTAATAACCTAAATAAACAATAAGGATGTTGCCATTTTGTTAATAAATATAATTTTTAAAATGCAAATATTTCAACAACGGCTGGACTAAATATCAACATATTATATATTTTTGAAATCAGAAAAAGGAGCCCTATTAATTAAAAACATTATATACAGGGTGTTTTATTTAAAAAAATAAACCATATGTCAATAGTTTGATAAGTTTGACATAAGATTCTGATGATTTAGAAAAAATTATTTAACTTTGCTAATTTAAACGTTACTGTTAGATCAATATTAACGGAGATAGCTATTAAGTAAAATATGTCAATTTATTCAAATCACCCGGCACGTGACATATGTCAACTTTTTTGACATATTTAAAACATCTGTGTTTTGTTTAACGAGATGTCTTGGTTTTCTCAGTTTTTTTTGTTAAATTTCAAAAAAATAAACAAAAATGTTTTTTTTTACTTTTTCGGCCGCCATCTTTTTGTACATTACAATTTAAAACTAATTACGATTAATATAAAACTACATATCTTGGGTACGTTCAGATAGCACGTCGGATGTAGTCGGGCGCGCTCAATTCCGTTCAGATTACATACTGGGTGAAAGTTACTCTCGTTCATATTGAACGAAAATAACGTCGGGCGAATCGCCTTTTACACCCTTCTCTATGAGGTGGGTGACAAACGCTCGACTTGCGCAGTAGGTATATAAATCAACCCCCCAATTTTTTTTATTTTTTGTTTTATATTTTCGAAAACATATTACATAAAAGTGGCATTTTCCGTAAATAAATAATCAAATTTTACTTTTTCTTGAAGACAAAAAACACGTTAGGGTTAAGTCCTATTTATAAACTCGAGACAATTCAATATGGTTAACTCTGACAAGACAATTTGTTATGGTTGGGTTTGTTTTATATCCCGTATAGAAAACATTAAATGTAGTTACCTATTAGCTCACACTACTGCTATACTGTAGTAGTGTGAGCTATGGTGATCCTAATTTTTTCAAGAAAAAAAAATAGCTCTGTTTTTAAAAATTTTTATAAATTTTAGTGTTTCAGATGATTTTGAAACTTTTTTGTCGCGCCGTGTGTCTGTCTGTCTGTCTGTAACGACCAACGCGCATAACTCAAAAACCGCTTGCCCGATTTGAATGAAATTTGGTACCTAGGCTGGGTTTTCGGTCGATATGGTCCCATTTAAAAATGAACAAAATCCACCGAACGCAAGTCAAATAAAAGGGTGGGAGTCATATTGTGTGATATCAAACAAAAGGTAATTAAGTCTGGAGAGTATTTTTCTTTGTGGGATTTTAGCTAGGGTATGCATGATGGTTTACCCATAGTAACATAGCACAATGGATAAAGTTAATGCCTTGTTTTAATGCTCCATTTTACCATAATCAGCTGGCAGAAAAAAAAACGAAAATACCAAAATGAACCCTAAAATTTCATTTTTTGTTATGTTGCTGTGTAAATCGACCCTAAAAACTGTATTGGTTACAGGTTTCATATCGCTTCATGCAATGAAGACAATTGCCTTTGGAATAACCCTTGGCAGTGTGAGTTGTTTTTAGAGTATCAAGCAGTTTTTCAAGCAGAATCCTCTTGCAGCGGCACTCCTTTTAGGAAAACACTCTTTCAGATGCAAATGGATCCTTTACAGAATTTCATTTTGACTGTTTAGTTTCTACTTATTTGGATAAATTGTTATAGCAATATAAATGCTCTGCCAATATATGGGCCCCTGAGCTCACACTAGGTACTATAGTTATAGTGTACGTGTGAGCTAATATAACTAAAAACTGAAATATATTTTATTCAACTCCACACTAAATTACCTTTTGTTTGATACCACACAAGCCATGTTTTGACTTAAACTCAAATTTTTGAAATCTACCCCCACCCTTACAAAAAAAACAAAAACTAAAATGTATTTTGTTAAAGTCCGGACTCAATTACCTTTCGTTTGATATCACACACGCCATATTTTCACTTAAACTCTAATTTTTAAAATATACCCCCACCCTTTTTTTTTAAATAAATTAAAATGTATTTTGTTTGACTGCAGACTCAATTACCTTTCGTTTAATATCACACACGCCATATTTTCACATAAACTCTAATTTTTGAAATCTACCCCCACCCTTTTATTTGGTTTGTGTTCGATGGATTTTGTTCATTTTTAAATGGGACCATCTCGACCCAAGACCCAGCCTAGGTACCCAATTTAATTAAAATCGGCCAAGCGGTTTTTGAGTTATGCGCGTTGGTCGTTACAGACAGACATACAGACACACAGACAGACAGACAGACAGACAGACAGACAGACAGACAGACATACAGACAGACAGACAGACAGACAGACAGACAGACAGACAGACGGCGCAACAAAAAAGTTTCAAAATCATCTGAAACGCAAAGATATATAAAAATTTTTGAAATCTGTGCAACTTTTTTTTTCTCGAAAAAATTAGGATCACCATAGCTCACACTACTATAGTATAGTATATGTGTGAGCTAATAATATTATACCTAGATATTACTTTGTGCTTTCAAATTAAAATAAAAGACATTTAAACTATATGTATATTTGTATTCTTTATTTAATAGTAAATAATGTAACCATATAAAGAGGTTTGATATAATGTAATTGAAGATCTCTCAACGCCCCAGCAAACACTTTGAGAATTAGTCTTCTTTTGCATTCTCACTATCATAAGCTATTATATTATATTGCACATGTATGTACATATAACTATTAATTTTCAAATTTATTTATTTTCTTTGAAAGAGGAGAGGAACTTAAAACCTGTATTGCTTGTACAACAAAGAAAATAAATTTGCAGAAAATACAACTTTTAAATCTAAAACAAAACTTTATTTGTCTAATAACACTCTGTCAGCCACCAAAAGTCGGGTACTCCAAAAGACTCTCTATTTCCATTTTTCAAAACAAAAAAACACTTATTTGTGTTTATGCTAACTCTACTAAATAAACAAATTTTTAAATCTGATCAAATTTATCAATATTTTAAAAAATATATATATTTTAAGGTTATGTTTATTACACCCATACCGTTCACAAAGGCAAGACGTCCGGCGATTTACCCATGACGTCATTCGCTCGGCAAGACGTCTCGCCCGACGTTTCAATCTGAACGTACCCTTGGGTAAAAAGATTTACTAAACCAAAAAGATACTGTTGTATTTATATTTTGACCGCCGCCATCTTGGATAATAATAGACATATGTCATTTATTATGAAATATTTACAATCGGCAACCCCCATTTAGTATAAATCAATATATTACACAGCAATACTAGTTGTGTCAAACAAGAACAAAAAAATTAATTTTTTATCTGAACTTCGGCCGCCATCTAAAAATGTTAAATTTCAAATTGTAACTTTATATAAATTTTTACAAAATCTGGCTTACTACAGATAAAACCCAAAAAAATTTTTGGTAAAAATTTTATTTGGTCTACTGGTTGTAAAGGTCTCTTTTATTTTTGACAAATTAAGCGCCATCTTTGTGTCGGCTGTGAAACTTATAATTTCATTTAAGCAGATTTAAAGGACTGGTCAGTAGCTTTAATATGAGGTATTAAAAATAAATATCGCACAAGAAATAAAAAAAATATCGATAAAAACGATTTTTTTTAAAATATAGCCGCCATTTTGTTTTGCAGTGACAGGTGTAATTTTTTTTTTACATTTTTACATTGAGTATATCCCACATAAAGTAAATTTATCAAAATTAATTTAATTCCTCTTAAAAGAAGAAAATCATTTTTTTTCTTAACTTTGGCAGCTGCCATCTTGGATTCTGAGGACGGAAAATCGGGGATCCTCGAATGAAAATTTAGCTTTTGGTGTTAGGTACTACTATGCTAAATATAAAAAAATACTCTGCCAATCTATGGGTACCTAAGCTCACACTAGGTACTATAGTTATAGTGTGAGCTGATATAATCAAAAACTGAAATATATTTTATTCAACTCCAGACTCAATTACCTTTCGTTTGATACCACACAAGCCATGTTTTGACTTAAACTAAATTTTTTTTAATTTACCCCCCCACCCTTTTGAAAAAAACTAAAATGTATTTTGTTTAACTCCAGACTCAATTACCTTTCGTTTGATATCACACACGCCATATTTTCACTTAAACTCTAATTTTTGACATCTACCCCCACCCTTTTTTTAAAAATAAACTAAAATTCATTTTTTTTAACTCCAGACTTAATTACCTTTCGTTTGATATCACACACGCCATATTTTCACATAAACTCTAATTTTTGGAATCTACCCCCACCCTTTTATTTGGCTTGCGTTCGGTTGATTTTGTTCATTTTTAAATGGGACCATCACGGCCCAAGACCCAACTTAGGTATTAAATTTCATTAAAATCGGACAAGCGGTTTTTGAGTTATGCGGGTTGGTCGTTACAGACAGACATACAGACAGACAGACATACAGACAGACAGACAGACAGAGAGACAGCAAAACAAAAAAGTTTCAATATCATCTGAAACGCAAAGATATATAAAAATTTTTGAAATCGGAGCAACTTTTTTTTTCTCGAAAAAATTAGGATCACCATAGCTCACACTACTTATAGTAGTAGTGTGAGCTAATATACCCTTTTTGCAGCTTTATTTTACAAATTTACTCTACTATAATGGATTTTGACCAAAATGTAATCAGCTCGTTAGAGTGACACTATGTTACCTGAATTGTTTATGAAAATCGGTTCAGCGGTTTAGGAGTCATCGTGTTGCGGACAGACATACACACACACACACACACATAGACACAGACAGACATCACGCGGATATTGCTAAGATAGGACAGATATACACACACACACACACACACACACACACATAGACACAGACAGACATCACGCGGATATTGCTAAGATAGGTCAAAATATACCCAAATAACACATTTTCGGCGTTATCTAAAAAAAATGTCCTCAAAAATAATACCTTTTCGAGCCATTGCTGCGTGAGCTAGGCAGGTAAAAACTATTCTCCACATTTTTAAGATCTCCTCTGGCCCCTTCCACGCGACGCCGCTGTGTAACTCTAATGTTGGCGTAACACGCCATGCAGCTCACAATAGTAGGTAGGTATATAATTTTGCACAGGTTATTATTCGACCAATTTCGATTTCTTTTTCATTTTTAGTCTCTATTTTGCAAAAATATCGAAAGGTATGAGTTAGAAATTGTTTTGGTTTTGAATCGAGGACGTCTCTCGAGTGCTCATAATTCAATTTTAAAATTATTTGCTAATTCGGCTGTAAACAAAATATGCATGGTTGTCTTAAGTTACGGTCCGTCAAGAAACCTGGTTGTCTGGTAATTCTCAGCCAATAAGAACTCGGCAGCCTATGACGCGGCAGTTTGCCTGCTCCACGATCAATAAAGAGAGACGTATACGTTATATTATGAGGGAAATAAAGATAGATCTATTTAAAAGCCGAAAGACTACCAAAATTTATTAAAAAATTAAATAATTTAAAAATTAAAGATAAAAATTCCAATAGTTTTATAAATATCAGATTCAAGAAACGATTATAAATACCTTTCCTAAGTAAAATCGACTCTCTTGTTCAATTCAATTAAACTTTTTTCGCCGAACACTAAAGCAAACTAGCCACATATTATTGGTTTTTTTGGTGGGCAGGAAATAACTAAAATTATAATTTTTTTTTTAGAAATTTTATCAAAATAATTAAAACTGATATTTCTAAAATTCCATGGCAGTAAGGGAACATCTATAAATTACATAAAGCAAAGATTCAGGATTTTCGATCACCCCTTCTTAAAGCATTTTAAAGAAAAATCATAATAAAAATACATTGATTGTAACGCAAGGCTAATATTCCTTCACTCCTGCTTGAGCGTTATACAGGTTGTTCCAAGTTAAGTGTGCACCATTGCTAACTTTTTTATTTATTTTTAAGGAAAGAAAAAAGTTTAAATTGGCAAACTAGTAGAATTTTTAATGCTATTAAACATAAGGATATTCATCGATATACCTGGATTCAGCCAACAAGAAATCTTAAATCAATTATTGATTATGCTATAGGTGGACAACACTCGCAATTAAAGTGGTATGATGTGCGAGCACTTCGTGGTTTTACCTGTGGCTCTGACCACCATCTGGTAAAAGCAAAAATATTATTCCCTTTAAGAAAAACAAATAAGGACGAAAGTATTAGAGAAAAAGAAAACCTAGAATGCATCGAAGACAATCAAAAATACAACTTTAGAAGTCTAGAAATCGAAAGTACTCAAAGATTGTATCAGAACCGATTAGATGAAAAATTAATAAACACAAATCACTCATTTGAAGAGATATATACAAACATAATAAAAAGCTTAAAGGAAGCAAGCAACGAAGCTGTTGGGTACCAAGATAATAGAAATAACAGAAAGATGTGGTGGACGGACAAAATACAGGAAATGGTCAAAGAGAAAAAACGCACATACTTGAAATGGCTCAGTACTAAGGAGCAAAGAGACCTAGAAATCTACAGGAAAACCAGAAGACAGCTAAGAAATTTGATACGCACAGAAAAAAATTAAATGTTCGAGCGCAAGTGTTACGACATAAACACACACGTAGGAGGTAGGCAGAGTTCTGAAGTATGGAAATTCATTTCTACAGTAAAAAACTCAACAAAAGAAAAAGTAAACATCCAGATAATCAAACCAGAACAATGGACAGAACACTACAAGGGACTGCTGCAGGAGACGACACCCGAATATCTGGCAGCTTCTGCGAGAAGAGACATAGAAGTACATGGAGAGGAAGTAATCATCGAAAACGAAATGATAAAGAATAATATTAAAAAACTTAAATCCGGAAAAGCTAGCGGACCTGGGGGAATATATGCTGAAATGCTCAAATATGGATCAGAGAAACTACTCGAAAATCTCACATATATTATTAATCAATGCATAAACGGACATCCAGTACCTAATGATACAATACATAAAAAAAGGAAACAAGCTGGATTGCAACAATTACAGAGGAATTTCAGTAACCAGTACTCTAAGTAGATTGTATGGTAGGATTCTTAGAGATCTAATAGATAATGATTTTCATGAACAAGAAGAAGAAGAGCAAAGTGGGTTTCGCGCATGCAGATCGTGTAGTGATAATGTTTTTTGTCTTAAACAAGTGGTTGAGAAAAGGAGCGCCAGAAATATAGAGACTCATGTTACCTTTGTGGACCTACATATGATACCGTTCCAGTAGAAAAATTATGGACAGTTTTAGAGCAAACCAATATCAATCATACATACACAAAAGCGATAAAAGAGCTATACAAAGGGTCAAAATCTAAAATTAAAATCGGTGTCGACTTTCAAAAGAATTCCTGGTAACAAAAGGCTTAAGACAGGGATGTTGTATCTCTCCAACTCTTTTTAAAATATATATTGCAGTAACTCTAAAAAACTGGAAACGTAAAGTGCACGGCATGGGAATACAACTTAACGACCGATTTACCATATACACACTACAGTTTGCTGACGACCAAGTAATTGTGGCTATTGATAAAGAAGACATGGAGTATATGATGAGAAAGTTAACAGAAGAATACCAAAAGTGGGGACTAACAGTGAACGTGGACAAGACACAGTACTTATGTATTGGAAACGAATCCAGTGAGTTAGTACTAGAAAATGGACAAACAATATCTCCATGCAATGAGTATGTATACTTGGGTGTTACATTTGATAAGACAGGAACAGACTGTAAAGAATTGGAAAAAAGAATAGTAAAAGCAAAAAAAGTTATTGGATGTCTTAACAGTATTTTATGGAGCAGAGAGATAAAAAAGAAAAAAAAATTTAACATAAATGAAACAATGGTCAAAAGCACGCTGTTGTATGGAATAGAGACTTGTCGTGTAACAGAAAAATACAAAACAAAAATGGAAAGTGTCGAAATGGATGCAATAAGAAGATCAATGAGAATATCTAGAATAGATCACATAAGAAATGAGATCATAAAAGAAAGAATGGGAATCGAGGGAAGCATAACGGGTGACATCACTAAAAGGCAACTGATATGGTACGGCCATGTACAACGGATGAACGACAAAAGATTACCAAAGCAGGTCCTAGAATGGCAACCAATAGGGCGCAGAAAAAGGGGGCGTCCTAAACTAGAATGGCAACAGTCATTCCAAAGATCAATGAGTCAAAAGAATCGGACAGAGGATGATTGTCAGGATCGAAGGAGGTGGAGAATAGGCGTCGGACAACGTAGAAAAACGTTCTAAACCGACATAGTAGTAGTACTTTAACAGAACTTTAAATCCAGCTTTCGGCAATTGTTTACATTTGGTTGTTGCCTGAATTTAGCATAAAACAATAACAGGTGGAGAAAAGTTCCTTTAGTTAGTCTTTTACATTTATAGCAAGCACGGAACATGTATTTAAACACTTACAAGACAACACCCAAAAGACAAAATTACGCTATAAACAGCGTTTGACTGCTGCTTCTTAGGCAAACTGTGACGTAGCCCTCACGTCACAGCCGCCATTACACTGAGTTACCAGACTGAGTTACCAGACAACCGGTTTCTTTACGGACCGTGGGCTTAAGTTGATTATACAGCGAGGCTGGCTGCTCCGTGGCCTGACTTACCCTAATTTGTTTTCAGTTTTCAAACTGTTTGTTAAAGTTTATATGAAAAAAACTACAACCACAGTAATTATAAACAGTCGTTAGTGCTATAAAAAAATCGTAAAGGTCAGCCTAAGTGGGCCATACAGCGATTCCAGTTGCTCCGTGGCAACACATCAAGAAGTTGGATCAAAATATAAGAACTAATTTGTTCTCAGTTTTCAAATAGTGTTGTAAGTTTATAAAAACTACATTTAGACAAAATAAACAGTTGTCAAATATCTGAGATATGCCAATCATATATGAAAAAATTACATATCATTAGGGTAAAAGCACAAAAGCTATACTGACCATGAAGATTCTGCTTAGAAAGAGAAAAACTATATCAGCAGGTGTTTAGATAAAAATAGAAACATAAGGGTGTACCTCGATCTAAGCAAATCTTGACAATCCGTGAAATAAAAGTTACAGAAGAGGGGGAACACCAGAGGAAAAATTAATAGGCAGGTAGACAAGAGCTTACTAGGTATATCAGGGGAGATCCAACAAGGTCGCGTTACGGAATCGAGATGTCTTTTCTTTTAAATCTGCGACACGAGAAGGAGGTAAGAATTGCGTCTTTATAAACCGGCGTTAAAATTTGCTACCGAAGAATAAGTTCAAATTCTAAAATGGTATTTTGCAGGGAACTGCACTCGGGATGTACTTAATTTGTTTATTGCTAAGTATGAGAACCGTAATATTCCTTGCAAAACTACCATTTTCACCATAATTAACCAATTTGGTAAATTTGGGTGCGTCAAGCTTTGCAGAAAATGTGGCGACAATGAAGAGGTGGATGAGGGTCCAAGACCCATGTTGGAACAAAGGCAACAGTAAGAAACTGCCGTTTGTGCTGCGGCTGAGGTACTCCCTCCTTGTTCATGTTCAGCCATTGCTAAAGAGATACCTGATGATATTCCTCCCAGAACCATTTGAAATATTTTACATGGCTACAAAATCTACATGTTAAAAAAAAATCTCGGGAACTGTTTCCTAAAGACAATAATTTAAGGATAGAATTTTTTGAAAAAAAGATGGACCGCGCCAATCAGGATTAAAATTTTATCAGTAATATTTTATTTACTGACGAAAGTGCTTTCTCCTTAAAAAGAAAATTATATTTGACGGTATTAGTGCGAAAACAATACCCTCAAAAATTAAAGGCTTGGTCGGTGATTTTTGGAAATAATATCATCAGGTCATTTTTTATTAATGGTAACTTGAATGGGGCCGCTTATTTAGACTTGTTGCAAAATTAAGTGATTCCAGCAAGTCAACAATTAGATGGGTGTCCGGCACATGACGCTTTACCCGCAAGGGAAGTTTTAGACAAAACTTTTCCATGACGAGTAATAAGCAGACGCAGTATTACCAGATGGCCCCCTAGATCGCCTGACCTGACTGTATGTGATTGTTTTATTTGACCTTATATCAAAAATAAGATATTTACATTTATGATTGATCACATTCAAGCTCATAATTTAGCCACACTTCAAATTAATATTGAAGAAGCTTATTAAAATTCGATCACATCTAAGATGCTAAGCAATGAACGGCAGCACAACAGGGTGACAAGTTTGAGCATTTAATTTGATTAATTTAGTAGCTCTTGAAAGGACTTTGTAAGGTTTTAAAAATTACATGTTTTTACTTTTTTTAAGCTGTTGTATCGAACAGCAGTTTAAAAATAAATTTTTCGTAGCATATGGCAGCCTAATTTAACATGATGTTTAGAGACAATAATAAATTAAAAATGGGTACATTCTTCGAAAATCTCCGAGTAACTGAATCATAGACCAAATCCAAACAAGGCAATTAAATATCTTTATTCCTACCAATAACAATGTCATAAGCAGGTTCTTTGTTCTAGCTGTATAGCTTTTACCCTAACGGTATTTCCTTGGTGATGCCAAGTCATGTATTTAAAATGTTTTGCAGAAATTTGATTAAAAACACATTGTTTGAGAATAATTTGTTTAGAAGCAATAGTTTAGAAATCTTCGAAAATATTTTTTGCGAAAGGAAAGTTGATTAAAAACATTTTCTTTGATCGAAAATTTGTTCCAAAATATTTACTTCAAGTAGAGATTTCCTCAAGCTTCGGGTTCGGGGAAATTTGCTCGAAACGTAAATTTTTTCGAAAACATTTTTTCGAAAACATATTTTTTGAAATATTATTTGCACAAAATAATTCCTTAAATAAGCTCACTCCCCTGTCCTTCTTTTGGATGGCCAAAATCGGGTTTATCATCAATTGATGGCAAAGGTACCCGGTAACCGGTCCAGAAAGGCCCCCCGACCTCTACAATTAAAATGCCCCAATGGACAGGAATGGGCACGAAATAAATTGATAAAAGTTAGGTTAACACCGATATCGACTTCTCAAACAAAGAACAGGGAAGCCAGTTTAAAGAAAGAATTTTTCAAAAAAAATATCATTTGAAAAAAATGTTTATAAAAAATTTCCGTTTAAACAAAATGTTTTACAATAAACTTTCATTGAAATAAAATATTTTTAAACAAATTTCTGTTCCAAAAAATTGTTTTCTAACAATTTTATATCAAACCAAACCAAACCCTAGTGTCTGTGACCCGTTCACAATACGTGTTTAGCTTTGATCAGAACACAAACACCTGTACTCGAACTATTAGGTATGAAAAATTATGGTCATGAAAAACGGGATATTACAGTTTTTGCAATTGCTAAGAAAACAAAGACTGTAAAACGTATTTAAGTCCCTAGTTTAAAAATTTGTAAGATTTCCCAACTGACTTTCTCTTGATTCAAAATTGCAGTTTTCACATCTTACTGTAGGTAGAAAACGACTCTCTATTCTAAGTAAAGCGAAGTCTTTTAAATGAGATAAGAAAGCAATGGTTATTATTAGTCTATATGATCTTTATAGGCCATTCTCGGTAGTTTAGAGACCATTGAATAGAACATATTTAAGATGTAAAATAATTAAAAAAATTAAACTTTAACCCTAAGCAATTTTTTCAGGCTCTAAACAAGAATCCTTTAAGGGAGAAAGAAATTAGATTTGTAACAATAAAACATCTATTTAAAAAATTTCAATTTAAATAATATAATTTAGCGTCCAGAGTCCGGGAATGAGTTCAGCGCTGGCAAACCAAACCAAAAGCGGTTTTACGTTAGTACCCTTGTGTTCTAGAAATCTTAGTTTTACTCCTTCCACTTTAAATGTCAAAAATTATCTCGGTATTGCTAGGTAGGTTCGGTATTTGCATTCGATCAAATTTCGGAGCCGATGGATGTCTGATCAGCTGATCGCAGAATGGTCGGAGCAAATAGCTCTCGTCAGATACCTGTATGCTATAGGTTTTTCCACTTTCTGATTTAAATAGTTCCAAATTCTTCATTTTTAGAAAAAAAACGGCAGTTTTTTACGATAAAAACAAAAAAATTAATAAAAATAACCTCACACAAACAAATTAATCTGAAAGCTCTTTCTGAAAATCGGAGCACGCAGATTTGGCTCCGATCGATCTGGAGTCATTTACCGAACGATTCAGATTTGCCTTCCCTACCTCTGCTCGGAATTACCGAACGGATTTAGAGCAGTCGGACTGATCGGATTTAAATACCGAACGTACCTTCTCAATCAGCTTTGAACGGCAAAAACGTCAATACAAAAACGGTATACCATTAAAAACTTACAACTTACAACCTACAATTTGCCCGTACAATGTACGCATCATTTCATATCTTCACAAAACTGGCGTTACTATATTTCGTTGCATATAGTACATACAAAAAGTTCCGAAAACAGAACAAAAACATTTTAGTTTTTTGGGTTAGAAAACCCTTGGACCTTCTTTTTACTTTCTATATTTTATTAATAGCGCGATTATTTTCTAACGTTTTTTTAATGCTCATTGCCTGCGTTGTCATTTCACAAACAACTCGAACAACGAATTTTCATCAAAAAGAACTGGGAATTATTAAACGAGTCGTTAAATACCGAGATGAATTCCAAGACGTGCGCAAGCGTTGATCTGTCACTTCTGCCAACCAATCAACTGAGAGATATTTCAGTATGCTTTTATACAGCAAAACTTTAATAATTCCCAGTTCTTATTTATGAAAATTCGTCGTTTTTGTTCTGTGAAAATGCCGGTGACGTGCAAGTTGTGTGACAAATTATTTAGTGCCCAATTTAATTTGAATAAACACTGTCATCGGGGTTCTACTGTATGTCTATGCTACGCTAAAACATTTTTTAAAAAGTTTTAGCGCATTTAAATTTGTCAATACTCCCATGGCAAAACAAAATAAACGTGAAATGCATATAGAAGAAATACTGCATATACCTCAAAAAATATTAATCGCAGCACATAGATATTGTATATATTTGAAATCAAAAAGAAAAGACGAATCTTAAAATGCAAAAATATACAGGGTGTTCCCTCTCAAAAAATCGACTTTATTGTCACACCCTGTACAGAGTGTCCCAAATTCGTTTTTTTTTTGTGGTGTCGGGTATTTCTAGAGGAGAAAGAAAAAAAACTGAGCCTCCTTTGCGACGCTCAAATTTTAAGAGAAGCCTAAAGGTGAAAACTACATTTAGATATAGCAAGCCGTTTTTAAGCTACGGAGTGTTTTTGTCTGCATTTTGCTTTTGTGTAAATAGCTTTCTTATAGATCTTTTCTTGAAGAATTGACAGATGTAAACGGTTTTTATTTATCTCTTTTGGTTTTTAAAATATTGCATAAAGTTGTTATTTTTCTTACAGAATAACTCTAAAACTCTCTCTAAAATTTCCTTTAAAATGATGTATTACACTCAATATTTTATATTTTTAATTTTTTTTATTGTTTTCTTTATTTTTATTTTTTAATCACCTCTTTATTATTTTTTATTTTTATAATTTTATAATATTAAAATATTTTAAACCCATTAAGCAAACTAAAATATGTGGTAAAAATAAAATAAAAAACAAAAATATAAAGAAATCCCACTAATCCCATAAAGAAAAATTAATTTTATGTGATATCTCAAAAACTAAACGTGACAAATGAAATTTAATTTAACAGTTGAATTCCTCTTAAAAAAGTGCTATATCAAAATGCGATTTTCACCTTTAAGCTTCTTTTGAAATTTGAGTGTTGCAAAGGTTGATCAGGTTTTTTTAGCCCCTCTAGAAATATCCGAAACTCCCCAAAAACATCGAATTTGGGACACCCTGTACATGGTGACGGATAGAAAAAAATTATGTTGGCTTTTAAAGTTCATCATCATCATAATTAACCAAAAAAAATTTACAATTTATTATAGCCCTTTATTTTCAATGATAAAGTTGCTGAGTGCTCCGGTTATAAAAAACCACCCGGTACCTACATACATAAAATCATACCTAAAAATTAGAATTGACCATTATTTTATACCTTGAATTTTTTATTATACGTTAAGCTCTTCGATCTCGCGCCAATCCCGGTATTCGCGCCAATAATTTAAATTAGACATTTTGACGTTAATTTTGGCGCATGCTCCTTTGATGGAATTCATCTCGGTATTTAACGACTCGTGTCATTTCTTGTTGTCTTTTCTACATTTCTAATCTTCAGCGTGATTTGTTCCAAAAAATCCATATTTTTTAAGTTTTGGGCTGTGTCTTAATTTTTTCCAATTTTCCAGTAGTTTTTTGTCTTGCAATTTTTTCTCGCCTCACGAACTGGCTCAGCCTCAAAAATTGTTTTTGGGGAATCGTAGAGATTTTTTGGGAACTAAACGCTTTGTTTTAGGGTAATTTCGCAAAGTCAGTTTCGAACGGATTATTCTAACTTTTGCAAGCTTAAGCCATTTCCGAGCATGTGATGCTAATTTTGTAGTTTTTCTCAAAATAGCCCAACACCCTGTATATTTAACGATGTCAATATTGTAAAGGAAATGATTAACTTTCGTCCAGCAAACAAGTAGTAGTAGTAGTATATACAGTGTACTCCGGTTATAACGCACCCTAAAGGGACCAGAAAATATGTACTTTATAAGAGGACGTACGTTATAAAAAAAAACACAATTAAAAAGTTATGTTATAACGTACATTTTTTATTTGGAATAAAATGGTAACTAATAAAACACTTAAAACTAAGAAAACAAAATTAACTAAACCACCTAAACTCAAACTAAAAACTAGTAAAATCTTTATACCTATACTAATGTAATATATATTATAACGGAATTAGTCAAAATATGGTACGTTATAACCGAAGTAGAAGGTATAAAAGGTACGTAATATCCGGTGAAAAAACAAGAGTAATTTGGCTGGACCAATGAAATATGTACGTAATAACCTAAAGTACGTTATAACCCAGGTACGTTATAATCCGAGTACACTGTATTTTCTTCTAATATTTATTTTTTCCGTGTATGACGCTACGATTTTTAAAAGGTAACGATTTTACTACTGTCTTGTTTTATTGCGGTCTTTTTAACAAATAGTTAAAACACCAATGCTTAGATGCCAAATAAAAATAACGATAACCCCGTGTCAGGAATGGTTGTCACAGTACCTGAAGTAGGCAGGCACATATTAATAAAAAGGGAAATATAAACAGAAAAACTGATTACTGATTGGAATCATTTGAATACCTTTGTTAAAAAGAAAATAAATATAAATATAAATATAGATGCCAAATAAAAATAACGATGCCGAAACTACATGAACATATTTTAAGGCTCACTGGAAATCCACTGGTGGCATCCAGCTTCTCCCCAGAAAATCAACGGTAGAAGGTCTTATTTTCCTTGGAATAGATAATGCAATCCCCTCAAACTTTCGACTTTAACAAACTGCAATTTAACTCCATTCGCCCGAAAGTTTACTCTTTCTAGTCTGGTCGACATAAAAGACATAATCAAGTTTTCATGGGGTGTTTTCCTAAAGTATTTTAAACCAGATAAACAAGCAGTTAGACATACAAAATGAAAAGATGTTTAAGAGCTGTTCTTGCGCAACATAAAACATTTTTGTTTCGTGTGTAATTCCATTATCTCCCTAACTCTTTCTCACTTGTGTAATTTATTGGCTCTGTCTGCTATTATAGAGAAATTGTAAACACGAAGATATTCTTAACTCAAAGTTACTTGTTACCAAAAATTATCACTGTCTACCCTGCCCGCAGGGTAAGGTTATAAACCTGCAATATCTCGAGGCCGCTGTGCAAGTGACCAAAATTAGGACTGGCATGGCGTGAAATGCTGAGAAAAGTGACCTCTGTTGTTAAAGGTCGCTGCGTCTTCGGAGTGCATGCCATCCGTTCAACCGTACCAGCAAAGGACTACTGCTGTAGTAGGTAGGGGAGACCGGGGCTGGTTGTCACACTTTTTATTCTTTGAATTTATTTATATATCAACTAATGGTATAGTTAACTATTTGAATATACGAATACGAACGTATTCTAGATTATAAAGGACTAAATAGTTTCTCTTTAACATTATCAAATAAGAAAATATTACACATTTTGTCGAAGAAACACAAGTATGACTTTTAACCCCGTGTCAGGAATGGTTGTCACAGTACCTGAAGTAGGCAGGCACATATTAATAAAAAGGGGAATATAAACAGAAAAACTGATTACTGATTGGAATCATTTGAATACCTTTGTTAAAAAGAAAATAAATATAAATATAAATATATCACTTATTAGGAACCTTATCGTTTACTAAAGGATAGTGTTTGACCTTACTTCCAACAACCCAAGCTACTAGTTCTTTATTTAGAGACAGTGTTGCCGCACATATAATCTTATGTCAAAATGTAATGTAAATTTAAAACATTTGTGATACCAGATAATTATTTTAAGAGCTACCAATGCGGGGTAATATGCAGATTTAATTTTATGCCAGTTATTAAAAATACCTTTTTATAAAAACTGGTAGGTATGTGTTGTTTGGCAACAGTGTTCATCAACTAACCAAAAGTAATTAATGTTCTGTGAAGTTCGTAAAAAAAATAAGAAGTACGCAGTAAACACAGACCTAATCCTATATTTTCCCGTTAGTTTTTCACTGGTATTGCACTTTCAGTCCCTAACTGTTTTTGGAATTTTTTTTATTAATTTTGCCCATAGAACACAAAACAGGCTTTAATTTAAGATAAATAAAGGATAAATTATAAAAAATTGCGGCTTTAAAAGTCATAATTGGGCTTCTAAATATCACGTGACATCTGTCTTTTAATGTCCCCTTTATAAAGGATAAAGTTAGCTAAAGGAGGGCGTGCAAAAAGTCCCTATTGTAGCGGTAACCTTACGGAAGCGAGAAATAGCTTTATTTAAGTGTTTAAATGCTACCGGACTATCATGAAATTATATTCAGTAAATTTACAGAGTTTTATTCCGGTGTCTTTTATTCAGCTTGCGGAAAGTTACATAATGCTACCGGAAAGATAACAAAACCTAACAAAGCCAATAAAAATTTCTGAAAATTCAATTTAAAAACGGTTGCCTTTCATTTAAATAAATACTAAGGATTTCCACTCGAATAGACCGACTAAACAATTGGTTTGGCCAAAAAGTGACCTCTTATTATATTTTTGGTTCTAGGTTTCCCTTATTAAAAAGGTACTGGGTGTTTTTTATAACGGGAACACGTAGAAACTTTTACTAGTATTATTATTGAAAATAAAGGAATACTTTAAATCAGCAAATTGATTGTTAAATTATGGCTAACTAAAGCGCTATATTTATTTATTTTGGTCCAATATCATATGTCATTATTACCTTCCTAGCCCGGACAGCAATGGCTAGAAAAGGTATTGTTTTCGACGAAAAAAAATGTTTTGAGATAACGCCGAAAATGTGTTATTTGGGTGTCTTATGACCCACCCTAGCACTATCGTCGTAATGTCTGTCTGTGTGTGTGTGTGTTGTCGGTAACATAATTGTTCCTAAACCGCCTAACCGATTTTTATAAAATTTTTAGATAAAGTGTTATAACGAAAAACTTCGTAGGAGCTTTAGTTTCTGAGATATTTACAAAAAACTCTTTTGAGCGTCAATATATTATCATGGCTTCACTTGAAGTGCGATAATAGGCTAGCTAGGAAGGTGTCAGATCAGTCATGGATCCATTAATTTTTTTGTATGGTACTAACCATACCAATTTCAAAGAAAAATGGTTAAGTATTTTTAAATAAAATCATACAAACGTAAATGTAGGAAGTTGGTTAAAGCTTAGTCATTGTTATCTTATTTAATTTCTACCTTCATAGCTCCCAAAACAATAGCTGGAGAAGGAATTGTTTTCGATGAAAATTTTTTATTGAGATAACACCGAAAGGGTATTATTTGGATGCATTTTGACCTATCTTAGCACTCTCCTGTCCGTGTGTGTGTGTGTGTCTACAGACAGGCTCATTCTACTAGGTACATATAAAATTAATCTCCCAATTTTCTTCCGCCCAACCCCCACCTTGTCAAGTATAAGCCGCGCGGCCGCGCGGCTTTGCCCTCCCAGACGCATTCATTTTTGTTTGTGCCTTGTCCGAGAAACAGATAGCTGTTTGGGGTGGAAGAAAATTGAATTAGTAGTATTAGTAGAATGATCCTGTCCGAATACGTAAGATAGATTTATTCATTTTACTTAATAGGGACCTATTGCAATAGTGCCAGGCACAAATTGTGCCGGTCACTATATTGACAGTTTCTCATTATAAGAACAGCTGTGTCCTTTCAAAATTAGGCCTTTGTGTATTATACGAACCGGATTTAATCACTATTAACTACGCCACTATTAATGGAAAATAAACGACGGGATTCATAAATTTGACTTTGGTATGTCAATTTTGAAAGATCAACTGTCAGTTTGTAATGCGAAACTGTCAATATAGTGCCCGGCACAATTTGTGCCTGGCACTATTGCAATAGGTCCCTATTAACTGTGCAGTTAGCTTGGGCACAAAATGTCTTGTAGCCATAAGTGCAAGGTTTACCTTGCGCATAGACCGTGAACAAAAACCTTGTTGTTTCGGTCTTGGGCATTGGAAAGGGGGAAACTACCACTTGAACGTAATCTATAAAATTAAGTAGACCGTGATATATAGTCCTTAAATCATTACTGTTTTTTAAAATCTTTCCCATTACCCTTATAGCATATTTTGGAATCATATCTGATAGATATTTTAGAGTAAAAGAGAACTCATACTCAAATTTAAGAGAAATTGAAGCAGGCGTGCCCCAGGGTAGCGTACTAGGGCCTTATTTATAATTATTATTTACATGAGTTATCCCAAAGCCAGACAATTTCACTTAGTAACATTTGCCGTTGAAACTGCTTTATTGACGGTAGGAAAATCTATTAGAGAATGCATACAAAAACTTTAGGATGGACTAAAGTTCATAGTTGGACCAGAAAGTGGCGAATAAAATTAAAATAAACCTAGTCAATTTATGTTGATTTTACAAATAACAATTAACAACATCCCGTAACATATTAAAATCAGCCAAAATATCTCGATATGACACTTGATGACAAATGGCGCTGAAAAGCACATGTTAAGAAAAAAAAGAAGAACTTGAGATAAGCTATAGAAAAATGAACTGACTACTTGAAAGAAGTCCAATTTACCAATTTATAATAAGTTATTGCTTTATAGACATATACTAAAACCATTGTGGACATATGGTATTCAACTATGGGGTTAACTATGGGGTTCTATTAAAGAGAGTAACGTTCTAGTTTTACAGAGATTTTAAAATAAACGATTAAGAAACATTGTGATCACACCTTGGTACGTTCAAAATAGTGGCCCATCGGGATCTAAAAATCGAAACTGTAGCAGAGACTATAAAAAAGTACGCAAAAAGCCATGAAGATAAGACTCCATCGACATGTAAAAGTGGACTAGAAAAAATTATGCTACTTCGAAGACCAAAAAGAGTGAAGTGAATAATTGTGAGTTACAGACGAAACAAAGCGGGGAGAATTGTTTAGTGAGCCCTAGTCTTATTGACTGGATTTTAATACAATAAACACAGTGTGTTTGACAAACAAAAAAAAAGCCTTACACCAGTATTTACTAGGGCGTAGGTTTTAGTCTAGGTTTTGGTTTAAGTTTAAGGTTTAGGTTTAAAATTTAAGTGTGCATTGGTTTGGAAAAATTGATTTTTTGCCGAAACAGGCCGCAATTGATGTACTGTACTGTACGTACGATAAAATGTCCTAAAAATTGAAATTTAAGACGATTTGTTCTTGAAATGGACGATATAGACCGGAAAAAAGAAGAAAACATGGAAAACTGATTTTTCTACAACTCATATTTCAAGAATTGAAAGAATTCAAAAAAAGTTTCTACAATACATTAATTTTAAATTTTTCAGCAATGAATTGACCTATGAAACTCTCTATCAAAGATTAAATCTCATTCCTTTGTCAACAAGAAGAGAACACCATGACCTTCAACTACTTTTCAAAATCTTAAACTCTTTAGTAGACTGCCCGAGCCTTAGTTACTAGTAAAATAACTCTAAATGCTCCTCAAGTTAATACTCGAAATCATTATCTTTTTCATATTCCTTTTCACCGTTCTAACTATGGAAAAAATTCATTCTTTTCCAGAAGTATGTCATTAGCAAATCAAAGTCCCTCTCTTGATTTTTTCGGGTTTACAAAACAGTTTTTAAATCAACTCTCCCAGGTACCTTAACTTTGGTTTATTACCTCACTGTATTATTTTTGTTTTTTTAGTTCATTTATGTTATGTACTAAGTACAATTTTCTTTTCTGTATTTTTATTTTGTACCTTTTTTAAAAAATATATATAAAAATATAATAAATATTGTCCGTCAATAAATGAAATAACAAAAATAAAAAATAAACTGTCTAATTTAGACTTCTACGTCACTTTAACCCCTAGGTCATGGGATTTCGACTAAAAATCGTCCTAAATTTTAAACTACCTACGGGGGGGGGGGGGTGGTTTATCTCATTGTAACTTGAAAACAATCACGTTTTTGTTAATTTATTTGTTAAAAATGTAAAAGTTGATCATATTTAGGAACGATATGACAAAATTTTATACGATTTTTAGCTTCAATTAACTATTAGAGCGAGTTTTTTAGGGCAATGTACACAAGGCTGGATAAACCGTTTAGTACTAAATTCTCATATCTTTTATATTTTAGCATGTAGCTTTTAAACGATATTTGCCTTGACGAAGAAAGTAAAAAAAAAACGATCTTCAGATTAAAATCCAAATAAACTCACACGCGATTTGTTTATTTGCAAATAATCTTTAAATTAATATAATAAAAAATGTTTATATTTATTTATTTATTTATTTCAATACTTTTAAAATACAAATATAAATTTATAACGATTTCTGTTGTTAGTTCGCTTTCTGATTATGCGCACTAGTTTAAAAAATCTGTGACGGTTACTTTTGAGATTTCATGCAACTAAATAATTAGTTGAGCAAGAAAACTATATGGTTTTTCCTTTAATTGGTAGATTAAAAACTAAAGCTGGCTGTTGAAAAAATCAATTTTTAAACCTTATAGATAAAGACAGTAGGTAGCTACCTAAATTTCACATATTTTGTAATATTAATGAAAATTTTATTAAAGTCTCAAGTAGAGTAGGGGACAATTCGCCGCGGATAATACGCCGCGGGGACAGTTCGCCGCGAGATTTTTTGTTTTACGATATTACTATTAATTGTTTAAACAGTTTTATTTAACTTGACGTCATATAATATATTTGTTTGATCATAACTTTTTTCAAACTTTTCCAAATAGGTATTTGGTGACTAGTATACAATTTAACATTTTTTTTATTAGAAAAATAAATAAAATGGCGGATCCAAAATGGCAGATTTTCCCATTTATGAACCGATATGCATCAAACTCGGAACTTTACGATCTTTCAGGTCGCCGATTATTATTTTTAACTAAAACTAAAAAAAATCAAAATGGCGGGCTTTCCCATTTGTTAACCAATATGCATCAAATTCGGAACTTTGGGGTGTTTCAGGTCCCTAATTATGATTTGTAACTTAAACTTAAAATAAATCAAAATGGCGGATACAAAATGGTGGATTTTTCCATTTATGAACCGATTTGCATCAAACTCGGAACTTTAGGGTGTTTTGAGATAGCTGATTATGATTTCTAACTTAAACTTAAAATAAATCAAAATAGCGGATACAAAATGGTGACTTTTAGCTCACACATATACTATACTATAGTAGTGTGAGCTATGGCGATCCTAATTTTTTCGAGAAAAAAAAAAGTTGCTCCGATTTCAATTTTTTTTTTATATCTTTGCGTTTTAGATGATTTCAAAACTTTTTTGTTGCGCCGTCTGTCTGTCTGTCTGTCTGTCTGTCTGTCTGTCTGTCTGTATGTCTGTCTGTCTGTCTGTCTGTCTGTCTGTCTGTCTGTCTGTATGTCTGTCTGTAACGACCAACGCGCATAACTCAAAAACCGCTTGGCCGATTTTATTGAAATTTGGTACCTAGGCTGGGTCTTGGGTTGAGATGGTCCCATTTAAAAATGAACAAAATCCACCGAACACAAACCAAATAAAAGGGTGGGGGTAGATTTCAGAGTTCATGTGAAAATATGGCGTGTGTGATATCAAACGAAAGGTAATTGAGTCTGGAGTTAAACAAAATACATTTTGATTGATTTTAAAAAAAGGGTGGGGGTATATTTCAAAAATTAGAGTTTAAGTGAAAATATGGCGTGTGTGATATCAAACGAAAGGTAATTGAGTCCGGAGTTTAACAAAATACAATATAGTTTTCGTTTTTTTAAGGGTGGGGGTAGATTTCAAAAATTTGAGTTTAAGTCAAAACATTGCTTGTGTGGTATCAAACAAAAGGTAATTTAGTCTGGAGTTGAATAAAATATATTTCAGTTTTAGTTATATTAGCTCACACGTACACTATAACTATAGTACCTAGTGTGAGCTTAGGGGCCCATTTATTGGCAGAGTATTTTTATTTGTTTCAAACTCAGAACTTTGAGATCTTTCAGGTCGCTGATTATTATTTTTTACTTATATTAAAAATAAATCAAAATGGCGGATCAAAAATGGCGGAGTTTTTCATTTATGAACCAATATACCAAAATATTTTGCTTTAAAAGTACAAATTTTTTTGTAAAAAAAGTTAAATTTTTTTTTTAAATATCAGTTTTTTTTGTACTAAAAAGTTTTAAAAAATGCATTGCTTTAAAAGTATATGTTATATATTTTGTGCTAAAAACTATGTCTGCTGGCCTGATAAAGGCCGGTGTGCCACCGCGGTGATACTAAATCACTTGTAGCAATGAACAATAAAATAATAATCAGCGACCTAAATCACCCCAAATTTCCGAGTTTGATGTATATCGGTTCATAAATGGGAAAATCCGCCAATTTGTACCAGCCATTTTCATTTTTTTAAAGTTTAAGTTAGAAATCATATTCAGCGACCTGAACACCCTAAAGTTCCGAATTTGAAGCTCATTGGTTTATAAATGGGAGAGTCCGTCATTTTTGATCCGCCATTTTGATTTTTTTAGTTTAAGTTAAAAATAATAATCAGAGACCTGAATGATCGCAAAGTTCCGACTTTTACTCAAATCGGGGGAAATCGGCCATTTTTTATCTGCCATTTTGATTTTTTTTTAAGTTGAGATTAGAAATCATAATAAGCGACCTGAAACACCCTAAAGTTCCGAATTTGATGCATATTGGTTCAGAAATGTAGAAGTCCGCCATTTTTGATCCGCCATTTTGATTTTTTTAGTTTAAGTTAAAAATAATAATCAGCGCCCTAAAAGATCGCAAAGTTCCGAATTTGATGCATATTGGTTCATAAATGGGAAGATCCGCCATTTTGGATCCGCGAGTTTATTTATTTTTCTAAACAAAAAAATGTTGAATTGTATACTAACCACCAAATACCTATTTGGAAAAGTTTCAAAAAAGTTATTATCTACCAAATAAAGAAATATTTTATATGAAGTCAAAAAATTGTATTTAATTTTGATAAAACATTTAATACATATAAACATAAAATACAACATTTAACTTAACAGGATTTCGTACAATTGATATTTGAAGTAAATATTCAACTGCATTAAAACATTAATTTGACATTTTCATGATACTGAAAAGGCTTTCTATATAAATTTCTTGATCATCAAATTCATTTTCTTTCAGGCGTTTGTTGTCCCCTGTTTTTTCAAGTAGGTAATTCCATCCATATGTTTTTTATTTCGTAGGATTTTTTGTAGTTTTAAACCATTCTTCACAATCATACTTTTTCGTTCTAGCGAAACTTTTATCACAGCTAAAAACTGTTATTTAAACTAATCTTGATAAATTAGCTAGAATTGTTAAAAGATGTCATAAATATCAAAAATTAATATAAATGTCAATGTAGCCAGCTCATTCGCTTCCTTGACTCAACCTTTCTTAAGGAAAGCTATAGAATGAAAACGCTGAGAAATCTTTGAGGACGCCCCGCAAACGTCCGACCTTAAGGCTCGACTATAAATTCCACCCTAAATTAACTCAATATAAATATAAATTTTATTGAAAGCGTTTGCTTTTTTTAGTGGCGTATTTGGAAAAAGGTTTTAGGGGGCCGAGACAGTTTTGAGGAAGACCCCATAAGGCCGTATTTTATGTTATTTTATATTTGTATTCATGAAATATGTGAAAAATTTTTCAAAAACTATTAGCTTAAGGGGGGGTTCCCCCATTTATATACGTCACTGGCTTTTTTAATCCATTTTGTGTTCAATTGAATCCAATATGGCGGAACGCTTGTAGAAGTCATTTTCCATTAATGGTTTTAATACGCTCTAGCCATACAGATATATTTAAGATGTACGTGCAGCGAGATGACAGCAGATGACAATCCCAGTACTTAGACCAGCAAGTGTCAGTCAAGTCACTTTTACGTCATTTTAATAAATTTATAAAAAAAAAATCATTTTCGTTTTGTTTGTGCAAGTTATATAATAAAAATTACGATATTAGAACACATTTTCCGACAATGTCAAGTTTGGGAAGTAAGTGTAAATTGAAAAATGCAAGTAATTCACTTAAATATCGCTGCATTTTCACTTAAACCTCGTTCCCTACAAACTTAAACCTATAGTTTAAACCATTTCTTTTCCGTTTTTTCCATTTTTTTTACGAAATCCTTGCAGATTCTTATTTAAACCGGTTTTTTTCCATTGCGATATAACCTATGTAGTTATAATTAGTCCGAAATTCCATTAACTTTTATTAAGTTTAAAAGAAATTCAGTTAAAACGTTTCACAAAAGATAAACTAAAAGTTAAACTTAAACCTTAAACCATCTTAGTAAATACCGCTGTTAGAGCATAACTGGATTTACCCAGCTTTGAAAATGCTCAGGGTAGTTCAATGCATCATCAACGTCTAAGTATTTTTGTTTTACTTACAAATTTAATTTCTTTATTTTAAAAAACTTTTTAAATAGTTTTTTGGTTAGTATACACTATGATTTTCGTTTTTTCCTCGTTTCGGAGTAATTGATAATAATTGAATTATTAATATTTTTTGTTTAAGGACGCTTAAGCAATTCTCATCAAGATTCTGACCTTCTGCAACCGGAACCAATGCGTTTCAATCATCATCGTAATATATATTTATATTAGGTTTATCGAAAAAATAACAAACAAAAGCGGCCTTAGAACACTTCCCCGAGGCACGCCAATAATAATGTAATTTATCGTAGACTCAAAGGTTCCACTGTCGGTTCGGTTCGGTTCGGTTCGGTTCGGTTCGGTTCGGATCGAATTATTGTTTTTTGTGTTCTAAATAAGATTCGAATAATATCAGAGCTACCATAAGCCTCAAGTTTTTTTTAAAAGTATTTTAAATCAAGTAGTATTTTACAGGCTATTGCTTTTTCGTTTTTAATATTTGGTTAATGAATTAAAGTATTGCTGATACTGTTGATCTTTATGGAACGAAACCGTGTTGAAAGTTTTTTATCAGTCGCATTGGCGAAAACGAAAGTTTATTGAAGCTGCGTTTATAATGCAGAATAAAGAAGTTTTCAGTCACCCAAGCACGGACATACCAAACATATGGAAACCACTCCTTAAGGAAAACAGGCTTCTTAGGATTAAAAAGGGGGCGGGTCGTCACACCTGACTGCACACCAAGTAGTATAAGTAGTAGCCTAGAGACTAGATTGTTTAGTTTACACTTTATAACGGTTAGAGATACTTACTAACCGAAGCGTCGTGTTTTAAAATAAATAAAGACAATGGAAGTCCAAAATTTTATTTTTACTCTAAATAATTACACGATCATCGTAATGAGTTTGCTGCCCTGGGTTCCTAGGCCAAAAACTAAGTTAACGCTGACCGAGCAGAAATCGAAGTCATTTCGAGGTTTGCGATAATTGACCAATGGAACGGTCCCATGCTGGACTTTTGTGAGGAGGTAGGAGTTAGCTGTCATGCAAAAGGACGGACGTGGAAGCGGAACCGTGAAGGTGACGGTGGCTTTTTGGGGGACGTGGCATTCGGTTTTGGGGGTTTGAAAATTGAGCACCTTAAGTGGCCCAGACCAGGGAATCCGTAGGGCGATAAAAGTGTGATAGCCGAGTCAACAGAGCGGAAATAATTGTACTTTCTACAAAAATTAATGGAGTGCAGTGTCGGTTATAAGATTAAAAGTAAGTAAATTTTACCTGTATTATCGACCTGTGTAAATTAAAACCCAAAGTAATCATTATAGCAATTTTTAACCCAAACCAAGATCATGTTTTCTCTGGACAGCGTTTCTTGTCCCTGGATCTTTCACTTTTAAGAGAACGATCCTGAAGGACCCGGGAACCGTCGCGGCTTATGCCAACCTGATGATCCAATCCAGGCGATGAAAGTGGTCAGAACTGTAATAAATAAGCTAGTACGGTCTTAGAAGGCAACGGCGAATTGGTGTCCTGAAGGCTTGTAAGGCCACACAGCGTGACATTATGCAAATTAGTTCACTTGCGCATGTTGGCTTGAAAAACATATTATGTATGTTGTGATGGAACTTTGAAACATAGCTAGAGCCGTCTTGAGAAATGCCGCTATTTTCAATTATATTGGATGCCGCTTCTAAAAAGTAGTTGTTAAACTCATTTGCTAGTTTAGATTTATTCGCATTTTCTCGTAGTGTTTTTCTACTATTAGAATATTTTTTTCACAGCATCCCATATAGCTTTAGCTATGTTGTCGCTAGCTTGAATTTTTGAGATAATGTGACGACTTTTTGCACATTGAAGCTGGTTGTTATATATAGCTTTTAATGTTCTAAATTCTTCTGAATATTCTAGTTCTGAGATATGATTTGGGAAGCTACCACACTGTTTTTAAGTTCCAATAGGTGGGGAGTAAACCAGTGGTTTTTGTGACGCCATATATCGTTAGGTAGTTGTTTTCTTAGAGAAAAAATTGAGTTAAAATTCGACAGAAAAGTGCTCATGAAATTTGCTAATAATTTTAATATAGTTTTACTATTCGTGAGTGAGTTCTAGGTAATATTCCAAAATTGCAGGATCAATTGAGTAGCTTAAAATATTACCATTTGTTAATATTTGCCTTCGTCCGAGAGTTGATAATTTAGAAGATACTGAGTATTAAAGTTAATTTTTAAATTTCAAATTTTGTCTCTAGTAAATTTGTTTTTAGATGTTTTGGAACAAAAATTCTTGTATAGAGGTTTTTTGTCTCGATAAATATGAATGAGGTGTTATTTTTGATATATTTTGTAGAGGGCGCCACTTACCGTATCTCTAATGCCTTTAATTGGGCATATATTTTTTGTGGGCTTTATTACAAATCTGATACCATATTTAAAATTCTTGATGTCTTTTATCAAAAAAAGGTACACTTTTTTAAACTCTCAACGCCCAACCATATAAAAAAAACGCAATTTTATAATCCCTTACGTGGTAAGCCCAATTTTTTCTGCAGCCATGATAAGTATTTATGGCAAAGAACTGTCTATTTCAAAAGAAAAGTTTATTTTTTCTTGTTAATCAGAAATATTTACTGATTTTCGTACATTTTTATTGAATATGTTTTTTCAAATAGAGAAATTCGAGATATGGTGTGCATTTATGCCTAAAAAAACTTTTCCGGCCATGCTGCAGTTAGAAGGTATGCTCGAATATACCATAACAAAAGATATCCTGATCGCAGGAATTATCTCAGTAATCAATTTCCGCAACATTGGATTGGTCGTGGAGGAGAAATCAATTGCTCCCTAGAAGTCACGATTTAAATAAAAAGAGAAAAGCTTGTGCTCTAAACAGAACCCAGTGAAAAAAAGTTTATGGCCCTAAAGTCCCAGGCCCAATAATACAATATGAAATTGTAAAGATAACGCTAAAATTATTATTTAAATAGGATTATGGTGTAATGCCGTTTAATATTATGTATGAAAAATTCTTGCATTTTTTGTTTCTTTGAAAATGAGGTTTACGTGCTATTATCAAAAATATTTATCAATAATAAACTTAAACAACCTGTATACAAAAAGGACTTCACTCACACTTAAACGGCAGAAGACAAGGCTTTCTGTGGCGTGGCGGCAGTGCCAATTTCCGTTTGATGTTGCTTAACTCCAACGTGTAGAAAGGAAACTTCGCCTTTTGACGTCTAACGTGGGCTCCTACTTGGAAAACTCTATACTCCATATCTATATGTTTATCTCGTATAGCTTCATCTGCATTATAGTGTTCGAACGAACGAACGAATTCTAGACAAAATCCTTTTTAGTATGTTATAAGGGGTAATATACAGGGTGTTATTAAGGTATAGAATAGGAACGGGTTGCAGACAGACCAGAGAATTCGTAGACCGTCCAAAAGCGACCAGAATTAGATGGATGCTGGGACGGACACGAAAAGACCTCGGACTGCTGATAGGTACTCTAACCGGACATAACCGGTTGAGGAAGCACATGACACGTATAGTAGTCGAGAATGACCCTACCTGCCCAGCCTGTGGACAGGAAGAAGAGACATCAAGACACCTCGTGGCAGAATGCGAGGCCTACGCAAGGATGAGACAACAGGCACTCGGAGCGCCAACTCTGAGCGAGGAAGAACTGCACATGCTCAAATGGGCAGACTTACTGGACTTTGTAAAGAGAACAGGAAGGCCCAATGAGTTACCCGACCATCAAAGGGAAGTGCAGAGAGTGGGTTAAGGGACAGACTTGGGGCATGGCAAAAAGGGCCTACTCTGGCCTACTTGTCAGACTTGCGGGTCAACCCCCCCACTACTACTACTACTACTAGGTATAGAATTAAAATTAAAAAAAAGTTTTTATCAAGATTACCCCGGAAATGATTTCTTTGTATGTGTATCAATTAATTTCAAAGAATGAGTTTTTCGTAAGTATCCAAATACAAATTGTTTCATTCAATTTTACTGAAATTGCTGTTTGTAGTAACAAAATGTCGGTTTAATTAAAATTAGGCAAATCGTGACATGGAAGACTAACTAATATTAAAAAAAAACACAATTATGCGCCACTAACTTTTTTAAATTAATCTGCTGCAAATATAGCTCTTGAAAGTTTTTTGAAATTCGCTTTGTTTTCGGGATAAAAAAAACCACTTTTATGCATATCTTTGGAAAAAAAGGATTGAAATAATAATAACCTAAAAACTATGCATTTCCTAACCTACGTTGATATGAAATTTTCATCACTTAGGGAGCACCCCTGGGTATCTATTCTGGGGCTTTAAATTAGCTCCGAGCCGTCACGTGCAATGCGAAAAGACCTCCGTTGCACAAGCTTCCCCTACGATCCGACCGAAAAACGTTCAGTCGGTACGGGGCAGGAGAACAGATTTGACTTCAAACGCATAAAATTTACTACATGCCATTGGTCGAGACAAGTAATTTTGCACAACACGCGACCGCTTAGAGTTTGCTATTGGTCAAAGCGTGTGATGTGGATGGTTACATCGTTCAAGACCCAGAATAGATACCCTGAAAACAAACGTGGAATTTCGTACCAGTGAATTTAAAAAATCAAACAAGTTTCGTGGCTAATCGGGCAAAAAGGAGTTTTTTGTTTTCCTCATATTTTTCCGTGGGTAGCCTGAAAGCTTAACCTCACGGGGATCCAAGATCTAATGGACACCTAATAAGTGTTGACAGTTAACCGTTTCGTCCTTATGGGACTCCTCAGAACACTGCTGGTCAATGTGACAAATCTTGCAAAGTTAATCAGACGGTTTTGTCTCTAATTAAATGTAATTAGTGAGAAAACTATAGCAAGAAGCGCCATCCACCAAGATACGAGAGAAACAAAAAACCAGAAGCAGGCGAAACACTCACCAACCAGAAATCTTAAATCAATCATTGATTATGCTATAGGTGGACAACACTCGCAATTAAAGTGGTATGATGTGCGACCACTTCGTGGTGTTACCTGTGGATCTGACCACCATCTGGTAAAAGCAAAAATATTATTCCCTTTAAGAAAAACAAATAAGGACGAAAGTATTAGAGAATATGAAGACCTAGAAAGCATCGAAGACAATCAAAAATACAACTTTAGAAGTCTAGAAATCGAAAGTACTCAAAGATTGTATCAGAACCGATTAGATGAAAAATTAATAAACACAAATCACTCATTTGAAGAGATATATACAAACATAAAAAAAAGCTTGAAGGAAGCAAGCAACGAAGCTGTTGGGTACCAAGATAATAGAAATAACAGGAAGATGTGGACAAAATACAGGAAATGGTCAAAGAGGAAAAACGTACATACTTGAAATTGCTCAGTACTAAGGAGGAAAGAGACCTAGAAATCTACAGGGAAACCAGAAGACAGCGAAGAAATTTAATACGCACAGAAAAAAATGAAATGTTCGAGCGCAAGTGCCACGACATAAATACACACGTAGGAGGTAGGCAGAGTTCTGAAGTATGGAAATTCATTTCTACAGTAAAAAACCCAACAAAAGAAAAAGTAAACATCCAGATAATCAAACCAGAACAATGGACAGAACACTACAAGGGACTGCTGCAGGTGACGAGACCCGAATATCTGGCAGCCTCTCCGAGAAAAGACATAGAAGTACATGGAGAGGAAGTAATCATCGAAAAAGAAATGATAAAGAATAATATTAAAAAGCTTAAATCCGGAAAAGCTAGCGGACCTGGGGGAATATATGCTGAAATGCTCAAATATGGATCAGAGAAACTAGTCGAAAATCTCACATATATTATTAACCAATGCATAAACGGACATCCAGTACCTAATGATTGGAAACATGCATTCATATTCTCAATACATAAAAAAGGAAACAAGCTGGTTTGCAACATTTACAGAGGAATTTCAGTAACCAGTACTCTAAGTAGATTGTACGGTAGGATTCTTAGAGATCTAATAGAGAATGATTTTCATGAACAAGAAGAAGAAGAGCAAAGTGGGTTTCGCGCAGGCAGATCTTGTAGTGATAATGTTTTTTGTCTTAAACAAGTAATTGAGAAAAGAAGCGCCAGAAATATAGAGACTCATGTTACCTTTGTAGACCTACAAAAAGCATATGATACCGTTCCAGTAGAAAAATTATGGACAGTGTTAGAGCAAACTAATATCAATCATACATACATAAAAGCGATAAAAGAACTATACAAAGGGTCAAAATCTAAAATTAAAATTGGAAATCGACTTTCAAAAGAATTCCTGGTAACAAAAGGGTTAAGACAAGGATGTTGTATCTCTCCAACTCTTTTTAAAATATATATCGCAGTAGCTCTAAAAAACTGGAAACGTAAAGTGCACGGCATGGGAATAAAACTTAACGACCGATTTTGCTGACGACCAAGTAAAAACTTAAATATGACCTTGTGTGAAAATATCTGTTGCAGAAAATTTTTGATCATTACAGCATTATGACTGGGACAACCATCCTGTTAAAACTACACATGAACTACGTCTACATTTAATTGTTGTAACCTTGGAATAACTTGCTATTGCGTTGGGCAGTAAGATTTCCATCGATAAAAAATGGCCCTACTACATTGTCCCCAATCATCTTCGCCCAAACCATAACTTTTAGAGGATACTAAGTCCTTGTAGCTAAAGTTTGATGCTTATTTGTCCCAGACCAATATCGCGTATTCTGAGGATTGTGGGCATCATGGAGAAAAAATAGTTTTTCGCCCGAAAAAAGACATTTTCTAAAAAGTGAGGATCTATTTCTAGTTTTTCTCTCATGAGTTCACAAAACTGCAGCCTATGGAAATTGTCCCCAAGTTGCAATTCATAGCTCAATTGTATCTTAAAGGCTTTATAGCAATGATTCTTTAAAATCATATGGCATGTCGTGAGGAGCAAACCAAATTCATTTGCAATATAACACGTTGATATGAAATCATTTTCTTCCACAAATGCGCAAACCATCCCATCCCGACTTTCCCTTAATTCAGGAACCACCTACGTAACATTTTTTGCATCGAATAATGCACCCTGACTTTTCAAACTGATCAAAAATGTTTAAGAACGTAGGGATGGAGGGCGGAGGCCGTCCAAGAACTTCTTTAGCACTTTTAGATTTTAAGTACCATTTAATCATAAAAAGTTTTTTTCCCGACAAAAATGGTGGTTCACTTTCAAACTTTACCAAAATGCACAACAGGGATAGTAAATGAGGAACGAGGTCCGGCGCGGAACCTTTTAAAAGACACGCGCAACGATGCAAGTCATCCCCGATTTTGGCGACTTTTGGTAGTCCACAGAAAATGTAAATTATTATCTAAGCCAGAGGCTTTGAATCGTTTTTAATTAAAAAAGAAGTAAAAAAATATGGTGACGTCCTAGGCCAAGGACCAATGCAGTAAGTTACAGAATTTGCAAAATTTGGGAAGAAACAACCCAGTAATTTTTTTAAATCAAACTAAGAAGGTTAAAAAACGTTAATTAGAAAATAATTTAATTATTTTCTTGTCTGATTAAAGCTTAGAAAAAATACTAAAAAATAAATACTGCTTTTTTATTAAAATTGCTATATAGTTTTTGAAGTGTAGGATTCCAACTTCTGCTTTTTATTTTTACCTGGCCTGCTATCCCTGCCACTTCCCGACCCCTATGAGTATCGCGATCCACAGGTTGAAAAATATTAATTAAAATTTTTCTAAACTTACCATGATTTATTAAATTATTAGAAATATATTTGACTCAACGATGGTGTGTTACAGCATACAGCGTACATTTAAACCAAACATCACGCATAATCAAAGATTTTTTTTGATTATCATAAAAAAATGTTTTAATGTTTAGGTTACCTATCCACAGATTAGAGATCATATTAATTGCAGAAAGAGAATCTCTGAAACGGGCCGAGCTTCTTCGCTAAGGAGCTAGGAAGCTACCAGTCGATCAGGCACCTACTGTAAAAATAGGGAGCGCGAGAACAGCAGAACGTAATTTAAGCTGACGCAGTGAGAGGGTGAGCGATCCTTAATAGGTGCTAAAAAAATAGAAAAGGAGCTAAAGCTTTAATGCTTAAAAATAACTTAACTCGATGGTTTTCTACGAGGAAATGGGTACCAAGAAAATGGACTATTCTGATCGTGGCTTGTCTTTTTGGGCGGTCTTAATGCTTTTTTATGTTCATTTAAATTTTATGTTTTAACGGCACTTAGTTATTTTTAAGGCACTGTTTAGTTTTGCGCGATTGCAGCTTAATGATTCAGTTTGATTTTTAGTTCGGCAAGGGCCGTAGGTTAAGTATGTATTTGACTGGGTCAAACGATTATTGCATACTGTCTTTTTTGTATTTTATATGTGTCAGTTTAGAGGTAATGGGTAAACGGAATATCAGGTGTGGACACACATCGAGATAAGTGTGATTTGGAATTGCTCCAATTTTAATCTTAATATAAGCAATTGGAATGTGCATAAAACATTTCTGTTTTTTTTTATCCCAATATACCGAGTGTGATTTATTCTGAACGGTGAAATTAAATTTTATTTCTTTTTTAGTTCAAAAATGCAACTAAAGGTGCGCAAATGAATCAATATCTTGACAGTTACTGTCAAATATTGATCCATTTGAGAGTACTATCGTGAATGTCTGCTCTCCTAAGAGTGTAGCCTTGCATACATGGCACTGTCACAATTCAAAATCGATTGAAAGTGGGAGAATTGCTTTCTGACATTAAATTTAATCTGTCCACTAGCGTGTAGCTCTTGCAAGCTATCAGATGGCCGATCGACGCTGTCTGCTAGGGTTTCTCTAAATATGTGAGAAATGCTCTTAAAAGCAGTTCCTGAGAGTATTTTTATCAAATGGATATGCACCCTTACACTGCCAGTAATGCAGAAGGCAAGCAGCTATTTTAATTATATGACAAACAATTAGAAATAAATTATCCTTAGCCCTTTTCCAGACCCCTCTCAAGTCAAAGCACACAGGTTCTAACAAAAGGGCCACCAGGTCACATTGCTGTCAAGGGAATCTATTATCCTTCTAATTTAATTTTTTTTGGTGAAGCCACTTCAAATTCTTTGCCTGGTAAGCCGCCTCTAATTGTTTCAATAATTAGGCTGGCTCTTCTAATTGTGGGTACCACCTCAATAAACGCTTCCGCTGGCTCTTGTGTAAGTCCTTATGGATAAAGGTGATCTTTAACCAGGACTATCAAACCAAACGAGACGCACGATGATTCACCGTTGTCCCTGCTTTTTTGAGCAATCTCTACAGCTGTATTCGTTTGCTCATGTTACTATCTTGCGAACGATCGCTAATCAAAGCAGGGTAGTCAAAAATTCGCACAATGAAAAAAGTATTGAACAATTACATACCTACCAAGCTAATAGGTAATTAACTACAACACAAAAAAAAATTCTAAACTTTCATTAATATTTTTATTATTTTTATGAATACTATTGTGAATATGTGCTCTCCTGAGAGTATAGCCTTCATGGTAGCAGCTTCCTCCCTGCTTGGTGACTTCTGCACTGTACTGTTACAATTCAAAATCGATTGGAAGTGTGAGAGTTGCTTTCTGACATCAAATTCAAATTCAATCTCTCCACTAACGCATAGCTCTATACTTGCACGCTGTCTAATGGCTGATCGACGCTGTCTGCCAGGGCCTGTCTAAATATGTTAATTTGTGAGAAATGTTCTTAAAAGCAGTTCTTAAAAGAATTTTTCTCAAATGGACATGCACCCTTATTTCGCTAGTAATGCAGAAGGCAAGCAGCTATTTTAGTTATATGACAAACAATTAGAAATACCTTATTCTTAGCCCCTTCTCAATCCTTTCTCAAAGTCAAAACACACTTTGTCTAACAAAAGGGCCACCCAGTGACATTGCTGACAAGGGAATCTATTTATACTTATAAAGTTTTGATCAGTGTCTTACTTATCAGTACGCATACTGGGCAGTAGTGAAAAGCCCGATTTTTTTTAACATAGTGGTAAAGTTTATCCTTCTAATTTAATTTATTTTTGGTGAAGCCTCTTCACCTTCTTTGCGTAATGAGCCGCCACTGATTGTTTCAATATTTAGGTTGGATCTCCTAATTCTAGCTAGCGCCTCAATGAAAGTGCCGCTGGTTTTTGTGTAAGGTTGAACAAAGTCCTTATAGATAAAGGTGATCTTTAGCCAGGACTATCAAAACAAACGAGACGCACGATGCTCCATTTTTATCCCTGCTGTTTTAAGCAACCTCTACAACTGTATTTGTTTTCTCGTGTTACTATCTTGCGAACAATAGAGAAGAACGATCGCTAATCAAAGCAGGGTAGTCAAAAATTCGCACAATGAAAAAAAGTCTTAAAAAATTACATACCTACCAAGCTAATAGGTAATTAACAACACAAAAAATCTCTAAACTTTCAATAATATATTTATAATTTTGCAAAAACTATCGTAAATGTGTGCCCTCCTGAGGGTGTAGCATTCATGGTAGCAGCTTTCTCCTTGCTTTGCGACGTTTGCACTGCACTGTCACAATTCAAAATCGATTAAAAAGGCGAGAGTTGCTTTCTGATATTAAATTCAATCTGTCCACTAACGCGTAGCTCAATACATGCAAGAAGTCTAATGACCGATCGACGCTGTCGACCGGAGTCTCCCTAAATATGTTAATTTGTGACAAATGCTCTCAAAAGCCGTTATTGAGAGTATTTTTCTCAAATGGACATGCACTCTCACTCCGCTAGTAATGCAGAAGGCAAGCAGCTATTTTAATTATATGACAAACAATTAGAGATAAATTATCCTTAGCCCCGTCTCAGGAGGATATTTTTTATTTTTTAATATGTAGCTTAATTTACCGAATGCTGCCCAGGCCAGGCTGTTTGGTTTTCTTTTTTTAGTTAATAATTTGTCCCAGGTTCCTCTACTTGCTCTATTTTCTCCTGGTTTATTCGGATCGTGATATTTTCTTCTGTGTTTGTTATGATTTTAGTTTTAGTGTAGTTCATACTCAAGCCTATATTTTTAGCTCCAGTATCCAGTTCTTCCAGCATTTTTATCAGTTCTTCTTTCTTATCTGTTATTAAGGCGATATCATCAGCATATCTTAGGTGGTTTAAGTATTGTCCGTTTACTTTGATGCCCATTTCTTCCCAATCTAAATTTTTAAAACAATTTCTAGGGACTGGTTAAATAGTTGTAGCACCCTGTCTGACACCTCTACCTCTTCTTATGTGGATTGGCTTGGTTCCTTCGTGGATTTTGATTGATATGGCTGCTTCGCTATATATATTGGCTATTAAATCTGTGTATCTGTGATCGATTCGGCTATTAATTAAAAATTTTAAAAAACTGCCCATTTTACCCCCCAGGGGCGCAGCTAGCTTTTAAAAATTTAAAAAAATATACGTTAGCGTTTTTGACCCGTTACACAACTTTTTTTAATTAGGACAAAACAATTAAAAAAAAATTTTTTTAGGCCTTTTTTGACCCCTTACTCTACAGCTGTATTCGTTTTCTCGTGTTACTATCTTGCGAACGATATAGAAGAACGATCGCTAATCAAAGCAGGGTAGTCAAAAATTCGCACAATGAACAAAAGTATTGAACAATTACATACCTACCAAGCTAATAGGTAATTAACTACAACACAAAAAATCTCTAAACTTTCAATATTATATTTATTATTTTGCGAGAACTATCGTAAATGTGTGCTTTCCTGAGGGTGTAGCATTCATGGTAGCAGCTTTCTCCCTGCTTTGCGACTTTTGCACTGCACTGTCACAATTCAAAATCGATTAAAAAGGCGAGAGTTGCTTTCTGATATTAAATTCAATTTGTCCACTAACGCGTAGCTCAATACTTGCAAGAAGTCTAATGACCGATCGACGCTGTCGGCCGGGGTCTCTCTAAATATGTTAATTTGTGACAAATGCTCTCAAAAGCCGTTATTGAGAGTATTTTTCTCAAATGGACATGCACTGTCACTCCGCTAGGAATGCAGAAGGCAAGCAGCTATTTTAATTATATGACAAACAATTAGAAATATCTTATCCTTAGCCCCTTCTCAGTAAGGTCACTCATCGTCAAGCAAGCTTTACAGGTAGCGAAGCCTGACTCTGATTTTCTATTTTTGGGTTATAATTTCTGACATGTTTTCCTCGGTTTCGCATTGGCGGCTCGTTCTTATTTTAAAAATTTGGTATTAACACAGTCTAAAGATCTATTCAATAATGATACAGTTTCAAGATAGTTTGCAGCATAACTTTTTAATTCTAATTATATAAATATATATGGTTTAGGTACCTTCATACTGTGTAAGACAACATCTTTAAAATAAAACCGAACCGCCAATGCGAAACCGAGGAAAACATGTTAAAAATAATAACCAAAAAATAGAAAGCCTGATGTTGGCTTCGCTTCCTATAAGGCTTGCCTTTACGATGAGTGTCCTTACTTCTCAGTCCTCTCTCAAAGCCAAAACACACTGTGTCTAACAAAAGGGCCACCCGGTGACATTGCTGACAAGGGAATCTATTTGTACTTACATAGTTTTAATCAGTGTCTTACTTATCAGTACACATACTGGGCATGAGGTAAAAGCGCGATTTCTGAACATGGTGGTAATTGGTAAAATTTATCCTTCTTATTTAATTTTTTTTTTGTTGAAGTAACTTCACGTTCTTTGATTGATTGTTTTAATTATTAGGTTTGGTCTCCTAATTCTGACTACCGCCTCAATAAAAGCTACCGCTAGTTTTTGTGTAAGATTGAACGAAGTCCTTATGGATAAAGGTGATCTTTAACCAGGACCACGGATCACCTAACCAAATCAAAACGACCGAGCCGCATGATGCTCCACTTTTGTCTCTGCTGTTTAAAGAACCTCTACAGCTGTGTTCGTTTTCCCGTGTTATTACATGGCGAATGATAGAGAAAAACGATCGCTATTTTTAGAAAATGGCAGTGGCCTGCAGTGCTAATCAAAGCCGGTAAATCTCTAAACTTTCTTTCACATTTTTATTATTTTGCGAAAACTCAAGACTTATAATAATAAAAAAATGCAAAAACATATACACATTTACTTCAAATTTTTTAGGAAAAATGCAACTGTTTTAAATGTTGCACACAGTTTTCGCTATTATCACTTTGCCACCAAAAGATCTTAAAAAAACTCCCACAATAAGTCAGTATCATAATCAGCTAAAAAAACATTAAGCTATTAAAATAACCCTAACAAACTAATTATAGGTAATTATGAAATCGGCATAATTATGCTCAAACATGGAAAAAAGCGGTGGCGAGCAAAAAATCCGAAATGCTTTTTTTTGGTAGCAATTAATTTTAAATTATTTTATATTTTGTACCGAAATTCAACGTATCTTTTACTTTATTTTTTTGTAAATGTTTAATAAAATATATACCGCTGTAAAAACTAAACTTTTTCTAGTAAAGTCGATTTTCCACAAATTTGCTAATTTGCAGATTTCACCTTTCTGTATAGTTGGAATAATGAATTTTAACTAAGCGACGCATAGGCATGCATCAAACATACGAAAAGGAATGCGAAAAAACCAAGCAATTCGTCCTTGTTCTGTCTCTCTCATTCTCACAGCACCAGCAGTCTGCAGAATACAATGTCTTTCGAGAATGGAAAAAAGCGCAGCCTTTAATATCTTATTGGCGATAATATTAAAAATCAATCCAAGTCATATGAAGCACCTTCGAAATTCACGTCACCTTTATAAAAGTCATATGGAGTACCTATTAGGAGAACTTTAGATGACAAATGCGCAATAATGCAGTATGTGCAATAATCGAAATATGTCTTACGCAATCTTTAGAATAAGAGTTAATTAATAAATGCTTGTTGTGAATTTTTTTGTTGAATATGTCATGAGGTAAGTTATTTAAAATGCCTTAATATGAAAAAAAGTGACGCCACTGAATTAATTTAACAGAAAATTAAATTTTGAAATTTTCTAATGGATTTCTGGATGGATTACTCTAATTTATTTTTAAGAAATGGAAGTGCAGAATCGAACTAACAGTTGTAGGAGATCCATTATTGGCTATTCTCTCTCTAAAATAATCAAATAAAATGATTAATAAAACAATTTCTCCAAAGCATATAAAACAAATATACCAGTAACTATTTTTATCTTTATCAAGATTATTAAAAGGGTCTCGTGTATAATAAGCAAGTCAAAAAATAAATGAAGGTGTTAAGAAATCTTCACTATACACTCACCAAATTGTGACGTACTGGTCTAACAAATAAAAACGACGTATTCCTGGACAAGGTCTTCCATCACTTCGTGCAAACAGAATACCTTTGGCCAATAGCTTGTTTCGAATCTTTTGTAAGTCACTATTCTGCTGCTTCGTGGTAGGAAAACAGATGTCGCTGAAGACCCCTGGTAATTAGGTACTGGATCACGAAAAACTGCGTCTTCTCATCACGCTCCCAGGATGCAGTGACTCTAGTGAGCTATCTATCTATTTATTTAGCCTTCTTCAATCCATCTTTGGACATAAGACTCTCCCTATACCTTCCACTTTTCTCTGTCTGTCGCCGTGTTCATCCATCTCACCTCATATCAATCAACGGAATAAGCAGGATATAGAAAAGGGTTTCGTACAGTTGACCACTTATTAACCATGAAAATCCTAATAAAACGAACCCACGAATATAACATTCCACGCAGTATGCGTTTATAGACCTCAAAAAGGCTTGTTTAATTAATAGCCGAATAGATCACAGATGTACATACTTAATAGCCAATATAATAGCGAAGCAACAACATCAATTAAAATCCACGAAGGAACCAAGCCAATCATAACAAGAGGTGTCACATAGTGTGACACAATATCCCGTAAAATATTTAACCATGCCCTAGAAGATGTTTTTAATAGCTTAGGGGAAGAAATAAGCATCAAAATAAACGGATAATACTTGAACCATCTAAGATATTCTGATCGACTTAATAACAGACAAGAAAGAAGAACAGATAAAAATGCTGGAAGAATTGGATACAGCGGCTAAAAATATAGGTTTAAGTATGAATTACACTAGAACTAAAATCATACCAAACACAAATGAAGATATTGCGATCAGAAAAAAGCAAAAGAAAATAGAACAAGTAGAGGAATATATATACCTGGGACAAATTATTAAACTAAAAAAAACAGCTAAAATCAAGACACGAATAAGATTAGCCTGGGCAGCATTCGGTAAATTAAGCTACATATTAAAAAATAAAAAATATCCTCAGTACCTATGGATCCCAGACCTGAACAAAAAATCAAACATGGATAAAGTAATAAAAGCCCAAAGATCAATGGAAAGACAAATGTTAAATATAAAACTAATAGATAAAAAAAGGAATGAATGGATAAGAAACAAAACAAAAGTAAGGTATGTCAGAGGAGAAGAAGCAATATTAAAATGGAAATTTTCCGGTCATAATATCAGACAGAAAGACGATCAATGGTACAAATGTATTCTAAACTGGAGACCTTGGGAAAATAAAAGAAGTAGGGGAAGACTTCTACTGAGATAGACGGACGATTTGAAGAAATACGCGGGAACTAGATCCTAGTGATAATCATTCATAATTCTATTACTATTTTATATTTGCCATTGGAAAAGACGAGAAATTTTGTACAATATGAAATGGCGCACGCAAAAATGAATCATGGGGGGCTTGAGCGTGGATCGATAAGTAGAGATGGATCCTGGGGGGCTTGAGCGCAGATTAATATATTTTAATCTTGAATTTTGTGAAAAATTCATGTTCCAGACGTCAATATTCAGTGGCTCTGGGGGGGGATTCAGCCCCTAAGCCCCCCATTCTCTGCGTACGTCACTGCAATATAATCAATACTTCTCACGATTACGAGACTAAACCCCGTGGAGGATGTGATCTATCACTTCGCGCAAACAGAATTGCTTTAGCCAAATCTTTTCTCAGTCGTCACGTGTTGCACAAAGAGACATTAATTAAATGCAGGTTTCCATTGCGAAACACCCGAGTAACTTTCTATTGCTTCAGTGTAGTAGAACAGATTTTTCTGCAAAGGGTCGGGAAAAGTCCCTTACGCCACATTGCTGGGCCCGTTGTACCGTAGTATCCACTGTGTTAGCCCTGAAAACCCGCCGCCTTGGCAAAGGAGCACATTTTTCTGGGCTTAAACTTTCTGATATCGCCAGGGCTAAGCAAACAGCTACCCAAAAGTGACAGTCTTTCGCGGCCAGTGCAATGCACTCGGTTAGTATATGTAAAGGGGATTCATCGTCCCCCATACATCAACGACACTCCGAGTCTTCAACGATTCCCAGAATGCTAAAGTGTTGATTAAGACGACAGTGACCTGTCAAGAGCCGTGTCTCATATCTTTTCTTCCGAGTGTGAGAAAAGACCTCGCTCTGGAGGAGCTCACCTCCCCGATAAGGTTGGCCTGTCTCATTCCGTCCGTGTCCTCCCAGAGCGCCTGAGAGCGCCTATTTAAGTCATATTTTATGGTCGTCATGTTCCGGCCCTACTGGATCAGCTGTAGCTAGGCTGACCAAAGCCTCCTCGTTTCTAGGAATGCCCTCTTGTCCTGGAACCCAGAGAAGATCAACCTTGTTGTGGCCTGCCAGGGTTTTTAGTATGTCCCAACACTCAGCTGACAGTACCGGTTGGATGGCAGACAGTGTCTGCCATATGTAGATGTCTTTTCCTGACAAACAGTGGCATACTTGCCTAGGACAAAATAAACTTTCGCTCCTGTTGTTCTGCAGTATACTCCTGCTCCAGACCTCTCCCCCATTTTGGAGCCAAACTACCCCATTCTGGGTGCAAGGTACACACTTCCATTCCTTCTATACTTCCCTTTCCGGTATAGAGACCCTTACAGGAGGCTTCGGTTTGATGTATAAAGGTGTCTTGTCCCAGTTCATATGAAGAACAGGGCAGATATCCGATACATCTCTATACAGTTTTGTGTGGACTAGGACTAAGATTAATCCTAAGATCGCCGAAGCTTTGAAGTCTATAGATAGTCCTCAATGCCATGTGTTCTAAGAATAGGGGCAGAGGGGGCAGTCCCGCAAGCCTTTCAATGGTCCTAGTAGGCGCTGTCCTCATTGCATCAGTAATTCCAAGTCATGCAAGCCGCTGAACTCTATCAAGTTGAGTTCCATTCTATGACCCCATAAGTAAATATGGGTCTTACCATCGCCGTGTACATCCATTGGAGATACTGAGGTTGAAGTTTCCAAGTCGTGCTGTAAGCCCTCTTGCATGCCTATAATGCATTGGTGGCCTTTTTGATCTTTTCAGCCACTTGGTCCCTCCAGTTTAGCCTTGAGTCTATAATAACCCCAAGGTATCTGTACAATAGTTACGCTCTATTCAATGAGAGTGAATTTTAATCCATTTTTACACGTTTGCAGCGAAATCTCTTCTACTACCCCGAAGTGGGCGGCTCTCAAGAGAAGCCTGCGTAAGAAATGCCTTTTCACATACCACGTGACGATTTAGAGTTGATTCACTAATTCCTATTGATCACAGCCCTTCTGATCGCACGATGTGAATGATGATATCGTCCATGGCCCAGAACTAGCAGCCATGGTAGCTATTCTGGGTCTTGAACGATGTGATAGTTCCCATCAAATGTTTTGGTCAATGGCAAGCTTTAAATTTGCTCCAAGATGTCACGTGCTATGCGAATGAACCTCCATTGCGTAAGCTTCTCCTACGATCCGACCGAGAACGTTCAGTCGGTACGGGGCAGGAGAACAGATTTAACTTCAAACGAGTAAAATTCACTCTGAAGGGCGGGCGACTATGCCATTGGTCAAGACAAGATATTTCGCACAACACGCGACCGCTTAGAGTTTTCTATTGGTCAAAGCGTGTGATGTGGATGGTCACATCGTTCAAACTCAGAATAGCTACCCAGATAGGTAACGTTAAACTGATCACTTACCACTTCTATAACAACCCTGCTATATCTCGTGGAAAATATGGACATTAGTCGTTTTCTTATTAAAGTTCTTAATAGCGAGTTTGGTCAAAGATGTAGGGAAACTATCATCTATAGCCACGCCACGCGGCGACATGGTTTGCTATGGCGGATTCCGGGAATAGACAATTTGATAACTTGTTAACTACTCGGGTCCTCATTATGACGTCTTGAAACTTGGCTAATAATTTGATGATTAAGGGTTCGCCTTTGATGAAAACAATAATAATATGTAACCCTACCTTAACTGCTACTGTGCCTTTGGTAATGAATAGTTAAATACTCCCAAGAGACTTACTAGACAGTGGCGTGCATATAATATATGCAGAAAGGTGATTAGTAAAATCCAAAAACTTTTTTTTCATATCATCACATTATAATTTATGTAACTCACCCCAACATATGTATAACAAGCATTTTTTAAATAATTTTTATTCTAAAGATTGACATATTTTCATTAACTGCATAGGTATACTGCACTATCACACATTTCTCATCTGATATTTTTCTAATCGTTGCTTCATCGGACTTTCGTGAATTTAGTTTCTATTACCGGGAGTGGAATTTTAGAGGGTGCGCCTTTTTGATTCTTGAAAAACGGATTGTTCGCGTCCCTTGCACACAAATATGTATATGTCCTATGAATGCGTGTGCGTTGCTTGTTTAAAATTAATTCTGCTCACTATAGGAAACGGTGGAATCTCCAAATTAGCACATTTGTGAAAAATCGACTTTAACTAGCAAGGTTTAGTTTTTACAGAAAGCAGAAAATGTTTATCAAATATTTATAACAAGTAAAGTTTTATAATTACAGCTTTTTAAGTTGAATTAGGGCGCAAAATATAAAATAATTAAAGATTCAATAGTCCAAAAAACAACGCATTTAGGTGTTTTGCTAGTTACTGCCTTTTTCCATATTTGGGCAGAATTATCTCGATTTCATAATAGCTATAATAAATTTGTTAGATTTTTTAAGTGTTTTGTGTTAGCTTATTTTGTTTTGATATTTGATTTTTTCGGAAATTTAAAGCTTGTAGTCTAGTACAGTGAAACCTCCTATAAGCGGACACTCACGGTTCCGTCGATTTTGTCCGCTTAGTGGAGGTGTCCGTTTAAGAGAGGGAACTGCGAAATTTTGATATATATTTATTAACAATTTCCGCTGCTTGAGATTTTCCGGTATTAAATTTTTCGGCGATCTTTTGTGCTGATAGATGTTCCTTCTCCGAAACGTTAAAAACTTCCATTTTTCTACATAAACAAAGAAGTTTTTCTACTAGGCGCCATTTCAAAGAGATCTATTATTACCCAACTGAATAATAAAAATAAACACTGCAGTCTCGCCGAATAAAAGATTGTTGTAAGTACGACAGAAATATTTAGTCTCCGCATTAAAATGAAAAGAGGTAATTCCCCGGCTGCAGAGTGCAATGTTGCCAACATACTACATAATATTTATCTCCATGTCGTGCAGCGCTCCGTCCCGTTGTCAGAGGTTCGTGTCCGGTTAAGGGAGGTTTCAGAATTTTTTAACCAAAAAAAATTGTCCGCGTCCGGTTATTAGAGTGTCCGGTTATAGGAGGGAATTTTACATGTGAAGACATAGGCAAAAGCTTAGTTCCAACAAATTTGTCCGCCTAAAGGGAGTGTCCGCTTAATAGAGGTGTCCGCAAGGAGAGGTTTCACTGTATGTGTGTGCAGTAAGCGTATAAGTGGCCGAAAAATGCCAATTTTTGCATAACTCAATATTCTAAACTCGTTCTTCTACGCACCGTAACTCAATGAAGTAGCTTCTGGCTCCTAACATATCTCAATAGACATACCTTATAGTTTATTATATTCATAAAGGGCTATAAACTCAAACGGTTTTCGACCTCCAAAGACATGTAAAAATCGGACATAGTATGCCTTATTAGTAATTTCATTTTTCCTGACCAACATGGATAGATTAATCTAGTCGGCTGCGCCCAGTACATCATCGAAGAACAATGAAATGTATGATTTTTTTATGTTTCTTGGTTAAACGCTCTCTGTTTGATTCTCTCGTTTTAATTTAACATATATGAAACAATGGTGAAAGGCACGCTGTATGGAATGGAGACTTGTCGCGTAACAGAAAAATATAAAACAAAAATGGAAGGTGTCGGAAGATCAATAAAAATATTTAGAACAGATCATATAAGAAATGAGATCATAAAAGAAAGAATGGGAATATAGGGAAGCAGGTATGCTTTTGGATGACATCACTAAAAGGTAACTGATACAGAACTGAACGGATGAACGATTGCCAAAGCAGGTACTAGAATGGCAACCAATAACGCGCAGAAAAGGAAGGCGTTCTAAACTGGAATGGCAACAGTCAATTAATAAGATTAATGAGTTAAAAAAACCTGACAGAAGATGATTGTCAGGATCAAAGGAAGTTAAGAATAGGCGTCGGACAACGTAGAAAAACGTTTGCTTGTTTGGTACCAACGCGATTGTTTCTTCCTAAAATGAATATAATAGTTTTTGTTGATTTATATTGGTTGCTACCAGTCAATTTTCAGTGGTAATTTAGCATCCCTGCATGGAACAGATATCGGTGAACGCCGCACAGTGGGGCAGGGAGCACAAAAAGATGCGATAAAGATCCACAGTGCAATGTATGTATTCTTTTGTCGTCAGGAATGTTTAAAATTAATTACTTAATGATCCAAAACAAAAAAAAAGTTGTTGTCGACCCTACAAAAACGGAAAGGCCAATTTTGCCTCCTCCCCAAAAACTAATCGTCCCCCTGAAAAATAAAAACACCTATCGCCCCCCTCCCAAAAAAACTTTACAGAACCTATATAAAGTTTTCCACACTTTCCTTCTAGTGACTTTCGCCATTTTTAAAACGACTTGACGGAAACTTTCAATGCAATGAATCTGATATTGAAACTATTTTGTTTATAAATAATTATATTTATATATTATACCAAACAGAACAAAAAATAATTTAATAATATTAATACATGTTTAATTACAAAATTAAACAGCCTTTCTTTTTTTTACCAATTTTCATAAATCCTCATTTTTAATTAAATTTATTATTTAAACATGGGTGATCTTTAGAAATTAGGTTTTAATAACATAAACTAACCTTCTCAAGTTTACCTATTTAAATTATATAAATTTTTTAGTTTATAAATTAACGCGAAATATTGAATTTAATATTTTATAATTTCTCACGAACCATAACAAATTGTTAATATAAAAAGAGAGGATATATCTTAATAAAGCAGATTCAACATTTGATAGTTGTTCTTACTATAACTACTTAAGTTTACTGTACCATAAGCCTTCTTGGTCATTGCAGGGAGTGAGGCTGCTCCCTGGCAGTAAACTTTTTACTTTAATCCCGCTGCTTAACCAAGCCGAGTTAAGCAAGTGTAATTGTCAAGCACAGCTTGCACATTGGTCCTTCAAACCGGATCAAGCACATTGGTCCTTCGAACAAAGAAACGGCCGCCGACGCCCGTAGGAATAACACCTGACTACAGCACAACCGTCCACCTGCCAGTACGACTGTCCGTACACTTGTCTTATCCGAAGCCACTACGCAAGAGATTCACCCAGAGCGACCTTCCACGAGAAATTCCATCCATTCTACAAGCGTCAAAAAACCGTCCACCTGCCCGTACGACTATCCGTACACTTGTCCTTTGTCCTTTCCGAAGCCACTACACAAGAAAGCTTCAACCAGAGCGACCTTCCACGAGAAAGTCCGTCCTTTCTACAAGCTTCAAAAAGCCGTCCACCTGAGAGTACGACTATCCGTACACTTGTCCGAAGCCACTTTTCAAGAGAGCTTCAACCAAAGCGACCTCCACGAGAAAGTCCGTCCATTCTACAAGCTGCAAAAAGCCGTCCACCTGACAGTACGACTATCCATACACTTGTCTGAAGCCACTATTCAAGAGAGCTTCAACCGGAGCCACAGTGGAACGTTTTGAAGATCTAGGTGGACAACCCCTGAGCAACATTAACACTCTTTCATGCTTGATTTTTTTAGCTTTAAAATAACATAAAATTCTTAAAAGCATTTAGTATTTGCAATATTACCTACCTCTAATATAGGGTGATTCAGATTTTAACGATTTTAAGATTTGTAGTCATACTGTATGTTTTAAACGAAAATTGTTTCAACAAATTTTATAACAATGAAGTAACGGTATATATTTTTTTTAGTTTTTGCAAGAAGGAATTTAAATAAAACAGTTTTGCAATATACAAGGTGTTTCAGAAAAATTTAAATAAAGAAGTTTTAGGCGGTAAGGGACGATCAAGAAAAAAATTCCGCTCTCATCTTTCACTATATGAAAAATAAATGCATTAAACATTTTAAACCTCTCACCCCTTGCCCAGGGTGAAACCATCCCCTAAAATTATAATGGGAAATGTTCATCGGATGGTATTATCTCTAAAGGGGTTTAATGTGAGAAAATTTAAGAGATATATGGATTTTAATTTTATGTAACTAAGAAAGTTTAAAAAAATATTTATAAAATTGGAAAGTTTAATTTTTATTTGAAAAATATCATTACTTAACATAACAAATAATGGAATAATTAACTAACACAAGTCCATTTTATTATTATCTTGTAAACTAAACTGTGTTAATTAATTTCATAATCTGACACAAAAAAGACAAGAAAAATATATTATCATATTTCTAAAACCGCATAATAATAACTCGCTCCGTTTAAAACTTAATTTTTTGGGTTTTTTTAACCCCAAAAAACTTCCCTTGGGGTTTGGTGCATATGCATTTTTATTAAGCTTGGTCTTAACCAGTGACAGAGTGAAAAGTTACTGTTTACAAAAGTTCGTGAAAGTCGAGAGTTTCAAAAACCCATCGTACAGACATACATAGGGCATATTCTTAAATTACGTAACCCCTCCTCCCCCCTCCGTAATGCATTTTTAAGAAAAAATATATTCAAGAATCATGACAGTGTAACGCAAGGTTAATAACCCCCCTTCCCACCTTGAGCGTTACGTACCTTTGGAATCGGCCCATACACATAGGTACATGCGATAGGGTGTCTCAGATAAAAGTAACTACAAGAGGGTTTATGAGGATTTAGAAGACGGTAAGACATACCAATTTTGGTAAAAAAGTGGCGCTATTCCAAGCTGTAGCAAAGAAAACATTTATATGCGTTTTCAAAATATTGAGAAATAAATGGCTCCATGAGGGATCTGATACCTTCCTAGCTAGCCTATTAGCACACTTCAAGTGAAGCTCTTACGAAGTTTTTAGTTATAACACGAATTATTGAGCAAAATATAGTCTACTATATTACGAAAACTGTATATTGATACGATGCTCCGTTAAAAAGATAGATTTTTTAAACATTTTAATTGTCAAAAAACTTGTCATTGGCTTTAATAGATTTTGACCAAAATCTAATTATCTGGTAAGACTGTCGAGCACTATTTCACCTGAAAATTTTATGAAAATCGGTTCAGCGGCTTAGGAGCTATCGTGTTACGGACAGAAATAATATATACACACACACAGACACACAGACAGACATTACGACGATATTGCTAGGATAGGTCAAAATACACCCAAATAACACATTTTCGGCGTTATCTAAAAAAAAATTTTTTCGTCGAAAATAATACAATTGCTATGCGGGCTAGGAAGGCAAAAACTAAAAATTGTGACTTTTTGAAAAAGTCCTAAAAAAATTGTTAACGTCATTTTATTGGCCTAGTCATATTTATATAGTTTTATTCAATTTGTTTAAAAGAAGGTGAACAAGTTTCCCAACTTGTTTTTATTTTTGTAAATAATTATATTCTCTAATTTTCACTTAAAATTAGAGAAGCTATCTCTCTTAGTTTTTAAATATTTTTGGGTTACATTTTCTACGCTTACAAGCGTTTTAGAATATTATTTTGATTTACTTTACGCTATATCTTTCCATATTTTAAATTTAAACTTCGCGCGCTTCTTCCAGCAATGAAGGATTTGAGATAAGCGGCTAAATTCGGCCTAGCAGACGAAAACGCCGATTGTCTGAGAGAACAACTCAACCACGCGCCACGTGCAAGTAAAGTCACCGCACCGCTATCATTTTATATTAAAATTGTGGAAACTATTAATTTTACGCTTTAGTTTATTATATATTAGTGTTTGGAACATTTTGAACTATAGAACAATGGAGAGTCTGGTACTTCGCGTATAATCGGGCTGGCCAGCCAAGTAGCTACAAAAGACATCTAAGGGTAAGTTGTTTCTTGATAATTTTTCATTGCTACGCTATTTTTAGTAAATAAGTTTTAGGCTCTTTTTTCCCTGTCGGAGCCCTGTGGAAAGATACAGTCCCTCTTAACTCCCACACGTTTTTCTCGAGCTATCTCGAGTGGTCCTTCGGTATATTTTATTTTCTACAGAAGGCCTGACCTCACCATTTGGTCCTTCGAGCCGGATAACAGGACCCCGGGAAAAATTAAAGTCTAAATCGCATTTTGTTAAATATAAAATTTTTAATAAAACGCATGACCTTGCTCTTTTTGCTGTGCTCGCAGTAAAAATAACAAGTAAAAAAGTACCGAACGCGCATTGTTTTCGCGCATTTCCTACCTCTTTTTGGCTTGGCGTCGAATGCACGTAGGAAAAGTTTCCAACACACGATCTTAGAGAGGTAAATGAGACTTGTTTACATTGTTTATCGCCTATTTTCTTTTCTTTTTAAACGCTTTTAATTTTTAAATATTAAAAATTTCGGAAACTAATCGTTCACCTGTTTTAACGGAGTTTTTTAAAAACATTACAATGAGTACGCAACTTAAGAAGTTAGAAGCACTCCGTAATGTGCAACATAATCGCATTAATACTCTTCATAACTTAGCTAATGCTTGCCTAACGGATGATACAAAACAACCGTGTTTACAGGTTCGCCTTATCGACCTTGATGAAATTAAAGAAACATTTTTTATTTATCAAAATCAAATAATAGAGGCTTATTCGGCAAGTCCGGAGAGACTGGAAGAAGAAAATGAACGCCTTACTGAGTTTGACGACAGCTTCTATGATATTAAACGAATTCAAAAACAACTATTTGAGGTGAAAATTGAAGCTCCTCAACCTCAAAACTTAACGCAAATTTCAAATTCTTCTGATCCAGACCGCTTTATGGCGTCTTTAATGCCAAGACTGCGCATTGTCGAATTTCATGGCGACATCACTAAGTTTCCAACCTTTCTAGATATGTACAATAGTTCTGTACACAATAATCCTAGTATTCCTACAAACGCTAAATTTAATTTGTTACTGTCCTACCTAAAAGGACCGCCTTTAAACGTAGTTAAACACTTACAAATAACCGACGCTAATTATATAATCGCTTACAATACGCTTCTAAAACGCTATCATAACCCCCGCTTATCGGCTCAAACTTATTGGCGCTCCGTGTATAATTTTCCCGCTCTCAAAGACGACAATTCAGAAACGCTGCGCACGCTGCTTGATGTTTTTTCAGAAAACATTGAGGCTTTAAAAACTCTAAATTACGACACTGATCAATGGTGTTTTCCGCTCGCCAACATTTTACTAGATAAATTGCCTGAGGTACTACTTTCGCGCTTTGAACTAGCTAATTCTAGATCTAATGAAATGCCCACATATCAAGAAATTTATAATTTCCTTGAAAGTCAATGTAATTCGCTATATTCGCTACAATCTAAAAATAGATTTAAAAATAATAAACAGTTTTATAAAAATAACGCCTCGCCTTATTATACAAAAACGCTACTTGGTACGGAAAATACTCATTCTAAAGATAGATGCGCTTTTTGTGATTCTAACACACATTCAATATATTTATGTAACGCATTTAAAGGTAAATCTCCCTACGAACGCTATTCTTACGCTAAAAATAAAAAACTATGTTTAAATTGTTTAAGCTCAATACATTTAACAAATTCTTGTCAAAGTCTACGCTCATGTCGCTATTGCCCTGGTAATCAAAGACATCACTCATTAATTCATTTTGAGCGAAATTATAATTGCGCTAATTCTCAAAATCAATCACATTTTGATGCTAACGTGAATTTCTCACAAAATCTCTCTAATATGTCTTCCAACGCATCTCCAAGTAGTGCACCACGTGGTTACTTGGCCAGTCAGCAAAGTTTTAGATCCCCGGCTACTGGTTGTCCGCTTCCAAATTACTCTACTCCAAATAAGTTCCCTCAAAGTGCCTCTTCTCAAAATAATCAAAATTTTACTTCGACGTCTTCTAATTCACAAGTACCAATCGCAACTCCTTCGGGTTCTAACCCCACGCATTGTGGTTTTATTTCTGCGCAATCGCAAGTTTTATTGTCAACTATCCTAGTAAAAATTCAAGATGTCCGCGGTAACTTTCAAACAGTTAGAGCGGTGTTAGACAGCGGTTCGCAAAACACTTTCTGTTCTCAAAAATTAGCGCAACAATTGGTCCTTCCAAGACAACCCTTATGTTCAAATATACAGGGGGTTGGAGGCAACTCTCTTACTTCTGATCTAGGATCGATTTTTATTAAAATTTGTAATTTTCAAAAACCAGATATTTTTGTGTCTACGCAAGCAATTATTTTGCAAAAAGTTTGTACTGATTTACCGTCAGTAAAAATAAATACAGAAAATTGGCATTTTGTAAAAAATTTACCCTTAGCAGATCCCACTTTTTACAACCCTTCGCCTGTAAATTTACTAATTGGTATGGATCTATTTCCACTAATTATACAGGGTGAAAAAATCGCTAGCGATGATCCAAATCATCCCTTTGCTATGGGAACTATTTTCGGCTATATTTTGATGGGACAAATAAATCAACCCTTAATTTCTACCCCGCCAATTAATGCTCTTTTTTGTCAAAATGAAAATGACTCGCTTTCGCAATTAATTTCAAAATTTTGGGAAACCGACTGCGTCCCCCAAAAAACTCATTTGAAACCAGAGGATGAAATTTGTGAAAAGTATTTTAAACAGAGCGTGTCGCGTAATCTAGACGGCCGGTACACAGTATCCCTTCCCTTTCGCACATTTGACAATCCACCACAGTTTCCCGGAATAAAACAAGTCGCGCTAAATCGTTTCTTATCTTTAGAAAAAAAACTACTTCGCGATAAAAACTTGTATTGTGAATATTCTAAATTTATGAATGAATATTTGGAATTGGGTCATATGGACTATGACTCAGAAAAAGAAGACGATTCAGACAGCTATTTTATTCCACATTTCGCTGTTGTTAAAAATGAAGCTATCACTACTAAGACAAGGGTAGTTTTTAATGCGAGTATTACTGACCCTTTTACGCATATTTCGCTTAATCAAGTATTATTATCGGGTCCAAAACTACAAAAAGATATTATTCAAATATTATTACATTTTCGCCTTAACCCTGTGACGCTCACCTGCGATATTCAAAAAATGTATCGTAGTATAAATATCAACCCTGATCATCAAAAATACCAAAAAATATTTTGGCGGTTTAACCCTAATGAAAAAGTTTCCGTTTTTAAACTACGAACTGTCACTTACGGAGTGAACTGTTCACCATATCTCGCTTTACGCACCCTTCAGCACTTAGCTGAGTCCGAATATGATAACTACCCTCACGCTGCTAAAGTTATACTTAACGATACCTATATTGATGACGTCACTACTTCATGTAAAACGGTTCAAGAGGCGTTAAATTTGCAGCATGAGCTTACGGAGTTATTAGGAAACGCTGGCTTGAAATTACACAAATGGTCTAGCAATCGCTCAGAAGTGATCTCTCATTTAGATCCCTCCGTAGTCAACCCCGCAGTTTTATCTCTCGATTCGGATGACGTCACTAAGGTCTTAGGCCTGTGCTGGCATCCTTCCTATGACGAGTTTCGATTTAACATATTACCTAATCAGCAAAGCTGTACTAAAAGGACGCTTCTCTCTTTTTTAGCACGCTGCTATGACCCCCATGGGTATCTTACCCCAGTAACATTCACTTTAAAATATTTGATTCAACAAATTTGGTTACTTGGTATTTCCTGGGACGCCACGCCTACTTTAGAAATAGTTCGTCAGTGGACACTCTATCAATCTGAATTTCAAGTTTTAGAAAAATTTAGTTTACCCCGCCACATTGACATCACCAACGCCGAATCCATCGATCTCTGTGGTTTTTGTGATGCGAGTGAACGAGGGTACGCATGCGTAATATACTTACGTGTCTTACGAAACGCTAAATATCACATATATTTTGTTCTTTCGAAAAGTCGCATCGCTCCACTTAAAAAATTTGTTAGTATTCCGAGAATAGAACTTCTAGCCGCTACTCTTTTATCTGAGGTCTTAAAATACACATATGATATATTCATAAAAAGGTTCACAATAAATAATATTTACGCTTTTTCGGACGCAATGGTTGTTTTACACTGGATAAAATCCCATCCAAGTAAATGGAAAACTTTTGTCGCAAATCGTGTTAGTCTTATCCAAGATAATATTAATCCAGAATGTTGGTTATATACCCCCACATTTCTCAATAGTGCCGATGTAGCCAGCCGCGGCTGCTCGCCGAGTGAGCTTTTAAATCATCCCCTATGGTGGGCCGCCCCTAGTTTTTTACAAGAATCTTTCGATAAATGGCCAACAAAAACCCCGCAAGTCAAAATAAATGACAGTTTAGAGACTGAGGAACGAAAAAATGTTGCTCTGATTTCTTGTGACCGAACAACGGAAAATTTTTTAGATTCGCTTTTAAATAATAAATCCGATTTTTACGCTATTCAACTACTTTTAGCCCGCAGTTTACGATTCATAAATAATTGTAGACTATCCGCAGACGTCAGAAAAAAGACAAATATAGATTATATCGATCTCTTTAACGCTTTAAAATGTTTGGCTAAGCACGAACAACAAAAATACTTTTCTGAAGTAATTCTTAACCTTCAAAACCAGAAAAAATGCATAAAACCCATACAAAAATTGAATCCCTTTTTAGACCAGGATGGTCTTATAAGAGTTGGAGGACGCATTCAACAAGCCATGACTATTTCTTACGGACAAAAACATCCTCTTCTTTTACCCAAGGAAAGTAGACTTTCTTATATTTTTATTGAATATATGCACAAAAAATATTTGCATGTCGGAGTGCAAACAGTCCAATATCTCATTAGTCAAATTTTTTGGATTTTATCTGCCAAACGCTTAATTAAAACGGTTTTATCCAAATGTGTTCGTTGCTTTCGCGTCAAACCGCATTCTTATGAGCAAATCATGGGACAAATTCCGTCCTACCGCTTGATTCCACAAAAGCCTTTTACTTTTAGTGGAGTAGATTTTAGTGGGGCTATACCTATCACTCTCAGTAAACACAGAGGTGTAAAAACACAAAAAGCATATATCTGCCTTTTTATTTGTCTAAATACTAAAGCTTTACATCTCGAGTTAGTGTCAGATCTAACTTCGGACGCTTTTTTAGCTGCGCTACGTCGCTTTGTTGCCCGAAGAGGTTACATAAAAACTCTTTTTTCAGACAATGGCACAAATTTCGTTAAATCAAGCAAAGAATTGCTTGATCTTGCAAGAAATGCTTGCACGCAACAAGCTATCGCCTGGAATTTTATCCCTCCATCAGCTCCCCACTTCGGCGGTCTTTGGGAGTCAGGGATAAAATCAGTAAAAACTCACTTAATTCGTACCATTGGCTCGCAAATTCTAAGTTATGAGGAGTTGTACACAGTTCTTTGTCAAATTGAGGCGATTTTAAATTCTCGCCCCTTGACCCCGCAATCTACCGACTGTAACGATCTACAGGTTTTAACACCGGGACATTTTTTAACACATGGACCTTTAGTTTCTGTTCCTGACGAAGATTTTTCAAGTAAACCTGAGAATCGGTTATCGCGATGGAACTTGGTCCAACGAATACAAGCCGATTTTTGGCGTCGTTGGAGCCAAGAATTTTTACATACCCTTCAAGTACGAAATAAATGGTTGGAACCATGCGCAGAGCCAAAAATAGGTACCCTCGTTCTTATCAAAGACGAGTTATCACCGCCCCTTCAATGGCGGGTAGGTCGCATTATTGAAATTTTTAAAGGGCCTGATGGGCACGCTAGGGTGGCAAATGTTCGTACCGCGTCCGGTATCTTTAAACGACCTTTAGTCAAGCTTTGCCCCCTTCCAATTGATTCAGATTCACCTACCGAAAAATGATGCTCATTTTGGTGGGCCGAATGAACAAGTTTCCCAACTTGTTTTTATTTTTGTAAATAATTATATTCTCTAATTTTCACTTAAAATTAGAGAAGCTATCTCTCTTAGTTTTTAAATATTTTTGGGTTACATTTTCTACGCTTACAAGCGTTTTAGAATATTATTTTGATTTACTTTACGCTATATCTTTCCATATTTTAAATTTAAACTTCGCGCGCTTCTTCCAGCAATGAAGGATTTGAGATAAGCGGCTAAATTCGGCCTAGCAGACGAAAACGCCGATTGTCTGAGAGAACAACTCAACCACGCGCCACGTGCAAGTAAAGTCACCGCACCGCTATCATTTTATATTAAAATTGTGGAAACTATTAATTTTACGCTTTAGTTTATTATATATTAGTGTTTGGAACATTTTGAACTATAGAACAATGGAGAGTCTGGTACTTCGCGTATAATCGGGCTGGCCAGCCAAGTAGCTACAAAAGACATCTAAGGGTAAGTCGTTTCTTGATAATTTTTCATTGCTACGCTATTTTTAGTAAATAAGTTTTAGGCTCTTTTTTCCCTGTCGGAGCCCTGTGGAAAGATACAGTCCCTCTTAACTCCCACACGTTTTTCTCGAGCTATCTCGAGTGGTCCTTCGGTATATTTTATTTTCTACAGAAGGCCTGACCTCACCAGAAGGCGACAACATTTTAATTTTTCGAATAACACAATTTATGTTTTTAAGCATTAATTTAAAAACCCCTGTAGATATTTTTAACTTCGACACTGCATCCGATTAAGCTCGCAATAGCGCCACTTTTTTCCTTTTGAACGAATATCGTAAGTGTTACCGTTTCTGAAAATCCCACAAAGCCCTATGTACTTAATTTTATATGGACACCCTGTAAACAAACAGACACATTGACTTATCGTGATATAGAAAAATGCACGAAGATTGACTAATTTAGGTTAGAAAATCCCCAAAGGGCACATTTGTGAAGGTATCAAAAAGAAAATGTCATTAAACACAAATAATATGTTTTCTATTTTTAGAGTTGCAGGCTAACAAAATAATTAAGTACAAGTTTACCGCAAAAAAAGGACAACATTTCAATACTGCATCAGAAAGTAGAGATTTCGGTTAATTAGAAAATAATAAAACTAACATCAACAAATTCTAACAAACTAAAGTTTCAGTCCAACAAAAACTATATAAAACTAAAATTTTTCTTACCAAAACACCAGCGAATTCATAAAATCATAGCAAGTAAAACACTGCAACAATGACAGTCAAAATGCTTCCTTAGTCTTAAGGACATGTCACTCTAAACATGCCTGGCACTTGTTTTACTCCAGCGCCTACTACGCGGGAAAAAACAATATTGTTTTAAAGCATTGCCCATACATAAGATTAAAATGTCTAAGCAGAAAATTTTTAAGATGCAACTTTCAATGCAAATATCTTGACAACCAGAGGGAATAAAAAAATAATATTTTGGATTTAGGATGTATGGAATATGCTCTTTAATTGTAGGTAGCTGAAATGTTAATTTATAGTACTTAACCATGTCCACCTAGATTAGTCAAACGTTCCACTGTGAGAGCGACCTTCCAGGAGAAAGTCCGTCTATTTTACAAGCTGCAAAAAGCCGTCCACCTGACAGTACCACTATCTGTACACTTGTCCAAAGTCACTATTGAAGAGAGCTTCAACTAGAGCGACTTTCCACGAGAAAGTCCGTCCATTCTACAAGCTTCAAAAAGCCGTCCACCTGACAGTACGACTATCCGTACACTTGTGTAAAGCCACTATTCAAGAGAAATTCAACCAGAGCGACCTTCCACGAGAAAGTCCATCCATTCTACAAGCTTCAAAAAACCGTCCACCTGACAGTAAGACTATCCGTACACTTGTCCGAAGCCACTATTTAAGAGAGCTTCAACCAAAGCGACCTTCCACGATAAAGTCCGTCAATTCTACAAGCTGCGAAAAGCTGTCCACCTGACAGTACGACTATTCGTACACTTGTCCGAAGCCACTATTCAAGAGAGCTTCAACAAGAGCGACCTTCAACAAGAAAGTCCGATCATCCGCCAGTCAGTCCGAAACAACTGTCCGTCATGTCTACAGTTGCCAAAATGTCCAGATAAGAAGTAAAGTTATAAAAAAAAATCATTAAGAAAAAACGAGTACAAGAGCCAACCACCATAATGATAGGAAAAAGCATAGAAAGAATATTGCTAGAAAGACAGCTCAGAAGAAACAAAATGGAAAAACACCTTCTAGATTGCCTTCTAGACATGCATATAATGGAGCATGCGTCAGTCCAAAAATTAAAACAACTTCTGCGATATGCCAAAGATCTATTGGACTTTTCACAAGCGATTAAAGTCAATTGGGAGCCAATAATCATTAACATAATTTACCAGAAATGGGTTATCCAGACGCATGTTTTACACCATGAATGGGTGAACTGCAAACTAGGCAGATTCCCCACAGTTAAAGAATTACAACAGCTTTATGAGATGAGTCATCAGTGCCTTAGAGACATTCAAACCTCTAGGCAAAAAACAGAAACTTGGGACTACCATTGATGAAATTATTGTCAAAGTTGGTTCCAAGGGTTTCAAAATAAAATTCCCACAATCGAAGATTTTTTCCATTTTTTAAGAAAAAAAATGTATACACTTAATTCAAGAATCAAAGGCTCAATTCCAGAATCAAAGACTCAAACTCAACAAACTGAAGAAGAACAGAACTTAGAATATTACCCAGATCATGTATATCAGAACAAAAAATATGCTCAGATAACTCCAGTCATCTTGGTTATACAAGACGAAACCTTATTAAGAGATACCAAAATCCAGCATATCAAATTAAATAGCAAAGTAAAAAAAGTCCTCAATTTAAAGCCAAAAAGAAAATTGGTGCCTATCCTGTGCTCAACCAGAAATACCTTCACAATAAAAAGCAAGTCCAAAAATAACCAAAAGTCAAGAAGACATATTAAAGAGAAGAAAACTTTTAAACAAGAAGCAACAATCCTTATTAGAAAGAAATCCCAAAAGAAGAAACATTCCAACTCAAAATTTACTGAAGAGGCGGAAGGACAATGGCAAATAAGTCATAAACATTTTGCCATTGTAAATATGCAACAAAATATTTTCAAATTCTTGCTTCCCAATTTACAATTTCTTCATGGCACTTACAATAGCAGGGGAATAACAACAATAACAGAAATAGATTATAATATTTTTCAAAATAAACAATTTGCCACCAAAGCGAAAAGTTCTACAACATTCAATGACCCCAAAATCCAAACAGTACAACCGATGCCTAGATTCTCCGTCAGCAGTTTTAAGAAACTGACCCACCTTATAAATAAAGCAGCAGTACCTATTTCGATGCCTACCTACATCATCAACAGCATTATTCAACCTAAGATCCATACAGTCACCCGTTGAAGAGAGGGGAAAATGTTTAATTACAAAATTAAACAGACTTTCTTTTTTTACCAATTTTCATAAATCTTCATTTTCAATTAAATTTATTATTTAAACATGGGTGATCTTGAACATAAACTAACCTTCTCAAGTTTACCTATTTAATTTATATAAATTATTTAGTTTATAAATTAACGCGAAATATTGAATTTTATAATTTCTCACGAACCATAACAATTTGTTAATATAAAAAGAGAGGATTTATCTTAATAAAGCAGATTCAACATTTGATAGTTGTTCTCACTATAACTACTTAAGTTTACTGTACCATAAGCCTTCTTGGTCATTGCAGGGAGTGAGGCTGTTCCCTGGCAGTAAACTTTTTACTTTAATCCCGCTGCTTAACCAAGCCGAGTTAAGCAAGTGTAATTGTCAAGCACAGCTTGCACACTAAATCAAATAATAAGTTAAAAAAAGATCAGTCTGAAAGTGTAAAATTAACTTATAAACCTCGTTATAAAAGAGTATTTTTATCCTTTAACAAATTGTCGCTTTCGCTACGCTCATGCTACCTTGAGATAAAAAGTGTCACTTTTATCCCTTGGTATATATTATGAGAATAGTGTGCTCTCCTTATTATTTTAGCGATAAAACTGTCACTTTCTTTCCTTAAAATTCAAAATAAAAGGCCCTATCAGACATAATGTTTCCAGTAAAGTAGCTGAAAAACACAATTATAATTTAATTTTAGGGCAAAAAAATCAAAAAGTTCAAAAAATATCTCCTAAAATTCGTAATTAAAGTGTCTTGTTAGCTATTATATACCTCGCTACGCTCAGGCTACAAACTTTTTGCCTCGGGATAAGGTGTGACTTTTAATGCTTAATATTAAATTAGTATACCAATAATATGTGTAGATTTATATGTATTTAGTACTTTATATTTTAATTATCTATACTACAATTTAAACACATATTTCACTAAGTTTGGAGAAAAATGTTAAAATTTAAAAATTAATTCCGGCCTTATGGGAAAAATCATCAGCTAAATGTGGCATCATTTTAAAAAGAAACGTTCAATAAAAGATGACATGTTTAAACTGGCGCGATAGCGGGCGACAAGTTACTTTTTGTCCAGGTATATTTTTAAGATTAAAGAAAATAATAAATTTTTGAAAGATTTTACAAAAATGGCAGCTTGAAGAAAAACAACAAAAAATCTGGCATTTTTTTTATACGAGAATAATGTACTCCTCATAATGATTATCTGACATAATTAAAATTATTTTATTCTTAAAACAACTACGCAACGTCAGTTTTCAAAACACGCTAACTTTGACAAGGTGTTTTATTCATTTGTTTGACGTTTGACTATCCGAAGCTAACTTGCTATGATAAAGCGGTTATTAATAAATAGTTTTCAGTAAAAATATATCGAATGAGTTCCAAGCGCGGATCTGGGTCAAAACTAGGGGGGGGGGGTAATAGTCGACGAATTTTTTTTTGTAATATATTTTTTTTTCTAGGGGTGGGGGAGGGGGGTAATTTTCCTGCTTTTCATTATTTTATTAGGAAAAAGTGCATATTTTTTTTTCTAGGGGGGGTAATTACCCTGTTAACCCCCCTCAAATCCGCGCTTGATGAGTTCTGCACTAAATCGCATGTTTTCTTGATTTTGCCCCTCTGTTCGACGGTATCTATATCACATGCAGGGACGCTAAACTGTCCCTGTAAATTAGCTAGTGAGTGGGCCGCTTAAGTCTAAAAATATTTTCCTATATATTTCAACCTCTTAATAATAATCTTTCATCCACACAAAAGTTTGGAGGAATTACTGAAATATCGGAATATTGGAGAAATATTTCACTCAAAACTCGTGGAAATTCGTAAAGCCGCAAGCCGTTTTGAAATAACAGCAAAAAACTTCCAGGTTTCCAATTAAGGTTTAATTTAAAATAGACCCTCAAGAAAGCAGCGTTGATATACACAAAGCTTTAAAAAAATTAAAAAAGAAAATACTTATATTGCTTTAAAAATTATCACCAGCATTTGAACCAACTAGGTGATTTTCAATAATATCAGAGTACGATAGTTGTGCATGTGCAAACCAGTTAAGAATTTGGCTATTATAGTTCGAAACACGAGTTATAGGAATCCATGGACTTCTTAACTTTAAAATGGATTGCTGACATACTCGTACATCGCTTCTGTTTGCAGCAATGTTTTTTTGTGTTTGCTCTGAAGCCACGCTGAGGATGGAAATGCCTTTTTGGGAACGTCCTTAAATTACGTAACGCAAACATTCAGAATTTTTGACACCCCCTCCTCGTAACGCATTTTCACGAAAAAACACATTAAAAAAACATTGAGTGTAACGCAAGGCCATCCCCCCCCCCCGCCCCTCGTTACGTAATTTAGGGACAGGCCCTTTCTGAATCACCGGTGTCCGTGGTTGACTTTACCCCTTTCAAGTTGCCTTTTATACTTTGTTTATTCATTGGTTATTGATTTTTAAATTTTTTTGCCAAGAAATGTTAACGCACATATTTTATAATTTCTACAATTTAAATAGGGTAAGGTTGCCTAAATCAAACCACTTTTAGGTTTTTATTTTTTTTATGAATAATGAATAACTTTTATTCATTTTTTTTAATTCAGAACGATAGATTAGTCGTTTGGATACATACGAGCAATTGTTAAAATATAGTATTTTATTGAACTTAGGAGAAACAAGTTTTTGTAAGGGGTTGCAAACGGTACGATTTGGGAAACTGGTTACCTAAATCGTACCAGGGGGTTTCTGAACCATCAGGCGCTTTTAAGATTTAATAAATATAAAGAAGTACAAAAATTTGTTGGCAGATGAAAAAAAAATTATATAAAATTGGAGGTTTTATTTACAAAAAAAAACAACATTTAAAATTATCAACATTTTTAAGTTTATAATCAGAAGTCGTTCAAGTAATTATTCTTAACTCTAAGTATATAAAATCGGAAGTTTGATTAGGTATACAAAAAAAGCAACATTGTAAATTATGAACATAACTCTAACTATATAGAATCTTTTCAGTATTAAAAGACCTAAAATTATCATTTTTCAAAAAAGTACGCATTTTCAATTATCGACTCATAATTTTTTTTCTCCCTGTACAATTTAAAAAAAATCATAAAAGCTGTTTTCTGCAAGACAAAAAAAATCATATTCAAACGACATATATTAAAATGACATAAGTTGCCCAAATCGTACCAGCACGATTTGGGAAACCCCAACGTGGTACGAGTTAGGCAACTATTATTAAAAATAAATAAATAAAATTTTAACAATAATTTATATATCTAACATTAAATTAAAGTTTTGTAAATTAATGAGAACTTTCCAGGTTTTACTACTAAAGAATATAATCGTAAAACTACTATTTACCGATAAAGTACACAAGTTACACATAGTTAAAAAAGTTGCATTAAAATGCCCAAAATATTTTAGCTTCTATTTACTAAGCGAAACGCAACAAGTCTAAAACAACTCTATCTTGTGACTGTCAACTACGGGTGACAGATAAACTATAATTTGGTGCTTTATTTGAAAAACCGCAGTGGTACGATTTATCCAACGGTACGATTTTGGCGACTTTACCCTACTTCGAACCCTCCTTCAAAACAGGAACTAAAATTTGAGCCCATTGGATGCAAATTTTAAGGTTTACAATTTTTTGAGTTTGGTTTAAACTTGTTTTCCTCATTTCAAAAAGAAACATTTTTGATTTTCGAGCGCGGCAATTTAAGTCACTGACTGTACATTGAATCAATGTTTTTTCTTTCAGCGGCTGAAAATTACAGTGTACATTTTGTTTTTTCTGTGTGTAAAAACACAAATTGTATTATGATTAAAAATGCCCAGAGCGTTAATTTTTAAGATACGAATGAAATTCAAAATCAATGGATCCATGACCGATCTGAGACCTTCCTAGCTAGCCTGTTAGTACACTTCACGTGAAGCCACGATATATCAGCCTTGGAAACGGGTTTTTGTATAATCTCAGAAACTAAAGCTCCTACAAAGTCTTTGGTTATAATGGAAATTATTGAGCAAAATGTAATCTACTTAAAACCGAAAATAGCAATTGATGCAATGCTCCGTTAAAAATTTGGCATTTTTTATTAAATTATTAGCATTAATAATTTTGAATAAATCAGTACGTGAGATTTTCGAACACTATTTTAAGTAAAAATGGTATGAAAATCGGTTCAGCGGTTTAGGAGTTATCGTGTTACGGACAGAATTACATACACACACACACACACACATACACACACACACACAGACAATCAAAATACACCCAAATAACACATTTTCGGCGTTATCTACAAAAAAAAATTCGCCGAAAATAATGCCTTCTCTAGCCCTTGCTGCACGGGCTAGGAAGGTAAAAATCATAAGTTTTAAACAAAAGCAACTGTTAAATTGCGATATCCCGATTGGAATAGATAATAAAACCCATTTACCTGAATCTCATGCCTATTTTTATTTCTTTTTGCAAGCAAATCTGAATTATTTTTAGTTAAAATCTATCTTAAAATTAAACACGACGACATTGCTTATTTATGTTAAAAAGCAAAAATAAAATATCCTGTTTTTGGCGTTATTTCCATTTTTTTTCAAGATACGGTACCTTTTAGGAAATTGCCCTGCGGGCAAGGGAGGAGCAAATTTCAGTCGTTAGTCGATTTAAAATTCTGTTTGATGCTTTTTGCAAAAACCTGTTTAATTAAAATTTAATTTAATTACGTTATTTAAATCAAATTACTACAAAAAATTGGTCGACAAAACCATTTTGGACTTGCTCTGTGTGGGCGAGTTCTTAATCTCATCGATGAGCTAATTGATGCAATCAACAAGTTCTTCTACATTTCCGATGCAATCGATTGTTGGCAACAATAGCCATCGGCCCATGCAGTCGATGCCTGTTGATGGATGGATTTATATCATAACCTCAAATTTCAAGTTTTTAAATTTGTTAAGTTTAAAATAAATGTATGGGGTGTTTTAGGTTTTGATCGACTCACTGACAAGGTTGAAAGTTTACAGTGTTGTTACTTCCCTAAATAAACGAAGGAAGTATTTCTGCAAAAATTACAAGTTTGGATTTAAAAAAAAAGTTTTGATAATAGAAGATCTTATTTCTGTTTGGCGTCACTCTCACTCGAGAATAAATAACATATTATCCTCAAACAAGTGTCGTGGCTAATCGGGTAAAAATAAGTTTTTGTTTTTCTCATATTTTTCCTTGGATAGCTCGAAAGCTTAACCTCACGGGGGTCCAAGATCTAATGTACACCTAATAAGTGTTAACAGTTAACTGTTTCGTTCTTATGGGACTCCTCAGAAGTCAATGTGACACCTTTGCGAAGTTAATTAGACGGTTTTGTCTCCAATACTATGTATATAGTGAGAAAGCTCTCGCAAGAAGCACCATCTACCGAGATACGAGAGAAACTAGAACAAGAGCAGGTGAAAATACACTGCTATACATATCGATCGAAAAGATCGAACGCAAAGAAAAAGAAACAAACCATCCCTGAACTACAACAGCTTTTCTGTCTTTCAGGCCAGAGCAACGCTGGTTAGCGTTTTTACCCGCCATCAGACACGCGAGCGTCAAGCAGCGGATTTTTTAAGCCAAATAATACTAACACACGTAAAATTTAGTACCCGTGACAAGTTTCGTAGGAGTTTTTGGTTATAACACAAATTATTGAGACTAATCCCAAATTATTGAAAAGAAATTATCATTTTTAATTTTTAAACTGTTATTAGCATTTTTGACCAAAATCTAATCAGCTTGTTACAGTGTCGAACACTATTTTACCAGAAAATTTTATGAAAATCGGTTTAGCAGTTTATGAGCTATCGTGTTACGGACAGACATACACAAACACATACACAGACAGACATCATGACGATATTGCTAAGATAGGTTAAAATAGACCTAAATAACACACACACACACAAAAATGTTTTCGTCGAAAATAATGCCTTCTCTAGCCATTGCTGCGCGGGCTAGGAAGGTAAAAAATATATAACTTGAGAACCATAGCAGCTATTTAATTGCCGTTTTTCGAATTGGATGGATAGAGTATAAAAATCTCCACACAAATTATATTTTGGTTGAAAACACAGAGCCAGTATTTGGTATAATCTCAGAGACTACAAAGTCTTTGGTTATAACGCAAATTATTGAGCAAAATGTAATCTACTATATTCCGCAAATAGCATATTGATGCAACTTCGTTAAAAATTCAGCATTTTTTATTTTTAAAATTTTTTAAAACTGGGCTCGTGAGATTTTGAAACACTATTTTTCCTAAAAATGTTATGAAAATCGGTTTAGCGGCTTAGGAGTTATTGTGTTACGGACAGAATTACACACACACACACACACACACACACACACACATACACACACACACACACACACACACACACACACACACACACACACACACACACACACACACACACACACACACACACACACACACACACACACACACACACACACACACACACACACACACACACACACACACACACACACACACACACACACACACACACACACACACACACACACACACACACACACACACACACACACACACACACACACACACACACACCCAAATAACACATTTTCGGCGTTATCTAAAAAAAAAATTCGTCAATTATAATACCTTCTCTAGCCCTTGCTGCACGGGCTAGGAAGGTAAAATCATAAGTTTTAAGCAAAAACAACTGTTAAATTGCGATATACGGATTGGACTAGATAATAGATAGTTTAAGTTGTGCATCGTATTTTTACGTAAAACTGCACGCTAAGCGCTCTACGTTTTGTTCCAAATTTGAGTTTAAGTTGAATATTTTTACGTTACCATAACAAATCTACTAATAGCAGAGAACATGGAATTCGGCACTGTGTGATTTTGATGTTACAATTTTGTTGTTTGTCTTTTCAACTACAGTAGGAATATATTGGCAAAGAATCGTTTGTACTGAAAGCGGAAATTTCGATCGGTCAATCAACCAATTCTTTTCTTTGGTAACGTTAAGGTGCCCGCAGACTGCCGTAAGCTAACGTAAATACGTAAGCTCCTAACGTGACCTTGACGACGGTGTGCGAAGTGCGCTTGCGTAACTGTCAAATCTCATGCTTACGTAAAAATACGTAGCACAACTTAAACTATCTAATAAAACGCATTTACCTGAATCTCATGCCTATTTTTATTTCGTTTTGCAAGTAAATCTGAATTATTTTGAGTTAAAATCCATCTTAAAATTAAACATATTGGTTATTTAGGTTAAAAAGCAAAAATAAAATATCCCGTTTTTGGCGTTATTCCCATTTTTTTTCAAGATACGGTACCTTTTTAGAAATACAAGGGAGGTAATGAATTTCAGTCGTTAGTCGATTTAAAAATCTGTTTGATGTTTTTTGCAAAAACCTGTTTAATTAAAATTTAATTTAATTACGTTCTTTAAATCAAATTACTACAAAAAATTGGTCGACAAAACCATTTTAGACTTGGAAAAATTTTTCGTTTCATTTGTCTCGAAACAAAAACCAACCGATTGTATTTTTAACAAAGCAAGGTCGGTTTTAGAGATTTAGAGGCTTTGGGAAAGTAATGTTTTCATAAGATCTAACTTTAACATTTTGCTATGGAAGGTTATTAGGCTAGCCAATACCAAATTTTTGTTATGGTTTTTGTCTGTCTGCCTCTGTGTCTGTCGGTAATACCTTTACTTAAAAACAGGTCAAGCAATTTTAGCCCAATGGGACGGCTAGTTTTTTGTGGAAATGGAATTAGTAAGGGAGTGGTAAAGGGGTAGTTAAATTACAAAAAATCGAGAACTATAACGAAAATACGGTAACTAGTTGTTTCTGAAACATAAGTCAAAAATAAATGTAAGGAGTGATTTAGGTTTTGATCTTCTTCTTCTTCCTTCGACAACTGAAGTATCAAGGCGAACAAAAAACTAGAGGCAATGACCCTGAAAAAATCAGCTGTTCTCGGGGGGCTGACTTTTACATTGGGTCTTATCGGAGGTCAGACGTTTTTTTATGATATTTTCAAAATGGCACTAGAGATTTTCGCGAAATTTTAGTGAAATATTCTCAGACACCATACCGATATCCCACCAAACTTTTGTAAGGATGCAAGATGATTAAAAGGTTAAAATCTTCAAGATTTAGCATTCCTTATTTTGAATTTAACTTGCCCGCCTATATACCGCATGCCAACTGTTATATTTGACATTTATTTGACTTTGTCATCTGTGTTTGTCATATTCGCTTCTGGTTTAAATATAGTTTTTGTCACATAAAGGGACTCTAGCCTATAGCAAAGAAGATATTTTCTTTGCCTGTAGTCCAAATTATACGCATTTGTAATGACGTCATTTTTGTTTATCTTTGTTTAGTATATTATAAACAGCGGTGACAATAAACTTTTTAAAAAAAGTAGCGTCTATGATTAATTCATTTTTTAAATAGGTGGGTAATTGGTTATGTGAAGTATCCGTCATTGTCAATCAAACACATGATGTTGTCAACGTGTCGGAAATTTATTTAAAAGGTTGTTAAATGCCGAGAAACAAATATAATAGGTATAATGAACAATCGCAGCTGATAGTTTTAAATATTTGGCTTTTTTTCAACTGGAACGGGAACAAGTCCGAAATGGAATCGAACTTCAATTTGAGCATGTGACTCAGCGATCCGCAGATGCAACGAAATTGAGCCCAACAACGATAGTAAATAAACTGCTCAAAAATTGTAGTGAGCCACCACATTTGTTTGGACATTTAAAAGTAAAATTCCTAAACGAAACGGTAAATTCCCACACAATTTTCTATTTGATATAGCTTTGATTATTCTCTTTTAATGTTTGGTTTTTTTGTTCTGCGCTTGACAGATAGCTTTACAGGGTGGCTACGACGCAAGTGTAACAAAATTGCGAAAGTTTGTGCGGCTCCCATTTCCCGTACGATTATTTTAAAAAAAATTTAATGACACAAAATGACTGAGATGAGTCAGCTCAAGAAAAAAAAAGTTGTTTCTCAGTTTTTTTATTTTTCTTTAGTTTCCGAGATATGCTTATGATTTTTGTTTCATAAAATTGTACTGATTTTTAGTTTGACGTTTCCACTCGGTGTGACCCATAGCCACCAAATTGACTATGAGGCAACCTAAATAATGGCCTTTTAATACATATTATGTTGTAAGTAGCACACTTCAAGTGGACTCCATGATATATCATCCCTGAAAACAGTTTTTTATAATTATCTCAGAAACGAAAGCTCCTACGAAGTTTTTAGTCATAATATATGTGACCTGCTATATTCCGAAAACCGCATATTTATGCGATGCTCCGTTAAAAAGGTATCATTTTTAAAATTTTAATTGTCAAAATACTGTTATTAGCATTAATGGATTTTGACCAAAATCTAATCGGCTCGTTACAGTGTCGAACACAATTTTATCTAAATTTTTTATGACAATCGGTTAATCGGTTTAGGAGCTATCGTGTTACGGACAGACATACACACACATAGACAGACATCTTGACGATATAGCTAAGATAGGTAAAAATAAACCCCAATAACACATTTTCGGCGTTATCTGAAATAAAAGATTTACGTCGAAAATAATACACTAGCCATTGCTGATGCCCATGATATTCTTTTAAGACCCAAAACATGTATGTTTGTCAAATGTAAAATTTTCTTTGGTTTTGATTTTGAGTGAAGTTACACGGACCCCCCACTATTTAAGAGCAGGCGCCACCAGTGTAAGGATCTAGGAATGTATGAGATGAGTCCTTACTCATTTATGTATCTCTGATTATCCTAGTAAATTAACGTTACTAGAGCCGACTCTGAGTTAAATGGCCGATCAGGGATTTATTAAAAAGTTATTTTTTCAATTTTCAGACTGGAAATTCAGCTGACTGACTGATTAGCTCGACTGCGCCTTTGTGTGCTCGAAACGCGAGAGGACTAATTAAAATAATATTTATATTTTTCGAAAATTTGTCGTTTATTAATTAATTAAATCATATTCAAAGAGCAATCAGAGAAAATTACTCAACTCTAAAAGGGAGAGCAATTAGTTAAGTTAAGCAAAACAAAACTTTTCATAAAAACTTTTTTATTTGCCTAATTATCTTTGTTTAGATATATGGACTACCTACCGTTAGAGTCTAGGGTTGTGAGGTATATTTTTTTTTGCACACATGACAAAGCTTTTCATAGTTTTTTAGAAAAGGCCGAGTTATTCGTTTGCAGACTTAAAAGGGTTGTGAGGATTCAAAACAGAAAATTATTTTTAACAACATATTGATTTTAGTAGCTAATTAATAACATGTAGAAGAAAAAAAAATTGACTAAAATCGTAAAGGCAAAGTAAATTTGACTAATGACTTTGCTGCTGATCTTTTCGCTCTACAGTGTGTTTTTCTATACAGAGTCTTTTTCCAGTATTTCTTGGATATTTTTGGAAAAACCCTGGGACTTATCGTTTTTGTTTACAAGGAGGACACTTTTTGCTCCATTAAAGTTTTTTGAGGATCCACCCATGTCCAGGGGTAAACTCTCTAAATATTCTGAATAATAAAGTAAGCCGAGTAACACCATATTTTAAAGGCGTCTTAAATGTTTTTACAACGGGTTAAAAATTATTGTAGGAAGAAGAAAATCACGAGCTTTTGGACTGGTAATTTTTTTTTTATTGTCTGTTGTTAATTTTTTGTTGGCGTTTCGGTGATGGTTTTTCACCTTCTTCAAACCTAAAAAGACGTTACACTATTTGAATAAAATCTTAATTAACAAAAATGTTAATCCTATTACAAACACAAGTGGTAAAAAATAATAAAAAACAAAAAAGTTGGAGGAGTTAAAATGACATTAAATTCAAATGTTAAAAAAATACAAGTAAAAATAGTTTAGGAGAAAAAATCAACATTTTTTGAGGAGATATAATATATATCTTTTTTTCTCCACTTACCTCAATTACTCCAACTGACAAAGGTCATAAACTAATTTTCTTAAATTAGTAAAAAACGTAAAATATATAATAAGTACATCAAGAACCATACAAACACACTGAAGACACATTACAACAAAATATATTTTTATCGTTTGTTTATTTATTATTAGTTTGTTTTTTTAAATATTATAAATACGATTTTTGGGTTTTAAAGCAATATTTATAGTGAATGTTTACCCCGTGAATTGATAAATAATATTGATGTTTTTTTTCCTTTTTTTATTGTTTATATTTTAATCTTTTATTTGTTGAGATATTGACAAAAGGGTTAAAATATGGTGGTATACCCTGCTTAGGTTATCACAGTCAGTTTTTAAGTTTATAGAGTTTTTGTTTTTTAAAATATAAGCTGATTCAATGAGTTCTCTTTTTCTCTAATGAGTTCAGAATCGAGGATTTGCACATCGTTAAAGTTGAAGTTATGACCCAGTTGGAAATGGTGCATGCAACGTGTTAAGACTTGCTACCCAATGATTCCAACTTACATTTTTCAAAAAAAGATTGGATCTGCAATACCACTAATGAAATAATTCCACCCAATGTTTTAAATGTATTGGCACTAGGGCCAAAATATGCCCTTGAACCATCCTTGAACCATCACTAAGAGATATTTCTGTACCTCATCTAATAGCTGATGTGGAATATGCAATTAAAAATAACCCAGAACACAGAAAAAGAAAGCATAAGATGTAAATGTACCAATGTAATTACCAACTATTTTAACAAACAGAAAAATTGCACAACACAATTTAAAAAAACAATGAGAACTTGATTGTAGCACCGGCTGACAAGGGAAATGTCACAACAATTATTTACAAAGAGCACTACGATCAAAAACTAAGAGATCTTTTAAACGATAATAAAACATATGTTAAATTAAAAAAGGACCCTACTAATAAATTTAAAACAAAAAACAATTCCTTGGTGAATACAATGTTAAATAAGAACATAATAACAAAACCGCAATCTGATTATTTAAAAAATAACAACCCATTACCACCAAAATTATATGGTTTGTGCAAAATTCATAAAAACGGATATCCAATCAGGCCAATCGTTTCATGCATAAACTCACCAAGTTATAAGTTATCTAAGTTTTTACATAATATTTTAAATAATATAAGCCCCAGTTTTCAATTTAACATTAAAAATTCAGAAGAAGTTGTTTCAAAGTTAAAAACTATCACATTGCCAAATAACTGGTTCTGAGTAATTTAGAAAAACAATGGCCAAAAATTAGCACATTTACAAATATAAACCAAGAATTATTTTTTGAAATCATAAACAGTTGTTTTGACTCTAGTTACTTTGTATATAATAACGAATACTACAAACAAATTTTCGGCACACCTATGGGAGACCTTATAAGCCCAGTTCTGGCTGCCTTGGTGATGGATTATGTTGCTAATGAGGCTCTGTCAAAATTGGCTTTTCAGGTTCCCTTGTTATCAATTTACGTAGATTACACACTTTTGGCAGTTCCAAGTGATAAAATAGATGATACTTTATCATCATTCAATAGTGTAAACCCTAACCTACAATTTACAATAGAACAAGAAATTGACCGTTTTTGGATCTCCTGACAATAAGAGAAAACCATAAACTAATAACAGATCTATACTCAAAACCTACTAACACAGACAGACTACTTAACTTTAATTCAGCTCATCCATCTTCACAAAAAATAAATATAATAAAACAATTCCGAAATAAAATTTATAAATCATCCTAAATTTTTCCAAAAAAACTTATACAACTTGACAGATAAACTTCACAAAAATAATTACCCAAAAAAACTGGTTAATAAAATTTTATGCCAAATACCCCAATTAACCACAGTTGCTCAAAGTGCAATAATTTCCCAACCCCAAAACAATACTCAAATAAAATATTATAAAATACCTAATATACCCCATTTAACTAAAAAACTTAAATCTCTCTTGTCTACAAAAAATACCAAAATAGCTGTATACAACACAAGTACTATAAGAAGTGAGCTTTTTACTAAAACTAAGGATAAAACCATAGGATAAAACACATAGACGAATGACAGAGATAGACTTACTTACTTACACGGTGGGAGTTGTATTACTAAATTGGCGCAGTATACCGGGGTGTCGTGCACGAATCAGCGCCTCTCCAACTTTGTGCTCCGTACTAAACATTTACAGGGGGATTTGAAACAATATAAGCTGATCTAGGCTACAGGATGGCTTTTCAAATTATTGTATACCGGATGCTCACAGCCATCAATGAAATCGTTCTCCAATTAAGCTACATCTTATAATATAGTATTTTGAACAGTTTTTATCAAATTAAATTTTAACACCAAAAAACTAATTCTACTCGTCAATTAATCAAATTTAAACGATGCGCGCTGATAAGAATGAGTTATTTTGTGTCAAAGCTCAATTTGCTTAAAAAGACTCTATAAACACCAATCAATGAGGAAGCTTAATCAAAGAATGTTTAAATTAATGACTAGTGTGTTTCCCATTCATTTAGGTACATAAATTTCCTTGAGAGGCTAATTTTCTAAAAAAGACTGGGCTCTTTGACGAATGTTATGCAGTAAATTCCTTTTTATAGAAAATATTTACATATTCTACATTAACTTAAATTAATAATGTATTCTTTTATAATGCTTTATACATAATATGTTGCAAATATAGGTTATGTTTCTATAAACGGAAACTTTTTTAATTGTTTTTTCATGAAAAATAAGAACTAATGGATTTGGAAAATTTTGTTAGTATTAGCTAGGGGATGTAAAAATGTATTTAAATTAAACATATAAATTTACACTCTTAACCTATATTAACTAGGTATTAATGGGTGTTTAAAAAAATGTAACGTAAGCCTTTTACAGTAAAGTGAATATTGCCGGTTATTCATTTAATTAAACAGGGTCCGGCATAATGATCTCCCACATTTTTCACTGCCACTGTGCCTGAATCACTGAAGAGAGGGGAAGCTTAGCGTAGTCGGTTGGTAGCTCGCGGCTTGCCATTTCCTTGCCATCGTGCCTTCGTTATCGAGAAATTAATCAAAAGTAGGTAATGAATCTGTGATTACGACACAAAGAACTTTTCGTACTCACTTCGACTTCGCACTTGGCAGCGGCGTAGCGTGCCCGAAAGGGCGGGGGGGGCGACAGCTAAAAAGGACGCCTCTGAAAACTGATGAAAAATCTTACGGCAAAAAAAAAACCAAAAGGTCAAAAAGGCGCCTCTTACAAATCTTGCGCCCAAAAAAAAAAGAACCGCGCCGTAGAAATTTGAACCGCGCCGTCTCCAAAAAAAAAAAAAAACAAAGGTCATCATATGTCACGGGCCGGCCGATAAGTCAGCAGCCGATACGACACAAAGGCGCCTCTCCCACCTGTGGGGCGCCACTACCCTCGAGGCGGGGGGGGGGGGCGACGAACCCCCCGCGCCCCCCCCCACGCTACGCCGCTGGCACTTGGTAGACATGCTTTAGTTCCAGATACTTTGGGAATATCTGAACACTATTCCCAAACCATTGACGAATTGAAAGCAGCAATACACCAAGAAATTACAGGAATATCGCTTTAGAGTAACTGCACGAGTGAAACTTTCAGAAATTAGTTTCGACTGTGTACCGAAAAAAAGTGCCGCTACATGGACTCTGTAATTTTCAAAACTTAATAAAAACAAATGGTATAATACGATTTCAGCATAAAAAAATGAAATATAAATAGCATTTACAATGGCGTCTTTAATGTGGGAGATCATTCTGCCGGACCCTGTATATATAGTGAAATAATCCATGTTTTTCCAAATATTAAAATTTAAAACTAAACATTTAGAACTCCGTCCGGGTTCAACGTGTCCATCACACACTATATGTATATTTTACGTGAATTGCGTCTTTCGTCAAAGTTAGTTTTTTTGCCGAAGTATTTTTAGCCACTAATCAAATAGCTTTAGGTTCCGTTTGGGAATGCGATGGCGCTTGCTAACATAGTCTTCGCACCCACAAACACAAAATTGTTTTCTTTTAAATTTCTTAAATACCGATAGGCCACAATTTAACAAAAACACTTTTAAAAATAAGGTAAAAAGTCGAAAAATCACGAAAAACTGCAACCACAAATGAAAAATGCCGAGTGAGCGGTTAATGTCAATGGCGACAGCACAGGAGTCTGTACATAATATTTTTATACCAGGGGTGACGGTTAGGGTCACTGCATCCTGGAAGCCTGGTTCATTTCTCGCAGAGGTAGCGACACCAGTGTCAAAACCGTACTCAAAATTCCATAGACGTTCGTGAAAAATACTCATTTTTATACAGTCTGAGAAAAAAAATGTTTTAATAAAACTTAAAAAGAACTCGTTTTTATACAGCTTAAGAAATAAAAAATATGTTTCTTGAGTTTTTGGGTTATGAATATTTATTGTAGGTATATTTATTGATAAAAATCATTTTCTTTTAAATATTATTTGTGTTTTTTGTATAAAAAAAAACGTAATAAATAAACAAACAGGACAGAAATACATTTTTATGTCAAATGTTTATTAATACTATAATATAATATATATCAAGGGACAAAATGAAACTTTAATCACACGGTTTATACGCTATTTTTTGCACTGTTTAGTTTATTTTTCAAGTTTATTTTTCTATTTTTTGGGTGTTTTTAGGTTTTGTGGTTCTTTTTTAGTCACTTTTTATCCCGATTTTTACATTTTATCAAAAGACAAAAAAAGCCCAAAAACCGTTCGAGTTTTAGTAAGGTTCGGCTTTAATTACTTATAATTTTATAGTAAGTTTCATATAAATAACTTAATATTCTTGTTCGAAAGCATAAACATTGAAAATCATTTTCTTCAAACCGAAAATTGTTCGAAAACATTTTCTTCGAACAAAAGATTGTTCGAAAACGTTTTCTTCGAAAGGAAAATTGTTCGAAAACGTTTTCTTCAAACAGAAATTTTTCGAAATCATTTTCTTCGAACGGTAATTTATTCTAAAACATTTTCTTTGAACGGAAATTTGTTCGAAAATATGTTTTTAAAATGGAAATTTGTTCAAAAACATTTCTTTGAAAACAAAATTTTTAGACCTGGCTTGCCAAACTTCATAGTTCGACTAATGGGGTCTTTTTCTAACAATTTTTGGAAACAAAAACTTCCCTGACTTCTTTCCCGGGATCCTATAGGGTGTGAAACCAAACCGAACCACCCAAAACCTATTTTCGAAAAATGATTTCCCTAAATTAGCTTTCCGGTCCTCATTTTGGAAGGTTGAAATCGGTGTTACTTTAACCTTTCTCAATTGAGCACATCAGGGGGTATCTGGACCGGTTCGGATACGTTAATGGGCGTAGTCAGGGTGGGGCAGGGTGGGGCACTTGCCCCACCCTGGCTTGTCACCTGCCCCATCATGGCTTTAGCTCATTTAGTAATACGAGAATTAAAGGGGAAATAAATATTTATTTGTACATTTTTTTGCTTTTTTGCCCCACCGTGAGCGAGATCCTGACTGCGCCCATGGATACGGTTGCGATCAATTGACAAAGTTTAGGAAAATACCAATTTCGGCCTTCCAAAAGAAGAAAAGTAGACAAATTTTCAGACAGTTTAAGATCCCGGGAAAGAAGTCAGGGTTTTTTTGAAAAATGTGTTATAAAGACCTTGCCTTAGTGAAACTATATGAATTGTGTTAGGTTTGGAAATCCATGTCTAGAGCGTCTTTTTTCGAAAAGCTTGCTTTCGAAGAAAATATTTTCTCTTCGAAGAAAATGTTTTTGAACAACTATTGCTTACGAACAAATTTCCGTTCAAAAACAAATTTCCGTTCAAAGAAATTGTGTTTTTGAAAATTAAAAATTTCCGTTTGAAAAAAATGTTTTCGAATAAATTTCCGTTCAAAAAAACTGTTTTCAAACAAATTTCCATTAGAAGAAATTGCTTTCATAAAAATTTCAGTTCGAAGAAAATGTTTTCGAACAAAGTTCTGCGACCCGTCGTGTTGCTACCCAAAAAAAAACGTAGAGATGGTTCATTCAAATAAAAATTCTTAGACCTTGAGTTTTTATTGAATGTTGATTTTTTTAAATCTTTTCTATGAGTGTGTGTGTGTACCAGTGTAGCTACTTTCGATCTTTGTTTGGACCTTTTGTTTTTCAATCTTTTGTATTTTCGACCTTTTGTACTTTCGAACTTTTGTATTTTCGGCTTTTTGTACTTTTGACCTTTTTTTCGCCGCCCGCTTTTTTTTGAACACTAATAAAAATAATAGTAGGTATAATATAAAACTGGGGCGTACAGTGTTTACTTTTAATCCCACGGCGGGAATTTTCATGCCCGACCTGAAGGAGGGCTATAATTTGCTAAGTGACTAAAAGGGACTTTAATGCCAAGGTTTATTTTTATATACTAAAAATAATAATAATCATAAACTAAATAAATAGGTATCAAACTACTTACCGTACTGTAGTTTTAGCACGTCAACCCCCCGTATATAATAAAACAGTGGGCAGTGAGTTGTCATAGCATTATATTAAACAAAAGTCACTCAGATGCTAACAAACAATGTGGAAATAGTTATTTACCTAACAAGTGCGGAAAGTGACCCTTTTCCGCACGAACGGCAGTTACACGAACGACGCGAAGCGGAGTTCGGAAAGGCCGTTAAGGGCGGAAAAGACACTTTCCGCGCGTGTTAGGTACATTATTTTTCCTACTTGCGTAAAAAACGTCTTCCTACATAATGTATTTGTATTTTTATTGACAAATTATGTTTTCGTTTTAGTTTTAAAATTCAAGTTCATTACTATAATTATTTTATTTTTATTTGCTTTCATAAAATCATCAAAAAAGGTAGCGTGCGTAAAAAAAAATTTTACGCACGCCGTGCGCAAAAAATTTTTTTACGCACTCTACCTTTTTTAAAAATTTTATAAAATAATTCCAAATTGATATTCAGGCACTCTATTATTTTGGTGTCATTTTGACATTAATTAGTGACAAGGTATTTTTTCGGATTGTGTTATTGTTGTTACTATGGGATTAAAAATACAAACATTGCAGCAAGTGTCATTTCAGCGTTATTTTCGGTTTATCTACAAAGTTTTCTTTAAAATGGATTTCGACGACAGCGATATTGAACTTCAAGACAGTATTTTGAATGACGCAGCATCGGCGAGGGAGGAATTAATTCCAGAAAAGTCCCGTCCGAGATACGAAAAAGAGTACCACGCTTTTGAAGATTGGTTAAAAGCAAAGAACACTTCATCGCTAAAAGAAGAGGTATTTTTGGCCTATTTTTCTTATTTGTCAAAGAGTTTCCTGCCTAGCATGTTATGGTCAAAATTTTCAATGCTTAAAATGTGTATAAGACTACGAAAAGATATAGATATTGGGCGATATTATAACTTAATATCATTTATTAAACGAAAAAATGTCGGTTTTAAACCAAAAAAGTCTCAAGTACTGCAAAAAAATGAGACCGATAAAATTTTGAAAGACGCTCCCGATGAGATTTATTTAATGAACAAGGTGGCCACAATATTCGGCATTGCAGGAACCTGCCGAAGAGCGGAGTTAGCGAATTTACAAGTATCCGACATCAAAGAGAAAGGCGACATCCTGGTGGTAACAATTTCAAACACTAAGAACCATACTTCAAGGAGTTTTGTGGTCTGCGATCCCAACAAAGACGATATAAGCTATATCAACATCTACAAAAAATACAAAAATTTGCGACCACCTGACACACCGTACCAACGGTTCTTTGTTTCCTACCATACCAGTAAATGCTCGAAGCAAGTGGTTGGTATAAACACATTTGGCAAGATCCTCGGTAACATCGCCGGGTTTCTTAGGCTGCCAAATCCGGAAACTTATACGGGCCATTGTTTCCGACGATCTTCTGCCACAATGTTGGCCAATGCCGGAGCAAATATAACCAATTTGAAGCGACATGGTGGGTGGAAGAGTGCGTCAGTAGCCGAATCCTATGTGACAGAATCCGAGGAAAACAAGAAAAAAATTGCAACGCAAATTTTGCAGAAAAAAAGTGACACAAATCAGGAGATAGGAGAACGCCAACCATCCACCTCAGTACTACCCTCCACCTCAGAACTACCATCCACCATAGCACTTCGATCCACATCAGTGCAAAGAAGCACGAATGCAGAAGCAACGACAGTGTTTCCATCAATGACGACGACTAATACATCGATACAATCTGAAAACCTAACAAAAGTGGCGGCGTCAGCATTAACATTACAAAATGCGACGCATTGCACGTTTAATTTTCACATTATGCGTTAAACTTTTTTAATTTTTCGAGTAGTTTTTAGTTTTTTTTCACTGTTTCCGTTACAAATAAAAATATAAAACAAAAAAAAGTCTAAATTTACTTTAATATGCAAAGCGTGCGTAAAAGTATTTTTTACGCACGGCGTGCGGAAAGTTCAACTTTCCGCACGCAAATGCGTGCGTAAAAGTGCACTTTTACGCACGCAAGTAGGAAAAAATTATATTTATTTCATAACAAACTAAATCAGTTTAGTCGAGAAAATGTTCGAATTACATTTCTCGAAGATGGAACAAACCAAACCAAAGAATAAAGCATATTTTTACTTTGAGATGGGTATGGAAAATGCCACCGAAGAAAGAAAGCTTTCAGTACCGAAAATGATGCAATAAACACAATTTAAAAAATTTCACCGAAAAGGTATTCCTGGTTTACATCCTGGAGAAGTCTAGAAACTTAAATGCTTCTACAGATACAGAAGTTAAATGCTTCGTTTATATGGAAGCAATATTCTATGCCGAAGGACACAATAAGAATCGAGACGAACCAAGTCATTAGCAAAGTACAGTAAGCTTACGGCAAGCTGGAAGCAACAAAATAACCTTTATCGTGTATATATCTTGATTCCTTTTTGTTTTTTGTATTATGATAAAATAAAATAATCCAAAAACCTATATTTTGCCTTTATGGTTTTAAAGAAATGACTTTTAATCACTGGGGACAAGAAATACTACCTTAGCCCATGAAAAAAGGGATTAAACGTACACTTTTATTTACTAGACAGCATAAAAAATTTATTAAATGATACAAAACCCAACATAATAGTTTTCTATATTTTAGAATATATACATATAAAACATGCAAACTATATTTTTGGTTTCTTGCTCTGTGTGGGTCCTAACACAGGGTCCTAATAAATATTGAAATCACAAAAAACTTTTTTTAGGTTTGTTTATTTGGACAGTCAAATTTATATACCGGGTGTGACGGACAGTTCTTTACGTAACATTTGTAAACCATTTAATTTTTTTGAACATAAAAAAGCTACGCTCCTGACAGTGTCAGATTTGCGTTTTTCGTAAATGAGGTTATGTTTGGTGTCGCTACCCCTGGAGACGCCAGGCCTCCAGGATGCAGTGACCCTAGTGACGGTTAGGGTCACTGCATCACGAAGACGTAGTGTCTTCTTTGGGTAGCGACACGACAGCTAAATATTTTTGGTTATATGACGAATCTGACACTGTCACGAGCGTAGCTTTTTTTGTATTTAAAAAAATAAAATGGTTTACAAATGTTACGTAAATAACTGTCCGTCACACTCGGTATATATATTTAGACTGTCCAAATAAACAAACCATTCAAATAATGCTTTTCAGATTGTCAAATAAAAACTTTTTTTTATGATTTCAATATTTACTCACATAGCGCAAGAAACCAAAAATTATTTGACATGTTTTATAAAATATAGAACTTGTATATATTGTTGGATTTATTATAGGGCATAAAAGTGTACGTTTAATCCCTTTTTTCATGGACTTAGGTGATTAAAAGTAATTTCTTTAAGACTATAAAGGAAAAATTATAGGTTTTTTGGATCATTTTATTTTATTAATATACAAAAAATAAAAAGCTATCATAATACACGATAACGGTTATTCTGTAGCTTCCAGCTTGGCAGAAGTTACTGTACTTTGCTGATGACTTGGTTGGTTTCGATTATTATTGTGTCCTTTGGCATAGCCTTCATATAAAGGAGCATTTAACTTTCTAGACTTCTCCAGGATAAAAAACAGGAATACCTTTTCGGTGAAATTTTTGACATTCTTTTTATTGCATCATTTTCGGTACTCTGAAAGCTGCTTTCTTTGGCCGCCTTTTCAATGTCCACTCAAAGTAGGAATTATTCTTTGGTCCCTCGTTTGTTCAATCTTTAAGAAATTTAATTCAAACTTCTTATCTTATCTTCTTATTTAGTTTGTTATGAAATAAATATTATTTTTTGCACATTTTTTTCTATGTTTGTTAGCGACTGACTTTTGCTTAATATCTACCATAGCAACGCGCCCAAAGCTCACCAAAAAAATGAAAACCATCACTGCCCTCTGTATTATTATATACCGGGGGTTGACATGCTAAAACTAGAGTACCGGAGTAGGTGGTTTAATATTTATTTATTTTATGATTATTATTATTTTTAGTATATAAACATTGGCATTAAAGTCCAATCACTTAACAAATTATAGCCGTCCTTCCGGTCGGGCTTAAAATATTTTGCCGCGGAATTAAAAGTAAACACAGCATATACCTACTATTATTTTATTACGGTGTCCAAACAAAAGCGGGCGGCAAAGAAAACGTCGAAAGAACAAAATGTCAAAGACACGAAAGGTCGAAAGTACAAAAGGTCGAAAACATAAGGTCGAAACTACAAAAGGCCGAAAATACAAAAGGTCGAAAGTACAAAAGGTTGAAAAACAGAAGGCCAAAACTTCAAAAGGTCAAAAATACACAAGGTCGTAAGTACAATAAAAGATCGAAAATAGAAAAGGTCGAAAGTACAAAAGGTCGAAAGTACAAAAGGTCGAAAATACAAAAGATTAAAAAACAAAAAGTCCAAAATCGAAAGTGGCTATACTGTAATGATTGCAAAAAAAGGCTTTACTATAGACACAGAGGCACACGCACACACACACCTAACGCACATACACACAAACACATACACGCACACACACAGACGTCACGACGATACTGCGAAGATAAGTCAAAATACACCAAAATAAACACATTTTCGGCGTCATCTCAAAAACATTTTTTTCTTCGAAAGCAATACCTTTTCCAGCCATTATTGCACGGGCTAGGACGGTAAAAAAAATTCAATAATCCAAAAATTGAAGGTAAAAATTTTTTTTGTAGCATCTCTAGGTATTTTTGGGTAGCAACACGACGGGTCGCGGAACTTAGTTCGAAAACATTTTCCTCGAACGGAAAATTGTCAAAAACGGTTTATTCGAACGGAAATTTCTTTGAAACAAAAATCTGCCATTAATCGGTATTTTCCTAACCTTTCTCAATTGATCGCAAACGTATTCTAACCGGTACAGACAATCTCTGACCTTTTTCCACGAAAACACTGTCTTCAAATCACAGGTTTGCTATCAATTGAGAAAGGTTAGAATAATAGAAAATATGTTTCGGTTGGTTCGGTTGGGTTTCACACTCTCTACCCAGACAGCACAAGTACGTACTATGTACGTAAAAACTCGTACTATGTACGTACATGGTACATCCAATTTAACGTAAAATGTACGTACTCTAGACGTACATGGTACTAACATGGGACATCAAATTAAAATAACAAAAGTGTAGAATTAAGACTAGGTACCACTAAAAACTATTCTGGCTTCCTAAACATTCCTACTTTAGAGTGATCGTCCAGGTTTACCTTAAGGCTCGAAGTCTCGATAGTTTTGAAGTTTGTTTTATTTGATTTAATATTTAAGTAATGTATCTCTAACAATGCCGTTAAATGTTATAATTTAAAGACACTGTATGTTATTTTAAAAACAAATAAAGACTTACTGATCGATGTAAAATAAAAGTTTTTGAATATTTTTCAAAAAATCATGTTTTTGCACAAAGTCTACCTGATTGGAAGCACGGCAGAACCACAGAAATGACTTTAGAAACTATAAGAAATTTACAAAAGAGGCAAAATTTAGGGTAACCCCACAGAAATGATATTTTTTATGATTGTAGTTAAGTACTATAACTACTATTATATCTAAAAGTAAAAGTGTATGCATTAAATTGTTGTAGTATTTTTTGTATTAATTTATATTATAAAAATAAAAAGTTGGTCAAAAACTTAAAATATAAGTATGGTCTTTATTTTTTTTTAAATATTTTACATACTGTAGGTACTCTAAAAATTCTGATATCGCTTTACAAACTTCTACAAAAATTGTAGGTACTCTAAAAATTCCGAGGTTAATTTACAATATTGTATAGTAATTGCGTGTAGGTACTCTAATTATTCCGAGGTAAGTTGACGAGTCGCCCATGGAAATTCCGAGGTAGGTCACGTGGGCTTGTCGCTACCCATGGAGACGCCAGGCTTCCAGGATGCAGTGACCCTAAGTGACGGTCTGTAATAAGCGCCTCTCGAACTTTGTATTCCGAACTAATGTATACAGGGGGTATGTATAACAGTATTATGACAAGACCGGGGTGCTTTCCTTACTATAAATAATTAGTATGCTGTGATAAAACACCAATAAACAAGAAGTCAGATGTGATTTACAAAGTGAAATGTCACAATATTTAGAAAAAAGAATTAATCAACATAAATATGACTGCAACATAATAAACCAAGGAAAAATAAAACAAACAGCTCTGAGCATGCACCATTTGCAACTGGGTCATAACTTCAACTTTAACGATTAGATTAGAGAAAAAAGAGAATTCATTGAATCAGCTTATATTTTAAAAAACAAAAACTCTATAAACTTAAAAACTGACTGTGATAACCTGAGCAGAATATTCCACCATATTTTAACCAATTTCCCTTGATTAATAAACCTAACCCCTTTTGTCAATATCTTTAACTAAAAATATACGTTTGTTAAATATCAATAACTTTTTATTGTTGGTTATCATTGATTTGCAATACTTTTATTTATATCATTGTATCACATTCACCCGTTATAATGAAAAAGTCACAAATTTGATTAGAGATCGAAAATATATAACATTGTCAAAAACAAAATAATTTTTTATTCATAATCAAAAATCAAGATTTAAAATATTCAGAAACAAAAAACAGAATTCAAAATATCCACACCACCGTCCACTGCATACATCTTCACACAACATATTTTTGGTCCTTCGAGCCGGATCTTCGCAGACATATTTTTGGTCTTCGAGCCGATCTTCGCAGAAAATCATTTCGAAAAACAGCGTAGCGTAACAAGACATCAGCGGATCAATTATCAGGTGGGCTCGCTCCATAAGTGGGGCTGTGTTAGTTTTCTTGCAGCTCAGGTTTCACATGACTTATTTTTATTATAAATTGTTGTTATAATGACAGAAAAGCAAGCAAAGATTCTTCAGTTGGTAGAAAGACGGGGAAGTTTTAAAAACATTATATCTTATTTTGAAAGATTCATTCAAAGCACAAGCAGCGATAGTCTATCAATTTCGGAAGTAAAAATTAGGTTGGAAAAATTAAACACGGCATTTGGTCAATTTGAAAAAATACATGAAGAGCTCATTCAGCTTGATCCCACGCAACAGTCCGAGGGTGATTTTTACGAGGATGCTTATTTTGCAATTAGTGGAATTGCGCTTGACATTATTGATCAAAATGCATTCGAAAAACAAAAAAATCTGCAATCATTGCCAAATACATCTGCACCAGCAACAATACAATCATTACCGCAAAATCCACCCACATCAGTCGTTCATGTCCCGAATCATAATATGTTCAATATTACGCCTCCTTCATTTTATGGAGAGCATGAACAATGGGAAACTTTTTTTCAGGTATTTAAATCCATTGTAGATGATGATACAAACATTCCGATAATTCAGAAATTTTTTCAGCTAAAACAGTGCATAAAAGGTGATGCAGCAGAGGTTCTCAAATCACTCAATGTGACGGAGACTAACTACAGTATTGCATTAACACTTCTTCGAGAAAGGTATGAGAATAAAAGAATATTAACACATAAGCATTTAAAAAATCTTTTTGATTATCCTGCTCTGCTAAAAGAGTCATGTCAATCATTGCGCAAGTTCATTGATCATTGTACTCAGAATGTTCGCGCGCTCGAAAATCTCAATGAACCGGTAGAATATTGGGACACTATATTGTTGTATTTGTTAACAAGTAAGTTAGATATTACTACAAGACGCGAATGGGAGATCATAAACAAAAATGAAAGACCCAAGTATACAGATTTTATGAATTTTCTTAAAAATAGAGTTCAGATTTTAGAAACCATTGATACAAAAATTTACAACAAAAACATTAATACAACTACAACACCATTTAAACCAAAACCAATAAATCAAACATTTTCAAAAAACACTATTCAGCAAACACAAAAATCATTCTCACATGTAGGCATAGATAACGAACAAGTAAAACAGATAGACCATGCAGACTTCTCTTGCTCATTTTGTCGCTTAAACACACATTCTACCTACAAGTGTTTTCGATTGTTGGCTTTACCGATAAAGGTTCGCAAAAGTGAGCTAGAAAAGCGAGGTATTTGCACAAACTGTCTTCATACAGGCCATGAATTAAACTTATTTCCATCAAGAAACTGTAAATTCTGTTCTCAGCGTCATAATTCAATCCTCCATGAGTCTAAATTCAAACCCGCACAAACAGATGCTAATTTTAGAGATACATGTGCATTTGTACAGGAAAATGAAGAAGTTTCACAAGTACATTGTAAAAATGAAAAACAAACACTGCGGGATAGTTCTGACATATATCCTGAAAACAGCCAGACAGCATACTGCGAGATTCATGGCAAACAAGCGTTTTGTCAACCTCTTCTTGCAACAGCGATCATAGAATTAATAGACAAGGATAGGAAACCTATCAAATGTCGTGCCATGTAAGATTCAGGTAGTATGAATAATCTTTGTACGACTAAACTATACAATAGACTGAACATTAAATCCCAACCAGTTCATATGACAGTTAATGGTATTAACCAAGCACCAATCAAAATCAATAAATCATTTTCGACTGAGCTTCAGTCAACTGATCATTCATTTAAGACGAACATTCATTTGCTAATTATCGATAAAATCACTTCTAAGTTACCGCAAATTTCTTTTGATCCCAGCTTACTCAAAATTCCATCAAACCTGCAACTAGCAGATCCACAATTCCACGAACGTCAAGAAATTGATATTTTGCATGGAACCAATTTATTTTTTAATTTGCTTGAAAGTCAACAAATCAAACTAGGAGCAAATCAACCTATCATACAGAATTCCAAGCTAGGATGGTTTTTAGCCGGTCCATTACACACTACACTCAAGCAATCTAGTTCTCAGTTGAATTCTCTATGTCATCTTTCCATCAATTCATTGCATGATACCGTACGCGATTTCTGGTCTATAGAAAACGTACAGCGTGATCAAAATAAGCTTACTACTGAGGAGCTAGAATGCGAAATACACTTTAGACAAAATCTTAAACAAGACAGTACCGGACGTTACGTAGTAAAATTACCATTAAAGGATAATTATCAAAACTTAGGAGATTCTTTTCAAAATGCAAAAAAATGCCTTTTTTCTACAGAAAAACGACTTTCAAAAAACTCAGAACTTCGCAAACAATATTCTAATTTTTTAAAAGAATATGAAGAGATGGGACATATGTCACATATTAATCCAAATCTTGGTCATCATGACAAGATCTCATTTTATCTTCCTCATCACCCAGTCTTTAAGGACACTAGTGAAACTACTAAGACCAGAGTAGTATTCAATGGAAGTTGTTCTTCAAGTTCTGGTGTTAGTTTGAATCAGGTTCTAAAAGCAGGTCCCAAAGTACAAAGTGATTTGTTTGACATAGTTTTGCGCATGCGAACTTATCCGATTGTTTTAACAGCTGATGTTGAAAAAATGTTTCGCATGGTATTAGTCGATAAATCAGATAGATCTTTTCAACGCATACTTTGGCGTGATAATCCATTTCAAGAAATAAAGCACTATGAATTAAACACTATTGTTTATGGTTTAACCAGCAGTTCCTTTCTTGCTACACGTGTTTTAAATGAGATTGGCTTTAAATGTCAGGAAAATAATCCTAAAATTTCACAAATTATCAAAGAAGATTTCTATATGGACGATCTTATAACCGGTTGTAACGACCTTCAATCAGCTATTCAGCTAAAAAATGATATTTCACAAATCTTACATAATTCTGATTTTAAACTGCGAAAATGGATTTCAAATGATGCAGACTTTTTATCAGCTATCAACGATTCTTCAGAACCTTTTTTAATTAAAGGTGACAGAGAGATCAAAACTTTAGGTATTTGTTGGAATCCTAAAGATGATACACTAAATTATATTTTTCAGATGAACACTGAACCATCTGTCATCACAAAAAGAACTGTGTTGGCAGGTGTAGCCCAGTTATTTGACCCTTTAGAATTGGTCAATCTAATCATTGTCCGAGCTAAACTTATTCTACAGGACATCTGGAATAATAAGCTAGATTGGGATGATAATTTACCAGATTCTATTTCCTTAACTTGGCTAGAATTTTGAAAGCAGATAAAGTGTATCAGTGCTATCAAGATTTCAAGATGCGTACTACATTCTACTCTAGCAGATAAGATACAACTTCATGGCTTCTGCGATATCTCTCAGTTAGCTTACGTAGCAGCTATTTACCTGGTTTTTTGTGACGATAAGGGTAGTATGCATTCAAATCTTATCTGTGCTAAGAGTCGGTTAGCCCCTCTTAATTCTAATTTAACCATTCCGAAGCTTGAATTGTCTGGTGCATATTTATTAGCACAACTAATGGACAGAGTAAAACGTACATTACGTGTTAAGATTTCTAACATCACTTATTGGACAGATTCTACAATTGTCTTAGCGTGGCTAGAAAAAGAGCCTAGTCATTGGAAAGTTTTCGTTAGTAATCGCGTAGCTGAGATTCAGCGATTAACCGAAAACTGATCAAAATCCAAGCGACATTTTAAGTCGTGGTTGTAACCCCCAATTTTTAGAAAATTCTTTGCTTTGGTGGCACGGTCCTTCTTTTATTGGTCAACCAAAGGAAAATTGGCCTAAAGCAATAATAACTAAAATTGATACTGTTCCTGAAGTTCGAACAGTAAAAATTACTTTAACTTATACTGCCATACAAAAACCAGTCACAGCTTTATCTTTGATCTTTATTCCTTTTACAGTAAATTAGTTAAAGTTACAGCATTTATTTTAAGATTTTGGAATAACCTAAAAGCCAAAAAATCTAATCAAGGATTGGAGTTATCTTAAACTTTGACTATTCAAGAGCTACATAAGGCTGAACGAACCCTTTGTTCTTTAGTTCAACAGGAAAGTTTTAATAAAGATATTAAATGTCTTCAGGAAGGGAATAAGATTGAAAGGAGCAGTAAACTTATAAGACTAAATCCTACGTTGGATAATGATGGTTTACTCAGGCTTGATGGCAGACTAAGACATTCTCATCTTAGCTTTGATCAAAAATTTCCTATTATCTTACCTCCAAAACATCCATTTACTACTCTATTGATTAGACATTACCACTTAAAATATTTACATGGTGGAACTCAAATTATTTTATCTCAGATTAGAAATAAATTTTGGGTGGTCAATGGTAGAAATGAAATTCGATATTTACTTAGAAAATGTATTACTTGCTTTCGAGTGAGACCTCGTGATATTACTCAGCTTATGGGTTCTTTGCCAGCTTCAAGGGTTACCCCTTTCAGTCCCTTTAGTGTATGTGAAGTGGATTTTGCAGGTCCTTACGCTATCAAAGATGGAAAAACGCGCAGTCGGGTAACACTTAAATGCTATATAAGCCTATTCGTATGTTTTTCAACTCGAGCTGTGCATACTGAACTTGTAACTGATTTAACAACTGAAGCATTTTTAAACGCATTTTAAAGATTTGTGTCAAGGCGTGGCTTATGTAGTCACATTTATAGTGATAACGCCACAAATTTTAAAGGTTCAAGCAACGAACTTGATAGATTATGCGCGGTAGTTACTGATTGCGTCAATCAATATTAAACTATTTTCTCTGACAACAAAATTAATTGGCATTTTATTCCCCCTCGTTCTCCTCATTGTGGTGGTCTTTGGGAAGCCGCGATAAAATCTTTCAAGTATCATTTAAAACGAGTCCTGGGAAGTGTGAAGCTTGACTTCGAGAATTTCTACACTGTCCTCACACAGATAGAGGCAATCCTCAACAGTCGACCTTTGACCCCTCTATCCGATGATCCTATGGATTTTCAAGTACTTACGGCTGGTCATTTCCTTATTGGAAGAAGCTTACTTGCCTGTCCACAAGACAATGTGACAGACGTTAAGCCAAATCGACTGAACTACTTTAAGCAGCTGCAACAAATCGTACAACAGTTTTGGCATGTTTGGAGTACAGGCTATATTCACTCCTTGCAGCAGCGCACAAAATGGTGTTCCCCACAGCAAAATATCAAGACAGAAAATGAACCACCTATGAATTGGCCATTAGGACGGGTCGTTGAACTACATCCCGGTCATGACAACCTGGTCAGAGTTGTATCCGTTCAAACGCAATATGGTATTTACAAACGTGCTATTACCAAGTTAGCGCCATTACCTATGGAAAAAATTTCAAGTCAAGATTAAATATTTCCTGGTCTAATGTGATAAGGGATGATCCCGAATATGACATCGAAATCCAGAAATTGCCTCTTTGTTTAAAAACAGGGACTGTAAAAGTACAAACTGTTCTAGAGTTAACAAAATATTAGATAAGTTAGGTTTAGAGAGTTTAAAATTAACCTTAATTTTATTTGTAAAACTTTTATTGTTGGGTAATTTTATTTATTATTTTTGAAATTTGGACATTTCAACGGGGGCGGCATGTTAAATATCAATAACTTTTTATTGTTGGTTATCATTGATTTGCAATACTTTTATTTATATCATTGTATCACATTCACCCGTTATAATGAAAAAGTCACAAATTTGATTAGAGATCGAAAATATATAACATTGTCAAAAACAAAATAATTTTTTATTCATAATCAAAAATCAAGATTTAAAATATTCAGAAACAAAAAACAGAATTCAAAATATCCACACCAGCGTCCTATGCGTCCACTGCATACATCTTCACATAACAACGTTTTTCTATCAACAAATAAAAGATTAAAATATAAACAATAAAAAAAAGGAAAAATAACATTCAGTCAAGCAAAACACGGGGTATGAACATACACTATAAATATTACTTTAAAACCCAAAAATCGTATTTATAATATTTAAAAAAAATACAAACTAATAATAAATAAACAAACGATAAAAATATATTGTTGTAATGTGTATTCAGTGTGTTTGTATGCTTCTTGATGTACTTATTATATATTTTACGTTTTTTACTAATTTAAGAAAATTAGTTTATGACCTGTCAGTTGGAGTAATTGAGGTAAGCGGAGAAAAAAAGATATATATTTTATCTCCTAAACTATTTTTACTTGTATTTTTTTAACATTTGAATGTAATGTCATTTTAACTCCACCAACTTTTTTGTTTTTTATTATTTTTTAAACATTTTTACCACTTATGTTTGTAATAGGATTAACTTTTTTGTTAATTAAGATTTTATTCAAATAGTGTAACGTCTTTTTAGCTCTGAAGAAGGTGAAAAAAACCATCACCGAAACGTCAGCAAAAATTAACAACAGACAATAAAAAAAAATTACCAGTCCAAAAGCTCGTGATTTTCTTCTTCCTACAATAATTTTCTGGACGTGAATATCAAAAAAGAAAAAGTTAAAACTTATCATGGAACGCATACACGGAAAAATATTATTTTAATTGCAAAACCTTATGACTTTGAGCTCTTTTCACAAAAGCTAGAAGCCAAAAGTGTATAATTTTCTATGGTTAAAATTCTGTTTATTTAGGCGGCAGGGTAGTGCCGTGGTATGGTCGTCGGCTTTACATGCCGAAGGTACCAGGTTCGCGTCTCGAACAACGATGCAAAAACAAAAAAAAAAGACCCTTGCCCTGTCGCCCACTTTCTTTTCAGCGTTCAACAGTCGTCATCGAATTAGCATGCGATGCGATACAGGCAAACTATAAGTTGACCTTGAACATCGAGAATATACGCAGGTGTAGTCCTGGAGCCGACACGCAGCCAGCCGAGGAACCAGGAATTATAAACCAGGATCCTGCTATAAGTGCTATATAGTCGGTACTAGGATGGTGCCAGCATAAATCTCATACAGTCCAACTCACGACGACCACGACTGTTGCACTGAAAAGGAAAGAAGTCTATCGTCTATAACCAAGTTCTGCTGGGACGATAGCGATGTTAGATAGATGCAAGTCTAACATGTAGCAGGACCAGTTTTTGGAAGGAGTGTAAAAGCGTGACTCCACTGTGTATACTTGCTACACAGTATAAAGATCCCTGCCCTCGACAAAGAAGTGCCAGGCAAAATTAAGTCCTCTTATGGCCGGTTTCTCAATAGAGGATTAGCCCTATCCCGTGGGTTATTTTTGATAGCTCTGTCTTTTCTTGGCATGTGGTAAATATGTCTGTCATCTCTTTTTTTAACAACGCGTCAGGGCTAACGCTCTATTGACAAACCGGCCCTTAGAGAAAGAAAACTTGCATCCTAAGGGACGTTCATCAGTTTAATATGTGGTGTAAGAACAAATCGGGGTTTGCAAAAGGGGTGCGCCGTGTGCCTAGTCGCTAGACCAAAAATGGTCTTCCCACCCCCACTACTACTACTAATACTTCTCCTTGTTTTGTGGTTCTATACAGGGTGTTTAAAATAAACTCCATGAAATTTAAGAACATAATTTTAATTTTTTTAAGACCTACCTTGAATATGTTTGATTTAATTAATCTAAGAGCGTTAAACACAACATTAAACACAACAAAAATTTGTAAAGCATACAGGATGAATTATAAACTCATAGCGTCAAACAAACAATTTTTAAAAATAAATTACCCTATACCGTGTGTCTCAGATAGAAGTGAGTACATGGGGTCTTATGGGGATTGTTTTTGGATTTTGTTAAATGGAAAGAAAGTGCAGCTATTCCGAGCTTAGTCAAATACTATATTAAAATTAAAAATATCTAAAATTGTTGAACTGTTGAAGGAAATCTAAAATTTGCCTTTCCTATCCATTAGTATTTATTTATTGCTTAATATTATGCGAACCCCTGTAGATATTTTTAATTTCGATAGAATATCTGATTAAGTTAAAATAGCACTACTTTTTTTCCATTTAACCAAAATTTTGTGTCTTTTCCGAAATCCCCATGAGACCACATGTAGCTGCTTTTATCTGAAACATTAAACAAAAAGAGTTTATTTTAACTCAACTATAACATTAACATTATACGAGTGAAACTGGGTGAACATAACATACATGTCTTAATTTTTTACTTTAATTTGACTCAGTGGCGTATATAAGGTTCAGGCTGGGAGGCCCCCCCCCGAAGAATTTTTTTAGATATTTTCCACATATTTCATGGATACAAACATAAAATAGCATAAAATACGGCCTCATGAGGTCTTGGGCCCCCCCGCCCCCGAAACTGTCTCGGCCCCTATTCCGAAACTTTTTTCTATATACGCCACTGATTTGACTTACAAAACTGGACGCCAGATCGGCTAAAACCTATACTTAACAAACTTGTGTAGTACGCATGTTAAGAAGTTATTAAATATGGCGCTACTACTATAGGGTTAAAACTTATTTTGTGCAAAATTGGCGCCAATTCAAAAAAAAATTAGTACTGCAAAATAATAAAGATTAGGTATGTGCAAGAATTTGACTAACACCCTTTACTTTATTTCGCTTTTTTTCCAAAAAATCAAAAAATGGCACTCTTATTATTTCATATTTTAAGCTTATAACTAGACAAAATTTGAACGTAGCTCGTTCAAAATTTTTTTTGGCAGTCTGTAGTATTCCAAAATTAAAAAAAAACAAAATTATACGTAACACTCTTTAATCATTTTTTTTTATTTACGTACAATATATTTTTGAATACAAAAATATAAATTTAAAAGGCACTTAACTTACTCTTTAAAATTCATTGCCTGAAATTATAGCTTAAAACAGGATCATTCGATAATTTTATCTAAAATTTTTGAAACCAAAACTTTTTTATTGCCAGGACTGTATTTTCCAAGTTTTGGTTTTCAAAGCCTATTACATTAAAACTACGACCTACTTTAAAAACTAAAACAAGGGTGGATTGAAAGTCTGGTTATCAAGGAACAGAAACACGTCAAAAATATATATTTCAAAAGACTCTGCTACATAATGGCGCTGCTGCAAAATAGCTCTGCTACAAAATAGCGCCAACAAAATGACGCTGCTACAAAATAGCGCGCATCAAAACAACACTGCTACAAAATCGCGCGCATCAAAATGGCGCTGCCTCAAAATAGCGTTGCTACAAAGGAGCGCTGCTAGAAAATAGCGCGCTACAAAATCGCGCTGCTACAAAATCGCGCGCATCAAAATAACGGTGCTAGAAAATAGCGCTCATCAAAATGGCGCTGCTTCAAAATAGCGCTGCTACAAAATAGTGTCTTATGACGCCACTCCCGGTAACCTCTTTTTAACATGTTTCCTCAAAGCTCACACTCCCTAGGATCCCGGAAAAGAAGTCGGGGAAGTTTTTGTTTCGGTTTGGTTTGGTTCGGTTCGGTTTTGTTTGAGACCCCTTAGCATTCCAAGAAAGAAGTCAGGGAAGTCTTTTTTAATTATGTTAGAAAGAGACCGTTTAGTGGAACAGTTGCTGTTTTTAATGTCGCCATTTTGCAAGAGCGCTTTTATGATGCGCGCTATTTTGTGACAGCGTTGTTTTGTTTCAGCGTTATTTTGTAGCAACGCTATTTTGATGCACGCTATTTTGTAGCAGCGCTTTTTAATAAGGCGCTATTTTGATGGGCACTATTTTGTAGCAGCGCTAATTTGTAAGGTGCTATTCTGTGGCAGTGCAATTTTGTAAGGCGCTATTTGGATGGATGCTATTTTGTAAGTTCCATTTTGTAGCAGCGGTAATTTGTAACAGCGCTATTTTGTAGCAGCGCTATTTTGTAGTAGCGCTATTTTGTAGGGCGGTATTCTATAGCAGATCCATTTAAAAAATAGTTGCAAAAATGAATTGTTCCTCCAACTAGCAATTTTTTCATATGTGAAGCAATAGAAAGAAAATATTTTTATTTACATATCTAATACAAAAAATTTAAAATCCCTAGAAATATCGATGTGTTTTTTATCAAAAGAATATTTTTTAGTGAATTTTTCTTATTCCTATATGGTACATTAATCTAAAAATTTGAAGGCAAATATCTCAAAAACAAATCTAAAGTTATTACACGGTTGTAAAGATACTTAAGGGTCCTTCAAAACAAGGTAACACTTTAATTTTTTTCCCTTTTAAAAATATAAAGGTAAAGTTTACTCGTTGAAGGGGGTGCATGCAACAGCAATGGGAAGTTAGCCAAAAGGTATCCCTCTTGCCAAAAAATGTGTTGGTGTTTCCAAAAAATATACGACAAATAATTACCTGAAAAAAACCCTGTACATAGTGCAAGTATATAGAAACAAAAAACTAGTGACACTAATTTAAAAATTATAAACCAGCATAAAATCAGTGGCGGATCCAGGGGGGGGAGCACTAGGGGCTCTTGCCCCCCCCCCCCCCCCGAGAATTTTTCGAATATACAAAAAATTAGTAAAAAGTAATGTTTTTGCTAATAAAAATTCAAAATTTTTGCCTGCGGCGCATGAAAGTGTCTATTGTTATTATCATCGAAATTATAACCACTGACTAGTTCAATAAATGCTGCTTAAAAAAATATATACCGTTTTTTACAAAGAGAGAATGTCACCAAAAGTGCCCCCCCAACGAGAAGCACCTCTGGATCCGCCCTTGCATAAAATACGACATTATGAGGCTTCCTCTCCCTCAAGACATATTTCTGGATGCCACTGTATAATATATAAACTTACCCTTATTTAAAACTGTAAGATTCTTAAGAACAATGGGTTTGTTTGGTTTTCTTACAGCTTTGTTACGTATCATAAGTTATGTTAACACCATGTTGATAGGCATTATTTAGTATATTTGTCTTACCAATAGAGACTTATTGCAATAAAGCCAGGCTGTAATAGTGCCCGGCAGTATTTTGACACATTCACATTGTAGGATCAGCAGTGATCTTTCAATATACGGCCTTTGTTTACTATATGAACCAGAATAAATACCACCTTCATTTATTAATGGAAAATAAACGACTTAGTTTTAAATTCGACTTTAGTATGTCAATTTTGAAAGACCAACTCTCAATTTTCAATGTGAAACTGTCAGAATACTGCCTGGCGCTATTACACCCTGGTTTTATTGTAATAAATCAGTTATTGACGAATCAGTGTTCTGATAAGTACCTTAAGGACGAAACAGTTAACTGTCAACACTTCATAGGTGTCCAATAGATCTTGTACCCCTGTGGGTGTATATAGCTTTCGAGTTACCCACATAAAAATACAAGAGAAATAAAACCTTTCTATACCCGCTTAGCCGCGATTTTTTTTTATATAGAAATCTGCTCAATAGTAATTTTCCATTTTTTTCTTAACAATTTGTAAAATAAATCTTTTCTTCTTTATAGACCATTCAATTTCAAACTGTCACGAAAATAGCCTCGACTCATATACGAAACGGCGTGATTCCCGTGAGCCCAGAAAAAAGAGGTTTTTGACGAAGGAGAATGAGTTCAAGTATAAGTGAAAAATAATTTGTCAAATTTGCGAAAACTTTTATATCCCGATCCGATTTTGTAGGCTTTAAGTTTGCGGATTGAATTTAAGTTTTAAATCGAACGTCAATTTAACTTTGCACAATAACTTTATTTCCATTCCCACACAAATTGAATAAATTTCGTATTCTAACGTTAGTTTCTACGTGTGCATACATGATGCATAGTATGCGCGTAAATAAAATTTAGAGTTTTTGAAATACCTCGAAAACCGGGCTGAAAATTGTTTATAGCCTTTTCGTTATAGCAAAAAATGTGAAAAGGCTCTCCGTTTTCGGTCAAAAGCATTTCATATTACTTTATGGGAACTAATCATTTCTCCCTAATTCGACCCCGCTGAATCCGAATCGCCCCCATTACCAGCTCGAAATATCGACAGGGATGGAAACCCCCAAAAACCTGTTGGCAGTTTTATTCAATTTTCTCAAAAACTAACATTTTTAACGAAAATTGCAAAAAACAGTTTTTTGTGGAGAACAAAATTCCCTTTCCAACAGTGTATTGGTCGATGAGGTTATAAGACGTCCTTAGGTTTAAATTATTTAGAAAAAAAATGTTTATTATAAGTTTTATGAAAAACTACACTTCGTCGGGAAAAAATAGCTTTATTGTAGACAATAAAATTTTCTTTTTAATGCTGCGATATAATGTGAGGCTTATGTCAGATATAAGTCTCCAGGAGCGTACTTATATAAATAATTTTTAAAAATAACCAAAATAATCAATTTTTGTTACATATTTTAACTATTTTTAACAAAAATTAAGCTTCTTGGGATAAAAAAATTACTTTTTATGTAATTCTATCCTATGACAAAAATGTTTTTTTTTGGTAATTTTTGGAAGTGACCGCGGAGGACGGACACCTCTGGAGAGTTAGCCATATTTTCTATCACATTTTGTAATACACCGTTTAAAAGGAAACTTCATTATACGCCCTAAAGTAGACAACTTATATTGTCCTAAGGAGCTTAGTTCGTAAAAATTGGATAAAACCTGTAAAAAAATTATTATTTTGGTGATTTTAAATAATTATTTTAAATTAATGACAACTGGAGCAGTAACTATGAAATAACTATTATGTTAGACAGCGTTTGAAAAGAAATCTTCCGGAGCTTATGGCCGGTGGCTTTCGGTTGGATTTCTTTTATATTTAAGTATGTTATAGATCTTGATTCCCTAATGAAAAGTTGTCGTTGCCCCATAGTCGTGCGACCTATGGTTTCTAAGATACAGGGGTTCAAAGTTTCAGTGTTTAGCTTTTGTGCATTTTTCACAAAAAACTATTTCAAGTCATTTTTACCTCTTCTGCAAAATAATGTTATTATTTGTTAAATATGAAACGTTAGGTCACAAGTATAGCTTAATATCCAAATAAAAAAATTTAACTTATTCCTTATAGTCCGCTACATTCAGTGGCGTTCCGAACATAAAAATTATTAAATTATAATTATTAAAAAAACGATGCTTTACAAAATTAACTAAAAAAAAAAACAAACGGTGAACTTTTTTTTGTTTTTTTTCTGTCTTTTAGAAAACTCCCAAAGAAACCAGGGTATGTATATATGTTAAAAATCGGTTGTTCAAATTTTTCACAAAACTCCTTAAAACTCTATGCTTTTTAGGATTTTAATGTTTTTTTGTTTTGATAAGAATATTTAAACAAATATAATTATGACGTTTATTTTTGTTGCTCGCAGTACTTTTTTCATAATTTATTTATTCAGTGGCGTGTAATTTACCAAGATAAATGTTTGAAATATTGAAATCATGACGAAATGCGACATTAAAAGTAAAATATCAAAGTTTAACAATTTGATCAGTCAATTTGACATTTGCACTTGCAAGGTTCTCATGTGATTAAGTAATTTTTGTTCAACAACTTATTGCACACGAGCGTAAAAGCGTGAGTCATATATTTTATGCTAGAACCAAAAAATAATTGTAAACATTTCATAATTGGAGTATGCATGCCAGTGGCGTATATAAAGGAGGCCTGCCCCCACCCCCTTCCGAAGCTAAGTTTTATATATTTTTTACATATTTCATGAATACAAACATAAAATAACATAAAATACGGCCTCATGGGGTCTCGCCCCCCCCCCCCCCCCTCCAATACTATCTCGGGCCCACCCCGGAGTTTTTTTCTATATACGCCACTGATGCATTCGCAAAGATAACCCTAGGGTTAAAAATATGACATGTTTGTTTAAAGAGTTTAATTATATTGTTAATTCATTAAATTACTTAATTATTGAAATATGTATATTAAATATTATTGAAATCTAATACTAGCATCTTTTATATGGTACTTAAAAGGTGCTACTAATGTAGTTGTGATGGCTGGAATAGCCCATCATGTACCTACCAAATAAGACCAGTTAGCATCACCGCCGGTATATTAAGTTATTATTTAACATAGATGCACGGAACTGTAACATATGTTACAGTTCCGGGCTTAGATGCCTGTGTCTATAACAACCCAGAAACAATTCATGCGGCATTAAATAGCAGTCTGTAAAAATGGAACTATTGTCATTGATTTTATCGAAAACCCATGACTACATAACCGAAAGTATATTACACAGAAGATAGAAAAGGAAAATTCATGTCTTGTTTTTTAAAATTCTTATTGTATTATTTTTTCATGTTGATAAAATATGGCTTTCTGATTGAGGAAATAATGGTTTTTATTCAAGGAAGGAAAATTGTTGCTAAAAAAGTTTTAGTTTCGGTAATTCTTTGTTTAATTTGATGAATGTTTTTTTCAGGTAAATTAATATATTCAATAACATTTAAACACTTAATTTGAAAAACAGTTTTTTGTTTTAAAATACTCTTTTCAAAACTAGATATCGAGAAAAATAAAATAATGTTGGAAAGCAGACGTTGCCGTTTCTTTGACAGACGATAATATTATCCATAGGATCCGTTTTCTAGATTAGATTTTGATTCGTGTAGAGCTCACCTTTAGCTCATTTCACCAACCTGCCAATGTCAAATTGACAGATCATATTCTATTAAGTTTTTTATTTTACTTTTAATGTCACAAAAAAAGTTAGGGTTTCAAACATTTATCTTAGTAATGAACGCCACTGAATGTGAGCAACAAAAAACATTCCATAAACCTGTCAATTATATTTGTTTAAATATTCTCGTTAAAACAAAAGCGAAAGTATTTTGCATTTCTAAAAAAGCATTAAAATCCTAAAAAGCATAGAGGTTTTCAGCGTTTTGTGAAAAACTTGAACAACCTATTTTTATATACATAACTTGGTTTCTTTGGGAGTTTTGTAAAAGATAAGAAAAAACAAAAAAAATTCCACCGTTTCTTTTTTTAGCTCACACATATACTATACTATAGTAGTGATCCTAATTTTTTCGAGAAAAAAAAAGTTGCTCAGATTTCAAAAATTTTTATATATCTTTGCGTTTCAGATGATTTTGAAACTTTTTTGTTGCGCCGTCTTTCTGTCTGTCTATATGTCTGTCTGTCTGTCTGTCTGTCTGTCTGTCTGTCTGTCTGTCTGTCTGTCTGTCTGTCTGTCTGTCTTTCTGTCTGTCTGTCTGTCTGTCTGTCTGTCTGTCTGTCTGTCTGTCTGTCTGTCTGTCTGTCTGTCTGTCTGTCTGTCTGTCTGTCTGTCTGTCTGTCTGTCTGTCTGTCTGTCTGTCTGTCTGTCTGTCTGTCTGTCTGTCTGTCTGTCTGTCTGTCTGTCTGTCTGTCTGTCTGTCTGTCTGTCTGTCTGTCTGTCTGTCTGTCTGTCTGTCTGTCTGTCTGTCTGTCTGTCTGTCTGTCTGTCTGTCTGTCTGTCTGTCTGTCTGTCTGTCTGTCTGTCTGTCTGTCTGTCTGTCTGTCTGTCTGTTGGCGTAACATACCTTGCGAGGACACACACCAACCCCTCACCGGAGTTGCGAGGACCGTTTACGTTGGGAGGTCCGATTTCTGGACCTCGTAACATTTGGACCTTATTTTGGTCGTCCTCATAAAATTTCCAACATTTTGATATATATCACTTAAATTTTTCCTGGTCCTCACAACGCATGTTAAAAACAGGAATTTAGTTCCAACAAATTTCTTGAGAGTATCGTAGAGGGCGCTTTTAGTGTGTATGCGAGTGGACCTAGAAATCATTGTGAGGACCCAACTCTCTGCGTGTGTATAAATTTTACACACACTTTGGTAATTTTAAAGTCTGGCCCTTACATCGTCGATTCTGTTCGGTTGGTTTAATAAAACTCATTCACCGAGTGCATTTTAAAATTTTTTATAGTAGTAGCATTGTCTGGCCCTTACATCGTCGGTTCTGTTCGGTTTGGTTTGGACACCTAAACGCCTTTGATAAAACCCGTTCAACTAGTACATTTTAAATTTTATTATAGTAGTGTAGCATTGTCTGATCCTTACAGCGTCGTATGAAGATTCTCTTATCTTTTATTTAACCTGGTTTAAACCTTATCCTTTACTAAAAGATAGTGTTTGACCTTACTTATGTTCGATTATCGCAGGCTACTAGTTCATTTATACTGTATCACCTATTTTTGAGAAAATTACACGCTCTTAAGACAAAAATTTGAACACTATGATTCTTATTCCAAACGACGACACGATTTTAAAAAAAGGTACCTATGCCGTGTTTTAGAATAAGAATCGAATTTTTCGAACTTTTTTCTTAAGAACTTGTAGTTTTCTTTAAAAAATCGGTGATTTCAGACTTTACCGACGCACAATATGAAGACAGTGTTGCCGCTCACATAACGTTATGACAAAATATAATGTAAATTTAAATATTTTTAATACCAGACTTATTTCAAGAGCTACCAATGCGGGGTAATCCGCAGATTTAATTTTATGCCAATTATTCAACATTTTCTTTCATAAAAACTGGTAGGTATGTGTTGTTTGGCAACAGGAAATTTGATATTTTACAGTCAAACCATCTCAAAAAATAAAATTTTGAATGGAGTATTACCTGAGACTGTGAACTGTTAAATTTACTTGTTGTGTTTTTGATTATGATGGCAGTATACTTTCCTGGCGATTTTTCACAGATATTGCTTTTTCAGTTTTTTCCTTAGTGGTCATCTGAACTTTTTAATTAATTTTGCCTACAGTACAAAAAAAAGGCTTTTGACAGATAAATAAAGGGTAATGGATAATGTGTGTCTGCAAAAGGTCAAAATTGGGCTTCTAAATATCACGTAACATCTGTCATTTAATGTCCCATTTATAAGGATAAAGGTCCCTATTATTATGACCATATGAGCTTACAAACCTAAAGGCCTGTGGTTAGGTTGCAAAACTAAAACTATTTGTAAAAAGTAGATTTTAGCTTTTTGGGAAAAGAAGAAAAAGAAAGCTGAAAACTTTTATTACTGCAATCCTGGACGAAAACCTAATGTTCTTTCAGGTTAGTTTAGATAATTTTAGGGTAGTTTCTGTAAAATTTTAAAATACCATGTAAATTAGTGGGTGCGTGAGTAACTTTTAACGCCTGTTAATGGCCGCTCATGATGGATAGTACTATTCGACGCGGGCCGAATCAACAAAACCAGTTCTTTTCAGAACCACAATCTTTCTTTAAAAAATCGTAAATTCCCAATTTATATGTCCTATTGTCTGCGTGAAAGCAAAATATACTCTCCTGACTTCATTTCCGGTATCCTAGAATTTTTTTATATATACCTTGTCTGTCCTTCCAATTAGGATTAGGAGGAGTTTCGCAAGGATACAGCAAAATTAAAACATTTTAAACAATCAAAAACATCCAATTACCTAGTGAGGAATCGAACCCGGCTTGACCGGGTGTGAAGCAAATTTTGCTAACTCTAAGCTACGGATGATGATTGGGGGACTGGGAATTATAGAGAATGTGAAACCTAACCGTGCCAATGAAGAATAGGGGTCTTTATTGTCACGGTTAGAATAGGTTGGCAATCAATGGAGAACGGTTTGGTTTCAGACTTTTAGAACCCCGGTGAAGAGGTAAGGAGAGTATGTTTTTAAAAAGGTCATCTAACAAAATGTACCTTGTAACAAAAAAATCTACTCTTTTAGAGAATATATTAAAATTGAAAAGAAAACGACGTATTGGCAGCGTACTTGTTTTTTTATTAATTCCGATAAGGATATAGATATTTAGTTTTTTAGTTTCGGCCCGTTCGTAGTAGGTAGAAGTGGGTTTCAAGGTTTAAGTTTTGAAATAATTTGGGAGCTTGTTCTTGGTGATTATTTTGTAATTATTATTCAAACCTGTTTCAGGTAAGTTAAAAAAACTACAATTTTCTTGTCGAAAATGTTACTTAAGAGGGTTGAGTTGGGTTAAAGTTAATTCGCGGTTGTTTTGGTTTCAGGATTTGAACCGGCCACTCACAACCCTCGATATAGCCATTTTTTTTTCAATAAAGAACACAAAAAATCCAACCCCACTTGTCTTTTTTGCTACAACCTGGTAACAATATAAATCAATTAAGTGAGTTAAAAACAATAAACTTAATATCAAATTAAACTTGCGCCAGGTTTTTCCCGCTGATTCGACCAGCGCCGAATCGCTCGCGCCGAGTTGGCAGTGCCGAATAGTACGTTTCCCCTCACAATCTATTTGGCCCGTATCACGCATGGCCATCCAAAACGGGTTGCGCGTAAGCAATTGATGCGTATTTTACAAAAACAACATATGCCCAAAACAAAAAAATTTCAGCAAATAAAGAAAACGGTTTATTTTAAAACGAATGATTTTCTTAAATATTTTTTTATTACACACAATAACTATTGACTTACGAATTTTGTTCGTTACATAAGAAAAAACATTTGTTGCCTAATTACTTTAGAAAAAGAAAAAACTTTTGGACATAAGTTGTTTTTGCAAGAAAGAAAAAGTTAATACAAAGAAAACTACGAGGGACTGCTCATATCTTGGCACTTTTGGTGATTTTGCAAAGTCTTATTTCATGGTCTTAAAGCCATCCATTTTTTCGACTAGATGACGCCACTAACTCATTTTCGTCAAATTTGGACTTTTTGGTTTTTGTAAAACACGCCTCAATTGTGACCCAATGTAATTCACGTTATGCATCCATCTCTGTAGAACACTGATTGCTGTGGGGCGAGGGGGTGCTAAAAGGTAATGCTAAAGCAAAATACAAAGTCTCACCCTACACTTCCCTAATTAAATTCGATAAAAAAACGCTATATAGGCAGGATTGGATGGGCTCAAACAAACCGGCCCTGGCATTTTTTTTTTCGGCCCTCGCACAAAAATTTTACATAAAAAAAACGAAGTCATTTTGTGGTATTTTTGTTTTTGATATTATGGAGATTTTGTTATTATCATCATAAGTGGGTAAGCAAAAAGTGGAACACCAAACTTTTGAACTACTTTTATAAGATTAGGTTCGGTTCGTGGGGGGGTTTGATTCGGAGGGGTTATCTTTTTTTTCGTAGGGGGGATAAGGGCGTTCTGGGGGTTTGGAAACTATCAATGCGGGTTGCGGCTATAGTATGATGATTCATTTGGTTATTTTTAAAATGTTATTCTGTTTACGGACCACTTTGCAGTTTTAAAAATGAGGTTATTCTTACCTTGTTAAACATCATTTAAAAGGATTTATCGTAAGAAAAACATTTCATGTAAAAAAAAGCCAAGTACGCGAAAGTCGTATTCCGTAAAAAGAATTGAGATAAAAGTAAAGCCAAGTTCTCCATTACAAATTTCAAAACGAATGGTTCTTACTAGTTTGGAAATGTTTTTTAAACTTTGCTATTCCAGCCAAACTTCTTTACGTTCAATTTAGCACTGTGCTTAAGAGCCATTTGCAGCCGTAACTGCCAAGTTTACAAGCGCGGATCTGGGTCAAAATCTAGGGGGGGGGGTAATGGTCGACAAACATTTCTTTGTCATTTATTTTTTTTTCTAGGGGGGTAATTCTCCTGTTTTCCCTTATTCTATTAGGAAAAAGTGCATATTTTTGTTTCTAGGAGGGGGGGGGGTAATTACCCCGATACCCCCCTCAAATCCGCGCTTGCAAGTTTAGAAAAACATTTCCAAACTAGTAAGAACCATTCGTTTTGAAATTTGTATTGGAGAACTTGGCTTTACTTTTATCTCAATTCTTTTTACGGAATACCACTGCGCGTACTTGTCTTTTTTTTACATGAAATGTTTTTGTTATGATTTCACTCCTTTTTTAAAGGATTTGGATAATATTTAATTTTTAAAGTAGTAAAATATGCGGAATATTGTTCAAAACTTTTATAATGCCTTATTAAAAATATTGAGGTTTTTTTTATATTTTCCTACGCTTTTATCATAGTTCCTATCAGCCTTCTAAAGCTCAGCTCTCTAGTGTTCCTGGAAGTGGGCAATGTTAATTTTACATAACATTACATTTAAAGGGGAGGAAAGTAAATTAAAATTTTGATAAATTTTTTTCTATAGTTTTATCATAGTTTCTATCAGTCGTCCAAAGCTCAGCTTTTCTGGAAGTGGAGAATGCTACTTTTACATAACTATACATTTATAGGGGAGGGAAGCTAATTAAAATTTGGGGTTTTTAATTTTCTTTTAGAGTTTTATCATAGTTTCTATCGGCCTTCCAAAGCTCAGCTCTTTACCGTTTCTGGAAGTAGGCAATGTTACTTTTACAAAACTTTACATTTATAGGGCAGGGGAGCAAATTAAAAGTTTAGGGTTTTGAAATTTTTTCCCATGGTTTCATCATAGGTCCTTTCAGCCTTTCAAAGCTATAAATTTACATTTATAGGGGTGGGAAGTACATTAAAATTTTGGTGTTTTTAAATTTTTTCCTATAGTTTTGTCATGGTGCCTTTCAGTCCTAAAAACCTCAGCTCTCTAGCGTTTCTGGAAGTGGGCAAAGGTATTTTACATAACTTTACATTTAGAGGGGAGGGAAGTAAATTAGAATTTTGGGGTGTTTTAATCTATTTCTATAGTTTTATCATAGTTACTATCGGCCTTCTAAAGCTCAGCTCTCTAGCGTTTCTGGAAGTGGGCAGTGTTAATTTTACATAACTTTACATTTATAGGGGAGGGAAGTAAATTATAATATTTGTGTTTTTAAACTTTTTCCTACAGTTTTATCATAGTTCCTATCAGTCTGCCAAAGCTCAGCTCTCTAGCATTTCTTTTACATAACTTTACCTGTATAGGGGAGGTGAGTAAATTAGAATTTTGGGGTTTTTTGATTTTTTCCAGGGGTTTGGTCATAATTTCTATCAATCTGCCAAATTTCAGTTTTATAGCATGTCTGGAAGTACAGAAGAATTTTGATGATCTATACATGAGTGAGTGAGTAAGTGAGTGCCAATTTTGACGTTTTTTGAAATTTCGTAACTACTTTACTACTTTATGGAATTCTATGAAACTGGAGGGGTTGTTAACTTCATGAAGATCTACGACTGTGCAAAGTTTGAGATTCGTAGCTCATTATGAAGTAGAGTTTTAGATAGGTCAAATATCGGCTGAAATGTTTCAAGAAAAGATGGAACGGCGCGCGAATTTGGCGAGGCACTGCCGCCGAGCCCTCAGATTTTAAAACAACCTAAGGGCACATTTTTTATAGAGCTTGGTTTTTAGGAAAATCGGGTGAAACATGTGAGAAAAATGTATTTGCTTATTTTATTTTTTTAATGACCCTCACTTACGGACGTTGCTGGAGAGTTTGTTTACGAAGCTCCACTAACTTATAGGTATCTTGCTAAAAAGGGATTTTTTTCTGCAAGAAAGTGTAGAATACGTTTTTGTCAATTGAGCTTAGTTTCTGAGAAAATTAGACAAAACCTTTTACAAAATTAATGTGTTTGATCATGGGCGTAGTCAGGGTGGGGCACTTGCCCCACCCTGGCTTGTCACCTGCCCCATCCTGGCCTTAGCTCATTTAGTAAGACGAGAATTAAAGGGGAGCTATAAAAGTTTTCAATAAATATTTGATTGTACATTTTTTTGCTTTGTTGCTCCACCCTGAGCGAGACCCTGACTACGCCCATGTGTTTGTTTTAATCTGAAGGTAAATTTTGCGTTATTATAAAGAGTTTAAAAGGAAACTGTATTGGTTACAATCGACTATAGATTACAATTTTTGATAAAGGGCTTGCTTTTTAAGATAATCGGGTAAAACATGTGACAAACATGTGGTTTTTTTACCCGACGCCGCTGGTATTAAATTGATCCCACTAAAATATATATTGTGGAAAAGGGAATTTTATTTTCTACAATACCATAACCAGGCTTAATTTCTGAGGAAATTGGATAAAACTTGTAAAACATTGGTAAGTTTAGTGATTTTTTAAAATTGATTTAAAATTCGGACACCCTAAATTATTCTTCCTGATCTTGCCTTATTACATCATTTAAAAGGAAATATAATTGTCTAAAATAAAGCAGATATCACATTTTTGATATAGAGCCTGGTTTTTAAGAAAATCGGGTGTCCCAAGGGCCCTCCCCCCTGGCCCCTAAACTTTTTTCAAACCACATAATATTTTTTCAAAATCCATAATATGTTTGTAATATGTAAAATTTTATTTACTTCAGAAATTATACACTATTTAAGAACACGCGCCGCTGCTGGCGCCATGATATACCTATATTATACAGTGTGTCCCCGGATGGAGTTGACAAGAGGAAAAAATCATTTATTTTTGATTTTACGAAAAAAACTCCCTATTTATAAAAAATTCTGCTTGTTGAAAAATTAAGATTACCATAATAAAATCTTTGATTAGATGTACAGGGTGTTATTAAATTAGGAAACATGTAATTAATAAGAGGACAAAAATCGTTATTTTTAATTTCACGAAAAATATCACTTTTTATAAAAAATTCTGCTTGTCAACATACTGAGATAACGATATATCCTTGATTAGAAGTACAGGGTGTTATCGAAATAAGAAACATAAAATAATCCAAGAGGAAGAGGGTCGTATTTATTCAGTAAAGCACAATGTTATGTAAACAAAAGGGTTTGTATCACAACATAACGAAATCTAGGGAAACAAAATCTAACCAGGTGTTAATTTTTAAAAGTTAATCATTTGATAAAAAAACAAACCGTTCTGCTTTTGTAAACATTTTAGAATGTAAAACATATTACTTGAAAATCAATATGACAATCAACAAAATAAATCTAGATAGATAGATTTTTTATATTACCATATTATATTATATTAGATTTGATAACACCCCATTATGGCAATCTTTATTTTTCAACAAGCAGAATTTTTTATAAAGAGTGAGTATTTTTCGTAAATTCAAATATATAGGATTTTTCCCTCTCGTCAACTCCATCCGGGGACACACTGTATATTTTTTTTGCTGTTGACTTCCTACCACGCCTTAGTATGGTTCATCATTAAATTACAGCCGTAATAATATAATTATTTTGGTGACCACACCTATACGGACATAAGATGCGTTGTGGGGACTCCTACTTTTCACATGCGTTGCACGGACGACTAGATAGAATAGAGATAAATGAAATGTTTAAAAACAACTGTTTTTTGAGGTGCTCCAGTAAGGTGGAAACCTACTTAAAATTTTCAAAAATGTCAAAATAGAAAAAATCTGTTAAACAGGTCCCTACGTTGTGAGGTCCATAAACGATGTGAGGTACTTAGAGACGTCACCTTGAAAAGTATGAAACACGAAATGTTGCGTCGGTCGTTGCGCGGTCCGCTAGAACAAATGGCTAAGATAAGGACGATAGGAATCTATTATCCAGGCGGACCGATATTTTATGTATGATGTGTGGATTTTTTACGATACGAGGCCCTACGAACATTTTAACCAATTTCAGTTATCTTAAAATCCAAATGGTGAATAGAATCAAACTTGACCACTTATATGTCTTGTATATTTTTATTTTTATATTTTGAGAAAGTTCTGAACTTATTCTCTCATTGCCTTGCCAATTGTGCCTGTATTAATTTTCTCATTGATTCATTATTACTGAACCTATTTTGATGAAAAAACGCATAATTGTAAAAATCAATATCGAAGTTTTCCTATATATAATTATCCAGTTCGTTGCTTGAAATAAATTTATTTTTCGACAACCACCAAGCCGATTTCAACGGCCCCTACTTATTGTGTGGCAGAAATAGAGCTTTTTTTTATAAGTCCAAAACAAATTCTGGAACATAAAGATAAACGAGTCTCTTTAATGGGTCAAGATTGATTCTGTCCCCTATTTTGGATTTTACGACGGATTAAAAAGAAAGATTTTTGACCACAGGTATGAAAGTGCACTTTGTTCCATTAAAATCGGTGATAAATAAAAATTATAACGAAAAATAATTTGCCCAGTTTTTTTGGCCCATCTGGTAAATAAGCCAATTTAAAATAAGTAATTCAAACTATTATAAAATTTAAAGAAATTCGTCCATCATTTTCAAAGAGATATTTTTTAACCACCAGGAAAAGGGACCCCAAAGTCACTGGTCTCCGTAAAAAAATGCTACTATACTAACTATATATTATATATATAATAAAGAGACACCACCCAACATACACATATCACGCTGCTAAACAAAATTTTAAATTAAAGTATTTTATTAGTATAAATGATAGTCATATAGAATAGTGATTTAATTATTGATTTTTAAAAATGTTTCGTATAGTGATGTGTCTTTTTAAATTTGTTTTTTGTATGTAATTTTAATGAATGTAATGTGTGATTATGAATGTATGGTTCTGAAGAAGGTCTTTAGACCGGAACGTCAATAAATGTAAATTAAAAGTTGCTAGTTTATTAATGAACCACATTCCCAAGAAGTCTACAAACCTAATATATATATATATATATATATATATATATATATATATATATATATATATATATAATAGTAAAACGATAAAAAACTTGGCCACACCTGCTTTAACTATTGAGAAAATATTATTGTATAAAATTGCTATCAAATGGTTTGAAATTGTTCTTTATGTTTTTGAGGGTATTTAATGGTATGTATTTGCAGGTATTTAAAAATAACTTGTAACAACCTATAAGCAAAAATGTTTTCGATAGGCCGGGCATGCTGCATTTGAAAAATGCGAAATTATGTAATGCGCTTGAGGTAATGAAAATGGGGTTTTATAGGAGCAAATCATCTAAAAATGTACTCAATCAACAAACAAATAAATATGGCCGAAAAATAGTGGTTATTATATTAACCTAACCTGACCTGACCGAACCTAGCATTGCCTTTGTTAATCAATGTTAACCCAACTTAACCTTACCAGATCTAACCTTACTAGGCCTAATGCAATCTAAACTGACCTGCATTTATCTGACCAAATTAACCGGACCTCGCTTCGGTCGTGCCTTTAATAAGTGTATATATTATAATCATCGCATTGTAGCAAATATTAAAATTAGGTTATATTATGTCATAAAATTCATTTTTTAAATTTCTACTTAAAGTTCAGTCCACAAAATCTCGAATTCATTAGAATCAGGTCTATTACTTTAAAATTAATTTAAAAAACATATTAATGTGTCGTTATTGATCTTACAAACAGCAATTTTTTTAAATTTTAAATTAATAAAGGTGTAAGTGAAGAGAAGTATAAAACATTTTTTTTAAAGAAAATATTATGAAGTTAGTATGTCGTTTTTTTTTGCAGACATTGGGAAATGTGTATCAAAAGGGGCGTATCCATTTGAGGCAGAATTCGCATGCCCCAATGCAAGGGTACAATAGTGTCAAAACTAAAATACACAACAATTTTGAGTTGTGACACTATTGTAGCACGGGTGCCATATCTACACTCTTTCGGCCTCAGCAAGAGCATTATACATACACATAACTTAGTTATTTAGTTTAAACATCTTTTAAAAAATGAGTAATTTAAAGGCAACTAAAAAAAAATAGACAAAACAAAAATGGAGATGAAATGTTTGGCCCCCTAACTTCAAAAACTATAAGTTTCCTTCGTTATTTAAGATTTTTTTTCAAATTCTAATAAGTTTATTATTTTAAAAACGAATAAAATTTGAATTATGAAAAATTAATTTTTTGAAAGTATTTTGTTTGGTTTATGAGATAGCAACTTTGTCCTAAAAAGATAAAAAGCTTTTTGAACCGGCACATCCTTTGCAAAATATTTTTTTTGAGCTTTATTCGTTGCTAAGATATAGTTAATTTAAATTTTTATTTTTAAATATTAGTGGACACAATGTATTTTCGTAGTAAATAGTCACCATAGATTTAGAAAATATACCTTGACATCAGTCATCATTTCGCAGCAGGCCAAACGCATTTTTTATACCCTATGCCGCTCCTATGACAAGTTTAGAAAAATATTTCCAAACCAGTAAAAACCTTTCATTTTAAAATTTGTATTGGAGAACTTGGCTTTGCTTTTATCTCAATTCTTTTTAGGCAATACCATTTTCGCGTACTTGGCTTTTTTTACATGAAATGTTTTTGTTATGATTTCACTCCCTTTTTAAAGGATTTGGATAAAATTTAAGTTTCAAAGTAGTAAAATATGCGGAATATTGTTCAAAACTTTTGCAATGCCTTATTTTTATCATAGTTCCTATCAGTCTTTCAAAGATCAGCTCTTTAGAGTTTCTGGAAGTGGGCAATGTTGGTTTTACATAACTTTACCTATAAATGTAACATAACTTTACCTATAAATGTAGGGAGGGAGTAAGTTAAAATTTTGAGGTCTTTTATTTGTTTCTTTAGTTTTATCATGGTTCCTATCGACCTTCCAAGTAGTCAATGTTACTTTTACATAATTTTACATTTATAGGGGAGGGAAGTAAATTAAAGATTTGGGATTTTTACATTTTTGCTAAAATTTTATCATAGCTCATATTAATCTGCCAAAGCTCTGCTCGCTAGCATTTCTGGAAGTAGGCAATGTTAATTTTACATAACTTTACATTTATAAGAGAGGGAAGTAAATTAAAATTTTGAGGCCTTTTATTTTTTCTATAGCTTTATCATGGTTCCTATCGGCCTTCCAAGTGGGCAATGTTACTTTTACATAATTTTATATTTATATGGGAGGGAACTAAATAAAAATTTTCGGGTTTTCACATTTTTTCCGAAAACTTTATCAAAATTTATATCAATCTGCCAAAGCTTAGTTCTGTATTTGGAAGAAGGCAATGTAACTTTTACATAACTTTACTTGTATAGGGGAGGGAAGTAAATTAGAATTTTGAGTTTTTTTGATTTTTTCCAAGGGTTTGGTCATCATTTTTATCAGTCCGCTACATGAGTGAGTGAGTGAGTTAGTGGCAATTTCGACGTTTTTTGAAATTTCGTAACGACTTTACTACTTTATGGAAGTCTATGAAACTTGGAGGAGTTTTTAGCTCTATAAAAATCTACGACTGCGCAAAGTTTGAGTTTCGTAGCTCATTCCGAAGTAGAGTTTTAGATAGGTCGAATATGGGCTGAAATGTTTCAAAAAAAGATGGTACAGCAGCTGCGCGAACTTGGCCGGGCACTACTGTGCCTTCAGATATTCACGTGTCAAAAAGTGTTTACATCCATAAGCAAATTGTTACCCTTCATGGGCTCGGGTTAGGTAAGATTGAGCTACCCTACGCATCCTTTGACACGAGAAAAAAAGTGCTACTTCACATATTCATTTATCAAATGATATGAATGCAAATACAAAAGTAAAATAGAAGTTTTGGGATGCAGTTATAAGTTAATTAATTTAGCCGCCTATTAAAAAAAGCATTTTATACACATACAAGATTGAAATAGAGTTTTATACAAAATTATCATATATTAACAGAATAGGATTTTGGGATACAGGGCACAGGGCGACCTCACATCATGTGCTAGGTATGAATTTTCATAGGTCACATGTCCAAGAGTGTTAACGCACAGGTGGTCAACAAAATAATTATATTATTATTATGAGGCTTTCCATGTCAACCCAGCCACCTTTTGCAATTTTGATTTAAAAAAAAAATATTTTTTGGTTCCTCTATAGATACCAATCACACCCAGATAAAATTTTTTTAAAAATGTTGCGATTACTATATCCACAGAGTGTTTATGGTTTATGATTTTTCCTGAAAAAATACGAACTTTGCAAATAAAAATTTTACTACTGTTTAGAAATAAGAACAAGCGACTTTAAGAAAAGTACAAGACAATAAATTTTAAAAATCGTCATTTTGAAAATGTGACCCGTTTGATTTTTTATATTTCTTTGAAAAAAGATACAGTCGAACCTCTCTAACTCGAACCTCTATAACTCGAACCCCTCTATAACTCGAATCTTTTAAGCGGTCCCTGCACTTTTTACATGTATTTTAACCTATGTAACTCGAGTTTCTATAACTCGAACTTTCCATAACTCGAACTGTTTTGGTTGTCCCTTCAGGTTCGAGTTATAGAGGTTCGACTGTACTCCAATATTTTGTCTAATGCCTTTAAAAATTTTAGAGTAGGGCTGAGAAGTAGTATAAATGCCAAAATAGAAAAATTCTTGTGTAAGTGCGCGGAGGCCTTGGCCGTACTTAAATGTATATGGGCAAGAGAGCAATCCTATTGAGGCGCCCAGGGTGTGAATCAATATACGTTTTATTAAAAAAAGATGTTTCCCTTTAAGGAAAACATCTTTTTTTTTTCATTCTGACACCCCCCCTTGCATATGACATCAGCGGCGTCACATTGAAGGGCCAAGACGGGCCTTGGCCTTCCACTGTTTAAAACCTTGTCGGCTACCAACATTGTGGAACATTTTTCTAATTAGAATACCTAGTCCTGCAGTGTTATATAACTCTGCGTTTTGGGACGGGGGCTATAACTCTGATGTTCATAAAAATTGAATTTCTGCTCAAATCGTTTTTGTATAATTTATTTTGAGTATAACTATTTAGATGAATTTCATCTGAACTTTTAATTTTTAGGGTATATTTAGTCATAAAGTGAAATAGCCAGTGAAAAGTTTCCTTTAAAGAAACGTATCACTAAGTATTTAATTTTTTTAGGTATTTTTTTAGGCAAGTTAAGCCCCGCTCCCAAAACGCAGAGTTAAAAAAAATTCGCTTTCCTTTTTACTGGACATTTGGAAGGGAGGGTCGAGACTTCCCAAAGAAATCGAATTTGGGGGGTATAGTGGCGTCCAGTGTCGTAAAAGTGTGGCAATAGGTACCTAGTCTAATTAGAAAAATGTGTCACATTTTCAAAATGGCGGTTTTTTAAATTTATTGTCATGTACTAAGGTCACTGATGCGATTATTGGTCAATTTTATTTCTTCTTATTTCTAAACAGTAGTAATTTTTTTTTGTTTGTATTTTTTCAGGAAAAATCATAAACCATAGATATGCTTTGGCCAATTAAGAAGATAAAACACCCTAATTTTTTATCTTGATGTAATCGGTATCTATAGATGAACCAATAAATAAATTTTTAAATTTTTTTAATATTTAAGTGAAAAAGGTGGCTGTAATTTAAATGATGCCAAGGCTGTCGGCATTGCTAGACTACTGGCCGCCTGGAGCAAAACGGGGAATATTTTGCCCCCTCCAGCTTTTTTCCTCATCAAGTTACCACTGCAAGTCTTTGTGTTATTTCTTTACTTAAATGGTGCCAGCGAGTGAGCCCATAACAAAGTAATTCCTTGTTTAAAACTCGTAGACAATGATTGGGTAGAAGAAAAATTTCGGACTTTCATTGTCATTATTTATTTTAAACAGGACGTTTTGGTTAGTAAGTATCTCGAACCATTTTCAAGTCTAAATGATTCACACTTGAAAATGGATAGAGATACTTTAACATAAATAAAGACAATGGAAGTCCGAAATTTTGTTTCTAAAATAATAATTGTAAAAAGAATCATGTCAACATAAGAAAGTCAACTATTTTTTTTTAATCGAGTTTTTAGAATACCCTCTCTTATTTAAAAACGAAAACCAAATTTAGATTGGTTTGGTAGTTTCCGAGGTACATTCCAGCGTATAGCCTTAAACATTTGAATGGGACTATCTCAGAAAATTTTGGATTTTTGTTTTTGATCTACTAGACAGAGTCGCCGTCGATTTGAATCAATTTCTTTAAAAAACCACAAAATTAACATCCCTTATCGCACCCAGATACTGTAAAGACGAGAAAACCGACCTTGTGTTTTTAAAAAAGAACAGTTTTTTAATTTTCAGTTTTTGATCTATATCTCGAAAAGACATGCGAGAGCAAAATCAGTATTACTTTTAATTAATTTGCTAAATCTTATCAAGCGATTAAATACAAAACAAAAAATTAAAATCGAATCCATATTTTATTATTTATTGAGCCGCGCCCCAACCTCCTCAAAACCTAAGATTTTTTTAGGCATTTTCCACATATTGCATAAATAAAACGATAAAATAGCACAAAATACGACATAATGAGGCCTCCCCTCGAACCGAACCGAACCGAACCCCCTTCCAAGAAAAATTCCTAGGTGCGCCACTGGCTATATATATATTTTGTTTTGTTTTTTAGATATAGGGTGTCAAAATAAAAAATATATTTTTAATAACTTTCTTAAAAATGGCAACAGACAATTGACATTTTTTGGAATTCGGCATTACAATAAAGATAATAATTATTTTTTAAAAAATAATTCTTAAATCTGCTTATTTTTTCATCACATAACAAATATGTTACAAAATATATTGCCAATATTACTATTCTTCATATTATTTAAGGTGCCTTTAGATATTAATGTAGGCGCCAAAAGTAGTAGATTATGGTAAATATGAGGACCAAAGTTTGACCATGGTTTCTAGCTGAGAATAGGTCACAGGTTAACGGTCTTGATGTTACCAAGCCAGTTTTTGGTAAAAAATTTTTATCCTCCCCAAGTTAATGCTCTAGAGCCACAATGACACATAAATGCATAAAAAATGTGTAAAATATATTAGTTTTTTAAATTTTAGCTGCAAAACCTCCAAAAACCCCCTAGACCCCCCAAAACCTAAAATGTTTAGGGTTTTCCAAATTTTCTCAAAAAATAAACCCTCCGAGTTTCATGGACTTCCATAAAGTAGTACAGTAGTTACGAAATTTAAAAAAAAAACGTCTAAATTGCCACTCACTCACTCACTCACTCTCTCACTCACGTATAGATCAACAAAATTCTACTGTACTTCCAGACATGCTCCAAAGCTGAATTTTGACAGACTGGTTGAAATTATGACCAAACCATTAGAAAAAATAAAAAAAACCCCATAATTCTAATTTATTCCCTTCCCGGTACATGTAAAGTTATGTAAAAGTAGAATTGCCCATTTCAAGAAGCGCTAGACAGCTGGGATTGACTGATAGGAAATATGATAAAACTATAGGAAAAAATTTAAAAACCCCAAAATTTTAAATAATTTTCCTTCCCTATAAATGTAAAATTATGTAAAAGTAACATTGCCCACTTCCAGAAATGCTAGAGAGCTGAGCTTCGAAAGGCTGATAGGCTAGAATAAAACCTTGTGAAAAAATTAATCATAACAAAATTATTTCATGTAAAAAAAGGCAAGTACGCGAAAATGGCATTCCGTAAAAAGAATTGAGATAAAAGTAAAGCCAAGTTCTCCAATACAAATTTCAAAATGAAAGGTTCTTACTAGTTTGGAAATGTTTTTCTAAACTTGGCTTGAGAAAAATGGGAAATGGAATAGGTCCCTAATATCTATACGATGCTGTAAGGATCAGACAATTCTATGCTATTATAAAAAATTTAAAAATGCACTTGATAAACACGTTTGATCAAAGGCGTTTAGGTATCCAAACCAAACCGAACAGAACCGACGATGTAAGGGCCAGACTTTAAAATTACCAAAGTGTGTGTTAAATTTACACAATACATACCCAAAGAGTTGGGTCCTCACAATGATTTCTAGGTCCACTCGCATACACACTAAAAGCGCACTCTACGATACTCTCAAGAAATTTGTTGGAGCTAAATTCCTGTTTTTCACATTCGTTGTGTGGTCCAGGTAAAAATTTAATGAGTCGTTAAAAACCGAGATGAATTCCATCAAAGGAGCATGCGCCAAAATTAACGTCAAAATGTCTAATTTAAATTATTGGCGCGAATACCGGTATTGGCGCGAGATCGAAGAGCTTAACGTATAATAAAAAATTCAAGGTATAAAATAGTGGTCAATTCTAATTTTTAGGTATGATTTTATGTCGGTACCGGGTGGTTTTTTATAACCGGAGCACTCAGCAACTTTATCATTGAAAATAAATTGAGATTTTTTTGGTTAATTATGACAACTTTAAAAGCCACCATAATTTTTTTCTATCCGTCACCATGTACATAGTGTCCCAAATTCAATGTTTTTGGGGGGTTTCGGGTATTTCTAGAGGGGCTAAAAAACTGATCCCCCTTTGATATAGCAAGCCGTTTTTAAACTACGGGGTGTTTTTAAAAAGTCTGCATTTTGGGAAGGGGTCTATAACTTGTTTATTTATTAATATTTTTTATTTCTGTGAAAACATTCTTAAGACACTTTTTTAAGAGGAATTCAACTGTTAAATTAAATTTCATTTGTCACGTTTAGTTTTTGAGATATCACATAAAATTAATTTTTCTTTATGGTAGGATCCCTTTATTTCTTTATATTTTTGTATTTTTTTTTTATTTTTACCACATATTTTAGTTTGCTTAATGGGTTTAAAATATTTTAATATAAAATTATAAAAATAAAAAATAATAAAGAGGTGATTAAAAAATAAAAATAAAGAAAACATAAAAAAAATAAAATATTGAGTGTGATTCATCATTTTAAAGGAAATTTTAAGCTGATTTTAAAAGTCGAATAAAAAAAGAGTTATTCTGTAAGAAAAATAACAACTTTATGCAATATTTTAAAAACCAAAAGAGATAAATAAAAACCGTTTACATCTGTCAATTCTTCAAGAAAAGATCTATAAGAAAGCTATTTACACAAAAACAAAATTTTCATAAACAAAAAAGTTATAGACCCCCTCCCAAAATGCCGACAAAAACACTCCGTAGCTTAAAAACGGCTTGCTATATCTAAATGTGGTTTTCACCTTTAGGCTTCTCTTGAAATTTGAGCATCGCAAAGGGGGGTCAGTTTTTTTCTATCTCCCCTAGAAATACCCGACACCACAAAAAAACAACGAATTTGGGACACCCTGTACAGGGTGTAACAATGAAGTCGATTTTTTGAGAGGGAACACCCTGTATATTTTTGCATTTTAAGATTCGTCTTTTCTTTCTGATTTCAAAAATATACAATATCTACGTGCTGCGATTAATATTTTTTGAGGTATATGCAGTATTTCTTATATATGATCTTATGCGTTTCACGTTTATTTTGTTTTGCCATGGGAGTATTGACTCTCAACTCCAATGTTTCTTCAAGTATTTGTTGATTGTGTTTGTATTTTAAATCATCATCACACAGATCCAAGTTTTTTGGGAAGGAGCATTTACATTCTAGGCATCTAAACATAAAAACACTTTCTGCATAGGAATACCTTTGTTTTTGTATGCCATGTTTACTTTGACAGTGTTTATTCAAATTAAATTGGGCACTAAATAATTTGTCACACAACTTGCACGTCACCGGCATTTTCACAGCACAAAAACGACGAATTTTCATAAAAAAGAACTGGAAATTATTAAAGTTTTACTGTATATAACCATACTGAAATATCTCTCAGTTGATTGGTTGGCAGAAGTGACAGAACAACGCTTGCGCACTTCTTGGAATTCATCTCGGTATTTAACGACTCGTAAAATTTAAGTGATTTTTAGAATCTTATGAAGAGTACCGAAATAAGGTCTAAACACAACGTCAACGGACCTCGCAGCTCCGGTGAGGGGTTGGCGTGTGTCCTCACAAGGTATGTTACGCCATCACCTGTGCGTGCCTCTCTTGGTCATGTGTGAAAATTCGGACACATTCCTACGATGTGAGGTCCAGTTAATCAAACCCCTTAACGCCGGGCACGTGCCTAGAGAGTTGTATTTCATAATTCAGCAAATTCGGGTGCTTGACAGTTACTATAGTGCGTGAGACTTAAATTACCAAATGTTAGGAAATTTTTGCAAGGTAAGTGATTCTTTTTCTTAACACATGGATAACAAGGGAATGTGGATAATGACAAAGACCTTGGGAAATTAAGGGACTGTCCTTAAATTACGTAACGCTCTAGGGGGGAGGGGGGTTTGGCCTTGCGTTACACTCAATGCTTTTTTAATGTGTTTTTTCTTGAAAATGCGTTACGAGGGGGGGAGGGGGGATCAAAAATGCGCAATAGTGTTAGGTACGTTCGTTCGACGTTCCCTAAGAACTTTTTTTCCAAGAAAAATTACTAAATAGTAAATTTATAATTTCAAATTAAATTGAGATTGAACTTATTTAAGCCAAAAACTTTCTATCTCATCCAAAAAATATGTAAGCTTAACCACCTAGGACAGTCATTCAAGCGAAAAAAAAATACCTCCCGCTTGCCAAAGGTGGTGTAGTAGCGATTTTCACATAATTATGTTGTTCACGTTCGAATCCTAAAGAAAATTGAGCTTTCGACCTTGGGGGGGGGGCTCCTCTCGCCATCTTGGATTTACTGTGCACCAAAAGGTTTTATTTAAAATTACTTGGCCCCTGTACATTTTAGAAAAAAAGTTTTTTACAAGAGTTGAAGACAATAAAGTTTCCTACAAAAGCATTATTGTACGTTTTTTGTCAGACAAATGGTTTTCGAATTATGACGCTAATCATTTCGCCGCCATTTTGGATTTTGACCAATGTTTTTATTTTTGGCCTTTAACTTCGAAACTGCTTATTTTTGGAAAAATCTGCAAAAACATAAACTAGAGAATAACTAATAGCCAATAAAATGAGATATCACTGAGTTCTCTGGGTAGTACCCTTGCTGAGATACGAACCCTGAAGTATTGTCAGTACACCCGTTTCCCATGTATTTCCATGATATATGCAAAATAAACCGAAATTATTCAGTTTTATGTCATTTTCTCAAAAGGTTACAGAAAGTGTGTATGCATAATCAACTTAATTATGGAAAATTATATTATCTTTTAAACGATATCTCACCAAAGTCTACGGTTAGCACTTAATTGGTATGCATAAATTGGGGTTATTTTTTAAGATCACAAAAAAGTAATGTTTTTTTTAGGTGTGATTCAGTTTTCAAAAAACCAAGCATTTTAGGGAAAAAGGTCTTTTTTAGAGAAAATAAAATGTACTTTTAAACGGTTTGTCACAAAATTGTTTTAAAGTTATTATCGACACTCCAGGGGCGTCCGCATATTGAGGTTATTTTTTTTATTAATTAAAAAAAAAAATTCTTGCTTTATTTAATTTTCTTAAAAACTAAGCTTTCTAAAAAATCGTTTTTAACTCTGTATTATTGAAAATAAAATTATCCTTAAGACGATATGCAGGGTAAATGCGCCAGTAGTCGGCCCCCAGCCGGTACTCGGCCATCTTGGTCATTTTTATAAAAAAATAAGAAAAATAATGTACAGTCGAACCTCTCTAACTCGAACCTCTATAACTCGAACCTCTCTATAACTCGAACCTTTTAAGTGGTCCCTGCTCTTTTTATATGTAATTTAACCAGTTTCATTCGAATTTCTATAACTCCAACTCTCCATAACTCGAACTGTTTTGGTTGTCCCTTTGAGTTCGAGTTATAGAGGTTCGACTGTAATTAGAAAATTCAGCGCTAATCCTATGCATTTTTATTCCATTTTTCTATTCATCCCAAGAGTTTTTATATAAATAGAAAATACTGTCATTTTAAAATGACAGTTTGAAATTGCCGTGCACGTTATGTTCGTTTAAAGTACAAAAGTTTAAGATTTTTGCTACATGTAGGTGGTGTGGGAAATAGTATTTTTTAGTGAACTGTAAAGTCTGCTTACTAAAATTTTAGATTGCATATTATTTGGGAGGTATTTTTGGAGTCATTTAAAGCTAACCTATTTTTTTTTGTGATGGCCGACTACTGGTAGCGCATAATTCTAAAAATCTACTAGTCGACCGGGCGGCCGACTGAACATTTTTTTCAAAACCAGTAGTCGGCCGCTTGAACTACAATACTTTTAAAGCAGACTGACTTCAGGATTTGTTTGGCCAGTATTCAGCCATATTATGCTGGGTTTATACAAATAAAAATAAATACAGTCGAACCTCTCTAACTCGAACCTCTATAACTCGAACCCCTCTGTAACTCGAACCTTTTAAGTGGTTCCTGCACTTTTTATATGTATTTTAACCTGTTTAATTTGAATTTCTATAACTCAGACTCTCCATAACTCGAACTGTTTTGGTTGTCCCTTTGAGTTCGAGTTATAAATATTAAAATTTATAAATACTGTATAAATATTAAAATTTAAAAAAAATAGATATTTTTATTTTTGCGCATGTGTGAAATTGCATCGCATGACCTTTGTTTTCGTTTTGATGTAGAATTTTGTTTTCATTTTCATGTTTTATTGCCATTTTAGGTATTCCAACTAAAGCCACTGGTTTAATTAACAAAATACTTGTTTTCTTTTTCGTTTTTTTTTAGAGTTTTATTATCTACCATTTCAGGCAATCCAACTAAAGCCACTGGTTTAACCAAAAAATACTTGTTTTCTTTTTCGTTTTTTTTCTGGTGTTTTATTACCATTTTAGGCAATCCAACTAAAACCACTGGTTGAATCAAAAAATACTTGTCTTCTTTTTCGTTTTTTTTTGGTGTTTTATTACCATTTTAAGCAATCTAACTAAAGCCACTGGTTTAATCAAAAAATACCTACTTGTTTATTGTACTTAAAAAAATATTACCGAGATGTTACCTTTTTTTAAAGATTTTTTTAATTAACTACAGTACAATCCCGATTATCCAAATCACGATTTTCCGAAATCCGGTTTATCCGAAACAAACTATTTAAAAACAAAAATTCCGATTAACCGAAAAAATTCGCATTATACGAAACGCGTCTGGGATTCACCTATACTGCTAGGTGGTTCCCATCGGGGTTTCACGGCAATATGACGGTCTAAAATGCGAATTGTTTTAGTTAGCCGACAGAGTGTTACAAGTATGTATTAACGTCTGTTATTAGCGCAAAAAAAAACCTCCATAAACCTAGCAAGTCCACCTTAATAAAAATTAAAAAAATATATTCCAGAATTATGTGCTTTTTATGTGCTAATTTCGTTCACTTTTTAAAAATGTTGTGCTCCTTTGGTTTCCACGGCAATTTAAAAAAATGATTGGCTTGCTAGCTTTATGCTAGCAAGCCCATATAGAAATGATAAATATAATATAATATTTATATGTGAAAATTAAAAGCTTTTTATGTAAAAGAAACTTTCATTTACCAAGTTTTTAACCTCTTTTTTTAATGTGTGGGCTGGCTAGGTGTATATAAACCTAGCAAGCCCACCTCAATAAAAATAAATAAAATACATTCCTGAATGATGTGCTTTTATGTGCTAATTTCGTCCACCTTTTAAAATTCTTGTGCTCCTTTGGTTTCCACGGAAATTTAAAAAACTGATTGGCGTGCTAGCTTTATATAAAGCTAACATGCCCATACAGAAATGATAAATATTTTTATAATATTTAAATGTGAAAATTAAGTGCTTTTTATGTGCTCCCGTTTGCTAAAAAAAAAAATTCATTTACCAAGTTTTTAAGCTATTTTTTTAAATGTGTGGGCTTGCTAGGTTTATATAAACCCAGCAAGCCCACCTCAATAAAAATAAATAAAATACATTCCAAATTATGTGCTCTTTATGTACTAATTTCCTCCACTTTTTAAAAATTTTGTGCTCCTTTGGTTTCCACGGAAATTTAAAAAAATGATTGGCGTGCTAGCTTTATATAAACCTAGCAAGCCAGCAAGCCAATCATTTTTTTAAATTTCCTTAGAAACCAAAGGAGCACAAAAATTTTAAAAAGTGGACGAAATTAGCACATAAAAAGCACATAATTCTAGAAAACATTTTTTAAATTTTTATTGAGGTGGGCTTGCTAGGTTTATGGAGCTGCAAAAGGAGTAGTTTTATTCTCAAATATTTTACAAAAACAAAATCGGATTAACCGAAATTTCGATAACCCGAAATCACTTTGGTCCACATTATTTCGGATGATCAGGACTGTACTGTATTTGTTTTTCTAACGTTTTTTTAACGTTTTTATAGTATCTTAATTCTTTTTGGATGTTTGTAAATAAGAAAATAAGAAAGTTTGTTCCTATTTGATTTTTATTTTTTTATTATTACCTCTCATCTAGTATAAAATATCTAGGCCAACTACTGGTCGAAAATTGGCCGACATTAGATTTTTAGTAGCCGAGTACTGGAATTCTTGTAAATTTTTCATATTTTTCATTTTAAATTTTTTATCTCTGTAATAAGGCCATTTTTGAGTTTTAGAGAAAACACAGGCATTATCTAGGAATAGTTATGCAATACCAACGATGGACTGCACCTAAGTATATATTTCTTTAAATTAATTTTGTTTGAGAAATACTGTTAGGTGGCTGACTACTGGCACATTTACCTTATCTAGTGGGTTGTTGTTAACGGTGAACACTCAAAGAATATACAACATATTTAGGGATTTTTTTTAATCACAAAAAAAAGGATTGTTATCAAGTATTTTACCAATTTTTTGTAAAACCAGCTCTACCGAGAAAAACGTTTTACCATGTGTTATAGACAATTAAATTTTCTTTTAAACCATGTGTGTAGTTATAACATTTACATAGCCATTAATACACCAGGGGCGTCTACTATTTTGTGATTAAAAAAAAATTCACGAATCATGCGTATATTCTTTATGAGTGTTTCCTGTTTACAAAAACCCACTAGATACATATCGTTTTAAAGATAATTATATTTTCAACAAAATAGAGCAAAACAAGGTTTTTCCAAAAGCTTAGTTTTTAACAAAACAAATAAAAATTTTAAAAAATTTATTAGAAAAAAATCACTTCAATATGCGGACGCCCCTGTAGTGCCAATAATAGCTTAAACACTACTTTGTAATACGCTATTTAAAAGAACATTTTATTTTCTCTAAAAAGGTGTTGTAACATTTTCTCTAAAACTAACTTTTTGGCTATCTTGAAATTTTTGTAGCACGAGCCCCCTTTGTGGGGTATACTTTACCCCTATATTTTGGTTAGGGAAAGTGGGTCTAGTGATACCTTGTAATGAAGGACTTTTTAATCTCTTTACAACCGTGTAAGAATTTCAAAAATCTATCTATTAGTTTTTGAGATAATTGCCCTATACCTTTCAAATTTAACAGGGACTAAGAATATAATAAAAATTTAATCAAAATTTTATATTTTTCGGATTTAATTTTTATTTTATCATGTTAAATTTGAAAATTTGAAAGCAAATATCTCAAAAAGAAATCGATGGATTTTCGAAACTCTTACACGGTTGTAAAGATATTCAATCGAACTTCAAAACAAAGTACTACTAGACCCACTTTCCCTATCAAAATATAGGGATAAAGTGTATCCTCTCGAAGATCTCGAAGATGGTGCGTGCTACAAAAATTTCAAGATAGCCAAAAAGTGTCCCCTGCGCAAACAAAATCGATGTGTCCGAGGGTTTTTCCAAATTCGTTACCGTTTTTAAGATATAGGACATTAACAGTTTTCGGTGAAAAAACGTATATATATATATATATATATATATATATATATATATATATATATATATATATATATATATATATATACAGTTGAACCTCTATAACTCGAACTCAAAGGGACAACCAAAACAGTTCGAGTTATGGAGAGTTCGAGTTATAGAAATTCGAATTAAAGGGGTGAAAATACATATAAAAAGGGCAGGGACCACTTAAAAGGTTCGAGTAATAGAGAGGTTCAAGTTATAGAGGTTCGAGTTAGAGAGGTTCGACTGTATGTATAAAAATCTTTCTTTTTAATCTATCTTAAAATCCAAAATAGCGGGCAGCATCAAACTTGACCCATTAAAGAGGCCCTTTTATTTATTTAATCCAGAATTTTTTTAGAAATAGTTTTGGATTTATAAAAAAAGCTTTATTTCTAGCACACAATAAGCTAGGAGCCGTTGAAATCGATTTGGTGGTTGTCGAAAAATAACTTTTTATTTCGAGCATAAAGCAAACTGAACCGAACTGGATAATTATATACCTAGGAAAATGTTGATATTGATTTTTACGATTATGCCTTTTTTCATCTAAATAGGTTCAGTAGTAATTAAGGACACAATTAGCACGGCAATGAAAGAATGAGTTCAGAATTTTCTCAAAATATAAGAATAGACAAGCCCTATAAGGGGTCAAGTTTGATTCTATCCACCATTTGAATTTTGAGATTGAAATTTGTAAAAATTATAACAATATTTTTATATTCATTTATTCGTAAATGGTCTTATATTAACGGATAAACTGGCCAGTGCCCAAATTATTAAATAGCCATATTTACGCTGAGTGGAGTATTGAAGTTTACGCCAGCTGGGGCGTGTATAAATATTGTACTAGGCATAAAGTAAATTTCATAAACAGAACTCTGTCTAAGAAATTTAGTTTTTACCCAATAAATTCAAATTTGATTTTTATTTTTGTAGAGTAGCTATTAATTCAGGCAGTCCACGTAGCGAAGCGCTGTCCAAGTTTTTACCCTGTTAGGGCCTCGTGTCGCAAAAAATCCAAACATTATACATAAAATATCGGTCCGTTTGGGAAATAAATCCCTATCGTACTTATCTCAGCCATTTGTTCTAGCGGACCGCGTAACGACGCGACATTACGATTTTGATACTTTTCGAGGCGCCGCGACGCCGACGTCACTAAGGACCACACATCGTTTATGGACCTCACAACGTAGGGACCTCACATCGCATGTGAAACCTGTTTGACAGCTTTTCTTTATTTTGACATTTTTGAAAATTTTGAGTAGGTTTCCACCTTACTGGAGCGCCTCAAAAAACACTTGTTTTTAAACATATAATTTATCTCTATTCTATCTAGTGGTCCGCGCAACGCATGTGAAAAGTAGGAATCCCCACAGCGCCTCTTATGTCCGTATAGGTGTCTGTCTGTCTGTCTGTCTGTCTGTCTGTCTGTCTGTCTGTCTGTCTGTCTGTCTGTCTGTCTGTCTGTCTGTCTGTCTGTCTGTCTGTCTGTCTGTCTGTCTGTCTGTCTGTCTGTCTGTCTGTCTGTCTGTCTGTCTGTCTGTCTGTCTGTCTGTCTGTCTGTCTGTCTGTCTGTCTGTCTGTCTGTCTGTCTGTCTGTCTGTCTGTCTGTCTGTCTGTCTGTCTGTCTGTCTGTCTGTCTGTCTGTCTGTCTGTCTGTCTGTCTGTCTGTCTGTCTGTCTGTCTGTCTGTCTGTCTGTCTGTCTGTCTGTCTGTCTGTCTGTCTGTCTGTCTGTCTGTCTGTCTGTCTGTCTGTCTGTCTGTCTGTCTGTCTGTCTGTCTGTCTGTCTGTCTGTCTGTCTGTCTGTCTGTCTGTCTGTCTGTCTGTCTGTCTGTCTGTCTGTCTGTCTGTCTGTCTGTCTGTCTGTCTGTCTGTCTGTCTGTCTGTCTGTCTGTCTGTCTGTCTGTCTGTCTGTCTGTCTGTCTGTCTGTCTGTCTGTCTGTCTGTCTGTCTGTCTGTCTGTCTGTCTGTCTGTCTGTCTGTCTGTCTGTCTGTCTGTCTGTCTGTCTGTCTGTCTGTCTGTCTGTCTGTCTGTCTGTCTGTCTGTCTGTCTGTCTGTCTGTCTGTCTGTCTGTCTGTCTGTCTGTCTGTCTGTCTGTCTGTCTGTCTGTCTGTCTGTCTGTCTGTCTGTCTGTCTGTCTGTCTGTCTGTCTGTCTGTCTGTCTGTCTGTCTGTCTGTCTGTCTGTCTGTCTGTCTGTCTGTCTGTCTGTCTGTCTGTCTGTCTGTCTGTCTGTCTGTCTGTCTGTCTGTCTGTCTGTCTGTCTGTCTGTCTGTCTGTCTGTCTGTCTGTCTGTCTGTCTGTCTGTCTGTCTGTCTGTCTGTCTGTCTGTCTGTCTGTCTGTCTGTCTGTCTGTCTGTCTGTCTGTCTGTCTGTCTGTCTGTCTGTCTGTCTGTCTGTCTGTCTGTCTGTCTGTCTGTCTGTCTGTCTGTCTGTCTGTCTGTCTGTCTGTCTGTCTGTCTGTCTGTCTGTCTGTCTGTCTGTCTGTCTGTCTGTCTGTCTGTCTGTCTGTCTGTCTGTCTGTCTGTCTGTCTGTCTGTCTGTCTGTCTGTCTGTCTGTCTGTCTGTCTGTCTGTCTGTCTGTCTGTCTGTCTGTCTGTCTGTCTGTCTGTCTGTCTGTCTGTCTGTCTGTCTGTCTGTCTGTCTGTCTGTCTGTCTGTCTGTCTGTCTGTCTGTCTGTCTGTCTGTCTGTCTGTCTGTCTGTCTGTCTGTCTGTCTGTCTGTCTGTCTGTCTGTCTGTCTGTCTGTCTGTCTGTCTGTCTGTCTGTCTGTCTGTCTGTCTGTCTGTCTGTCTGTCTGTCTGTCTGTCTGTCTGTCTGTCTGTCTGTCTGTCTGTCTGTCTGTCTGTCTGTCTGTCTGTCTGTCTGTCTGTCTGTGTGTCTGTATGTCTGTCTGTAACGACCAACGCGCATAACTCAAAAACCGCTTGGCCGATTTTAATGAAATTTGGTACCTATGCTGGGTCTTGGGTCGAGATGGTCCCATTTAAAAATGAACAAAATCCACCAAACACAAACCAAATAAAAGGGTGGGGGTAGATTTCAAAAATTCTAGAAAATATGGCGTGTGTGATATTAAACGAAAGGTAATTGAGTCTGCAGTTAAACAAAATACATTTTAATTTATTTAAAAAAAAAGGGTGGGGGTATATTTTAAAAATTAGAGTTTAAGTGAAAATATGGCGTGTGTGATATCAAACGAAAGGTAATTGAGTCCGGACTTTAACAAAATACATTTTAGTTTTTGTTTTTTTTGTAAGGGTGGGGGTAGATTTAAAAAATTTGAGTTTAAGTCAAAACATGGCTTGTGTGGTATCAAACGAAAGGTAATTGAGTCTGGAGTTGAATAAAATATATTTCAGTTTTTAGTTATATTAGCTCACACGTACACTATAACTATAGTACCTAGTGTGAGCTCAGGGGCCCATATATTGGCAGAGTATTTTTATAGTTAATTCTTTAAAGCATCGTTTTTTGATTAAATATTTTTTAATAATTTTTATGTTCGCCACTGAATGTAACGAAGAAAAACTATAATATAATTTTTCTGGAAAGGTAGAAATGATTGGAAATAGTATTTTGTGAAAAATGCACAAAAGCTAAAACCTGAAACTTTGAACTTTTGTATCTTAGAAACCATAGGTCGGAGGACGATGGGGCAATGATAGTTTTTTATCAGGGCGTCAAGATCTACAACATACTGCAATTTAAAAGAAATCCAACCAAAAGCCACCGCCCATAAGCTCCGGGCGGGATCCTTTTTTGATAAAGAGCTTGGTTTTTAAGAAATATTTATTTTTGGACGTCACTGGAGAGTTTGTTATAAATCAAACACCACCGAGTTTTACATTGTTGAAAATGAAATTTTACTGTCTACAATAAGGTATGGAATATACTGTTTTCATGTTAAGCTTAGTTTCTGGGAAACTTAAATAAAACAAAAATGGCTTATTTTCTGATTTTTTAAAATTGATTTAATTTAAGGACGCTCCTAAGGTTTTAATTATGAAACCAATTAGACCATGTTATACACCATTTTAAAGAAAATTTTATCGACTATAATACAGTATAACACATATTCTCCTGTAGACGTTGGGTTTTAATTAAATCATTGGAAGAACAAAGGTATTTTTTAAATTTTTTAAATTATTTCAATTAACGGACGCCGCTGGGGTGTTTATAATTAGTATAACCCCATCAAATTATACCTTGTTAAAAGAGAATTTGATTGTATTCAATCAAGTACATCATAAATAAAGTAATAAATAAAATTTTCTCTTAGAAGCTTGGTGTTAAAGAAAAACCTAAAACAATAAAATTTTGGGAGATGTGGGGTGGTTTTTGGAGATATTAGCAGTGATTTAAAAAAAAACTAATATGATATTGTCAGAAATATAAATAACCCTTGACTGTGCCACTGTAAGAAACCATCTTGGAGAAACGGAAAACGCAAAATATGGTTCTGTTGAGATAAGAAAGTGGTTCCGCCTCCCTCTACATTGGTAAACAGTTGGTTGCCGCCTACGTACACAGGAGGTGGTTGTTGCGAGAAAAACTACTGAAAACTAAAGAGTGGGAGTTGTGATCGTTAACCGTGGGGATACATCAAGTATATAGAGGGTTTTCCCTTCAAAGTGATTGGCTATAGAAAAACTGGGAGATTAGAAAGTGTTGTCTATAAAATGTCATTTTATCTCTGTTTTCGTTTAGGTTTACTTGTTTAGCTCATTAGCTAGAATGTAAAGTAAATTTTAGGATTATCAGCAACGCCATTGACTTGGTTCCACCAAGCCCTTTAAAGAGGGGATAATGGATTATTTAGGTCCAACCTACCGTTTATAAAAACCTAAACTTTCAGGAGACAAGTCGGTAGTCACAAGTTTTGTTGAACTTAGACTAAAAACCTCTATAGTAATTGTCAGTAAAGAAACATAAGATTATTCTATTTGAAGAATATTTTGCAGTTTGTTATTTTGTTAAGTTAAAGTTTTATTTTAATATTTTGGGTCTTGTTTGTTTTATAAGTTATAAGAAAAGCCTTGTAATAATTTGTAAATTGCAACAGAGTTTTATTTTGTATTCATTAAAGTTTGTAACGTTTTTAAAACTGTTTTATATTTATTTTATACACACAAGAGATCTACTACGGTACCCTCGTTTAAGGGCTCGATTTAAAACAAAATCGTACCCGACAATATTATTTTTAGGTTACATAAAAATATATTTTGAATGTTTACCTGTTTATATTTGGGCTTTACAGCGGCAATTTAAAATTTAGGGGGAATTGACCATTTGCCAAAAAGTAATATAAAATGCTTCTAAAAAGTAGATTTTCCGAAATCTTGTCTTAAATATTGCTTGTCTGTTTTAGAACTCTAGCGTAGGATTGCATGTTTGGCTTGCGAAAATTAATGCGTCGAAACTGGTTGGAGATCGCTTTCTCGGGTCAACGCAAAATAAATTAATAGGTATTTTCTTTTTTGACAACGAATCCAATTAAATTCTCAATCTGCTGCAAATAAAATTGTACAAGATGGCAGCTTCTGCGTTTGCCGTTTAGGTATCTGAATTGGGAAGTTGTTTACAATACGGATGGCAAGCATTGAGCAATCCTTTGTTTTTATTATGGACACACAATTTTTAAAGAAACTTTTTTATCATATTAATGTTTGTGTTTATTGAATCAATAGTTTTTGTTCATTGACAGAAAATTAATGTACAATAGATGGATATTGCGTACTTTCTTGTCCATAATGCAGAGGCTCTATATTTTGTAAAATTAAAAAATGTTAATACACATAACAATAATGAAATTATTTAGTTTAATGTAATGAAATTTTACCTTTTAGTTTCTGCATTTATAGAATAATTATGCTGTAGCACTCCGATGGCTCAGATTGGGTTTTGGTAGATACAGTGGACTATAATTAACATTGGCGCAAAAAATAATAAATAATTTAAAAATTGTAGGGTAAATTTGAAAGAGAAAAAAATGGTGATATAGCCTCATGGAGAGGGACTTACCGCTGTTTTGAAGTTCCAAAGTGCAAGTTGTACACCTTTCCATAAGAGCTATGTGACTTGAAGTTCCAACAGGATGATGGCACGATAATTTTAATTATTTGCGGAATTTTAAAGTGAATTTTCACTATTTTTTAAATTTAAATTTTAAGGTTGTCGTTTTCTAGCCATGGCGACGCGCAGCACACTTTGTCTGTCACTCAATCCTGCGCTTGCAGTTTTTTCGCACATGCGCACAGCACTTCACCCTCTTTAGGAAAACCATATCACTATATTTTAAATTTTATGGATATGTGAAAAACACGATAGAGGACGCTTGTAGTGCCAAAGTATATAAAAATAAAGAAATAAGAAATAAAATGATAATTCTTAAATTTAGAATAGAAATTACATTTTTTGCGTTTAATTCTCGCATTTTAATGCAGTTTTGCTTTAGGTAAATTTTATAATAACTAATAGTTGACACATTTACTTAGGATTAATATAAATTTAAGACTAATAATTTTATGTTCAAGACAAAATTTTAGTCCATGAAAAATAGGAAAAAATAAAAGTAAAATTCAAAAATAAAAGAAAAATAGAGAGGTCTTTTATGGAAACCGAACATATACTATCAAGAAAACATATACAGTAAGGGATAAATGACATACAAGTAAGGTATAAATGACAAAAAAAATTTGATTTAGATTCTGATTTTCTGGGAATCGCTCCTGCTATACAGGCTAGTTTATTAAGGATGATTTGGTGATGTAAGTTATAAATGACAAAAAATATTCGATTTAGATTCTGCTTTTCTGAGAATTGCTCCTGCTTGGTCTTAAACTAACATGACAAAAAAATTAATCAAATCAATTAGTATACAGGGTGGTTTAGTAGGCTGATTTGATACAAAAGTGTTAAGAGTAAAATACCTTTAATTTAAAAAATATCGGAAAATGTTTTTAAGAAGAGCTGTTTAAATTCAAAAGGGACGGCAGATTCTTAATTTTCAAAAAAACCAGCCGACTATGAACGTAACTTTTAATTCTAAATACTACTACTATGTCGGTTTTCTTTTCTTTCTACGTTGTCCGACGCCTATTCTCCACCTCCTTCGATCCTGACAATCATCTTCTGTTAGATTTTTTTGACTCATTGATCTTTGGATTGACTGTTGCCATTCTAGTTAGGACGCCCTCTTTTTCTGCGCCCTATTGGTTGCCATTCTAGGACTTGCTTTGGTAATCTTTCTTCGTTCATCCGTTGTACATGGCCGTACCATATCAGTTGCCTTTTAGTGATGTCATCCGTTATGCTTCCCTCGATTCCCATTCTTTCTTTTATGATGTCATTTCTTATGTGATCTATTCTAGATATTCTCATTGATCTTCTTATTGCATCCATTTCGACACTTTCCATTTTTGTTTTGCATTTTTCTGTTACGCGACAAGTCTCTATTCCATACAACAGCGTGCTTTTCACCATTGTTTCATATATGTTAAATTTTACATCCTTTTTTATCTCTATGCTCCATAAAATACTGTTAAGACATCCAATAACCTTTTTTGCTTTTACTATTCTTTTTTCCAGTTCTTTACAATCTGTTCCTGTCTTATCAAATGTGACACCCAAGTATACGTACTCATTGCATGGAGATATTGTTTGTCCATTATCTAGTTCTAACTCACTGGATTCGTTTCCAATACATAAATACTGTCTACTCCACGTTCACTGTTAATCCCCACTTTTGGTATTCTTCCATTAACTTTCTCATCATATACTCCATGTCTTTTTTATCATTAGCTACAATTACTTGGTCGTCAGCAAACTGTAGTGTGTATATGGTAAATCGGTCATTAAGTTGTATTCCCATGCCGTGCACTTTACGTTTCCACTTTTTTAGAGCTACTGCGATATATATTTTAAAACGAGTTGGAGAGATACAACATCCCAGTCTTAAGCCTCTTGTTACCAGGAATTATTTTGCAACTCTTTAGATTTTGACCCTTTGTGTAGTTCTTTTATAGCTTTTATGTATGTATGATTGATACTAGTTTGCTCTAACACTGTCCATAATTTTTCTACTGGAACGGATCATCATATGCTTTTTGTAGGTCCACAAAGGTAACATGAGTCTCTATATTTCTGGCGCTCCTTTTCTCAATTAATTGTTTAAGACAAAAAACATTATCACTAGAAGATCTGCCTGCACGAAACCCACTTTGATCTTCTTCTTCTTGTTCATGAAAATCATTCTCTATTAGATCTCTAAGAATTCTACCGTACAATCTACTTAGAGTACTGGTCACTGAAATTCCTTTGTAATTGTTGCAATCCAGCTTGTTTCCTTTTTTATGTATTGAGGATATGAATGCAATTTTCCAATCATTAGGTACTGGATGTCCGTTTATGCATTGATTGATAATATATGTGAGATTTTCGAGTAGTTTCTCTGATCCATATTTGAGCATTTCAGCATATATTCCCCCAGGTCCGCTAGCTTTTCCGGATTTAAGCTTTTTAATACTATTCTTTATCAATTCTTTTTCGATGATTACTTCCTCTTCATGTACTTCTATGTCTCTTTCCTTGGAGAGGCTTCTCGTCTCCTGCAGCAGTCCCTTGTAGTGTTCTGTCTATTGTTCTGGTTTGATGATCTTGATGTTTACTTTTTCTTTTGTTGAATTTTTTACTGTTGAAATGAATTTCCATACTTCAGAACTCTGCCTACCTCCTACGTGTGTATTTATATCGTGGCATTTGCGCGCGAACACTTCATTCTTTTCTGTACGTATCAAATTTCCAAGCTGTCTTCTGGTTTCCCTGTAGATTTCTAGGTCTCTTTGCTCTTTAGTACTGAGCCATTTCAAGTATGTGCGTTTTTTCTCTTTGACCATTTCCTGTATTTTCTCCGTCCACCACATCTTTCTGTTATTTCTATTATCTTGGTATCCAACAGCTTCGTTGCTTGCTTCCTTCAAGCTTTTTATTATGTTTGTATATATCTCTTTAAATGAGTGATTTGTGTTTATTAATTTTTCACCTAATCGGTTCTGATACAATCTTTGGGTACTTTCGATTTCTAGACTTCTAAAGTTGGATTTTTGATTGTCTTCGATGCATTCTAGGTTTTCATTTTCTCTAGTACTTTCGTCCTTATTTGTTTTTCTTAAAGGGAATAATATTTTTGCTTTTACCAGATAGTGGTCAGATCCACAGGTAACACCACGAGGTGCTCGCACATCATACCACTTTAATTGCGAGTGTTGTCCACCTATAGCATAATCAATGATTAATTTAAGATTTCTTGTTGGTTGAAACCAGGTATATCGATGAATATCTTTATGTTTAAAAAAACCATTATTTATTTTGAGGTTGTGGGTTTCAGTCTTAAGCCATTATCATTTGTTACTTCCTCTCCAAATGGTCCTATCACTTTGCTCTGGGCTTCTCTACCAGTTCGGCTATTAAAATCGCCAAGCATAATTATTTCTCTGGTATTACCAATTTTGGTGATAGTTTCATCAAGTTGATTAAAGGACAATTGTTTTGTAGCTACTCTTTCGTCATCTGATGGTGCGTAGGCTGCTATTATGCTTATATTATGACCAAGCATCTTCATGTTCACTCGAAGTATGTTTTCACTAATGCAATCTTTATTAATAGGGATACCCCTCTGGCTGCTCTCCTTTCTTTTGATACTCCAGGACAAAATTACCGACACTATTCGTACCTGTTCCTTTCTTTTTTGTTTTTGTGAGTGCAATAATATCGATTTTACAATTCTGCACTTCGGTTGCAATAATGTCCAACTTTTGATTCACTCCCTGTACGTTCATAGTCCTGTGTCTTTGCTTTTTTTGTCTTCGAAAATTTTCATCCATTGCCCCAAGGCTTTGTTTAGGCTTTCTGGTAATTGTTTTGTTTTACAAGTATTAGAGAACCAGTCTAATGCCTCAACCCCCTACTTGGCGGGCCAGGATTTTTAATCAAGGTTTTTCTCCTCTAGCCTTTGACGAGCCAACGCCTTACTGTAAGGCAACAGCTTTAGTCTTTTACACTATCCCTAAAAGAAAGGGTTGCCACCTACGCTATGATCAGCGTTATTCTAAATAACTTTTCTTAATAACCTATTCTGATTTCTCTTAAAACAAACGTACTTTACTTTACCCTTTAAACTTTTTATCAAATAAACCTTCTAAACCACCCTGTTCATTAATTGATTTGGCTCATTTTTTAACATGTTAGTTTAAAACCAAGCAGGAGCGATTCCCAGAAAATCAGAATTTAAATCGATTTTTTTTTGTCATTTGAGTGGTTAAGTGCCAGAGTTGCCTATGCCACGTTTATTATTAACTGAGATAATGCAAAAGAAAGATAGCCCTTGTTTTAAAAATGCTACTAATAGATAGCGTCTAATAGATGGCGCCTCCTTCGTAGTTAAAATTGTGGAATAGGCATGTTTGCCCCAGACAGAAGACCAGGTTGGGATATTTTATTAGCAATAATAACGGTTTTTAAAAAAATGTGGTTTAGGCAACTCTGGCACTTAACCACTCATTTATACCTTACCATTACTCAATCCGTGGAATGTATATAATATAGAAAACATATTTTCTCAACAATACTATCTTGTCTTCAAGTAAGTGGATTTGACTTAACAGCGACGTTCCAACAAGATTTAAGTAAGTTTATTTCAATACAATAATTAACCTGAATATCCCTAAAATGAAATAGAGAATTAGTCAATCTAAAAAAAGTAATAATATATAAACATATCTGTTTTAAGTAAGGCATTCCTTATATCGGTTTTAAGCAAGGCGTTCCTTCTCTTCAATAAAAACCATTATATAGCTATATTTTCTTGATAACAGAAACAAATACACAATACATTTTTTTAGACAAGACATTAATTTTTTTTAAACCAAAAAAAGTATTTTTTTCGACTTGAAACATGCGTTATCTTGATTTCAAATATTTTATATTGTTGAAAGCATACTCTGTCTTCTCTGTATTTGAAAAATTGTTCTCAAAGCACTTTTTCAAGCACTTTCGAGGCAATGAGTGGTCAGCTCTATGCTCTACGTTTCTGTGGTTGATAAATATATTCTTGTTGATTGTCATTTTAAAGCCCTCGCGTTGATAGTCACGGGTCCATTATTGCTAAGACCGTCCTTTCGACCCTTTGTTGGCACAAAGTCCCTTGTAATAAATTGCCGCCGATTTCGACGGTCAATTCCAGTAAGGCCTTATGAACTATGGATATGTCCCTTTCCCGGTAAAGTGCCACCTTTTCCTCACAACGAGTTTTCTTTGATTAAACCAAAATGTTGAACACTAAAATTAGCAAACATATGGTTTGAGAGACGGGTGAATAGATTAAACCCCGTATGTTTGACAAAGTTTATCCCACAAAATTTAGCTTTATAATAGTTAAAGCACGACCAGTTTAGTATGCCTGATTTAAATTTAATATGAAATTTCACTTATTATGAATATATTTTTATAATATGCTTGAAAGCACTGTGTCCAAAGCACCATTTACTCAAAGCACTTTTTCAAGCAGTTTACAGGCAACTAATGCCCAGCTCTATGCTCTATCTTTTTCGGTGTTTTTGTGGTTGACTGATATATTCTTGTTTATTGTCATTTTAAAGACCTCTCATGGATGGTCACGGATCCATTATTGCTAGGCCGACCTTTCGACCCTTTGTCAGCACAAAGTCCCTTGTAATAAATTGCCGTCGATTTCGTCGGTTAATTCCAGTAAGGCCTTATGAACTATGGATATGTCCTTTTCCGGGTAAAGTTCCACTTTTCCTCAAAACGAGTTTTCTTTGACTAAACCAAAATGTTGAAAACTAAAATTAGCAAATATATTGCCCTGTTTGAGAGACGGATGAGTAGATTAAACCCCGTATGTTTGACAAAATTTATCCCACAAAATTTAGCTTTATAATAGTTAAAGCACCACGAGCTTAGTATGCCTAAGAGCTTTAAATTTAATACGAAATTTTACTACCTCCTTAGAGGAGGCAGTGGACATTAGGTTCACTGATCGTAAAGCAAGAGAACCGAACCGAACCGAACCGAACCGACCGAACCGAACCGAACCGAACCGAACCGTCCCCTTATTATCAAGTTATTTTTATAATGTGCTTAAAAGCACTGTGTTTGAAGCACTATTTTACTCAAAACACTTTGGAGGCAACTGCTGCCCAGCTCTGTGCTCTATCTTTTTCGGTGTTTTTGTGGTTGACAAATATATTCTTGTTGATTGTCATTTTAAAGCCCTCGCGTTGATGGTCACGGGTCCATTATTGCTAAGGTCGTCCTTTCGACAATTTGTTGGCACAAAGTCCCTTGTAATAAATTGCCGCCGATTTCGACGGTCAATTCCAGTAAGGCCTTTTAAACTATGGATATGTCCCTTTCCCGGTAAAGTGCCACCTTTTCCTCAAAACGAGTTTTCTTTGATTAAACCAAAATGTTGAACACTAAAATTAGCAAACATATTGCCCTGTTTGAGAGACGGGTGAGTAGATTAAACCCCGTATGTTTGACAAAGTTTATCCCACAAAATTTAGCTTTATAATAGTTAAAGCACCACTAGTTTAGTATGCCTGATAGCGCAGCCAACGATAAAGACCGGCCATGGCGCGTTATAAGCAAGTCGGCGGTGACGTGATCTTAGGAGTCCCAGGATTCTTATTGTATTGCTTAATATATTATATGTTTTTACACAATTTAAATAAATTTTATAGGCAAAAATTTTAAAAAATATTTTGCTGATATACCTATGTGTTTACTACTACTAGTCTATGTCGGTTTAGAACATTTTTCTACGTTATCAGACGCCTATTCTCCACCTCCTTCGATCCTGACAATCATCCTCTGTCAGATGCTTTTGACTCATTGATCTTTGGATTGACTGTTGCCATTCTAGTTTAGGACGCCCTCTTTTTCTGCGCCCTATTGGTTGCCATTCTAGGACCATGTGTTTATTATGGATAAAAGAACTGAATCTATAAAATAAAAAATTTACAAAATTTGCACTCTAATATCTTCAGGTACATGTATTAGGTACATAATATCGTTAGTAACTTCAAATCTATACAAGTCTTTCAAAATTCGACATATCAAACCTAAGCTTTTAGTTTTTTAATTTTTCTTTGAGTGTCATCATCTTTGTCTGAGTTCTTATTCAAACATTAATTAGCAGACACTAAATCATTGTGCTTTTTAATAAAATTATTTAAAAAAACTTTACATGCCCTTAAGCTAATTTTTTCAAGCTTTGACAATAGTTTTTCTCCACAAAAACAGTCGCTAGAGTTATCTGAAAAAAAATTTCAATATAAAACATTTCACAATAATTTATTAAAAAGAAACAAGTGATTTTGTGAAAAAGTGAGATGGTTTTCACATTCAATGAACTGAATGTAGTGGTCGTCAATAATTTTTTGAAAAATTACCCAGCACAAAGTTTAATATATATTTCATTAAAGTGTAAGTTAACTACCAACTCATATTCTTTTAAAAGCTGTATCTGCCTTTTTAAAGATTTCACACTACCAGAGAGACTACTATCTGTTAACAATATTTTACAAATCAGATTTTTAATATTGCGAGGGTGCGGAAGACATATTACCTTAGAATTGTAAATTGACGTGTATGCACTGGATGACTGGATAAACAAAGATGAAGCCAACATTAAAGTGTATCCACCATATCTTCGATTCTCAGGTTACCTTTTCAAGAGACCTAGATGTTCAATAAGAAATGACAACTGAACACATTTTTCACTCTCACTATCGAAAATGTCACTAGGGATGTCTATTACTTGATCCTTGATCAATCTTATCCAAGATCTTATCTTTTACCAGTTCTTTCCCGTTTGCAACATATTAGGTTTCAGTTTTATAGTTGGACCGACAAAGAACAACACTAATTACACGTTCACGGCATTGTTTATCTTATAGGTATTTCTTTATAATTTACTCATTCGCCATTAATTATTTTAACGCAGCCCATTACAGTCTTTTTCTTGGGCTGCGTTATTTTAATAACTTTGATAAAATTCACATAAAATTCGTGCCCGAATTAAAAAAAAATCGACGTAAACAAACATACCAAAACAGAAAACACACATGTTTTATAATGACAGCGGGCCGTGAGGCGTTTTTTTGTGAGCTTATTGTCAGCCTCCTACGGTCACGTGATATTTCCGCGCCCGGGCCGGTCTTTCTCATGGGCTGCGGCCTGATAGCTTTAAATTTAAAATGAAATTTCACTTATTATGAAGATATTTTTATAATATGCTTGAAAGCACTGTGTCCGAAGCACTATTTTACTCAAAGTACTTTACAGGCAACTGCTGCCCAGCTCTGTGCTCTATCTTTTTCGGTCTTTCTGTGGTTCACAAATATATTCTTGTTGATTGTCATTTTAAAGGCCTCTCGTAGATGGTCGCGGGTCCATTATCGCTAAGGCCGTCCTTTCTGACCCTTTGTTGTCAAAAAGTCCCTTTTAATAAATTGCCGCCGATTTCGACGATCAATTCCAGTAAGGCCTTATGAACTATGGATATGTCCTTTTCCCTTTAAAGTGCTACCTTTTCCTTAAAACGAGTTTTTTTTTTACTAAATCAAAATGTTGAACCCTAAAATTAGCAAACATATTGCCCTCTTTGAGAAACGGGTGAGTAGATTAAACCCCGTATGTTTGACGAAATTTATCCCACAAAATTTAGCTTTATAATAGTTAAAGGACTATTAGCTTAGTATGCCTAATTACCTAATAGCTTTATATTCAATATAACATATCACTTCCTCTTTAGATGAGGCACTAAATATCCTTAATTTTTTTTTAAACACTTTAAGAATTTTTGCTGATGGTTCGTTTGCATTAACAATATTAGCACTTTTTGAAAATGTTCTAAAAATCACATTTTGTAATATTTTAAGATTTTTTTAATAATTTTGATAAGCCCAAATCTTATAACAAAATGTCGCAATTTTTTTTTTTTGATTCTCATATTTTGCATAAATATACTTTAGGTGATATTTTTAATCAACTTTATAACGTTTTTTTAATGAAATTTTAATTGTTGGTGGGTAAAGTATAGTACACGCACAGATGAATTAACACACTCACCTACGGCTCGCGTCTCAAAGTTTAACTTCGTGAATAATGGTTTGAACTGAGATGTAGCAACATCAGGTAATTTGGCATTGCTGCAATAGGAAAAAGTTTTAGTATAAAATAAATAATAATTGAAATTAAAATATAGTTCAGGTTTGTAGGTATAAAGGCACTCTATAAAGGTGGCTTTTATTTACTACCTTTATTATACAAAGGGTTATTCGAGAAATGCCCTAGTAATTGTTTATTGGATGTTTGTAAATTAAATGTTGAATTTACACTAAACGAAAAACATACGTAATACCAATGAATTTGTTCATTGATTTAATGTTAGTGTACATTAAATCAGCGATATTTTGTTTATCGGCTAAAAATTAATTGTTTTGTGTGCTTATATAATAAAATCAATTTTCCAATGGACGCACCCAGGGGGCCCGGGCCTCGACGCCCTCTTATTCCTAAGATTGTTTTATATATTTTCCACTTATTTTATAAAGAAACACAAAAAATAGCATAAAATACGACATCCCCAGAGGCCTCGCACAATCATATAAGCTGGCTTTGACAAACCCATTTTTAATTGGTTTGAAACCAGAGTAAAATACATTAATTTTTATTATTTATTTATTTATTTATTTATTTTTATTTATTTAGGTATCAACAGCCAACTGACCAATTACAGACACCTTACTTATCTAAGTCATTGTAAAGTTATCACACTACATATTTAACATCTATCTAATCAGACACAGAGGGGTGGCGGAAGTTTAAAATTAGAATAACGTAAAATTTACAATTTTTGTATAGTTAACAATACTTATTGCTGTTTATCATTTCTGTGTTTCTTTATCCTTACACTTCAATAATAATCAAAAAAAAAAAAAAAAACTAAGATGTAAAGGTAGATCGCCGCCCTCCCTCTAAAGTCGAACATATCCGTCCCGTACTACAAAAATTTTTACAACCACTCTACATAAGTTTAACGGGGTTAACGCAATTTATTATCAACTAATTTCTTAAAATGAGTTAAATTTATTAAATCAATGTCAACATCTGAAGCATATAGGTTAAATAGGTGACATAAATGATAGATTGGAGAACTTTTATAAAGGTTTGTTCTTGGGAATGCAAGATAAAAAACTTTAGTGCTCCTGGAGTTGACACGATTGATAGCAAATGGAAGTTGTTCGAGAATATCTGGGCAGTCTATTTCTCCTTTTAGAACTTTAAACATCGTGCATAAAAAAATTTAGTTCGTCTCTTATCTAAAGACAATCTGTCAAACGAACCCAACAACCAATTATTATCACAGCCTCTTTGGGGATAATATCCAAATTTTCGAAAATACATACACTTAAGAAACTTTCTTTGTACTCCTTCGATAATCCCAATGCTGTACTGCGGTGACCAGATAATACTGCCATATTCTAGTATTGGCAAAACCAGTGCATCAAACAGATATAAACTGACATCAACACCAAAATGCTTAGTATTTCTTACTATGAATCCTGCAACCTTTTGTGCACTCTCAACTTTATTAATGATGTGCCCCGAGAACGATAGTGCTGAGTCAAATATTATATATTATATACATTATAATATTTTTTTCGTCCTAACTTAAAATAAATAATGTAAATAAAAATGTCTTTTTTATCCACTACTTCTTTATCTAACAAATTTCGACACTGCCATGGAATACTAAAAATCTTTCTCGATGACCAGCGCAAATAAACCACATTGTAATATTTTGTTACAAACCTTTATGTTCTTTGGTTTTTACGGCATGGAATCTCGACTTTTCGATTTTGTTTTGCCAAAATTTGCAATTTTAAAGGGTTTAGAAACTTAAAATAAATCGAAACAAACGACGCTTTGCAATAATGGGGCGCCTATACAAGACCTCCGATATAATGAATCAAAAACTTTGCCAATAAAGAGAGGTGAAAATACAGTGAGTTAACGAGTTTAAAAGCCCAGTTCTGGGAAGAAGCGAAACTTTCTCACAAAGTGGCCTGCCAAATAGCTATCTTATAAGATTGCTAAGGCAAAAGCGCTTTTTGTACACGATCTATTTTCTTTATAAACGATCGTTGTTTTAAGTTAAATTCATATACCTACCAACCAACCTAACAGCTAAAAAACTATGCATTTTTACCTTCCCAGCCCGCGTAGCAATGGCTAGAGAAGGTATAATTTTCGACGAAAATTTTTTTTTTCAGATAACGCCAAACATGTGTTATTTGGATGTATTTTGACCTATCCTAGCAATATTGTCGTGATGTATGTGTGTGTGTATGTGTCTGTGTGTATATTATTTCTGTCCGTAACACGATAGCTCCTAAACCGCTGAACCGATTTTCATAAAATTTTAAGGTAAAATTGTGTTCGACACTCTTACGAGCCGATTAGATTTTGGTCAAAACATATTAATGCTAATGATGTTTTCGGAATTTAGTAGACTATATTTTGCTCAATAATTCATGTAATAACCAAAAAGATCGTAGGAGCTTTAGTTTCTGAGATATTTACAAACACTGTTTTCAAAGCTAATATATTCATGACATTAGTTGAATTGTGATAATAGGCTGGCTAGGAAAGTGTCAGATCCGTCATGAATCCATTTATTTTTAATCACTTTCAAAGCAAATACCGCTTTAATTCATAAAGCGGTAAGGAAAGGGATTTGTGACGCACTTTTATGACTTTTTTTAAGAAGCTTAAGATCACTACTGCTATGTCGGTTTAGAACGTTTTTCTACGTTGTCCGACGCCTATTCTCCTCCTCCTTCGATCCTGACAATCATCCTCTGTCAGATTCTTTTGACTCATTGATCTTTGGATTGACTGTTGCCATTCTAGTTTAGGACGCCCTCTTTTTCTCCGCCCTATTGGTTGCCATTCTAGGACCTGCTTTGATAATCTTTCGTCGTTCATCCGTTGTACATGGCCGTACCATATCTGTTGCCTTTTACGCGACAAGTCTCTATTCCATACAACAGCATGCTTTTGACCATTGTTTCATATATGTTAAATTTTATATTCTTTTTTATCTCTCTGCTCCATAAAATACTGTTAAGACATCCAATAACTTTTTTGCTTTTACTATTCTTTTTTCCAATTCTTTACAGTCTGTTCCTGTCTTATCAAATGTGACACCCAAGTATACATACTCATTGCATGGAGATATTGTTTGTCCATTTTCTAGTACTAACTCACTTGATTCGTTTCCAATACATAAGTACTGTGTCTTGTCCACGTTCACTGTTAATCCCCACTTTTGGTATTCTTCTGTTAACTTTCTCATCATATACTCCATGTCTTCTTTATCATTAGCCACAATAACTTGGTCGTCAGCAAACTGTAGTGTGTATATGGTAAATCGTTAAGTTGTATTCCCATGCCGTGCACTTTACGTTTCCAGTTTTTTAGAGCTACTGCGATATATATTTTAAAAAGAGTTGGAGAGATACAACATCCCTGTCTTAAGCCTTTTGTTACCAAGAATTCTATTGAAAGTCGATTTCCAATTTTAATTTTAGATTTTGACCCTTTGTATAGTTCTTTTATCGCTTTTATGTATGTATGATTGATATTAGTTCGCTCTAAAACTGTCCATATTTTTCTACTGGAACGGTATTATATGCTTTTTGTAGGTCCACAAAGGTAACATGAGTCTCAATATTTCTGGCGCTCCTTTTCTCAATTACTTGTTTAAGACAAAAAACATTATCACTACAAGATCTGCCTGCGCGAAACCCACTTTGCTCTTCTTCTTCTTGTTCATGAAAATCATTCTCTATTAGATCTCTAAGAATCCTACCGTATAATCTACTTAGAGTACTGGTTACTGAAATTCCTCTGTAATTGTTGCAATCCAGCTTGTTTCCATTTTTATGTATTGAGGATATGAATGCAATTTTCCAATCATTAGGTACTGGATGTCCGTTTATGCATTGATTAATAATATATGTGAGATTTTCGAGTAGTTTCTCTGATCCATATTTGAGCATTTCAGCATATATTCCCCCAGGTCCGCTAGCTTTTCCGGATTTAAGTTTTTTAATATTATTCTTTATCATTTCTTTTTCGATGATTACTTCTCTCTCTTCTCGGAGAGGTTGCCAGATATTCGGGTCTCGTCTCCTGCAGCAGCCCCTTGTAGTGTTCTGTCCATTGTTCTGGTTTTCTTTTGTTGGGTTTTTTACTGTAGAAATGAATTTCTATACTTCAGAACTCTGCCTACCTCCTACGAGTGTGTTTATGTCGTGGCACTTGCGCTCGAACATTTAATTTTTTTCTTTGCGTATCAAATTTCTTAGCTGTCTTCTGGTTTCCCTGTAGATTTCTAGGTCTCTTTGCTCCTTAGTACTGAGCCATTTCAAGTATGTGCGTTTTTTCTCTTTGACCATTTCCTGTATTTTGTCCGTCCACCACATCTTCCTGTTATTTCTATTATCTTGGTACCCAACAGCTTCGTTGCTTCCTTCAAGCTTTTTATTATGTTTGTATATATCTCTTCAAATGAGTGATTTATGTTTATTAATTTTTCATCTAATCGGTTTTGATACAATCTTTGAGTACTTTCGATTTCTAGACTTCTAAAGTTGTATTTTTGATTGTCTTCGATGCATTCTAGGTTTTCATTTTCTCTAATACTTTCGTCCTTATTTGTTTTTCTTAAAGGGAATAATACTTTTGCTTTTACCAGATGGTGGTCAGATCCACAGGTAACACCACGAAGTGCTCGCACATCATACCACTTTAATTGCGAGTGTTGTCCACCTATAGCATAATCAATAATTGATTTAAGATTTCTTGTTGGCTGAATCCAGGTATATCGATAAATATCCTTATGTTAAAAAAAAACCATTATTTATTTTTGTTGTGGGTTTCACACAATTGCATCAGTCTTAAGCCATTATCATTTGTTACTTCCTCTCCGAATGGTCCTATCACTTTGCTCTGGGTTTGCCTACCAGTTCGGCTATTAAAATCGCCAAGCATAATTATTTCTCTGGTACTACCGATTTTTGTGATAGTCTCATCAAGTTGATCAAAGAACATTTATTTTGTAGCTACTCTTTCGTCATCTGATGATGCGTAGGCTGCTATTATGCTTATATTATGACCAAGCATCTTCATGTTCACTCGAAGTATGTTTTCAGTAATGCAATCGTAGTCTGTAATTTTATTCTTTAGATTTTTCTTTATTAACAAGGATACCCCTCTGGCTGCTCTTCTTTCTTTTGGGACCCCAGTGAATATATGGACAAAATTACCGACACTATTCGTACCTGTTCCTTTCTTTTTTGTCTCAGTGAGTGCAATAATATCGATCTTACAATTCTGCACTTCGGTTGCAATAATGTCCAACTTTTGATTCAGTCCCTGTACGTTCCATGTAGCTATATTCATAGTCCTTTGTCTTTGCTTTTTTCGTCTTCGAGAGTTTCCATCCATTGCTCCGAGGTTTTGTTTATGCTTTTTGGTAACTGCTTTGTTTTACAAGTATTAGAGAACCAGTCTAATGCCTCAACCCCCTACTTGGAGGGCCAGGATTTTTAATCAAGGTTTTACTCCTCTGGCCTTTGACGAGCCAACGCCATACTGTAAGGCAACAGCTGCAGTCTTTTATACTATCCCTGAACAAGTTTCCCAACTTGTTTTTATTTTTGTAAATAATTATATTCTCTAATTTTCCCTTAAAATTAGAGAAGCTATCTCTCTTAGTTTTTAAATATTTTTGGGTTACATTTTCTACGCTTACAAGCGTTTTTAGAATATTATTTTTATTTACTTTACGCTATATCTTTCCATATTTTAAATTTAAACTTCGCGCGCTTCTTCCAGCAATGAAGGATTTGAGATAAGCGGCTAAATTCGGCCTAGCAGACGAAAACGCCGATTGTCTGAGCGAACAACTCAACCACGCGCCTCGTGCAAGTAAAGTCACCGCACCGCTATTATTTTATATTAAAATTGTGGAAACTATTAATTTTACGCTTTAGTTTATTAGATATTAGTGTTTGGAACATTTTGAACTATAGAACAATGGAGAGTCTGGTACTTCGCGTATAATCGGGCTGGCCAGCCAAGTAGCTACGAAAGACATCTAATGGTAAGTCGTTTCTTGATAATTTTTCATTGCTACGCTATTTTTAGTAAATAAGTTTTTAGGCTCTTTTTTCCCTGTCGGAGCCCTGTGGAAAGATACAGTCCCTCTTAACTCCCACACGTTTTTCTCGAGCTATCTCGAGTGGTCCTTCGGTATATTTTATTTTCTACAGAAGGCCTGACCTCACCATTTGGTCCAGGTTCGAGCCTGATAACAGGACCCCGGGAAAAATTAAAGTCTAAATCGCATTTTGTTAAAAATAAAATTTTTAATAAATACGCATGGCCTTGATCTTTTCGATGTGCTAGCAGTAAAAATAACAAGTAAAAAAGTACCGAACGCGCATTGTTTTCGCGCATTTCCTACCTCTTTTTGGCTTGGCGTCGACTGCACGTAGGAAAAGTTTCCAACACACGATCTTAGAGAGGTAAATGAGACTTGTTTACATTGTTTATCGCCTATTTTCTTTTCTTTTTAAACGCTTTTAATTTTTAAATATTAAAAATTTCGGAAACTAATCGTTCACCTGTTTTAACGGAGTTTTTTAAAAACATTACAATGAGTACGCAACTTAAGAAGTTAGAAGCACTCCGTAATGTGCAACATAATCGCATTAATACTCTTCATAACTTAGCTAATGCATGCCTAACGGATGATACAAAAAAACCGTGTTTACAGGTTCGACTTATCGACCTTGATGAAATGAAAGAAACCTTTTTTATTTATCAAAATCAAATAATAGAGGCTTATTCGGCAAGTCCGGAGAGACTGGAAGAAGAAAATGAACGCCTTACTGAGTTTGACGACAGCTTCTATGATATTAAAAGAATTCAAAAACAACTATTTGAGGTGAAAATTGAAGCTCCTCAACCTCAAAACTTAACGCAAGTTTCAAATTCTTCTGATCCAGACCGCTTTATGGCGTCTTTAATGCCCAGACTGCGCATTGTCGAATTTCATGGCGACATCACTAAGTTTCCAACCTTTCTAGATATGTACAATAGTTCTGTACACAATAATCCTAGTATTCCTACAAACGCTAAATTTAATTTGTTACTGTCCTACCTCAAAGGACCGCCTTTAAACGTAGTTAAACATTTACAAATAACCGACGCTAATTATATAATCGCTTACAATACGCTTCTAAAAAGCTATCATAACCCCCGCTTATCGGCTCAAACTTATTGGCGCTCCGTGTATAATTTTCCCGCTCTCAAAGACGACAATCCAGAAACGCTGCGCACGCTGCTTGATGTTTTTTCAGAAAACATTGAGGCTTTAAAAACTCTAAATTACGACACTGATCAATGGTGTTTTCCGCTCGCCAACATTTTACTAGATAAATTGCCTGAGGTACTACTTTCGCGCTTTGAACTAGCTAATTCTAGGTCTAATGAAATGCCCAAATATCAAGAAATTTATCATTTCCTTGAAACTCAATGTAATTCGCTTTATTCGCTCCAATCTAAAAATAGATTTAAAAATAATAAACAGTTTTATAAAAATAACGCCTCGCCTTATTATACAAAAACGCTCCTTGGTACGGAAAATACTCATTCTAAAGATAGATGCGCTTTTTGTGATTCTAACACACATTCAATATATTTATGTAACGCATTTAAAGGTAAATCTCCCTACGAACGCTATTCTTACGCTAAAAATAAAAAACTATGTTTAAATTGTTTAAGCTCAATACATTTAACAAATTCTTGTCAAAGTCTACGCTCATGTCGCTATTGCCCTGGTAATCAAAGACACCACTCATTAATTCATTTTGAGCGAAATTATAATTACGCTAATTCTCAAAATCAAAATAGATCCCATTTTGATGCTAACGTGAATTTCTCACAAAATCTCTCTAATATGTCTCCCAACGCATCTCCAAGTAGTTCACCACGTGGTTACTTGGCCAGTCAGCAAAGTTTTAGGTCCCCGGCTACTGGGTGTCCGCTTCAAAATTACTCTACTCAAAATAATAACAATTTTACTTCGACGTCTTCTAATTCACAAGTACCAATCGCAACTCCTTCAGGTTCTAACCCCACGCATTGTGGTTTTATTTCTGCGCAATCGCAAGTTTTATTGTCAACTATCCTAGTAAAAATTCAAGATGTCCGCGGTCACTTTCAAACAGTTAGAGCCGTTTTAGACAGCGGTTCGCAAAACACCTTTTGTTCTCAAAAATTAGCGCAACAATTGGGCCTTCCCAGACAACCCTTATGTTCAAATATACAGGGGGTTGGAGGCAACTCTCTTACTTCTGATCTAGGATCGATTTTTATTAAAATTTGTAATTTTCAAAAACCAGATATTTTTGTGTCTACGCAAGCGATTATTTTGCAAAGGGTTTGTACTGATTTACCGTCAGTAAAAATAAATACAGAAAATTGGCATTTTATAAAAAATTTACCCTTAGCAGATCCCACTTTTTACAACCCTTCGCCTATAAATTTACTAATTGGTATGGATCTATTTCCACTAATTATACAGGGTGAAAAAATCGCTAGCGATGATCCAAATCATCCCTTTGCTATGGGAACTATTTTCGGCTATATTCTGATGGGACAAATAAATCAACCCTTAATTACTACCCCGCCAATTAATGCTCTTTTTTGTCAAAATGAAAATGACTCGCTTTCGCAATTAATTTCAAAATTTTGGGAAACCGACTGCGTCCCCCAAAAAACTCATTTGAAACCAGAGGATGAAATGTGTGAAAATTATTTTAAACAGAGCGTGTCGCGTAATCAAGACGGCCGGTATACTGTCTCCCTTCCCTTTCGCACATTTGACAATCCACCGCAGTTTCCTGGAATAAAACAAGTCGCGCTAAATCGTTTCTTATCTTTAGAAAAAAAACTGCTTCGCGATAAAAACTTGTATTGTGAATATTCTAAATTTATGAATGAATATTTGGAATTGGGTCATATGGACTATGACTCAGAAAAAGAAGACGATTCAGACAGCTATTTTATTCCACATTTCGCTGTTGTTAAAAATGAAGCTATCACTACTAAGACAAGGGTAGTTTTTAATGCGAGTATTACTGACCCTTTTACGCATATTTCGCTTAATCAAGTATTATTATCGGGTCCAAAACTACAAAAAGATATTATTCAAATATTATTACATTTTCGCCTTAACCCTGTGACGCTCACCTGCGATATTCAAAAAATGTATCGGGGTATAAATATCAACCCTGATCATCAAAAATACCAAAAAATATTTTGGCGGTTTAACCCTAATGAAAAAGTTTACGTTTTTAAACTACGAACTGTCACTTACGGAGTGAACTGTTCACCATATCTCGCTTTACGCACCCTTCAGCACTTAGCTGAGTCCGAATATGATAACTACCCTCACGCTGCTGAAGTTATACTTAACGATACCTATATTGATGACGTCACTACTTCATGTAAAACGGTTCAAGAGGCGTTAAATTTGCAGCATGAGCTTACGGAGTTATTAGGAAACGCTGGCTTGAAATTACATAAATGGTCTAGCAATCGCTCAGAAGTGATCTCTCATTTAGATCCCTCCTTAGTCAACCCCGCAGTTTTATCTCTCGATTCGGATGACGTCACTAAGGTCTTAGGCCTGTGCTGGCATCCTTCCTATGACGAGTTTCGATTTAACATATTACCTAATCAGCAAAGCTGTACTAAAAGGACGCTTCTCTCTTTTTTAGCACGCTGCTATGACCCCCATGGGTATCTTACCCCAGTAACATTCACTTTAAAATATTTGATTCAACAAATTTGGTTACTTGGTATTTCCTGGGACGCCACGCCTACTTTAGAAATAGTTCGTCAGTGGACACTCTATCAATCTGAATTTCAAGTTTTAGAAAAATTTAGTTTACCCCGCCACATTGACATCACCAACGCCGAATCCATCGATCTCTGTGGTTTTTGTGATGCGAGTGAACGAGGGTACGCATGCGTAATATACTTACGGGTCTTACGAAACGCTAAATATCACATATATTTTGTTCTTGCGAAAAGTCGCATCGCTCCACTTAAAAAATTTGTTAGTATTCCGAGAATAGAACTTCTAGCCGCTACTTTTTTATCTGAGGTCTTAAAATACACATATGATATATTCATAAAAAGGTTCACAATAAATAATATTTACGCTTTTTCGGACGCAATGGTTGTTTTACACTGGATAAAATCCCATCCAAGTAAATGGAAAACTTTTGTCGCAAATCGTGTTAGTCTTATCCAAGATAATATTAATCCAGAATGTTGGTTATATACCCCCACCTTTCTCAATAGTGCCGATGTAGCCAGCCGCGGCTGCTCGCCGAGTGAGCTTTTAAATCATCCCCTATGGTGGGCCGCCCCTAGTTTTTTACAAGAATCTTTCGATAAATGGCCAACAAAAACCCCGCAAGTCAAAATAAATGACAGTTTAGAGACTGAGGAACGAAAAAATGTTGCTCTGATTTCTTGTGACCGAATAACGGAAAATTTTTTAGATTCGCTTTTAAATAATAAATCCGATTTTTACGCTATTCAGCTACTTTTAGCCCGCAGTTTGCGATTCATAAATAATTGTAGACTATCCGCAGACGTCAGAAAAAAGACAAATATAGATTATATCGATCTCTTTAACGCTTTAAAATGTTTGGCTAAGCACGAACAACAAAAATACTTTTCTGAAGTAATTCTTAACCTTCAAAACCAGAAAAAATGCATGGAACCCATACAAAAATTGAATCCCTTTTTAGACCAGGATGGTCTTATAAGAGTTGGAGGACGCATTCAACAAGCCATGACTATTTCTTACGGACAAAAACATCCTCTTCTTTTACCCAAGGAAAGTAGACTTTCTTATATTTTTATTGAATATATGCACAAAAAATATTTGCATGTCGGAGTGCAAACAGTCCAATATCTCATTAGTCAAATTTTTTGGATTTTATCTGCCAAACGCTTAATTAAAACGGTTTTATCCAAATGTGTTCGTTGCTTTCGCGTCAAACCGCATTCTTATGAGCAAATCATGGGACAAATTCCGTCCTACCGCTTGAGTCCACAAAAGCCTTTTACTTTTAGTGGAGTAGATTTTAGTGGTGCTATACCTATCACTCTCAGTAAACACAGAGGTGTAAAAACACAAAAAGCATATATCTGCCTTTTTATTTGTCTAAATACTAAAGCTTTACATCTCGAGTTAGTGTCAGATCTAACTTCGGACGCTTTTTTAGCTGCGCTACGTCGCTTTGTTGCCCGAAGAGGTTACATAAAAACTCTTTTTTCAGATAATGGCACAAATTTCGTTAAATCAAGCAAAGAATTGCTTGATCTTGCAAGAAATGCTTGCACGCAACAAGCTATCGCCTGGAATTTTATCCCTCCATCAGCTCCCCACTTCGGCGGTATTTGGGAGTCAGGGATAAAATCCGTAAAAACTCACTTAATTCGTACCATTGGCTCGCAAATTCTAAGTTATGAGGAGTTGTACACGGTTCTTTGTCAAATTGAGGCGATTTTAAATTCTCGCCCCTTGACCCCGCAATCTACCGACTGTAACGATCTACAGGTTTTAACACCGGGACATTTTTTAACACATGGACCTTTAGTTTCTGTTCCTGATGAAGATTTTTCAAGTAAACCTGAGAATCGGTTATCGCGATGGAACTTGGTCCAACGAATACAAGCCGATTTTTGGCGTCGTTGGAGCCAAGAATTTTTACATACCCTTCAAGTACGAAATAAATGGTTGGAACCATGCGCAGAGCCAAAAATAGGTACCCTCGTTCTTATCAAAGACGAGTTATCACCGCCCCTTCAATGGCGGGTAGGTCGCATTATTGAAATTTTTAAAGGGCCTGATGGGCACGCTAGGGTGGCAAATGTTCGTACCGCGTCCGGTATCTTTAAACGACCTTTAGTCAAGCTTTGCCCCCTTCCAATTGATTCAGATTCACCTACCGAAAAATGATGCTCATTTTGGTGGGCCGAATGAACAAGTTTCCCAACTTGTTTTTATTTTTGTAAATAATTATATTCTCTAATTTTCCCTTAAAATTAGAGAAGCTATCTCTCTTAGTTTTTAAATATTTTTGGGTTACATTTTCTACGCTTACAAGCGTTTTTAGAATATTATTTTTATTTACTTTACGCTATATCTTTCCATATTTTAAATTTAAACTTCGCGCGCTTCTTCCAGCAATGAAGGATTTGAGATAAGCGGCTAAATTCGGCCTAGCAGACGAAAACGCCGATTGTCTGAGCGAACAACTCAACCACGCGCCTCGTGCAAGTAAAGTCACCGCACCGCTATTATTTTATATTAAAATTGTGGAAACTATTAATTTTACGCTTTAGTTTATTAGATATTAGTGTTTGGAACATTTTGAACTATAGAACAATGGAGAGTCTGGTACTTCGCGTATAATCGGGCTGGCCAGCCAAGTAGCTACGAAAGACATCTAATGGTAAGTCGTTTCTTGATAATTTTTCATTGCTACGCTATTTTTAGTAAATAAGTTTTTAGGCTCTTTTTTCCCTGTCGGAGCCCTGTGGAAAGATACAGTCCCTCTTAACTCCCACACGTTTTTCTCGAGCTATCTCGAGTGGTCCTTCGGTATATTTTATTTTCTACAGAAGGCCTGACCTCACCAATCCCTAAAAGAAAGGGTTGCCACCTACGCTATGATCACCGTACCGAGGTCCATTCTCTCCGCCTTTCACATCGATGTGGTCTTCTCCCGTAACCCTGGGAAAGGGACCCTATACAGGTGCTAACTCTCCGGCTCGGAGAGTACCTGGAATCTACGGAGGGCAGGGGTCGATTCATTTCCCCTGATAGACATCTGACGAGGCCTACCCGTACCCTTGAGATCAATCAGGCTTAAATTACTTGATCCCAGCTTTTGTTCAAAGTACCAAAACTAACTAGTGAGAATGCCGCAGAAAGGTTTCGTACTTATAAAATTTCGGACTTACATTGTCTTTATTTATTTTAAAACACGACGTTTCGGTTAGTAAGTATCTCTAACCGTTATCAAGTGTGAACTAAACAATCTAGTCTCTAGGCTACTACTTATACTACTTGGTGTGCAGTCAGGTGTGACGGCCCGCCCCCTTTTTTAATCCTAAGACGCCTGTTTTCCTTAAGGAGTGGTTTCCATATGTTTGGTATGTCCATGCTTGGTTGACTGAAAACCTCTTTATTCTGCATTATATACGCAGCTCAATAAACTTTCGTTTTCGCCAATGCGACTCCTTATGTAAAACTTTAGCTTCTGACCACTGAATCCTGTGATCATTTGACCAAGCATGATCTGCTAAACCGGATTTTTCAATATCCCCTAATTGGGTACTTTTTAGATGTTCATTTACTCTAACCTGAAGAGGGCGTTTCGTTTCACCTACATATGATTTACCACACTCACACGGGATTTGGTAAATACATTCCTTATTATTTGAGGGATTGTCTGGTTTTGTTTTAGTTACAAAACTTCTTATCGTATTTCCCGAAGGAAATACTGTTTTTATATTATAGTGTTTAGCTATTCGTCTTATGTTTTCTGAAATCCCTTAAACATATGGAATGTTAATAACACCTAACGGATTATTATTTTGAGAATTTGGTACATTTAGTTTGTTTTTAATTTTAAATATCGTTGAGTTTATTAATTTCTCGGAATAACCATTCTGTTGTAAGTCCTTTTTAATGTTGTTCATTTCTGTGGTTAATTCTTTATTATTACTACAAATATTTACGGCTCTTAAATACAAACTTCTTATAACTCCTTGTTTTGTTGCAACAGAATGATTAGACTTAAAATTTAGGTACTGTCCCGTGTGTGTAGGTTTCCTATATATAGTGGTTTGAATGTTTCTGTCTAATCGTTTGACAAGAACATCCAAAAAAGGTAAGGCCGAATCTTTTTCAATTTCCATGGTGCACTTGATTGTTGGTCGAATACCGTTTAAATGGTGTAGAATTTTTTTTTTGTAGTTCTTCATCATTTTCCGGCCATATAATAAATGTGTCATCCATGTATCGTAGCCATAGTTTTGGTTTGACTCTTGCTGTGTTGATCGCATGGCCCTCGAACCACTCCATGTAGATGTTTGCTACCACTGGCGAAAGAGATGAACCCATTGGGAGTCCATCATTTTGCGCGTAAAACTTATCTTTCACTTGAAAGTAAGAGTTACGGAGACAGAGCTCCAAAAGATCCATCACCCCCTCCACCGATAGCGTTGTTCTCTCGTGAAGTGTATCATCAGTTTGTAATTTGTTGTTAATGATACTGAGTGACTCATTTATTGGCACGTTGGTGTAGAGACTTTCTACATCAAAACTTACAAATCTATCGCCGGGATCTAATTCGATACCTTTTAAAACCTCCACAAAATGTTCCGAGTTTTTGACAAAAGATTCGGACTTACCCTGTAGTGGTTGAATTATGTCCAACAAAAACCTCGACAAAGTGCTGGTCGGTGAGTCCCTGGAGCTGGTAATTGGTCGCAGTGGTATATCCTTCTTATGGATCTTTGGTAATCCATAAAAATGTGGTGCCTTACTGTGGTGTGGAGTCAGGCGGGATCTAGCAGCGTCCGGGATATTTTCAGCATACTTCTTCAAAGTCCTGTAGATGCGTCCTTCTATGGTGGTCGTTGGGTCTTTGGGTAGTTGCTTGTAGTCTCCTTTCTCCAGAACTTCTTGGATCTTTTTGTCGTAAGTCTCGACATCCATGATCACCGTTGCGTTTCCTTTGTCGGCCGGTAGAATCTTGATTGATTTGTCAGCCTGCAGGTTCTTGATTGCCCGTTGTTCTTGACTGGTGATGTTTGTCTTTTGTTGCTTCTTTCTGTCCAACGTTGTTCTTACTTTATGGCGAAACTCATCAGCTTCGGGTTGAGGTAGACTAACGGTCTCTATTGCCGCAATAATTTCCAGTGTCGGTGTCTGTGCCGGTGCAATGGCGAACTTAAGTCCCTTACTGAGTACCAATTCTTCGTTGGTGCTCAGAGTCCTTTTGGAGATGTTCACTATAGTGCTTGGTGTTGTTGAGTCTGTTCTATCTTGAGTACGTGTCTGTAGTTTCTTAAGTTTTTCTCGGTGAGTTGATCGTATCTTCTGTCGTTCTCTGTTGCACGTACTGTCAATTTTACTCCGTATCGGTTCGTAGTCTTCCTTCCATGTGTGTCGTCTAATTTCCTCAAATCGCTCCTCCATGTCGGCGTTGAAGTTGGCTTTTCCCCATCGATGGTAACTGATTTGGGATCGGATTAGTGCTTGGCTTGTCCTCTCTAAGATCTTCTTCGTTCTCACTCCCGGAAAGTTGGCTTTTAGGTGGAAACCAACCGGAATGACACCACTGTCGCGCGCCTCGCACAAGAATGAAATGTGTTCTTCTTCCTTTATCACTTTAAGTTTGGTCTTCTCGTAGCCTCTGAATAGATTGTTGATTCCGGGTCCGTACCGTTCTTCAACTCTTTGTTTGAAACTCGTAGACAATGATTGTGTAGAAATAAAATTTCGGACTTCCATTGTCTTTATTTATTTTAAAACACGACGTTTCGGTTAGTAAGTATCTCTAACCGTTATCAAGTGTGAACTAAAAGTTGTAGTAAACTTCAAAAAGCAAGAAAAGCAGGTATGTCCTTATTTAACATATATTTAAGTGCGAAAATCGAATGCAGCCTATACCCAGTAGTACCTCGTCGACGGAACGTCTTATCGCCCCACCAAGTTCTTGCTCTACACAAAACCGCCCGTATGTATTTTATACTATCACTTTATTTATTTAAAATACACAAAACAATAGCGGGCTTCATAAACAGTTTTACTAAACAATTAAACCAAAATAATACTTAAAATTAGTGCTAAAATGAGTGAAGTTACTTTGGAAAGTATTCGGTCTTTGCTAGTGCAAAATTCGACGGACATAAAATCGCAACTTTCAAAAACATTTGAACAAACATTTGAAAAGTATACTAAGAAAAACAAACAGCAAATAAAACGAGTAGAAGAACAATGCGTGCAGATTGAACGTAGACTACGAAGAAACAATATCTTAATTTTTAATTTTCACCCACAAAAACAAGAAACATTAAGGGAAGAGACGGTGCAAAACTTGAATAAGTGGTTTGAATTGAACCTAAGCATACAAGAAACAAACAACATATATCAGCTGGGAAAAAAGGAAACATCTCCAATTGTGGTTGAATTTCTGTCCTTTTATAGAAAACTCGAGGTTTTCAAGGACACAAATAAACTAAAAAAGTTAAATACAGATTTTAAAATTTCAATTTCAAATGACCTTTGTCCTCAAGATAGAGAGGAGCAAAAAATTCTTCTTCGACACCTCAAAAGAAATAGAGAAAACAACGTAGAGTGCAAAATTAAAAATTTCAAATTGCAAATTGGTACAAAAAGCTACACTGCAAAGCAACTAGAACAAGGAAGTGATCAAGATTCTTGTTCAGACTCTTCAGAATACGAGACAGACCAACCACATGATTCAGAATTAGAGTCTGAGAACCCTGAATCTGCTCAAAAAATAAATTCTTTCGAGAAAAAAGCAGAAAAACAAAAGAAAAGGAAATCCATTACCCCCATACAGAGAAGGACTCGCCAAAAAACATCAAAGAGAAATTAAAAAGTATTTATTTATTTAAAAAATTATAATAATACTAAAATACATTTTTGCATAATATTAATTTATTACATACTATTTATTTTATTGGTCATAAGTATTAGTAAATAAAAATTTTAGTTTTAAGAACTTTGTAGATTCCGATTGCAAAATAATTTAATAAAAAAATAAATAGACATATATGTAAAAGAATCAAAAAATACGCTATGAATAAGAAAAATATACTTAGTAGTCATTTGATTTGTTTATTATAAAATAAAAACTTAGTTTTAGAGTATATTTTCTTACTTATAGATATTTTCTTTATTGTTTCTTAAAAGTACCTGAAAAATCCCCAAATATATATTTAGTTTTTTATATAAAATTTTAAAAAAATGAATAATTATTTACAAAATTTTCAATCAAACGACATAGAAACGCTAGTATCTAAAGATATAAATCAGCTTAAAAACTTAATTAATACAAACTTCTTAAACTTTCAAATAATTCACCAAAACATAAGAAGTTTACAAAAAAATTTTGATGTATTTTGGCTAGAATTACAAGAAATTCAAGAAACGCTTCATTGTTTAGTCTTAACGGAAACCTTTATGATTCCAGATATATCTATACATAACCTAGAGGGCTTCAATATTATTTATAGTGAAAGAAACTTTAATTCTCATGATGGAGTTGTAATATATCTGAAAGAAACTATTCCCTTTAACAGCAAGATTATCAAAATAGGATCACAAAACAGTATTGAACTATCAGTAAAATATCAAAATATATCACTTCTCATTACGGGCATTTATAGATCACCCTCAACAAATGAAAGGGATTTTTTGGAAAGCTTTTCTCTTTATTTAAATAGTTGTCTAGGCTATCAAAATATACATATTATAGTAGGAGACATCAACATCAATCTTTTGGAAAAAGATAAAATAACTGATTATTTAAACTTACTTTATCAAAAAGGGTTTCAGTCTACTATAAATAAAGGCACTAGACAAACGGACCAAGCGCTAAGTTGTCTAGATCATACCTAAGTTAAAAATTGAAAAAAAAAATATATAAAAATTTTAACATAAATATAAATAAATTAAACAAAACCACACAACCAAACTAGACAAATATCCCGATTTTGACACCTTATCTCAATTTTCGTAGAATAAAACCCCTAATAAGACAATAACCCAACTTAAATAAAAACTGTTCAAAAAACAAAAACATAACTTTAAAAAAAAAAAAAAAAATTCAGGTACTTTTTTCCATTAGATGAGACATTTCTTTTCTTGGTATAAAATTTTGATGATATTATTAGATTAGGTACTATAGTAAGTAAGACAGTGTATAAGGACAGAAATATAAGTAGAACATAAAGTTAGTTATTAGTGTAACATAGAAAAATCCGCCAACCGTTAAATAATTATATTTTTGTCTGCAAACAAGTACCCCGTACTTTAGAATGCATAGAAAATATATTTATTTGCGGTCAACGGGAAAAAAATCAACTTTGATTCATGTAAGTGAGAACTGTAAATAAATATATATTGAAATGAATTGAATTGATACTTTGTACTGGCCAGTGCTTTTAAGCCAAGAGAGTTTAAAAAAGCTTCAAAATTCTTATATACGGTTTGCCTACGGAGTGCAAAAATATGATCACATCTTACACTGCTTTATACAGTCAGGGTGGCTTAGACTTGACAAGCGTTTGTTTGCACATGTATATGTTACGGTAAATGTAATAAATAGGTTATTATGCATAATTGCCGGTTATTATATATAATTACCAGTAATGCCAGTGAATATAATAAATAATTGAAATTTATCCATATTACCCGGTGACTTTACATAATTCCCAACTCGTAATTGTGAATATAATAAATAGCTTGAATGTTTGAGTCAGTAGCATATAGTGTACGTTTTTATAGTTATTAGGGACCTATTGTAATAGTGCCAGGCACAATACTGGTCAGAGCCAAAGTGGAATCGGTGTCGCTAACCGCCAGTAGCATGATTCTACAAGTAGCAGCGAGCCGACCGCCGCCGCACGCATATTTGTAAACGACATCCATGATTGCGATTCGGTTGTAGCCCGAACGCTGCCGTAACCGTGTCAATGGAGCCCTATTCTACATTGACACGGTTCGGTTACGTTGGCGATCGATTGACAACGGTTAGGTTTCACATTCTCTAGGATCCCGGGAAAGAGGTCAGGAGAGTATGTTTTAAAAAAATATATGTATGTTAGAAATTTACAAATTCTTTCTTGAGAAAGATTGTGGTTCTGAAATCCAGACTGATTTTTAACGAACATTTACCATATCGTCTGCTATTTACAGGGGCGAAAGCCGACTGGCGATCCTGGGTGTTGTATACAAATATGTCCGCCGCACCTCCAGCGCATCGTTGTTAAATTGAACACTTTTTTAAGAAATTATTACTTTTATCATAATCCCCTTAAAATTGCGGCGAATATGTAAAATACCCGGTTAATTTGATAAATATTCATTAGTTTATCACATTTACCAAATTTTTTGGTGATTATGAATAATCGCCGGAGATTTTGCAAAATAGCCGGATTAATCACATTAACCGTAACATATACATTAATGCATACAATAAATTAAACTTTCCATCCAGAATATCTTTCTCAAAAGTTGGTCAAGTGGTATGATATATCCACTAGACCCACTAGGAATAAAGGTCTCTATGCAGTGCCGAGGCATAGGACAGCTGTATTCTGTAGATCTTTTACTTATGTTGCAACCAAATGCTACAATTCAATATCATATAAAATTAAGTCCGCTAACACTAAAACTATATTTAAAAAATTATTAGGAAAATTTTTACTGGAAATGGGTCTAAAATCAATTTATATTATTTCCTAAATTTTAAATTCTTGCTGTATTTCTATAATTTATAGAAAAAACTACATCTCATATTGCTGCGCCTTTGGAAGACTAGGGAAGAATCCATAATTTTATTATTAGTTTAAATTTGTTGTAGGGTTTATAGTGATTTTTTTTTACTTCTATATTTTCTCTAATATTTGTCCATATTTTCTAAAGTTGGTTAGATCTCGCAACTTTATTATTAATACAACTATGTACCTAACTTTGTACAATCATAAATAAAGGCTTTTGAATTGAATTGAATTGAATTACTAACCACGAATGGACCAACAGGACAATAAAGCGACCTTAAGAGTGCTGGATTCTTATACGGTTCATCAAGAACCATTATCTGCAGGGACTTGCTGAATGCGCTTGGTAGCTCTAACAATGTGTCAATAATATAAATACCAGGGTATTCTACGCCCGAAAAAAATGAAGCCACAGTCCAAGCAACGGCGGAAGCAGCATCTATTAAATTTTCCTGCACCGGACCAGCCCTGGTGATAGCACATAATGCTGCTAAATCAAATAGAGTATACAGCTTTCTATAATACTGGATAAAGATACCAGAACTAACTCATTCTAAAGGACCTTGTAGAAATAAGGTGACGAATAATGAGTGCTGCGCTCCTTTTTTTTATGTAGAAATGGAGCCAGGAATATTATTGGACCAAACAGGAGGGCCGTGTAGGGACTGGACTTTTTACGGGCACTGTCGACTAGGAGTACCCATGGGTAAATACGTTGTTGTTATTAATACATATTATCATGTCCTATAGAGCTGATTTATAGCCCAGAAAATACAACGACCGCGACATCTGCCCTTACGTAACACACCTGGAAATGGGCGCATTTATTTGGTTAACAGACATAGCCATCTGGGAAGGGATCATGAATAAAGACGTCTCCTAAAGAATCATTTGCGGTAGCTTCTTGTACAGGCCTCTAGGAAGGGCTAAGAAGCCTCTGACTGAACCCGCAATGTTTTTTAGTGGGCTAACCAGTGGCGCGCCATGCGACACACTCAGATGACCATGGGACCGTAAGTGGAAGCCTAAATTACCGATCTGTAGAGTTTTTTAAACTATAAAATGGTATGTCATTCAATTACGTTTCGTAATAATCAACAATGGCGGCGGTAAACATTGTATCTCAAACGTTTGTGCATCTGATCCTGGATATAAAAAACTGTTTATTTTTAAATGATATTTTTTATGTTTAAAATCATAAATATATACATAAATAAGCAT